>CM070693.1:12910833-14207916 GCA_036346265.1 Melocanna baccifera
ATTTTCCACATTAAATCTTTGCCTTGTGCTCCTTATTATTCTTCGTTGTTTCATATTTTGCCATGTGTTTTATAATAATAACAATCCTTGCACTCACTGCTTCAGTTCTACTTAAGATCACTATAGTTCAAGCGAGTAACACATTAACAACAAAATATCATCTTAAGATCACTATAGTTCAAGCGAGTAACACATTAACAACAAAATATCATCTGATTTTAGTACACAGAACATAACTGCAACTATTGAATTGCGCAGAAGCACATGAACCTACATGGTTGGTGCCATCCAGCACGCCCTTGTACACCTTGCCGAACCCGCCCTCTCCCAGGAACCAATCTGCTCTGAAGCCCTCTGTCGCCGCATACAACTCCTCGTAGGTGAATACCTGGCAATGTATATGCTTCTCCGGACTATGGTTTGAGATGAACTTAGTGTGCGCTGCCTCCTTACTGAATTGTAACTTTGCCATCTCTGTAGAAACAGTAAAAATAAATGCAGCGTCAGGCACACTAATGCAGGTGTTGTCAGCTATCAAAGAAAAATGCATGCGTGGTTTTGTTGTAGGGGTGGCCTCTACCTAAACCCAACCGACCTGTTAGAAAGGCGTAAGTGTCGAGTGAGGTATGTATGTGTGATGACATAAATGCCCCGAAGGGTATTCTTGTAAAGATGCTCCTCGGTAGAAGATATATACGTGATGCCAGCAGAGAGGAGACATCCCACCTAATTTCCCACTACACACTCTCTCTCTTTGTTTAGTCTGTAACCATAACAGGTTTCATTGTCCAGAACCACACTATTTTTCTGGAAAATTATTAACCAGCAAAAAGGAAAAGGAAAACCAAACTATTCTTAGTATGCAACAACACAAACGATTCCTTGCAAACAAAAAGTAAAAAATACGACAAAATAACACGATTTATAGTACCCTTTTCGAAACAACCCATGTAATGCAATGACTTCTTTCTAAGAAATATGCGCACTTCGTGATAATAATCCCACCATTTCAAGAAAAACGCAGACAAAAACTGAGAGCAAACATCTATAAGCCAAGAACCTTTACTCACCGCAAAATCATGTGCGGTTGCAATACCCAGAACCACCATTTCTTCACGAAATTAATTATTCGATTGGCAAGTAATGAAATAAAGTAATCCCAATTCCCAATAACGTAACGATTTCTTGATCTTAATATCAAAAAAACTCAAAGAGCAGCACAAGCAAAGATTAAGGAAAGAAACACCAAGAATCGTGTGCCGTTTCAATGCCCAGAACCACCATTTCGTTAGTCGTCACGAAATTAATTACTCGATAGGCAATAAATGAAGTAAAGAATCCCAATCCCTAACTATGCAACGGCTCAAAACGGTTGCGTGCAAAACAAAACAGCCAAAATTACGGGAAAGCATTACATGGCAGCTCAACTTCTGAAAGAAGAAGAAAACGTACGTCCATGTCTTGATGATACTAATCTCAACACATTTCAAGAACAGCACAAGCAAATATTAAGAGAAGAAACGCCAAGAATCCAAGAACCACGTGATCGCGCAAGAGCCAAGAACCCTCCCCCAAAAGGCCAATATCACAAACCGGCAGAACTCGATCAAACGCATAAAACCAAGAAACCACTCCGAGCGGTGGGCGGGATCAAGCTAGCGAACCACCGTCGCGGCAAAGCCCGAAGCGAAGAAATCAATGGCCAACAACCGGTGCCACATAAGCGGGGGCAGGAGCAAGAAGTAGGGAGAGAAGCTTGCGCGTCACCTGAGGCGGCCGGCGCGAAATGAGTCTTCTCCGCGGTCTCTTTCCTCTCGCTGCCACCCTCCGACGAGGAGCAGCACCCCATGGCCGTCGCCTCCTGAGGTGGGGTGCACGCTCTACGTAGGGGAGGAGTGGAACAAACGACACAAGAAAGTGAGATTTGTTTGAAGGAACAAATGTCCTATCTCCGTTGCTTTCTAGAAGCCCAGACCGCAGATATATAGCCGGGTGCTGTGTCATGTGAGTGTTGCTTCCGAAGACTCGTGGTCTCCGTACGGACAGACTTAAATACGCCTTCAAAGTTTAAGTTACGTTTTTTAGATTGTACGCGTTTTGTTGGGCTCGGGCTTTGTGATTTTGTTTTTGTGAACTCGTTCGGGAAGTTGCTTTGCCTGCTGCGACTTCTCAGACCCCTCAGCCGCCGCCGCCAGTTAATCTCTCCGGCGAAGAGGGGGTGGACGAGGCGGATGAAGGAGTACGCGCGCGCGGGGCGGGCTCCTGAGCGAGGCGATCGGCTCCGGGGCGCGCGTCGTGGTGGTGGAGGACTGCGTGGAGGCGCCCGCTGCCTTCGTCCACCTCCTCCTCAAGCGCGCGCTCGCCGGCGGCGGCGCAGCGGCCCTCCTCGCCCTCGCTCCCACTACGACCGCGTCCTCCGCAAGAGCTCACCCGCATTTCGTCGAACACGTCCTGTGCTTACCGGCTTCCTTACCCTACCCACCGACAACCACGGTTTCGCCTATTAATCACACTTCAACAGTCGCCCGCACAGTTACAATCACACGCTTGTCATTGTGAGTATTGCGGAACTGTTAATTTTACTTGAGTAAGTATGTAAACTTGCACCTACTTACGTCGATTGATTAACTGGTGAGCCCCCCAAATTTGTAGGATTAGTGGATTTGGCTGTAAAGAAATGGGTGGCAGTCCATCAGATACTGTGAGAAGGCGTAACCGGTTCTAGAATCTAGTTGCTAAGCTCTTGGTCTAAACTAATGTTAGTAATGTAGAATCAAGCGTCTCACAACACACGCTTGACGCTCCACTTAAAAAGTTTACATCGTTACAATATGACATCCTTAGATTTATGCAGCTTAATCTTCAACGTTGAAATGTCTTCCATAATTGTGAGAATTGTTAGGGTTTTGTTATTAACAGCACAGTCTAAACTTCTCGATTGTAACTGTGCACAGTGGTATTCAGAAAACCAGTACCGGATGAAATAGGGTTGCCAGTATCTATTCTGTTCACTTGCTGGCAGCAATAGTCATGTCCTGGCTGAGACACTATTTAGTATTTAGATAACCAGCTCAGCTGGCAACTGGACGGTCTTTGCAGTTTGCAAAACTCAAATAAAATACATCAAGGTTTAACTTTGGCTGGCACACTGGTGGCCGCAAGGCATTACTTTCTGATTACTGCCTTATTATGAGACATGATTTGGACACCCTGACACAAAATGCATGCTGGATGCCTGTGCTACTTGGAATGTAACACCACATGATTTGTTCTGAATTTTGCATTTTTGCTAGGGCTGTAACCTCTCCCTGCATACGAAGAGCGAGAGGTTTCATTTCTTTGCCTTGCAGGCATTCCCAGACAAGCAGCCATTTGTACACCCTGTGTTGTTTCCAAATGATGCTGCATAATTAGTTACTGATTTGCTTGCTTCTTTACTCAAGGTTGGAACAAGGGGAGGCGCCATTGCTGACAGCTTTGTTGGACTATACAGTGACATTCAGAGAGTGGCGGAGGCAAACAGGACAGGAGAAAATGCAGGCCAGTTCATGATCATGATAGACCATGTTTCACTGTTGGAAGTTGCCACCCATGGTTCTGTAGACGATGCATTGGACTTCTTGCATTATTGTGTCACACTTACGTCTGAGATGGTAAAAGTTAGATCAGCCGAACATTGCCAATACCCTTTCTTTACCTCATATCCATGTTCTTTATGCTTCGTTTATTTCTTAGCAGAAGTGCTCGCTGGTGGTCCTTATTCATGAGGATAGTCAAGCGAGGAGGCTGTGGGACTTCTTTTACATCTGCGCTATATTGCGGATCCTGTGATTAAAGGTGCACCTTTGAGCACTAGTTTGGCTGCTGATGTTTATGGATAGGTTAGGTTCTTATTGTGATAAATTTTCTCCAGCCAACCTTATCTTATTCTGAAAGTTGGCATCTTACATTTTATTTTACCCTTGATGTATATCTTTTGAAGTGGTCGAAATGTTTCCAACAGCTGTCGGCGGTGAACAAGCGGATGTTCAGCGAGCGAAGGCCGAAAGGGCAGAAAGTATGGAACTTCCATTTTAAGGCGAAGAACGTGCAGACTTTTTCTACCCAGGGAGCAGACATTAGGATTTAGGGCACAGTAGTGTCTCGGATGTTGTGTGGGAGTTACATTTTGTATGGCGTCTGTGAACTCACCTTGTGTTTAAGAAAAATGTTGTGGAGAATTTTTAGCAGATTTGGTTTAGTTTAGGACCGAGCAACTAGCATCTCTTCGTGCCCTTTATTCAGGGACAAGGGAATTACTGAATACAATAACAAAGGCCCGTGATATGAAGCATCACACACTACGTAGTTAGCTTCGAACTAACACTACATAGAACTGCAAGACCAAAATGTAAGTAGAAGAGAAACGTAAATATTTGACTTGAGAACACCACCTTGTAGTGAGTTAAAATCTCTGTGTGCGGGGTTATCAGATTTTTTTTCTATTGTACTAAGTGGATAGTATATATTAAGAGTTAAATATAGCTGGTTAGTTCATCTATTTAAGAAGTTGAGGTAGGGATTTATGGTTAACCATTATTTTTTGAGACCAAATGTTTATGAGTTCTAGAGTTAGAGTTTAAAAGAAATTAGTCCTTGTGGTGTGCTCTCTTGTCCTCCAAGAGAGGTGGCTGTAAAATCTTCATTCTCAAGTAGCAATACATTAATTTTTGTTTATCTTCATAATTCTCTTTTGTGTTGATTAATTTGCTCTTGATTTGATTGATTTTTGCTCTTCTCTCTCTTTCTTAATCTTGTTATGTCAAGCACGTATAAGAAATGGAGATAATCTTTAGAAATTAGTCTTCACCCATCTAAACATTTGGTTGGCAAATTCATGAATAAACCTATTTTTTTCTCTTTTTGGCCTCTTCGAGTGATTTTTTAATCTAGTTGTTTCTATCTCGATTTCTTTAGTGTTCTTTTCTGCTGGAATATGTGGGAATATGAGTTATCTTGGCCATTATTCATTCACGAGCAAGTCATATTCACCGTTTGTGGTTTTGACCTGTTTTTTATGCAATCTGACTTCAAACAGAAAAATGTTAGAACTTTGGTAATAATTTTTTTGATCATTGATTGAAATGTATTCTTGATATTCTAGAAAAGGTGTATACCAAATTTCAAACGATTTGGAGTTTTGGTACAAGAGTTAGCTCATTTTTAGGTTTTAGCCCGATTTTATTGCAGCAGAGCTTTACGAATCAAAATATTCTAATTCTTTCAGGTTTTTGGTTGGGACATGTTCGTAAGGTCATGAACTAATATTGGTTCAAGTTTTAAGTATTTTGAATTGACGGATCAAAAGTTCCATGGTTTTTTAGATTTAAAATAGTGCTATTTTTCACTATTTATGAGCTAAAATCACAATAGCTCTGAGATTTTTTTTGGATTTTTGGTTTTTTGATTTTCATAGTTTTTAATAGATATTGGAGAAAATATTAAGAGAATACTTGTGAAAAATTTGAAGGCACCATTCATCCTCCTCTATTGCTATACCGATCGTAGAAAATCATCTCTAGTTACACAATTTTTATTCTGCCACATGCTACGAGGCTGCAACAGAGCATTTATACATAAATCAGAGCTCGTATACCGTACATCAGGACTGACTACAAGAATACATCATGGAACAACTATGATTTTCACATTATGTCTCAGCGTGTAAAGAAAGTTCCAAATAGTGTATGGTGCGAAACATAAACACAATGCAGTTGCTAAAAGAAACAGATATTGAATAAACCAATTATCTAGATGGTAGATCTTGCAACTGACTGGCACAACTCATATGTTTCATTTTCGGAACGAACACGAAGTGGTTTACAGCAGATCTTAAGTGGCCAATCAAAACAGATCGCTATGAAAACCACCTACGTTAACATTCGGACTGATACATGAGTCACTAACGTTTTGTGGAAGACGAGCAGTCATAAATTTTGCCATGCTATTCTTGATCAACTACATGTTCGGATAGTAATGTCACAAATTGGGCGTATGGTGAGTTGGTGACTAGCAGGAAGTTAAGGGAGCTACCGAGCTACTTGAGAAGAATTTCCATCTCTGATTCCACTGTTACTATAAAAGCCGTGATTGCTTCAGTTGTTTTCTCAGTTGAGTTGAGAAAAGAGCACAGTTAAGTTGATGATTTCAATGCCATCTCAGCGCACCGCCTGCAAAAGAACTTTGATCTAAACCTGTAAACTTTTTAACACAAGAACCGCTTGCCATTCCAATTGTTCTTCTTGCCCTCTTTTGCTCTCTATACAAGCCAAATTAATCATCAACATGCTAGTCACGGCCCAATTCCCAAACCTTCTCCCAGGTTTCCAACCTCATCCTAATTCCTAAACCAGGACGCCTGCAGGCAAGAGACACTACCAAGTACTCAGCAGTCTTCAGTAACACAGGACGCGTATTGTAAAAGGGAAAACTTGTGATTCAATTCAAATGGGAGCCGGTAAGAGTGCAAGGAATTCCACAAACAAAGAGTGAGATGAGAGAAACGGAGCCACAACCATTTGGCAACCGCCACTAGGCGGCGCCGGCCTCCTGCTCGAGCTTTCGCACGTACGCCGAGAGCACGGCGACGACGTCCCTGGCCGGCGCCTGCAGCGTGGTGACGACGGAGGTGGCGGGCCCCTGAAGCGCGCCGAGCAGCTTAGCGTAGACCTCGGCGCGGCTGGGCATGGTCTCGAGCGCCTTGAAGTCCCCGGGACCGTAGAACTTGCCCTCGAACACCGCCCCGACGAAGTCGTTGGTCTCCTCGACGCGCTCCTCCTTCTGGAAGGCGCGGTAGGGCTTGAGCGCAGCGGGGACCTCCTCGGTGTGGACGAAGAGCCAGGCGTTCATGCCCTTCATGCACGGCTTGAGCGCCTCCCAGGGGGTGCCCTCGATGGCCTTCCCCACCAGCGTGTTCTTCGCCACCAGCAGCCGGCACGTCTCCGGCAGAGCGTCGCGGATGCCCTGCAGCTGCTTCACCGTGAGGCCCTCGTAGCGGATTCCCGCCAGGAGGTAGCACCCCTCCAGCTGCTCGCGGACGGCGGCGACCGTGTCCTCCTTGCGGCCGCGGGTGATGGCCGCGCGGATGGTGGGACGGCGAGGGAGGGGGCAGCGCGAGGAAGGGGCTAGGGTTCGGAATGCGGGGATGGGTTTCGCGGTGGGGAGGGTGGTGGGGAGGAAGGAGGTCTCCATCTTGGGGGGCGGACGCGCCGGACGGGTTGGGTTGGGTTGGGCGCTGGGACAGACGGCGAGGAAGAAAGAGTGGACTGGGAGAGCTTATCTGTGGCCTGTGGGGAAGATGAGTGGAGTTCTCGTGGACTTGGTCTACGTGGACCTTTGAATTTCGTGGGACCGTGTGTTCAGTGACTGAAGACAGACACTGGTGAAGTGGACTCGACTCGTTTAGCTTCAGACCTCCAGCCTCCAGCAAGTTCTGGCTCTCAGCTGGAGAGCTTTACACAGATAGACAGAACAGAAAAAAAAACCCTTTTAACTAGTTTCGTAATCAATGAAAAGTTTCGTAATTGCTATGCAGAATTTCTCCCCCGCCCAAGCCAGGAGAAAGAGTCCATTTAGGTGCGTGCACTAGTCAAAGAGATGGTTGATTGTCTCCCTTATACCAATACAGAAGGAGCTTCACCCAAGATGGCGCATCCATTGCAACCCGTCCATCCTATAAGAGCACAAATCCTGCCAACTCGAGCATCAGAAAAACACGAAAAATCACAAAGCAAAACAAAATGGTATCTGTGGTGCCAAATTTCAGATACTTTTGCAGGTTTCCATCTGGAAAACAACAAATCAGGTGCAGTTTTCTCTGCGTTACCGAAGGCGTGACGGTTCTGTCTTTCAGGGAGAGCCACACACCGCAACGCAAGCAACCAGGCGACTGCAAGCGCTCTCACTGTCTCTCAGAAACCGCACGTCTCTCCTCAGCCATTTCTCTTCCCCACCTCGCCCCACCGCGATAGAGAGGAGCCGGCCGCGCGGCGAAAGAAACAGGAATCAAGAAACCCTTCTTCCTGGTTGGTAGAATCTAGAGTGGGAGGGGGGCCATGGAGATACTACTGGGCTCCGGGAGATTCTTGGCGCGACGGCCTCCCCTCGCGCTCGCCCCTCGCTGCTCCCGAGGCTCCCCGGACAAGGGCGGCGGCGACAAAGGTATTACCAGCTCATAGTTTACTACTAGCTGCTGACTTTACCGATGCTCCCTGTAGGTGTTTGATGAAATGCCGCAGTTGGTTAACTAGATTAGCCTGCGATTAGTCCCACGGTACTTATATTTGTGGTGTCATCGTTCAAGAACATCGTAGTGTTACCCCACATGAGAATGCAACCGTTTGCTTTACTCGTTCAGATATGATCTGCTTACTGGATCGTGCAGGGCAATGCGAATGCCTCCTTTCATGTGCTAAGTTTTGAACTGAATTCAATGTTTGCTTCCTTTTATTTCAAGCAGAGTGCAGGGTTTGTTCCTATGTGCACTCGTAGGTCATTACACATATACAACTGGGTTTGAAATAGATAAAGTGTAGATATAATTTTGCCATTGGTGTTCATCAATTATATGGGTAGTTTATTGATTTGGCAAAAGGAAGAGACCACATGCTTGTAGAGATTCTCCTTATATCGACATTTATTTGCCTCCTTTTCCAAATGAGTTTGACAGTGCCCAATATCGTGTTTATTTTTTTCAAGAACACCAAACCTGTAGTTAACCTGGATTTCTCTGATCAAGTCATTTTGTACAGCATCATTGGTCTTTGGTATGTTGCAACTTTCCGTCACCGTACTAGGTACATTCGGTTACCAAATGCCAGTGATTTGAATTAGAAAACACAGTGTTCCTGTTATCATGAAATTTCACATTTGAGTTTGCATTATCTTTTCTATCCATAATCCATGTGCATGAAATATTACTGATCATTGACTAGTCAACATTCGGTATTGCCATCGTTTGTCCATATATTTGATTTGGTGGATAATGAGTGTTGAATTGTGAAAGTCCTTCTTGAAGGTAGATTGAAAAAAAATCCTACTGTGCATAATGATGCAAGGCTATAGATAATCTGTGTGCCTTGTGATAGGTTTGAAATTAATGTCAAAGACGAAAGGATGTTAGAATGGATAGCAGACCACAGCTTTCATGCAACCGTTTTTTGGAAGGGGACAGTACTAGGGCATCTTACTGTATAATATATTTATTAAACTTCCCATGAAAAATAAAACAATATTGATAAAACAGTATTTAGAAAAGGTTGTTTACAAAACAGAAAGAAAGAAACATCAGTTAAAACTCTAGCAGTTTGTTAAGCAAGAAGTTTCTTCCCCTTTGCTCTATAAAAATGAAGGCCAGTATCTTGGGAAATTTTCCAGCAGCAATCAAAGCAAAGTAAAGCATTGTCAAAAAATATTCAATTACGCATGTCCAAGTGTCCAGCGTCCCAGAACAAAAAATTTCAATGAAACATTTGGTACAATTGGATTGATGAAATTCTAGGGGATAAATTAATTACCCCAATGAACTCCAATACTATTATACATCTTTGGCTGAAGGTGCATGGAAAGAAGAGAATAGGTGATTCCTCTGTTTCAGTATGACAAAAAGAAAGAATGGTCTGTCGAAGTATGGCCCTAGTGTTCAGTCGATCTCTCTAAGTATCTGTCAGGGGTGTGGGCCTTGGGCCCAAGGCCCAGTTGAGTTATTATTAGAAATTAGATATTGGTTTCTATTTAAGTTAGAGATATGATATGAGTTTCTATATTTGTTAGATTGGAATTAGACTCTATTTATTAGGGGGGCTCATCTATATAAAGAGGGCCACCGCATGCTATGAATCAATCAATGAAGAGAAATATTTTAGTCTTCCTCATCTAGTCCCTCTCTCTCCCTCTACGCCGACGCCATCCAATCATCTTCTTGGTGGTGTTTACCTCGGTTCATGACAACTTGGTATCAGAGCAGTCGATCCCTTCCCACGACTTCGGCTGCCATGGTTCCTACGACTCGTCGTCCTGCTGCTGAGTCGCTGGCTATAATAATGGCTAGCGCCGACAAGATGGAGAAACACAGCAAGGAGATAGCGGACTCCTTCCGCAACATACATGACATCTTTGAAAAAATCTTAAAGGAGCGAGAGAAGGCGCAACAAGAGGCTGCTCGCAGAGCAAAGGAGACGACAGTAGCACAAATTCCGACTGCATCGGAGATAGGGTGTCCTCGCGCCCTCGAGAAGGTCGCCCGATTCGCCGTCTCGCCGCCATTGTCTGCGTTGCCACCGGATCTGGCGTTCTCCGCCACCGATACGCCGCTTTTCGCCGGCTACTGCCGCCGCCGCCGCAACAACCTTCCGTCGTCGGCGCGATCCCGCCTCCTCGCGCGAGCCGCGCCGCGGCCGACGCCGACCGCGACACGCTTGCCCTACGGTGGCCGCTCCATCGGCTGCCGCCGCTCGTCGGCCGACGCAGCGGCTGTCCGAGCTCACGCCAGAGACGCCGCCGCGCCGCTCGAATCCGCCTCGGCGCCCCCCTCGCGCATCATAGCCGCCGCTAGCCCGCTCCGCCGACCGCTCCTCCATCGCCCGCCGCCCGCTTGCCGCCGCCGCCGCCGCCGCGCCGCTGGTCGCTCGCCGCCGCCGCCCGTCCATCGGCCGTCGCCGCTGGTGCGTCGCCGCCTCTTCTTTGTTCTTTGGCCGACCGCCGGCGCCTCTGCTACTCGCCCGCCGCCCGGCTCGGCGCGTGTCGTCCCGCCACGGTCTTTGCCGCGCCGCGCCGCCGTCCGCTGCCTCAGCCGCCGCCCAGCGCGCCCACGCAGATCGAGCGACGCTGACCGGGCGGCGCGCCGCTAACCAGCCTCGGGCGCGCCACCGCCGACCACTCACCACGCCGCCGCCATTGCCGTTCGCGGCCCTCCGTGCGCCCGCTCCGTCGAGCACTGAGACGAGCTCGATCTGGATCGAGTGGTTATATATAGCAAAAAAACAAAAGAGAAAAGAAAAGCAAATATATATATATATATATATATATATATATATATATATATATATATATATATATATATATATATATATATATATATATATATATAAAATTTTTTGAGCATTGTTTCACCCGGTTCCACTTGGATCAGGTCAGCCATCTCCGTCTGCTGCAGCCCCGCCATCGTTCGTCTTCTACACCGGCATCAAAAGCCGTCCATTGGCGTCATGACCGCCGCCTAGCAGCTCGAGGACGAGCTGCATGTCCGAGAGGGGTGTAGTGTCAGGGGCGTGGGCCTTGGGCCCAAAGCCCAGTCGAGTTATTATTAGAAATTAGAGATTGGTTTCTATTTAAGTTAGAGATATGATATGAGTTTCTATATTTGTTAGATTGGAATTAGACTCTATCTGTTAGGGGGGCTCATCTATATAAAGAGGGCCACTGCATGCTATGAATCAATCAATGAAGAGAAATATTCTAGTCTTCCTCATCTAGCCCCTCCCTCTCCCTCTACGCCGACGTCATCCGGCCATCTTCTTGGTGGTGTTTACCTCGGTTTATGATAGTATCCGTATGATAATACAAGCAGACCAGTTGGAAAAAGGACTTTCGTGAACAATCAGTTATTAGTGTAGGTACAGCCATGCTTATCTGGATATTTACCTTAATTAACCATTTCCCTGTCTTACTTGTCAGGTGACACATCATCAACTGACTGGGACAAGGCTTGGTCTACGTTCAAGAAGAAAGGGAGGAAGACCTTATTTTCAGAGTTCTCACCAAACAAGTATGTGAGCTGGAACCCACGGCGCAGTGAGTATCCATTGTCGGAAGAGGTTGATCCAATCAAAAGAACGGAGAGGTCTAACTTGATGTTGTGGACAAGTCCAACATTTACCTTGGTAGGGGCGATTATCATCGTCTTGACATTGCTAATCTATACACTGGTTGTCCCAGCGAAGTAACTGCAGAAGTGACAGCTAGGAGGTGAGCTGTAAGCCAAAGATTCCACTTGGAAGTCTGTATTGTACATATTGTTTGTACTATACCAACTATAGCATGGCTTGTATTGCTTCAATTGCATTCAAGTAGATCATACATAATAGAGCATCCCTTTCGTTTTAGTGGTTTTCTTCACTTGTGTATCAATTGGGTCCTCTTTATTCTTCGATTATAACCAAGAAATATTGGGATTAGGTAGAATATTATATTGATCGGTATCCAACAATCAGTATCCATGACCGCGCACCTGATGTGAGTTTTTCATAGTTCTGCGTAACTGCAGGTGTGATCATGCAATGCTGGTTGTATTAATCAGTGATGGGTAGTTTGTAGTGTTGGTATTGTTTGAGCAAGTGGACATGTGCAAACCGTCTATTATAAGCCCCGTTCCAAATGGTTTTTAGCTTATATGAGCCACCACTGTTTGAAACGTGTTGGCTTCTTAATACGGTTTTTTCTCTTTTTTGTTTGTATTATCTGTGGATATATAACGGTGTTTTTTTTATTTTTTTTCTATTTTTTGTTTAATTGAATAGCTCAAAAAAATTAATAGCCGCTACAATATTATTTCAGCCAAAAGATACATCACTTTGTAACATGGCCATAACCTGATAGGGCCCATGTGAAGCACGTTTTCATGACAGCCAGTTTCAAGGGCCGCTCCAATCGGCGAGAGCGTTGGGCGTTCGACGATGGCTCGGCTTTTGGTTTCTTGTAGCAGTTTTGTTTTTTTTCTTTTTTTTTTTTGGTTTTTTTGTGTTTTGTTTTTTTCTCTTGTTCCTTTGTATTGTTCGTGGAAGGTTAACATACCGCTTTTATTTTTTATATTTTTTAAAATTTAATTATACCTAATAAGCCAACTCAATTACAGTAAAAAATCAACCAGCTACAGTAAGATTTTAGCTAGAAGTCATTATTATTTTGAATGCCCCCTAAAAAAGAGAGTTCATTAGCTTCATATAATAGTCAGCCCTAGATAAACATGAATCGTGCTTGGATGTAAAGCAATTTAACTAACCTTATTTCCTAATCCCCCCCCCCCCTCTCTCTCTAAATATTAGCCTTTGTCGCTTATGTAGGAGGCATCAGAATGGAGTGTGTCGCCACCTTGTAGTTAAACGCTTAAATGAAATGCAATTATAAATAAATATGGTCAGGGCCATCACATGTTGTCTTGAAGACTAGTCGTTAATCATTACATTCAGCATCTTGGATCAAGTCAAACAAAGGCTTTCTCATCTTTCCCTCCCAAGAAAAGGATTTTTCATCCTTTAGACTTGAACAAAGCCTTGTTTTTAGAAAAGGATGAACAATACCTTGTGGCAGTGTTGGTCTAGTGAAAAAAAAACATTTCTGTGCTTAAAGTCTAAACTGGTCAATTTAGCATCCTTTAAGACAATTAACAGATCTTCCAGGAGTTCTAGAATGGTTTTTGTGTAGCTGTAATGAACTTTCAGAAAAGATTAAGACGGACCGCTTACATTTCAACAAATCACAGTACATAACTTAAGAGTAAGTTATGATGATTACTGTAAAATTATTTTTGTCTGCTCCTTTTGTCTATTACTTTTGTTACCCTTACATTGCCTTCGATTCCAGACACTTCTGAACAGAAAATCTGTCCATATCTAGAGCGAAGACTTTTCCCCAGTGTGTACAGAATAGATTGGTCACAAGTTCAGTGTGGAATTCAAGTCAACTGCTCTCTGGACGTCTAAAATAGTGTCCTTGCAACACGTCTGGTCCATCTGCTGCTGTATTTTAATTCGCCGATTGTGCATCATTGTACAGCTTTACCTGCAGATTTGCTTATTTTATGCCTTGTGTTTGGACAATTGCAATACCCAGGCTAACGGAGAACCAGACCTGCATAGTTTTAATACTTATTCTGAAAATTCCGATCTCAATAGAATCTCTAATTTTCTTCTCTTGTTCATGTCTGGAGCCCATTCCCCCATGGGCTTAGATAGATTAATGCTTGGATTATACACTCCCGCCATGGGCAAATAGGATAGGTAGACAATGTTGAACCTGGCTAGTTAGCGCCACAAGCCAGTGTTTTTTCAGATCGTTTCTGCAACAACCCAACCCAAAACACCAAATTGGATGGTAATTATCGTTTTTCTAGACTAGACTTGCTTGATTGTGAGTAATAACCGTGGTTGATTATGCCAGGTTAGTATGTTTTGATTCTCATTTTGAAGGTAGCGTGTCCAGCAAGCGTTGCAATCTGAAAGATAAGAAGTGTACCTCAATCTTCAGACACAAAAAAATGAAGTTGACTCAAAGACTGAACTTTGAAAGGCGCAAACCCAAAAAGATTCGAGAAGGGTTCAATCTTTGAAGGGGTAGCTGCTTGGTCCCCAAGGAAGCTTGGGTCCCACTCTTCCCAGTCATATCCCCATAAAAGCGAAGCCAGCGCCCCTCCTCTCTCACTCTTCTCACAATCTCACATCACACATCAACGCAGCCTTGTCTCTACCTCCTCTCCATCCTCCACGTTTTCTCCTGCCTAGCTTCCTGACCAAGAAGCCACCAGCACCAGCGGCCGCATCGATGGAGCGCCAGCGCGACGCGAGGTGGCCGTTGCCGCGGCGCGGGCAGGTCAAGGCGAGCATATTCGCGAGGCTGTTCCGGTGCCTCGTCCCCAAGGCGGCCGAGCGGAAGGAAGGCAAGCCCAAAGAAGGCCGCGGCGGCCGCCGCCGCCGCGTCGTCCCCGGTGGTTGATCCGGTCAGGATCTGAAGAATCAAGAATTTGGATCGCTCCGAACCCGATGATGGAAGCTGCTGCGGGTCCGGTTCTTGAACCGGAAGCTGCTCTCTTGGTACGCAAAATGAGAGTGGCCGGGTGGGGGTGTACGTGTGGAATTACCAATTTTTTGTCGATTGTGTGGAGTCATGTCTGAAATCCGGAACTTTTGGTGAACACATGGAGTCTGTAGATTCCGGCGGCAACAGGATCCTGTAGTCTTTTATAACAGTAAATTTAGTGTTAGTGTGGGCACATGTTGAGCACTGCCATTTGTGTGGTGAACTGGGGATGAATTTCTGGTCTGTAATGTAACTAGTGTTGGTGTGTACTCCGGTTTCTTCACTTCAATAAGCTCTCTGCTCCCCGGCTTCTACGTTGGCTTGTTTTTTACCCTTTTTTTGTTCTTCTGTGCATCTGGAAAATGATTGATGTGCTTCTCAGATTGTACAGTGCCAGCGAGCATGCTGCTAAAATCGAGGTGGAGAAAAGTCTTCTCCTGCAGGCTGCATGTGGGGCCGCTGCTGCCTGGGCCCGTCCGGCGTTGCATCATCGAGAAATTGGCTAACGAGACCATGAAAGGGGTGGCCCTTTTGTTGCCCGACTGAAAAAATCGGCGACTCCGGAAAGCTGCGGCGTTTCGTGGCGTGCGGCGCTTTTGCACTGGCCTCACTGTGCAGCATCTTGATCATTAGCTATTTTTACTATAGCAACTTTTTTACGCTATACCTGCTCTGATAATTTTTCAGCATAATTAATTTTAAAAATAAATAAATAAGATGTTATATTATTACAGATAACACAAAAAATAAGAAAAAAATAAAAACACAAAACTAGAAAAATACAAAATTAAGATGCTAGAAGCTAAAAACTTAAGCCTAAGGGGGTGATCGGAATAGCGATGGTTTTGGCTTTTAATTTGAAAAAACATCAGAATTAAATTGAAAAACACACGTAGTTGAGTTAGTGGATAGTGTAGTGAATAGTGAAAAAAAAACTGAAACTAGAAGCTAAAGTCGAAAAAAATCGAAACGATCACCCCCTAAATAAACTCCAGGGTGACCCCTAGAGGACAAGTGTTAGCTTAATTTGAAAAATGACCGGTCATGTTCTAATTTCTTTTTACATTATTAATCTTCCGGGAAACGGTCAGATTTCGGCATTTGGGCTCTCAGCATCTCTTCAGGAGCGCTTCTTTTCCGTCCTCTGTATCCATTTCTTCCTCGCGTAGTCGCGTGATTGTGCATCTGATGTGGCCTAATCCTGTCCTTAAAACAGAAGCAACGGCTCAGATTGGCGCTCGTTTTAGCGATGGCTTCTGATTTTTGGTTGAAATTTTACTGTAACTGACTTTTTTTACTGCAGTTGATTTAGCTTTTTGGATATAATTAATTTAAAAAAAGTAAAAATAGAAAAAATATGTTAACCCATTAGGGACAATACAAAGAAACACGGGAAAAAAATACAAAAAAACCTAAAATATCTAAAACAATTCAGAAAAAGACGAAATACTGAATAGTGAAAAAAAAAGCAGAAGCAGAAACCGGAAAAAAAACCGAAACGAGCGGAACCTAAGTGAGATCTATTGGGTATTCAGTTGCACAGCGCAGATGTGCAACTAAAGGATCAGCACCTGTGCGATAACATATCTTCTGTGGTGAAATTATGCAGTAGGACTAAGGCCGAGGTTTCTTCTGAGCCAGGGACATCTCAACTTTCCATTTACAAAAAGCGAAAAAAATAAGTTTTTTTCACAGAAGTACCATACAACACTCATGATTTTTAAGGAAAAATCAGTCGGAGTTTTTACCTTTAGATATGTACGAAAATTCATACGCCGCCTCCTTCACCTTTTTCTCCAGCAACCCCTTTTTCCTTCCCGTCGACGAGCCCGAAGGGAGAATCCCACGTCTAGGGTTCACCGTTTCCTCTGGGCATAGAGAGAGGTCAGGGGTGGTGGCCCTGCGGTGGGCGGCGGTGAGGGAGACAGGGTTAGAAGGGTGGTGGGCAGTGCCGATGGGCGGCAATGGAAAGTACTAGCTATTAGGTTGGACAGGGGTAGTACGACGGGGAGGGATAGAGGCGGCATGGCAAGGCGGCGGGGGCGTTGCTGGTCACGGGTGGTAAAGGAGTGGCAAGGGGAGGCGTGTAGAGCTGCTTTGGCGAGAAAAGAGGAGGCCGTGGGAGACAGTGGGATAGGGTTAGGATAAGATTGGGTTATATAGTAAAGGGGAAAGGATGAGGGTCTTTAGATAATAATCTAAGAATCATAAAATTTAACTATTTTTTTGATAAAAAAAGAGTTGAATATTGTATAAACATACTTTTTTTTTTTACAACAAGACACCAAAACCTGATGAGGAGGTGCCACAAGCCCACTACGGATCTTTATTTTCATTGCTCTCCCACTCCAAATATTCGCAATTTCACATGCAAAGAACGAAGAAACGGCATCAAGGTCGGATACACTGAACCATTCCTCCTGCCACCTTTTGGCGCCGGAGGCTAGATCATGTTTCCTCCCCCTGGTCAGATTCCGGTAGCTCGCGTCGGCGTCGCAAGCCAAAGTTGGCCCACCACTCCCACTTGGTCCTTTGGGCGGGGGGGCCTGAGTGCCTGACTCGGCGCCTTCAGAGCTAAGAAAGCCCTCCTACCCACAAGCTTTCGTTCATCCACGGTCGTCGTCGACGATACACCGGACTGCTTTTCTTGACCGACGCGTACACAGATCTGCCGACGTGTCAGTCGCTTGGTCCTCTCCGTGTCAAGGACAGGCTGCTTTGCCCTTGCTCCAGCTATCACTGCCAGCTTGTTAAGGTCTGCTTAAAATGCACTCCACTCGTCACGTACTTATCCAAACAAATCTGGGGTTATGCAGTTCTTAGCAAGGCACGACCCCTTCTGAAGTTCACGGGGGCGGGAAAGGATGCGGTCACGGTCCCGACGTAAGCAGGCGTACGTCGCCCATGTTCATCGAACCAGCCCATTTCCACCCCGACTCAAAACCGTCCCGAATATACTCCACTCAGCACGAGTCCAAGCCCCAAGGACGTGTTCGTTGCGGTGGTGGTGGTTGGAAGCGCACCATGCGCCCGAGTTCGAAAGCCCAAACCGAGCCAGATCGACGAATTCCGCTCCGCTGTCCGCTTCATGCAAAAGTAGTGCTCCACCATGTGCGTGACAGTCACGCCCTCGCGCAGTAAGCACAACTTTTGTGGATAAGGTCCGGCCGGCGCGACACACACAGCCGGACCATAGTTATTAAACCCGATCCGGTCATCACCCGGTCGAGGTCTCGGACCCAGCAGCGCCGATGCCTGCGACAAAAAAGAAAAAAAAAACGCCGTTCGAGCCCACGTGCGGTACGGCAGAGTAGTGACACTGTAGAGCCCGCTCGTTTTAATTTTTTTTTCAGCTTCAGCTTCTAACTTCAGGTTTTTTTTACTATTCAGTAATTCGTCTCTTTCTGAATTTTTTAGATTTTTTGGACTTTTTTGTATTTTTATTTTTTTTCCGTGTTCCTTTGCATTGTCCGTGATGAGCTAACATATTTTTTCTATTTTTACATTTTTTTAAATTTAATTATACCCAAAAAGCCAAATCAGCTACAGTAAAAAAAGCCAGCTACAATGAAATTTCAACTAAAAGCCAGAAACCATCGCTAAAACGATCACCCCTAAAGTGGGATGGAACTCCTATATAGGACGGCATGGTTCCATCAATTTTGTGAAACGATACGAAACAATATTTTTGTGGAATATTTCTTACTTTTGAACTAAATTGGATCCATCTCATTCTATTCTGGACGGTTCTGTCCCGTGAACCAAATACGGAGACAATACCTCGTCTGACACAAGATGATTTCATCCCTTGAACCAAAGGGCCCTTAAATAGTAGTAGTAGCGAGCTAGAAATGGTCGGTAGTAGATAGTAGTAGTAATTCCTAGAAAAATTGTCTAAAAGCCACCAAATTAGGGTCCTGTCAATAGATGGATTGGATGGACGAGGGAGATGATCATTTGCCACCGGCAAAATTTATGCGTTACATTGATTTTTCTCCCCTCTTTTTTTTTGGATTTTTTTACTGTCAATCTAATTGTTGATTTATAAGAGCATTATAAACTTTTATCTTTTAACCTGGTTTTTTTGGGGAGAACATTTTGGACTATGTGAACATCTGAGTGTAAATCACAGTTACATCTTCATTCCCTACATCCCGTCATCTCTCTATACTCTGCGCCGCATGCGCACCCAGCACTACCTGCTCCACGAGATCATCAAGGAGCACTCGACCCTAGAGTGCGTCGGGCGCCGCAGTTCGCCAACTTCACGTGGACTAATGCCGATGTCAGAGTTTGAAGCGCTTACCACGGTTCTCCATGCTCAATTGAAGCCATCAATGATGGAGCTTATGCAATTGGTGACCTCGATCCTTCGATGCCTCTCGCGTCCTGAAGGACAACAACTCCTCACCGACATTCACGCTGAACTTTGTGGCTCCCACATTGCCCCAAGAGCCCTCATCGGTAAAGCGTTTAGGCAGGGCTTTTATTGGCCCACAGCAACCTTAGATGTGCACAACCTTGTCAAGAGATGCCAAACGTGTCAATGGATGGAGAGAATGGTGCATAAGAATATGATGCTATCTAATGTTTACGAAGCCGAACCAACGATACAAGGACCAATGACTTGAGCGCGAACGTGTCAACTTAAATATTAGGTGAATGTGTTTCTAACTTTACATACAAATGTTCTAAAGAATGGAATACTATTTAATCACTGTGATGATTTAATTGTACTTAGAAACTATGGAGAAGAACCACGTGAGCCCAAGTATACAAGTGAAACCGTCAAGCGCAAACCAAGTCCTATTCATAAGTTCTACTTAGATTCGGCCCTCCTGAAAGTGTCTATTTCAAACGGCCATAACTTTTTATTTAAGAGAAATATTGAGGTCCATGAGTACTTGTTGGAAAGCTTTTGAAGTTTACTTTCAGATAGATCTTGTCCCACCTCCAAATTCCTTCTGTACCCACCGTAGTTACCAAAACATTTCGACGCTAACTCAGCCTGACAGGATCAATTTTAAATGCTCATAGATTTCACATCAAGAGTGCATTTGGAATGTGTGAGTACAGCATGGAAAGCTTATCTCGTCCTCTTTCCAACAGATCTGGCCCTATCCAAAAATTCCTTTTGTGCACGACGGAATCGTCAAAACAATCTTCAATTTTAGAAATAGAGATATAATCAGATATGATTTGATTACTTTCCATGTGTTGAAAATTTTTCATAAATAAGGGTCTGCGTGCCCCTATAAATAGATACTCAATTGGACATGTAATTCAGAGACCACATTTCAAAATAAACTACTATTATTTGTGCTTAAGTTTCGTAAGGAATTAGAGAGTTTCTTCAATCGAGATTGTTCAGCCTTTCTGCTAGAAATTGGGTGCACGATAGATCTTCGTTTGGTGGTTGACGAAGTCGATGTGAGTGTGATTTGACGGATTAAAGAGTGTTCGTCCCTTGCATTGGCATTGGAGGATCACTACGATTCATTAAGACTCCAGTGAGTATCCATCCTACGTCGAAAAAATCGAGCGATCCCATATCATATTCTCTTATTTACTGTTTGGCATATAGCCACAACAGCCGCCATAGTGGAGTCAGAGGTGAAGCTCATCGTGAAGCAGTTGGTCGGCTTCACCAACGATGGCCACAAGCGGTTTTTGCTTAAGATCAAGAACCGCTTCGACCGGTCTAAACCCTTCACATGGATAATACATGTACAACACATACATGTATGGCCGTTTGTATCTTTCAACCATGTATATATGTGACGTCGTCTTCTTCTTCCGTCAATTGCATGCAGCGTGGGGATAGAGCTTCCGACGATCGAGGTGCGGGCAGATGGTGGAGGCAGAGACGTACACTGTGAGCTAGGCGACACCCACCATCCTTAACTCAGCGGCCAACGTTGTTTCGTTTACAATTTTACATCTTTCAAGATTTTATTGCTAGTAGTGTAGGCGATAATATAACTAAATCCTATATAATTTATCATAAAAGAGCTCCTTTTTTACCTCTTTGTCTAAGGTCATGTTCTTTTCAATGTACGACTTTTGACTTATAATTTATAAATTTTTTGAACAAATAAATGTGATTAGTTTTCATCATTGTTTCGAAATAATTTATCGGAATAATCATTTCAAAACAGTTTATTGATCTATCGATATTTAATTTATTTATATAAGTATTTATAATAAGATCAAAATTATAATCTGCAGTGATATATCGTAGATGAAAAGATCGCAACTCGTTGCGTTGCTTCTACTGTACTAGTACTCTGTACATTTTCCTCTATTGATATGCCCCCTACTCCACACTTCTAAGCTATACATATGTAGGGCAGTACGTGTTTTCCGACGTAAGCTACCCTACGTCACGCATATGACGCATGTATCTGCTCCGTGCGTAACTATAAAGCTGAACAAGCCGATGAAGCAGTACAATGCTAGCTGGCCGACTCTGACACGGTGATCGGAACGGCGATAGCTTTTAATTTTTATTAAAAAAATACTGTAACTAGTTGAAAAAATACTGTAGCTGAGTTGTATATTAGGCATAATTAAATTTTAAAAAATATAAAAATAAAAACGGCTCACTAGTCTAGTACGGACAATGCAAAAGAATATGAGCAAAAAAACCAAAAAAAATCACTACGTGACAAAAGTCTTCTGATGTTTTAAATCATTTACTGATTGTTCGTCGCTAAAACAGTGAAAAAAACTCCAAACTGATCACCCCCTGAATGGGCGTTCAGAATAGGATTATGGATTCTGAAAATTTTATTATAGCTAACTGATATTTTTACTGTAGTTGACTTGATTTATTAGGTATAATTAAATTTAAAAAATATAAAAATAAAAACGACATGCTAACATATCACGAACAATAAAAAGAAATACGAGAAAAAAATAAAACATAAAAAAACAAAAAATGCACAATGATGACAAAAGCCATTGCCCAACGCTATCGCTGGCGAAACGCACAGCTGAGCAGGGCCTGAAGCCAGCCCGAGCTAGTTCATGCTCAGCAAGTTGAAACTTTTTTACAGCAAAACTTACCAATAGCCCCCATATAATTGAGCCGCTATCCCTCTAAGTTCAACCGACAGAACAGCAACTTTATAAATAATCTTAGCCCATTTCTCTTAAAAAGGTTAGCCTGATAGATGAATACATTATTCTTATAAATCATACTTTGTCTACTCCCACAACTGATGTGAAATTATCCCAATACAAATTGAGCCATCTCCTTGAAAGCAGAGGTGTTAGCAAATAACCGCTAGTGCGAAGCTCTCATCGACCAGTCATCGGGTTCATTGCAAAATATTGGGTATGTTTTTTCAGTTACGGCTAATAACTTTCACCACTTATGCGAGTTTGAGTGAATAAATTGAATACTGATGCGCCACTCTAAAAGATCATAAAAATCATTTTGTTTATTTGTTCAAGAGAAATGATAGGAAAACGTTTAAATTATTTATTTTAAAAAATTATAAACTGTAAGTATGAGCTGAAAAAGAAATGGGGCATTGTCTACTTCGAGGAGCCAAATCTAGAGACTGTAGTATGGATAAAGAAATCGAACTTACCTCTATAAGAAGGCCGCTTGACACCTGCACGGGCCACTCCCACACAACACACTCGCCCTCGCGCCCTGCGTTTCTTTGTGCGCTTGTGGTGTGCGAGCGCGAGCGCGACACCATGGACGGGCAGGATCAGGACGGGAACCAGCGGAGGAAGCCCCATGGGAACCCGAACCCCAGGAGAGGGGCCATCACGAAAAGGATCATCAGGGACTTGACCGGCGGCGGGGCCACCAAGAAGAGCCCCACCACCACCACCACAAGGCCTGACGGCGGCGGCCGCGGCGACAGCAACGGAGGTGACGCTGGTGGTGGTGGCTCCTACGCCGGGGGATACGGCTCTTACTGATGCGTGGTGAGCGAGCCCCAAGACGGTTGGTTTGTGCTGATGCTTAGCTGCTAGGTACTTCTGCTAGTAGATGCTACTTGTTAGGTTGCTGAAGCGTGTGTCAGTGCAGGGTACGATGAGCACGCGAATGGTGGTGTAAAAAATTGGCGAGGTGTTTCTGCCTGGTTGTGTACCTTAATTGTGTTCAATAACTCTTGATTAACCATGGGTCGCATCGCACCCGGCATGTTGGAAGTGTTTGAATAGCGATGGCTTTTGGCTGAAAAAATACTGTAGCTGGTTGAAAAAACACTGTAGCTGAGTTAGTGGATAGTGTAGTGAATAGTGAAAAAAAGTGAAGTGAAAGTGAAAAAAAAAAAAGCAACGATCGCCCCCTGAATCTAGCCCTCTTCGTTGTACGACTGGTCTTTCCGTGTTCTTGTTCCTGTTCTCGTTCTCGTTGATGCTGTCGATCGCTATTGCTGTTCTTGCGTGCGCCTATGGATCTACTTTTCTTTTCACTACCCTTGTCTATGAATTCTTTTCACTACATGCGTCGCCAATCATGCATGTATGTATTGGAAAATCGATTGGTGTCACTAGACCGATGGTGCCATTCCAGTTGAAACTTGCATTAATTTTCTTTTTGGTTCCATGGTTGTTTCTTCTTTGATCAACGAACGAATACATATATAGTTCTTTAAAAGGAACCTAAATCGACTGTCTGTACCTACGGGCGTGTAAATAATTGGTACTGGGTGCTGTAAATTCCCTTTAGTTTGCTCAGAGAACAGAGAATTAGATTCATGGTGATACGTTCGCTTTCAGCTAAACCCACTGTTTGCGATCTTATCCGTTTCCCCTCTGTTCTTTTACTTGTCTACTGCTGATGCGTCTACGCGAACTTCCCTGCCCCACTCGCACGTGGGGGAGGTCCCACGTGGACGTGGCGCAGAGCGCAGATACCGTTCAGCGCATCTTCAACTTTTATTTCTAAGGTCGGTTTTAAGTGGAGTGACATGGGCCTATGGCTATTTTCTAAGATGAGACCCACGTTATAGTCCAAAAAGGATTGCACTAGGCCCGGCGCGTTCGTGCCAGTCCAGCCGAGCGCACAACGGGGTGGGATTAGATTCGGGCGTCCAATTGGACATAACCGGTTTTCGGATTTGACTGGAGAGGGTTATTTGGATGTGGATATCCATAAACATGAGGTCCAATAAGCAAAAATTATTGAAAGGACTTAATCAGCATAAATTTGAGAGTAATTCGCTGTAAGTATTTATGCAAATAGAAATAAATATGGAGAGCAAAATGAGTATAATTTACAATAAATTAGGAATAAATTTCAAATCAAATTAGTGTAAGATGTGAAGCAAAATCAAGATAACTTGAACAGAAAAATCAGAAGAAAAAAATCCAAACCAATTGAAGCAAATCACTAAATTTGGAAGCAAATCCGTGATAAACTTTCAAAGCAAAATTTGTATAAAAATTCGAATCAATTTGAATTTTAGAACAAGCAAGCATAAAATTGGGACCAAGTCCAAATAAATTTGAAGGAATGTTAGGATGAACATGGAAGCAAAAATGAGTAAAATTTGCAAGTAAAATAAAACCAAATTAGTATAGTTGTGAAGAAAGCTGGTATAAATTCCAAAGTAAGTTGGGATAAGTATCGGAACAAAATGACCATAATTTGCAAGCAAAATAAAAAATAAGACCAATTTAGTATAGGTGTTAAGCAAGTTGACATAAATCTAAAAGTAAGTCGGGATAAATATTGAAGCAAAATGATTATAATTTGCAAGCAAAATAAAAAATAAAACCAACTTAGTATAGGTGTAAAGCAAGTCCATATAAATTTGAAAGATAGGACAAAAATGAAAGCAAAATAAAAAAAGCAACTTAGTATAGGTGTGAAGCAAGTCCATATAAATTCGAAAGATAGGACAAAAATGAAAGCAACATAAAAATAAAACAAAATTAGTATAGGTGTGGAGCAAGTTAGGATAATTTTGTAAAATAGGTCTCAAAATCCAATCTTTACAATTTAAATGTTAGTCAATATAAATTTGGACAAAGTCTGCGTACAACATTCAAATTAGATTCATGTGCCCTCATTGTACCACTATCCACTATTCAATCACAAACCATTAACCTACCTCTCCGTGCATTACTTGAATCAAAGCTACTCATATGCCACTGCCTCTTGGTCTCATACGACAATATTCTATTTACGTAAGTGGGTTGGTATATACTAATATGGCAATAACAAGCCACTACACAACAAAAGAGCATCACATGACACCACGAACAGCTTGGGTTGAGCTACTTCGATCTGATGTTTCCCAGCACCGTGCGGTCAACCATTACAAGCTCACGCGCGGAATGAGGACTTTGCGATGAAAAATCAAAAATAATTCCTTCCCATCCTCTCTCACCCCTCGTCTCTTACACAGTTGTAAGTTTAACCTCCATTAAGTTGGTTTTGGTGATAATAATAAATACAATTGCGAGACTAATATGCTTATTAATTATGATGTTATCAAGGGTCTTTTGGGTGTGATAATGACAAATGTAATTGTGAGACTAACATGATTGAATAATTTTAATATAGCTTAGTCTAATTTAGATAAAAAAAAGTGAAATTATAGAGGTACGTATTCGACACTCACATTCATTTATATCTTAGTACATTCATCGGATCTAAAATATAGATTAAACTCTACCAAAAGTCTAAGATGAATATGTGTATATGTTTTCCACTATACATTCTTGTATGGATACATTTAGGGAGAGTTCAATCTATGCTTTGTGGTTTCTTTAGTATTGATCTATGTTTCTCTTTTCACATATTAAGAATCTTTACTTTCAAACGTATTCTTTAAGTATATATAGCTTATGTAGTTCATATATACTTATAATCGGGTTGTCATTTAGTTCCTCCATTATACGTTAATAGTTGGATTATTAATGATAACGGGATGTGTAAGCTTTGCTAGCAATTAATCTAAAAAAAATAAACACACACATTCAAATGAGTTGATTGATTAAGAAAACTTATTCTAGAGTATATAATTGTTGTGTAAATTGTGTATACTCACAAATTTATTTCTATCTCATTATTTATTAAGATTGTCATGAATTATTAAAAATGAAAGATCGTAGAATCTAGTCCCTCCATTATGTGTTAATGATAAAGTTTTGTTAATTGATGTCAATTGGTTTGGGGACTAACAGTTTTCATGAGTTGGATGAATAGATTAGATTTCACAAATGAGGAAGACTTGGAATGACTTCATGTATTGAAGATCATCAAGTAAAGATGATGAAAGATGACTTCATGTATTTTGCAAATGGTTGAAAGTTATATATAATTCTTGTAGCATGTGACTTAGTTTTACGAATGTGTTTTGCAAATGTGTTAAAGTTCACGTACCAATTTCTCGTGTCATGATTCCAAAGGTGTGCAAATGTGTTTTACAACTTATTGAGAATCATGTATGGCCCTCGTGTGCATGATACTATAGTTTACAAATGTGTTTTGTAAAATCTGTTGAAGTATCTGCATCTTGCAGGATAATCAAAATTACCACTGTATATTTTGTGGTACTACTGATTATCGGAAGTTCTAGTTCTGTGTGAGTAGTCCGAGCGACGTGCAGAAGTATCGGCTCTGTGTGAATAGTACTACCGAAAGTCGGTAGTATTGACATGTGTTGCGCGGTACTACCGAATCCCGGAAGTACCAAAAAATCCTGCGATACATTTTTTCCAGAGAGACACCTATGTGGTGGTCTTCTCCTCCCCACGAGAGCGGTAATTACACATGTGTGGCACGGTACTTCCGATGATCTGAAGTACTGGAAAATGAACGGCGGAACTACCGATTTCGCTGATAATGGCTAGTTTTCTGATCGTTGCGAGGGGAGCGGTAGTTCTGATTTTATAACAGTGGAACTACCAAAAATCCTGATTTTTTAGGGGTTTTACTTCCAATGGCTAGATTTTGTAGTGTGGGTATACATACCCCCTTGTGGCCAGTTGGAACTGTTGGAAAGTGATCCGAATTCGGATTCGTGTCCGTGTAGGACTTTTATTTTATTTACTTTCCATGTGGGACTCTATCCCCAATACTATATAAGCACCCCAGTAGTCCATAGGAAAAACACGCCCTCAGAGAGTCTCTCCATTGTAATCTCTCCAAAATATAGTGATTTGCCTTTGAGCGCCCGTGGTTTTTTCCCGCAAGGGTTTTCCACGTAAAATTCGTGTCTCTTGTCTCTATTATTCTGTGCGTTATTTGCAACAAGTGGTATCAGAGCACAGGAGTTTTAGAGATCGAAAAAAAAAATATCTGATTTCGTCGAGTTCGAAGCGCGTCTGGTGACGTCGTCGAATCCTTTTCTCAGTCGGTCCGTGAGCAACGCAGATAAAATACTTCGGCGAGTCTTCGTTCGTGGGAGTTCTCAAGTTACAAGAAACCAATCTCCTGCCTCGGTCCTTGTACGAAGCGACAGCAGCCAGAGCATCTCGTCTGCGCAACAAATCAAAGAGCAACAGAGCACGACGTCTTGCTACAGCCTCGGTTTTTCTTTTCGTCACCTCGGTCTGCGCACAAGCCAAAAGAGCAAATCGGAGCTGCAGGCGCACGACACGAGAAAGCAGCAGGAGGCTGCTTCCATCTTCTAGCAATAGAAAAGCTTGGCACAGAAACCGAAGTCAAGAAATAAAAAAAAAAGGGGAAGGAGCAGCTACCATCACGTCACGTGAACTCACAGGCATGAGTTTTTTCTTCTAGCACGTGAACTAAAGAAGGAGTTTAGTGCTTCGTTTGATTTTTTTTGCATCTTTGGAAATTTTTGGTCCCGATCTATCTTTTGGTACTTTTGCTATTATCTTCGCAAAAAAAAAATTTTTTTTTGGTATTCTTCTACATGGCTACTATGAAATATGATCTTCCGCTGTTGGACCGCGACACGAGATTTTCCCTATGGCAAGTCAAGATGCGGGCTGTTTTATCACAACTTGATTTGGATGATGCTCTTTTGGGGATCGACAAGATGCCAGCAACATCGTCGTAGATGAGAAGCAACGTAAAGATCGTAAGGCTTTATCCCAAATTCATCTTCATCTATCAAATAATATTCTACAGGAGGTTATGAAGGAGACATCCGCCGCCGCATTATGGCTGAAGCTGGAGCAGATCTGCATGACCAAGGATCTGACCAGTAAGTTGCATTTGAAGCAAAAGCTTTATTCACACAAGATGGCGGAGGGAGCCTCATTGTTGGACCACCTGACAACTTTCAAGGAAGTTGTTTCTGACCTCGAGTCTATGGAGGTAAAATATGATGAAGAAGATTTGGGTCTTATTTTGTTATGCTCTCTGCCTAGTTCATACTCTACTTTTAGAGATACTATTTTATATAGTCGAGATACTCTTACTCTCAATGAAGTTTATGAAGCTCGCATGCTAAAGAAAAGATGAAACTTATGGTTCCGGTGGGAGTTCAAGTACGCATGCAGAAGGTTTGTCTGTCCTCGGTAGACAATATGAGAAGAGTTCATACGACAATTCAAGAGGCAGAAGCAAAAGCAAATTCAGAGGCAGATCTAAATCCGAGCGAAGTCTTGCGGTATTGCAAGAAAGATGGACATGACATATCCGAGTCTTTGGAAGTTGCGAACAAGGAGAAGAGAAATAATAATTTCAAGAAGGATCAACAAGAGGATGACGCTAGAGCCACCGTTGTCACCAAAGAAGGTTCGATGGAGATGTTCTCGTTGCCTTTGCGGTAATTGCAAAACCGACGATGAATGGATTCTTGATTCAGCCTGCACTTTCCACATGAGCCCGAACCGTGAGTGGTTCGTTACCTATGAAGCAACGCCAAGTGGATCTGTGTTGATGGGTGATAATACACCATGCAAGGTTGCAGGCATTGGTTCTATCCAGATCAAGATGTTTGATGGCACCATCAGGACTTTGTCAGATGTTCGTCATATTCCGGATTTAAAGAGAAATCTTATCTCATTGAGTACTCTTGATGCTAAAGGGTACAAGTATTCCGGTGGAGGTGGAGTTCTGAAGGTTACCAAAGGTTCTCTTGTTGTGATGAAAGGTGATATGAAAGCTGCAAATTTATATCATCTGCAAGGCACTACAATTTCAGGTAATGTTGCTGTTGTTTCAAATAAATCATTTAATTCTGATGCTACTAATCTTTGGCATATGCGTCTGGGGCATATGAGCCAAGCTGGGATGACGGAATTATGCAAAAGAGGATTTCTTAATGGTCAAAACATCGATAAGTTGAAGTTTTGTGAACATTGTGTCTTCGGCAAGCAAAAGAGAGTGAAATTCAGCACTGCGACTCACTCTACAAAAGGCATATTGGATTATATTCACTCCGATTTGTGGGGAGAATCCCGCGTTCCATCACTTGGAGGTGCAAGCTATATGTTGACCATTATTGATGATTATTCAAGAAAAGTTTGGGCATACTTCATCAAGCAGAAATCGGATGTATTCAGCACATTCAAGGAGTGGAAGACTATGATCGAGAGACAAACTGGTAAGCATGTCAAGAAGCTTCGTACTGACAATGGTTTGGAGTTTTGTTCAGGAGAATTTGAAGCTCTATGCAAGTCAGAAGGTATTGTAAGACATTACACCGTTCCTGGCACTCCTCAACAAAACGGTGTTGCAGAACGTATGAACAGAACCATCATGGAAAAGGTACGTTGCATGTTATCAAACTCTGGATTATCAAAGAGTTTTTGGGCTGAAGCCGCTTCCACTGCTTGTTATTTGATTAATCGGTCACCAAATTTGGCTATTGATAAGAAGACTCCAATTGAGGTATGGTCTGGCTCTCCAGCAGATTATTCAAATTTAAAAATATTTGGCTGTCCTGCTTATGCTCGTGTCAACAATGGTAAATTAGAACCTAGAGCAGTTAAGTGCATTTTCCTTGGCTATAAAATTGGTGTGAAAGGATACAAGTTGTGGAATCCTGAAACTAAAAAGGTGGTTATTAGTAGAGATGTTACTTTTGATGAGTCTGCTATGTTGCATGATAAACCATCTATTGATGTTCCGTTGAGAAGCAATCAAGCGTGCAGTGGAGCATATTATTGATTCGGGATCTACACGAGAAATCAACAAGGAAAATACTCGAAGTTCCTATTGTTGTGCCACCAACACAACATTCCATTGCACTAATAGAGAAAGGAGGAACATTCACCTCCTAAGAGATTTATTGAAGAAGCCAACTGCGGCTTATTGTCTAAATGTGGCGAGAAGAAATTGAAGGTACTGCAGAACCTTCATATTATTGAAGCTATCTCTTCTAGTGATTCAGAAGGTGGATGGTCGCCATGCATGATGAGATGGAATCTCTTGACAAGAATGGTACTTGGGAGCTGGTCAAGTTGCCAATTGAGAAGAAACCTATTCGCTGCAAATGGATTTTCAAGAAAAAGGAAGGCGTTTCACCAACCGAAGAGGTTAGGTATAAAGCAAGGTTAGTTGCTAAAGGATACAGTCAAATTCCAGGTATTGATTTCACAGATGTCTTTTCCCCTGTTGTGAAGCATAGTTCTATTCGCATTTTGCTTAGTATTGTGGCTATGCATGATTTTGAGCTTGAACAAATGGATGTGAAAACTGCATTCTTACATGGGGAATTAGAAGAAGACATTTATATGGAGCAACCGGAAGGTTTTGTCGTTCCCGGAAAGGAAAATTTTGCTTGCAAATTAAAGAAATCTCTTTATGGTTTGAAACAGTCACCTAGACAATGGTATAAGAAATTTGACTCCTTTATGATATCTCAGGATTTTAAAAGATCAAATTATGATAGCTGTGTTTATTTCAAGATTGTTAATGGTTCAGCTATTTATTTGCTCATATATGTTGATGATATGTTGATTGCTGCAAAAGACAAGGTTGAAATTTCAAGGTTGAAGGCTCAATTAAGCAGTGAGTTTGAGATGAAAGATCTCGGTGCAGCTAAGAAGATTCTTGGTATGGAAATCATTAGAGACAGAAAACTTGGTAAATTATATCTAAGTCAAAAAGGGTACATTGATAAAGTTCTTCGTCGTTTCAACATGTATGAGGCTAAACTCGTGAGTACTCCTTAGCAACATATTTCAAACTTTCTTGACATCATGTCCAAAATCTAATGATGAAGTGGAGTACATGTCTAAAGTCCCATATGCGAGTGCAGTTGGTTCACTTATGTATGCCATGGTATGTTCTCGCCCGATTTATCTCAATCATTAAGTGTGGTTAGTAGATACATGGCTAATCTGGAAAAGAGCATTGGAAAGCGGTTCAATGGATTTTCGATATCTCATGGGGCACATCTAATGTTTCTTTACGTTTGGAAGGATTAAAGATGGACTTGTTGGTTATGTGGATTCGATTTTCTTTGGAGACTTGGATAAAAGAAGGTCTCTCACTGGTTATGTGTTCACCGTTGGAGGGTGTGCCGTAAGTTGGAAAGCAAGTTTACAAGCTACCGCTGCCTTGTCTACTACGAAGTGAGTATATGGCTATTTCAAGCTTGCAAAGAAGCTATTTGGTTGAGAGGTTTATTTATCGAGCTTTGTGGAAGTACATCTTGCACTACAATATTTTGTGACACAAAGTGCTATTTGCCTTACAAAAGATCAAATGTTCCATGAGAGAACAAAGCACATTGATATCGGTATCACTACATTCGAGGTGTCATTACTCAAGGTGATATTAAAGTCGCAAGATAAGTACTCATGATAATCCGGTGATATGTTGACAAAGCCGGTTCCTGCATCTAAGTTTGAGCTTTGCTCGCACTTAGTTGGTATTACTCACTAGTCCTTTGGACTTTCGGCGCTCAAGGTGTACATGCTGATTTTGTTGGAGGAGTTCATAATATTCTTCGACTCTTTGGAGGAATTCGGCTCAAGGTGGAGATTATTGTTGAAAAGTGATCCGAATTCGGCTCAAGGTGGAGATTGTTGGAAAGTGATCCGAATTCGGATTCGTGTCCGTGTAGGACTTTTATTTTATTTACTTTCCATGTGGGACTCTATCCCCAATACTATATAAGCACCCCAGTAGTCCATAGGAAAAACACGCCCTCAGAGAGTCTCTCCATTGTAATCTCTCCAAAATATAGTGATTTGCCTTTGAGCGCCCGTGGTTTTTTCCCGCAAGGGTTTTCCACGTAAAATTTGTGTCTCTTGTCTCTATTATTCTGTGCGTTATTTGCAACAGGAACAAGTGTTATTGTACCCATTGACACTTCTTTGAGATAGTGTGAGATTCTTCTCTCAATTATGTATATGTTGTATCTTGTAAGCAAAAAGGAAAGCTCTAGATTACATATGTTGCATTTAGAGGTGGATTGAGTATCCACTTGACGTTGTGCATTTGTCACATGTGATGAGAGTCAAGCGAGGGACTTGACTTGTTACTCTTGAAGTTTATGGACTTCTAGACAGCGTTGGAGGCATCATGCATGGTGATCTTCTCAAAAAAAGTTGTGAGAAGACCCAACGAAATGTGAAGGTTGGAGCTCACCTACCTAGAGCAGAAAAGAGGTACCACTAGTGGTTTAAGGTGGAAGGCTTAATTTGTGGAGCCGGTTAATTCGTTTAGGCTTACCTCAATATGGACTAGGAAAGACCGATAAGTCTCTGAACACCACGGTAAAAAAACAACCGCGTCATTTGTGGTTTGTTTTTTGCGCTCAACTTACATTCAAGCAATTTACATTTGTAGAATTAAATTGATTGCTTATCATTCTAGGATTACAAACCTAGATTTAGATTGTTGGTGAATTTAGGTGAACATTATTGATTTAGGCGTTATTTGTTCTAAACCAATTTGAGTTAAGCTTCCGTATTATATACTTTGTTTAGTCAACTAGAAATTGATATTAATTGAAAGAAAAAATTTTAAGACCGCCTATTCACCCCTCTAGTTGGTCTCCTCGATCTTACAACAGTTCCACCCCCACTCCCTCCATCCCTATCTTGGTGAAGCTTGAGCTCCCAGTAGTGTCGTCCCTTCCCTTATCTCCTGCTCTTTACCCACCGCTTCCACTCCCTGCCACTCTTTATGCAGTGTTTCCTCTCTCCACCCTTGCTTTACCCACCACTTCCCCTCATTTCTCCTCCCTTGCTCTACCCGATGGCACTACTTCCCCATCGCTTGCTCCCCGGCAACTTGACGACGGCTTGCAGCAACTCCTAGCGGCCAAATCCAGTGGTGGGGCATCTCCACAAAGCTCCCTGCAGCTAGATTCAGTGCTAGTTCATCTCCACAAGGCTCCCAATGTTCGATGAATTTGGGCTCATCTCCACGAAGCTCCCGGTGGCAAGACGCTTTCCCAGGCCTCTAAGTAGTCAGATTTGGTGGTGGCGTCTGTCGAGGACACCTTCATCGGCTTCCCAGTGCTCAGATCCAATGGCGTCATCCCATACTTGTCAATACCGTACCGAAGGTCATACCGATTTGGTTCTTAGAATAATACGTTCTGGTACCGGTCCATACCGGTGTATCGTTTCGGATTTAATATAATAATACTAGTATATATATTTATAAGTATATATTTATTTAATTACATGCACACTAAATGTCACTTATAATATTATTACAAGTATATAGTAGTACTATCAAATATAACATATAATTCAATAGATAGTATTATCAATTCCATCGATATATCCAGTATCAAAATCAATATGGCCGGGTTGATCGGTATCGAGTTGATATGACCGGTATTGAGACCGGTATGATATATTTGGTTACTTTGTATCTATTTAGGTGACGGTACAATATATATCAGCCATACCAACTGGTACTAGAACGGTATTGACAATTCTACGCCATCCTCGTATTGGCGGCAACATCAATGACCTTGGTGAGCACTGACATGGGAGAGAAGAGAGGAGAGAGCCAAATTTTTTATTGCTTGTGACCGGACCTTAAGCCTGAAGGCAGCTTCGAGCTATGGTAGACTTTTATTTTTTGTCATAATGCTTATGGCCGACCATAAAGAGCCTTATAAACTACTTTTCCATTTCATTGTATATGCCCTCACTACGATCCCCATGTCAAATAATCAAGAACTGAATCGTATTGAAAATAAGATTGTGTTCACGTTGAAACTTCAAGATAAGGCACCAGTAGAATATTCATCACCACGCGCACTATGTGGATTCTGTGTTATCCGTTTATGTACTGGACACAGGTTGTTCTTTGTTCGTTATTGCTGTCCGATTTTCACTCGACTTGACCCAAAAGGTCCAAAATGTAATGCACGCATGGTTCATCACAGACAGGTCGTTTTCTTACACTTGACTACAATGGCAAAACCGGAGTAGGAAATAGAAAAATGAAAATGAAAATAATATTTGCAAGTTGAATAGATTAATTTGTGGTCTTAAACAAGCTTTACATCAATGGTATATTATTTTTGATAATACTATCACGTCATATGGTTTTTCAATGACGGAAGGTGTTTATTACATATATACAAAAGTTATAGATAAGTGTTTTATCTTATTGTCTTTATATGTTGATGATATTCTCATTATTTCTAATCATAAAAATATATTGATGTAAGTAAAAAACTTGATTGTCTTCTAAATTTGATATGAAAGATATGGGAGAAACTTCTTATGTTTTAGGAGTTAAAATACATAGAGATAGGAACAAAATGATTATTGAATTGTCCTAAAAGGCATACCTTTGAAGTGTTTTTAATGTACCTAGGCAGTGTTCTTTTCAGCTTTGGCTTTGATTTATCACTTCCTGAACTCAGCATAGTATCTTATACAATCAGTTGGAATTTAATATGCATATATATATTTAACTCGGATACAACACATGGTGGAATAGCTGGATTTATTTTGCATGATTAGCTCTGTAGACTGTTGATCCACATGATTATATTAGAATAGATCTTGTAAACAATCTAATCATGGCGCATAAAAACACAAACCAGTCTTATAGCATCCAGTTTTTGCTGAAGATCAAATAAAGACAGTAATTAAAAGACACTAAAACAGACACCGATAAGGGCAACACATTGCAAGAAACGCTAATAGCTAAATAAGTACTCTCTACCAAGCAAGAACAATGCCCGTAAACAAAACTTAACCAATACTAAAACTGCTAGGCATTTCAAACGCAGATTTGGATCAACTATCAGACCCCTCATTTCTTCTTGGCAGCAGCCTTGGTCACCTTGGCACCGGTTAGGTCCTTCTTGCCAGATCGTCTGTCAATCTTGGTCAACAACACAGCAAACTTGATAGCAATGTGGGAGGTGTAGCAGTCGAGGACTGGGGCATAGCCGTTGCCAATCTGCCCAGGGTCGTTCATGATGATGACTTGGGAGGTGAAGCCGGCAACCTCCTTGGCAGGGTCATCCTTCGAGTTGGAAGCAACATAACTACGGTTGAGACTATGTAGACAATGTTTTAAAAAGATACATCATTTAAAAGTTAATTATGTAGCAGGAAGTGACAAGCTAAAGACAAAGCAAAAAAGAACCTAGCCTATTACTTGATCATGGATGAAAGATGATTACGATAGCTCTAGATATATTTTTACATATTATAGCAAATAAGAACATTAAAGAAATCAAGCAAAAACAATCAGACCAAGAAATCACTTGAGAAAGTCAAATCCAAGCAAAACCTTGTTACTTCAAGAACTTACTAAGTGCCTAGATGGATGAGGACTGATTTTTAGATGTCGTCTTCATTTTTTACACGTTCTTAGCACTACAAGATCAAGAAGGAGAGATAGAAGATCAAAACCAATCAAATTAAGAGCAAATCAATCAATACAAGATGGATCCATAAGAGATGAATCAAGATTTATATATTGCTACTTAAAAATAAAGGTTTTATAATTACTCCTACTAAATGACAATAGAACACACCACAACACTCAGCTTCTCTAACCCTAAACCTAGAACACTACTTCAATGAGCAAGGTTTAATGGTTGGATGGATAACTAGCAAGTCTCCATCCCAATCCGTTAAATAGATAGGCAACCAGCACATATCTAATTTTAATGGATACTATCCGCTTAGAACAAATGGAAAAACTCATTAATCCATTATAACACTGGTTTTTACTCATACACTTAATTTATACACATTTTTCAAAATTTCCACTCTCCAAAATAACAATGATTTATTATAATATAATTCTAGATTTCTTACATAGTCCATTGCTATGGCTTCATCGGAACCGTGTCTGTTGTAGTCCATCTAATTGAGAGAATTTTTACTGCTATCAATATTTGGCAGGTCTACATCAAAATTCAGGAGGGGATGAGAATTGAGAAAGATCTGGAAGCAGAGAGTCCATGTTCTTGCGCTGCAAGGTTAACGAGCTACAATGCTACATCAACATTTTCCATTGTGGCCTTGCGGGTCTTTTTTTTTTGTGTACGTGTGTACAAATTGCACTGGAACTACTCTCATCAATCTACTCCGGAACGAGGTTTTATTTTGAAAGGAGGTCCTGCGCAGCCATGGTTGTTAGCTTATCTAGAGTTGTGTAAAATTAAATTATGATCCTGTTTTCTGATCAACATTAGGCAGGGGATTATGGCGTGCCTTCTATGGTTGTTCCTCCACGCGGCTGCACGAAATTGGCCAGAGGTGCACAGTGGTGCACAGTACTTCGGTGTGAGGGCGGAAGGGCAAGCGGAACCGTATTCTTTATCCGCAACGGCCGAGGTATACAGTACTTCGGTGTGAGGGGGAAGGCACAGAACTTTTCCTTTCTTCTGGAAGACTTCCTTGGCTGATGTAGTTTTGTTTTTTCGGTTTTTCAGTTAGTTTTTTATTTTATTTTTTAATAATTATTATTTATTAAATTAATAAACTGTAATCAAAAGAATACCCTTATAATAAGAAGCCTTGGCCGTCATAGCCATATCAGACTTGTCAACTTCAATTTCGTTTCATTCTTGGCAGCGGATAAGAGACTGAGGCCCCGCTCAACTTCGCTGTCAGCGTTCGCTCGGTTTCTAAAACACTATAACAATTTTGTTGTTTTGTATATTTTTTGACTTTTTGTGTTTTATTTTTTTCCCGTATTCCTTAGTATTATCTGTGATAGATTAACTTGTCACTTTTATTTTTATATATTTTTTAAATTTAATTATGCACAATAAGTCAACTCAGCTACAGTAAAAAAATCTACCAGCTAAAGTAAAATTTCAACCAGAAACCATAAGTCATCGCTATTCCGAACGCCCCTGAAGATGTTAAAAGCTGGATTCAGCACATCAACGCTGTGAAATATATTTTCACATATCATAACAAGTAAGAATACCAAAGAAATTAAGTCAAAAACACTCGGATCAAGAAATCACTCAAGACGAACCTTAACAATTAGGTAGAACCCATCTTAAGACCTATTATGATATATACACAGGAGATACCCTTAGCTTAACAAGTGGAACCGTATGCTCTGCCAGTAAAGCTAGAGGTGTACGGTAGTATCTTGTATCCGCAGCAGCCGAGGTGTATAGAAGTGCACAGTACTTCAGTCTGAGGTGAAAGGCAGGGAACTTCCCCTTTATTCCGAACCATGAATAGTCAGATAAACAGCAGACGCGCAACTGAACCATGAAATAGTCAGATAAACAGCAGATCATTTGATATGCAAGCCTTGGCAAACATCACAGATACACGTAGAAACAGTAGCACGCCAGGCCATATGAGAGACAAGACTTCTCGAGGTAAAAACGCGTCAGACCCGGACACCAGGCAACATAGAAAGGATTCAGTTTTAAACACAGCACACCAAGAAACAGAAGAACATGGAGACACAGGAAACAATCCAGGCAGCTGCACCTCGCGATCAAATGAACAGCACACAAGAAAGCAAGTGATAAAGTTGGATCTGTGGAATCACATTCCACAGCCGATAAGAACACAAACCAGTCTCATAGCATCCAGTTTTCTCCGAAGCTCAGATAAAGACAGTAATTAAAAGACACTAAAACAGACATCAATAAGGGCACATTGCTAGCAGCGCCAACAGCTGAATAAGTACCGTCTACCCAGCAAGAACAATGCCCGTAAACAAAACTTGACATTTCAAACGCAGATTTGGATCAACTATCAGACCCCTCATTTCTTCTTGGCAGCAGCCTTGGTCACCTTGGCACCGGTTGGGTCCTTCTTCTCAACGTTCTTAATGACACCAACAGCAACAGTCTGCCTCATGTCACGGACAGCGAAACGACCAAGAGGAGGGTACGCGGAGAAGGTCTCCACAACCATGGGCTTGGTGGGAACCATCTTCACCATGCCAGCATCACCGTTCTTCAGGAACTTGGGCTCCTTCTCGAGCTCCTTGCCAGATCGTCTGTCAATCTTGGTCACCAGCTCAGCAAACTTGACAGCAATGTGGGAGGTGTGGCAGTCGAGCACTGGGGCGTAGCCGTTGCCAATCTGCCCAGGGTGGTTCATGATGATGACCTGGGAGGTGAAGCTGGCAGCCTCCTTGGCAGGGTCATCCTTGGAGTTGGAAGCAACAAAACCACGCTTGAGATCCTTCACGGCAACGTTCTTCACGTTGAAGCCAACATTGTCACCAGGAAGCGCCTCCTGGAGAGCCTCGTGGTGCATCTCAACAGACTTGACCTCAGTGGTCAGGCCGCTGGGACCAAAGGTAACAACCATGCCAGGCTTGAGGACACCAGTCTCAACACGGCCCACAGGCACGGTACCAATACCACCAATCTTGTACACGTCCTGAAGGGGGAGACGCAGGGGCTTGTCCGATGGCCTCTTGGGCTCATTGATCTGGTCAAGAGCCTCAAGCAGGGTCGGGCCCTTGTACCAGTCAAGGTTGGTGGACCGCTCAATCATGTTGTCACCCTCGAAACCAGAGATGGGAACAAAGGGAATCTTGTCCGGGTTGTAGCCGACCTTCTTCAGGTAGGAAGAGACTTCCTTCACAATTTCATCATAGCGGGCCTTCGAGTACTTGGGAGTGGTGGCATCCATCTAGAACACAGCAGCAGAACAACCCCATTACATGAATGAAACATTCAACCTAGAATGCACCGAATACAGTAAACCTAAAGCATCCAACCAGGACTATACATCAAACAAAATTAACTACAGCTCTCTCAAGGATTTAACTCAACTAAAGATTTAACTACAGCTCTCCCAAAGATTTAACACAACTCAAGTTGAACATAACTTCAAGTTAGCAGCGATACACAAACATGTTCAGCTTACATAAAGAACAAACACCACGAACTAGCCTGTCCCATATTTCCATTCATGTACATGTCTCAAGAAACAGATAAAATTACACAGCAGGTATATCAAAAATACGTTATGGTGCAAGTCTACTGCATTTCAGACCATTGCATTCAGAACATGAACATATGTTGAACTGAAATCAAGCACTGCATTTACTATCACAATCTATAAGATCATTCAAGTTCATAACAAACAAAGAAGCTGAACTACCATCAGGCATGTGTAGAAAATGATTGTGTGATGTTATACCTTGTTGCAGCAGCAGATCATCTGCTTCACTCCAAGAGTGAAAGCAAGGAGAGCGTGCTCACGAGTCTGGCCATCCTTGGAGATACCAGCCTCAAAACCACCGGTGGTGGAGTCAATGATGAGGACGGCGCAGTCAGCCTGGGAGGTACCGGTAATCATATTCTTGATGAAGTCCCGGTGTCCAGGGGCATCAATGACCGTGCAGTAGTATTTGGTGGTCTCGAACTTCCACAGGGCGATATCGATGGTGATACCTCTCTCACGCTCAGCCTTGAGCTTGTCAAGCACCCACGCGTACTTGAACGACCTCTTGTTCATCTCGGCGGCTTCCTTCTCGAACCTCTCGATCACACGCTTGTCAATGCCTCCAAGCTTGTAGATCAGGTGGCCGGTGGTGGTCGACTTGCCAGAGTCGACATGGCCAATGACCACAATGTTTATGTGGGTCTTCTCCTTACCCATAGCTAGAGTAAGTGCAAGCCAAGAAACTGCAACAAGGAAACACGGATTAGAAACAATACACGCACGGAATCTGCGTATGAAATAACACAACTGACATGAAGTGATAGATCAAGTATCTTAGCTATCTACGAGGGTACTAATAATGATCATGTAGATGTGCAACAAGATGGTTTAGTCGGGTAGTTAGTACTCTAGCCTTATCATACTGCAGGCACTAGTTACATCTACGCAACACTACCAGAAGGACAAGAACAAGTACCACATGATCTATACCACATGACTGAAGGCACTAGTTACATCGACGCAACGCTAACAAGAATTATTACCAGATCAAATAACCATATCAGTACAAATAAAGGTTAATTCCACAAGACCATCCACAAATCCTATACAACCCAACAAAAATTGATATATAAATATAGATTCAGCCAAACACACAGATGATTCGGTAATACATAGCGGTACATATAGATTCAGCCAAACACACAGATGATTCGGTAATACATAGCGGTACCAGTTGCGTCAACAAATAACAAGCAGAAATCGTAGTAAAGCTATAGATTGAAGCAACGATATGAGGTCAGACCAATCCATCGAAGCACAGAACACGAGACTACGAGACGGAATCAAACAAGAGCATAGAAAAAACCATCGATAAACCGAGCAAAACAGCAGGCATCTGAGCACAAAACACCTAAAAATCGCTCAAATCGCGGATGAAGGCTACTGAACAGACGCAAAACCGTAGATCTGAAGCTACGAGACAGAAGCACACGCATAGATCCAAGGAGGAGGGAGGGATCTGGATGGAGACTGACCTCAAAGAAGGAAATGGGATCGAGAGGAGGCGGCGGCGGCGGCAGGGAAATAGGGTAACGAGGGGTTTAACCAAGCGGAATGGTCCTTTATATAGGCGGCGGCTCGAGCTAGGGTTCTTCCTGGGCGTCTGATCCTCTGATGCCGTTGTGGCTCTGTCCTTTCCGTTAGATTCTCATCATGCGGGTCGTCGTGTGAAGCGTAGGCGAGACGTCTTTTGGACAGCTCGTGGGGCTCGCGCCGTGCTCTCGTGTCGTGGCAGAGTGGCCGTCTCTCCCGTTTTTTTTTTTCTTTTTTTCTGAGAGTAACACAACATGGGTATAGTTAGTTCTCGCCTTGGCAAATGGCAAATTATTTCACTCTCCAATCTAATGAAGTTAATTTTGGTCCTTCTACCTTCAAAAATCAGGTACAATAATTTTGTATGGTAGGCACTAAATTTTGGAACTACCATTACCGTGATATTTTCCATCCAAAAACCACAAACTAACCATTTTACCTCCTTTTCTAAGTTCTTCTTTTCTTTCTATTTCTATTTTCTTAGTGCGGTCACACATGTCATCTATCCCTTTTCTTCCTCCTCTCTTCTTATTCCCTTTCTTGCTTTCTTTTCTTCTTGCTTCTCGATTTTCTCTATACACCCTATGTCACCATCTTCTCTGCTTGAGCCGCCATCGCTGCCCCTTGCTGGCTGATGAGCTCCTCCACCTGCGGCGCCCCTCCTCCCTCTCTCTTCCTTCGTCTCCTCCTCTCCATTGCATGCTATGTTCCTCTTCAAAACAAAGGAACCAAGGGATGCAACCATGGCAGGCTCTAGCTAGCTCGGTGCCAACAGGAAAAGGCGATGTCGGCAACCGACGAGTATCAAAATGGATTCCAACGTCCCAGGCAAGTACGAGGGTGGCAAGAACGTGGCTGGTGTGGTCTATAGCTGTGCGAATGTAGCGGGTGGCACACTACCATGACGACCTTTAACACCTTGAGGAAGGAGATCATCTACTTTACTCCAAGAGTGAAAGCAATGAGAGCGTTCTCATGGGTCTCGCCATCCTTGGAGATACCAACCTCAAAACCATCGGTGGTGGAGTCAATGATGAGGACAACGTAGTCATCCTAGGAGGTACCGACAATCATATTCTTGATAAAGTCCCGGTGTCCAGGGGCATCAAATAAAAGCGAAAGCAAAAGCGAAAAGCAAAAGGCGAGGCCACACTTTGCCACAAGCAGGTGACTGGAGATAAAAGATGTCATATTACTTCTCAAGGGTTTAGATAATATATGTACACACAGTCAACATCAAAGTCTACCTAGTTAAGGCAAGCACTAAACTACTAGAGAACAACCTAGTCTCCATCATCTTCTTCTCCGTCTGGTCCTGAAGCAACGTAGTAGATGTAGTGGTCTTGATTTGAAGGTTCTAAGTTATTTTAGTGAGCGAGGGCGAGTATAAACAACTATACTCCGTGAGCTAACACACATGATGCAATATTATAGATGCATGCTTGACAAAGGAAGGCTCAGGTTTATTTATTTCCTAAATACAATAATTGATTTATAATAAATTAAAATCCTAATACTTAGCATTTTTAACTAAACCATATTTCTAAAGATCGTCAAAGTGTGCAATAATAATAATTGGGGTACAAGTTTCATCCACTATGTACTATTTTGATACCGGGGTTCTATCCACCTATTATAATCATTGGATTCCATCCACTTAGGAAAAATCAACTTAGAGTTCCATCAAAACTTCGTACTTTTTCATCCCGCCCACATAAATTATTTTGTAAATAGATACTAACTCGAGTAAGTTCCTATGCTCGCTCATGACCATGAGCATAACTGTTTGAATAGTTTTTAATCTAAGAGGTTGCACACTTTACCCACAAAAAATGTCACCACATATTTCCTTGGACATGTAGATCGAGAAGACCATCACAAGGCCTTTACAATGGGTCTCCCCAATGAGGCCACACCTGATAAGGTTTTTACCGCTGAGGGTTCTCTACACCCTCTCTAGAGGCCCCCACTTGCATCACATGATGGCTTACACCAGCGACATGACTTGTGTTCAACTGAAAGGCACAATACATTATAGCTTGTGGTTGCGCTATTTTACATTGGGAGATCGTCTTAAGATTTAGTCCTTAAAATTATATGGACGGTTCTACCATATACCACACTCTCGTGCTCCCTCAACACTAGCCCCTCTTACCATCCGTTGAGATATTTAGCAAGTTTAGAGTTTTGAAATCCAAAATATCCTTTCAGTTCAAATGCCAGCTATTTTTATCCAATGGCTACCCAAATCTATATTTTTATGTTTGAAATTATGTCTGGGCAAATTAATTTTCGCGCATATATAAACAAGCTAAGCATGGCACTTAGATACAGGCTTATCATCTAGTATGTATACCATTAATTTTAAATTGAAAATTTGATATCCAAACTCAAGGAGTGGGTATAGTAGCACGGTTATTATCAGGGACTTAACTATAAACTTAACATGAATATAAAATGCATAATAATTTAAAGCATGAAATTAAATAATTTAAAGCAACATAACTTGCATTCAAAAAGTAGGTGCAAAATGATTAAAGTATTGACTCACCTTGCTTAAGGTCTTATTAGTTTTGTTGACCCCGGTTGGGCTCGAACTACTGCTCTTTCGGGTCTTCGTAGGCTAATCGAGCCATCACGATGAGAATTGAATAAATGCCAGAGAATACAAATAAATTCAAAAAAAACTCCAAAATTCATGATTTTACCTCCATTAGAAATATCTTGATTTTATATGAATTTATAAACAAGTTTCATTTAATTAAGATTTAAAACGAGTTAGAACGGGCATTCTAAAGTTTTATTTCAAGAAAATCCTAAAAAGGTAAACAGAGGAGAGAGACTAGGTCTCACTGACAGCTGAGCCCTGTAGTTTTACTTATTTTTCTAATTTATTTTCTTATTAGAAAAGACATTAGAGGCTGATAGGTGGGGCCAATCGGGTTTTTAATTTATTTTTGAATTACTTTTCTAAAGGAAATCATATAAGTGACTGACAGGTGAGACCCTTAGGGTTTTAATTTCTTTTTGAATAATTTTCTCTAAAGAAAAAGGATCAAGAGACTGAGAGGTCGGGCCATCATAGTAGGGTTGGCCCTTATGTTAGTAACTTAGAATTAAAATATGGTTTTAATTAGCTTTCTAATGATCTAGGCCCACTTGTCAGTGACCAATTGACACTAATTAATGAGTATCATTACCTTAACTTACTCATGTCCTAATGACAATATTACTACTAATTATTTGCTAAAGTGCTCCTCCCAACCGAAACAAAGCAGAGACAGCGGCAGCGTTGCCATACTCAGTGTCGGCTAGGGGAGCGGCAGTGAGCACTGGCAAACCCTAAAATGGATTGTCCGGATCACAGTGCATGGCAATGACGAAGCTCAACAACCACAGGAACCAAGCTTCTAGTGGCGCGGTGAGCTAATTCAAGGTGCAATGAGCATCTACGGGGCACGGAGAACTCACCGGCGAGGTCAGCAAGGTCTGGGGAGGTTTGAGTTGGTTCGACGGTGGTGGCCCAAGGTGGTGCGGCACCTCCAACAGTGAGAGGATGGTAAGGGGGAGAGATGGCGGTGGTGATCGGCGAGCTGGAGATGATAGCTGCTGAAATTGGGTGAGGGAAACGTGAGAGGATGGTAAGGGGGTGCTCGAATTGAAAGGAATTGGACGACACACCTAAGAGGAAATGGCGGCGAAGGAAGCAGTTTCAACTAGAGGGAAAGATGAAGATGGCATCAGCAAGTCTCCTCGGATGAAGGCTTAATTGAAGGAGGGAAAGTGATTAGAAAGATGTGAGGATGCAAAGGGAGGCTCTGGTCGGCTTTTATAGCCATCGGAGGTGAGCTTGCGTGAGACATGGCGCGACAGCCGGCAAGGAGGTGTGGCGTCGCAAGCGTAGGTGTGGGATGACACGGGAGTAGGTGCGAGCAGCGTCATGGTGGCATGGTGCTGGCACGACACGTCGGGGTGGGGGCGTGCGATGAGGTGGCGACATAAGTGAAGTGCACACGGTGATGCGGTGGACATGCGTGTACGTGACATGGGCAAAGGTGGTACGTGCGGTCTGTCAACGGGGAAGGTGACGATGTGACGGCGTGGAAGAGGTGCTGCATAGGCGCGGTCGATAGCCGGGCGCAACCATAGCAAGGCGAGTGAGAGAAGGAAGGGGCGGCTAGGCCAAGAGCTAGAAAGAGAGGACGAGTGGGCCGACAAAGAGGGATGGGCAGAAGGCCTATGGGCCGAGAGAAAGAGAGAGGGGGAGAGAACGAGTAGGCTGACCTAATTCAAAATTCTAACTTTTGAAGTCAATTTCTTTTCGGTTTGAATTTGGATTTTATTTTCTATTGGAATTTGAATTCAAATTCAAATTTTGTTTTGCCAAAATTTTGATTTATGCTCAAACATCAACTTTATTCAAAAACTTTTAAATTCATCAAAAACATGGTGTTACAAGTTGCGGTTGTCATGTTAGAGGGGATTTATTGCATGTAATATGATTCTTTTTATCCATAGCAATGCACAAACACTTCAAAGAAAAAAAAATACAAGCATGAATTGCCCTACTTCAGGTTACTAACTTGGTAAATCAATCCAGTGTTTAATGCCTTTTCCTTACAAGTTGTCTTACCATTTAGTTCCTCGTATGGGTTTGTAGGGCCAACCTAGCATAGACTAGTGGTGTGGTACCCCATCTCTTTGACTGATAATCAGAGTTTGATTCTCACCAAACATGGGTATGGTGGGTTATTTATGTGAATTTTCCACTTTAATTGTCTAGGATTTCACCTCGTGATCTATAGGTTATGAGCCTTAAAGTGACTACGCTGGCAAATTGTCCCCATCATCTCTCCAAAAAAAAGTATAGGTTTGTAGGGAACCATCTAGACACACAAAGACAAATCGACAATCTCTAACACTAGCATGCGCTATAGAAAGAGAAGCAATCTCACTATTCTCCCACAACTAAGAATCATTGCTACCAACCATGAAGAGATTGTGCAAAAAGTTGTCAATGAGTTTAGTTTTCTATTTCCTTATACATGTCAAGGGGCAGTGGGATAAGCGATGGAGCATGTGCGATAGCAGTTACTGAAAGAATGGTCAGTTGGCACCGAGCAAGAGTCATTGTCCAATTTGTGCAGAACAATTGGGAGTCATGTCACTAAGGGCATGAACAACAATTGAGACAATTATTGTTTATATAGCCCCTTGCGTCATCTACTAAAAAATAGAGATAACACTTCCATTACAATAGACAATTGTTGCTTGTAGTTCGACAAGCCCCACAAATCACGTTGTCAGTAGTTGAGCTCTCTTTAAAATGGGCATGAGCTGTCTATAAGGACATCGATTCACACTAATAGATCGCATGTTTACCAACAGAAGACCTCTCCCCTCTCTCCTCCAGGTCAGCATGAATCTAATGTGGGCCCATTGTGTCTTCCCTAAAGGCCCCCAGTCAAGTATTGCACCATCAACATTGATGCCCTACATACAAGGAAAATGTCATCGGTACGAGTCCAAACAGTAAACTTATAAACACCCCCGGTCGAATACGAAGATCGCCGCGGGTGCATAGGGACCTCGGAGTAGCACAACTACCATGAAGAGACCTCGAAATATCTCCACCACCTCTGCCAAGTGAATACAAGAAATGTGTATAAGATTACAAGAGTGGCCTCCCCCTCTCCCATTAAAAGGAGTCCTATTTATAAGGGGAGAGAAAAGCCAATGTAGTTACAACTTTACTCTTAGGGTTTGGCCTACTCCTAAGGGTATTTCGATCATTTGCTTTGTATGAACCTCACCGGGTCCAGGACCCCAGGGTTGGCCCGAGGTCCTCCTTGGGTCAATCTTGTGCACTTCGCCTGACCTTACGTACTTCGCCCAGGGTTGGGCTGGGGTCCTCCTCGGGTCGACCATACGCGCTTCGCCCGACCTTGCGTATTTCGCCTAGGGTCGGCTTGGGGTCCTCCTCGGGTCGAACTTGAGTACTCACCTAAGGCCCGCGTACTCTGCCTGGGGTTGGCCTCGGACACTCCAAGGGTTGATTCCGTGTACTCCGCCCAGGGTTGGCCCAGACTTGGCTCGGGGTAGACCATCCCTACGCACGAGCTCAATTGGTGATGCCGAGTTGTACGACATATGGATACGTGATCGATCAATGCATGCCAACACGCCGAGATGTTCAAGACCGATGAGCGTATCCCTAGTGGGGTTTGACCTTCAAGGTAAGAGGATACACGCGGAATTGTTGCCTGCATGACTTGTCGAGATATGGCGCTAGAAGCTTGGAAACGTGTTGCGCTTTTATTTTACGGAGAAGTAGCCCGTGAAACAAGAAATACCTACCATGAATCCATGATGTAAGGAGATGGCCCCTAGGGCTAATCACACCGTGCTTCTATGATGTCAAGAGATGGGCCTCGGGGCTAATCAAACCCCGCTTAGGTGATGGGCTGATGCTTGTCGATGTGAAGCGATCAATCCAACGAACACACATAGTTGAGGAGATGCCGACAGATCGAGTCAAGCTTGATTAAGGAAATGCCCTATATATTGAGTCATATCATACAAAGACAAAACCATTGTGGAGTGCTACCTAGACCAGGACAACAAGGAGTGCACTGGGCGTAAAGTGTTAGGAAGTAGGAACTGATGAGTTGCCTGAGACAATGAGACGTGCGTCGAAACGGCCATTAACCGACTCCTGGAGGGTCACTCGCGGTACTAGTAGGCGTGCACTGAAGTGTTGGATACCCAACTTGCCTTAGGGATGACTTCGTGAGGAGTTCTCAACTCACTGGGGGCCAACTTTCGAGGTGAAGAGACGTGCACCTAAACTTAGGATGGTCGATTCGATGTATTTGTAGCCGACTTGCCGATGCATTGATTGCGGGGCACAGAGTGCTTTGCAAGTCGAGCCGTGGCCCTCGACGAAGGAAGGTGACCTGATTATTCACAGAGCTAAAGAGAGTCCATGGTCGAGGAGGTGCGATCAAGAAGAAGCAAAGTTCGGCTAAGGAGGAGCTATCCAGACCGATCGAGCCACATCGGGGTCAAGCCACCAACGCACATGCCGACTAATGTGATGCGAAGCCGAGGTACATAGAGTTTATCCTATGTTTATCTAGCTTTCTGTAAGATCAAGAAGGCCGACTAGAGAGGGTGAATAGGCGGTCTTAAAAAAAATTTTCAATTAATATCAATTTCTATTTAGCTAAACCAAATATATAATGCGGAAACTTAACTCAGATTGATTTAACACAAATAATGCCTAAATCAACAATGTTCACCTAAGTACACCAACAACCTAAGATTAGGTTTGTAGTCCTAGAATGATAAGTAATTAATTTAATTCTATAAATGTAAATTAAGCACAAGAAAATAAACCACAAATAATATGATTGTTTTTTACCATAGTGTTTGGAGACTTGACAGTCTCCCCTAGTCCACATTGAGTTAAGCCCAAACGAGTTGGATCGGCTCCATGAATTAATCCCTCCACCTCAAATCCACTAGTGGTAGCTCTTTCGCACTCCAGGTGGTGAGCTCCAACCTACACACTTCGCCAGATCTTCTCACAACCTTATTTGAGAATATCACCGTACACGATACCTCCAACGCTATCTAGGAGTTGGCAAACTCTAAGAGTAATAAGTCAAACCCTTCGCTTACTCTCACCATGTACAACGAATGCACAAGGTTATCTCTATCTCTTACATGTTATTAGCACTATAAGATCAAAAAGAGATAGAGGAGATAAAAAACAATCAAATCAAAAGCAAATTAATCAACACAAGATATATTTATGAGAGATAAACCAAGATTGATATATTACTACTTGAGAATGAAAATTTAACAAGCACTCTACTCAAAAGACAAAAGAGCACACAACAGCATTCAAATTCTCTATCCTAACTCCACAGCACTCAAATTCTCTATCCTAACCTATAACAATTGGCTTCAATGAGAAGATTAGATGTATAACTAGAAAGTGTCTAAGCTAACCCATTAAATAGATATACTATCCACTTAGCACAAATAGAAAAAAACGCATTAACCTCACTCGGCACGAATTTTACACACTACATATATACATACTTTTCAAAGCATATAAGAGTGAATCTGCTAACATCTCGCTTGTACCATACTTGAATTCAACCATCTCGCTCAACATTCTTAATCGTTCTAGACATCAGAACCTCCATAAACGTAACTCTGATCTTCACCGTTGACAATGGTTAACTACAAGTGATCATGCACATCCAAAAACAAACAAATTATTTTAATCCATATTAGCTATAATATACCTCATGCAATACATACACTAACCTAGATCAACCAAACTCCCCACAGGATACAATTTCCCAAAAACCCAAAAACCCAAACAAGCAAAAAACGCTCCTGCCGATTGGGACAACCATGGGAGGCAGATCTGGCCGCCGCACCTCCGGCCGTTCATTTAGAAAATCCGATAAAATTGTAAATTCAAAATTTTCACTCTCCAAAATGGCATGGTCAGACCGCGAGACCTGCACGTCGCCCAGAAGAACATGGAGATACACGAAACAATCCAGGCAGCTGCACTTCACACGATCAAATGAACAGCACACATAAAATCAAGAGATAAAGTGGGATATCTGTGGAATCACATTCCACAGCCGATAAGAACACAGATAAAGTACCAGTCTCATAGCATCCAGTTTTCTCCGATGCACAGATAAAGACAGTAATTAAAAGACACTAAAACAGACATCAATAAGGGCACATTGCTAGCAGCGCCAACAGCTGTATAAGTACCGTCTACCCAGCAAGAACAATGCCCGTAAACAAAACTTGACATTTCAAACGCAGATTTGGATCAACTATCAGACCCCTCATTTCTTCTTGGCAGCAGCCTTGGTCACCTTGGCACCGGTTGGGTCCTTCTTCTCAACGTTCTTAATGACACCAACAGCAACAGTCTGCCTCATGTCACGGACAGCGAAACGACCAAGAGGAGGGTACGCGGAGAAGGTCTCCACAACCATGGGCTTGGTGGGAACCATCTTCACCATGCCAGCATCACCGTTCTTCAGGAACTTGGGCTCCTTCTCGAGCTCCTTGCCAGATCGTCTGTCAATCTTGGTCACCAGCTCAGCAAACTTGACAGCAATGTGGGAGGTGTGGCAGTCGAGCACTGGGGCGTAGCCGTTGCCAATCTGCCCAGGGTGGTTCATGATGATGACCTGGGAGGTGAAGCTGGCAGCCTCCTTGGCAGGGTCATCCTTGGAGTTGGAAGCAACAAAACCACGCTTGAGATCCTTCACGGCAACGTTCTTCACGTTGAAGCCAACATTGTCACCAGGAAGCGCCTCCTGGAGAGCCTCGTGGTGCATCTCAACAGACTTGACCTCAGTGGTCAGGCCGCTGGGACCAAAGGTAACAACCATGCCAGGCTTGAGGACACCAGTCTCAACACGGCCCACAGGCACGGTACCAATACCACCAATCTTGTACACGTCCTGAAGGGGGAGACGCAGGGGCTTGTCCGATGGCCTCTTGGGCTCATTGATCTGGTCGAGAGCCTCAAGCAGGGTCGGGCCCTTGTACCAGTCAAGGTTGGTGGACCGCTCAATCATGTTGTCACCCTCGAAACCAGAGATGGGAACAAAGGGAATCTTGTCCGGGTTGTAGCCGACCTTCTTCAGGTAGGAAGAGACTTCCTTCACAATTTCATCATAGCGAGCCTTCGAGTACTTGGGAGTGGTGGCATCCATCTAGAACACAGCAGCAGAACAACCCCATTACATGAATGAAACATGCAACCTAGAATGCAACGAATACAGTAAAACCTAAAGCATCCAACCAGGACTATACATCAAACAAAATTAACTACAGCTCTCTCAAGGATTTAACTCAACTAAAGATTTAACTACAGCTCTCCCAAAGATTTAACAACTCAAGTTGAAAATAACTTGAAGTTAGCAGCGATACACAAACATGTTCAGCTTACATAAAGAACAAACACCACGAACTAGCCTGTCCCATATTTCCATTCATGTTCATGTCTCAAGAAACAGACAAAATTACACAGCAGGGATATCAAAAATATGATATGGTGCAAGTCTACTGCTAGCAGTTTGAAATGTATCATAATTTCAGCGAGACATTAGACCATTGCATTCAGAACATGAGCATATGTTAAACTGAAATCATGCACAGCATTTACTGTCACAATCTAGAAGATCATGCAAGTTCATAACAAACGAAGAAGCTGGACTACCATCAGGCATGTGTAGCAAAATGATTGTGATGTTATACCTTGTTGCAGCAGCAGATCATCTGCTTCACTCCAAGAGTGAAAGCAAGGAGAGCGTGCTCACGGGTCTGACCATCCTTGGAGATACCAGCCTCAAAACCACCGGTGGTGGAGTCAATGATGAGGACGGCGCAGTCAGCCTGGGAGGTACCGGTAATCATATTCTTGATGAAGTCCCGGTGTCCAGGGGCATCAATGACCGTGCAGTAGTACTTGGTGGTCTCGAACTTCCACAGGGCGATATCGATGGTGATACCTCTCTCACGCTCAGCCTTGAGCTTGTCAAGCACCCACGCGTACTTGAATGACCTCTTGTTCATCTCGGCGGCTTCCTTCTCAAACCTCTCGATCACACGCTTGTCAATGCCTCCAAGCTTGTAAATCAGGTGGCCTGTGGTGGTCGACTTGCCAGAGTCGACATGGCCAATGACCACAATGTTTATGTGGGTCTTCTCCTTACCCATGGCTAGATCAAGTGCAAGCCAAGAATCTGCAACAAAGAAGAAAACAAGGTTTAGAAACAATAGACGCACGGAATCAGCGTATGAAATAAAACAACTGACATGAAGTGATAGATCAAGTACCTTGACTATCTACGAAGGTAGTAACATAGCAAATGATCATGTAGATGACCAACAAGATGGTTTAGTCGGGTAGTATAGTACTAGTTACATCTACGCGACTCTACCCGGAGAACAAGTACCACATGATAGGACTAGATCTATACCACATGACTGAAGGCACTAGTTACATCTACGCAACGCTAACAAAAATTATTACCAGATCTAATCACCATATCAGCACATGTAAAGGTTAATTCCACAAGACCATCCACAAATCCTATACAACCCAACAAAAATTGAGATATAAATCCATCTACCGATAGATTCAACCAAACACATATGATTCGGCAATACATCGCGGTAACAGTTGCGTCAACAAATAATAAGGAGAAATCGTAGCAAAGCTTTAGATCGAAGCAACGATATGAGGTCAGACAAATCCATCGAAGCACAGAAAACGAGCCTACGAATGGAATCAAACAAGAGCATAGAAAAAACCATCGTAAACCGAGCTAAACAACAGGCATCTGAGCACAAAACGCCTAAAAGTCGCTCAAATCGCGGATGAAGGCTACTGAACAGACGCCAAACCGTAGATCTGAAGCTACCAGACAGAAGCACACGCATAGATCTAAGGAGGAGGGAGGGATCTGGATGCAGACTGACCTCAGAGAAGGAGATGGAATCGAGAGGCGACGGCGGCGGCAGGGAGATAGGGAAATAAGGGGTTTAGACAAGCCCGGGCGGCATGGTCCTTTATATAGGCGGCAGCTAGGGTTCCTCTTGTACGCCTGATCGTTAGATTTTCATCGTGCGGATGGTCGTGTGAAGCGTAGACGAGACGTCTTTTGGACAGCTCGTGGGTCTCGCCCAGATATGGCCGGACGGGTCCGGCCTACGCCCGATCCGTTAGGTACGACCGTTAGACGGAATGGGTCGAATTGCCGTCCCAGTCACAGTTTAAGGGGTTTATATCATGTCAGCCAGCACACGGTATGTTTTAGCTTGTTGGGCCACAGCGGCACACGCCCATTCTGCCCGTGCAGCTAGTTCAGTCTGAAAATTTTTGAAAAAACTGAATAGGTAAAAATTTGTAGAATTCAAAAAGGGCATAATAAATTATAGAAATTATACAAAACACACATTAAATTACAAAAATTATTGAAAAGACTTAATAAATTGTAAAAATGTAATAGTGAGCCTTTATTGATGTTAAAATGGTTGTCTCGTTAAAAATATTGCCAAGTAAAAATTTTAATTTGAGAAAATTTTGGTAAAGAAAAAAGAGTACAACATATAACTCAGCATTACAAGTGAAAAAAGCATCAAAGTACAATATATAGATGGATGCTCTAAGAATCGTCGACGGTATCGTCAGCGTCCTTACTACCTTCGTCGCCATCTAGATACAGATTGTTGAACGCGTGTTCTAACTTTATATCCACTACGCAGTGTTGGGCTCGTGCATCAGCTTGTTGAAGTCCTTTTTGTGGTGAGGCACGAGATCGCTGTCCAAAAAGATTGACAGTTCACCGTAGGCCCTGACATGTATTGCTCCACCCCTTGACAATGTTGAACTCGATCTTCCGAAGGATCTCCTAGAGGAAAAGATGGTGTCTCACATATTTGTCTTCTTACCTATAGTGGGTGCTAGTGGAGGCTATTGCAATCAAGCTTTCTGAAACTTATGCAAGTACTTTTTGGTAAACTTTAGACAATTGTGAACGAACAGCTATAAAATAGTTAGAATAATCTGTCTATAGAATCACCTATAACTGAAAAAACATTAGTGAATCCCGCAATTTCAACTCTTGGATCAGGAATAAATGCAAATGCGTATAAGTATGGAATCTCATTTCAATATTTTAAATATTTAGTTTTTATAGTACACACAGCCTCTCATAACATTATGTTATTTTCAAATTTTTTCAAGTGAACGATAATCACAAGAATATGATTGACAATTACCAGAGATGTTGAATAGTACATCCCAAATAAAGCAACAGTGGATTCATAAAAGAGTTCAAGAAATGCTAGTAACTTCTCAGCAACATACCAGTATTGCTCAATCATTAGTGTGTTACCAGTATGGCTGTGATAGTACGTGTGGATGAAAACAAAAAATATGGGTTTATACGGTAAAAGATTTTATAGCATGAGATAAGTTGAGTTCCACCTTATCGGCATATCCACAATGAACTTTTGTAGATGTACACCCATCGCAATGCAATATATCTTATATGCTGCAATTATTTGGTTAGAATTATTTACAAAAGAAATTGCATCGCGGAAAGTTTGAAGATATGAATCCAATTTCTTCAAACCAGTTTTAACTATAAGATTAAAAATATGGCAGGCGTATCGTTGATGTAACAAGAAGGATTCGACATATGTACCAAATAAATAGGTGAGAATATCCATTAGCCTGGAGTTTGCTGCAACATTGTTCAGGGTTTCATTTGTAAGACCAAAATCTTCCATGACTTTAATAATACATTCTACTATATTCTTACCCGTATGTGCTATGACAATTAGTTTAAAACCTATTATTCTCTTTTCCAATATCTAGTCATCATTTATGTAATAAATGACTACACTAAGATAATTCTCCTTAGTACGACCACTCCATATGTTCGAGGTTAAAGCCATCGAAAATGTACAGGCTCTAAAGAGTTCTTTAATTTTTTTCATGACTATTATTTTAGTATTTAACTAGATCTCTAGTGGTTGTATATTTAGAAATGTGAGTAAATCTAGGATTTTGAGAAGCAATTAAACGGGTTAAATATTCTCGCGCTACCTTATGGCAATGCCTTGTTTTCCTTTACATCTCTGGGCATGTATGTATAAGTGCCTGGTTTCACCTGTAAACTTTGTAGACAATTCACAATGACATATTTTGCAACCAGTAACTCTTACCCGATCTCCGGACGGCAATTGCTTCGTGACCTTGTCGAATTCTTCCCACACATTCGACGTGGTGGGTCTGGACCTCTTTGCTCCAGTACTTGCTGACGAAGAGGAACTAATAGAGCTTGACGATGGTACAACCATGGTGTGCTCGGTGGCAGCAGTCTCAGCCATTTGAGGTGGAGGCGAAGACATTCTGAACGATGCAAGATCTTCCGGATCAATTCCATACTTGCACACAGTAAATTCGTCAAAATGTTCCATGAAGAAATTTGAAAATGGGGAAACTTCAAAATACAAATACAAAAAAAATAAATTACTACCTATTTTATATCACAATAAACAGGAATAAGAACAATATAACAACATGAACATTAGTATTATTACCTCTTTACTTGAATGCACGCCAAATTTCAAATTTTCAAAAATTTTACAAAATTATTCCAAATTTTACCAAATTACCACAAAGTGCTTCAGAATTTTCACTAGAGAGTGAGAAGAGATTGTTGATTTGAGTGTGGGTTAATAAGGGGGTATGCTGTCTATTTATAGATTTTGTTGAGTTTTTTATTTATTTTTTTATATTTTTAAACTCACAAACACTTTATTTTTTGAAAAATCGATAATTATTATGCCGTGTCATGGGTCATGCCTACAGTAATAAGTTATAGGCTGACCTGTTAGACATAGCCTATTTGGACACCACTAGTCTCGTTGTCTCGCGCTGTGCTCTTGTGAAAGAAAGGTAGAGTGGTCGTCTCTCTCTTTTTTGGGTAATAAAACAAGAGTATAGTTATTTCTTGACTTGGTAAATGGTAAATTATTTCACTCTCCAATCTAATGAGGTTAATTTTGGTCCTTCTACCTTCAAAAATTGGGTACAAGAATTTTGTATGGTAGGCTCTAAATTTTACTATTTATTGTGTCATGAAAGCTAAGGAGACTAAACGCACCGCTAATTTTGTCCTGGGAATAAGGAGGTATTTTTTGATGAACAATGTATGGAATCACTAGTCCCATTCCCATTTGGTGGTGCAAATATTCATTTAAATTCTCTTTCGATATCCTATCTTAAGATTGTGATAAAATATTATTTTGAGTAAAATTATCCAGTGCCATCGCAAAGATCCACGAATTGAAAAATACCATTGCAAACGTGAGTACCTGTAAAATCCCATCTTAATCCTACCATCCCTTCTGGATTTGATACAGGAAGCATAACAAAAATAAAAATAGTTCTTGATTTGTTAGTTGTCACAAAAAGTTTACTTTCGGTTGACAAATAGGTGTTTCTTCATTCGATTTTCACGGATTGTTATTATAGCATAATAACACGAGAAGAACAGTTCTTGATTTGATACAGGAAGCATAACAAAAATAAAAACAATTCCTGATTTGTCAGTTGTCACAAAATGTTTATTTTCGGTTTAACAAATAGGTGTTTCTTCATTCGATTTTTCATGGATTGGTATTATAGCATAATAACACGAGAAGAACACATGTTACTTTACTTTACCAAAATCAATGAGCGAGGTCTTGGGGCGGCAACATAGCTGTGTCCTAGGGATTGGTAGATAGGGAGGTAGCACGCAACACATCCATGTCTTCGCTCGTTTCAGTTTTTTTTTAACTTCAACTTCTAGTTTTAGCTTTTTTTTTCTCACTATTCAGTAATTTATTTTTTTTTCTGAATTTTTTAAGATTTTTTTTGCTTTTTTTCTTTTTTTCCCGTGTTCTTTTGCATTGTCCGTGATGAGCTAACATATTTTTTCTATTTTTACATTTTTTTAAATTTAATTATGCCCAAAAAGTCAAATCAGCTACAGTAAAAAAGCCAACTACAGTAAAATTTTAGCTAAAAATCAGAACCCATCGCTAAAACGAACACCCCTAGGCGCAGCGAAGCAGAAGCTACCGGAGGCAGCCCAGTGGCCAGTGCAACCTGACCAGGCTGATGCAGGCTCAAGAGGTTGACAGATCCTCATATGTATGCCATCAATAGATGATTCCATATATATGGCCAATCTTTCTTCAAATTTTCTGAAAGTTGGACTGTACTCTGTTTAGACTATTCAATTTAGTGTATCAGTGTATTGGTTGCAATCATTGTATTAAAGATGTTTGTTGGGGGTGCTTGTTTGATAAATAGTTTCTACTAAATTTTTCTAGCCGATTTTTGTTGTGGGTTTAATTTTTTTGATAAGATTTGTTTGGAGTTTGTTTACAGGAAGCTGTTTTGTCCTTTATTTAAGATTTTTTTGAATAAAATTATAAAATCAGTAAATTAATTGTTGTTTGTTATCCTTACAAGTATAAGTAGCATGGACATCTAGGGCAAGGAAGATGACGCCTGTGAACATGAATTGATCGAGCTACATAACGGATGACTAAGCACATTAATCTTGCTAATATATTTTTTGTGCATTTGTATTGCTAAATGAAAATTAATGTTCATTGAACTGACTTGCTTGCTTTTGCGAATGGGATGCTTCAATTGGTGCTCAGATCCTGTGTAACCAAAATGAAGTTAAGACAACCAATAGGTGTGAATTCACATATAGTTGTGTTAGACCCTAGATTAGCAATTCGGGATCCCCTGTGGTTCCACCCTAATGTTCTTTAAATCAGTAAATAGTGTACACAAATACATTGCTGAATCATACTCATATATCGCATGAACCTTACTAGACGTTAATATCACATATCATGGCTCAAATAGCCCATATCGTGCAATGTTTACATGACGGGCTGATTAGGCTAAATGTGCATTACAAATAAATAGAAGTAGAAGTGAAAAGAAAAATGTGAGGCCACACCTTGCCACAGACAAGCGATTGGAACAAAAGATGTCATACTACTTTCTAAGGATTTGGATAATAGATATGCACATAATCATCAACAAAGTCTGCCTAGCTGAGGTAATGACTAAACTACTAGAGAACGACCTAGTCTTCACCGTATTCTTCTTTGTCTGGTCCCGAAGCAGCGTAGTAAGCGTAGTGGTCTTAATTTGAAGGCTCTGAGTTATTTTAGTAAGGGTGAGCACAAACAACCGTGCTCCACGAGCCAACACATAGGATACAATACCCATAAAAGATGCTCAACTTGTTATATATTCACATGTTTTTTTGAACATGTAGATCAAGATGACCATCATAAGACCTTTACAATGTATCTCTCTAATAAAGTTACACCCACTAAGGTTTCCACTGCGGGGGGTTCTAGGGGTGCTAATGGTTGGATTCAAACAGGTAAAAGGGAGTGGTCCTTAATCGGGTCGGCATTGGATGGGTGGAAACTGGGTGGAAGAGTGAATGGGTTGAGTTGGATCATGTCATAAAAATGATTGGGTTAAGGTAGCATGGGTTCAGAAATTTCCGATTGAGATCAGATTGTTAACAGGTTCAACCCATGTGCTGCAGCACGAACAACCCGGGGCATACGGGCAGACTGGCGTGGCCTGAAATAGGGAGAGGGTGACACGGTGTCGAGTTGGAGAATGGATAGGGTTCTAGCACTGTGATTTGTCGTCGCAGCCGTCGACTCCCTCCTCCCTCTATCTTTGTCGCCGCTGGCCGCCGTGTACCCCCGCCCCCGGATCTCCTGGCCTGCACCTCCTCCGTCGTTTTCCCCTCCTCTGACTCTCCGTGCTCCACCGCATATCTGCCCCTACCATCTGCGTGAGGGATCCAGAAGGAGCGAGCGATCAAGAACCTCATCCTCTGACTCTCCGAGCGGCGCCGTGTCCTTCGACTTCCCCTAGCTCTGCCGCCAACGTGTCCCTTCCTCCTTACTTTCCCCACACCACTGACAATTCCAAGGAAAGTAATTGCTCTCTGCTCCTCCTCACTTTCTGAGTCCAATTCTCGTGTTCTTGATTGGTGTTGTTGGGTTGTAGATCTCTCTGATTTTACAAAGGATCCTACCTCATCTGTTCTGCTCCTCTCTTCTCACACAGATTGACTAACCACGAACCCAGAAGCATCCAGGTAAATCTCTCAGAATTTGAACTAAATCATACTAAAACTCTAAATCAGTTTGTTCAGAAGTAGTATGCCAGCATGTATTATTCAACCATCTATTCTGCATGATGTACTTCTTAACTACTACTTAATTTCCAAAGAGTGCATTTTATTGGACTCCTCACTAAAGTTACTAGTTTGTTTTATCTGTTATTGATCTGCAATGGTGGTTGTGTACTAGTTGAAAGGTGCTAGTTGTTCATAGAGTAGCTTTTTATCTTGTGGACTGCTAATCACTTTCTAGTAGCAGATGTGTTGCTTGTTGTTGGCATTATGCCTTTCACTGGTATATAGCAGTAGGGCTTCCAAGAGTATGATTAATTTTGTGGGCATCTACTTGAAATAAAATTATTAGGCTTGTGAATCTTGATGTCTGATACTCTGTTGGTAAAGTGTCTAGCTATTTTGTGAAGGACTAGTACTCTAGTTTTTGGGTTAAAAAAACAAAGTGTTATTTTTCCCTAGTCTGGCAGAATGCAATTTTGTTGTACACCTGTGGAGTTTTTTTTTCCATATACTCCTTCCTGGTTGTTTCATAGCATCAGTTGGTACTAGTACATGGAGGAAGCTATCACTTGGTTATAACTGTTGTCTCTTTCCTGCTAAGAGCTCAAGTGTTGTACGTGCTGGTATAGATTGTTGCTTTATTTACTGGTGTGACTAAGTTTTACACTTTTCTAGTTCATCTTGGTCTGTCTTTAGTGATCGTTAAACCTGATGCTATGCATGGTGAGAAATATTAAACTTTCTGAGGTACATTCATGCTTTACTACTAGGAGACTTTGTGTATGTTTATGTACCTGCTGTTACTGCTTAAATTTTCATCTTTTATGCTATTGCATAGTGGTAAATATCATGGAGACTTAATGAGATTATGGAAGGAAAAATAATTTTGGCCTAATTATATTCACTAAAGTTACCTTAGTCTCCTTAATGAAAACCAAGTAAGAGCTATTTCAGATGAGATTAACAATGTTATGTATCTTGTGAGTTTCTAAACTTCCTAATTATTTTTGTAATAATCTGTTCTGAGATGGCATTTTCTCCTGATCTCAGTTTGTAATATTGCACCTCAAAAGAGTCAAAACTAGTATATATAGCCTCTGGATTAATTAACTTGCATAACTTTGTGAGTGGCATGAAGTGTCTAAAGAAATTGTACCAGTGGGAATTTTTCTGCTGACATGAAGTGTCTAGACACAGTGATAAATTGATGCTTTTACTACCATTGTCTTCCATATAGTGTACTTCTAATTTTCAACAATTGGTTAACATGGGATTATTGTTTTTCATATAGTCTTCCATATAGTTTTCATATAATTTTTAACTATTGTTTGTCTTCCATATAGTTTGCATAATTTTTTGGCAATTTACTAAGAAAGTTAATTTACTAATTAATTTAGGTTTCTAAGCATGTCTGCACAAGTGTCGGAGAGCTCGGGTACAAATGACACCATTAATGAGCACTCATCACAAACACCTAGAAGGAGGGCAAAGGTGTGGCAACATTTTGAGCATGAGTTGGTTGTAGTCGAAGGTGTCCCAAAGGTTGTTTGTCAATATTGCAAGTTGAAGCTAACACATACCTACAAAACTGGTACAAATAGTTTTAGAACCCACATTGCTGAGTCCTGCCCAAAAATTGAGATTAATAACAGAAATAGGTTTGTTACATCTATGAAAAAGCAACCATAAAAAACTTCATTTGTCTTTGATCCCCAAAGACAAACAATTCCATCATGCAGAGATTCCATTCTAAGAAGTTCGAGGATCCTTACTTTAAGGAATGGATAGAGTCAATGCAGCCAACCTTTAGAGTCTTTAGGCATCAAACACTTCACAACGATTCTATCAACTTATATGAGCGAATGAAGCACAATCTGCGCAATGAATTTCAGAGCCTTGATTCGTGTATTTGCCTCACCTCAGACCTGTGGACATCTTTTCAAAACCTTGGGTACATGTGTGTAACGGTCCATTATATTGATGCCAACTTTAACCTTAAGAAAAAGATAACAGCATTTAAGGATGTGAACTATCCACACACTGGTATTGCAATTAAGGAGGCTATCACCAATTGCCTCACAGAGTGGGGCATACAGAGTAACTTGCTTACTCTAACATTAGACAACGCGAGCAACAATAACTCAGCTTGTAATTTTTTGATTGAAAATGGGAAAGAGGACATGTTGTTTGGTGGCCAACATTTTCATGTCAGATGTTGTGCACACATACTAAATATATTGGTTCAAGATGGCATTAAACCAATTCATGTGGCATTACAATTAATACATGACTTGGTTAGGCATATTAATTGATCACCTGCACGTATCCAGACTTTCAATGAGGTCACAAATAGGATGGGCCTTCCCGCAAAGTCTGGTCTTGTTCTTGAGGTTTCGAACCATTGGAATTCAGCATATGAGATGATAGCAGAAGCGTTGGAATACAAAGTTGTCATTAAAAGATACGTTGATGAACAGCTGGAACCTTCACCAACTAATGAGGAATGGGCAAATGCCAAGGTAGTTGGTGCTTTTCTCGGAGCTTTTGAAAAGGCCACAAAGGCATTCTCAGCGGATAGGGTACCAACATCACACCTGTACTTGCAGACGGTGCTATGTATTTGCCATGCTTTGAGAGACCAGGATTGGCAAATTAACTCTGTGTTAAAGGCACTGGTTAGTGCTATGCATGCAAAATTTCATAAGTATTGGGGAGGTGATAACATGTCCCTTGTTATTTCCACAATATTAAATCCAACCAAAAGATGGATTACTTGGAGTTCTTTTACTAGAAAGTATGTGACAACAAGGATGATATTGATAGAAATATGGACTCGGCCAAAAGTTGGATGAAAATGTACTTTGAAAAATATGAGCAGCTTGTTAGGAGAAATGATGAATACCCGTTGTCCCATACTGGCGAAGCCATGAGTACTTTGGGTTCACCAATTCTCGGGAAAAGAAAAGTTGAAGAATCTGTTCAATATATGTCCCAGAGGAGAGTGAAGCAGCGTGAACCAAAGTCGGAGCTTGATACATATCTTGAAGAAGATATCGATAGGAGTAATGACAATATTTTGACTTGGAGAAAAATGTAGAAAAGTACCATGTCTTGTCAGGTATGGCATGAGATTTCCTTGCAAGACCTCTAAGCACCATGTCATCTGAATCTCCATTCAGCTGTGGTGGTAGAATACTTGGAGATACTCAAAGCTCACTATCATCAGAAACACTTGAAGCTTTAGTTTGCACCAAAGACTGGCTAATTGAAGTTCCAAACACTGAAGGTATATTAAATATCTTTATAAATGCCCTAAATATTGCTCATTATACTGAACCTGAACTGATTTTAATTTTTTCATGTGCAGGTCAAGATGGAGCATGATTTGAGTGACGTAGCAAGAGAAGGCGACAATGCATTTTCTTCCTTGTCTTGTGCGAAGCTATTGATTCAGGTACTGTATTCTCTACTTTGAATTGTAAAAGGTTGTCTCTAATTAAAACAAAGACTTCTATTGTTTGTTGATATCATCTTTTATACTTCAGGTATTGTATGCTCTGTCAAGAACATGTTATTCTGACTGACCTATTATACTTCAGTTTGTTGCGTAATGCATCTTGATATCATCTCATGAACTAAAAGCAGTGAAGTATGATTTTGTGGTGGTACTTCTAAATTCGGTTAGCTGGTAGCACCAACTTTATATCTGCTTGTGAAAAACAGATATAGCTATGGTCGAACATAGCTGATTGTGATCTTAAGAGCATCTCTATTTTCAGATTCCCTGAATGTGTGTCGACCATTTTCTTCTACAGTTATGAATGAATGATTGAGAGCACCATGCATAGGCCATATTCTTTGCGGTTCCTAAAAGTCGCTTTTGTCTTTTGCTACAGTAACTAACTTTTAAACGGAATATTTTTTTAAGATAAGGTCTACAAATTAATTGTAGTACACGTTAAAAAACTAATATCTGTACCATCAAAAATCGCAAGCGAGTATCTCTTTTTTCGCAATTTCTATCGCAAACAGCCAAAAAGCCATCAGCTGCAGCCATCAGCAAACAGGCCCATAGTAATTCCCTAGTCCTGTTGTAAGTTGGCATGGTTAGAGAAAGGAAATAAAGCAGAGCAGAGCTTTCTCAACCATATGTGTGTGTGCAAATGTTTAGCAGTTTGGGTCTGATTATTGTCTTTCTCAAAAGCCATGTTTTCCCCAAGCTAGCATGTAACCGACACATGTTTGTTGCGGACTTCTTATGAAGCACTTTGGAAAGGGCTTGATCTGAATGTCAACCATTTTTTTTGTTGTGGCACTGATGTATCTGGTCTACTTTGGTCTAGTGAACATAAAACTACTTCATGTTTGATCCACAATGCTATTTGATAGTGGCCACATGCTCTGTCCCATGTCCTTGCTTAGGATGATAATGCATGAGGAGTGATTGCACAACATGTCCTTGTTGACAACGTAATATGTTTTCTGGAGGCAGGAAATAGCTTTTCCGTTTTGAGTTTCCTTCTATATATGTTATGATGATACTGTAGAACATGTAGTGCTTAGTATAAGATTTTGGGTAAGACCACCACCGATCCCTGCATGTTATATATAGGCTGAAATGCCATCTGTTACATAGGGCTGCCGCATGGATTGAGGAGACCGGCCAGGATTCTATCCATATATGTTTCTATCCATAAATTACAATAGGATCAAACTATTCTATCTATAGCCAGGTCTTTCGAGATCTCATGCAGCAGTTTACTTACATGGAGATAACCTTCCTCTTCTATCTCTAGCAATCCTAACGGAAGGAAGGATGCCAGATCAGCTACAGCCTGCGTAGGAGAGAGACTTGCGCAGGAGAGATGACTGATCTCTAACAGCCCCCCTCGATCACAACTTTATCAAGTTGAGATTGCTTCGAAAATCTGCAAGACGCTGAATAGGGAGAGCTTTAGTGAAATCATCTGCAATCTGATCTCTTGTTGAAATAAGTTTGATATCAAGCAGTTTTTTGATTCACCATTTCTCTAACAAAATGATAGTCAACCTCTATGTGCTTACTACGAGCATGAAAAACAGGATTGGCAAATAAGTAGGTTGCTCCAAGATTATCACAACATAGTTGGGCTGCAAGAGGACTAGGAATTCCCAATTCTTTAAGAAAAGTCTGAATCCATATTATTTCAGCTGTACAATTAGCCATTGCCTTGTACTCAGCCTCTGTGCTAGATCTTGACACTGTGGGTTGTTTCTTTGCATTCCAGGATACAAGATTGCTTCCTAGAAAAACAGCAAAACCCCCTGTAGATCTTCTATCATCTAAACATCCAGCCCAATCTGCATCAGAAAATCCTGAAACTAGCATGGAAGGAGATTTAGTAATTTTCAATCCATATCCTATAGTGTGTTGCAAGTACCTGAGTATTCTCTTGGCTGCTGTCCAATGGGCAGTTGTTGGAGCATGAAGATATTGACACACCTTATTTACAGAGAAGGAAATATCTGGTCTTGTCAAAGTTAAATACTGCAAAGCTCCAACAATGCTTCTATATCTTGTACCATCCTCAGGACTTAACCGTTCTCCTTCTAATGATAATTTTTCAACAGTAGACATAGGAGTATTCATAGGTTTGCATCCTTGCATCTGAACTCGTCTCAACAAATCAGCAGTGTATTTTTCTTGTGTTAGAAGAATTCCATCATCTAGTTTCTTTACTTCAATCCCAAGAAAATAGTGGAGATCAACTAAGTCTTTTAATGGAAAAACATCTTGAAGATCTTTAAGAAGAATTTGTGTAGCTTCAGCTGAAGAACTAGCTACAATTATGTCATCCACATAGATGAGCATAAAAATAGTCACATTACCTTTTCTATAAAAGAAGAGTGATATATCAGCCCTAGATGGTTGAAATCCAAGTTGTAGTAATTTCTCACTTAATCTTGAGTACCATGCTCTCGGAGCTTGCTTCAATCCATATAAGGACTTGTCTAATTTGCACACATAATCTTTCATCTTCATATCTTCATACCCTGGTGGCTGTCTCGTAAACACATCCTCCTCAAGAACACCATGAAGAAACGCATTCTTTACATCAAGTTGGCGAAGATTCCATCCTCTTGATACTGCAATAGATAAAACAAGTTTGATTGAAGCAGCTTTAACTACTGGGCTAAAAGTATCTTCATAATCAATTCCATATCTTTGCTTGAAACCCTTGGCCACTAATCGAGCCTTGTATCTGTCAATTGTACCATCAGCTTTCCTCTTTATTTTATAAACCCATTTGCAATCAATTAGATTCATCCCTTTCTTAGGAGGGACAAGGTGCCAAGTCTTGTTTTTCAGAAGTGCTATGTATTCTTCATCCATTGCTTTCTTCTAGTTTTCAGATTGCATAGCTTCTCCCAAGTCTTGTGGTTCACCATTCTCAGCAAGAAACCCATACTTGATTCTCCCATCAGTGTACTTTATTCTGCCATCAGTGAATTTGACTGGTTTTGTAATGCCTTCTTTGGCCGAGTAATGGGGCGATGATGAGGCATTGCAGGACTATTGAAGGAGACTTCAGGAGGGTTCTCATGTGCAGATATCATCGCAGGAGACTGCTGCAAGACTTCCGGTGGAGTTTGAGCCTCAGGCAATGTATGTGCAGAGTGACGAGATGTAGTGCGCCGGCTGTACACCTGAGTAATGGATGGCTTGGCTGCAAGCAATCTTGGCACGGATGTATCTTGTGGCTGGCTTGACTGTTCAGACTGATGGGGATGCTCAAACTGCTGCTGCACATGTTCAACCGGCTGCTGCACTCCATGTTCAGACTGCTGATAATGCTCAACCTGCTGCTGCACATACTGTGGAACAGTGTCTAAGGAATAAAGAGGAGCATTATTAGCATTATTAGTATTGGGAGCATTATCATATTGATCATTTGATTGTTCACCCCTGTGATCAATAGTGTTAAAAAGAGAGGGAAAAAGAAGGATTTCAGACTGAAGCCGAGCACCAGCGTTAGGATGAAGTTTTGTAAAGGGAAAAACTTCATCAAAGACTACATCACGAGATATATAGACACGACCAGTCTGAATGTCAAGACATTTGAAGCCTTTATGCATATTGCTATACCCTAGGAAAGCACACTGTTTTGAGCGAAACTGAAGTTTGCGAGTGTTGTACGGACGCAAGTTTGGCCAACAAGCACAACCGAACACACGAAGAGTTTCATAATCAGGTTTGATTTTGAACAGATGTTCCAAAGGAGTGGAGTATTGAAGAAGTTTATTAGGTGTTCGGTTAATCAAATATGTAGCTGTAACAAAGGCTTCATCCCAAAATTTTAGTGGCATGGAAGAATGAGCTAAAAGAGAAAGCCCAACTTCGACAATGTGACGATGTTTCCGTTCAGCAGCACCATTTTGCTGATGAGCATGAGGACAGGAAACTCTATGAGATATACCTATTTGCTTAAAGAAAGGATTGAGTTTTTCATATTCACCACCCCAATCTGTTTGCATAGAAATGATTTTTCTATCAAGCAATCGTTCAACAAGTTGCTGGAATTCACGAAACTTTTGGAAAACTTCAGATTTATGACGAAGCAAATAGATCCATACAAATTTGCTATAATCATCAATAAAGGTCACATAATACTTGTTTCTTCCTACAGATTCACAAGCTGGACCCCAAACATCTGAAAACACTAGTTCTAGAGGTGATTTGGAGACACTAGATGACTTGGAAGAGGGTAATTGGTGACTGTTTGCTTGTTGACAAGCATCACAAACAGCCTTTGTACTGATCTCCGAAGAACAAGGAAGATTATTCAAGCTAACAACTTGTTGAGCTATTGAAGACGCTGGATGACCAAGGCGACTATGCCATCTTGAAGGAGATGGTTTTATTGTTCCAAAAATATGTTTGCTGGGGCCAACTGAGGGTGTGAATGAGAGAGGATAAAGTCCTCCCTCACATTTTCCTTTGAGAAGAATCTTCTTCGTGATCTGATCCTTAATCAAAAAGAAATTAGGGTGAAATTCAAGGAATGCCTGATTATCAGCAGCAAGGCGATGAACAGAGACTAGGTTTTTCTTAGCTTCAGGAACATGAAGAACCTTATTGAGATAAAGATTACGAGAGGGGGCACGAACAATAGTATGACCAACATGATGAATGTCCATACCTGCCCCACTTGCCGTGTGGATTTGATCACCAGTAGTGTACTTCTCTCGTACTGTCAATTTGTCGAGGTCGCTTGTGATATGGTCCGTTGCACCGGTATCAGTGTACTAGTTTGTGTCAACTCCATATGAATTAACTGCTGCAGACACTGTCTTTTCTTCAGGCATGTAGTTCTCGTCGAAACGATACCAGCAATTTGGAGCAGTATGTCCCTTCTTCTTGCAGAGCTGGCAGCTGGGACGTGAGTCTGCAGCACCACGGTTAAAGTTACCGGATGCGCGACCACAACCTCCATTGCTGCTGCTGCGGCCACGACTTCCATGTCGTCCTCCACGACCTCGCTGGAAACCACGGTGGAATCCACGCATCGCAGAATTGACGGATGGCTGGTATTGGTTCCCCTGCAATAGATTCAATCTTTGTTCGAAACTGAGAAGCTGAGAGTAGAGCTCACCAACTGTGATGGGTTCAAAACGCCCGGTGACAGAGGTTACAACAGAGTTGTACTCTAGATCGAGTCCAATGAGGATGTATGACACCAATTCTTCATCATCTAGTGATTTACCAGCAGCAGCCATCTCATCTCCAAGTGCCTTCATCTTCCCGACGTATTCAGCAACCGTCATGTTGCCTTTTTGTGTGGTTGCTAGGGCAATGCTCAATTGTCTTCCAGGCTTCAGCCATCGCCTTCTTGGAGACGACATGAATCAGGATCTCTCGTGAGAGAGAGGATAGCAAGTAGCCCATGACCTGTTGGTCCTTCTCGAGCCACAGGTGATACGCCGGGTTGGGGACTCAAAGCTCTTTCTTGCCATCTTTGGAGATAATTTCTTCTGCTGGTGCTGTTGTTGATCCATCAAGATAACCAACAAGTCTTGCACCACGGATTGCTGGAAGGATTTGAGCTCTCCATAACATATGATTGGATTTGGTGAGTTTTTCGGTCACTAAATGACCTAGGGAGGTGGCGGCCATGAAAGCGGATGGATTCGCCATTGAGGAGTGGCTCTGATACCATATAAGATTTTGGGTAAGGACCACCACCGATCCCTGCATGTTATATATAGGCTGAAACGCCATCTGTTACATAGGGCTGCCGCATGGATTGAGGAGACCGGCCAGGATTCTATCCATATATGTTTCTATCCATAAATTACAATAGGATCAAACTATTCTATCTATAGCCAGGTCTTCCGAGATCTCATGCAGCAGTTTACTTACATGGAGATAACCTTCCTCTTCTATCTCTAGCAATCCTAACGGAAGGAAGGATGCCAGATCAGCTACAGCCTGCGCAGGAGAGATGACTGATCTCTAACACTTAGCTGCTCCTGAGTGGTAGATATGGAGGAAGAACTAAGTTCATGAATTTGTTATCTTAACTGAGTTCATGAGTTGCTAAGGGCATCTCCAATGGTGCTGAGTTAGCTGGATATTTACACGTACACATCAGCATATATCCTATGTGGAGGAAAGAGAGTATGTAAAACACAAACAGCTAGCTACTATTTCGTCTCTAGTCTATAATGCAAAACAAGGCAGCATCTATAAATGACTGTGTGTGCATGTAAACATCAAATAGCTACCCTTATAGATGGTCCTTTGGAATGCTAACTTTTAGTGTGTACTCTATAGATGATGTGGAATCCTTATAGATAGTACTTAGCTAGGACCTTTGGAGATGCCCTAACACTTGGTGATAATTTTTGTAAATCTTTATGGATATTAATACCCTTGAAAGTCTTTATTTTCCTTTCCTTTTTAGTGTTGTTCTAGAAGTATACTATTGCACTATTTCAACAATATCTGTCTAAAGCTTGTCTTCTTGCGAGGTATATATTTGTATCTTTAGAGTATCTATGCACTGACACATATTACTTGCAGTCTTCCTGGTCGTTGTGAATCATTTTGGAAGGATCTTGATGAAGTTAAAGCACCTTGTGGAGAAATAGAAATGATAGCACTGTAGAATTTCTTGATGTAAATGAATTTGTGATATTTTCTATTTTTTGTGAATTTCCTGACGTAATTTGCGATAATGTCCTGACATAATTTGTGATAATTTCGTGATGTAATGAGACGATGAGAGTGAGCTGAGGCTTGGGAGGGTGGGAATAGGTTCAAACGGGTTGGAACCCATACTAGGGGTTTGGGTTGGTCTGGGTTGAAGTTACGTGTGGGTTGGGTTGGTTTGGTTTTTGAATGTGGAGTGGTGGGCTGGTTTGGGTTAGATTCATGTGCTTCTCTTGCGCCATACAATGGTTTGCATCAGCGACACGACCTGTGTTTAATTGAATGGCACAATCCATTATAGCTTGTGGTTGCGCTATTTTACATTGGGTAGTCATCAAAAGATTAGTATTTAAAGTTATTTGGGTGGTTTTATCAATACCACACTCTCGTGCTTCATTTACACAATTATTAACCATAAACTTAACATGAATATAATTTACAGAGTAATTTAAAGCATAAAATTAAATAAGTTAACACAATATAACGTGTATTTAAAAGTAGGTGCAAAATGATTAAAGTATTAACTCACCTTACTCACAATCTTGTTGGTTTTGCCAATCCCGGTTGGGCATGAACCGTTGCTCTTTCGAGTCTTCGTATTCTAATCGAGCGATTGCGACGATAATTGAATAAATACTAGAGAATATAAATAAATCCAAATAAAAACTCAAATGAACTCTAAAATACATGATTTTACCTCCATTAGAAATATCTTGATTTTATATGAATTTAGAAGTAAGTTTCACTTGATTTGGATTTAAAATGAGTTAGAGCAGGCCTTACAAAGTTTAATTTCAAGAAAATCCTTAAAAAAAAAATAAACAGAGAGAGACTAGGTCTCACTAACAACTGGACCCATAGTTTTAATTTCTTTTTGGTTTATTTTCTTATTAAAAAAAGACATCAGAGGCTAATAGGTGGGGCCAGCCAGGTTTGTAATTTGTTTTTGAATTACTTTTGTGAAGGAAATCATATAATTGACTGACATGTAGGGCCCTTGAGGTTTTAATTTCTTTTTAAAATATTTTCTCAAAAGAAAAATGCATCGAGAGTTTGACAAGTGGGGCCATTGCAGTAGGGTTGGCCCATACGTCAGTAACTCAGAATTAAAATCCGGTTTCAATAAGATTTCTAATGATCTAGGCTCACATATCAGTGACTAATTAACACTAATTAATGAGTATTATTATCTTATCTTAATCATATCCTAATGACATCATTACCGCTAATTAATTTGCTAAAGTTCCTCTAACTGAAATAGAGTAGATGCAGTGGTGGCATTGCTGTGCTCGATGCCAGCGAGGGGAGCGGTAGTGATCGTCGGCAATCCCCAAAACGGGTTGTCGGCACCATGGCGGACCACAGTGCATGGCAGATGCGGGATAAGCAATGGAGCAGGTGCAGTGCAGCTATTGAAAGAATTGCTAGTAGGCACCAAGCAAGAGACATTGCCCAATTTGTGCAGAAAAATTGGAAGTCAAGTCACTAAGAGCACAAACAACAATAGAAACAATTGTTGTTTATATAGCCCCCCGCATCATCTACTAAAAAATAGATATAACACTTACGATGAAATAGACAATTTTTGCATGTACTCTAGCAGGCCCCATAAATCACGTTGCGAGAAGATGAGCTCTCTAAAATGGGCATGAGTTGTATATAGGGACATCGATTCACACTTATAGATCGCATGTTTACCAATAGATGATCTTTTTCTCTCTCCTCTAGGCCAGTATGAATCTTAAGTAGGCCCATTGTATATGCCCTGATGGCCACTTGTCAAGTATTGCATTGTCATCGTTGATGCCCTACATACAAGGAAAAAATAATCTTTCTTCTTTGTCCTACAAACTTGTCGAGTCATCTCCTTGCTCTCCATGCGTGAGAATAAGCCTAACTGTGTATCCTTCCTTATGAGATCATGTCTCTATCCACAATCGATAAGCGCAAGCTTGATGATTACATATCAAATGTGAACTTTTCCCCTTTTCAATTCTTCTACGGCACCAATACCCCCTCATTTGCTTTTGGATTCGCCTATGCAACACCATGGATCGACTCCCTTGATGGATGTTTATGGCCCTTCAAGCATGTACATTAGTCTATACACTATACTTGATATAACCCTGTTCCAAACAATTTTTGGCTTTTGGCTTCTAGAAGCTAAAAACCAGTTGAAATTCCTTGGCTTCTATATTTTCTATCAATTATATAGTCAGAAAAGGTAGTAATATTTTTTGAGCTCCCCTTATATTTAATGCCTCGCTTTGCCTCTGGAATTTTCTTCATTGTGTTGAAGTGAATTTGAAAGAGTGGTGAGTGTTCTACAAAGCTATGGTACAGTGTTCAAGTTATGACATTTGAAAGAGTGGTGAGTGGAAAGAGTGATTCCATTACATCGGTGAGCATGAAGATAAAGGCAAATAAATTGGATAACGCCATCGATGTATTAAGCACTTGTCTAATTAGTCACTCACTTCCAAAGTTTTGACTATGGAGATGGGTGGCAGTATAGATAAAATTAGGATTTATTCACGCACGAGAGAAAGAAGAATATGAGCCTTTCGTGTAGAACTTTTCATTGTGGGATTTAGAATGGATGGCCGATGAGAGAGGAAGATAACATCTACCTTTATCCTCCAAAGGTAGAGGATTATGTTACTTATTGAGTCCAAATACAAGAAATAGAAATAAAGAAGATCATTGTTCAATAGTACTTTGCAAGTCCAAGCTCCCAATGATGAGAAAGAATAGTTGTAAACTTTGTAATATCATTTATTATTAAATGAAATCGTGTAAAAACAAGTTTTTGCACTAGAAAGAAAGGGACGAAGATTTTGTAAGAAACAAAATCAGATTAATTTGATAGAACATTGCAAACTATACTATTGCGTTCTCTAATAAAATCGAAGACTTTATGCTATTATCAAGGTACCTTGTATTTAAAAGACTTCAGCACAGAAATTCCAAGTTGATGCAACCATTAAGTTAAATTATGTCTAGGACCAAAAGGCAACAGAGGAGATGAATGGTACCGTACAAAGTCTAGACATTTTTCAATATCAAGCAATATTACACCAAAACCGAGCAAAAATTAAAAACAACGAATATAACTTACTCGTGGGTGAAATATGGTCAAGATGGTTCTAAATATATTTTCACATATCATAACAAGTAAGAATACCAAAGAAATTAAGTCAAAAACACTCGGATCAAGAAATCACTCAAGACGAACCTTAACAATTAGGTAGAACCCATCTTAAGACCTATTATGATATATACACAGGAGATACCCTTAGCTTAACAAGTGGAACCGTATGCTCTGCCAGTAAAGCTAGAGGTGTACGGTAGTATCTTGTATCCGCAGCAGCCGAGGTGTATAGAAGTGCACAGTACTTCAGTCTGAGGTGAAAGGCAGGGAACTTCCCCTTTATTCCGAACCATGAATAGTCAGATAAACAGCAGACGCGCAACTGAACCATGAAATAGTCAGATAAACAGCAGATCATTTGATATGCAAGCCTTGGCAAACATCACAGATACACGTAGAAACAGTAGCACGCCAGGCCATATGAGAGACAAGACTTCTCGAGGTAAAAACGCGTCAGACCCGGACACCAGGCAACATAGAAAGGATTCAGTTTTAAACACAGCACACCAAGAAACAGAAGAACATGGAGACACAGGAAACAATCCAGGCAGCTGCACCTCGCGATCAAATGAACAGCACACAAGAAAGCAAGTGATAAAGTTGGATCTGTGGAATCACATTCCACAGCCGATAAGAACACAAACCAGTCTCATAGCATCCAGTTTTCTCCGAAGCTCAGATAAAGACAGTAATTAAAAGACACTAAAACAGACATCAATAAGGGCACATTGCTAGCAGCGCCAACAGCTGAATAAGTACCGTCTACCCAGCAAGAACAATGCCCGTAAACAAAACTTGACATTTCAAACGCAGATTTGGATCAACTATCAGACCCTCATTTCTTCTTGGCAGCAGCCTTGGTCACCTTGGCACCGGTTGGGTCCTTCTTCTCAACGTTCTTAATGACACCAACAGCAACAGTCTGCCTCATGTCACGGACAGCGAAGCGACCAAGAGGAGGGTACGCGGAGAAGGTCTCCACAACCATGGGCTTGGTGGGAACCATCTTCACCATGCCAGCATCACCGTTCTTCAGGAACTTGGGCTCCTTCTCGAGCTCCTTGCCAGATCGTCTGTCAATCTTGGTCACCAGCTCAGCAAACTTGACAGCAATGTGGGAGGTGTGGCAGTCGAGCACTGGGGCGTAGCCGTTGCCAATCTGCCCAGGGTGGTTCATGATGATGACCTGGGAGGTGAAGCTGGCAGCCTCCTTGGCAGGGTCATCCTTGGAGTTGGAAGCAACAAAACCACGCTTGAGATCCTTCACGGCAACGTTCTTCACGTTGAAGCCAACATTGTCACCAGGAAGCGCCTCCTGGAGAGCCTCGTGGTGCATCTCAACAGACTTGACCTCAGTGGTCAGGCCGCTGGGACCAAAGGTAACAACCATGCCAGGCTTGAGGACACCAGTCTCAACACGGCCCACAGGCACGGTACCAATACCACCAATCTTGTACACGTCCTGAAGGGGGAGACGCAGGGGCTTGTCCGATGGCCTCTTGGGCTCATTGATCTGGTCAAGAGCCTCAAGCAGGGTCGGGCCCTTGTACCAGTCAAGGTTGGTGGACCGCTCAATCATGTTGTCACCCTCGAAACCAGAGATGGGAACAAAGGGAATCTTGTCCGGGTTGTAGCCGACCTTCTTCAGGTAGGAAGAGACTTCCTTCACAATTTCATCATAGCGGGCCTTCGAGTACTTGGGAGTGGTGGCATCCATCTAGAACACAGCAGCAGAACAACCCCATTACATGAATGAAACATGCAACCTAGAATGCAACGAATACAGTAAAACCTAAAGCATCCAACCAGGACAATACATCAAACAAAATTAACTACAGCAATCTCAAGGATTTAACTCAACTAAAGATTTAACTACAGCTCTCCCAAAGATTTAACACAACTCAAGTTGAAAATAACTTGAAGTTAGCAGCGATACACAAACATGTTCAGCTTACATAAAGAACGAACACCACGAACTAGCCTGTCCCATATTTCCATTCATGTTCATGTCTCAAGAAACAGACAAAATTACACAGCAGGGATATCAAAATATGATATGGTGCAAGTCTACTGCTAGCAGTTTGACATGCTTCATAATTTCAGCGAGACATTAGACCATTGCATTCAGAACATGAGCATATGTTAAACTGAAATCATGCACAGCATTTACTGTCACAATCTAGAAGATCATGCAAGTTCATAACAAACGAAGAAGCTGGACTACCATCAGGCATGTGTAGCAAAATGATTGTGATGTTATACCTTGTTGCAGCAGCAGATCATCTGCTTCACTCCAAGAGTGAAAGCAAGGAGAGCGTGCTCACGGGTCTGACCATCCTTGGAGATACCAGCCTCAAAACCACCGGTGGTGGAGTCAATGATGAGGACGGCGCAGTCAGCCTGGGAGGTACCGGTAATCATATTCTTGATGAAGTCCCGGTGTCCAGGGGCATCAATGACCGTGCAGTAGTACTTGGTGGTCTCGAACTTCCACAATGCGATATCGATGGTGATACCTCTCTCACGCTCGGCCTTGAGCTTGTCAAGCACCCACGCGTACTTGAACGACCTCTTGTTCATCTCGGCGGCTTCCTTCTCGAACCTCTCGATTACACGCTTGTCAATGCCTCCAAGCTTGTAGATCAGGTGGCCAGTGGTGGTCGACTTGCCAGAGTCGACATGGCCAATGACCACGATGTTAATGTGGGTCTTCTCCTTACCCATGGCTAGAGTAAGTGCAAGCCAAGAAACTGCAACAAAGAAGGAAACAAGGATTAGAAACAACCATAACAAGAATTATTACCAGATCAAATCACCATATCAGTAAAAATAAAGGTTTATTCCGCATGACCATCCAAAATCCTATACAACCCAACAAAAATTGAGATATAAATCCATCTACCGATAGATTCAGCCAAACACACAGATGATTCGGTAATACATAGCGGTAACAGTTGCGTCAACAAATAACAAGCAGAAATCGTAGTAAAGCTACAGATCGAAGCAACGATATGAGGTCAGACCAATCCATCGAAGCACAGAACACGAGACTACGAGATGGAATCAAACAAGAGCATAGAAAAAAACCATCGATAAATCGAGCAAAACAGCAGGCATCTGAGAACGAAACACCTAAAAGTCGCTCAAATCGCGGATGAAGGCTACTGAACAGACGCAAAACCGTAGATCTGAAGCTACGAGACAGAAGCACACGCACAGATCCAAGGAGAAGAGAGGGATCTGGATGGAGACTGACCTCAAAGAAGGAAATGGGATCGAGAGGAGGCGGCGGCGGCGGCAGGGAATTAGGGTAACGAGGGGTTTAACCAAGCGGCATGGTCCTTTATATAGGCGGCAGCTAGGGTTGTTCTTGGACGCCTGATCCTCTGACGGTTGCCGTTGTCCTGACCGTTAGATTTTCATCGTGTGGATGGTTGTCTGAAGCGTAGGAGACGTCTTTTGGAAAGTTCGCGGCTTCGCGCGTCTCGCCGTCTCGCGCCGTGCTCTCGTCAAAGAAAGGCAGAGTGGTTGTCTCTCTCGTTTCTTTTTTCTCTGAGAGTAATACAACAGGAGTATAGTTAGTTCTTGCCATGGCAAATTATTTCTCTCTCCAATCTAATGAGGTTAATTTTGGTCCTTCTACCTTCAAACATTGGGTTCAAAAATTTTGTATGGTAGACTCTATATTTTTCTACTTTCTTGTGTCAATAAACGAAGCTAAGGAGACTAAGAGATATTTTTCGATGAATAATGTATAGAATCACTAGTCCCAGTCCTATTTGGTGGTGCAAAAATCCATTTAAATTCTAATTGGATACCCTATCTTAAGACTATGATAAAATATTATTTTAAGCAAAATTGTTCAGCGCCATTACAATGATTCGTGTCTTGAGAAATACTATTGCAACAGAGTGGAACTGTAAAATATCATTGCAATTGTCCAAATTCTTGGAGATCCTATTGCCATGACATTTTCCATTCAAAGGTTGCTAATTGACCATTTTACCCCTTTCTTTATTCTTCTTTTATTTCTATTTCCATTTTCTTAGGGCGGTTGTAAGTTCAACCTCTAATTAGATTGGTTTTGGTGATTAATGACAAATCTAAGTATGGCACTGATTCATTTAATGACAAATCTAAATATGAGACTAACTCGTTTGTTGAGTATGTTATTGTTTAGTCTTATTTAGATGAAAAAGTAAAAATCACGGAGGTATGCATTCGACGTCTTATTTGTATATCTTGTTGCATTCCTTAGATCCAAAATATAAGTTGAACTCCACAAAAAGTCTAACTTGAATATATGCATATATTTTTATTACACATTCTTGTATACACACATGTAGGAGGAGTTCATTCTACGCTTTGTGGTTTTATTAGTATTGATCCATATTTCTTTTTCCATATATATTGGGATATCTACTTTGAAACATACTCTTTGACTATATAAAATTTATGTAGTTCATATATACTCACATCGACTCATATTGCTTTATACTTAATTATTCGTGTATGGGACTAACATGTTTATCAAGTGTTTAAAAGGTTTAGTCCCGAATTTTGCTCGACAACTTAGTGATGCATGCTAAGGTTGATAAGAAGATCGACATAACTCGAGACAAACGTCATACATATATTTAAATTTAAATTCTAAAGCCACCTATGTATTTTCAGAAAAATCGGTAGTATTCGTGTGTAATTGACGGTATTACCGTAGTGCGATATGACCGGGCGGTATGTGCGGTAGTACCGTACCCCGATAGGACCGAACTTTAGTTGGCGGTACGGTTTTTTAGAGAGATACATTTTGGAGCATATTTGCTCCCCGCGTAAGTGGTAGTTCTGGAGTATCATTGGCGGTACTACCGCATCGCGGTATGACCGCAAATATGAAGCAGAACTACTGCACCCCAGCAGTGCTGGAACTTAGATGGCGGTAGTACCACACTTTAAGTTTGATGACTTTATATTTAATTATTTGTAATTAAGATGGTTGCTATCAACTACCAAAAATGAAAGATTGAAGAATCTAAATCCGCTATTATGAGTTAATGGTATGTTTTGATACTTAATAATAATCAAATTGTAGGACTAACATTTTTCATAAGTTTGATGAATATGTTATGTTTCATGATGATGAAGACTTTGGATGACTTTATATGTCGAGGATCATCAAGTCAAGATTCGGGATTGAAGATGGTTTCTTGAGTTGAAGTCCATCATATGTTGATGCATGTCAAAGAGAAAATATATCACGTGTTGATGCACATGAAGATCTCAAAAAAGAGATGATCATGAGTTGATTATAAAGTTAAGAGAAGACAATAAACCGAACTTGAAGTGAAGATGTACATCATCAAACTTTAAGATGATGCTCAAGGCAAAAGTATAACTAGTTAGAGTTAAGGATATGTTTCTAGTCTTTTACCAATTTTGGTGTTTAATAGGAAAACTGGATTACTAGTATATGTTTGTTGTACTATTAAGAGTGGTCTTATCTACTAGCATGAGTCTCATCATATGTTGATAGCTCAATTTCGCTTGCTCTAGCTCTTCATGGTATGATGCCATTATTTGCGAATATATTTTACAAATAGTTAAGACTCATGTATCTAATTCTTGTAACACATGACTATACTTTTTAAATGTGTTTTGTAAATAGTTAAGTCCATGTACCTACTTCTTGTGGCATAATCTAAGTTTGCAAATTTATTTTGTAAATTATTGAAGGTCATGTATTATCCTTTGGCATGATCTAATATTGTTTTTTACATTTCTTTAGACTTAGACTGTGGTAATGATTCCTTAGATCTTTTATGATTTCTGTATTGATCTAATATGTTTAAGATCATGCAAATAGATAGGTTGTGTGGCCTTATGAATAAGGTTTTCATAAAGTCTAAGATCACTCAATTCCAACATCGGAGTCAAATGTTATAACTATTTTTTTGAGTGTTGTCTGGACTGAAAAACCGAAAATGTTAGGACCGATCATATACATGCGGTATCACCGTAGTGCGGTAGTGCCACTCTTATACTTGCAGTAGTACTGCAATAACTTCCAATGGCTCGTTTTTTTAACACCAAATAGCTGTTAAACCTCAGGTGCGGTAGTACTGCTCCTACAATGCTGATAATACCGCAAATACTAATTTTTCTTGGGTTTTTGCTTTCAACAGCTAATTTTTGTGGTGGAGCTATAAATACCCCTTTAGCCGGTTAGGGAGATAATATTTGGCACTTCATTTCACTCTCTTTAGCTAATATGAGCTTCTCCACTCAATTATGTATGTGTTGCACCTTTGGAGTAAGAAGAGAGGTATTTAGTTACATGTGTTGCATCTAAAGGTGTATTTTGTATCTATTTGAGTTTGTGCATTCGTTGTATGTGACGAGAGTCAAATAAAGGGCTTGACTTGTTATTCTTGGAGGTTGCCGACTCTAGACGGCGTTGGGGTGTTATGTCCGGTGATCTTCTCAAAAAAGGTTGTGAGAAAAGGCCCGGCGCATTGTGAAGGTTGGAGCTCACTTGCCAAGAGCGGGAAAAGGTTGTCACTAGTGAAATTGAGGTGTTTGGCTTAATTCGTGGAGTCGGTCTAATTCGTTTAGGTTTATCTCAACGTGGACTTAGAGAGACCAGTAAGTCTCCGAACACCATGGTAAAAAGGAACCGTGTCATTATAGTTTATTTTCTTATGCTTAATTTATATTTAAATAATTTATATTTATATAATTAAATTGATTGCTTGTCACCCTAAAATTACAAACCTTTGACATAGACGTAAAGTGTTGGTGCACTTAGTGAAACTAGTTGATTTAGGCCTTATGTGTGCTAAATCAAATTTATTTATATTTTCGCATTATAAACTTTATTTTAGCTAAAGAAATTTTAAAACCATCTATTCACCCCATCTAGTCGGCCTCCTCGATTCTGCATGGTCCCACTTGTCATTCTATCCCCTTTCTTCCTCCTTTCTTCTTTTTCCCTTTCTTGCTTTCCTTTCCTTTCCTCCTACTTCTCCTTTCTGTGCACCTGACGCACCGCCTCCTTTGCTCGAGCCACCACCGTTGCTTCTTGCCGGCCAACAAGCTCCTCCACCTGCGTCGTCCCTCCTCCCTCTCTCTTCCTTCCTCTCCTCGTCCTCCTTTCTCCCCCTTGCATGCTCCCTTCGTCTTCAAAACAGAGGAGCCAAGGGAGGAAGCCATGGCAGGCTCTGGTGAGCTTGGTGCTAGTGGAAAAAAGCGACGTCAGCGGCCGTCGAGTATCAAAATGAATCCCGACAGCCCAAAAAGTATGAGGGTGATAAGAATATGGCTGGAGGTGTTTCGTAAAGGGCAGACAACAGTGCGAATGTAATGGGCATCACCGCCATGTGGCATTTCAACACGTTGTGGAAGGATAGCATCTGCTCCACTCCAAGAGTGAAAACAAGGAGAGCATGCTCACAGGTCTTGCCATCCTTGGAGATACCAGCCTCAAAACCACCAGTGGTGGAGTCAATGATGAGGTTGAAACAGTCAGCCTAGGAGGTACTGGTAATCATACTCTTGTTGAAGTCCCAATGTCCAGGGGCATCAATGACCATGCGTAGTACTTGGTTGCCTCGAACTTCCATAGGGTGGTATCGATGGTGATACCTCTCTCACGCTCATCATTAAGGTTGTCAAGCAATGCTCATCTTTAAGCTTGTCAAGCACCCACATGTACTTAATGACCTCTTGTTCATCTTAGTGACTTCCTTCTCAAACCTCTCGATCACATGCTTGTCAATGCCTCCAAGCTTGTACATCAAGTAGCATGTGGTGGTCAACTTGCTAGAGTCGACGTGGTCAATGACCACAATGTTAATGTGAGTCTTCTTCTTACCCATGGTTGCACATAATGTTAAGAAACAAACTGCAACACAAAAACAAACAGTGATTAAGGACAGTAGATGCACAAAATAACCAAACAAAACAACAAAATAAAGGAATCAACAAATCAGATATGTTAACTATCTATCAAGGTCAACAAAGTAGATGAGTACATAAATTAGCAGCAACATGACTTAATCAAAGCCTGCACAAAATTTGAACCTTATGACATGGTATAACTTAGATCTATACCACTGGATAGAAGGAACTAGTAACATCTACGTAACACTATCAGAAGAACAATTATTATTAGGTTAAATCGCCATATTGGTGCAAGGTGAAGTAATATTGTCTATTACATAAGACAATCCACAAAACCTATATTACTCAACAAAAGTAAAATACAAGTATATCTATCCATAGATTCAACCAAGGAAATTATGTACTTCTACATTGCGCATATGGTTGCAACAACAAATAGCAAATAGAAACCAAAGTAAATCTGCAGATCGAGGCAATGATATGAAGTCAAGCAAAATCCCCCAATGAACAAACAAAAATAGCATGTATTGGCACAAAAATCACATAAAACTTGCTCTACTCGAAGACAAAGGCAACCAAAGAGAGGAGCATGAGTAGATCTAAAGCTACTAGCAACCATGAACCGAGCACCTAAGGAGGGGAGAAGGAATGGCCATTAGGCTCCGAGCAAGAGACATTGCCCAATTTGTGCAGAACAACTTGGAGTCGAGTCACTAAGGACATGACCAACAATAGAGACAATTGTGGTTTATATAGCCCCCGCATCATCTATTAAAAAATAGAGATAACACTTACAATAAAATAAATAATTTTTTCCTGTACTCTAGCGGGCCCCACAAATCACATTACGAGTAAGTGAACTCTCTAAAATGGGCATGAGTTGTCTATAAGGACATTGATTCACACTAATAGATCGCATGTTACCAATAGATGACCTCTTTCTCTCTCCTCCAGGCCAACATGAATCTAATGTGGGCCCATTGTATATGCCCTAAAGGCTCATTGTCAAGTATTGCACCGTCATCATTGATGTCCTACATACAAGGAAAAAAATCTTTCTTCTTTGTCCTACAAACTTGTCGAGTCATCTCCTTGCTCTCCATGGGCGAGAATAAGCCTAACTGTGTATCCTTCTTCATGAGATCACGTCTCTATCCACAATCGGTGAGCTCAAGCTTGATGAGTTACATGTCGAATGAGAACTTTCCCCTTTTTAATTCTTCTACAGCATCGATACCCCCCCTTTGCTCTCTAGCTTCACCTATGCAACACCATAGATCGACTCCCTTGATGCCAAAAATATTACGATGTGGAGGCAAAAAACCACTACAATCGAATTTTCTAGCGGTGTGGGGAGGGGGAACAAGCAAGAGCCATGGCTCCCCCCATCCTGCCAAAAAAATGTTTACCACCACTTGATCTTCTATGCCAAAAGTTTTGATAGATGTTTATTGCCCTTCGAGCATGTACATTAGCCTATACACTATACTAGATACAACCCCATTCCAAACAGCTTTTAGCTTATGGCTTCTAGTTTCTAGAAGCCAAAAGGCTGTTCGGAATATATTGGCTTCTTAACGTGGCTCCCTCTCTTTTTCTTTCTTTTTCTTTTTTTCTTTTCCCTTTGCATTGTTTGTGGAGATATAATGATGTTTTTTCCCTCATTTTTCTTTAATTGAATGCCTCAGAAAAAAGCTAGCAACTGTTACAGTGTCATTTCAGTCAAAAGCCATCAAAAAAAGGCTAAATTGAATAGGGCCAATATGAAGCATGTATGTTAGTCCCTTCATCGTTTATTTGCCTATGTTTTTCTTTTGCGTATAATGTAGTGCTCTCTCCATTTCTTTTTATCATGTGTATTTTGACTAGGCATGGAATTGAGGAGGTTATAAGATCAAGAGAACAGTAGAGGGAAATAAACATGATATCCATGTGTTGATGTCTTGGGATTAAGATAGAACAGCTTGTGTGAACGTTTACCATAAATATTGAATAGAGAGGGATGACAAATGAGGCCAAAGAGAGAAATGATTATTAAAATTGTATGCACACTTTATATTTTTTGAAACAAGATTGAAACTTTAATAGGCTTTATATTTTGAATTTGGAGGAGTATACATTATTAGAACCACATATAATAGAAAAATATTTTGTTAGAGTTACACTCGATCTCTATGTTTTTTGTCAATTGTATAGTATGAAAAGGTAGTCATATTATTTGGGCTCCCCTTATACATAATTATTCGCTTAGCCCCTAGAATTTTCTTCACTGTGTTCAAGTGAAGTTCATGATGTTGTTCTACAAAGCTATGGTACAATGTCCTAGTTATGACATTTGAAAGAGTGGAGAGTGGAAAGAGTGATCCATTTACTTCGATGAGCATGAAGATAAAGCCAAAGAAATTGGATGCCATCATCGATGTGTTAAGCACTTGTCCAGTGAGTCCCTCACTTCCAAAGTTCCAACCATGGAGATGGTGACAGTAAAAATAAATTGGGATTTATTTGTGCACGAGAGGAAGAAGAATTTGAGCTTTTTCATGTACAACTTTCCATTGTGAGATTTAGAACGGATGGCCGACGAGAAAGGAACGATAACATCTACCTTTATCCTCCAGAGGTAGAGGATTATGTTACTCTATTGAGTCCAAATACAAGAAACTGAAATAGAGAAGATTGTTGTTGAATAGTACTTTGCAAGTTCAAATCCCAATGATGAGAAAGAATGGTTGTAAACTTTGTGATGTTGTTTATTATTAAATGAAATCATGTAAAAACAAGTTTTTACACTAGAAAGAAATAGATACAAATTTGTAAGAAACAAAATTAGATTAATTTAATAGAAAATCACAAACTACACTATTGTGTTCTCTAATAAAATTGAAGACTTTATGCTATTATCAAGGTACGTTGCATTTAAAGGACTTCAGTGCGGAAATTCCAAGTCATGCAACCGCTAAGTTAAATTATGTGTAGGACCAAAAGGCAACAGAGGGGATGAAAGGTGCATTTCAAATCCCCTCATGTATTCTTGATCCTTCATTCAAATACTACAAAGTTACTAAAATTAGGATTAGAAGCCAAAACATTAAACAAATAACTTGAGAAAACAAAATCCAAAAGACAAGAAACACTAGATGTCAAACCTCTACCATAGGTCGGTCTGACTGAGAAGCTCTACCAGTCTGACCGCTAGGGAGTGGCGGCCATACGGCACCTCGTTTAGAAATTTAAAAAAAATCCCTACACGGTCCACTTTTGTTGTAACTTCAAAAATACAAGTTCAAATGATATTGCACACACCTTGTTTAAGGTCTTAGTAACCTATTCCAACTAAGGATCATAAAAATCCATATCAAAATCTAGACATTTTTCAATATCAAGCAGTATTGCACCAAAACCAAGCAAAAATTGAAAATAGTGAATATGATTTACTTGTGGGTGAAAGATGGACAAGATGTCTCTAAATATATTTTCATATATCGTAACAAGTAAGAACACCAAAAAATTCAAGCCAAAGACACTCGGATCAAGAAATCAATCGAGATGGTCAAATTCAAGCAAAGCCGAGTTACTTCAAGAACTTACAAACCAAGTGACTAGATAGATGGGGATTGATCTTCAGAGATCATCTATATCTCTTACACAACATTGACACAACAAGAGAGAATATCAAAACCAATCAAATCTAGAGCAAATCATTCAATACAGTAGTATCTTGTATCCGCAGCAGCCGAGGTGTATAGAAATGCACAGTACTTCAGTCTGAGGTGAAAGGCAGGGAACTTCCCCTTTATTCCGAACCATGAATAGTCAGATAAACAGCAGACGCGCAACTGAACCATGAAATAGTCAGATAAACAGCAGATCATTTGATATGCAAGCCTTGGCAAACATCACAGATACACGTAGAAACAGTAGCACGCCAGGCCATATGAGAGACAAGACTTCTCGAGGTAAAAACGCGTCAGACCCGGACACCAGGCAACATAGAAAGGATTCAGTTTTAAACACAGCACACCAAGAAACAGAAGAACATGGAGACACAGGAAACAATCCAGGCAGCTGCACCTCGCGATCAAATGAACAGCACACAAGAAAGCAAGTGATAAAGTTGGATCTGTGGAATCACATTCCACAGCCGATAAGAACACAAACCAGTCTCATAGCATCCAGTTTTCTCCGAAGCTCAGATAAAGACAGTAATTAAAAGACACTAAAACAGACATCAATAAGGGCACATTGCTAGCAGCGCCAACAGCTGAATAAGTACCGTCTACCCAGCAAGAACAATGCCCGTAAACAAAACTTGACATTTCAAACGCAGATTTGGATCAACTATCAGACCCCTCATTTCTTCTTGGCAGCAGCCTTGGTCACCTTGGCACCGGTTGGGTCCTTCTTCTCAACGTTCTTAATGACACCAACAGCAACAGTCTGCCTCATGTCACGGACAGCGAAACGACCAAGAGGAGGGTACGCGGAGAAGGTCTCCACAACCATGGGCTTGGTGGGAACCATCTTCACCATGCCAGCATCACCGTTCTTCAGGAACTTGGGCTCCTTCTCGAGCTCCTTGCCAGATCGTCTGTCAATCTTGGTCACCAGCTCAGCAAACTTGACAGCAATGTGGGAGGTGTGGCAGTCGAGCACTGGGGCGTAGCCGTTGCCAATCTGCCCAGGGTGGTTCATGATGATGACCTGGGAGGTGAAGCTGGCAGCCTCCTTGGCAGGGTCATCCTTGGAGTTGGAAGCAACAAAACCACGCTTGAGATCCTTCACGGCAACGTTCTTCACGTTGAAGCCAACATTGTCACCAGGAAGCGCCTCCTGGAGAGCCTCGTGGTGCATCTCAACAGACTTGACCTCAGTGGTCAGGCCGCTGGGACCAAAGGTAACAACCATGCCAGGCTTGAGGACACCAGTCTCAACACGGCCCACAGGCACGGTACCAATACCACCAATCTTGTACACGTCCTGAAGGGGAGACGCAGGGGCTTGTCCGATGGCCTCTTGGGCTCATTGATCTGGTCAAGAGCCTCAAGCAGGGTCGGGCCCTTGTACCAGTCAAGGTTGGTGGACCGCTCAATCATGTTGTCACCCTCGAAACCAGAGATGGGAACAAAGGGAATCTTGTCCGGGTTGTAGCCGACCTTCTTCAGGTAGGAAGAGACTTCCTTCACAATTTCATCATAGCGGGCCTTCGAGTACTTGGGAGTGGTGGCATCCATCTAGAACACAGCAGCAGAACAACCCCATTACATGAATGAAACATGCAACCTAGAATGCAACGAATACAGTAAAACCTAAAGCATCCAACCAGGACAATACATCAAACAAAATTAACTACAGCAATCTCAAGGATTTAACTCAACTAAAGATTTAACTACAGCTCTCCCAAAGATTTAACACAACTCAAGTTGAAAATAACTTGAAGTTAGCAGCGATACACAAACATGTTCAGCTTACATAAAGAACGAACACCACGAACTAGCCTGTCCCATATTTCCATTCATGTTCATGTCTCAAGAAACAGACAAAATTACACAGCAGGGATATCAAAAATATGATATGGTGCAAGTCTACTGCTAGCAGTTTGACATGCTTCATAATTTCAGCGAGACATTAGACCATTGCATTCAGAACATGAGCATATGTTAAACTGAAATCATGCACAGCATTTACTGTCACAATCTAGAAGATCATGCAAGTTCATAACAAACGAAGAAGCTGGACTACCATCAGGCATGTGTAGCAAAATGATTGTGATGTTATACCTTGTTGCAGCAGCAGATCATCTGCTTCACTCCAAGAGTGAAAGCAAGGAGAGCGTGCTCACGGGTCTGACCATCCTTGGAGATACCAGCCTCAAAACCACCGGTGGTGGAGTCAATGATGAGGACGGCGCAGTCAGCCTGGGAGGTACCGGTAATCATATTCTTGATGAAGTCCCGGTGTCCAGGGGCATCAATGACCGTGCAGTAGTACTTGGTGGTCTCGAACTTCCACAATGCGATATCGATGGTGATACCTCTCTCACGCTCGGCCTTGAGCTTGTCAAGCACCCACGCGTACTTGAACGACCTCTTGTTCATCTCGGCGGCTTCCTTCTCGAACCTCTCGATTACACGCTTGTCAATGCCTCCAAGCTTGTAGATCAGGTGGCCAGTGGTGGTCGACTTGCCAGAGTCGACATGGCCAATGACCACGATGTTAATGTGGGTCTTCTCCTTACCCATGGCTAGAGTAAGTGCAAGCCAAGAAACTGCAACAAAGAAGGAAACAAGGATTAGAAACAACCATAACAAGAATTATTACCAGATCAAATCACCATATCAGTAAAAATAAAGGTTTATTCCGCATGACCATCCAAAATCCTATACAACCCAACAAAAATTGAGATATAAATCCATCTACCGATAGATTCAGCCAAACACACAGATGATTCGGTAATACATAGCGGTAACAGTTGCGTCAACAAATAACAAGCAGAAATCGTAGTAAAGCTACAGATCGAAGCAACGATATGATTTCAGACCAATCCATCGAAGCACAGAACACGAGACTACGAGATGGAATCAAACAAGAGCATAAAAAAACCATCGATAAATCGAGCAAAACAGCAGGCATCTGAGCACGAAACACCTAAAAGTCGCTCAAATCGCGGGTGAAGGCTACTGAACAGACGCAAAACCGTCGATCTGAAGCTACGAGGCAGAAGCACACGCATAGATCCAAGGAGAAGGGAGGGATCTGGATGGAGACTGACCTCAAAGAAGGAAATGGGATCGAGAGGAGGCGGCGGCGGCGGCGGGGAAATAGGGTAATGAGGGGTTTAACCAAGCGGCATGGTCCTTTATATAGGCGGCAGCTAGGGTTGTTCTTGGACGCCTGATCCTCTGATGGTTGCCGTTGTGGTGTTGTCCTGACCGTTAGATTTTCATCGTGCGGATGGTCGTTTGAAGCGTAGGAGACGTCTTTTGGACAGTTCGTGCGTCTCGCCGTCTCGCGCCGTGCTCTCGTGAAAGAAAGGCAGAGTGGCCGTCTCTCTCGTTTCGTTTCTCTCTGAGAGTAATACAACGGGAGTATAGTTAGTTCTTGCCATGGCAAATGGCAAATTATTTCACTCTCCAATCTAACCAATTTTGGTCCTTCTACCTTCAAAAATTGGGTACAAGAATTTTGTATGTTAGGCTCTACATTCTACTATCTTGTGTCAATAAACAAAGCTAAGGAGACTAAACGCACCGGTAATTTAGTCCTGGGAATAAGGTGACATTTTTCGAAGAATAATGTATAGAATCACTTGTCCCAGTCCCATTTGGCCGTGCAAATATCCATTTAAATTCTCTTTGATACCCTATCTTAAGACTGACAAAATATTATTTTGAGTAAAATTGTTAAGGGTCATCGCAAAGATTCGTAACTTGAAAATATCATATCAAAAGAGAGAGACTACAAAATACCATTGCAATCGTTCAAATTTTTGGAGATACTATCACTGTGACATTTTCCATCCAAAGGCAACGAACTGACCATTCACCGCCTCCCCCACTCGAGCCGTCGCCCTGCCTCTTGGCGGATGACGAGCTCCTCCATTTGCATCGCCCTCCTCCCTCCCTCTTACTTCCTCTCCTCGTCTTCCTCTCTCTCTTCCTCGCATGCTCCCTTCCTCTTCAAAACAAAGCAACCAAGAGAGGAAGCCATGGCAGACTTTGGTGAGCTCGACGCTAGTGGAAAAGGCGACATCGGCGACCGACGAGTATCAAAATGGATTCTAACGGCCTAGCAAACACGAGGGTGGCAATAACATGGCTAGAGGTGGTCCATAGTGGGCAGGCGGCGGTGCGAATGCAGCGTGGCAGCATCGCCACGGCGTTGCTTCAACACATTGTAATGCCCTGTGGTGACACCGCCACAGCGGTACTTCAACACATTGTGCACGCTTTTCAAATTCACAAGTTTCCCCCTTTATTGGATAATCTCACATGCTGTCTTGGCGCTAAAAATATCATAATTTTTAACTCCCACGTTGTATTATAGCAAACCATATTAGTTTTAGAATTTATACAAAATTTTATACAACTTCTTAGTTGGTCAAATGCCCATATTAAACTATCTAAACCCTTGTTTTTTTAATCCAGAAGACAGATCTACCATCTTCTAGACAACACACTCCATAATTTCATATCTTTTAATCTACACATGTAAATATATTAACTAGGACATTTTCAAAAACCTCATGAAATTATCTACCACATCTTATGTATGCCCAAAATTCAATTCTGCTATTAAATCGGCCTAAATAATGTTTTTCCATGATTGTGTGCAACAATAATTGGTTCAAGATAGCAGTCTTCTAAAATTTATAACTTCCTTCTACTCATTCGAAAATCATGTTATTCGACTCTTTGGAATCATTAAAAAATTATCTACACTTTTTATGTAGACCAGATACCCAAATTATTTTATTTTCTATTTTAATCTACCATTAATATGTGCTGTTAAAACATGATAAATTTACCAAATAACAGACTTACAAATTTAAAACTCAAAATTTATTCATTCAATAGTCATAAATAAAAATTCTACAGAAAGCTATCAAAATCCTATACAACTTTTCAGTAGATGACATTTCTAAATTATGCACATACGATCTCCAAAATCATAGTAGAATTTTATAACAATTAAATCAATCTACTATTCGATACCCAAGATGAACGCATACTATATTCTAATCCGGGTTTTAATCTCTGATTAGATAAAGAAAATAAAGAGAAAATAATCTAATTAGATAAACAAAATAGAGAGAAAATAACCTGAGCGTTACCCAAGATGAAACCCAAATCATGATCTCTCTCCTAATTTTTCCTTCTCTTCCCTCCTTTTTTTCCCTTTCGCTGTTGTCCCTTCCTTCTTGGTCTTCTCTTGAATGTCTTGTGTTGGCGCTGCACATTGTGGCCACGTGACAGCCATGCATGGCAACTAACGCAGCATCGTGCTGTTGATTTTTGGCGGGCCGGTGACATGGCAGGCGCGCGCGTGGGAATGCACTCGCGCGTGGCGTCGGCAGCGCCCACACAAAGCAAGCCAGCGTGTTGAGGATATTAGCGCGGTGGTTGGCGGTGGAGACTCAGGCGACACATTGGCCGAGCGGGCCGCTGGGTGACTGCTGGACGCGCGTGGAAACTAGGATTCGCCAATCGCGCGGTAGCTACGCGCTGGCGAAAAAGCAAACCGACGCAGCGCACGAAGGACGGCGACTCGACGGCTGACGGCGCGATGGGATGCCTCTGGTGCGTGGCGACCCGGCTGGACGAGCGCAAGCAATGCGAGGCTAGGAAGGACAGCGGCGACGCTGGCGACACGAGAACACAGACTGATTTGAGGCAGACGGTGGCTGGGAAAAGAAAAACTAGGGGGCACGGGGTCCTCCCCTCCCACGACCCTTTTATCACGGCACCAGATGCTGATTCAATTCCAACTCCCACGTATAATCCGTACCTAAAAATCCTCTAGAAAATTTTACACAAATTTTTTTACCTAACTCTTTTTCACTATTTATGTACAGAACCTTAAAAAAGTATTTCTAAAATATTACAGCTGCCGAGCTCCTCTATCCACGCCGCTACCACCGTTTACCAAAGTCGCCACCGGCCAAAGCCTGCGTTGCTCGCTCCTCTATTTTCCATTCATTGTTATCTCTATTTCTCTGATCCTTAGCCTCACTTATCAATTCTCTCAATTGAACAGAAAAGAAGAAGAGGTCATAAGGGCAAAACAATCATTTATGAATGCTTCTCTTATAAAAAAGGAGGTTAACATAGCAAATAGGTGAAAAATGTGGTGACAATGGTATTTTGCATATTTTTAGACTTTTGCGATGATATGTTGCAGCATGTGACCTTCATGATGATATTTCGTAAGTCACAACCTTTTGCGATGGGATTGGACAAATTTGCTCTATTATTTATGACACTATATTCAGATGGATCCTTTTATTTGTAGATACTGCTATAAGATGTCATCAAAGAACAAATATCCAAAAAACCAAAATAAAAGGTATGGCATCCCTAATTGGTAAATTTGAAGCTAATGATACACTATTAAACCAACTGTTATATCATGAAACCCCTATTTTAAACCAGACAAACCAGTGCGCAGGCATCCTGTCCTATGTGTAACAAAGTGTACACAAAATCATAGACAAAATTAGCTACATGACTCTCAAATTTTATTGTATTTGCTCTAGGGCATCAGTTTTTTTTTTTGTCTTTACGCAAACACATTTCAAAATCGTGACTTTTTTTTGTATCCAATTATTTCTTTGTGAGGAATTAAGAACTATTCATGGCAGTCGCAACTTGCAACTATGAAAGGACCCTTCCGGGCTCTCTTCGCACCCTTCTCTATGTGAATTCTTGGCAGCTTATCTTTTTTTAAGAGGATCATGTTAGTTTAGGATGCTCCTCGCTCAAATAGTATGCGGCTTCTAGAAGTTTCTACAGCAACACGTGGGCATCATCTTGAGTCCTGTTGAATCCCACCCACCAAGTCGTTGGTCGACCCATGACCCATGGGCCGTGGAGCAAGCGAGCTACGGACGGCCCCAGTGATGAAAGATGCTGCTCATACCAATCGATTACTTGAGCCGGAATTCCGAGATTCCCGGGTTCGGTTGTACTTATAGATTATATTGGAGTTACTAACTTTTAGATAGTATATTTTAAAAATAAGATCAACAGAAAATTATAGTAAAAAATATACTGAATTCAATTATATCGATCAAAATTATATATAATTATTTTTCTGTGTATATTATCTTTTATAAATAGATAAAATTTAAAATTTTAAACTATAAACAGCAGTTCGTAAGAATTCACGCCACACTCAAGCTCGCTTGTTGACGCGATAGCCCAAAATATACATGGGCTGGTATTGGGCTAATTGGCAAGGGTGGCCAGTGGCTCTGAGCAAAAAGAAAGGTCGGCGTTCCGACTCTCGGCGTGCAAGAAATTTGCGTCCAGGTGCATGCAGGGCATTCTTCTCGAAACACGCACAAGACGTGCATGTCCTTGTATTGAGAAAATTGAAATCATACGAGTTTTTTTATAGGTACAAGACACGCAAACACAACCCATACACACCATACATAGGGTCTATTCTTTTTAACTGCGGCTGATGATTTTTGGCTGTTTACGATAGAGATTGCGGAAAGAGAGATACTCGTTTGTGATTTTTGATGATACATATATTAGTTTTTAACGTGTACTACAATTAACTTGTAGACCTCATCTTAAAAAAATATTCCGTTTAAAAGTTAGTTACTGAGCAAAAGTCAAAAGCGATTTTTAGAAGTCGCAAAGAACAGGCTTATACTTATGTGTCTTTACCCACACTATTTGGGGGCTCTTTGAGGCCTTATTTGGGAACTCGAATCCTTCCCAAATCCCCGGGAAAACTTGCCCTATAGAAGATTTGCCTCCCTTATCCCAAGTGGCCTTTTGGATCTAACAGGGGAGAGGAAAATTCCGGCCCAACCTCGGGGAAGAAAAACACACCTCTTGAGGCCGGGATATTTTCCCCTCACACGAACGTGATGCAGCCTGTGTCTTCTCTCGAAGCAGGTCTTGCACTGCATCTCCACCTCTAACGAGCAACCAAACGGCGCTGCTAGCGGAGCCCTCCTCTGCCGTCGCGTCGTAGAGCCCGTGCATGGCTCTTCTGCCTCCTGGCTCGGCGCTGCCGCCTCCTCGGAGGCTGTGCACATGGCAGATGGCACTGCCGCTTCCGTTGAGGCTATACCTCACGGAGCCCACGTGGCATGGGCTCCTCTGCCTCTGCCTATACCTCACGGAGCCCACGCACGGCTCCGCCTCTTGGCTCGCCGCCGCCTGCTGCCTCTGTTGAGCCCACGCACGTTCTGCCACCTTGCAGATCCAACGCACGGAGCCTCCGCCACCGTCAAGCCTGCGCACGGCGCCACCGCCTCCGACAAGCGTGTGAACTTGTCCCCACCTTGGCCTAAATTGCAGTGTGCTTTGTCCCCAGAAATATTTTTTCTAACACCCAAACAAAGCCTAAAAGTTGATAACATGCATTTTACAGCTACTAAGAAAAAGATAAATATACTATACATTCTCACAAAAAATAAAAACATCTCTCCCTTAAATTAGTGGACCATAATTTTAAAGGCTTAAATTCGATAGTTATTTTAGAGATATATTAAGTTAAAAAAGATATAACCCTTTATTCAGTGGAACCTAATTTTAAAGGGTTAGATTCAATAGTTGATTTACAGATATATTAATTTTTAAAAAAGAAATAGATAACACTACGTTAAATTTAAAGGTTAAGATTGTAAATTTCCTCAATGACCTACCTATCAATCCTCTCTTTCACACGTAAAGAGAGATATCTCAAAAATAAAATTTTCCAATTAAATATAGAATTTAATATCCTAAATTCAAATTTAGAATTCAAAATATAAATGCTAAAATTTGGAACTACGAGTTTTACTATACTACATCAAACCGCATAATTGTGCACGTCAATCGGCTAGTTGATCCGATTATCAAGCCAGAAGAGGGTCAGCACTCCATCTCCCGAAACAATTTTGCGGTGACGCCTGGAACATGGCCCAAAGGTTCGGCGCAGCCGTGCAGGGCTAATCGTGCGGCGGAGACTGGAGAGGCACCTCTCAACAGTAGCCTTTCTCTTTAAAAAAAAACTGCAGCAATCTCAATTTGTTGCCCTCAAACTCACAGTCCTCTCTGTTTTCTGGGCTGCATCTGCAGTAGGCAGCCAATCTAGGTAAGAGCTCAAAAGTCAGCGTAATGGAAGCGGCATTGAGCCAGTTCAGGGCATCTCCAATGGTCTGAGTCAGCTGGCTATTTGCATGTACACATCAGCATAAATCCTATGTGGAGGAAAAAGAGTATGCAAAAAAAATCGAGCCGGCTCTTCCTTAAGCACTAGGCTATAATAGAAAACGAGGCAGTCTCTATAAATGACTGTGTGTGCATGTAAGTATCAAATAGCTATCCTTATAGACAGTCCTTTGTATGCTAGCTATTTGGTTGATGATGTGGAAATCTCCTAGTTAGTTGCTAGCTAGGACCATTGGAGATGCCCTCAGAGATGATGCCTAGCGTTCGCAGTGATCACATTGAAATGTATCCAAGGCAGGATTCCGACATCAGTTGATATTCCAATTTCATAGTAGTGTGTGCATACATGGATGCATGTAGATCTGAGGTCAGGAATCGGACACGGTAAGGTATTTGGGAAGAGATCAAATTACATTGTCAAGGGAGAACTCCGGCCCCCATGTGGAATTAGGAACTGCAGAAGTGCAGAGCTCGTTTGCTCGTCAGGTGCGTGTTTTGCAAGACAATCCAGTTTGCATGTTCATGAGGCGCATGTTTTGCAAGACAATCCAGTTTGCACGCTCACGAGGTGCATGTGAGCTTCGGTGCGTGTAGACATAGCTGCAATTATTCGCCCAGGGGATGTTAGGAGTTCAGACTACGCTGAAGAGTAGATGACTGGTAGCGTTCGGTTTACCGATGATTTATGACTATTTTTACTGTAGTTAGTTTATTTTTTACTATAGCTGACTTATTTTTTACTGAAGTTGAGTTAGCTTATTTGGTATAATTAAATTTAAAAAATAGAAAAAATATGTTAGACCATCACGGATAACACAAAGGAATATGGGGAAAAAAAGAAAAAGCATAAAAGCCTAAAAATCTAAAAAATAAAAAAAAGATAAAATTACTTAATAGTGAAAAAAAAGTTAGGAGCAGAAGCTGGCTTTAAGCCATTTTGAGCGGTGCCATAGCTTACACAAATTGCAACAATCAAGTGTGCCTACAATATAATGGCACGAGCTTGCCAGGTGCGGACAAACAAAGGTTCAGACTTCAGGGCGGCTAGAATCATGGTGAGAAAACCATTCCTTAGGAAACGAGAGAGAAAATTTGCCAGGCGGGTGTGCAGCTTCTTACAGTTTTGTTTTTCTCTGACTTGTAGCGCGATAACTTAGATCGTAGAGTAGTTGCCTATACAGGCAGTCTCCTTTGAAAGACCATACTTTAAAAGATCATACGAGAAGATTTAGAATAATGTTATAATAAACTATTATAAGTTTCATAAAGTAGTTAAGTGATTTTACAAAGATTACATTTTGTTTGGACAATTTTTTGAATTCGTCAGGAAAATCGGTAGTTCTATGGTGTTGACATGGTCATACCATAGGACGGTAGTACTTGTTTTGGGTTCCGGTCATACCGCTAGTCAGTAACTCCGATTTCTAGTTAGTGATACATTATTTTTAGAGAGGTCCAATTTTGAAGTGCGAGATGTGGTCGTACTGGTCTAGGGGAGCGGTAGTACCGGTCTAGGGGAGCGGTAGTACCGTTTTGAGCAGAAATTGAGTACTTTGGTTTTTGAGTCATGAATTGAGTTAGGGTGATCTAGATCATTACATTAAGGTTGCATGATGCATGTTTTGGTTAACGAGGGTCAAGTTGTGAACAATTTGTGCCTAGAAACGATTTATTTGTTTTTACATATGCAGGGTTGCTTGGAGTTAACGGTGATCAACGGCGATGATTGGGGCTAAACTTATGGAGGACCTGAGGCCTAGAACAATCAAAGATGTCGGGTGACATGGTGAACTCAAACATGACACGAGAAAGTCGATAATGTGGAAGGCAAATTCGAATGGCGAGATGTCATCATAAGGCTTGAACGGGCCAAGTAAGTTATAGTGTGGTGGAGAGTTTTTCCCTTTGCAAAATGGATAAAAATTTTGGTAACTTCTAAAGAAGTAGACAACACAAAGTATGTTTTCATTGGTATGTGAACTTTTAACTTGCCTTCTATTCATTTCAGTCTCGAGAGATGCTTCAAGGGGTGTTATGTAATCACCTAAACCCTCTTGAAACAAAAAGAAGAGATTATACATATATCACAATTTTTAAAGAATAGTGAAAAAATGTACATTACGATGATATGGCATGGGGGGAGACAGATTGATCCATCCCCTGGAAAGAAAAACAAAAAAAAATTCCTTCTTTTGCAGCTAGTAGGAAAATCAACAACTTGATGGTGTGATCATGAATGTACAATGTACGCCTCTCCTTCAGCTCGTCCAATCTCTTCTATAACTTACCCTTCTATCATCTCTTATTCTCCAGAGACGGTTGCGAAGAAGAAGGCGGTACGGTCGAGTCGACATGCCATACCATGACCTCTGAACAATCGGAAGGAATGCCCTTCACTTTGCTGTAATCTTCCAGAACCACTTGTTGCACAAACTTTATCGAGTCCTGAAAAACAAGGATATCATATACATATTAGTTAAAAGCAATGATTTACCAATGTAGAAGTAATCACTGATCAGTAAGCTAGGATTTTACAAGCAAACAAATCAAAACTTTGGCATTACAGGAGCAATGAGCAATGCAGAGAAAGAAAGTTCTAACAACCTTTCATGATTGATCATAACAAAAGGGGCGCTTTAGTGGTAAGATTCAAGAAGATGAACAGTCAATTGAATACCTAAAACAAGTTCTGGTTTTGTAAAGAAGGACCAAGGTGCTACTACGTTGCCGCTAACCACCAGCTGGGCGGCTTGCCTGGCGAATTTTTTTAAAAATAATCTATTTTTTTATTCAAAAATACATAAATATACCCACAAATATTTTTTACAAGAATGACCTTCAGTCATCCAACCATTGGGCAACTGGAACCTTTCGCCCAACGGCCGCGCGACATGCAGGCAGTTCGCCGACCGTTGGGCGACATAATTGCAATCACCCAACGGTCGGGCAATTGCGACCTATCGCTCAACCATTAGGCGACTGCAAGTCTAGTCGTCCAATTGTTTTACAACTAAACTTGTACAACCTATTTTGGCGCAACTAGGCCCTTAAACTGCGCATAGAGTAAATGACAATTATTGTCGGCTGATAACATATATGTAATGTTATGTATGAATTGCATTTTTTGGGGGTAAAGGCAATTTTGGTTGATCCATTTGTGATTTTTATGGATTATGAACGGTACAAATTCTGTTCGGTGCATTGCGTTCGTCGTATGTTATTATAGTGCAAAAAATTTTGCGAATATATTTTTAGGACGATTGAGATAGCAACGCTCGGTAAGTACGACGGTAAGTAATATTATGATTCAATCGGGAATTCATGCATGGATGAGAATTTTTTTCATATTGTTGGTTGCGTTGCTATGCCAAGAATTGAATACGAAAATACAATGAGATGTGCTTTTGCGAAATAAAATAGACTTCGAATAAAGCTAAGAATAACATGACACACATGGTTTACCTATATGCATAAAAAAGAGTATCATACGCGATGCAACAAGCCGAACTACTCCCACGATACATATGCACCGGTGTGCCTACTTATCAATAGGTGCTTTGCATCGTCTAGCTGTGTGGCCCTCCTGACCGCAGCGCCCACAGCGTCTACCGAGCGCTCTAGTTTGCGATTCGTCTATATCATTGATAATACAACGGCTCTGCCGTCGATCCTTACCACCCTTTAGCATGTTAATATCCAGAATCTAGGTCCTCCGTACAATATCTAGGGTGGTGAAATTGCCCACAACAATGAACCCCCTGAGCTCTCCACACCACGCCTGCATCACCCTTTCCTTGAAAAAATATTCGGACATGAAGTTCGAAGGATCCATACCCATAGTCCCGCTTGTGACGAGGGTATGAGAGCAGGGTTTGTGTAATATTTTTGTCTTGTTGCATGAGCTCGTGGGTGACATGAGAACGAGCCGTCCCAAATACGGCTCAATCCTGGAGCAGCATATCGAAACGATGTTCCCTATTGCCCATCACGTACACATAATGCAGTTGGCCCTTCTCTGTCTTTGCCTCCATGTATGACGTTATCTTTGAGTAGTACGGTGTTTGTGGGTTGGCTGCATGAAATGTGGCATTTGCATGCCTCTTCCTGAAATAGCCGATTGTGCTATGCAGAGCACCTTCCATGATAGTGGCCAGGGGCTAAGAACGAAGGCCCCTGAGAATCTAGTTGTACACATCGACAAGGTTAGTCATCAATATGCTGTACCTCACGCCGTTCGTGTCGTGCAACAGGGACAACTTCTCCAATGGCTCGGCCTCGATCTACTGCGAGAAGCACTTGATGTTCCATGAGCTCCTCCTCCTCGGACCAGCTGCGTCAGGCTCAACTAGTGTTGTAAAGCATTCGGGTTGAGCCGCCCTAGGCATGGGCAGTGTCTTATTCCTCTTGTCAACGTGCTTCCTGCTGTGCACATCCAACAGCACCCATAAAGCATCAAATTTTCGTCTCTAGTTCTGTATAGCCAGGCTCTTAAACAGCTTCATCAACGGTTGCTTCGGGGACTTCTTGAAGAAGTTGACCCTCAAGTAGCGAATGCACCATCTATTTATCATATCCGACCAAGGGAAGGGCTCCTCGGGGTCTTCTTGAAGTTTTCATATGACCTTCACTATCCCAATGTAGCAATCATGAATTACGCACACATCAGGGCGAGCACCGACAACTCTAACCCTCATATGTCATAGAAACCACAACCAGCTGTTATAATTCTCACTTTCCACGAATGCGATGGCCAGGGGGAGAATTTTCGTCAACGCTAATGGCCGTAAGGATCTGACCCTTATATTTGCCGATCAAAAAGGTCCTGTCAACTGAGATCATAGAAAGCATATGACTGAATGTCTTGATGCACGCACCAAAGGCTAAGAAGGTCCTCTCCATTTGATGCACTATGTTCTCCATATGCTCCCCTTCATCAGCTTGTCCTGTAGGCTCCCCATGCTATGACCTTTCTTCCTCTCCTCCATGTACCGCATTGGTCTCGTCACGACCAACTTCCTCCACAACCTCTGTGACACCCACCTCCGGATCCTCCTCTTGACCAACGTACTGGACGCACGAGCTGCTCGCACAATTCGGATGATACCCGTCACTACGGCATTGTACAACTTCTATTGGGCATGGTTGCACAAACAACACACACTTATATCCACGGCGTCGGCAGCCTTACACAAACCACTTCCACGTAGCACTGCGCGTCATTATTCTCAACTCCCATCTAATGTCAGTGGGAGACCGACTCCAAAGCTCTTGTATGACAACGCTACATACCTCAGGGTTCAAGGAAAAGCTGCGGGTGAGCTAGTGCATCACATCCGCGATTTCAGCATTCTCACCGTCTAGGTGTACTAGAGTGATTTGCACAAAATTGCTCAAGTCAACACTGTTCGGACTTTCACAAACAGTGCCAACACCGTAATGCATTTTCAACGTAGTGGGTATCGGCATTACTGGTGTCTCCCTGTAAATATTTGAATGTTGCAACTAGTCAAATCATATCGCACATTATAAAAGTACTGATGTACTGTAATTTATATTTCTACAACCATTCGCCTATCATGACGAACTATACTACCCTCATAGCATAACCCCTCCCCATTCACACCGACACCGCTCTTTTTTACTTCGTCTCAATACACATCAACTCCCTATTTGCTCCCACGCACACCGACGACACTCCTCTCTCGCTGCTTGACTTCTCCCCTATTGTAAATTGATTCTAATTGGTTTCGACATTTTACATGACATACTAATTAAAATGACAATATACCCGGTCTAACGGCATGCGTGCATTTCCAAGGTACTAACGACTGTAAATTCATTCCTAATTAATAATAAATGTTATCTAATAATGCGTTGCACAAAATGAACTATTTACTGCATATACAAATATTCACTAAATTTTTTGCAACTATAATTTTATACGGATGCTAATTTCGTACATAACATTGGCTAAAGTTTATACAACTATGATTTTTTTACATATGCTAATTTTCTACAATTACAATTTTCAACAGATATAATTTTTCTACAACTATACTGACTAAAATTTTTATAACTGTAATATTGACTAAATTTCTTATATCTATGATTTTCTAAATATAGTAATTTTTTGTAACTATATTGGCTACATTTTCTACAACTATTTACTTTAGATCAAATTTTCTACGTATTTTAATTTTACACTAAATAAAATATTTACTTTCTACAAATTTATTAACTAAAAACAAGCAAAAAATTTTACCTCGCAAAGTAGCAGAACCTCTTCTTCCTCTCCCTCTCCTTTCCTCTCCTCTCTTCTTTTCTCTTCTCCTCTTCTTTGTTCTCCGTCATCGTTGCTCTCTCTTCTCAGTCGTCAGGCGGGGGTCGCGCGCGGCTTCTTATACTGCACGCAGTCACCCAACGATTGAGCGACTGGACTTGCAGTCGCCCAACTGTTGGAGGATAGGTTGTAATCGTTCGACCGTTAGGTGACTGCAACTATGCCATCCAACGGTCCACGAACTGCCTGCATATCGCGCGACCGTTGGGGGAGAGGTTCCAATCACCTAACGGTTGGACGACTGAAGACTGTTTTTATAAAAAAAATTTGCAAATATATTTATGTATTTTTGAATAAAAATATATAATATTTTTTTTAAAAAAACCTTGCCTGGCACTGGACTCATCATGGCTGTACCAATCCTACTCAGACATGGGACCCCTCCCACCGAATTAGCCCAACGCAACCGCGCCGGATTAAAATAACCCCGCGGTTTCGCATTTGCGGATGCCACTCCAGATCCTCTCGGATTCGATCCGTTTTGTCGATTTGCCGCAACGGCAGTGTACCGACAGTCACCCGCACCATTTTGCAAGGACAAATTAACAATTTGCTGCTGAAATGAGCACCGATCAGTGCCATTGCTGATCTTTATGCAGAAATGAGGGGAGCTGTGACGGGTGACAAGGATTTGACCGGAAAAGTTGGGACAGATGGGCCATGAGACACGGCCCTTTCTTCTCCCTCCCCAGCTCCCCTACCTCGCTGTACCACATGGATGCAAGAAGAACGCCGCGCTAACTGACAGGGCAGGACGCCCACTTTCTTGGCGTAAATGCCTCTTTTAATCTAACCAAAAACGACGCGTTTGCAAGCGCGACATTGCTGTGCCGTGCAAAAGACGAGATAAATGCTTGCTATTCCGGCGTTTGACATGGCGATGCTGAGTAGTAGTAGTTGTTGTATGGTCCTGCAGTGTAGTTGGTATGCATGAAAGCTGATGGTCGACTGACCTGGGACTTGTCGGGCTCGGAGGTCGGGTACCGGCCCCACCGCTCGGGGTCCCAGAGCACAGAGCTGTTGAACGCGAAGCCCCGGACGTCGACCTCGCGGGGCCTCGCCGTGCCGGCGGCGGTGGGCGAGGTGCCGGTGCTGTAGTCCCTGGAGAACCAGCCGGTGACCCTGGACGAGCTGCACGCAGGGCCCTCGACGACGGCCTTCCTCTCGTTCTGTGACATTGTTGCCACCGGCCACGCACCGAATGCGCTGAAAATTTTCGGGAGGAGAAAAATGATTGCCGCGTTAGAGAAGTACTAGAAATCACCTTGGATGTGGTTGAAATGTTGCTAACTGGAGCGTCTATGTCACATTGGCGTTTCGAAAATTGCAGGTTCGACAAACCACGATAGAAATGGCAGATTCTACAAGCTAAGGCTCCGCTCATTTGAGTTTAAATTTTTAACTTATTTTTTACTATTTTTAAATTTTATCTTTTTTATTTTTTGATTTTTTATAAGTTTTTTGCTGGTTCTTTTTTTTATATTCATTTGCATTATACATGATGATATAATATGTTTTTTCTATTTTTAAATTTTTTAAATTTAATTATGACAAATAAGCTACTATTACAGTATAAAATAAGTCAGCTACAATACAAATTCAGTCATAAATCATCAATTTTTAGCTCAAATGAGCACCTTCTAAAGTAGAATCAGAAGCATGCTCTGCAACATTTTTTTCTGGGATGTCATATGTTGATTCCAAGCGGCATTTTGAAAGAAATTGCAATGCAAATTGAACATATTTGGTGAATGGCACTAACTGATTAGCAAGATAGCACCTAGCGGGCAACTTACACTTACGCAAAATTCTTGCCAAAAAAAAAACTAATAAGCAACTCGAAAGGAGTTCACCAATGAAACGAACTTAAAAGATGAGTGAATTTCGACCGGCGAAACTACCTAAAAGGATCAAGCCGTCAGCTTCTTTTCCCGCATCAAATCGAATAAGGACCAAATGCGGATACGCTTTATAAGGCTATAATATAACCAAAACTAGGGCAGCCGCTGCAACTTTCAAGTTGCAACACGTCGACTTCACGCATCGTGATTCACATGGCACAGGCACGAGCTCAATTTGCAGGCCGGCTCACGCAACAACCGTGCAACGATCGGCATGAGCGACGTCCGCGGCTGCTGTCCTTTCTTTCTTTCTTTCTGGTTTCCCCATCAGATCCAGACGAGGCTCGGGTCCTAAAAAAAGGGCAGCACCCCGGTTAGCTGAGGGGTGGCAATCATTTGCGGTCACACCAACACACCACCCCCCTCGTGATTCCATGGGCATTTGGCAGCTAGCTACCAAACAACAGTGTTAGTACCAGCAGTAAAATAACTTACAGGACGCAACAAAAACAAAGCAAAGAACTGCATGCACAAAGGCAGCAGCCGCTAGCTCTGCTCCAGCCTGCCTGCCTTTCGTCCCCAGGTTCTGAAGACTGTAGTGGTACAGTACAGGCCACAGGGGCAGAGAAAAAAGAATGGGAATGGAAAGATAAAAAGGACCCTTGAATGGCGGACGGGGGTGATGGGGAGGGTGACCTCCTCACATGGCTCCGATTCTACCTGACAAAGTTGCTTGCAACTCGCCCAGCTAGTGTGCTTTGGGCGCTAGCTAGTGTGGTTTACTGGTGTCATGGTGTGCTGGTGCCGTGTGTGCTTGCTCTCATCAAGAAAGGAAGATTAAAGATGAAACCTTTGCTTTGTTTTACTAAGTGAAAGATTGTTAGTACAAGATTTTTTTTTTACTTTGCTAAGATGAATGCAAGAGAGAAGGAATGGGGGTTTTGAGGCTGTTGGTACCTGATCTGCCGGAGCTGGTAGAAGAAGCGGAGGTCGAACACGTCGCCGAGGCCGGCGAAGAGAACGACGCCGGCGAGGCGGTGGTGCTCGATGTGCCCGAGCGCGGCGCTGCGCTGGTGGTGGCGCTCCTTGCCCGCGGCGGCCTCGGCGGCCGTGAAGTTATCCTTGTATGTCAGGTGCCGGTACATGAGCCCCGTGGCGCGCAGCAGACGCGCCGTCGCCGGCACGTCGGGGGCGGCCTCCACCACCACCCACAGCAACGGTGGCGCCACCAGCCGCAGCGTGTGCGCCATCCTCGTCAGCGCCGCCGCCCGCTCCCCGGCCGCCGAGGGCGTCGACTCTGTCGTCGTCACCACCACCAGCAGCGGCCGTGGGCCGACCGCGTCCGCGGCGTCCCCCACCGCGCCTCTTCCGACCGCGTCCCGCGTCAGCAGGCTCCGGTTCAAGGCCCCGCCCGCCGCGGCCGCGTGCAGCGCCCTGACGACGTGGCTGCTCCCCACCCCGCCCGCCGCGACGGCCGCGGACGTCCAGTCGGACACGGACGACGGCGCGAACCCCGTGAAGAAGCCCATGACGAAGCAGAGGCAGGAATGCAGCAACGCCTTCTTCCACAGCTGCGACCCCGACCCCTTCTTGGCCCTCCCGCCGGCGCCGCCGTGATCCGCGGACGACCCCATCCAAGAACTACTAAACCGCGCCGTGTCGTAGCAAGCTAGCTCAGCTACCTAATTAGCGTGTCTAGCTAGGCAGCGGCAGCGGTGGTGGGGAGGCGAATTTGGCAGTGGTGGTGGTTTAAAAAGGGCGGGAGGTGGCGAGCAAAGGGAGCTAGCTGCTAGAAGAAGCGGCAGACGAGGAGCGAACAGGGGAAGCGAGCGAGGAGACGGCGTTATCACTTGTGGTGTCACGCTTTTCCTTTTACCGGGACGCAGCAATCTTTAGGCGGCGTGCGAGTTAGTGACGCACTAATGCGTCGCACACGCTGCCCCAACCAAACCAGACCAAGCGTATGCTACTGTGTCTAGCATAAGCAGGATGAGTATCGTGTTAGCAACTTACCACTAGTGTAGTGTGTCTTCAAGCGGTGGGGCCGCGTGGCGTTTCCGGGGCGCTCCACCTACGAACGGAATCGTCGGGAGTTTGGGATTAATCACTGTAAAGTACACGGCATTTTGTCTCGACTGTTAGGGTCTGTTCTTTTTAGTTGTGGCTGATAGCTTTTGGTTACAGCTGATGACTTTTTGGCTGTTTACAATAAATATTATGGAAAGAGAGATACTCGCTTGTAATTTTTTATGGTACAGATATTAGTTTTTTAATATGTACTACAATTAATTTGTAAACTCTATCTTAAAAAAATATTTTGTTTAAAAATTAATTACTATAGTAAAAATCAAAAATAATTTTTAGAAGTGGTAAAAAAACATAGCCTTAATGCCGCTTTGTCGAGCTGTACATGACTGCGTGAGGTCACAGGCTATTGTAAAAAAAAAATCCACGGATAATTTCCAACCTTGTTGCTGGTGTGGCGTGTTTATAGTGCTGGTTTGCTGGTGTAGCGTGATTATAGTGTTGCCAGCAGATGTCACGGTGGGGCTATGCTGGATCTTGACTCTGTAGACAAAAAGAGAAGATGAGATAGCAATTGGGGAAAATGGGAGCAGAGTCAAAGGGAGTCGGTCAAAAAGATAGGCACATGGGGAGGGGGTTTCATGTGGGCCAAAGCGTCCAATTTTTCTCTCTCGCTCGTACGTCGTATGGTAACAATTCCCTTTTTAAGCTTGTTTTGTTTAATGTTTGCCGTGAATCATTTGTAAATTGCAACACGTATGAAAACGTGGACGTTCTCCGTGAACAGCTTCAGCATCAGCATCAAATCTCATCACTTTTTGTGTGCTATTTTTCCCATGCTCAAATGAATGCCGGTTGGGAGGAGATGGGGGGCCTCTCCCACACTCCATAGGGAGTACCTACCAAATAGGTCCATTCCTGTGTCTTGGAAACAAAGCAACACGCATTGGTTAGGATGGAACCCATCACCTAAACAATTTTCTTTTTCAAACAAAGAAATCAAATGAACGAACATAAATTCTCAGCAAATTTAGGGCCTATTCGTGTTAGCTTTTGCTGATAATTTTTTTGCTGTGACTGATGAATAGTAGTGACTGACAGAAACTGAGATATTCGTATTGGCTTATGACTTTTTTTTTTTGCTTAAGAACATTATATAAGAAAGGCAGTGCAATGAATGGCATTACAACATTTGGACCGCTATGCAACTTATAGAATTGTGATATAATAAAATATAAAGTATATTAAAACATGTAAAAGTGCAAATAGTGATTGATAGAAATGTCATCTTATTAAAGCTGTGGTGTTCATATTAGCTTTGACTTCTCTAGGCAGAAGTGAGAAGCCCAACCAATACAAACGGCCCTAATTATACTTAGCTACCATATATCTAGGTGTGGTTAAGACTCTCTAGGGGGCCGCTTCAAGCAGCTTATGGCAGCGGCTTCTAATTGTTGGCTAAAATCGTATTGTAGTGGCTGTTAGTTTTTTCTGAGATATTCAATCAAAGAAAAATTAAAAAATAATAATAACATCATTATATCTCTATAGATAATACAAATAAAAAAACAAAAAATCCATTAAAAATCTAAAAATAAAAAATAGAAACTAACATATTTTAAACAATTTTTAATTTAAAAAACTAAAAAAAACTAAAACCACTTAGAACAGAACTAATACATAGCAGTAGCCTGTTAGCCCCACCATGCTGTGACCTGTGAGGTCAATTCCTGTAAAGCACACGGAGGCACCAACCAATTCGTCCTTTCTCGCACGAAAAAAAGGACGCATCAAGAGAAACGTTTCTTTCGCCTGCTGCTGCAATTTTTTCCATTCTGTTGGTCACGAACGAACTCGCGAGGTAGCAACAGTAGTAGAGAGAGAATTAATCAATGATGCCATCCGGTTTACACTCGCAATTTGTTTAATTTCTCGAAGACCTTAACAAGAAAGAGCCAAAGCTCTTGACAATTTGTTTACACTCACAATTTGTTTAATTTTGCAAGTTCTTGACTACTTACCTAACTGTGCCCTCGCCTGCCATGCGCTTGCAAGTTGGGAGTCTGCCTTTGAACTTACAGTAATGGAAAACTTGACCTGTCTTTTATTAAGCATATATTCATCCTGTTTTCTAAGGAAGATATCACGTTAGATTATACAGTGACATGGAAGAAGAGATTAATTGAAGGGAGATACTAGTAGCCGTTGTTTTGCGAAGCGACCGGCGCAACGCTAGAAATGAGACGCTTGCGCCGACGCGTCGAGCTGTTGGAGTGGAATCGTCGGTTCTTCATGCGTTTTGTGGATCAGTTGCGGGCGCCGGCCGAATTCGCGCACGGGAGGGTTTCGTTCGCCCGCCATTTCTTGCGCGCGGGAGCGATTTGGGAATCGTTCGGCCGTCATTTCTTCCGCGCTGGGGAGGGATTTCACCACAGGTCGCGCTATCCACCTCCCTCGCCGCCTTCCCCTCCCGCTCGCGGCGCCGGTGTGCGTCCTCCTGCCCCTCGTCGCCGCCGCGGCAGCGGAAGCAGCGGAGCAGTTCGCCACGAGCAGCTCCATCACCGATTACCTCCGGTACCGCCGCCCAGGGTCTGGGGTCTCCGGAGGAGGGTGCGGCGGCGAGCTGCAGACGGCGGTGGTGCAGTACGAGAAGCGGTTCCCGTGGTCCCTCCTCCACCCGTTCCTCCACGTAAGTATGGTGGCTCTCTTGTCTTGCGCTGCTTGGTTTAGGCGTTTAGCTGAAGCAGAAATAGGATATTTTGCCGTCAAATGTACCACAAATGCATCAAATCCAAACGTTTAGGCATGCTCGATGTGTCATGTTGTGGTTCGTGGCCAAAGATTGCAGATTTTTATTTTTAATGGTCCCAACATTTTGGAGATTATGTGTGTCAAGTTGATGGTAAAGGTTGAGTCTTTCTTCAGATTGTTCATCAGGGAAATGGAAGTGTGGTACAGGATTATGCTTGCCAGGGACAGAGAATTGCTTGATTTGTTTTCGGAAATGTTGATGGCGCAACTAATTGCACTCGCGTCGTTATTCTGCAATTCACTATATATGACAATTTCAACTTGTTGGAGCTGGCCGGCTAACTTAGCTTGTCTTGCATTCTCATTTAGTTCATTCATTCTATGTAACTTTCATAGATTTTCTATGCAGTCCTTCTGAATCACAATGAGATGAAATGGAAATGAGTTTCGTTTGTATATCATGTACATTAGTTGTAACTTGCATTTAATTGAGAAGAAATTCCAACTCAAAAAGCATTCAATACACGCAGAACATTGTGAATCGGGTAAATGCCCTGCAAGGCTGCAACTTTTGATTAGCTTTTTGCTGATTTGTGATCGATTGTGAACTTCTGTTTGCTGCAGGTTGATTTGGTTTCTACTGTCCACATTGCCGACAAGGAGTATGTGCTTTTGGCTCTGTTTCATGTTTAAACATTAGTTTCTGCTGGCATTTGTAGTTGCTCACATTAACATGCCTTGCCTATACTATCGTCATTTTCTAGTGCCAAGATCTCACTCATTGTCCATTAGCACATTCATTCATGGATAATTGGCTATGAAGTTTATTAGCTGACATGTATTGTTTTCTTCAGATACTTCGATAGACTCCAGCAAGCACTTGAAAATTACGATTGTGTTCCGTATGAAATGGTGGCAAGTCGGGAGAATTTAAACAATCGAAAAGATCCAATATCTGCGAAGAAGTTGAAACCTTCACGTAAAGGTTTTAGTATTCTTGGATTCATACAGAAGCAAATGGCACATATCCTTTCATTGGACTAACAGCTAGATTGCCTTGATTATGGCAATGAGAAATGGCAATACGCTGTCCTTGACTACGAGACATTCAAGCAGCTTCAGGTAATAATTTAGTTACACTCTGCCTTTTTGCTACTTGCGGTGTTTCCCTTGTAATACTAATTACAGAATTAGTGTATGCTCATTAGGTGTAGTTGTGTTGTTACTGTTGGAGGTTGGTGTAGTGCACTAGTTTTTTTTTCCTTTGTCATAGTAATGGAATAAGTTCTGTTCTGGGTGTAATTTTTTTTCTTGATTTGCAAACTGAATATAGCAAACAGCTTTGAAAAATCATGTGTACACTACTCTGTACTCTCTTTTTGCAATGGCCCTTCAAACTTACAAGTGGACTACATCTTAATTCTACCTCCTTTGTCTTCCAGAGTGAAAGAGGTGAAAGTATTCTCACATTTGCTGTAGACATGACACTAAAATCAACTAAAGCGCTGGTACAACCAGCTTTACCAGATGGTCTTGACGTGTAAGTTGCTCTGGGCCTCACGTGTTCTACCGATGCCTGTTATGGTAAGGGATATTGGACTACTCATTATCAGTGGGCTTTGTTTGCCAGTGGACAATGAAGCTGGATGGCAGTCGTCCCTTTTTTCCCTGCGTCCAGTACTACTGGTACAAACTGCTGTGCGTGCTAAGATTTCGTTTTAATTTGGCCTACGCATGGTTAGTTTCTGTTCGAGTTATTTCTTTGCATAAAGGCCAAAATTATGACATAAAGAGCCACAAAGATGTAGTTTAGTATTGATCATCATATTTCATATGTACATATAAAAATTAAATGCTTGTGTGCTCTCTTAGAGACAACTGAATGGACATGTTATTGAAGAGGTTGTCTTTAGTGCTATCTGTTGAATTATAAGGAATTGCCCATCTTTCCCTATCACCTTAATCTTTTAGGTGAACTGGTTGGTGCATACAATTCAATGTGGTATCAGAGCCAAAAGGTACTGAGTTCAAGACCTGACTAACGCAATTAAAATAAAATAATTGCAGCCTATTTCTATCCCACGTTTTCGACCTAAGGGAGTCTTCACATGAGAGAAGTATTGAAGTATTGTACATATAACTTAATACTATCTTTAGGTGAGGTGAAAATTTTAGAGACAATCTAAGAGATAAACTATGACATATTGGAGTTATTAAAAGCCACTGCGGTCTGCTCGCACGACCGCGTTTCACGCGCCTGCGGCCACCCTCGCGCGGCGACGCGTGGCGTCCAAACTCCGCCTCTCCTCGCGCTGGCCCGCCTCGCCCTGTTCACCCGATCCCCCTCCTCCCCCGCCGCCTCCCCCTCCTCCCCCTCCTCCCGCCGCCCCCTCCTCCCCCGCTCCCCCGCCGCCTCCTCGTCCCCCGCCGCCTCCCCCTCCTCCCCTCCCCCATCTCCCCGCCACCCGCCGCCGCCGCCTCCTCCTCCCCTTCCTACCCCGCCACCTCACCCCTCCTCCCCCCTCCCCCGCCGCCCCGTCCCCCCTCCTCCCTCCTCCTCCCCCCCGTTCCCACAGGCAAGAAGGGCCCGTGCCCTCCCCGTGCTTGCGCTCGCTGGTTCTTCCCCGCCGCCTCCCCTCCTCCCCTCTTTCCCCCCGCCGCCTCCCCTTGGCCACCACGCCACTCGGTGAAGTCTTCTCGTATCCTAAAAGCCTCAAGAAATTCCTCCCACTGCGAACGTGACGACGGCGATGAGCACGGGACCCCCCACCCCCTCCGCCTCCACCTCTGCCTCACCGCTTGCCTCCACGCCTCCCCGACGTCGTCCCCCTTGCCTCCCCCTCCGACGCTGCTCCGCCCGCCCTCCGCCACTGTCGCCGCCGCCTCGGGAAGCTGCCGTTCTGTCCCACCCACCCGATGGACGCGCCACCCCAACCGCCGCGCCTCGTCCCGCCGCCGCCGCCCCTCCCCCGCGGCCGTGGCGTCCGGGAGGTACGACGTGCTCGCCTCGGCTTCATCCAGCGCCGCTCTCGCGCCGCCGAGTACTCGGCATCCTCCACGCCGACTCGGCAGCGTGTCCCACCAGGAAGGGGCCGGGGGAGGCGAGGTTTCGATCCGGATTGTCGGGGCTAGCGAGTCGAGGGCGTCGTCTGAGAGGGGCGAGGAGGGGGAGGCCGCGAGGGTGCACCCCTCCACGCTGGCGTCGGCGCCTGGCGGGGGAGTCCTTGTCCTCGTATCAGAGGTACGACATACAGCAGGTGGCGAGGTGGATGGAGCAGATACTGCCCTTCTCCCTGCTGCTGCTCGTCGTATTCATCAGACAACATTTGTAAGGTCGTTCCCCCCTATTTGCCCTTATCCACTAGCGCAAATCGATATGTTGTCATGTACTCATGTGTTTGGTGCATAGATGATTGCACTCGTTTCTTTGTGTGCGAGAATCACAGAGGAAATGTGGAATGTTGGCTAAGTTTGATCTGGGTTGTTTTTGTGCAGGTTTCTTTGTGACTATTTGGATTGCCGCGGTGATGTTCAAGTCCAGTGATATCCTGTGCAAGCAGATTGCTTTGAAGGTTCATGCTTGTTTTGTTGAATTTTCGGTGTAACTTACCCACGACTTAGTGTGACAAGAGAATTGAGTAGTAAAATAAATCCAATTTGTTGAATGCTATCATGTTTCTTAGAGTTAATTTGTTCTAATGAAAAAGCATTTGAGTGTAGCAATTGTTTCCATGAATGCGATGGCTGTGTTTTGGTTATTTTGTCACATCACCATTGTATTGAGCATTTTCATGATTTTTTTTGTATTCCAACACGTTCTCATTCCATGCTTGTGTGTGAGCAACCACTAGTGCTGTGCTGTGCTTTGCACTTGTGTTGTGCTGTTGTCCAAGGTTAAATTAAGTGGATTCCTTGCTTGTTAGTAACCTCTGTCCTACAGTGTGTTTATGTAAATTAATAGGCTGTCCGCTGGTTTGAGCTTCACTGCAGCAATTAATCATTTCCTGAAATTGCTTCAGAGTTCTATTTGTATAGGGACTTGTAATTATTTTCGTGTTCCTGCCTTTTCTAGCATGCTCTTAAGATACAACAACCCGCATGCTTTGTTGCTTTTGATCCTTTTGGAAAGGTGTTATTGACAATATGGTGCTTAACTATAGTCCTTTTGCCGTTTGGCTAATTTTGCTTGTTTTCTTCTGCTTGATGCAGGGGGAGAGAAAATTTTTAGTTCTTGTTGGGATTACAATATTATTTGTCGTCCATGTATTTGGATTTTACTGGTGTTACAAGAATGGAGACCTTATAAGACCTCTGGTGATGCTTCCTCCAAAAGACATACCACCATTTTGGCATGCGATATTCATCATCTTGGTGAATGGTATTTTGCTTGAACAAGCCTCTTTTTCCAGCTATTCTAGGCAACTGAAGCCTCCCTCTACTCTGTGCAGATAGCAGGGCAGGTGTTTGGTGTGCGTGTGTTTGCTTGCACTCGCGAGCAGAGCGGCCCGGTGTGGTGCTGACTGAATCTCCACATCCTTCTGAGTGTGCGTATTATCCCTTGTATAGGCTCTTGCTTGATGTGCTTGTGCGGATCACCTGAGACAATTTTTACCTGACCCTATACGAATTACATAAAGTAGATAGAAATAAGAACACAAGTATATGTTTGTACATTCGAAACGAGTAACGATGAACTGTTACGATCCCAATTCCTACGAGGCCTGTAGTCAGATACGCTGCCTAACGAATAGAGGTGAGCTCTCGAATGTTGCAGACGATCCGGACTGGACGGTGATGTGCAATTTACTCTTAATAATTATATACTTTTCCCTGTTAGTTTTTTTGTCTGGTTTGGATTGATGTAATTTAAAAAGACGTATGGATCATTGCACCTTTGCTTACTGATCTTGTCATTTTGATTGAACAGGTATTTAAAGAGAGGTGTGAATGAGGAGGGCAGAGTAGCAAATGATGTTGAGACTGAGCAAATTGTTTTTGAAGACACGCTTGGACCTAGGAAAATCAGCTCTATTGTGCAGAACAGGGGTTCAATTCCACTATTGTGGTCCCAGGAGACATCGAAGCTTAATCTTAAGCCTGATATCATATGTAAGCATTGGAATCCTTCTTTGATGCATGAGGTATTGTTCAATTATTTTAATTTGTTCGTTCTTTCGGTGCATGAGAAGGACAAGAATTATGAAGCTACCAAACTTCATTTTGAAAATCTTAGGAGGAGATATGGAAATCCTATCGTCATCTTAAACTTGATTAAGGTAGGTTGCACACTGTTATTATGCAGTCACCGCCTCTAATGGATGTTTCATATATAAACTGTACTTCCTCCAGTACAAAAAGGTGATGTCTTAGAATACGGCTAATTAAATTATTTTATTCTTGACTATCTTTATGAATTTTTAGACTCCCCATATGAAATATACGAGCAGATATGACTTAAACAATACCCTACTAATGTTATAACTTTGCTAGATTTTACAAATATATTACAATAAAAATTGATAGTCAAGGTTGAGTTTCGAGACACTCAGTTTTTTGTGATTGGAGCTAGTACTTTACTAGCTCATGCTCTTACATTTATTTTTGTTGTTACTTTTGTAAGACACGTGACAGGAGAACACACGAATCTATACTTTGTCGAGAATTTGATAGAGCAATAAAGATTATAAACAATGGTCTACCGGGGGAAAATCATTTGAGATTTTTACATTGGGATCTTCATAAGAACTCTCAAAGGTATTGATTCTTTGTGTTGTAAACCTTTCACTTATGGTTTATTAGATGCTTTTGATGTGCATTACTGAAGCAAGTTGTATTTCAGCAAAAGTACAAATACCCTCCAAGTGCTTTTGAAACTGGCATTTGAAGCTCTGAACTTTACAGAATTCTTTTATTGTCAAGTTTCCCCAGCTCAAACAGCCAAGAATTCCCTTAATTTGCATGCTCCATGGTAAGCATTTGTTATTTTATACTGGTTTATTTGCTATTTAATTTGAATTCCTGTTGTCTTTTACCTCATAAATAGGGATGAACTTACTATATGGTTTTATGTATAGATATTCTCTGCGACGAGAGGGCACTTGAAGTTTTCTTAAGTCATGGCAAGTTATGGCCGGGTTTCACAAGAGGAAGAAGAAGAGAAGAAAGGAGGCACAGAAGATTTTGCAGGAGAAGGAGAAGCGGAAGCGAATCGAGGACCGCAAGAGGGTGAGAAATCACACACGCTTTCAAACAGACTGCTCTTTTTTGCTTTTCTGCATTGTTGTGATTTTTGGTAGATATATTGGTTTTCAAACACACTGTTCTTTTTTGCTTTTCTGCATTGTTGTGATTTTTGGTAGATATATTGGTTTAGATATAATCAAAACCAAAAATAACCCCAGAGAAAAATGATTGAATCAGGTTTCTCTTGCAAAACCATTTAGTGTCTGCCTAACTGATTCTAGGATCCCTCTAGGGTTCATTTAGGAGCCTTTGACATATGCCAATGAGCATGTGTCCGACATTAAGAGAAATTTTAGGAAGAAATGAATGATTACATTGAAGCAAATGGAAAGTTGAATGTGTGTATGCTACTGTATCGAAACATGGCATATGTCAATGAGCATGTGTCACTCCCTGCGCGTCAGCCTGCCACGGTGGCCCCTCATGCACCTCTGCATCAGCGCCCAACCGCTCCGAGCTCCCTCGCGCCCAGCGGTCACCACGGCTCCCCCTTCGTGCGTCACCCCCCTCCGACCGGCCGTGCAAAGCCGCCATCCCCCGCGCCATCCCTCCCCGCCAACTCCCGCCAGAGTCGTAGCATTCTACATGGCCACCCTCGTCTCGGGAAGGAGCTCCCTCACCTTCTGCCGTCGAGCGCCATCAACTCCCCGTTCCCACTCCTCGGCCCTCTTCTTTCGTCCGAACCTTAAAGGCCGATTGAAGTGTGAATTAATTTCTGCAATTGTAGTCATGGTAAGACGTGCGAAGTGTGCCTGATGTTTTAGTGTCCTAATCGAGCATCGCTGAAACTTCAGAGTGATTTGATATGGAGCTTGGACGGGCCCGGAAAAATATCATGAAGCGTCGCTTGTGCCCGACGAGCGTGGCTACGTCTGACTGGCGCTTCGCATATGACAAATGGGAAGATCTGTATGTTGAATATGGCGTGCAGCCAAGTTCATGCCGGTCAACTGCATCTCCAGACTCTAGTGGAAAAGTCCTCGTTCCTGAAGCAGACCTTTCGACACAACAAAAGTGCTGGTTTTGCAGTTTTGCTTCCCATGAAGAATTTGATCTCCAGCTAAATCGGAGACACTCGCACGCATCCATGATAACAAGAAAAAATCATTGTATGGATGAACTCATCAATATGCTTATCGAGAGTAATTAATCCCTTAATTTTGTGCTGATAACCAGTTTAGCACATCCTTAATTATTGTCAGTACCCAATAGTCATGCATGCTCGATTGGTCGGCTAGTGCTAGCTTCAGGTTAGGCCAGCATGACCATTTTTGGGCTGAATCTTTGAGTTTTCCAGCCCCAGAAACACTAGCAATGCACATATATGCTCGATTGGTCGCCTAGTGTTGGCTTGATGTTAGGCTAGCGTGACCAGTATTGGGCTGAAAATTTTTGAGCTTTCCAGCCCCAGAAGCACTAGCAATGCACATATATACGTACCAACGTGACCAATGTTATGAATATTATGTGTCTATTTATAAGATCTAAAGGCAATATATATAAGGAGTACATGGGATATACAAAGGAATATGCCATCTACAGATAAGAAAACCGTGGCATATAAGAAAACAAATAACAATCATGTTCTATCCTTAACACCCTTCAAACTCATGGTCGATAACACACATTGAGTTTAGAGAGAAAATATAATTGTTGTGCCCTTGTCTGCGGTTTCGTAAAGAAATCAACAAGTTATAACTCTAAAGGCACAAACTGTAGAATAAGTACTCCCTCCTGCACCTGTGACAAGTGTATGAAGCATTCACATCAATGTACTTGGTGAACTCATGCTTCATTAGATCTCGAGCAATACTGATAGCACATATACTATCAGACATATGGGTCGTAGGTCCCCTCACAGGTACTCTAAAGTCTGCAAGTAACCACCTCAACCAAGTAATCTCTGCTGTCACTGCTGCCAAAGCTCTCAACTTAGCCTTTGCATTCGAATGAAAAACTACAGTCTCCTTCTTTGTCTTCCAGACAATCAAGGAGGAGCTAAGGAAAACACAGTAAGTAGAAATAGAATAACGATCAGAAGAATCACTGCCCAGGTCGCATCAGAATACGTTTGAAACTGTAGTAAGGTGGAGCTAAGAAAAAACAAATGACAAGAAATGGTCCCACGCAAGTAGAGAAAAACAGGAAGAAGTTGGCTGTAGTGAAGATGAGTAGAACAAGCCATGAACTGTCTCAAAATATAGATAGCATGAGCAATATCAGGGCAAGTGCTCACAAGATATACCAGACTCCCAACAAAATGATAATAACAAGTAGGATCCTCAAGAAGATCATCATCAGTAGCACGAAGCTGGAGGAAGAACTCCATAGGAGTCTCAGCAATGCAAGTATCAGTCAGACCAGACCGATCAAGAAGATCCTAGACATAATTCTGCTGGGCGAGGTAGTAACCCTTAGGCATAGAAGAAACCTCAATCCTAAGGAAGTATGTAAACAAACTAAGATCAGTCATTAGAAACTGCTTACTAAGATGCTTCTTCACGTATGTGATAAATGAGGAATCATCACCAGTGGTGAGCATATCATCCACACAGAGAAGAAGCAGTGTCCTACCTCGAGGTGAGACGTGGACAAATAGAGCAGGATCATGGGCACTGATGGTGAAACCGACAATGGTAATCACTGAGGTAAAACGCGTAAATTAGACACGAGGGGCCTGTTTGAGGCTATAAAGAGTACGATGAAGACAACAGACATGGCCATTTAGAATAGAATACTCATGTGGTAGCTGCATGCAAACCTCCTCATGCAAGACACCATTAAGAAAGACATTCTTAACATCTAGGTAAGAGATAGACCACCGATGAATAGAAACAACCGCAACAAGAGCGCGAATAGTGGTCATATAGGCAACAAAAGTAAACGTCTCATTATAATCACGACCATACTCCTACTGAAAGCTGTGGAGTTCGCTTCGGACACGGTGGCAAGCACTCAGAAGGAAGATGAACAATAGCCGACAACTCAGATTACTGACACGAGGTAGGATTCAGATCAAATGACTCAGGCATAAAACACCGATGAACAATGCACAACCTCCCATATACGTGACACGTGTCACAAGGATGGATCTGGCGGTCAGCCTTGGGGACAACCGGATAGGTGACACGTGGCAAAGAGGTGATCTGACAGCTGAGGTTTTTTGGGCTGAATGAATAGCAATGGGCTAGCCCGTACTGTTTTAAGAATTTTAGGGGTTTTTCTATTTTAGAAATTCAAATAAAATCAAAAGAGTTGTAGAAAATAGCAAGTAAATTCAAAAAAATTCATAAAAAAATCCTTGATACATAAGGAACCTAAATAAAATATTTTTAGCAAATGTTAATATTTATTTTAGTCATATTAAATCCTTTTAATTATTAAAAATTTAATTTAAGCTTGTATTAAATACAGAAAAATGCAAATGATGAATTTTATTTTAAAAACTTCAAATAAACTTTGAAAATTAGGATGTTACAATACCCCTCCTTATATAAAATTCTAAGTTGTTTGCTACAGTAACCAACTTGCTGTAGTGTGTGTGGTTGCTATAGTACAAAAAGTAAAAAGTACTATTTGGTTTCCTTGCAAAACAAGAAAGAAATTTGAAATACAAATTGGATTTGATTTACTTAAGCTATAAGTAACTAAGATATTTTTCTGAAATTCAATCATACTGGTTAGATTAAGATGGAGCTAGCAGTTAAACTGGTACTTTGAAGCTTTCCAACTCCTTATCTTAGATAATTTGATGCAATTTAAGAGTTCTTTTCAATTGATAATTGCGATGATCATGAATATATGACTAATTTTGATTATATCCACATTAGGCTTTTAGGTTTGGGAATAGAGCACCGGTCAGACCAACCTTGGAACTATGGTCAGATCGGTCTAGTGCCTATGATTAGAATAGCTGTGGTGGCAGACTGGCCTATCCGTGGCAGTCTGATCTGCTTTGGACAGAAGGTTGCTGATTTTGTTAGTTATGGTCTCTAATCTTGCTTTATAGAGTTTAGTTGATGTAATCTAAATTTGGTGACTCTTATAGTCATTTGAGTGAAAATTTTAAATACCATTGGAGGAAAAAGTTTTAACAATCATCCCATCTCTGATTGTCGGCATCGGTACTACAGAGTGTAATATTTCATTTAGTTTTGGGTCCCACCTTAAAGAGAGATAATAGGTGCTAAAACATTGGAGGGAAAAATCAAACTTTGCACCTAAGTGATGTGGTATTTCTCACTACACATTGTGGATACCTTAGGCTCTTAGCTGGCCTAACGAAAACACTAGTTAAGCACAGTCCTATGGAGCTATGTGACGACCATTACCTTCCTTTTTTTAATAACCAATTCCAACCTGTTGATGTTCATACGGATTGCTATTATTTGTAAGTCGCCTGGGTTTTTGTTAACTCATAGTCAATTCTCTTCCTCCTGTGGCTATAAGTCGCGTTACCTACTCCCATCGACAGCGGATAGTGTTGGGCGGCTCCTTAACGGCCGGTAGTGTCATCGTAGCAAAGTGATCTCTTGAAGTGTTTTGAGACGTTTGGTTGGAATTCTTTTTAAAACTTTTGGTTAAAACTATTAGGACGAAACTCGTTGAAACTTTAGCTTGAAATCTTTTAAAAACTTCTAGAAACACGCAGAATTAACTGAAATATGAAACTTTTCAAACGTTTTTTTGAAACTTGCTGAAACATCATAAAATATATTGCTATACCGTTGCAATAGTATATCATTGTGTAGTCACTTCCTTTAAGAAAACATATATAGTCATCTTAGAAATAGACATCACCATATTTATATGTACAAATGCATGACATGCATGGTAATTAATTAAGCAGCATGCATGTCCAACCATCCATCCTAGCCTTTCAAACCTGACAACCTTGACCAAGCAAGAACTCATCTTATATATAGCACTATAACAACTTTTTTCTTTTAAATTTGACCTTCGAACACATGATTTTGCAAATTTGGCCTCCTCTGAGACCATAGTAGCAACGGCTGACATGCACCACGATAACCAGTGCCGGCTCGGCAGGCAATGGTTGAGTTGCTGAGGTCACCTAGCTCGGTAGGTTACTGTCGAGCTCAATCAGTGCGGCAAATCTGTGGGTCCCCTAGTTCGGTAGGTCGCTTGTCAAGCACACCTAGCTTGGTAGGTCGCTTGTAGTGCCAAGCTGCTAGCAACAGTGTTCGCCATCTACTTTGATGGGCCAGCACAGTAGGTGACACATATTGTCTATCGCTACTATCAAGGTAACAGAGGGAGTTAAATTTGCAAAGCCGTGTGTCCGTGAGTTAGATTTGAAATTTTTTGCTACAGTGCTATATATGTTCGGCCAAGCAAAGCATGTACATACGTACTAGCAAAACTGTAACTGATTTGATTATCGAGTACGAACACATTGTACCACTAAGTTCTACGAAGCACCGCAGGGAAGAAAATATCTCCACGCACGCCCTCTATATATACGCTCCCTCTCAATTTGGCACTTCAATTACCACATCACTTCGATCACGCGACCTCACCTCTCATCTCTGCTCGATCGTCCGAACTCACGTTACGTAGATAGCTTCACGTGCTCTCTTGTCATGGACTCCGGCAACACGGCCACGAATACCGCGGCGCAGCGTTACGACCGCTCCATGTCGCCGCCGTCGCGGGTTTCTTCATGCTCCCCGCCCCCTGTACTCCCGCTGGCGGGCAGCGCGTCGTCGCCGACCGTCGTCCTGAGCCCGTGCGCTGCTTGCAAGATCCTCCGCCGCCGCTGCGCCGACGGCTGCATGCTGGCGCCCTACTTCCCCCCGATCGAGCCCGCCAAGTTCACCACCGCCCACCGCGTCTTCGGCGCCAGCAACATCATCAAGCTCCTCCAGGTACGTACGGCCGCATAGACACGATGCATGGTACTAGAAGAAGATTGGATACTAGAAAGAATATAGACTGAATTATAGAATTTATACACTGGATTGAATTGAAATTATCTAGACTATACATTGGTAATATTTTCACATCCCGGTCTAAAGTACATGTTGCGTAGGTTCATATCCGTGCCTGACCATTCGTATAATGTGCTGATACGAGCGTAAATGCATGTAGGATTTGCCGGAGAGCTCGCGGGCGGACGCGGTGAGCAGCATGGTGTACGAGGCGGAGTCGCGGTTGCGGGACCCGGTGTACGGGTGCGCGGGGGCGGTGTGCCAGCTGCAGAAGCAGGCCAACGAGCTCAAGGTGCAGCTCGCGCGCGCGCAGGCCGACCTCCTCAACGCCCAGGCGCAGCACGCCAACCTCCTCGCCCTCGTGTGCGTCGAGTTCGCCCAACAGCGCCGCGACCACCAGCCGCCGCCGCCGCCACTGGAACTGGACGCCGGCGTGGCGTACCAACCGCTCTACGACTCGGACCTGGTCTCGGCGGCGTGGGACGAGGCCCAGCTCTGGACTTGAGCAGGCACTAGCTCGCTTACTAGTACTTAATTAGCATGCAGAATATTCTAGTAGTAGCTATAGTAACACACGTGAGTACGACTGTAACTATGTAATAGTAACGCTTACGCTGTAGCCGGTAATTACGTCAACTGATATATTCTTGATTCAGATCTTTGTTGCGATGAACAGATTTTAGTTCTGGTGCACGAAATGGTGATGAAATTCTATGATACCTACATTTAACCAACAAAAAAAAAGACAAGTTACGGATAGAAAACCGATATGGTTAGTGTACCTTCAATACGTTCCGGATCAGCTGGTTAATTAGTGGTCATTGCCGGATCAGCTGAGTTAATTAGTGGTCATTGCTGAATTCTTTGTGCTATTGCTAAATGAACTGGTTTTAGGCAATTAGGCCGACGATATTACGGGCGCGGCTCAATGGAACTCGAACGAACGGTTCATTTGCGAGCTCACAACTCCAGTACGTACTTGACTACCTGATGCATTATCACGAGCTATATCAGACCAACAATGACGTCATGCGATCGAAAACAGAGTAAAATAATAACAAGAAAATACAGTACCCTGTATGGTTTTGGGGTCTAATACAGGGGGAAAATGACGTGGCACTGCAGCAGCCAGCCTGTGATTTTTCATCAACAGCACCATGTTGTTCTGTGTGGAACATGTGTGTCACCTCACCGCGATGTATTCCTGACAGGTGCAAACCACGCTGCACGCTTACCTGAAATGATATGATGTTCCCATGACGTACCAACTGATCACCATCACAGCCCGAAAGCGACCAAAAGAAGGCTGCCTAACCCAATCACCAGAACTACTTGGACCGTCTTATTGACGGTTTCTAAGTCTCGCGTGCCAACCATCTGTGATACGACGTTCGGTGGCCCGTCGTCGTCGTTGGCGATTTGGCGCTACTATAGTTTATAAATTTTTATTATAACTGATTTATTTTTATTATAGTTAAGATAGCTTATTTAGTGTAATTAATTTTTTTAAAAAAATTAAAAATAGAAAAAATAGATTAATCTAACACAGATAATGCAAAAAATATAAAGCAAAAAAACTATAAAAACAAAAAAATTAGAAAAAAATAAAGTTAAAGAACAGTAAAATAAAAATAGAAATCAGAAGCTATGTTAAAACAAGCAAGACCTTAATTTGAACCAGTACGTTGAACCGGTCTCTGCTTGCTAATATGCCACTGCCCGTGCTGTCTTTGTTTAATCATGCTTCCTAGAACCTACACGACTTGTTTAACTAAGCCAGTGTGTGCTAGCTCTGTGGATCCAGGCGCAGCCTTTGGCTCGACATACGGAATGTCCAAGCAAACCTAAAATGACCAGAGAAGCTGCTACCTACCTGTCGGAATTGTGATGGTAGAATATACATGAAGGCTAAGAAGAAACTGTATTATTGTACTGTACTACTGTTGCAATACTCCATCGTATGGGAAATTAAGGCTGATATTATGTAGTGCAGGCCGGTTTCTTGTAGGTTTACTGGTTGTGGCTTTTAGTTTTTGTTACAGTAACTAGTATTTATTTAAACGATGTATCTTTTAAAGACGATGGTCTATAAGTTGATTATAGTAAATACTATATTAATTTCATCTATATCAATCAAAATAACATACAATTATTTCTCTTTTCGTATTATCTCATAAACAGATATAATACAGAAGTTATAAACTAAAAGTCATATGAATTAGTTCAAAAAAGCCCACCCGATTTGCAGCTATTCTGTAAGATTCAGGAGACGCGAGAAAAAGTAGCTTTCTTTCCTCATGTGTCAAGGTTGTACATGCAGTACCGGTGTCCGTATCCGACATGTGTAAGGTGGGAATAGGCGGTCCCCCACGTTGCCACGATTAGTACAGCTTAACTTCACCATGCATGCGTTTTAAACTTTTAATGAAGTCCCTTCCGCGCGTTGTCTATCGTGGGCTCTGGAAGCTCAAAAAAGAGAGGGCTGGGCCCTTGAGCCCATTCCGGCCTTGTTGCGGTATGTCTATGTTTCGGTTTTTCCCTTCTTCTTTTTGGACAATTGTCTCCTCCTCCTTTTTTGGTCTCGGTAACAAGATCCATTCAGAAATTTTGCAAGACATTGCTAGAAACTCTTTGGCAAGCTTAGGTTCCGTGTGGCATCAAGGTAGATGTGATAATTAATCTTGTTTCGTGAAACCGTTGATATATTTTAGTGTTTGACTAGTTTTTTTTTAAAAAAAAAAACACGTTGCAAAAGAAGATATTGTTGTGTTTGAAATAACATAAGGTATTGATGTAGATGGCTAGGGAAAAAAATTTCATGTCAGGGTAAATATAAAAGTATCAACTATTGAATAACATAATTTGTTAAACTACAGTATAATTTGCCAAACAAGATACTAGATTCTTCACGTTTGTTTGTTCACAACGGCTTTGGAAAATAAGCACAACACATCGATCACAAACATAACAACCACAAAATGACCCTTAGTTTCCTTTCGTGAGGAGAAAGCTAAACTCGTCTTTTTAAGAAAAGGAAATAAAGGGTGAAAGTTTAGCTGAAATATAAATATATATGCAAAGAAAAGGAAATAAAGGGTGAAAGTTTAGCTGAAATATAAATATATGTGCAAAATCTAGGTAATAACAACAATTGAATCTTCTCTCCAAAAAAACAACAATTGAAAATGAAAACAATAAACAAATGAGTGTATGTTATATAAAATGAGAAGAAAGAAAGCCAATAAGTAGCCCCCGAGCCAAGATTACGTGGCGAAGAAAGAAGCAGGTAAAACAGTACGAGAATCACCCACCCGTACATTATGGAATATCCACTAGAATGTTCTCAGAAAGAAATGGTTTCGGGCAGCATCTTCTCAGAAACCAGGTGCTGATCTCCTCTTGTGCCAAACCACATCTTCCACGACCAACTCGGTAATTTCATTTCACTTGGGGTGAACGTTTTTTAACTTCAGATTTAATTTCCCGGTTTGATAAAACGGTGAAACGGCACTGCAAAGAAACTCACATGCTCCGTAGAATTCACCAATGGACAAATTAGGAGGCCCACTCAGTTAATCGGCATTATCCAAGCTAGTCTGCTTGTGTTTATGCACCTAACATGTACAAAAGAATATTTGTGTTCTCCGTCGGTGTTCCCGACCAACTCCACCTATTCGGCCTTACAAGTAAAGCAACTCCAACTATTCGGCCTTATAACTACAGGGTGAATCAGGCCCTGCTCCGAAGCGCGGCCAGCGTTGGTGTTGGACGTTTAGCTGGCTTCTGTGTACTGTTCATTTTTTTATTTTTTATTTTTCATATTTTTTTCGTATTCCTTTGCATTATCTGTGATAGGTTAACATGTCACTTTTATTTTTATATTTTTTAAATTTAATTATGTTCAATAAGTTAACTCAGCTATAGTAAAAAAATAAATCAGCTACAGGAAAATTTCAGCCAGAAGCCATCGCTATCCCAAACGCCCCCTCAATCTCTTCTCAAGAGATGCACGGCGATTTTTTTTTAAAAAAAAAAATAGGTCAAGAGCTCTAGCATTCATAAGGAGGTGAGCTCTGGCAAGCAAGGGCGTAAGGAGTGCACCTAGTCAACTGACTTTTGGTCAGTTCTCAGAAGAAGAATACCTATATATTTTTAATTAAAAAGAAAATAGACACCTAAATTTAGGGGGCGCTCCAAACAGCTACAGCGGCAGCGTTCGACAATAGCTTCTGGCTTCGTGTGCACTGTAGCTTTTTTTCCCCTTTTTTTTGGTATTTTTGTGTTTTGTTTTTTTTCGTATTACTTTGTATTGTCCGCGATAGGTTAACGTGCCGCTTTTATTTTTATATTTTTTTAAATTTAGTTATACCCGATAAGCCAACTCAACTATAGTAAAAAAATCAACCAATTACAGTAAAATTTTAATCAAAAATAAGAAACCATTGCTATTTGGAACGCCCCCTTAATCTAACAAGGACTTGAATCATGGTGAAGGTGCTCCCACCAACTAAGCTATTTCTAAAAAGGGTGAAGTGAAGCAAAGTGAGAATTCGATGGATACCGTACAATACAAATAGTTCGGTTTTTAAGTGGAGGCAGGAGTATCGTACAAATAGTTTTTTCTTTCGAGGAATCATACTAATAGTTCATCAAGCGGTTTTAACTAAACACCAATAATCCATCGATTAAAACCACTTGTCGTATAAGAGGCCATGAGTTCAAAACCTCTTAAGGTTTAGGTTAAGATAATCGGTGACGTTTGCTGATCAGGTGTAACAAACTTCGGCCAGTAGATCAGGTAATGAACACCCAAAACTCGTGATTTGCATGATGGAACGGTGCCTTTTCAAGCCATAAATTCGTCCTGGCCAAGTGTTTTTCCCTGGCCGTGCCGGCGGCAGAAGAATGCAGAGGGGTGAGCACGATTGTGTGGGCGGCCGGGCCGGGCGTAAGCCAGCATCTTTTCCAGAAGTTGCAGGTTAACATAAAGGCCATCGGTGACGTTTCAGGATTCTTTGCATTTTTGCCCGCCTAAAATTTCAGATTTAACGCTTTAAATGAAAATTATCCTCGCCGTTGGGAAGCATCGTCACAGTATAAATCCACTACGAAGATTAAATATATAACTATTATAGTTTTTTATCATATACATCTCTTTTAACGCTGACAAAATGGATAATTAATTGTAGTATGATATTTAATAGGAGTATGTATGGTTTAATGATATTAGTTTTTTTAAATTTAGTGTCTCTTTAGTATGTGCGTATAGTAGTCAGTAGGTTTTGAACTTATATTACGGAACAGAAAGAGTAATACCACATATACTTCAGCACCAGGATTTTCTATTTGTTGGAGGGCATGCGCGGAAGAACTATAAACGGCGATCTGAAGGATAAAGTATTGTTCCTTTGCTTCCTCCGTTGCCTTCTTCAATTACCAAAGAAGAGGTAAACAAGCAAATACTCTTCCTCCTTCCTCTCAGCAGCAAACTCAGCGAGTCATCAAACTTGGCCACCCGATACTACTACAGCCATGGTTCAGATAAACGAATTATACCCTTCTGACATTCTTGTGTTCTCGGAATATCAGTCTACATGTTAAAGAAACTAGGATAGTTATATTTTCACTGTTGTTTAGTATTCATATGTTTTTACTGATATTTAGCATTTCTATTAGTGCTAGTATTTGAGGTAGTGCTTAGTATTCACATGTGAAAGTGTTCCTACTCTTAAAAGTATTTCCACTCATATAATTGTATATAAATAGATGATTAATAGAAAGAAAATGTATGTCAGTTGCAAATCATTTTCTTGATATTTTTTATATGAAATCAAAGCTTACTCTTTTCATCCAATAACAACCTCTGTAAATATATCTGCTAGCCTAGATTCATCAATCTCAGGATCGCTCGACACTCAAGTCGTCGGCCTGACGTCCACCGATCACCCATCCTTTGGTAATCTTATCAATGTGAAGTTGTTTCACGATACCTGACTCCCTCGTGTAGCACATATTCAACCCAAGCAAAATTGTATTCCAAGACCTTGACTCCCTCCTGTAACACATATTCAACCCAATAGTTACTTTGCACCAAGTTCTAAAACCTTGACTCCCTCTCGTGAAAGGCTAGTAGGGAGAGAAAGGTTATTTTGCAAATTACACCAAGTTCCAATACTTTACTCTTAGAGAAACACTACCTTGCATCAAGCTCTAAGACCTTACTCCCTCCTATACTAAAAAGATCAGAGAGATTGAAAGAGAGTAAAAGTGATGTTACCCTACTTTGCACATGCTACGGTGGTCTTCAAGAAAAAGAATGGTTCAAAAAAAAAGAGAGAATGGTAAAAAAGAAACAGTGAAAAAGTTAGAGGCTTGTCGTCCAACCGTTGGCAACTAGAGTCTTGTTGCTCAGCCATTGGATAGCTCGGATTAGTCGTCTAACGGTTGAGCAACTTAGCCACATGTCGTTTAACAATTAGATAATTAGCCTAATTCATCAAACAGTTAGACAACGTATGATCAAGAATGCAATAAAATAAAAAACAGATGTACTGCACGAAAGACCAGCAGACAGCTGTCGCAACTACAAAAGCAAAAGGCAAACCGCGCCCTGACGCACCAAAAGACACGGTTTAGGCCCCTGGTACGATCTCATCTGCCGACCAAAACGGGGCCTCGCCGATAGATAACCTGACCGAAGCCACAAGCAGGCAGAACGCACCAGACAAGCAGTTTATTCAGCGCCACAGCCTTGCACGCAAGAACCGCCTACGTGGAGCGCAACCGCCCCCTCCCCGTGCCGTCCCCGAGACACGTACCCCCTCCCAATCGAATCAGAACAGTTACTAAAAACCTCCTAAAATACGCTATATAAACGGACGTGTACGATCCTATCAATCCATCAGTCGAATCAACCACAGTTCCCAGGCGCTTCGAGACATCGAGAGAGAGAGAGAGCGGATAGAGTGCTCCGCTATGGCCTCGGCAACGTTCCTGGAGGTGCTCCTCGCCATCTTCCTGCCGCCGGTCGGCGTCTTCCTGCGCTACGGCTGCGGCGTAAGTGATTACGTGCATCGACTCTAGCGTTTTCGTGTTTCGAGTTTGTGCCGCCTCGAAGAAGATTGTGGAAGCAAACCGACTATTTCCTTTGTATGCGTTTTGTTGTGCCGTTTAAATCTCGTATCTGATTCGGATGTTGCTGTGTGTGCATGCGCAGGTGGAGTTCTGGATCGATCTCTTGCTGACCATACTGGGGTACATACCGGGGATCGTCTACGCGGTGTATGTGCTGGTGGCCTGATCAAGAGTTTGCAGGGCCAGCCTTTGGAAGAGCAAGCGTGCAAGAGCGACTGATGGTGTCATAAGAGTACATGTGTGTGTGTGTATGCGTGTGAATTGTGTATTTTGTGTGGCGATGAGTATGGCCATTCTTGGGATCGGGTTTGCAGTCAGACCCTATGTGCATATTAAGTTAGTCCTATAATAAATAGTTACAAATAAATATCACATTTATATATATATATATATATATATATATATATATATATAGATAAATAGAAAAGTACAGTAACAAATAAGTATAGATAGGTCAGATGGTCAAGGTCTTATATCACAGACCACAGACCAAAGAGGCTAAATGCAAATGAAAACTTGTAGTAAAAAAGATATATAGCAGTGAAGACCTTTTGAATATATCCACAGTCAATCAATTGAGATAAACATCAAGCTATTGGTATCATCATCATCTCTTAAATGGTAATCTCGGTTTGGATGATGCTGTGTGGCCAGCGAGGGAGAAAGCTTAATCTTTCGACGGCTACGGTGGGGAGGTCAGCAAGCAATGCTAGCACATGGGCCTTAAACGGTGCGTGGCGGCGGTCAAAACGGGTGGCATGGCTTGTCGGCCGTGGGAGCTTAGGTTGCGATGGTGGCGAACTCCGTCCCGGTGGTTATGGTGCATAGTCAGGTGACAGGACGGGCATTGAATGGGGATGGCAGAGCACATCAGCCGAGGGTATGGCCGGGACAGCGTGGCAGCGGTGGCGTCGGGTCGTGGCACTGGTGAAATGGCTTCGGCCATGCGACGGGGAAGAGAACAGGGGGCGAAAGCAGGACCCTTGAGGGCGCCAACGAGTGGGGAAATCAGAAAGCTGAGAAGGGAAGGCGTGATTGGCCAGGAGATCTCCAAATTAGGCAAGAAAACGAATTCAACTGAAATTCAAAAATTTTGAAATTTTTTGGGTTGTTTCCGAAGCTCACCCAATTGGTCAAGAACGGGAGTGACGGCATGGGCGCGCTCTAGTTCAGCTCCAAGAACAGCACCGGTGTTCCTGTTCCCTTACTGTGAACCAAGCAAGGCGATGGTGAGCAACGAAGAGAGGATGACGAGGCAAACGAGATGCACAAGGAGGTTTGGGGCGAGACGCACCGGATGCGGAGGAATCGGTCAGCGGAGTGACGGCTGGGGTCAGAGACGACGATCTTGCCCGTCTGAATTCTCCTCCGTCCATGGGGGAGGAGGGGAGGGACGTTGGGGGCTTTGGTGGAGGGGGAGCTAGCGCACAAAGTGACGCTCGGTTTTGGGTTTAAGTACAGAGGAGGAGAACGAGAACGAGATAAGAAGGTTTGGCACGTTCTCAGCGTGTTTTGCGACCTACAGTTAGCACGGCTCTGCGTGTGCTCTGGTTGCGACGTGACAAGGCTGCGATGCTCAGAGAGGAGGGGGATGGCTCGAGGTGGCAGCATTGTGCATCTCCTGCTGAGCCCTGGAGTGCATGGACTGCACATGCGAGAACGATAGAGAGAGAGAGAGAGAGAGGGCTTTCTGGGAAGAAGAACATTGCAGGGCCGGCAGGTGGGGTCGGGCCCATGTGGTAGTGAGGGTGGAGGGAGGGAGGTGAAGCTGGGCTGGTGTTGGGCCGAAGAAGCGAGGGAAGGAGAAATGGGGGAGAGAGAAATGGCTGCTGCCAGTGTTGGCCCGAGAGGAGGAGAAGGAAACGAAGAAGCTGGGTTTGCTGGTTTCAGCCCATACGAGAGATGGAGAGGAAAATGCATTCCAAATTTACTTGCATTGCTACTTTTTTTTAAATTTGAATTTGAGTTTTAGGACAATTTGTGTTAACAAAGTTCTAGTACTTCCGATTATGAATATATTTTATTTAGAAATTTTGGAAGCTCGGTTCTTCCAAAGAGGAAAGTTGTTTTAAGATTTTGGGAAATCACGCGAAAAGGTTTGGCAACTCCAGAAATGCAATAACGGTTTTTTTAAAAAAACTACTACAATCATGCGGTTTTAAAACGGAGCTAAAATTGGGATGTTACGGTCTGTGGGAGGGCTTTTATCTTTAAGGTTGTGCAATTGGGGTGTGATGTTCTTGCATTGTCTGTTTCTTTTCTCTATGGCAGCATTGGTGATCATATTGTAAGCTTAGCATTTCGCATTTGCTCAATATGGTTTTTATTTGTCACTTTCCTGGTTCAAATTATCACTTCCTCGCCATCTTTAAATTTCTTGTTTAACCACCGCCGCGCATGTCCGAGCGGAGCCCAAGCAGGAAGTGTTTGGGCCTTTGAGGGCAGTCATCAGCCCACCGAGGGCCATCAGAAAACGCATCCATCCGTCCGTTCCGTGCCCGTGCCCACCGAGCCCACAACCCCACCGCTTTGTGCCCCAGCGTTGCCGGTCCCGCGGCACCGCGACGCGTCTCTTTCTCTGATCCATCCCGTGCGCGAGGCCGCGTGCACGACGCGCACTCCCGGCGGCGGCCACGCCGCCACGGATGGGGAAATATCATCGGTTTACTCACGGCAACGACGAACGGTTTTACTCCCATACAAAACGTCTTGTACGCCGTTGCGTTGCTTATGCATCCGAAAGAGGACTGGCGTTGCGAGGCTGTGTCTACTCTTGACGTTTCCAAAAGGAAGACGTGTAAAATGGGCTTATGGGAGTGGGAGAATTTTACTTTCTATCCTCTTTTCCTCTTTCTCGGAAATGCTCCAGGTCTTTTTCTGAAAAGCCAAAATGCACAAAATCCTCTCTGGAAAGCCAATACGATCTCAATCCTGCAGGTGACATTTGTCATTCTTGTCCTTTCCATCACGGTCTTCGAACGCTTCAAACGAAAAGGATCTCCTGTCAGTATCAACGGAAATACATCGGAAGGCTCGATCGACAGGTTTCGGTATTCTCCTGTCAGGCTGGAATATGGAAGGCGCGGACACAGACCTTTCCTGAGGGCATTTTGGAGGAAGGTGCAGGTTGCAGTAAAATGATCTCATGCGAGATAGATGCTTATGAGTATGTTTGAAGCTGTTTTTGATTTTTTGCTAGTCTCTAACTTTTAAATGAAATAATTTTTCGAAATGAGATCTATAAGTTAATTATAGTACACATTAAAAACTCAATATATGTACCATTCAAAATCGCAAGCGAGTATCTCTCTTTCCGTAATCTTTATCGTAAACAGCTAAAATTCAAAAATTTCAACCAAAAACTATAAACCACAGCCAAAAAGAATATGTCTTATATGGAACATGAAGGAGGCGTCTTGAGTTCACAAAGCCAGTTCACAAAGCCAGAATGGTAAATACCCTGTATCACATCTGAACCTAAATGTTACAGCACAGTTCAGTGCCGGCGATTGTGTTTACAGATTATGCAACCGAAGGCATTGCCAAACAAGTAAGACTACTAGGTTCTCATGACTTCCGCACCAATGAAAACCTCTGTACATGTTGCACGGTTAACATTACAGTTGGGCCTCCCAGATTTAGTTCATAATTACACATGCTGCGTTCCCTAACCAGGAGCGCGTTTATTTTACTAGACTAAGTATACGAGTGTTGAGATTTAAGCATACTCAGCAACGCTAGTACGCTACAACAGAACAGATAGGGGGGCAGGTTGTGACACACTGCCCGTTTAATTCCGTCGACGAGTATCGTGGTCTGTATATTCCTCCTGTTGCATCGTATGACGCATTCTGCAATTGCACGGCATGCACGACGGCGATCTAAAACCTAAGCGGTTTGCTCCTAAATGAATCAGGGGCCAGGCTGCAAAGATTTTTTTAAAAAATCCCCAGTTACTTTAGCTCATGTCACAATGCATTCCCTGGGATCAGAGTTCGATCTTTGGTTCCTATTGGCATCACCACCAAACCCAATGAAGAAAGCCTCCTCGTCGTCACTTGCGAAATCCGCGGGAGGTGGTTCATGCTCTGTGTGCAGTTCAGATTGTCTCCTATGCAACCTCAACACATGCATGATGACATCAGATGAAAGTGTCGCTTCTGATCGGGAAGCATCAGCCTCTCTCCCCCGCTCATTAGAAGCTATTATCTGTTAAGGAACAAAATAAAAATATTGTAAAAATAAAAAGAATACAATGGATAAGTGCAAGTCCATGATCACTTGTATATGTGGATACAACTTACTTGCTTTGCATTTTTAGGCAACGACATTGCTTTGTTTGCTGCTGGTGTCCAAATCTTGACAGTTTTGTCGATCCCACTGGTAGCTAGGAATGGAAAATGCGGATGGGGTTCAATGCAGTTAACTACATTTTTGTCGCCATGCATCATCCTCATCAATTCGCCCCCCTTCTTCCTCCATATAAATACATTCCCACAATCCGATCCACTCAAAACATATTCATCATTTGGTCCAAAAAAACTGACTCCCTTAGCAGTTCGGAAATTTCTATGACCTGAGTATGTTTGTGGCTGCTCGAGCTTGTCCAAAAGCTCTGGCTGTGCTGATTCAGGATTTGGACCAAGACCCATATTGCTTTGGAACAAATACACAAGCTCATCATTGTACGATACAAGTATCTCCTTCGCATAGGAGTAAGCAATACCAGTGATGTGGACCTTCCCACCCATAATAAGGTGCTTAGGGCAGAAGGTATCTACAGGCTGGTTCATGTTGCTTGAAGCATCAAACCGGATTCTCCTCATGTCATACAACCGTACATACTCGTCAGAACCACCACTTGAAAAATAATTAGGGTTTCGCGGGTCAATGGCAATGGTATTCAGTCTTACACGACGTCTGCTATTTGAGAATGAATAGCAGGTGAAAAGCTTCGTTGGTGAATCACTTCGTAAGTCGAACTGTAAGAAATAAATGTTCAATTCAACTGCACTAAGCACTGAAACTGTTGTTATGATTGCATATAATGGATAAGTGACGTACATGCTGTACCAAGCCATCCTCCCCACAACTGTAAAATATGTGAGGACTTCCCGGTTCGAGAGCCAGCTTATGCACACGATCATCATGTGCCCCGATTTGTTTGGTTGCGACTTCACCACCCTCCTTCAGTTGTCCCACTCTAACCTGAGAAAAGAAATGGTGTGACTGTAATATCTATCTGATCATTAATGTGTCTGTATGATGTTTTGGCGTGGAGTACAAGCAGCTGATAGCAGACAAATCATTTCCAATATAACCAATAATGGAAACAATAAAGCAGGACAATTAGCACACAAGCTTCATGCAAAATGATTTCCATTGCAAGAAATATACGTGTTAGTCATGTTATAAGAAAACTCCAAGAACTACAATAAAAGAAGTTTTCCATAATTTTCCAACACTTTCAATCAGTTATCTAAATTTGCTATGTCAATGTATTGATACTACACACACAAAAACAACCTTGTATTTTCCCTTAGTAATTTGAATATGATATTCAGAGCAATGACCTGAATCTCTTCACACATAGTTAATGTACCAGGAAACAAGTCATTATATTAAAGTTTCTTAAGATTGCTACAACTTGTGGGGCACATAAAAAATACTGCATGCTGGGAATATTTGTGAATTTTCTGATATAGTGATACTAATAATGCAAGCATAACACTCAAGTGTGGGTAGATACAAACCTGACCATCAGCAGCAACGGTTACAATGGTGCTATCATCTGTAAATGGCATCACACGAGCATGGAAGACATTTTGTTGATGGCCAGAAGCGTAAACGAGCTTTTTAGCTTTAGCAAGCCAGTCCCATAGTACGATGTTCATGTCGTCCGAACCAGACACAAGGAGGTCACCAGCAGGATTGAAGCTTACAGTATTAACACAGCCATTATGGCCTCGCAACTTTCCATACTGATTCATCCGCATCACTAGTCCCTACACACATGGAGAAATTGCAAATGGTAACCAGTCAACATCAAATGCAAGAACAGCAACTGCTGCCAGAACTTTCACAATTGTGGAAGTGGAACAGAGTTATTAAATTCCAAAATTATCGAAAGGTCACCACCACAAATTCTGTGCTTCAGCTTGCATAGGATCATCCATATACATACATGATCTAATACTAAATAGACATTCTTCAACATGAATAACAAAGAGAAGAAACTAGCATACGTACATGGTCTAAATCCTAAAAGGACATTATTCAGCATCAACAGCAACCAAAAGAAACTAGGTAACTAGTAGAGATCAGGCTTCAACAAACACATCAAAACTTGTTTTTTGAGAACTAAACACATCAAAACTAGTCTCCAGGTTACAAACAATAGAACAGAATAATTCAAACAAATTATCAGTATTGCTGTGTTTAATCTATAGACCCTGACAATGGTCACTTCGTATCAACGAGCTCAGAAGATTTGATCTTTACAGGACTAACTCCGTAAACTCCACAAACTGAAGTTCAGCAAACTCCACAAACTGAAGTAGCTGAACTGACACAACCAACCACATCAAGAATACGACCTACCTATCCTGTTCTCCCCGCCGACAGAAATATGCAACCGTACACCTTCCCAAACGACACCCACCATAGATGCTCGAATCCGCTCGACAACCCGAAAAGATCGGAAAATAGGAGGGTTCCAAGAAATCAAGTACTAGGATCACAGAGAACATAACTGAGAAAGGAGCACCTCGGAGTCGCTGATTCGGCGCGAAGAGGCGCGGGGGATGAAGGAGCCGATCTCGCGTCTGCCGACCTCGAAGAAGAAGCTTGCCTTCCGGCGACCAGCGGCTTCGCCGGAGTCGACCATGGTGAGCAGTGGGATAGGAGGAGGAGCTGAGTGCGCAAGAGGGGAGGGGATTTGCAGGGGTTTTAACGGGTAGAGTCTGCGTGCTGAAGGGATGTTTCTGGGATCTGGACCACCGCATCCATTGTTTTTGTTTGTTTGATTTGTTTTTTTTAGAAAAAAGACTTATTTCGGTTCTGTCCCTAAGTTTTTTTATAGACAACTGTTCCACAGTATCAGCAATAGTCATACTCCATCATTAGCTGCACAAGAAAAAGGAGTATATGGAGGATATTTACCTATAGAAAAAACTACAACAAGTAGAGCTAGACCAATCTCCTTTTGATTTATCTAGATGAGGTTTATAATTTAAGGTGTGGATAAATGTTAGCATGTATAGTATGTGTACCTTGCATGGTAATGAATATGCTGTGCATGGTAATGCATATTTTTATATTATTTGATTGGTAGAGTTTCCTCTTGGGAATAATTGTATAGATGAAAACTCATTGTGTACACTTGTACTATTTATACCGTATCAATGGAATGCCATGACGTGTGGCTCATTCCCTAAACTCATTCTCTAAATCTGACAATAAGTTTACACAAAAGTTTCTGTATCATTTTGCTTTCTAGAATGTCTTATCGCTTCAGAGCAGTGGCTGCAGATGCACATGGGGAATATGCTTTGCTCTTACCATTTAATTTTTTTCCTAAAGTTTAGTAGGATTGACACAAGCTGTTGACTGTCTATATCTGTGCGACTGTTGCTTTCTGGTCGTGGCTCATTGTGTTTTGCTTTAAGAGAGAGCGTTTGTACAAATGAATAGCTATAAAATGCTTTGAAAAGGATGTCTAGATGAGCCACTTCGAAAAGACGACAGAGAAGTTGTTCCGTTTATTTGTTCAGAGAAAAGTATAAGTCATAAATCGTAAGTTGAAAAGGATTAGGCCTTATATTTAATATGTATTATTGCCAGGATCTATATCTAATGGATAAAACATGGCTTGATTTGGCACCGCTTTACTCGTTTGCAGGTGATGGTTTCTAATAGTATCTCCTATTTAACAAGAAAGTGATAGCAAAAGAACATGCCCTACGACAGACCTAACCAATTTTATTGGACAAAAGCGGACGATGATTGATAGCATCTTGCCAAATAATTACACGATAACAAACCAGAGTTTTTAAACCTAAAATCCAAAACGTGTTTCACGATCATTATGTGTGCTGAAAGAGAAAGACCAAGCTATTTCTTAGAACAGAAACAGTAAGATTCACAAGCTCGAACCTTTTTTTTTTCTAAAAAAAAACGCAGGTACTTGGCAACGCCATTCTAGAAATATCGCAACCTGAAAATGTCGTCGTAAGTATCGTAGCACCTCGTACGAGCTATCACTGCGAAGACGTTTCGACTTCTTCGAGATAGAGCCAGGTGGACTGCACGCGCGGCGCGGTCCGCAGACGAAAGGTGGCGCAACCGTAGCGGACGTGCCTGCGATGTTTCGTGAGGAACTGGGAGCACTGCTCCTGCTGTTCTTCCCTGGTCGTTTTCCTCGCACATGCCAACTGAAATACTGGCCAGTCGGGTCGCTCTGGAAGGCCCGGCTGCTTTGGCACGTTTTCTGCATTTAGTCTGGCGATGCCGAAGCTACTTTTTAGTGACATGTTCATCGTATACGGGTCGGAGGCTGGACAGCGAGACGGCTGCATGACGATGCTGCGCGGGCACATGCAAATTTGGTAGGAAGATCCGTATCCTTAACCATAAGAAACAGAAGAAATCGATCGCCTCCACCTGGCGTTTTTGCTTTTCGTTTTTTTAGAGGCCGCTTGGCGTGTTTGGTTAGGCAAGATTCGACCTGCTGGCTGCTGACGCCTTCTCTGTCTGCTATATTTTTCAACCGTTTTTCCTCTGGCGTTTTTCCCCTCTTGTATTTTCCTCTGGCTACTGGCGTTTTTCCTCTCTTGTATTTTTACACCACCTCTGCGTGTCTGCGATCGTTTGGATCGTGCAAGCCAGGTTTTCCAGGCAAATCACGGCACATCAACCGCAATCTCGGCGCCGCATCGAGCACACGACGAACCGAACAGCCTGTCCGAGTTGCACAGCACCCTGCGCGTATATATCATGCACGCTCCATTGCGAAAAGTGAGCAACTAGCCATCAGTATACCATTGGATCCACTTTTAACGGTATAGAATGGTTGAAAGAAGAGGATAAATACCTCATCGCCAGCCGTCATCACCACGCTACCCCGCGCAGTTCTGCACATCTCCTCTGCCACTCCCCACCCCCTCCACTACCACCCGTGGCTGGCGGCGCCGGCGGCTCCTCGCCGTGTAGTCCCCGACCCTTCCCCACTGTGCTATCCCGCCTAACCTAACTGCTATAACCTCCGCTGTCACCGCCATTCTACCCCGCCTATCGCCCCCGCCACCACCCACCGCTGGGCCACCGCCTCCCCTCGATCTCCTTCTATGTTTGGGAGAAGGGCAAATCTGTAGCGGGGGAGGCGGATTTCCCTCCTCCGACGACAGATTCGATGGCGACGCCCCTCTAGGCTGCCAGATCCAGCGCGCCGTGGGGCTAGCAGTGGAGGAGAGCTTACGGATGGCGGCAGCGAGGGAGGAGAGCGAGAGGGAGCGAGGGATAAAGAAGCGGTTGCAGGGGCAAAGCTACGGAGGAGCGGAAGTAATCAGTGCTTTGAGATGCGTGCATTGAATCCAACGGCTGTCAAGCATCCCATCGGAACGGTATGGGGTACGCTAGTTTTTCTCTTGCAAAAAACCAAGGAAGCTAGCATCATCCGGTCTGTGCTCAAATTGAAGAAAAAAAAGCAAGTGCTAAGAAGATTGGCGCAAAACACAGACTGACAGGCACAAGCTAGCTAGTTGCTCTTCTTTCTTTCAATTCAAGCTCCAGAAAGCACATGAGGTGTTGTTAAGCTCCGCCATCAACATGCATGTACTACTTGATTATTCCTCCACGTTGTTTATCACGTAGGAGCGTGCATCCATGCAGCACGTACTGGGCGAACGTGGCAGGGGGCACTAACCAAGCTGGGAGGCCTCAAAACGACCCTCATATCAAACAAGGCTGCATGTTTAATTCCATGGTTCTGCACACGCAGGCATATATGACGCGCGGCGATGAGATTACGGATAGAATCGAAGCAGGGACGGCAGATCGTCGATGTTAAATTACATGATTTAGTAAGGCAGGTGGACGTGTCAATGAGAAGTTTCAGAGGCTCAAATTGACCACAATAACGTTCAGTTTGGAGCTGTATTAGCTCCCCCCCAGAACATTTCTGGAATATCATCTTCCGTGGATGGATATGTGAACTGCAGCCTTTTCCATCTTTTCCTCTATTTTGTTTGTCTGAAGAAACTGGCATACAGAAGCTTAGCGGTTAGCAGCCAGGAGTCCAAGAGCGATTGAAAAGGGACAGACTAGTGGTAGCGCTCCTGTTTCCGTTATCTACCCAACCAGCCACCACTCTCCATCCCTGCGAACCCCCGTAGCGAGCTCGCCTCCTCACCAATCGCCCGTCGTGCGTTCCCATTTCCACGTCTAGCCCATTATTGTGAGGTTGCCACGAAGGTAGCGCGCGGCCACGACGATGATGGGGGCAGCCGCAGGTGCAGCCGGCGGCGGCGTTCGGGGACACGACGCTGACCAAGGTGTTCGTGGGCGGGCTGGCGTGGGAGACGCACAAGGACACCCTCCGTGAGCACTTCGAGCGCTTCGGCGACATCCTCGAGGCCGTCATCATCTCCGACAAGCTGACCGGCCGCTCTAAGGGCTACGGCTTCGTCAGCCCCCTCCCTAGCCACCTTCTTCTTGCTCACGACGAAGCGCGCGCATGGCCTTCCTCTGACACGTTTGCAATTTGCATGCAATGCAACAGGTGTCGTTCAAGGAAGCGGATGCGGCCAAGAAAGCGTGCGAGGACGCCACCCCGGTCATCAACGGCCGCCGCGCCAGCTGCAACCTCGCCTCCCTCGGCGCCAAGCCGCGGCCCCAGCAGCCGCCCCTCGCCGCCGGCCACCCCGGCGCCGCAAGCGCCCGCGCTTCCCTCCCCTCACCACCGTCCCCGCCATCATCTCAAAGCCCACCGTCATGGCCCCTCCCGAAGGTATAGGCGTATAGCTTCTTACCACTGGTAATTCTTAAATTAAGTCGATGCACTCACAATTTGACAATTCCTGTAGTTACTAGATTGCTAGAGTAAAAATAGGAAGAATTAAATGAACAATTGCACAGGGCACTCGAAAATCCATGCTACAATTTAGCTGTTCTTTCAGTAAGTTCCAAATACACATGACAGCCTATCAATACAACTTCACCATCAATCAAAGATAAAGCTAGATCTCTCATAAGATGATAAGACAGCTACAGAAATACTATTACTAGACACGCCTTAATTAACAGCCATCATCAGTACAGCTTTGCATGCATGTGCATAATCTTTTGCTGCGCAAAGTTGGCAAGATCTAACCCAACTAATGACAGCATCTTTGTGCTGTACATGTACCGCAGTGGAGCAGGTGACTGGGTGCAGCTGAACGCATGGCGACGGTGCAAGGAATTAAAAGGAGGCCAAAGGTGCTGTGTCTCTGATTAACAAGCTGCACATGAAGGGTTCGTCCAATTGTCGGGCTAGTCTGATCCCTATTACATTCGTTCAATTCCCTCACTCGTGCGCCCATGGGGGTGAATGCCCTGCAAAATCTGTAACAAAGATTCAATTCGTCTCTCGTTTGCCTACCTGTTGTTCAATTGGCTCTCTGCTGCAACAACAGAACTTTGAGAGAGATTCTGTATTCTGACAGTGTTAAGAGACTGCAAATGATTGGAATGACCAGAAATCACAGCTTATCGACTTATTCTTCCGCCTAAATCTTGATCTACGAACACTTCACCAACTTGGAAAGAACCTTGAGCATCCCAACATATATAAGAGAAAAAATAGAACATAAATTGTGTTACTGAAAGTCTGAGACGGCCTAAGCTGTGCTTTCATTCTCTTGTGCAATTTCAATTTGACATGCAACACGAAGTTCCTGCACAACCTCCACAAGGATGTGTTACAATGGGAGTTTTAATTTGCAATATCTGCACAAAAGTCAAACGATGACTACAATGGCCAATGTGCCATACATGGCAAAGTTCTTGCACAAGTCTCACTAGAACACAAATTAAGGACATTTGATGCAAGACGTGCAAACAAATAACAGTATACATAGCATCCTTGTAAACCTGGTCGACGTCCGAACTCCGCATGGGTGATGATCACATACCCGAGAGACTGCACATTATTCATTAGGCAACAACATCGCTCACGTATCAAAAGCTGCACGCTTAAGAATTGATTTGTGTAATTTGAAGTCAGCAGTAAATTTAATTTGCGTCGACAGACATTTGGTAAGGCACGCTAGCAAAAGAGTATCACCAACAGTTACCTGTGTGATCAAATTCAGTGTCATAATATATTAGGAGGTCCGGGATCAAAGTCTGGTACAGGCAATCTTCAGAAGAAAGAAAGTCGGAGAACATAAACTTACAATAACAGATGAATAACAGAAAACAATTTCCAAGAACTAAACGTATTAACCAATGCTGGCAGTGTGAGACACAATTCTCTAAACACAAAAAAATTATATTCTATTGACCATCTCCATTAGCGAAACAAAATGCCTCCCAGATCCCAAGGGAAAACTACAGGTATTATTGGACTTCTATCCTCGCTATCCAATCACCGAGGCTGCATACAGTGTAGGATTTGTTGCAATCGCCCCGATGTAGTTCCCCTTCATATATTAGCTCTGGGCACCGACTGGACTGAGAAAAGTCTTCCATATTTACGGTTTTCTAGGGTATTCAGGGTTTGTTGCGCTTTTTAGATTCACTGTAAAGAATAACGCCTATAACTGTGAGTGTGTAACCAAGCATTCCGGTTACAGACACGGGGTTCCTGAATATCATAATTGAGACGACAACTGCCACGGCACCTTTTGCATTCCCGAGGACCTGGAAAAAAACAATGGATGTTAGATCTTTAAACCGTAATTGTCAATCTATTGTGGAAACTTGTTCGTTAATCTGAAACCCATTTCATATACGAACTAAGGACGTAATGTCTACTTCTTGAACAAACTAAGACAAAATGGCAAACAAAGACCCAGTGCATAGTTATGTACTAGAAAGTGAACAAAATACAGCAATATCATAATGTTTTGTGCCTAAAAGATGAACACGAATAGATACACTTAATCCACATTATCAATATCATAGAGCCAATAGGTGTTCAATAGGGCATTTAAGTTACATTCTCCAACTGGATTATCAAATGAGCTGCTGACCTGATCACAATAACAGCAGTGCAGCAGAACAGAAAGGTAAAACACAATACAATCTCATTCAGTTTGATACATGCACAGTTACGGATGGCTACTGCCAATTACTTGTCACACATCCCAGTACTGCTAACACAGGCATGTTCATACTGTATCCTATCGCAGATTTTTTATAAAAAAAGAAAATTATACCATATTCACCCACTGGCCGGCGGGGCAATAGGCACTCAACAGATAACCAAAATATTCTACAAAACTGGAATTATGTACATTTTCAAACAGGAACTATTTTAAGTTATACGAGACAGCAGCAGTGGGCATATATTTCAAGTTCAGCAACTGATGGGTTGAAAAAGTTGAAAACACCAGTATCTACCACCCGCATTCAGAATAAGGATTTTTAATATTGTCACCTCAAAAAGCTACAGTGCATCACTTAAAAGCTAAATATGTTGCTGCGGCATGTGAATAATGCAGGGACAGTGGCATGGATTAGTGGATTACTAATTGCTGTAACTTGATTGTTAAAACCATGTCTACAAGGGGGTGGGTTAAATGTAAAGTTTTCTGCAAGAAAGACCAAACGTGTCACATGCTGGAACTATTCAAGTGCATAGTTCATAAATAGTTAGGATAGAGATAAAAATAGTTAGTTTCTTTATTATATAGGATTACCATCGTATAGATATATTCTATCTATTAGAGATAAGTTTCCTTAGAGATTATTTCTTAGAGGTAAAGTCGAGTTATCCATATAAAAAAGGACAACATTTATCCATTATCATCAATCAATGAATAATAAAAAAGTATTCCCAAATATCTGATTCCTAGCACTGGTCTCTCCCCTAAACTGGCTACCCTAAATCCAACCCCCCCCCCCCAATCAGTGCCCTCTTTCATCTAGCACCGTTCAACACCTAGCCAACGCCGCCTGGCCTTTTTCCTGATAGTGTTTACTCCGTAATGATCTAAGGATCATGACAATTGGTAGTAGAGCAGTCGATCCCTTCCCACAGACTTATGCTTATCATGAAGTGCACCACTGCTGTTCCACGTTGGCTGCCCTCGTCGCCAATAACTTCCTTGAAATTGAGCAACGCTAAGGCCCTCGTGCTTTTGCCATCAATCGTCATCAACATACTATTGATCTCCCATACAAGGCATCGCAATTGCTTGCCAGATTGGGTCTTTCAAAGGTTGCAACCATAGCCGCCGCCACAACTCCAGGACAAGCTATCGCCGAAGGAAAGATAAGTTGCCACGTGCTAAAACTATTCATGTGCACTGTTCATGCGCAGCCACGTATGGTAGGATTATATTAGTTAGGATAGAGATAAGAATAATTAGTTTTCTTATTAGATAAGTTTACTATCTTATAGATATATTCCATCTTTTAGAGATGGAGATTATTTCTTAGAGGTAAAGTTAAGTTATCCCTATAAAAAGGGATAACATGTATCCATTATCATCAAGTAATAAATAATGAAGTACTCTCAAACCCCCGGTTCCTAGCTCTGGTTTCTCCTCTAGACCGGTTACTCTAGACCTATTCCTCTCCTTCAATCGGTGCCCTCTTTCGTCTAGCGTCGTTCTACCTTAAGTTGTCATCCAACCTCCCTCCGACAGATGTTTATCCCGTTATGAACTAAGATTCATGACAAAATGTAAATCAAATTCTTGTACATTGCGAAAATGTACACCGGTAACTTATGCATGGGGATGAATTAAGATTTAGATAGCACGACATACCTGTAGAGTCAATGCACTAGTATGTTTGGTCACCAAGAAATTGGTCAAATTGACGAAATACGCCATGCAAGAATTGAGCAATAGTAACCAAACAATCGTGAAATCCTTTTTGGCCAGTTGTATTGTAATGCCAACAACATTATCTTCCATAAAGATAGTAGCAGGAAGCAAGAGAATAACGGCAATTGGAGCCATGTACAAGAGCAGATTCATAGAATTAAGCTTCTCCCTGCAAGTTGGCAGAATAGACAAGGTGTTAAAAATAGCCTAAAAAAGACAAAGCTCTCAAAATCCATACAGCATCCGAAGAACAAATGAGAAATGTCCATATGTTCATGAAAGTAATACTTTAATATAAGATCATGCATACAAAATGGGCCATCTATACAGAAACGCAGAGAAGAATGGATTACCCCTCAGATGACAGAAGAATTCCTTGCAACACTGTCTTCAACGCCCTTGCAGCAGTGGCTCCAATGCACACGATGAATCCAAACAGATGAAAGCTAGGCTCTCCCTGTAAGTTTGATTTTGCATGATCCATATTAGTTGATGATAGAAATACACAATTCCTAAACCTTTTCTCATAGTGTGCAAGAATAGCAACAACTTGTTAAATTGACAGGTTACATGTAAATTCCCATAGTCGTAGTTGTCATCCCACAAATTTCTAACCTAGTATGTTGTGTTGCATGTAATAAACAATCAACACCACAATGTCACAATCAACACCACAATGTCCAATGAATGCACCAAAAACTCCCATGACGATCTCAAACAAGAGCATCGATGCTCTATATCGTGAGGATCCACATGTTATTTTCATGTCAATCAAAATCTAGCATTTTCCACGCTCCAGTTTTAGAATTCTTAAATCTAACTTTTCAATGCATTGAAACTCAACCAATAAGGTTTTTCAAGTGCTACATGATGAAAGGACGTCTTGGACATCCACAATGTCACCGCTGGAGTTTTGCAGCAGAACAATTATATTTCCTGATGTACTCATCTCCCTCAATGACTGTATGATCACGCAAACACCCAATCAACTGGATTACTCTCCGGCCAATCAAACAGGACAGATAGTGAACTATGGTTGTGTCGGTTACTCTTATAAATTGGCGGCTGCCTGTGTTAGTATTTAACAAGTGTATTGACATCAGTCATGAGGCGAACTATTTCTATTTCCCCAACTCATCATCCCCAAAATCCAATTCCCTAATGGAAAGGAATCATCGACATTTCAGACGGCACGCCCAATCAACTCAAGCTAGCCACCGACCGTTTTGCTCCAAATCTAATTAGACACTACAGCAGATCCTCTTCTCATCAGCTAGATCTCATCACTACCGAGTCCTGAGTTAGCCAAACCCTAATTCTCCCAGATCCAACCCAAACACCACCAGATCTATCGAAGCGAGAGATGGACAAGGAATAGGCAATAACTTACGCCGCTGGCGATGACGACGCCGGTGACGACGGGGACGAGGGTGAGGTACGTGACCCAGGACTCCCGCTTGACGGTCATGATGTAGGCGAAGACGGCGGTGAAGAAGGGGGTGGTGGCGCCGACGGCCTGGTTGAAGGATACAGGGAGGTAGCGGAGCGAGACGTTGCCGGAGACCACGGAGCTGCAGAAGACGAGGCTGAGCGCGGCGATCTTCGCGAGCTGGACGCGGGAGCGGACGAGCTGCATGGGCACCACGCGGAGCCAGGCGATGGCGGCGTAGGAGAGGAGGGCACAGGCGGACATGTGGCACATGGTGAGGAAGATTGGGTACTTGAAGCCGTAGTTGCTGAGGAGGTACTTGTTGAGCAGGAGCACGCCGATGTTGGAGGAGTACCACGCAGCGACGAGCCCCACGGTGAAGAGCCGCCCGTTCCCCGCCGCGCCCGCGCCCGCGCCACCCGGCAAAGGCGAGGCGCCGCCCTTCGCCGTCATCGCGGCTGGTCACGCGCGCGTGGATCTGGGGGGGAGGGGGAGGGGAGGCAGTGGTGGCCTGATGGGAATGGGGGGTCGGCTTGTGTTGGGTTGAGGGTGAATTGGTGGTGGATTTGGGCTCGGAGCGGAGGCGTGTGAGCCTGTGTTTATGGAGGCGACGGCTGTCGGTGGAAGGAGGGAGAGCGGACGGGAGGGGGAGAGATTTTTTTAGCTTTCCTCCTTTTGCCGGAGGGCATACCTATGCTTACCTTTGATTGTGATCTATGTTTTTTAGTTATCTATAAGAGAATATAAAGTAATAAAAATTTATGTATAGATTTATTTGATATAAATAAAATTGTTATAATATATATTACAATTAACTTATAAACTCTATCTTAAAAAAATAATCTGTTTGAAAGTTAGTTACTACATAAAAACAGAAAAGTAGTTTATAGAAACCGAAAAGAAGAGGCCCGCAAAAGCGTGAAGCGTTGCACGTATGCATGCGTTCATTCTCAGCCGTCCAATCTAAATCCGATGGTTGCGAAGCGAGACGCGTGTGTTTTGCACAAAACCCCCCGCCTGGCAGTCACTGTTTTTCTAATTTGCCCTTGCCCGGGAGTGAAGCCCTACCCTCAAACGCAATCTCCCTGTCCCTCTCCTGTCCGCACCCCGCCAACGACGGTGGAAACCTTTACCAACGGTGAGTAGGAAGTCTTCTCGATCTTTCGCCCTCCCGCACCCTCAAGTCCATCCGTCCCGCGCCCTCTTCCTAGCCGCCCCTCCTGGCGATTTTGCGGCGGTGGCAATCACGGTCGACGGCCACGGCGAGAAGGGCGGTGCCGCTCCTTTCCTTGAGTACGGTGATGACGAGTAGTTCCTTGAGAAGGATGGCTTCCAGCGCCGCCCCTCAACATCCAACTGATTCAGGTATTAAACGAATTGACTTATGTTGTGTACATTGGGTTTGTTCATATGTTTCTTCATGCAAACCCTTGATGAAACCAAAGATGGAGGCAACCTTGACCAATGGTGAGTAGGAAGTCTTCTCGATCTTTTGTCCTGTCGCGCCCTCGAGTCCATCCGCCACGTGCCCTCTTCCTATCCACCCCTCCCGACGATTTTGGTGGTGGCAACCACGGCTGATGACCACGGCGAGACGGGTGGCATCGTCCCTCCCCTTGAGCACGATGATGATGAGTAATTCCCCGAGAAGGATGGCTTCCAGCACCGTCCCTCAACGTCCAACTGATTCAGGTATTAAACGAATTGACTTATGTTGTGTACATTGGGTTTGTTCATATATTTCTTCATGCAAACCCTTGATGAAACCAAAGACAGAGGCAACCTTGACCAATGGTGAGTAGGAAGTCCTCTCGATCTTTTGTCCTGTCGCGCCCTTGAGTCCATCCGCCACGTGCCCTCTTCCTATCCACCCCTCCCAGCGATTTTGGCGGTGGCAACCACGGCTGATGACCACGGCGAGAAGGGTGGCGTCGTCCCTCCCCTTGAGCACGATGATGATGAGTAGTTCCCCGAGAAGGATGGCTTCCAGCACCGCCCCTCAACGTCCAACTGATTCAGGTATTAAACAAATTGACTTATGTTGTGTATATTGGATTTGTTCATATGTTTCTCATGTAAACCCTTGATGAAATTGACTCTGCAGCAATGTCATCTATCAATATCTTACCAATTCAAGAATGGGTTAATTCCTTATCATTGGTTGAGATAACTTCCTCGCTAAGGATTGATGGTGGATTTAGTACACCCAAAAGGAAAGCTAATATGCCTCTCTACGTGAGTATGAGTAGCTTTATCGATTGACGAAGTTGTCGTCACTGCAATGTTCATTATTTCACACCATTTAATTTGTGATATTGCTGTGTTCGTTATTTACACCCGATTGTGAGGACAAATTGAAGCCAACTGTAGGGATGGAATTTGAATATATCGAGCCCGTGAAGAAGTTCCACAAGTCATATGCACATAACATTGGTTTTTCAGTTTGCATTGGGCAGCAAAATTTGTTGAATAAGATAGTTCAATACAAGTGCTTTATGTGCTCGAGGCAAGGTTATGAGTCCAAGAAAGATAAGAAACTTGCTAATCCCTCTAATAAGAAGATACATAATATGAAGGAAACTATATGTGGATGTGATGCATATATTTTTGTGAAGCTGTGTAATGATAACTAGTATAAGATAACTTCAATGGTTGAGCACCATAATCATGGACTTGTGTCGCCTGATAAGCTCCATTTGATTAGATCAAATCGTGGAGTTAATGAGAGAGCAAAAAATACATTGTACACATGCCACAAAACAAGCATATGCATCTCGCATGCTTATAGGCTACTTCATGTCAGTTATGGTGGTTTTGAGAATGTTGGATGCACGAAGAGAGATTTGCAAAATTACTACTGTGATCTTAGGGGAAAAATCAAGAATGTAGATCCTTCTCGTGGAACTACTCATTATCGTTGTTGCCATCATCGTGGTGGTTGCCGTCGCCGCCTACAGCAAACCCTAGAAGGGATTTGGGGGTGCACAGTGGAAGGAGCCGGGGGCGTGGAGGAAGAAAGATCGAGGCGGTATCGAGTCTCCCTCACCGTCGCTGTGGCTGAGGGATGGGAGAGGGAGAGGCAGAGCCGTGGCCTTGTCATCGTCATGGCAGTTGCTGTTGCCACCAACAGCTAACCCTGGAAAGGGATTTGGGGTGCACAGTGGAAGGAGTTAGGGGCGTGGAGGAAGGAAGATCAAGGCGGCGTCAAGTCTCCCTCGTTGTCGCTGTGGCCTAGGGATGGGAGAGGGAGAGAAAGATCTGTGGCCTTCCACCGCTGTGGCCATCGCTCGGTGATTTGGTTTGAACATGGAGATAGGGAGCTTGGTTTGGGGATGGGGATCGAATGTGGGTAGGGCTTCACTCTCAGGCGAGGGCAATTTAGAAAATTAGCAATAGCCAGGAGGGGGTTTTGTGCAAAATAAGCACTTCTCATTTTCACAACGGTTATATTTAGATCGGACAACCGAGGATGGGCACGTGCATATGTGCAGTGTCTCAAGCGTGTGCATAGGATATGCCCTCTTTTGCCGTGTTTTCCATGGACGTTGGTTTTGTTTTATTTATTGACTAGTAGGAGTAGCTCGGCTTTTAGGTTGAGGGGTTTGCAAATTGAAATCGTTTTTGCTTTTTAAAAGATGTATACATCATACCAAATGCTAACTTCGATGAAAACCAATCCAAGCAGCCGTCTTTAACTTGTAGGTTTTGAGCTAAAATATGATACAATGAAATCAAACCAATAAGATCTTAAAGAGTTGTTCATAGTGATTTTACAGAGAACTCTCTAGGACTATTGGTAGCATGTCCGGATGACGGTGGGTTGACGATGATAAGTTAGGATTTAGAATTCACCGGATTAAGTTTTGGGGTTTATCAAGACATTGACTACAAAGAGGCAATTTAGGTGTTAGGCTAGTAGCAATGAGCGGGGAGAGGAGGTGGTACAACGAGATTTTTTTTCTTGAGTATGGATGTCAACAGAGTCGAAGGTGGTTGAACCAGAAAGAGCACAATTGTAACGAAAATGCAAAGCCACATATACATGGATATCCATGCATATGTGGTGCCATTGGATTGGCTTTAAGATCTGTGCCTCTCTCACACCTCATCTCTCTCCCCCTCTCTTTTCTCCTTCTCCCCTCTTCTCTCTTATTCCATCTCTTGTCTCGAGCTATGGCGAGGCAAGCCGTCGTCACCGTCGCCCCGTAGCCACACTGCTGCCGTCCTTTGTCAGATCTAGGCTCGAGCTCCCCCGTGAGCTATCCTTCACCTCTATCATGCCTTCTTCTTGAGCCCGACGACTGCATATATAAAGCGGTGATGGCATGGTATTCTTCTTGAGCTCCAGTGGAGGTGATGTTGGGCACGGACGAAGGCGATGGCCTCTACTTACTGCACGCGCTCTTGCTCCTCCTTCTCCCCCAGGACTAGTGACGGATGTGAGCAGTGGTGGTGCGACTTTGTGAGTGGTGATGATGCACACTTGCGCACGGAGGCAATCGGAATCAAAAGCGATACACAATCGGGAGAGGTGATGCACAATCGGGACAGGAGAGAAGGAAAGGGAGTGTGGCACGAATCTTAGAGCCGGTCTTAGAGCCGGTCCAACGGCTCTGGGCATACATGGACATCCATGTAAGATTGGTAAAGCCACTCTCCAATTGTAACCATCTTTTCATCGATTTTCTTCTTCTAGCGTGTTTGTCACAAATTAAAATTATGTTGCGTTTCGCTTCTTTCTTAGAAACAGTGCTATACAAGCACACACTATAGATTTGTTTCCTTTTTAATAGGCCGTTACACGGTAAGTATGTGTATTTAGCAAGAGCACGGCATGATAATTTAGTGGCATCGGTTATACTGCACTTCCATTAGCAGTAGGCCCTTAATGATCACTACCTATCCTACTACTTTTACAAAATCAGCAGTGTGTTTGGTCAAAAGTTTGGCAGGAAACCCAGTGGGCAGCGACCTTAAATTTGGCAGCAGAGCATGGAAACACTGGCTCTTAGGAAATTAGAATTAGAATTGTGCGATTTTGAATATAGTAGGATATAATTAGGAAAATAGTAGGATACACTCAAAACAACGAGACGAGTGATTGCCTGCCTAACCCGTGGACCCTGCGGACTCGGTCACTCGATGGAACGGAATTGGTCAGTATGACTATGAGCACACGAACACGACGTGCCTTTTGTTTGGTCCAGAGCAAGCGAACAAAACGCTGCTCCGCCAATACGAACTGGTGGGCGAAGTGGTCGTCGTGCTGGGACACCGGACTCGGTTTCCGCGTGCCATTTGAGGAAGTCAGCGAGATGCTTCCTGCAGCTAAACACGGCAGTTAATACTCTTAATAATGACGTGTCTCAAGCTTTGTGCTTACTGCTATTATTACTGGTAATTACTATGTTTGAATATGCTTAAGGCTTACGAGTTTTTAAATGGTATGTTTTTTTAAAATGGGTTCTACAAATTGATTATAATAAACACTATACCAACTTTAGATATACCGATTAAAATCGTGTACGACTATATCTTTTTATACTCTTTTATAAATAATCAGAATTCAAAAACTATAAATCAAAAGTTATAATATGCACTCCAAAAGAACTCACTAGTGCTGACTTGGCACGGTCGCAGGTATAGCTAGTAGCAACAGTACGATTGAACTGTACATGATCGAAAAAAAAGAGGAGACAATTATCGCGAGGCTGGTTCGCTTTTGGCAGTACAAAAAGCGGTGAAGCTCACAGTGGAAAGGCATAGGCTAACGAGCGGGAGGCATATTCCGATCGAGCCCCATTTCGGAGGAATCGCTTCTATTCCTCGTCGCTTTTGGGTTTATCTGATTAGATGGGATCAGCAACCAAGAGCAAGAGAGTGAAGAGGGGAAAAAAAAAGCTATGACCTGTCTAATATGGTTATGGTTTTTGATTTTTAGCTAAAATGTTTAAATTTTAACTGTTTGTGATAAAAATTACGGACAGAAAGATAATCGCTTGCGATTTTAGATTATACAGATGTTAGGCTTTTAATGTGTACTACAATTAACTTGTAGATCCTATCTTTAAAAAAATATTCTATTTAAAAGTTAGGTACTGTAGCAAAAGTCAAAAACCGCTTTTAAAAACTGAAAAGGACATACCCTATACTTACTTCTAGCTGTGACTGATAATTTTTAACTAAAATAAATACTATAGTGACTATTAAATTTTAATTAAGATATCAATTAAAAAAAATAAAAAAAGTTATATCTCTATAGACAATAAAAAAGAAAAAAATTATTTATAAATTAATATATTCAAAATAGCTTTTAGTTTTAGAAAACAAAAGTCCGAAACCGAAGCGCGTACTGAAGAGACCATGATCCACTAGGAAAGTGATGGCAAAATCGCACGCGAAAGAGTTGTGCCTCGAGGCAGACCATCTCACGCGATCCAAGATTAGACCATGTGTAAGCATCAGTACACGTGATCAGCAACCAAGAGCAAGAGAAGGAAGACGGGAAAAAATGCTATACTTATTTTTGATTATGGCTGATAATTTTTAATTGAAATAAACACTACATAACTATTAATTTTTAATCAAGACATCTAATTAAAGAAAAATAAAAAAGCTATATCCCTATAGATAATAAAAAAGAAAAAATTATTAAAAATTAAGGCGTTCAAAATAGTTTTTGGTTTTAAAAAATAAAAGTTCGAAACCGAAGGCCGTTTTGAAGAGATCATGATCTACTAGAAAAGTGATGGCAAAATCGCACGCGAACGAGTTGTGCCTCGAGGCAAACCATCTCGCGCGATCCAAGATTAGACCATGTGTAAGCATCAGTACACGGAATTGAGTCGATTGACCAAGTTTTCTGAACTATATACCAGCTCCCTTCCTCTACGAGATTTCTTTTACTCGGTAAACCTGACAAGTTGTTGGTGCCAGTTGCTGGCTCCCGATATATAAGCCATGATACGCGACGCGATACGTGCGGAGATTAACACTGAAGTATACGGCCATCAAGAGCCTGGTGAGTTTCGGACACATCCTTCGACCACTTGAGAAAAAAATAACAGAAATTCCAGGGCAGAATCGTCTGTGGCCGAGAGCTGAGAGCACATGCCAGATCTTGCCCGAGAGTACTATACTAGTAACTAGTAAGCGGCACATGCCCTGGCACTGGCAGCTGGAATGTTTATCCCAGCCCAATAACAAATGCCTCCAGAGAAGAATATTCCTCTACGCCCCACCAATACTTGACATCCAGCACTACTCGAGTACAGAGTCAACAACTCGGCAATCACCTAGTAAGGTTACTATTAAAAGCAACCTCATTGACCTGTCAATTTGTCATATATCAAGGCAACCAAAGGAGCACAATCAATTTTATTCGTCAGGCCGAAAGCTCGGCGAAGGTTTGGCCAGAGTAGTACCGCCAGAGCCCCCACATCTGTGACTTCCGTGGCCGCCATAAGACACGGGGGGCACTTCACAAGGACAAGATAGAGCAACAGTGTTTTAGGCATCGTGTGCCACGATGGCACGCAGGAAGAATGACAAGGGAAAATTGCTCACCCCTACGATGGTTGCTGAATATAGTTTTTATTGTTTCACAAAAAAAAAAACACACACACAAACCTGTTGGATAGCAGCACGACTGAAGGGCTTGACCAGTCCCTAGGAACAAACAAAATTGCTCTACTCCTCTATTAGCAAAACATCCAGAACCCTATGTTATCACAGCGACAAGGCGAGGCGAGGCGTTCCGGAGGTGCCAGGACGCCTAGGCGCCTAGGCGAGCGTCTAGGCGATGATTAGACGATGGTAAGAAAATAAGAAAACGGAACTCTAGAAGTCTAAATTAAAGTCTAAATCAGGATATTTATAAAAACAAAGGATCTAATTGCAATTTTATAGAACTACGAGGACTAAATTCGAAATGTTCCAAATCCTTTTTATCACACTCCCGATTTCCTCTCGTCACTCTGTCGTTCCGTCTCTCACGGTCCGCCCACCCGCTCCCAATCCCCTCTCTCTCCGAGCGCGCCGCCTCTCTCTCTCGCCTCCTCCGAGCGCCGCCGCTTCTCCTCCGACGCCTCCTCGGATCGCCGCGCCTCCTCCACCTGGGCCCTCCACTGGCTCGGCCGCCTCCTCCACTGGACGACGCCGCCGCCGCCGCCTCCACCCGGACGACGCCGGATCCCGCCTCCCCGCGCCGGATCGAGGCTCCTTGCCGCCGGATCGAGGCTCCTCGCCACCGGATCCGGTCCCGCCACCGCCACCGGATCCAGTCCCGCCGCCGCCGCCTCCACCCGGACGACACCGGATCCGACCTCCCCGCGCCGGATCGGGGCTCCTCGCCACCGGATCCAGTCCCGCCGCCGCCTCCACCCGGACGACGCCGGATCCGATCTTGCGCCGCCTCCCGCCACCATCTCCCCGACGCCTGGAAGCTCAGTCGACCGTCTAACTTCGACAAACTAGGCGACAGCCCCTGACGTCCACCTTGAAGCGCCAGGACGCCTAGGCGTTGCCTAGGCGACGCCTTGATAACATAGCCAGAACCTACAAAACATTCAACTCTTCGAGTTCTATCTGCATCTGAACTTGACTACTTTGCTCTTTTAAGACTGGAGATAAAAGAAGACAACTTTGCTTAGAAGAACATAAGTTAAAGACTGGAGATAAAAGAAGACAACTTTGCTTAGAAGAACATAAGTTAAAGACTGGAGATAAAAGAAGACAACTTTGCTTAGAAGAACATAAGTTACAACATATATGATTTTAGTGATAATGGGTATCCCCATGAGACTCTTGAATAGAAAGTAAAACCACATAATTTTGTTGTTCTCGAGATTCTAATTAAATCACATGCAGCTTCCTTGCCGATCTTACGCGGATATGCCTTTTTGCTCTTCAAAATTAGCACCAGTGTACTCACCGTTGCTGGCTTTTCAACTAGCTGCGGGATTTGACAGCCCATATTCAATCCGTCCCTGGTAGTCCTGGTCTCCTGGATTACAGACATTTCAAAATTAGCATCCTTCGCAAAACAAAGTCAACTTATTCAATGGCTACTCGACTATCATGACGTTCTGGTAGATTTCTTTCTGTTTGAAAAAGTATTTCTTGAATTATTCAGTACACTAATAATGCCTCTATTTGAAATGCAATGTGCTGTTTCTTCCTCCCCTCTTTGAAACAATAATTTTCCCTTGAACCCGCAGGCTCTATATCAATCCTCCCCTGACCTTTGCGGTGGCTCCACTGCTAATATTCATTGTCCGCTGACTCTAGAGTTATGCAAAAATCGCCCAAATTGACAGAACTTACGCATAAGGTCATAACACTTACATGGTTTAATCAAACTTTACACTCGCGTATGACCGGTATGACAACAAATAGAGGGTGCATAGTGCTTTCAAATTTTTCCCGAAGTATTAGCCAATTTTTCCCTCCAATAGCTTTGAGAAGCTATAAAGATCAAGAACCAAAAACTCTGAAAAACGCTGTGCTACAGTAGTTTCAGCCCCATGAACTGTAAATTCAGTGTTGTTTCAAAAAAGAAAATGAATAAAAATTTTAATCCGTAAATCTAAAAAGCTTGAAACTTAAACCAAGGCTAAATCATAACCTTAGGGGCCTGTCACAACCAAAAATCTTAAAGGAACTTGAGAGAATTAGGATCTTTTGGTTCGTGAAGCTCTGCTGTACCAAAACCAGGCCAAAATTTAAAATTAAGCTAACTCTCAAACCAAAATTCCAAATCACTTCAAATTTGGTATGCACCTTCTCTAGGATGTCAGGAATCTATTCTAATCAACAATCAAGAGAATCGTTACCAAAGTTTAGACATTTCTCTGTTTGAAAAAAAGTTGCACAAAAAACAGTGAATGTAACTTGCTCGTGGGTGAATGATAGCTAAGATGGTTTTAAATGTATTATCATATATCACAGTAGGTTAGAACACTAAAGAAATTGAGATAGAAACAGTTGAATCAAAAAATCACTTGGAGAGACCAAAAAAAGCAAAAACTGAGTTTCTTCATGAACTTGTTGTATAAGTGTCTAGATGAGTGGATGTTTGACTTTCATATATTCTCTCCATCTCTTACACGTTCTTGGTATAACAAGATCAAGAAGGGGAGAGAAAGAAGGAAAAATCAACTAAATCAAAAGCAAATCAATCGGCACAAGAGAGATTCATGTGGATGAACAAAGATTGATGTATTGCTACTTGAGAATGAAGGTTTTCAACCACTCTACTTGGAGGTCAAGAAAGCACACCACTGCACTCAATTTCTCTCAAAACCTACCCCTAGAACCATGAACACTTGGTCTCAAGAGGATTGTTGCACCACTGGGTTGCCATATGTCAACAAGTTTCTCTTGTTCTGGTTCCACAGACCACACCTCACTTGGACTGACCAAGCCATATAGTGCAACCTGCCACTCGAATTTTCCTTCCACGTTTCTCGCCTTCCGTGTGGCATGATTGAGGTCAGTTATCTCACACAGCATTCTTGATCGTTTTGGATCTTAAGTCCTATATAAACGTAGCCCCGATTTTTGCTGTTGACCATGATTGACTCCAAACGATCATACACATCTAAAGACAAAGAAATCATTTTCGGACCACTGACCTAGGTCATCAAATTATCCTATGACTCAAATTTCCCAAAATCATTCATTTTTGCAAGTTGTCCAGAAAAATCTGTAAATTTGCAAATTCCAAATTTTCACTTATCCAAAATGATAATAGTTCATTACAACAAAATCATGAACTTTCTTACATGGTCCTTCAACTCGCATAGGGCTAAACTCAAATTTCATAACTCCAGGTCATGGTTATTAAGGCGTCGCTTAGGCGACGCTTAAGCGTCGCCTAAGCGGTAAGGCGGCCTGGGGGGGCAAGGCGTTGCCCCCGCCTTGCCGTCCGTGCCCAAGGCGGCTCAGAAGCGAGGCGCGCGCAGACCGGTTGGCGCGGAGGCCGGATCCGGCGTCGTCTGGGTGGAGGCGGCGGCATCCGGGTGGAGGGCGGCGGCGCAGACCGGATCCGACGCGGGGAGGCCGGATCTGGGCTGGGGCGGCCGAGCCGGGGTGGAGGCGGCGGCGGTCGATCTGGAGGGGAGGCGGCGGCCGATCCGGAGGAGAGGCGGCGGCGCTCGGGGGAGGAGGCGGCCGGCGGCGCTCGGGGGAGATCGCTCGAGTGAGGATCGATCTCACTCGGTCGATCTGGGGTGGGAGTTATAAAGGATTTGATATTTTAAAATTTAGTCCTCGGAGTTCTATAAAATTACAATTAGGTCCTTCTTTTTAGAAATCTACTTTGATTTAGACTTCTAGAGTTCTGTTTTCTTCGCCTTAATATACGTGTAAGGCGTCGCCTCGCCTTGCGCCTTACCGCTTAAAAGTCGTGAGAGGGTGGGTCGCCTCGCCTTACTGCCTTAATAACTATACTCCAGGTCCTCTCTTGTTCAGGGCATGTTCATATTGGCTTTTACTTCTGATTTTTGCTTTTAGAAGCAGAAGCCAATACGAACGCTTTAACTTCTATAAGCCATTTCTATCAGTCACTGTTATTCATTAGCCACTACTTTTCGCTTTAACATATTATAACGTACTTTGTATTTTATTATATCACAATCCTATCAGTTATTACTATTCATCAATCGCAGCCAAAAGCTATTAGCATAAACCAATATGAATGAGCCCTTAATTTTTGAAAGGATCTTTTCTGTTCGGACAAGACCTTATTTGGGAATTTTGAACAAGTTTGGGAATAGCCAAACACAAAAGATTAGAAAACCTCGTGATGACTTTTCTCAATCATCTTAGTTCCGTTAGTTGACCTCCGCATCGGAGTTCAGTATTCTAGTTCTACTCGACCTGTGCAAGCCCATGGAGTAGATCAGCTGTCAAATGCCTAGGTACATTTTACAGGTAAGTCAGCCTAATCAAACCCCATCCAAATAGGCCCTAAAGAGCTGCATGTTGATCCTTTTACACTAAAAAAACTGTACTTTCCTACACCAAACAATAACTACCAAAAGGCGGATATATATACTCATTACTCACTAGCATGTGATCTGCAGCAGGTACACGCTATTCAAGCTTTGCTCACATCTGTAGGATAGCTCCCCAGGACTCTTAAAAAGGTTGCAAACTCCTGCAAATAAAGAAACATGAGTCACCATTTACTCGACACCAGATCATACTAACCAAGAAAGTGCACCTTCAAGTTTTCAAGAGCGTTCTGAGTATTTGGATCGGCCATCGATGCCTCAAGGTCGACATAAAAGAGGTAGTCGAAGTACCTGGTGCAACCCAGGATCAAATGGGTTAAGAAGATATAAACAGCACAAGTAGCTCTCATATTTGTGTAGAACTGCAGAAAACCAAATTGAATAAATGTGGGGGTCATAGGATTGTTTATCTAACTTTAAGGGTGTGGAGAAGTTGTCATCAGCTACACGAAGAGGCCTTTTCTTGTGTGGACGGCTTTCTATCTGCGCATCCATTCAAAAAGCAAAACACAATGATAGTGAATTATTACTACAAAACGCATGCTAGTGACAAATCAAAGTTGTTTTGATATACCTTGGTGAGGTTGATTTCCCTCAGTGCAAAAACTGCAAGTGCCTTGAAGAGTTGCCCAGAACCTTCTTCAAGTGAAAAGACTATGCTAGTCTGAAAATTAAATAATCATACAACAAGTCAACCGGGTTTGTTTTTTCTTTTGGGAAGGAATGAACAACAGGAAGGAAGATGAAAAAGAGGTTCCACTGCGATTTGTACCTTGAATGGTTTATCAGTGCGAGGTATAATGGGTTCTCGAGCCAGCATCATAAAACGGGTGACATTATCTTTGTCATCCTAAGTAAAGAGATGGGCTAATGTTGAGGATAACAAACAGAACATGTTCTCTCAGTTTAGCATGAAATCACTGTACCTGAATATTTTCAGAAAGAATATCCAGTCCATAAAGTTCAGCAGCCAATGAACTGGCAACAGCACCAGTGTCTTGGAGCATTTGTTCTGCAACAAGCTAGTAAAGAAGCATCGTGTTATGTTTAATAACACAGAATTCACTTCATGAGTCACTTGAAATCCCATCTATTAAAAAAAATCAATAGAGATTTGCTCAAAAAGGTTGAGCTAGAGATCTCCATTAGAAGGTGAATACAGGTAGACGGAAGCATCACTCTACCTTTGCTGCACCAGCAGTGTCATCAACGGCTTCTCTATGTTCAATTCCTAAATCTGTCAGTGTGTGCTCACATTGCGCAAGAGCCTAAGAATTTAAAAATGATGTGTTCGCAAGATTAAAACACAGAAAAAAAATGAAAAATACTAAGGCCATATTATCCAAGAAGTTCACCTGGGGATGACTCATGGCACTGCGCAAGTTTTCAATCTTCACACCACGATTAGCTAACAGGCAATGCCGAACTGCAATGCGAACCTCTCCAACAATGTGTAACCTATGCCGAAGTAAAAGGTCATAGTTCCGATGTATGCTACCACCCAATGAATTCTCAAGTGGCAGTACTGCTCTATCAGCTAACCAGTTTTCAACAGCCTGTAAAAGGACCAAAGGACATCAAAGTTCCATCACGTTTATTTGTTTCTGCTACAAACACCTTCAACTATGTATTACCAATACGCCATGCAAGTTACATACATGGAGTACAAACGTCACAAAGTGTCCAAACGGTAAAAGAGAGAAAATGAATGCCAAATTTTGTAGTAGACTAGTAGTATTGTTCTGTTTGATTCACTCCTGTCCAAGAAAACTAGTTTTTATCAAAGAAGATTTTGTTGATACAGTAACACATTGAGAGCTGGTAGTTATTGAAGTCCTCCCCCTAATAGCTTATTACCAAAAATTGACATGCCAAAAAACATTGAGCATTCTATCTCACAAAAAAAGAAGAAGCTTTTATGGACAAATGAGATGTGCTAGTCGTAGTTTCTTTGACAAATTAGTATTTCTTTGTGTAATACTGCATTTAAATAAAGCAACATGGAGCACAACCGATTTGGTGTCAAAATTTCAAATTCTCAACAAATTTCATAAAACAAACATTTAACATTTTTCAATTCGATGCTCGTCATCTGAAACCACGACATGAACCAAGCAACCAAAAAACGTGCTCCATTTGCACCACCTTCAGCATAGACAAACAGCCTAACACAAGCAAAATTTTCCACATCGATACCTGAAATGCAGTATCAAAGTGCTCGCAGGGCACGGTCTGGCAATTGGGGTACGCCTTCTTCGCTGCCGCCTCGCTATACGCTCCAGGGAAACCCTGATTGATCACCAAAACCAAACTCCCTTTAGATTTACAACGAAAAGCACACGCACAAACACGGAGACTGATGTGAAACAGAAACCGAAACACCACACACGGTTCGTCGAGCACCTGGTAAGCAACCTTGAGCCCCTCCCCACCCGCCTCCATCAGGTCCGTGCTAGTGAGCGGCCCTAATAAACCCGGTGCAAAAACCAGACACCACAGATCAGCACCACTAAGTGATTAATCATTAAACCGAAAACCCGACTCGAAATCGACTAAAAAAGCGCCGCCGCCGCGCGACTTACGAGGCAGCCAGTGGGCATCGCGGGAGGCGGGGACGGGGGAGTCGGTGACAGGCGCAGGCGGACCCGGGAGGCCGTTAACGCCTACGCCATCCGCCACGCTCGGCCGCGGCGGCGGGGCGGAAGGGAGGGAGACGGAGTTGCCGGCGGCGGCGCTGCTGCATTTGAGGGAAGAAGCGTGCGGGCGGCGGGTTGACGAGGAGGAGGAGGCGGCGGCGGCGGAGCGGGTCCGGGCGCGGAGGAAGGGAAGCCGGAGGCAGGTCGTGGAGGTGGAGGCCATTGCCGCGGCCCCGCGCTGGCCCGCAGGGAGAGAGAAGTCGAGAAGCGGAGATTTTTCTCCCTCTCGTTTTGTGAGTTGGAAAGTGGAAACGCTGCGTGCGGGCGTGCGGTGTGGCTGCCTGCGTACGAGTCCCGGCGCCGCGCTGCGCCGCGCGCCCACGGCCGGCCGAGGATTTTTTGGTCGCGGTTTTCGGTCTTACCGGCTGCTGCAGCCTGGTCACGTACTCGACTCGTCGTTTGCCCTTGCTTTTCCCGTGTGGGGATGGAGAGGTTGTGTTCGCTACGCACTCCTCGTCTTCTGCGCGAACGTGGCTGAAGGGACTGATGGGCATGGAAAGAAATGCATGCCAATAGAACTTTTTTTGTCACGACAAAATTGCGCAATGCCAATAGAACTTTATCTTGGAACATAATGAAAACTCCTAAAACAACATGAGACTAAACATGAAAAATTTTAAACGTTTTTTTAAAACTTACTGAAACTGTATAAAATCTATCGCTATACTTTGCAACAGTATACCGTTGTTTAGTCGCTTTTTTCTGAAAACATATTATCCAAATATGCCCATGGCAAAAGTTTACTACTGACAAGCGCTGGCAGTTGATCCAATGGTTAGGTTATGCTAGAAATTGTTGGTACTGCAAGCTTGTCTTCATGTCTCGAAAAAGAAACTTTTATTCTTCTCGAGGAAAAAGATACTTCTATTGTCACCGAAATATATGCCTTGAAGCAAAGCAAGAAATTAGAGCGTAGAATGAAGGAAAGCAAGAAATTAGAGCGTAGAAATGTAGAACGCGATTACACTAAAGATTCTTGGGGATACGGAAACCACCTCTTGTAGTTAAGTATATTTTCAGTAAGAATTTTATAAAGCTGTGAATTTATATCCGGTCTTCGTCTTTTTATATGTGGGCTAAAGGACACATGAGGGTGTGGTGGTGTGTGCCTGTGCCTATTGAAAATAAATTCTTCGAGATACGATCGTGAATTAGCCTGCTCATGCAGGTCCGGCCCACCCATGCATAGAGGCCTAAAGTCCTTTGCAAGGTCCCCAAGACGGGGCTGGCCGCCTGATCTCGTCCCAGCTTGTACCGGGCCTTCCTGGAAGCTACCTGAAGGTGCAATCATGCAGTTCTGCAATCAGTCAGTACGTTTTCTTCGACCAGTGTCAAATCGGAAAGGATCCGGTCTGGTCGAGTAGTATATCATTGCAAGGCTAGTTTGTAAAATTAAAGTCATCATACACCCTGCTAATACTAAACATTATCAAGTGAGTTGTTGTTAATTTATTGATCAAGCAAATCACTCTCCGTGGGCCTCGATGTCGTCGCAATTTAGTGTAGTGCGAACTAACATGTAAACTCTCAGCTGATCATACTCATCAGTTTGCTTCCTGAGGAGATGCAATTGATAAACACAATCATCTTGAATGTTCAGCAACAAAGAGACCGCGAGATCAAATCTCAAAAAATGAAAAAAATCTACTGACGAGGTGTCAAACAGATGGGAGCGACTTGTGAGATCGTCAGAGATACATAAATGTCTAACTCCCTCTCTCAATTGAGTAATGGAAGTCAGGAATCAGAACAGAATATGAGGGGAGGGCGAAGCTTAACTCCTGTCTGCATGCTCTCTGTGTCTTGTAATATAAGTTCAGTGTATATATACCTCGTAAGTATGTTATTTAAGTAATATTTAATAAAATTAGATCATAGTTACTTCTTTTATATAGATATATTACTATTCTTTCTATTAAAAATAAATCTAATATAATTTTATTAAATGTTACTTAAATAATATACTTTTAGGTATATATATATCAGACTTAGGGTCTGTTCTTTTTAACTTCTCAAAACGGCTTTTATCTTTTGCTACAGTACCTAATTTTCAAACAGAGTATTTTTTTAAGATGGAGTCTACAAGTTAATTATAGTACATGTTAAAAATTCAACATCTGTACCATCCAAAATCGCAAGCGAGTATCTTTCTCCGAAATCTCTGTTGTAAACAGCTAAAATTCAAAATTTTCAACCAAAAACCATAAGCCGCAACAAAAAAGAATAGGCCCAGTTAGAAAGTTCGGCTCGCAATAATACCCTCGGTTTCTAAGCCTTGTTCCAATCGGCTCGGCAATGCAGTAGTAACACCACCACCAGTGCACATCAGTTAGTTAGTATTCCTCATCCATCTGGCTCTTTTTCTGGATAATTAAGGGCAAGTTGCGGCACTGCAGCAGCAGCTTCTACTATAACTAATCTGCATCGAGCCGCCTTGCCTCTTTTCTTACCAATTCCCCGCTTACCGTTGAGAGTATCCTCTTCGGCGTTAAGCAATCTCACGCTGTTCGATCAACATTCTGACAGCTCGAATCGACTGTGAAACTGACGGTTTTCTAGTTTATCATGGGTACGATCCTGACGTCTAATTTTAACCTGTAACTTGTACACAAGTAGTGCTTCTTCTGAATTTACATGGCAGCTTCCATGGTTCCATGGAATAGGATGCGTCGCAGTGGAGAAGCTAATACAAGTCAGGAGCTAACAAGTAAAAATTCTCATGGAAAAAGCAGAGGGCTATATTCTTTTTCCACCGGGCATTTGGCCTGAACAGTTTAGACCACTTGATCAAGCTCCCTCAACACCACATATAGTGCTACAGCATGCAAGCGCACGCAGTGGTGGTAGCCACAAACAAAAACAGCTACTATAAAAGGTTCAATTTCCCGGAAGTTTACAAATACTTGTCCAAGGCTGGAAGTTTGTAACCAGTTGATTTCCTATTGGATTCCAACCAAGTTTTTTTTCCTACGTTTTTCTCGATTTGTGTTGCTTTGTCGGCCTTATGATAACATACATGAGTCTAATAAATTACCCATTCAAATTCTACAGAACCGGCTAAGTTTACCATTCCTTTTTGAAAGATAAAAAGCTCTAGTGTTCACCATCTCAGTCGGGTCCTACGACTCGAGCCAAGTGGGTTTGACGGTTAAGCAGCTTCTCCATCGTTCTTGAGGTGACCATAACCTTGATGGTAAACGCCAAAGGTCAGATATGGCCCCGATCAGTACGGTTTAATAAGCCGGCTTATGATTTATTTTTTTACTGTATTTAGTTTATTTTGCATTATAGCTGTGATAGCTTATTTTATATAATTAAAATTTAAGAAATTAAAAATAAAAAAGTTAACCCATCACGGACAATGCAAATGAATACGAAAAAAAGAAGTTCCAAAATTAATTGTAACATATCTTATGTTTCAAAATTAATGAGTTAATTGATTATTTATGCTTTTAGACAATATTACCCATGTCTTTCTTCCCCTTCTCGTCTTCTTCTTTGCTTTGGCCATAGTGATTGAGCGGTCTAGTGCTCTTCCTCCCTCCAGCTCCACTGCACGAGGGAGGATAAGGGGTGGCGGCGTGGTGGATGAGCTGCGGTGGCATAGTAGATGCGCAGATGGAGAGTTGGCCATGGTCGGAGCTAGGGGTAAAAAATAGATACGAATTACCCATATTATCTGTTACCGTATTCGATAGAATACGAATATAGTATAGGTTTTTTCATTCAATTAACAATTTCTATCTTATTTGTATTTGTATTCAAATTCGCATAAGAAATAGATGCGAATATGGTATGTACTTTTACCATCCGAAATGTTATTTTATCTGGACTATCTGTTTCTGTATTCATATTCGACGAAGCAAATTGTATATTTTATTACAATATAACTAATTAGTTGATTAAGTTTTTTAATTGAATGTGAATTCATGTTTGTTTAAGTGAAGTAAATGAATTAAAATAATTAAGTGTGATTGTATAAGGATAAAATATCATTAATATCTTCATACTGCATAAGTTATGAGGATATCTAGATCTGACCGAATAAGTAGATTTTTTTATTCAAATTCGTATTCATTACAATATTTTATTCGTATTCGAGAATATTTGGATTTATATGCATATTCGATTACAAAATACGAATATAAATATGATAAAAGCATTATTTGATCCGTTTTCATTCTTATCTAGAGTAAGAAGATGTAGAAGATAGATGCAAAATTATCACTTATTTTTCAAAAGGACAAATAATCCGTTGACGTGCCAGAGCGAAGCCATCGGTCAAAGGACATCACGCCGAGGCCGAGACAGACGGCATCATCGCTAACCAAAAACCCCTTCCCATCGAACGCTACCAACCACACAACGCGTCGGCTACTGCCTCCCTCCCCCAATCCGCTCCGTACCCGTCACCCCCTGGAAATCCACGCCACCCCGATCCCCCCGACTGACACGCGTGACCCCTCCTACCGAAACAGACATGTCTGCCCCACCTGTCAGCCGCACTGCTCCCTCTCCCATCCGCTCTGGTTGGTGCGTGCGCATGTGCCCTTGGACGAGCTGCTGCCGTTTGACCGTTGAAACCTTTTGCACCGTCCGATCAGCAGCGACTTCCATCACAAACCGTCCATCTCGGTCCCGCCCTTATTTGCCGCGTGATACGATCAGAAGTTGAGAAGGAAGAAAGAAAAAGGCGAAAGAAAAGGAGAGAGGTCGTGTAGCACAGTGGTGTACTCTCGCTCGCTTTCTCCCTACCTTCCTCAGCTGGAGTCCGGAGTCCGGGGGAGAGCATTAGCAGCGACGCCTAAGCCGCCCTCTTCTTCTTTTTATATGTATAAATCTCTCCTCTTCTCGCCATAAGAATCGAGAGGAAGAAGATAAAGTCAATTAGCCTAATTAGCTTGGTGCGCGTGGAACTTGTGAGGGGAGAGAGGGGGGTCTTTGGTTGGGTGGCTGCTGTTTGCGCGAGAGGTAGGGAGGGGGAGTCGAGGGAGGCAGGCATGGACGGCGCTCCGGTGGCCGAGTTTCGGCCGACGGTGACGCACGGCGGCCGGTTCCTGCTGTACGACATCTTCGGCAACCAGTTCGAGATCACGTCCAAGTACCAGCCGCCGATCATGCCCATCGGCCGCGGCGCCTACGGGATCGTCTGGTACGTTAATCTTGCTCTGCGCATCAGCCTCGATTGGTTTCTGGCCAAGTTGGAGGTTGCAGCTCTGATTGGAAAACAGAGAGGATTAGTTCAGATTTCAGGGGATGGGCTGGGCCAATCACTCCGTTGTTTAAGCAATACCGCTAATTTTCTTTTCCTATTGTTTCTGCAGTTGAGCAAGTTTAGTTAATTTAGTGTGGTAGTTGTTCTTGGTGCGTTCGTGATGGTTAATTAATTTTGTTCTGAAGTTCCATTTCTGTACGGGTGCGCGCAGCTCGGTGATGAACTTTGAGACGAGGGAGATGGTGGCGATCAAGAAGATCGCCAACGCGTTCGATAACCACATGGACGCCAAGCGCACGCTCCGGGAGATCAAGCTCCTCAGGCACCTCGACCACGAGAACGTAATTATCTGAACTCCTCTCAGGCATCTTCTGTGCTTCAGATATGTGCTTATGCAGCATGTAGGCACCTGAATTTGGTAAAATTAAGGACTAATTGCTACGCCATGCGCTTACGAACAACACACAGATCGTAGGCATCAGAGATGTGATCCCGCCGCCGATCCCGCAGTCGTTCAACGACGTGTACATGGCCACCGAGCTCATGGACACGGACCTCCACCACATCATCCGCTCCAACCAAGAAATGTCAGAAGAGCACTGCCAGGTCGGTGCCAAGAAACTCGAAACACGCTAAAATCTGAAGCCACCAACGCTGCCTGTAAATTTGGTCTCACGGCATGATGATTTTGCTGCAGTACTTCTTGTACCAAATCCTGCGCGGGCTCAAGTACATCCACTCGGCGAACGTAATCCACCGGGACCTGAAGCCGAGCAACCTGCTGCTGAACGCCAACTGCGACCTCAAGATCTGCGACTTCGGGCTGGCGCGGCCGTCGTCGGAGAGTGACATGATGACGGAGTACGTGGTGACCCGGTGGTACCGCGCGCCGGAGCTGCTGCTCAACTCCACCGACTACTCCGCCGCCATCGACGTCTGGTCCGTCGGCTGCATCTTCATGGAGCTCATCAACCGCCAGCCGCTCTTCCCCGGCAGGGACCACATGCACCAGATGCGCCTCATCACCGAGGTGATCGGGACGCCCACCGACGAGGAGCTCGGTTTCATACGGAACGAGGACGCCAGGAAGTACATGAGACACCTACCGCAGTACACTCGCCGGCCGTTCGCCAGCCTATTCCCCAGGGTGCAGCCCGCCGCGCTCGACCTCATCGAGAGGATGCTCACCTTCAGCCCGCTGCAGAGAATTACAGGTGCGCGCGCAGTGACCTTCTCCTCGAACTGTTCATATAACCATCGCTGTAGCCACTTTTTTCTTATTCAAATTTAACATTCCAATACCCTTTTTAAATAATATATTTTTTAAGTAGAGTCTATAAGTTGATTATAATACACACTGTAGTGACTTCATTTATATCGATCAAAACTGTACGAAAGTTTCTCTTACTCCGTATTTTTTCTTATAAATAGCTAAAAGCTATAAACCACAATAATAAGTCATAAGCCGTAGACTAAAAAATTAGATATGTAATGTCGATGCTTTAACATAGGGTTAGCATGTGATATAAGGGGCAATCACTACTATTTTTAGGCACTCCGGTCTCCGGTGCTGCTTTATTGATCCAGCCTCACTTATTCTATGTGTTCTTTACTAACGAAAAAACTTTATCTTTGGAACTATTTGCAATCGACGGCAAAGACTATGCAGTGCAGAATAACACGTTTTAAAAAGTATTCTGCAGATACATCTTAAAGACTAGATTCCTCTATCGGTTTCAGAGCAGCTGAGCTTTTGACGAAACACACAAGATATATACCAGAGCCGCGCTTCGAAGCTAAGAAAATTTGTAGGGTATTCGTGTCTGACTGATGTTGGTTCTTACTGAAATCGTTCTTGTCATACTGCAGTTGAAGAGGCGCTCGACCACCCGTACCTAGAACGGCTGCACGACATCGCCGATGAGCCCGTCTGCACGGAGCCCTTCTCCTTCGACTTCGAGCAGCACGCTCTGACAGTGGACCAGATAAAGCAGCTGATATTCAACGAAGCCATCGAGTTGAATCCGAATTTCCGATATTAGATTTGGGCATGTAAAATCATGTAGTGACAACCACATATGAGTGATGTGTATTTGATATTAGTTGTGTCCCGCTTTCTTTACTTGAGTTAATTTTTATGAATTTGAATTGCGGCTTGTGATGTTTTGAAGTCTGGTCAGGTGGTCTGACCGTTGGGAGCATGTGGTCAAACCGGCCTCTGATGGCAATCTAATTGGTGTGGGTCTGAACAGTTGATTGGTTTGCTAGTTGCAATCAAACCAACCCTGTTGAGTTGAGTTGAGTGAAGTCTATTCCTTGGTTTTGGTTGTGAGTCATGACAAGTGCTGTGCAATGTTAGTCATGGGAAGTCAATACACATATGAGTCATGGTGTATATCCACACATATGGTTTACTAGTGGAGGATTAAGTGCATGTAATTTGTGCTTAGATCGATTGCTTTGTTCTTTGATGTGCAAGTGTTTTGATAATTATTGCGGCCATCGGTGAGACCGAGACTACGGAAGGTGTCCTGAGGCTATGGTGTATTGCGTAAGTCTAGCCGGAGCAACATCTCGAGCCAAGAAGCATGAGAGAAAGATGAGGATCTGAAGAGATAATGCGTTTCAAGTGGTGACGTTCCTCGGAATAGGTGTACGATCTTGACGGCAAGACGTTGGGTATTATAGACTGTGGAGTGATGTTGGCATGCCATGAGACTTGGGTGTTTCAAATGGTGACAATCTCGGCGTAGGTGTACGATTTTGGTGACAAGTTATAGACACTGCATCGTCGTAAAGACCGGTGGGTGATAATTTGAAAAATTGTTTAAAATTGGACGGAGTGGTAGTTTACAAAACCGTAGTGCTAGCCTAATGGCTTTAGGTTATATTTTTGTGGATAGAATGTCTTATCGGCCTTGTGGAACTTTTGAATGTTACGCTCTGAAAAGAGTGCAAAAAATATTTGTATGTAGGTTATCGAGTTCCCCATATACAAATGAAAAAATATCACAACTATAGTAACGATTCTCTCGGTCGTTGATTAGAATAGATTCGTAACATCCTAGAGAATATACATGCTAAATTTCACGTCATTTAGATAATTGGATTAAAAGTTACATGAATTTTAGGATTTAAAACAGTGCTCAAATTACTGTTCATTTGCCTTATTGTATTATTCATAGCAGTCTGACCGCTACGGGCTGGAGATTTAACTGGAAAGTACTGTTTATTTGCCTAAAATTAATGTTTATAGTGGTCTCATCGCCATTAAAATAGAGGTCTAGCCGGTTGGTAATTTTAGTCTAACAGGTTGGTAATTTTGATCTGATCGGTTGTTAATTCTGGTCTGACTAGTGACGGTTGTGATTTTGCGGGGTTTTGCATACTTGGCTTGGGGCTTTGATGAGGTTATGAATTTGGTTTTTTGCCGTTATTGTTTTTAATATTTGGGATTTTTTTAAAAAAATCATTCACCTCCCTCTAACTCGCCATACTTAATTCTACAGAGCATTACCCCTATTGTGTGATATCTGCGCATACTTGCTTCTAAATAGAAGTTAAGATCGGGGAGTCAGGTAGAAGTTAAGATCGGGGAGTCAGGTAGACTGAACTTTGTATTTGGTTGTTTGTTGATGTTCGAACCCACATTCTCTGTAAGTCATTGCTGCTATTTCAAATGGTTGTTGTCCTCGCCTGTGACAATAAAAAGGTTTGGAGTATTGTTTGCAGATTGCAACTGCATCAGTCCAAGCTTTCTTTCTTTTAGATACGACTGTATAAGACTTATTTCCACTATACTTCAAATTTAAGGTTAAAGTGTGCAGGATCAAGTGTGACGAGTCAGAAATGGGTTAATAACTCTTTCAAAATTCTCCCCTAAGTATCGATAACAACACACAGCAGAAATACAAACTCATACACTTACAAAACCAAGATTAAAAATCCAATGAGACTATCTGTCTCAAACCGATCTGATCACTGGCAACACTCTAGACTAACTGCTCGGCGGTTGGACCGCTAGCAGCACCGGCGGTTGGACAGCTTGGGACACCGGTCTAACCACGCCGGTATAATCACACTCCAGTCGAATCACTCGGCTCCTTGCGGTATGACCGCTCACCGATGAACAACTCAAACAGCACTGCATACCATTCAAAAAAGATCCAACTCTTAAACCACTGATCTAAAAGCAGTGAAAGTTGGCACAAACTATCAAATATGTTCCAAAGTTCTGATTTTTGTCCAAAATAAGGAGAGTTACACCAGAATCAGATAAAAGAAAAAACATTGATTTGCTTTTGCTCGTGAGTTCTTGATGATCTAGATAATTATATATGAGTTCTTATATGTCATAACAAGCTAGATCACATCACGAATTAAAGTCAAAACCCCCCACAAGACCAAAATCCCAAAATCACATCTCTCTTGAGAAAAATCAGGCAAACTCCAGAACTTCCACTAGAAGGAGTCTAGATGGATGTGATTTGATCTCCAAAAGACATCTACATTTTTTACACATCCTTGACATTAGGAAAGATCAAGAAGAGAGATCCAAATAAGAAAGGGCTCAACACTATGAAATATTTACCCTAATCTCTCTAGCGTTCTAAGTGTTCTCTCTCTCCTTAACACACGAGACTTACATAGTGGAGACTTTCACCTTACACTAAACCAGCCACTTCTTACTGGATCACATCACTTACAAATGGAAAAAACCCGATAACATACACACAAATGGGTTTTACACGTATATACTTTTCAAAGCGCGATTTACAATGCTCTACAAGCCCGATTCATTCTCAAAGATGTAATCTAAACCAGTTAAGTCAACGTAGTGGTTTTGCAAACTTCTAATCCACTCGGTATTGGATAATTTACTCAATTGTCACCTACCGGTCTTCACAAAGATGCAATATCTAATGTCTCATCGTCAAGATCGTGCACCTATGCTAAGGCCGTCATCACTTGAAACGTCTGAGTCCTATGGCACACCGCATCACACCATAGTCCGTGATGTCCAACGTCTTGCCACCAAGATTACACACTTGCTCTGAAGAACGTCATCACTTGAAATGCATAAGTTTAATTGGCACACCATATGCACGCACTGTCTCTTCACGACCCTTGTCTTTCTCCCGTGCTTTTCAGTTGAGATGATGTTTTACCCGGATTTACATGACACGCCATGGCCACCAAGCCTTGGTCTTGCTGTTGGCCGCACAATCATCAAACACTTACTCACCAAAGAACAAAAAATCGATCTGAGCACAAATGATATGTACTTAACTCTCAATTAGAAAAACACATGCATAGACCTACACCATGACTCACACTTGCATGAAAATCTCATGACTAATACTGCATAGATATACCATGGCAAACAACCCAAAATGACTCAACCAGCCTCACTCGGCAGCAGAGCCAGTTAGATCGCTCTAACCGTGGTCAGCAATCCGGTTAGACTGCCCTTACCACATCGGTCATACCGCCATACAATGGCTAGTGAAACCACTACACCTCAGTCATACCACACTCCCAAAGCTAGTACTACCGCAACATGTCTTGGATCAAAATTTCCAAAAGATCTTTGAAAAATAACTACCGCCAACAAAGAGTTGGTACTACCACTGACCGGTCAAATCGCCGTGCAACGGCCGGTTAGACCGCGACACCAGGGTAGGTTAGACCGTAAGCTTCGGACAACAACAGGTCAAAATACAAATTGTTAAAATCAAATTCAAGCAATAAAAGCAAGGCACAAGCAGTGTTAAATACTTATCACTCTTGTAGGATTGCCATCACATGGTCTTACAAAGTGAGGCTCGAACTTGAATGGATGATTCACAATCTTATATGCACCTACTTTGCACTCCAAGATAGTTCTCCTGAGTTTTCTCAAACCAAATTACCAAACGGTTTGCAGTATTTGGTCTCATTAACGCCTGAGCCGCAGCTAGTTCACAAATATTGGTAAGCACACCAACACATTCAGACAGCAGTATTGCCCATTGAGAGTTTGTTTCGAATGTGGAACTTCATGCGAGCCAAAATAATTCCTTACCAAACCTTCCGTTCCAAACTTTATAGCTTGTTTGAGCTCTGCCTGCCTTGTCAGCATCCCATCAAGAGATCTGCAAAAGCTTTGATGAGATCCGCCCTTACACCTGAACTCTATTCCCAAATTGCTGTAGCCTGCTTGACAGCCACATGTGAACGTCCCCCGCACGAGACCACATATGTGCCCCGGGTTGTATTAACGGAGGGTCTGGCCGGCTGGGTTCCGCTCCGCTCGTCAGAGGGCACACACCTTCTTAACCCTCACCGAGCTCGCACCACATAGTTGACATAATAAAATACCAACCTCGTCTGGGAAATAATTTGGCAGAGCAGACCAAACTCTGAAAGCAATCACTCAGTTTGGAGACTGAAGTCTTCAGCATCTTGACACAAGGCTAGAAGAGTCAAGGGAGCCAACCTTTCGCAACCACTGACAGTGAGTCACAGGCTACACGCCTACACCGTGAGCCACACCAGGCAAAACCAGATGAACGACACACAGGTCACAGGGCAGAATAGCAGGATCTCACACAAATTCAAACACTGATTTAGGTAGAATAGCAGGGCATCTCACACAAATTCGAACACTGATTTACGCAGGAAATTATTGGCAGCGTACAGAGGATGGCCTCAGGCCAACAAACTTTTATTACAGAGATAGACTAGTCTGTTCCTTCACACTAGTCTAGACGCAAAACAAGATAAAGCCCGATCGCATCCTAGCAGCAGTAGACACCTCTTACGCATCAGCAAACCTGGAATCACAAGGGTAAACTAATCAGATACAGTCAAAGTTGATTAGACATTATTATGCACCAAAGATACTTCACCACGCACCCCAGTTCAGAGAGCTTGAGGTGGGCCTCCTTGTAGTCATCAAAGAAAGCCTTCTCGTCCTACCAGAAGGAAAAGAACAATAAGTATCATGCTCGCATATCTATACAATCTGGTGCGCTAGATGATCAGGAGACAAACCGCAGCATATTTCTCCACAAGCGGGCGGAAGACGGGGTCACTCAGCAGGGCTTTGTCACTAGGAAGCTGAAGAAGGCCTTCCTTGTCACCACTCAGAAGCTCCCTGTAGAAATTGTTCAGTAAAGACAAAATTATTATTTATTTCACTTCCCAAAAACAAAATCCAGCCAGTGTAACCTCGCTTACGTGAAGTAAGAGTTGTCAAATGTCAGAGGGTTTTTAGTCCAGGGTCCCTCAAAACCAGATCTCTCCTTGTGACACCTTCCCTGAGGAAGAACTCAAAAAAAAAAACTACATTAATACACGTATACAGTGATCGAAGCGAAATATATAAGCAGATTAAGTAAACAGCCAAACTAACCAGGGTGTGACCACCAGAGAGGGCAACAATGTCCTTATCACTCAAGCCCATCTGCTTGCCGAAGACTTGCCTTAGGTGGTCAGAACCTGGTAGGACAGTAAGGTAAAGCCGTAAAAGTTAAAGTTGTTGACTTCAACATGTGATTTGGTAACATAAAAGCATGGTCAAAATGATCAAAGGTGGGTTAGATGAAGAGTGAAGCAGACAAAGCAATACAAATAAGGCACTATTGCAGCTTGAGTCATCAGGATAATCAAAACATCATAACGTTACATTTGTTGATTAGCTAGTATCATAGAACCAGCAGGGTGCAGATGACAAAATACTTCCTTGCAAACGTGTAGCCTTAAGAAATTTATACATGGAAATGGTTGATAATTGTGTAAAGCAAAAGTTGTTTCTACCATGTAGTTTAAGGGAGCACAGCACAAAAGACATTCTGGGGAGCCAATATATCAATTTTGTACCGTTAGTACGAACCAAAGCTTACAAGTCTATGATGACACTAAGAATAGCAAAGATTTCTTCTAATTGCAGGAGTAGCAGTCAAGGTCTTACGTACCCTTGGTAGCATCAGGAAGGCGGCCCTCAGGTGGGGGCTGAGGCTTGTCCTGCAAAAGGCAAAGGCAAAATGTAAACATTCTCGACAAACATTGGCATATGACTGACAGATAATTGGAAAAAAGGACAATCACTTAGCCATCTCTATAACTAAAAAAAAGATTGAATTGAACAAAAAATGATATCGCAAATTATAAACCAGTGCTCCACCAAACACTAATAATACATGCCTCATCACAATTCATGGACATTAATGGGCATGATCATCAGGGACAATGCAATCGGAGCCACAACACTTATAGATTGCAGGATGCCATAGGAAGTTTAAATACATACAATATATAATGAGCATACACATATAAAATGGCATATTATGGCAAATCAAGGCAATGGCAACTGCAACAACTGGTCCCTCACCCCAAACAGCAGGCTTATTCCACAAATTCAGTAAAACTTTGTTTAGTTAGTAGATAAGATCTGGAGTATAATACCAATTTTCAAGGGACAAACGAACAATTCTCAGTGTGCCAACAGTACCACGTGAAACCATTACAAGAGAAAGCATGCAACAAACAAAGAAAAACTAAAACTAAAACTAAAATAGATTATAAGTACCTTGTTTGGTACTAATACATAAGGCTACCAAATAAAGCAATTTTTTTGTTCCAAAACCGAAATAGTTCAATGGGAAATAGTTATTGTAGAATTTATCTCAATAGAATGCTCATATCGAAAAAATGGTCTGAACATTTACTAGACGGGCGTATCTCTTTTTCTTTTTACCAAAGGCTTTCTGAAAGCAAACAGTGTAGAAAACCAGTACAACAACAATAAAGTCTTTTGTCCCAAACAAGTTAAGATAGGCTAGGAATAAAACCTCCTTAAGGCTAATGAAATGAGAGCCTTGTAATAAAACCTACAAAACTAAAACTCTAAACTCTACATCCTACTATCTGAACCGAGAACCTAAAACACTATCCTTAAACTTTCCTCTTATTATGTCATGGTTCCGATACGTGGATCACTAACTTCCATACGCTCCTACCCAAAGCCAACTCTTTGGATACATTTCAATCTCTCAAATCTCTCGGAATGTCTTAAAATTAGAAAATGCATACAATAAGAAAATCTGAAAATTAAAAGTAAAAATAACTGCTAGCATATAAAAAATGGGAAAGGGCTACACACGCTACACAAGGTTAAGGGATATACTTGAGAATACCCAGATTACAAAATAAACAGAAAGCATGAAACATGATTAAATATTAACACTCCACATCCAAACGACCAGAAAAAAAGACTTGTTTCATTACATACCATACAAAATGCATAAAGATGTATCCTATGTGATTCACCTCACACAACACACGAGCCACCAAGAACTAATAACAAACGGACTAATTAAAATCCTGATTTGCTCAGTGTTTCTCGTGCATATCACAAACTGCATGTTACGCTAGGGGACCATCACTACAGTAATAGCAAATCACTGCACATTCACCCACCTCTAAAGGATGATTAATAAGCCAAAACAGCGCAGTGACGCAACAACACGAATACGTACAAACCCCCAACCAACGATATTATACAAGAGTACTACTGGAAAAATCCGTACCATTAAACTACTAATAAATCGCCGGCCATAGACTAATGTAATCGCTTTCTCTAAGAGCCACCAACCCCCACACGAAAAGCACACACATCACTACATCAGTCTATCCGCCGAACAATGGCCTAAAACCCTTAGAAAACCCCAAAGTTAATAGGAATCTCACCTCCCTCCCTGGGTGGAAGGGGATCTCAGGCCCACCGGACACCTCCACGGCCACGACTCCCGCAAGCTACAGAAGAACAAACGAGAAAAAAACATCAGAAACCACATCCATTTGACCAGATCGGGCCGATCAACCAGATCTAACCGAGGTCGAGGCGAACCTGGTAGAGATCGGCGTAGGAGATGGTGGGGATCTCCTCCTTGATCGGCTCGAGCATCCGCACCGCGATCTCCAGCCCCGCGTTGGCGCCGTGGGCCTGCTCCGCCGGGTTCTTCATCGTCCCGAACGGGCCGCCGGTCCTCGACGACACGTCGAACGTCCCCGCGGAGTGCCACCTGCGCGACGATCAAACGAAACGCCGGATCAGGCCACGGAACCTTCTCGAACGATCTGGACGCGCGCGGGGTGTGGGGCGGAGGAGGAGAGACTTACGCGAGGCGGAGCATGAGGGGGGCGCAGCTCTTCTCGGCGATGAGGGTGCGGTGCTTGCGCCTGGCCTTCTCGACGGCCTCCTGGTACTCCGCGCTCACGGCCGGGTAGTTCTTCGCCATGGCTGCTGCGACTGAAAGCTTAAGCTTTTCGGATCGGAGAATGCGATGGGGCCGAGAGGGGAGTCAGACGACGACAAGGCTTATGGGGCAAAGGGCAGCCACGCGCCCCTGGGTTAAATGATAAGAAGGATGCGCTAGCCCTAAGTACTGGACAGAAGGGAAGCTTCTGGTGGGGCGCATCCTGGCCGTCGATATTGGTGATCGTGCGGTCGGAAGGGCTGTACATTTGGACGCGCGTGATAGGCACGCTAGAAATGGGGACGGAACGGTGGAAGGTTGCGTGGGTGTTTCGGTCATTTTGGATGGAGGCCCCACGCCAGGTCTGCGAGGTAACGGCGACGGTTCACGCCTTCACGGGCTGTGGGACACGTGGCGTGAGGCGGTTGGTGGTCTGGCTAGAATCTACGGATTGCTGGTGCCTGAGTAACGCCGGCCCGCTATTCTCAGCCAATGTGCAAACCGATCTCATTTAGCTAGCGTTTTGTTGGGCACTGATGGCTTTTTATTATAGTTGATTTATTTTTTACTATAACTAAGTTAAATTATTTAATATAGTTAAATTTAAAAAAAATAAAAAATATGTTAGCCTATCACGGACAATGCAAAAGAATACAGGAAAAAAAGGCAAAAAAATCCAAAAATCTAAAAATAACCAGACAAAGACAAAATTACTAAATAGTGAAAAAAAATAGAAACTGATTTTAAACCAATTTGAGCATGGCCTTACTCCTTGACCTGTGATCGTGAAGCTTTTTTGTGTACGAGTACGACTGCTCCGATCCGTGTGTTTGGTGGTAGCTTGGTCCTCAATGAATGCAGCTGGAATTTTGAATTTCTGATTTGTAACTTATTTTTTATTATTTTTAAATTTTATTCTTTTCTGTTTTTTAAATTTTGAACACATGTATAGACCTACATCATGACTCATATTTGCATGAAAATCTCATGACTAATACTACATAGATATACCATGGCAAACAACCCAAAATGACTCAACTCAACCAACCTCACTCGGCAATAGGGGCCCAGTTAGATCGCCCTAATCGTGGTACCAATCTGGTTAGACCGCCCTTACCACATCGGTCATACCACTATGCAATGGCTGGTCAAACCACTACACCTTGGTCATACCGCACTCCCAAAGCTAGTACTACTGCAACATATCTCATATCAAAATCTCCAAAAGATCTTTGAAAAATAATTACCGCCAACAAAGGGTCAGTACTACCGCTGACCGATCAGATCATAGTGCAACCGCTACACCAGGGTAGGTTAACCGTAAGCTTCGGACAACAACAGGTCAAAATGCAAATTCTTAAAATCAAACTCAAGCAATGAAAGCAAGATACAAGCAGTGTCAAATACTTATCATTCTTATAGGATTGCCATCCATGGTCTTACAAAGTGAGGCTCAAACTTGAATGGATGATTCACAATCTTATATGTACCTACTTTGCACTCCAAGATAGTTCTCCTGAGTTTTCTCAAACCAAATCACCAAACATTTTGTAGTATTTGATCTCATTAACGCCTGAGCCGCAGCTAGTTCACAAATATTGGTAAGCACACCAACACATTCAGATAGCAGTATTGCCCATTGAGAGTTTGTTTCGAATGTGGAACTTCATGCGAGCCAAAATAATTCCTTACCAAACCTCGTTTCGAATGTGGCATTCAGACAGCAGTATTGCCCATTGAGAGTTTGTTTCGAATGTGGAACCCTCCATTCCAAACGACGCCCAAACTAAGCTTGTTTGATCTCGGCAAAAGCTTTGATGCATGAGATCCGCCCTTACACCTGAACTCTATTCCCAAATTGCTATAGCCTGCATTGTAATGCCCCCATTCTGGGAGCGTCAGTAACCCGCAACTGCCCCAGAAACGTACAGTTGCGGTGTACCGTACAGGAATGTATATCATCTCAACACATGCTTATACACATAAGATTCACATTTTATTACAAACATAAGGCGTGTTGGCCTAGTTTTGCAGCAGCAGGTGACAGGCCCAAAGTTAATTTACATCACAGAAAGCCCCACAAAGCGAACTTGAGCAAGACTAAGACATAGAACCACTGCTCTTCAAGGTAGACTGGTTCTTCTGGGCCTTCCTCGAAAACCTGCACTTCGTCTTTCCAGACGTTCTCTGATTTTTGTTTAGCAAATAATGAGTACAATCGTACCCAGCAAGTTACTGGGGTAAATCTTAATTTACTAAATGCAATGATTTATAATGGGTGGGGGTATAACGGTTTTATTATTTTATGTGGATGTAGTTTTATTTATAAACAAACTTTAAAATAATGAAACAAATAAAATGTTTAAAGAATTGGTGTCTCAAACGTTACTTCTCTAAATTACACAAGTTAAATTACCATAATATTACTTATGCTTTGTTACTAAAATCACCCATCAAATACAGCTTCATTTACCGAAAGCATGGCATATTCGAATACCATTAAATTTCACTCTGCAGAGTTGCTCAGTTTTACCCACAAATTCTCTAAAGATCTAATGCCATGTAATAGACACTCAATTGAGAGAACAAAATCTTTCACTGCTCAATTTACTGTATAGACTCTACCCGATAGGTTATTGACTTCCTTGAACTGGGTATCCACTGGTCAGTGTAGAACACAACCGCCCAAGTTCATGAAGACATATCATTGTGTGTACGGTGTCGACACATCCATACCACGATCCTATACTCCTGTAGGGGTTCGATTAGATTGAGTAGTTACCGGACCAATATTGACAAGTCAATACTTGTGCTTGAACGGTTACTGGGATCTATACTCAGCATAAAGTTCTAGTCCTTACATTTCTCCTGAGACTGCCAATCACGACCGATATCCAATACGCACACCTGTACCAATACCTGCCTGTTGCAATCTCCAGCCTAGGGTAGGGTCGTGGACTCAGCCACTACGGGGCATTCCACGGCTTCCGCCCTACCCTAGACCAATTTGAATAATTTTACCGACAAACTGCCATGATACTTGGTAATTCATTATTTTATGTGAGCATACCTATTGGCTATTTATACCTTAATTTAGTAATACTAAGGTTGTCGAGGTGAATGTGGCCTCAAAGTAAAGCAGGGCATTTTTCAATGTTAGGACATATCTACATTAATATGTCATTCTAAATATTTATTTTAATAAAATAGACTAGACAAATAACATTAATGAAAATATCATAAATAAATAATATGGAATTTCATGGGTTCAATATGATCAAAAACTTGTAACTTGTCTTGCTAATCGGCGACCTCGTAAACTTCGGAGTTTTGCTCGGGGCCTTGAACGGTCACCTCGGAATCCTTGGGAACTAGCGCAAAACACATAAAATGATATCAATCCGTGCTTGCCTCCAATGAAGCTAGGAAAAACAAAATAATTATCTATTAAAAAGGAATAAATGCAATAAAAATTCAAATGGGCTAAGTTTGGATTTTTGGGAGTGGAATATAGGGAAATGGATATCGGAAATGGATTTAGGGCGTCGAAACGAATTGAACAAGGGTAATTTTGTAATTTTTTTGGCTCTGGAAATTGTATTTGCCACAGTGCTACAATAACTGGCTGGCCTCGGGTGAACACTACACAGCCCACGAAAATCGGTCGCGTGGCCCGCGCGCACGCTTGCTCACGCCCACCCGAGACGGGAACCGTCGGATGACACGCGAAGGGCTCTGATGCGATGACGTCGCCCCCGCGGGGTCGTCTTCAACCTCCGAACGGCTCGATGATGGGAAAACAGAGGCGGCTTTCCCGCCGTGATCCGACCTCGGTGGTAGATCCCGGAGGTCATACCTGGTACTGTAGTGCTCAGGGGAGTGAGGGGAGTCCATTTTTTGACTTAGATCGATGAGAGCACTAGCGGCGGCGGTCGCCGGCCGGAGAAAAGGCGGCGGCTGCCTTGGTGGTTAGGCACGATTCCGGAAATGCTCAGGTGAAATGGGCTTTGGTTTAACGATATGTGGGTGGCCAGGTTCAGGAGTGTAGGGCCGGCTTAGCTCGAGGAAGGCTCAAGAGAGATGTCCACGGCGGGGTGGTTCAGCCGGAGAAGGGGCTCATGGTGGTGGGCCGAAGGAGGAATGCTCTTGTGAAATTGACCTCGGCTTTATGGTTGCGGTGCTCTGGGGGTGCTGTGGACGAAAGGAATCGAGTTTTAATCGGGCGGGGAGGAGGATTAGCTTGGGGGCTCACCGGGACCAGGGGACGGCGGCGGAGGAGTTTCGACGAGAGAGAATGCAATTGGTTGGCTTTGGGAGAAGTATGAGTGTGGTGTGAAGCTCTCAGCAACAGGAATTGAGTTGTAAAGGGGAGGAGAGGCGATGGGAGTAGTGGCATCGCTTCAGGCTCGTCGGCGCGTGGAGGAGGGAGGCGGGGAGGCTTTGCCAGGGGGCGTGAACGGGTAGATGAGCTGGTATACGACCCTGAAAAGCTCAGTGAAGAAGTGAAAAGCTCGGAGTACGGGTGGAGACGCGCAGACGGTGGAGAAGACTCGGGTGCACGGCAGGGGCTACTCCATCAATCGGGCGCACACGGCGAGGGCTGGAGCAGCTGGGCGGTTGGGGGTGAGGCGCTGGCATGCGAGGACCACTGTGGCAGGTGCTGACGCGAGCAGGGGCACTGGGGAGTTGCAGCGCCGCAATCCTGGGCGAGCAGGCGGCGACGCGTGCGGCAAGTGAGCGTGTAATGCCCCTGTTTCCGGCTGCGTCCGATAAGTCCGCAACTGCCCCAGGATCTGTATAGTTGCGGCGTACCGTACAGAAAGTACATCACAGCCAAACATACTTACACGAATAAGATCCAGAGTATTTTATAATATACGACACGTCGGTCGAGTTTAGCGTAGCGGGGCGGTAAGCCCAAATAATTTACATTACAAAGGAAAACCCACAAGCATGCCTGACAAGACTAAACCTAAAACCACTGATCCTTGGCAACCACAGCCTCTTCCGGATCCTCTTCGCAAGCTTGAACTTCTCCTTGCCCAGCATTCACTGAGTTTTTAATTTAGCAAATTTGAGTACCACCGCACTCAGCAAATTACAATGGTAACCTTAAATTACTAAATGTATAGAATTTCAATGGAAGGGAGTATAAAAGTTTTATTATTTTATGTGGATGCAGTTTTATTTCTAAACAGTTTAAAACAATAAACTCCATTATACTAATTAAGGAAAAGGGGTCTCAAAACATTAATTCTTTAACTACACCAATTAAATCATCGAAAAACTACTCATACTGTTTTACTGGATTCACCCATCAAGCACACCTTCATTAACCGGAAGCACGGTGTACTCAAATACAATTAAATTCACTCTGCAGAGTTGCTCAGTTTTACCCATAAAACTTCTCAATTTCTGATGTCAAGCTATATATACACTCAAGTTAGTGTGCGACTACATTGAGAAGGCAAAATCTTTCGCTGCTCAAGTTACTGTATAGACTCTACCCGATAGGTTACAATCTTTACCGAATTGGGTATCCACGGGCCAATGCGGAACACGATTGTCCAAATTTGTAAAGACCTATCGTTGTGTATACGGTGCCTACACATCCATACCACCTCGCCAAACTCCTGTAGGGATTCAATTAAAGTAAGCAGTTACCGGACCAGGATTGATAGTTCAATACTTGTGGTTGAGCGGGTTTTATGCTTTATACTCAGCATAAGGGTCTCGTCCTTATATTTGTTCCTGAGACTGCCAACCACAACCGGTAACCGATACATACTGTATCGATACCCATCTATTGCACCCTCCACCTAAGGGTAAGGTCGTGGACTCATCCACTACAGGGCACTCCACAGTTTTCGCTTTACCCTAGTACAGTTTTAAATTATTTTTAAACCGACGAACTATCAAGTTTACTCGATAGCTCGTCATTTTATGTGATAACATGCGAGGTTTATTTATACAGTAATTGAATATTACTAGGTTTGTCGAGGTGAATGTGGCCTCAAAGTAAACAAGGCATTTGTACAGTGGTAGCTCGTAACTAAAATATAACACATCATTCTAAACATTTTATTTTAATCAATTAATTTGAGTAAATAACAGTAATGCAAATAGCTTAAATATTTAATACTGAAATTTATGGGTTCAATATGCGTCAAAATTTGTAACTTGCCTTGCGGGTCGATGACCTCGACAATCTCGTAGCACGTAGATGCCTGCTCCGAACCTTGAACCGTCGCCTCGGACTCCTCGTGTACTAACGCAAAAACAAGCATAAAATAACATCAAGATCACTTGCTTTTAAACAAACTAGAAAAAGAAAAGAAATAGACTATGAAAAAGAAAAGGAAATAAATACAAAATATTCAAAGGGCTTGGGATCAGATTTTTGGGAGTGGAAATAGAGGAAACGGGCAATGGAAATGGAATCAAGGCATCGAAACGAGTCAAAAGAGATATTACTAAAAAAATCGGCTCTGGAAAAATAAAAAGGGTTACTGTTCATTGGAACAGTGTTGGGTCGGCCCGGGTTTTTGCGCGCGCACACGAACGAGTTTAAAAACGGGGGGTTGGCCGGCGGCCGCGGCCCATGCTAGCGTGTCCTCGCGGCACTTCGGCCCGGGTGGAGACATCTGGGTGGGGTGGCCGTCCGATTGAGCGGGGATGGCCAGGATGACGCCACGACGGCCGAGGGGGGAAGATCGGCTGAACGGCCTGGTTTTAAAATACTCGGCTCAAGAACCGTTGGATCGAGAGAGGAGGGCAGGGACGGAGCCACGTCAAGCGCCCCTGGTCATCTTCTTCCTCCAGTCGGCGGTAGCGACGAAAAGAACAGGGTGTCGCCCCAACTCGTGGTCTGGTCATGGCGACGGTTCTCTGGGGCCGTGACTAGCACCAAACGATTCAGGGGAGTATAGGGCTTCTATTTTTGAGCTTGGCACGGCATGAGGGTTCAAGGGAGAGGTCGCCGGTCGAGGGGAAGGTGACGAGTGAAGAGGTGGTTCTGGGGTGATTCGAGGATGCTCAAGCGAATTAGGTTCCGGTTTCACCATCTGGGTAGGAAGGGGATCACTGTGGAAGTGCGCGCTTAGCACGGGGAAGGCTTGAGTGAGCTGGCCATGGGAGGGTGGCGGTGGCTGGAGAGGGGTTGCACGGTGCGAGGCTAACAGGTGAACTCTCAAGAAGAATTGCTTCGCGATTTGTGAATGAGGGGCTTTGGTGGTGCTGCTGCCGAAATTAATTGGACTTTCATCGACTGAGGAGGGAGTTCGGGTGTTCGGCTCACCGAACCAGGGGAGGGGCGGCGGCGCTAGGGGAGAGGGAATTCAATTGCTTGGCTTGGGGAGGGAGGTGGGAGTAGTGCGAAGCCTCTAGCAGCGGCAATTGAGATTTTAAGGGCCGGGGAGGCGGAGGGAGCTCGGGGGAGGGAGTGCGGAACTGATGGTGCTCGGGGAGAGGGTAAGGGAGCTCCTTCGCGAGGGGCGTGGCGGCCATACCGGTTGGGCTACGGCGCCTGCAGGAGTAGGCAGGGAGGCATGGCTCTGGTGATGGTCGGTGACGCGAGAGCAGTCGGAGAAGGGAGTCGCACGGCGGAGCTGTGCTGAGACCGCTGGGTGCGAGGGAGGAGCGAGGGCAATTGGAGGCGCTGACGCGAAGGTGTGGGGCCACCCTGGCAGCTGACGCGGTGGAAGGGATGGGGAGACAAGTGGGCATGGCGGGGAGTATGGGCAAGGCCGAGAGACGCGGGCGGCGCGACAATGCGCGAGGGGAGGGAGGCGGCTCGGCTGGGTGCGCCAAGGAAGGGAGGAGGTGGGGAGTCAAAAGGGAGGAGTTAGAGGAAGGTTTAAGGGAAGGATTAGGGAGAAGAAACCACAATTAACAGCAAATGAAATTTTCAAATTTTTAGGTTGTTTCAGAGCGCGCGTGATCGCGCCAGCGCGGGAAAGAGGGGAGGGGAGAGCAGGAATCTCAAAGCAATCAAGGGAGGGTTTAGAGAAGGGTTAAGGGTGCAAACAAAGATCAAAGCAAAAATCAAATTCGTTTTGAATTTGAGGTTGTTTCATGCATGACTGACAGCCACATGTGAACGTCCCCGGCACGAGACCACATATGTGCCCCGGGTTGTATTAACGGAGGGTCTGGCCGGCTGGGTTCCGCTCCGCTCGTCAGAGGGCACACACCTTCTTAACCCTCACCGAGCTCGCACCACATAGTTGACATAATAAAATACCAACCTCGTCTGGGAAATAATTTGGCAGAGCGGACCAAACTCAAAGCAACCACTCACTTTGGAGATCAAGTCTTGACATCTTGACACAGAAGGCTAGAAGAGTCAAGGAGCCAACCTTACGCAACCACCGACAAGTGAGTCATAGGCTACACGCCTACACCGTGAGCCACACCGTGCAAAACTGATGAACGACACACGTGTCACAGGCGGTAATAGCAGGATATCTCACACAAATTCAAACACCGATTTAGGTAGAATAACAGGCATCTCACACAAATTCGAACACTGATTTACGCAGGAAATTATTACTGCATTTCATACCAATTGATAGTCCAGCACAACGGCACATCGAACCATTCACAGCGTACAGAGGATGGCCTCAGGCCAACAAACTTTTATTACAGAGATAGACTTAAGGGCCTGTTCTTTTAATTTGCGGTGATGGCTTTGGTCATGGTGATGGCTTTTAGTCGCTTATGATAGAGATTGTGGAAAGAGAGATACTCGTTTGCGATTTTTGATGATACAGATATTAGTTTTTTAACGTGTACTACAATTAACTTGTAGACCTTATTTTAAAAAAAATACTCCGTTTAAAAGTTAGTTACTGTAGCAAAAGTCAAAAACGGCTTTTAGAAGCCGTAAAAAACAGAGCCTTAGTCTGCTCCTTCACACTAGTCAGGCACAAAACAAGATAAAGCCCGATCGCATCCTAGCAGCAGTAGACACCTCTTACGCATCAGCAAACCTGGAATCACAAGGGCAAACTAATCAGATACAGTCAAGTTGATTAGACATATTATGCCAAGTTGATTAGACATTATTATGCACCTAAGGCACTTCACCCCGCACCCCAGTTCAGAGCGCTTGAGGTGGGCCTCCTTGAAGTCATGAAAGAAAGCCTTCTCATCCTACCAGAAGGAAAAGAAGAATCAGTATCATGCTCGCATATCTCTACAATCTGGTGCGCTAGATGATCAGGAGACAAACCGCGGCATATTTCTCCACGAGCCGGCGGAAGGCAGGGTCACTCAGCAGGGCTTTGTCACTAGGAAGCTGAACAAGGCCTTCCTTGTCACCACTCAGAAGCTCCCTGTAGAAATTGTTCAGTAAAGACAAAATTATTATTTATTTCACTTCCCAAAAACAAAATCCAGCCAACTGTAACCTCGCTTACTTGAAGTAAGAGTTGTCAAATGTCAGAGGGTTTTTAGTCCAGGGTCCCTCAAAGCCAGATCTCTCCTTGTGGCACCTTCCCTGTGGAAGAACTCAAAAAAAAACTACATTAATACACGTATACAGCGATCGAAGCAAAATATATACGCAGATTAAGTAAACAGCCAAACTAACCAGGGTGTGACCACCAGAGAGGGCAACAATGTCCTTATCACTCAAGCCCATCTGCTTGCCAAAGACTTGCCTTAGGTGGTCAGAACCTGGTAGGACAGTAAGACATTCTGGGGAGCCAATATATCAATTTTGTACCGTTAGTACGAACCAAAGCTTACAAGGGTGTGATGACACTAAGAATAGCAAAGATTTCTTTTAATTGCAGGAGTAGCAGTCAAGGTCTAACGTACCCTCTGTTGCATCAGGAAGGCGGGCCTTAGGTGGGGGCTGAGGCTTTGCCTGCAAAAGGCAAGGGGCACAATGTAAACATTTGCCACCAAGAACTAATAACAAACGGACTAATTAAAATCCTGATTTGCTCAGTGTTTCTCGTGCATATCACAAACTGCATGTCACGCTAGGGGACCATGCACTACAGTAATAGCAAATCACTTTCTCTAATGTAATCGCTTTCTCTAAGAGACACCAACCCCCACACGAAAAGCACACACATCACTACATCAGTCTATCCGCGGAACAATGGCTTAAAACCCTTAGAAAACCCCAAAGTTAATAGGAATCTCACCTCCCTCCCTGGGTGGAAGGGGATCTCAGGCCCACCGGACACCTCCACGGCCACGACTCCCGCAAGCTACAGAAGAACAAACGAGAAAAAAACATCAGAAACCACATCCATTTGACCAGATATAACCGAGTTCGAGGCGAACCTGGTAGAGATCGGCGTAGGAGATGGTGGGGATCTCCTGCTTGATGTGGTCGAGCATCCGCACCGCGATCTCCAGCCCCGCGTTGGCGCCGTGGGCCTGCTCCGCCGGGTTCTTCATCGTCCCGCGTTGGCCGCCGGTCCTCGACGACACGTCGAACGTCCCCGCGGAGTGCCACCTGCACGACGATCAAACGAAACGCTGGATCAGGCCACGGAACCTTCTCGAACGATCTGGACGCGCGCGGGTGTGGGGTGGAGGAGGAGACTTACGCGATACGGAGCATGAGGGGGGCGCAGCTCTTCTCGGCGATGAGGGTGCGGAGCATGCGCCTGGCCTTCTCGACAGCCTCCTGGTACTCCGCGCTCACGTCCGGGTAGTTCTTCGCCATGGCTGCTGCGACTGAAAGCTGAAGCCTTTCCGTTCGGAGAATGCGATGGGACCGATACGACGACAAGGCTTTTATAGGGCAAAGGGAAGGCACGCGCCCGTGGGTTTTTATGATAAGAAGGATGCGCTAGCCGCTAGGGAAGCTTCTGTAGGGCGCATCATGGCCGTCGATTTTGGTGATCGTGCGGTGGGAAGAGCTGTACATTTGGACGCGCGTGATAGGCACGCTAGAAATGGGGACGGGACGGTGGAAGGTTGCGTGGGTGCTTCGGTCATTTTGGATGGAGGCCCCACGCCAAGTCTGCGAGGTAAAGCGACGGTCACGCCTTCACGGCCGTGGGACACGTGGCGTGAGGCGGTTGGTGGGCTGGCTAGACTCTACAGGTTGCTGCTGCTGGGTAACGCCGGCCCGCTATTCTCAGCCAGTGTGTCCACCGACCTCATTTTACTCCTTCACCTGTACCGTAAAGCTTTTTTGTGCAGGTGCGCGACTGCTCCGATCCGTGTGTTTGGTGGTAGCTTGGTCCTCGGTGAACGTAGCTGGAACGATGGGTCGACCATTGGCACGGATCCGTTATACTTTCACCCCAGAGGTTTGGTTTGGTAATTTTCCTATTCATTCTGGTCCCGTTTATTTCAGTCTGAATTTCTGGTTTTTAATTTATTTTTTACTATTATTAAATTTCGCTTTTCTGATTTTTTAGTTTTTTTATCGGTTCTTTTTTCTCGTACTCGTTTCCATTATACGTGATAGGACAACATGTTATCTTTCTATTTTTAAATTATTTCTAAATTTAATTATATTAAATAAACTATCATCAACTATATTATAATATAAATTAATTATAGTATAAATTTAGTTATAAATCATTAATTTTCAACCAAATAAATGCCCTCTCATTCATTCAGGTCCCTCTACGGATCCTTCTCGTTCGGAAGCCTGGTCAGATTTCTCTCATGTCCTTCCATCATTAGATGATGCATACCACTATACCAGAGATGCGAGGAGGAGTCTAGATGGAAACTTGAAAAGTCATCAGCAGACCGAAAACTCGACTGCACAGATTAGGCATTACGGTAGCCGTTTTTCTGTAACGGAACACGATGCTCATACATCACGAGTTTTGAAAAACCTTGGACGTAGCACTTTTGTCGATCGATCACTTAGGCTTGGTTTAGGGGGTGATGTTTTAGCGATGGTTTCTGGTTTTTGACTGAAATTTTACTGTAGCTGATTTTTTTTACTGTAGCTGATTTAGCTTTTTGGGCATAATTAAATTTTTAAAAAAATATAAAAATAGAAAAAATATGTTATCCCATTACGGACAATGCAAAGGAACATGGGAAAAAAGAAAAATACAAAAAAAAACTCAAAAAATCTAAAAAAATTCAGAAAAAGACAAATTAGTGAATAGTGAAAAAAAAAGCTGAAGCTAGAAGTTGAAGCTGAAACGAGCGGGGCCTTAATTGCACCGGTCATTCAAAGATCTTGTCGTTTGGCCAGAAGTTAGACCTAACAAAGCACGTGTGCTAAAAAATAGGTTTAGTCATGCAGAGTCTAAAGCCTCACTTATTTGGATTTATGCTTCTGCCTTTTAACTATTTTTCACTATTTATAATTTTTTTTTGTTATTTTTGAGTTTTTTTATCGGTTCTTTTTTCTCGTATTCGTTTGTATTATACGCAATAGGCTAACATGTTTTTTCTATTTTTAAATTTGTTTAAATTAATTACGTCAAATAAGTCATCGTCAGCTACAGAATATTTTTTATCATTTATAATACAATTTCAATCATAAACTACTAAATTTCAGTCTAACTGAGCGGTCTCTAAAAATGAGGTTTAGTAAGGTGGATCAGTCTATGTGCAAGCTTATCCCTAAGCTGCAGTGAGCATGTGCTTAGTGCACTATCTACATTGGACTAAACAAAATGAGACTACGAGTCCACTGCATCAATCAACCACAGACCATGACAGCTTGTTTTTGGTTCAGAAAGACGATAATAAGGCAGGGTATCAGCGAAAGGCGTTCCGACGAAAGACAGCTAGCACCTTATCCGAGTCGACAAGGCGTGAGTAGCATACTCCTCAGACGACGAAAGAAAAGCCCCACCTGTCAGTGTGGAAGCATCGACCACCAACCACATCAAAAAGTGTGCGCACACGCGACAACGAGTCATGGCCACGTAGCGGTGCACCGTGTGAACCTGAGACCATCCACAGAGCTCCACTATGAACGATGGCCTTGCCAGTTGGCATCAGAGCCAAGCCACGGTGGAGGGAGAAGGAGAAAAGGTGATGGCTTGCAGTGTGTTAGAGAAGTCTGCAGAAGCTGTAATGGTTTGGGGGAGAGAGAAGGTGGTCCATGGAGAAAGGGAGAGAGAAAAGGGCACCGCACCTCGTCGCTTTGCCTAAGTCAAGCGTGGTGGCGGTGGCGATGGCAAGATGACATCAACGACGAGCAGATCTGAACGCCGATGGTCGGATCCCGATGGCAGTGTTCGGATCTAAATGGACTCGACCAGATTTCGACTGGGACGAGGGCAACAACGCGGTCATTCGATGGTGGCGGTGGCCAGGGAGGTGTCGTGCTCGCGGAGGAGATCTACTACGGTGCGCTCGGCCTCGCATGTGTCGTAGGAGGGCGAGGTGGAGGTAGCCGCAGTGGGGCACACGGCGATGGGGTTGCGACAACGGTAGCGCGGGAGGAGGAAGAAAGGGAGAGGGAATGGCGGATAGGAGTGGGGTTTGGAGTGGATGAGGGAATGGATGGAACGCTTGGAATGCTAAGAAGGGGGAGAGGAGTGCCGTGGGAAGTGGGGACCAACCGAGTAAAATAAGGTAGAAAGCTGATGTGGGAAAAAAATTTCTATGTGGTGGTTTGAGCTGATGTGACAGTATTCTCTCACGAGACCGTCATCTTGTGGTAGTCTTCATTGTGGATGCCCTGATGCGGAAGCAGCGGAACCTATAATTACCACTACATACTGCAGGTTGTACTTGTGAGTTGTGATGTTCGTGTGCTGGGTTCTACCAGGCTAGCTACCAGCATATCAGTACGTGATTAATTCAGCGTTGTGTTTGTGTCATGCATGCATGCGATTCGTCAGGCTTGACATGGATACTGTACATAGATGGTCTATGTTATACAAAAGACTTCAACATTTTCTGTGCTCAACCAATAAACACTCAATTTTTTCGGGGAGCAAAACATTAGATAACTAATGCTTTTGTTAATGCATTAGATAACATTAGGCTGCATGCAAGATGCGACAGAATTTTCCTAGGCTCCTCATGTGGCCAAGAGGCGCATTAGGCATGGTAATGCGCCCGGGGAGCGCATTATCTCCCTCACGTGATAATACAAGATATGAGTCTTTGTTATCCATTGTGTGCACTAGCTGATCCTGAACTAGTACGATTTACACAGAGGGTTTTAGAGTTATTGCTCTAAAGTCCGACAAATATGAAACCAGGTCAAGAGTCTAGAGGTTTTACCCTATTACCGTATATTATATGTCCACCCGACTAGGTGTTCCCTAGCTTTTGTGACAAGCTTTTGTTGCTTGCCACCAACCTACGCTAGATATAGGCGCGCTCACTTTGAGCCAATAATGCACCCATTTGGCATTGCCATGAGTCTGCACCCATACAACAGTATCCATTCTCTTAGTACTATATACCCATGTGAAGTATATAAAAAAGTAGAAGCGAGAAGCCATCACTAACTTGAGCAGAGTTTCTTTTGTGGTGTCTAATCTACTTAGATGTATTCCCATGATGACCGCTGATAATGAAAATCTCTCCTGGGGTGGAACGCCATAACGAAAAATTCATGATGCTGTGAAAATAGAGCCTGGTTTGCCCTCCTGGTCTTATAATTTGATGTATTCTCGGGCTTTTTTGTTGGAAGCCAACTTCTGCTTTTGGCTTAAAGCTCAAAATGGCTTAAAGTCAGTTTTTGCTTTTTTTTTTCTTCCTTTTTTTTCACTATTCAGTAATTTCGTTTTTTTCTGATTTTTTCAGATTTTTTAGGCTATTTGTCTTTTATTTTTTTCTCGTATTCCTTTGCATTGTCCGTAATAGACAACATGTTTTTCTTTTTTTTTTATTTTTTAAAATTTAATTATACTAAATAAATCAACTCAGCTACAGTAAAAAATAAATCAGTTACAATAAAAAACTATAAGTCAACATCAAACTGAACGCTATCTAAAAATGCACAGTATTTCGGTGTGAGGGGAAGGTGTAGAGAACTGTTCATGGTTCAAGATGGAAAATCGAACAATATACTATTGCGTTCATGTACTGTATTCGGTACTGTTCAAATCGCTGTAGAAAATGTACTATGTGGAGCTACTGTTCAGGGCAGATCTACGCTGTTCATTCTTGATCCAACAGTCGGTATTGCCTGGGAACCGATACCATTCCGTGACAAGCGCGACATAAGACCTGCATCTCCAGGCTGTGATGCATCCATCAAGATGAACTCCAGATTCTCACCCTAAGGGGTCAGCAGCAGGAGAGCAAGAGAAACAAGCACAGGCACGTAACTGAACCATGAATAGTCAGATAAACACAAGAACATTTGATATGCAAGCTATGGCAACATCACAGATACACGTAGAAACAGTATTAGGCCAGGCGATATAAGAACAGACTTCATTAGACCAGGCAACATAGAAAAGATTCAGTTTTTAACACAGAACACCAGAAACAGAAGAACATTCAGATACACGAAACGATCTAGGCAGCTGCACTTCACGTGATCAAATGAACAGCACAAGAAAGCAAGTGATAAAAGTTGGGATACCAAGGAATCACATTCCACAGCCGATAAAAACACAATAAGTCTCATAGCATCCAGTTCTTGCCGAAGCTCAAATAAAGACAGTAATTAAATGACACTAAAACAGACCACCAATAACGACACATTGCAAGCAGCGCTAACACCTGAATAACAATAAAACCACTCATTTCTTCTTGGCAGCAGCCTTGGTCACCTTGGCACCGGTTGGGTCCTTCTTCTCAACATTCTTAATGACACCAACAGCAACAGTCTGCCTCATGTCACGGACAGCAAAACGACCAAGAGGAGGGTACGCGGAGAAGGTCTCCACAACCATGGGCTTGGTGGGAACCATCTTCACCATGCCAGCATCACCGTTCTTCAGGAACTTGGGCTCCTTCTCGAGCTCCTTGCCAGATCGTCTGTCAATCTTGGTCACCAGCTCAGCAAACTTGACAGCAATGTGGGAGGTGTAGCAGTCGAGCACTGGGGCGTAGAATTGGAAAAATCATTTTTCCTTTATTCATCTAGGGGGCTATATATATATGGCCGTAAGACCTTCTTTACAATGCTACCTTAACTGTGGATACTACTTTTATAGTATATATATGTTTTTGTACATATTCTATTGGACCTTTTGGGCTAGCAGACTGAATGGATGTCAGTGGGTATCAGTCCGACAACAGAAGGTGAGGATGAAACAGAGAAAGCAGACATGGCAAGTTGATTGTAGCATTAGCAAAACAATATGCTCGTAGGTGGACACCCATTCATAGTCAACATTCAAGGTGTTTTATGTTGGCGGAAAGATGCAAAATATAAAAGTAAGTGTGGTTTGGGCATTCTATCTAAAAAGACCACCTCCAACAGGGAGGTTCGTAGCATTAGTGTCATGTCTGAATTGGTTTGATTTGGTTCAGCTGTCTTATCGTGGATTGCAATACAAATACTGGCACCCTGCTGAGAATTTGTTTTGTAGAATAGGTCTGGGTTTCTAATCCCCGTGGACGTTGTTATACAAGGGCGTAGCCGTCGCCAATCTGCCCAGGCTGGTTCATGATGATGACCTGGGAGGTGAAGCTGGCAACCTACTTGGCACTTGGCAGGGTCATCCTTGGAGGCAACATAACCACGCTTGAGATCCTTCACGGCAACGTTCTTCACGTTGAAGCCAACATTGTCACCAGGAAGCGCCTCCTGGAGAGCCTCGTGGTGCATCTCAACAGACTTTACCTCAGTGGTTAGGCCGCTGGGACCAAAGGTAACAACCATATCAGACTTGAGGACGAAAATTAGATAAACTAAAGAGTGAAGAGACCACGGATGCACTTTTTCCAGTCCACTATCGTTCCCTCCTCCCGTCCACGGATGCACCAACTCCCACCCTGCTTCTCTGTGCTTAATTTCCTCGCGGATGCAAGATTCCCGTAGGAGCATGTCATGCATTATACAGTTGGGCATGCCAGTACCAACCTAATCTTGGGCCCGCCATATTTGACATTTGCTCAGGACTTTTCAGCATATGTATCACGATTCTAGGAGTACAATTTAGTGCGATTTCCGATTTAGGGTGCTTGGATTGTATTCTCTTTTATGGAGCTGCGCATGACTGTATGCTTGTTTGCTCCAGTAGAACATTTAAACGAAGAAAGGCCACAGATTATAGCTCGTACAAATTCATATTGCTTGTCGTCATGCTTGTATATTGCCATATTGCGGTGTCGGTTATGCGTGTTTGATTGTGGCAAACTTCTCTTCCGTTAGATTAAACTATGGTTGGTGCAATTCTGCGTCCCTTGGTTTGCACTTGTAAGGTCTAGCTATTTTTATAGCAGTTTGAGTACCGACCTCCCCGCAAAACTCGGTTGCAGGTTGTTTACAGTGAAGTTAGTTTGCTAAAATGCGCATCATTCACCCCATGAAAACCTTGGAACACTTTTGTAGAACTTGCTGAAGGTTATAGAAGATGTTGTGGTTACTGACCAAATAGTTAATGAGGGACTAGTATGTTGTGTGTGGAATAAAAAATATCCATGTTCCTTTGTTCATCAGGGGCTATATATACATAGCCGTAAGGTCTCCTTTACAATACTACCCCTAACTGTGAGTACTACTCTTAAGGTATATATATCTTTTACATGTCCTGTTGGGCGTCTTGGACTGGTAGGCCTACTGGATGTAGTGGGGGTCAGTCCCACAACAGTAGTCTCTTATGGTAAAGGGCTCTATCTCGAGCAGACCAAAACTATGTCGCTAGGTCTTTTGGCCCCCTCCGTCCCTTCGGCCTGTTAAGTGATCACTCCATGGACCGGTTATACGCCCGCGGCAATGGTGCGGATCGCCGATGACTTGCCCGCGCCGCTCGCAGACACGTGTTCTCTTGCCGTTGGTGCGTCGTGCATCGCTTGACGTCTTTGTGTGTGCTCGAGGTACGGTCAGGGAAATCGTGTGGACCATCTCGAGCGACCCGCCCGCACTGCCCCGTGGGACACGTGTTGACTTGCAGTTGGTACGTTGTGCGATGCTTGACGTCTTCATGTGTTCCTGAGGTACGGTCGGGGACCTCACACGGCCTTAAGGGTCCGGATGGATCATAGCGCAACGCTTCACTTGCTACTCCTTTCTCTTGGTGCCCGCGCTTCCGTTCTTGCTTCATCCCAACGTGATTTGGTAGCCTCTGTCCCCCACCACTTCTTCTGGGTTCTTCCTGCTGGCACTCCTTGCATGCCGTCGCCAGCGAAGCCGCTCTCCCGCAGCTACACTCATGTTGTTTCCGCACCACCTTTGCTAGTATACCAATGGCCCGAGGCAGCGACCGCTCTCGACGCTCCACCGGCGGCGCTTCATCCAATCATAGCGGTGCTTCGTCCAGTGGCGGCGGCCCCTCTGGGCACAAGGGCTCGTTAATGACGAAAATGGAGTACAGGTTAGTGAGACGCGATTCATCAGCGGCCAACAAGCATTGGAATGCAACGAGGAAGGTCAACGGTCGTTGCACCAACGTGTTGGGGCGAGTCTGGCCACTGAAGACTTGATTTGGGGCCTAGTGCATGATAGGAAGATTTCCGGCTAAGAGGTAGTCCGGCTACTTTTCGCCAGTGAGACAGAGCCCCATCTGGCGGAGTCAGAGACCAGGAGGTACAAATTCATATTGCAGGTTGAGTACCGACCTGCCATGCAAAACTCGGTTGCAGGTTGTTTACAGTGAAGCTAGTTTGTTAAAATGCGCATCATTCACACCATGAAAACCTTGAAACACTTTTGTAGAACTCATGAAGGTTATGGAAGGTGAGGATGAAACAGACAGAGCAGCAGGGCAAGTTGAATGTAGTGTTAGCAAACAAAGATGCTCGTAGCCTCGTAGGTGGACACACATTCATACTAAACATTCAAGGTGTTTTATGTTGGCGGAAAGATGCAAAATATAAAAGTGTGGTTTGGGCATTCTATCTAAAAAGACCACCTCCAACAGGTCCGTAGCATCAGTGTCATGTCTGAATTGGTTTGATTTGGTTCAGCTGTCTTATCGTGGATTGCAATACAAATATTGGCACCCTGCTGAGAATTTGTTTTGTAGAATATGTCTGGGTCTCTAATCCCATATATGGAGAAAGCAAAAAAAATGATTGGAAAAGACAACATTTAATGGCCATTTCACTTTTCTGATCCCCAAGTATTATCGATTGTGCCTCCACACATTTCAATATTAGAGTAGAAGTTTCTTTGGAAAAGTTCTCAAATTTGCTGCATGGTGTATGTGCTATATCCATCTTACCAAGAGCAGCAGCAGAACATGCAGATAGTAGAAGACAACTAACAGTTGCAGATAGTAGCAGACAACCAACAGTCCACAGGACACAATAAAAGAAACAGCGTATAGAAAACAGGTTATAAACTAAGGGCTCGCATTCCACAACAGCCGATTAAGGCAACAAATCAGTCTCAGAGCATCCATGTTTTGCAAAAGTTGAAATAACAGGACAGTATTTAAACGACAGGCACACTGCGAACAGAGAGCTTAACAGTCTACACAATAAGAGCAATAGCCGTGGATTGCTAGACATCTCTAACAGAAACATGGGATCAACAATAAAACCACTCATTTCTTCTTGGCAGCAGCCTTGGTCACCTTGGCACCGGTTGGGTCCTTCTTCTCGACGTTCTTAATGACACCAACAGCAACAGTCTGCCTCATGTCACGGACAGCAAAACGACCAAGAGGAGGGTACGCGGAGAAGGTCTCCACAACCATGGGCTTGGTGGGAACCATCTTCACCATGCCAGCATCACCGTTCTTCAGGAACTTGGGCTCCTTCTCAAGCTCCTTGCCAGATCGTCTGTCAATCTTGGTCACCAGCTCAGCAAACTTGACAGCAATGTGGGAGGTGTGGCAGTCGAGCACTGGGGCGTAGCCGTTGCCAATCTGCCCAGGGTGGTTCATGATGATGACCTGGGAGGTGAAGCTGGCAGCCTCCTTGGCAGGGTCATCCTTGGAGTTGGAAGCAACAAAACCACGCTTGAGATCCTTCACAGCAACGTTCTTCACGTTGAAGCCAACATTGTCACCAGGAAGCGCCTCCTGGAGAGCCTCGTGGTGCATCTCAACAGACTTTACCTCAGTGGTCAGGCCGCTGGGACCAAAGGTAACAACCATACCAGGCTTGAGGACACCAGTCTCAACACGACCCACAGGCACGGTACCAATACCACCAATCTTGTACACGTCCTGAAGGGGGAGACGCAGGGGCTTGTCCGATGGCCTCTTGGGCTCATTGATCTGGTCAAGAGCCTCAAGAAGGGTCGGGCCCTTGTACCAGTCAAGGTTGGTGGACCTCTCAATCATGTTGTCACCCTCGAAACCAGAGATGGGAACAAAGGGAATCTTGTCCGGTTGTAGCCGACCTTCTTCAGGTAGGAAGAGACTTCCTTCACAATTTCATCATAGCGGGCCTTCGAGTACTTGGGAGTGGTGGCGCCCATCTAGAACAGAGCAGCGGAACAACCCCATTAGATGAATGAAGCATGCAACCTAGAATGCAATGAATACAGTAAAACCTAAAGCATCCATCCAGGACTACACATCAAACAAAATTTACAGCTCTCGAAGATTTAACTAATCTAAAGATTTAACTACAGCTCTCTCGAAGATTTAACTCAACTAAAGAGTTAACTACAGCTCTCTCAAATATTTTACTAAGGATTTAACTACAGCGCTCTCAAGGATTTAACTAAGCGATACACAAACATGCTCAGCTTCGATAAAGATCAAAGAACATGAACTAGCCTGTCCCATATTTCCATTCATGTTGATGTCTCGAGAAACAGAAAAAATTACATTGCAGGGATATGAAAATATGAAATCGTGCAAATCTACTGCTAGCGGTTTGACATGTATCATAATTTCAGCAAAACATTAGACCATTGCATTCAGAACATGAGCATATGTTAAACTGAAATCAAGCACTGCATTTACTATCACAATCTAGAAGATCATGCAAGTTCGTGCAAACAAAGAAGCTGGACTACCGTCAGGCATGTGTAGCAAAATGATTGTGGAGTTATACCTTGTTGCAGCAGCAGATCATCTGCTTCACCCCAAGAGTGAATGCAAGGAGAGCATGCTCACGGGTCTGCCCATCCTTGGAGATACCAGCCTCAAAACCACCGGTGGTGGAGTCAATGATGAGGACGGCGCAGTCAGCCTGGGAGGTACCGGTAATCATATTCTTGATGAAGTCCCGGTGTCCAGGGGCATCAATGACCGTGCAGTAGTACTTGGTGGTCTCGAACTTCCACAGGGCGATATCGATAGTGATACCTCTCTCACGCTCAGCCTTGAGCTTGTCAAGCACCCACGCGTACTTGAACGACCTCTTGTTCATCTCAGCGGCTTCCTTCTCGAACCTCTCAATCACACGCTTGTCAATGCCTCCAAGCTTGTAGATCAGGTGACCAGTGGTGGTCGACTTGCCAGAGTCGACATGGCCAATGACCACGATGTTAATGTGGGTCTTCTCCTTACCCATGGCTAGAGTAAGTGCAAGCCAAGAAACTGCAACATACAAGGAAATAAGGATTGGAAACAATAGACGCACCGAATCAGCGTATGAAATAACACAACTGACATGAAGTTATAGATCAAGTATCTTAGCATCTACGAAGGTACAACATAGCTAATGACCACGTAGATGAGCAACAAGATGGTTTAGTCGGGTAGTATAGTGCTCTAGCCTTATCATACTGCAGGCACTAGTTACATCTACGCAACACTAGCAAGAATTATTACCAGATCGAATCACCATATCAGTACAAGTAAAGGTTAATTCCACAAGACCATCCACAAATCGTATACAAGCCAACAAAAATTGAGATATAAATCCATATACACAAACACAAGGATGATTCGGTAATACATCGCCGTAACAGTTGCGTCAACCAATAACATGCAGAAATCGTACCAATGCGATATGAGGTCAGACAAATCCATCGAAGCACATAACACGAGACTACGAGATGGAATCAAACAAGAACATGGAAAAAAAACCATCGATAAACCGAGCAAAACATCAGGCATCTGAGCACAAAACACCTAAAAGTCGCTCAAATCGCGGATGAAGGCTACTGAACAGACGCAAAACCGTAGATCTGAAGCTACCAGACAGAAGCACACGCATAGATCTAAGGAGGATGGAGGGATCTGCATGGAGACTGACCTCAAAGAAGGAGATGGGATCGACAGGCGGCGGCGGCGGCAGGGAGATAGGGAAATGAGGGTTTCAGACAGGCGGAATGGTCCATTATATAGGCGGCGGCGAGAGCTAGGGTTCCTCTTGGGCGTCTGATCCTCTGATGGTTGCCGTTGTGGCGCTGTCCTGACCGTTAGATTCTCAACAATGGCGCCGTGCTCTGTTTTTTTTTTGGGGGGGGGGGGGTTTCTTGGAATTAAACATTGCACGGCCGGTTTTAACTTATTTTAAATTTAAATTAAATAAAACTTGTCTCTAAATCATCTAAAATTAAGATATTTCTAATGTGGATAAAATCATGAATTTTGTAGTTCATTTGAATTTCCTAGTTTTTATTCAATTCTTGTCTCGATCGCTCGATTAGACTATAAAAATCGGAAGAGCAGTAGTTCGAGTCCAACTGGGATTAGCAAAACCAACAAGACCATGAGCAAAGTGGGTCAATATTTTGATCATCTGGCACCTATTTTTTGAATACAAGTCACGTTGATTTAAATTATTTAATTTTATACTTTAGATTATTATGTAAATTATATTCATATTAAGTTTATAGTTGAGTCCGTATTAATAATCATGCTAATATAACCCACTCATTGACTTTAGATATAAATTCTTACTGCCGTAGAATTAATGGTACACATTAGATATTAAATCTGTATCTAAGTGACATGCTTAGCCTTGCTTAGATATATACGGGCATTAATTTTCTTGGATATCATTTCAAACATGAAAATTTGGATTTAGCCAGCAATTGGATGGAAATGATTAGTATTTAAACTAAAAGGAAATTTTGGATTCCAAAACTCTAAACTTACTTAGATATTTGAGCGTATAGTAGATGAGCTGGTGCAGAGAGAGTATGAGAGCATATGGTGGATGAAACCTAGACCCAATTTATTATTAATGCCTGGTAAGATTCATGTGATGTATGAGTATGATTTAGCAGTGTATCTGATTTGCTGGTTCTTTATTTTGTTGCTTTGTTTGGTTATTTTGCGCATATGTTGTCCCTGATCACTATTTGCTTTTGTGTTGCAGTTTGTTACTTAACATTCTATGCAGCCATATGTAAGGGGAAGACTCATATTAACATTGTGGCCATTGGCCACATCGACTCTAGCAAGTCGACCACTACTAGCCACATGATCTACAGGCTTGGAAGCATTGACAAGCGCGTAATCGAGAGGTTCAAAAAGGAAGTCATTGAGATGAAAAAGATGTCGTTCAAGTACGTGTGGGTACTTGACAAGCTCAAGGCTGAGCATAAGAGAGGAATCACCATCGATATCACACTATGGAAGTTCAGGACCACCAAGTACTATTACATGATCATTGATGCCCCTGGACACCGGAACCTCATCAAGAATATAATTGCCAGCACCTCCCAGGACTGACTACGTCATCTCATCTTTGACTCCACCGCTGGTGGTTTTGAGGCTGGTATCTCTAAGGATGGCCAGGCCCGTGAGCACGATCTCCTTTCTTTCACTCTTAGAGTGAAGTAGATGATCTCCTCCCACAATGTGTCAAAGCATCGTTGTGGCAGTGCTGCCACATTGTGTTTACCTACCACCTGCCCATTATGGACCACCTCCAGCCATGTTCTTGCCACCCTCGTACTTGTCCGGGCTATCGAGATCCATTTTGATACTTGCTGGTCGCCAACGTTGCCTTTTCTCATAGGCACCGGGCTCGTTAGAGTCGGCTATGGCTGCCTCCCTTGGCTCCTCTATTCTGAAGAGGAAGGAAGCGTGCAAGGGAGAGAGAGAGGAGAAGGGGAGAGGAAGAGAGGGAGGAGGGGTGCTACAGGTGGAGGAGCTCATCTGCCAGCAAGGGGCATCGACGGCGACCCGAGCAGAGGAGGTGGTGGCATTGGGTGCGTAGAAAAGAGACAGAAGCAGGAAGAAAAAGAAAAAGAAAGCAAGAAAGGGAACAAGAAGAGAGGAGGAACAAAGGGGATAGGATGACATGTGTGACTGCCATAAGAAATTAGGAATAGAAAGAAAAAAGAATGTAGAAAAGGGGTAAAATGGTTAGTTCGTAGCCTTTAGATGGAAAATATCACGATGATGGTATTTCTTGCGATGGTACTTTGCAATCCCTCTCTTTTGTAATGGTATTTTCCATGCCGCTGATCTTTGCAATGGCAGAATAAATTTACTCAAAATAATATTTTATCACAATCTTAAGATAGAGTACCGAAAGAAAATTTAAACGGATATTTGCACCACCAAATGGGGCTAGGACTAATGATTCCATGCATTATTCATCAAAAAAATGCCTTCTTATTCCCTGGACTAAATTAGGGGTGCGCTTAGTCTCTTTACTTTATTTCTTAACACAAAAAGTAGTAAAATTTACACCTTACAAAACAAAATTTTTGTACTTGATTTTTCAAAGATGGGAGGACCAAAATTAGCCTTATTAGATTGGAGAGTTAAACAATTTACCATTTGAAGGCAAGAACTAACATTACTTTTTTTGTATTATACTCTAAAAAAAGGGAGGGATTTTTGGCACTTTTGGCATGTTTTTAACCCGTATTTGTAGAAATAATCGTATGCATGTGGAATTGGTAGAAATGGAACTTCTGTTGCCTAGTCACCAGGCGACAGGGCTGTGCAGGCGGCACCTGGCCAACGAAGAATAACCACCGGGCGGCCGTCCGCTTGCCTCCCTGCCACTAGGCGGTACCCTCTCGATGATTAAGCTGGCTTAATCACCTGCTGAGTTAGGATTTTTTATTTACCGCTTGTTTGAATTTTTAAATATAGCAAATAAGCTTAAAAAATTATAAATTTCATGTTCAGTCTCCCGACACAACATACTTCATTATGTAATTGTTTGACAAATTTATCCACTATGAATGTGGCTCAAAAATTCATACAATTATAATATTAAGGATTTATTACATATAGCAAAAGGGCTCCAAAAATTACAAAATTTTATGTGCAGCCTCCCGACATAGTTGACTTAATTGTTAAATTTTTTTGGAAATTTTATGTGCCATGAATTTACCATATTATTTGATGTTAATTTAATCATATTTAACGATATGCGATGCTCATTTAATTAGCGATTGAAATCGCCTATATGCGTGATTGCAGTTGGTTTATAAATTATAAATCAAAGTAATTGTTCAATTTAGTCTGGACTTGATTTATGGATTTGGAACCTTAGGACTTGGTGGTAAGATGGTAACAAAGGGTATTTTCTTTTAAATAATTGAATGCAAAAAGAAGACGAGATTTGATGTTACAAATTAAAATAAACTTCGTAATAAAGCTGAAAATAGTATGGCGCATAGAGTTTGGTTACGTGCATAAGAAACAACATCATGCATGATAGAACAGATCGAAGTAGTTGTACGATATATATGTGCCTTTTTGGAATTGAAATAAATTTGACATTCGAGGGACTAGTTTGGAACGGCCCGACCTACTGCGTAAACCAGAGCTATTTTTTCTTCCTTATGAGCTTGACATTGAACTCCTTGACGGCCTCTTTGGCCTTAGTCGCTATTTTCCTCGTTTTGTCATGCTCCCTCCCGCGAGCCTCACGCTCCCTATGAGTGCACACCTCGAGATGAGGTTTCATCTCCTAATGTATACGCTCGATTTGCTCGCCGTTACATCGCTCCTTCTTTCGGATCTCACAGAGCCTCTGGACATCCCACTCCTCGTAGTTGAGAGTCCACTGGTCATGTGGGTGGATCTCTAGGTGGATTCACTTATGGTAGCCACATAGCGGTTTCGAGGATGACAGGTAGACGGAACAGGTTGTTACTGGCTACCGATAGTTGCTCGTGTTCCGACGCTGGTCAGAATAGTCGCAGGAGTAGTTTATGCAACCCCAATAATGCATACCTAGGTTGAGCCACTACATAGATTTGAAAACTTGCATAGATCCCTGCACTAATAGAGGGGCAGTGTCTACCCCTCGAGTGGGTCTTACGATGAACACTCAGTTGGAACATTCAGGACGAGGTTGCTGTTATTAGGGGCCTTATTGCAGGGAGGCGGCCTCCTGCCACGCTTTGTTTGTTTACCTGTGCCATATCAGCCTTTGCTTGTTCGTCGCGGACCGCAGCAAACCTTGCTAATTCGCAAGTCTCCTCCCATTACTTCATCATCTTCTCCCATTGCTTTTTCTATTTCTTGTCAATCCCGACGTGGTGAAGTAAGCTCTGGTGTAGTGTTGGGTTTGATTGTGTAATGCTCTCTCTTAAATCTCTTCTACCTCCTTTTATAAGCTAAAACTTTGGCATGGTGTGGTTAATTTTATGTCACTACCTCGTGAGACAGAGTGTTACGCTGTATCCGTGCCGCCCCCTCGCCCACTCCCTCTTGACACACTTATCTGGGCCGTCCCCCTAGCTCGCTCCCTCGTACACATACTTGTCACTCTGTCCGTGCCGCCCCCCTCGTGTGCACACTTATCACTCTGTCTGTGCCATCCCCCTCACTCGCTCCCTTGCATTCGAGTCTTCTCCATCTTCTGGTCAATGTGCCTTTATATGTTCTCGGATCACTTCTTGCCTTTGTCTATTTATCACCTGGCTGTGGTGGCTCTATTGACGAACTAACTGACAGTGCGAATCCATATCTCCTCCACGATTGCGGTGATGGGGAGGCACAACATGCCTTTCAAGACACTATTGTGGGCCTGTTTGTTTAGGCTTTGGCTTTTTGGCTTATAGCTTAAAGCCAGCTTTTTGGCTTAAGCAGCTTAAAAGCAGTTAGCTTTTAAGCCAAGTTAGGCTATTTGGTATCCTGGCTTTTTGATGGATTGAGTGCTGTGGCTTATTACCAGAAAGTCTGAAATACCCTTATTACCATTCCGACTACTATGTAGATCCATGTACATGTTTTAATTTGTAGATCAACAAAAATATGTTGGGTAATTGGGGAAAATGTTTGGTACGTCCGCTTGTTTGTCTACTGATCATCTATGATGCACGAAGCATGCATCGCAATCCAATTTGTTGTGTTCGTATACAATTCGCAGTTTCTTTCGTTTACGCATGAATTCAATCGATCGATTTATGATAGAAACGAAAAAAAAGTGTTGCATATAAATCCTGACGTACAGGCGCCTATAAATATGAGTTGCATATAAAGATACATGTTGCAATATAAATGAGTTGCATATAAATATGAGTTATCCTACTGTCTATGATCTTGCAGACATCAAGGAATTAGCAAGACTTTCACGAAAGGCGCACATGTTTGTATCATCCACTGCCGATGCACTGCCGCTGTTGCCTCCAGATGGTCCAGCGTGTGTAGTGTTTGGTTCATAGTCTTCATCATTATCACATCTCTCAAAAAGTTCATCGCGTAAAGCACTATCTCGGATGAAGTTGTGAAGTGCCATACATGCAATAATAATTTGCGTTTGCTTGTCCATGTTGTAACTTGGCATAGCCAATAAGATTCGCCATTTCATTTTGAGCACACCAAATGAACGTTCAATCACATTTCGAAGGGATGAGTGAGCATGATTAAACACCTCGTATTTACCACTTGGTTGTTGACCCCGTCGAAATTCTGGTAGATGGTACTTTTGTCCTTTATAAGGAGCTAGATAGCCCTTTCGATTGGGATATCCCGCATCAACAAGATAATATTTTCCTACACATGACAAACATGAAAGTGTTGATGATCCAATTCGAGAACGCCATAATAGCAATTAATTATAGGTTCATATAAGCAAAGTACCGTCAGGTGGATGTGGAAACCGATTTGAATATTTGTCCAAAGTATTATTGAATATCCTTGTGTCATGCGCTGAACCCGCCATCCAAATGACAACAAAAGTAAACCTCATGTCGAAGTCACACACTGCCATCACATTTTGAGATGTATATCCATGGCGACCGGTGTGGGCAATTTGCTCATCCGCTGGCACAATTTGCTCTATAACCCATTCATATCCGGTCATGCGTGGTTGTCTCTTCTTCCTCTTATTTAGATAAGTCTCATAATAGTACATACCTACGTAACCAGCTGCTGCAACAAAATCGTGAAATGGTAACTTCCGCTTATTTGTTTTCTCAACTTCACCTTCGGTAGAATTGCTTGCGGTTGTCGAACCATCAATTTCACTTGATGAACTCATCTACAGACAAAAAAAAGAATATTTAAAAAGACTTGATGAACATAACTTAATAGTTTGAACTTCATTACATAACCATCATTAACTGAATAATATTAGTGCGGATCACTAATAGTTTTAACTTCATTACATAACCATCATTAACTAAATAATTCGCTAATTCAAAAGGTCAACAAAATTTTTCTAATTGTTCTTCATCTTGAGATCATACATCCTTTTCACCAATTAATCTTTCCTCATCGGTCTTCATAGTTACAAACACTTCTCTGTTTTCTTTTTAGTAAATAGCCTTCTTGCAATGAAGTGTTCATCACTTCCTTCAACCATGCCACTTGAACAGCTATATCCATGACTTCGCTATGGATGGACCACTCAAGCATGGCCGTTAGCCATAATATCCACCATACGCTTGAAATCCCTCGCAATGGGATTTTTCCTATTCTTCTTTGGACTAGGATTGATACTACCACCCTACGCTCATAGGGCCCTTTGTTTCTTATCGCCTTCCTCATTGGTTTCAACATCGGCATTTGCGGCTTCATCGCCTTCCTCCAAAGCATCAACATCAACAATAGTTTGTACATCACGTGAAGTCTCACCCGGATGGTCAAGTGGTACCCGTCACATGAGCATTTGCAAACATAACTTCCAACTCATCTAGATTCTCGGGGTCCATCACGAAAACTTTTATGTTTTGGATAATTCGCAAAATAAACAAGAATGATTAAAACAACATCGATTTGCAAAGTGATTATAATATGAAACATGAAGATATTTCCGTAATGCCAACCTTTATGTGGTCATCCCACCAAGCATCGACGCATCAATGGTTCCTTTTGCATGATCCCAACCTAGCCCGATTGCTTTCGGTTTAAGTTCGCTCCACAAGTCAGATACTTTCTTCATTGTTTCCCAATGGTTCTTGAATTGCTTTTTGTCGTGCTTTTTCCTGTCTTACGAAAGAACTTGAGCTGCAAGTTCTTGTATCCATGGTGCTCAAACAATGCATGGGTCTATTACCGCCTCAACTTCCTCTTTACAAACCCGCAAAACGCCTATTCGAGAATGCATCCCAATTTGCCTTGGATAGAGGAAGTAGATCCATCTACACACTTTTCATCCACAAAGCAAGTTATTACACACTGGTTCCTACTTTGGTTTTATCCTTTTAGAAAATGCTGACAATTGCATCGGATATAAACTACTTGAAATACCACAAAATGTTGACAATTGCATCGGATATAAACTACTTGAAAATGCTGACAATCTACACACTTTTCATCCACAAAACAAGCATGCATATTTGCATATAAACTACTTGAAATACCATTCAAATACCATTCAAATCTGCACTATCTACTCAAATGAATCACAACTTGAAATACCAAGAACACATCTGCAAGTAAATTATACCATCTACATACCAAACTTGATTAACCTATCAATTGCATCGGAGGATTGTTTACAGAGGAACAACCTGAGCCAAAAATTGAAGACGTGTGCTTACAATTGAGGATAACAGAGGAGGCCGGCGGTGTTGCAGGAGGCTGGTGGTGTTGGGGACGAGGAGGAGGCCGGCGGGGTCACGGGAGGTCAGCGGTGTTGGTGAGGAGGCCGGCAGGACGCCGAGGACAGTGAGGTTGGGGACGGCGAGGAGGCTCGCGGTCACCGGAGGATGACGGTGTCGCGGGAGGAGCCTGCGGGTCGCCGGCCGCCGGCGGTGTTGGGGACGGGAGGAGCCTGCGAGGTTGCGGCACGGGCACGAGGCCGCGGGTCGCGGGTTGCTGGGAAACGAGGCCGACGGGTCGCGGGGTTGCGGCGGGCACGAGGCCCGCGGTCGCGGTTGCTGCCGAGGAACGAGGCCGACGGGTCGCGGGTTACGGCGGCACGAGGCCGGCGGTCGCGGGTTGCCGGCGGAACGAGGGCCGACGGTCGCGGGTTGCCGACGGCACGAGGCCGCGGTCGCGGGTTGCTTGGCGGCACGAGGCCGGCGGGTCGCGCAGATCGCGGCGGCGGGCACGAGAGAGGCGCGGCGCGATTTGGTTCGGGAGGGGAGCAGGAAACCGACCGGTGCGTATCGCGGAGCGAGCAACCTAGCGGGATATATGCCAATGGCATTTCGAGCGTAATTTTTCCGAAGTTGAATGGCAAAGCATTATTTTCATTCCGCAAAAGCCAAAAAAGCTCCCAAAAACTGGCTTATAGCTTTTAGTTATAACAAGCTTTTGGCTTTTTAAAAGCCCAGTTGAAAAGCCTCCTATTTGTTTAGGCTTCAGCTTTTTTGCTTTTAAGCCAAGAAAAAAGCCAAAACAAACAGGGCCTGTATATCTCGGACATATTGGTCATTATAATCACATACCTCACACCGTCTGTGTTATAGAGAAGGGATCATTTCTCTAATCAACATGACTTGTATTCAAAAAATAGGTGCCAGATGATCAAAATATTGACCCACTTTGCTCATGGTCTTGTTGGTTTTGCTAATCCCAGTTGGACTCGAACTACTGCTCTTCCGATCTTTATAGTCTAATCGAGCGATCGAGACAAGAATTGAATAAAAACTAGGAAATTCAAATGAACTACAAAATTCATGATTTTATCCACATTAGAAATATCTTAATTTTAGATGATTTAGAGACAAGTTTTATTTAATTTAAATTTAAAATAAGTTAAAACCGGCCGTGCAATGTTTAATTCCAAGAAACCCCAAAAAAACAGAGCACGGCGCCATTGTTGAGAATCTAACGGTCAGGACAGCGCCACAACGGCAACCATCAGAGGATCAGACGCCCAAGAGGAACCCTAGCTCTCGCCGCCGCCTATATAATGGACCATTCCGCCTGTCTGAAACCCTCATTTCCCTATCTCCCTGCCGCCGCCGCCGCCTGTCGATCCCATCTCCTTCTTTGAGGTCAGTCTCCATGCAGATCCCTCCATCCTCCTTAGATCTATGCGTGTGCTTCTGTCTGGTAGCTTCAGATCTACGGTTTTGCGTCTGTTCAGTAGCCTTCATCCGCGATTTGAGCGACTTTTAGGTGTTTTGTGCTCAGATGCCTGATGTTTTGCTCGGTTTATCGATGGTTTTTTTTCCATGTTCTTGTTTGATTCCATCTCGTAGTCTCGTGTTATGTGCTTCGATGGATTTGTCTGACCTCATATCGCATTGGTACGATTTCTGCATGTTATTGGTTGACGCAACTGTTACGGCGATGTATTACCGAATCATCCTTGTGTTTGTGTATATGGATTTATATCTCAATTTTTGTTGGCTTGTATACGATTTGTGGATGGTCTTGTGGAATTAACCTTTACTTGTACTGATATGGTGATTCGATCTGGTAATAATTCTTGCTAGTGTTGCGTAGATGTAACTAGTGCCTGCAGTATGATAAGGCTAGAGCACTATACTACCCGACTAAACCATCTTGTTGCTCATCTACGTGGTCATTAGCTATGTTGTACCTTCGTAGATGCTAAGATACTTGATCTATAACTTCATGTCAGTTGTGTTATTTCATACGCTGATTCGGTGCGTCTATTGTTTCCAATCCTTATTTCCTTGTATGTTGCAGTTTCTTGGCTTGCACTTACTCTAGCCATGGGTAAGGAGAAGACCCACATTAACATCGTGGTCATTGGCCATGTCGACTCTGGCAAGTCGACCACCACTGGTCACCTGATCTACAAGCTTGGAGGCATTGACAAGCGTGTGATTGAGAGGTTCGAGAAGGAAGCCGCTGAGATGAACAAGAGGTCGTTCAAGTACGCGTGGGTGCTTGACAAGCTCAAGGCTGAGCGTGAGAGAGGTATCACTATCGATATCGCCCTGTGGAAGTTCGAGACCACCAAGTACTACTGCACGGTCATTGATGCCCCTGGACACCGGGACTTCATCAAGAATATGATTACCGGTACCTCCCAGGCTGACTGCGCCGTCCTCATCATTGACTCCACCACCGGTGGTTTTGAGGCTGGTATCTCCAAGGATGGGCAGACCCGTGAGCATGCTCTCCTTGCATTCACTCTTGGGGTGAAGCAGATGATCTGCTGCTGCAACAAGGTATAACTCCACAATCATTTTGCTACACATGCCTGACGGTAGTCCAGCTTCTTTGTTTGCACGAACTTGCATGATCTTCTAGATTGTGATAGTAAATGCAGTGCTTGATTTCAGTTTAACATATGCTCATGTTCTGAATGCAATGGTCTAATGTTTTGCTGAAATTATGATACATGTCAAACCGCTAGCAGTAGATTTGCACGATTTCATATTTTCATATCCCTGCAATGTAATTTTTTCTGTTTCTCGAGACATCAACATGAATGGAAATATGGGACAGGCTAGTTCATGTTCTTTGATCTTTATCGAAGCTGAGCATGTTTGTGTATCGCTTAGTTAAATCCTTGAGAGCGCTGTAGTTAAATCCTTAGTAAAATATTTGAGAGAGCTGTAGTTAACTCTTTAGTTGAGTTAAATCTTCGAGAGAGCTGTAGTTAAATCTTTAGATTAGTTAAATCTTCGAGAGCTGTAAATTTTGTTTGATGTGTAGTCCTGGATGGATGCTTTAGGTTTTACTGTATTCATTGCATTCTAGGTTGCATGCTTCATTCATCTAATGGGGTTGTTCCGCTGCTCTGTTCTAGATGGACGCCACCACTCCCAAGTACTCGAAGGCCCGCTATGATGAAATTGTGAAGGAAGTCTCTTCCTACCTGAAGAAGGTCGGCTACAACCCGGACAAGATTCCCTTTGTTCCCATCTCTGGTTTCGAGGGTGACAACATGATTGAGAGGTCCACCAACCTTGACTGGTACAAGGGCCCGACCCTTCTTGAGGCTCTTGACCAGATCAATGAGCCCAAGAGGCCATCGGACAAGCCCCTGCGTCTCCCCCTTCAGGACGTGTACAAGATTGGTGGTATTGGTACCGTGCCTGTGGGTCGTGTTGAGACTGGTGTCCTCAAGCCTGGTATGGTTGTTACCTTTGGTCCCAGCGGCCTGACCACTGAGGTAAAGTCTGTTGAGATGCACCACGAGGCTCTCCAGGAGGCGCTTCCTGGTGACAATGTTGGCTTCAACGTGAAGAACGTTGCTGTGAAGGATCTCAAGCGTGGTTTTGTTGCTTCCAACTCCAAGGATGACCCTGCCAAGGAGGCTGCCAGCTTCACCTCCCAGGTCATCATCATGAACCACCCTGGGCAGATTGGCAACGGCTACGCCCCAGTGCTCGACTGCCACACCTCCCACATTGCTGTCAAGTTTGCTGAGCTGGTGACCAAGATTGACAGACGATCTGGCAAGGAGCTTGAGAAGGAGCCCAAGTTCCTGAAGAACGGTGATGCTGGCATGGTGAAGATGGTTCCCACCAAGCCCATGGTTGTGGAGACCTTCTCCGCGTACCCTCCTCTTGGTCGTTTTGCTGTCCGTGACATGAGGCAGACTGTTGCTGTTGGTGTCATTAAGAACGTCGAGAAGAAGGACCCAACCGGTGCCAAGGTGACCAAGGCTGCTGCCAAGAAGAAATGAGTGGTTTTATTGTTGATCCCATGTTTCTGTTAGAGATGTCTAGCAATCCACGGCTATTGCTCTTATTGTGTAGACTGTTAAGCTCTCTGTTCGCAGTGTGCCTGTCGTTTAAATACTGTCCTGTTATTTCAACTTTTGCAAAACATGGATGCTCTGAGACTGATTTGTTGCCTTAATCGGCTGTTGTGGAATGCGAGCCCTTAGTTTATAACCTGTTTTCTATACGCTGTTTCTTTTATTGTGTCCTGTGGACTGTTGGTTGTCTGCTACTATCTGCAACTGTTAGTTGTCTTCTACTATCTGCATGTTCTGCTGCTGCTCTTGGTAAGATGGATATAGCACATACACCATGCAGCAAATTTGAGAACTTTTCCAAAGAAACTTCTACTCTAATATTGAAATGTGTGGAGGCACAATCGATAATACTTGGGGATCAGAAAAGTGAAATGGCCATTAAATGTTGTCTTTTCCAATCATTTTTTTTGCTTTCTCCATATATGGGATTAGAGACCCAGACATATTCTACAAAACAAATTCTCAGCAGGGTGCCAATATTTGTATTGCAATCCACGATAAGACAGCTGAACCAAATCAAACCAATTCAGACATGACACTGATGCTACGGACCTGTTGGAGGTGGTCTTTTTAGATAGAATGCCCAAACCACACTTTTATATTTTGCATCTTTCCGCCAACATAAAACACCTTGAATGTTTAGTATGAATGTGTGTCCACCTACGAGGCTACGAGCATACTGTTTTGCTAACACTACATTCAACTTGCCCTGTCTGCTCTGTCTGTTTCATCCTCACCTTCCATAACCTTCAGCAGGTTCTACAAAAGTGTTTCAAGGTTTTCATGGTGTGAATGATGCGCATTTTAACAAACTAGCTTCACTGTAAACAACCTGCAACCGAGTTTTGCATGGCAGGTCGGTACTCAACCTGCAATATGAATTTGTACCTCCTGGTCTCTGACTCCGCCAGATGGGGCTCTGTCTCACTGGCGAAAAGTAGCCGGACTACCTCTTAGCCGGAAATCTTCCTATCATGCACTAGGCCCCAAATCAAGTCTTCAGTGGCCAGACTCGCCCCAACACGTTGGTGCAACGACCGTTGACCTTCCTCGTTGCATTCCAATGCTTGTTGGCCGCTGATGAATCGCGTCTCACTAACCTGTACTCCATTTTCGTCATTAACGAGCCCTTGTGCCCAGAGGGGCCGCCGCCACTGGACGAAGCACCGCTATGATTGGATGAAGCGCCGCGGTGGAGCGTCGAGCGGTCGGCGCCTCGGGCCATTGGTATACTAGCAAAGGTGGTGCGGAAACAACATGAGTGTAGCTGCGGGAGAGCGGCTTCGCTGGCGACGGCATGCAAGGAGTGCCAGCAGGAAGAACCCAGAAGAAGTGGTGGGGGACAGAAGCTACCAAATCACGTTGGGATGAAGCAAGAACGGAAGCGCGGGCACCAAGAGAAAGGAGTAGCAAGTGAAGCGTTGCGCTATGATCCATCCGGACCCTTAAGGCCGTGTGAGGTCCCCGACCGTACCTCAGGAACACATGAAGACGTCAAGCATCGCACAACGTACCAACTGCAAGTCAACACGTGTCCCACGGGGTAGTGCGGGCGGGTCGCTCGAGATGGTCCACACGATTTCCCTGACCGTACCTCGAGCACACACAAAGACGTCAAGCGATGCACGACGCACCAACGGCAAGAGAACACGTGTCCTGCGGGGCAGCGCGGGCAAGTCATCCGAAGCGATCCGCACCATTGCCGCGGGCCGTATAACCCGGTCCATGGACTGATCACTTAACAGGCCGAAGGGACGGAGGGGGCCAAAAGACCTGGCGACATAGTTTTGGTCTGCTCGAGATAGAGCCCTTTACCATAAGAGACTACTGTTGTGGGACTGACCCCCACTACATCCAGTAGGCCTACCAGTCCAAGACGCCTAACAGGACATGTAAAAGATATATATACCTTAAGAGTAGTACTCACAGTTAGGGGTAGTATTGTAAAGGAGACCTTACGGCTATGTATATATAGCCCCTGATGAACAAAGGAACATGGATATTTTTTATTCCACACACAACATACTAGTCCCTCATTAACTATTTGGTCAGTAACCACAACATCTTCTATAACCTTCAGCAAGTTCTACAAAAGTGTTCCAAGGTTTTCATGGGGTGAATGATGCGTATTTTAGCAAACTAACTTCACTGTAAACAACCTGCAACCGAGTTTTGCGGGGAGGTCGGTACTCAACCTGCTATAAAAATAGCTAGACCTTACAAGTGCAAACCAAGGGACGCAGAATTGCACCAACCATAGTTTAATCTAACGGAAGAGAAGTTTGCCACAATCAAACACGCATAACCGACACCGCAATATGGCAATATACAAGCATGACGACAAGCAATATGAATTTGTACGAGCTATAATCTGTGGCCTTTCTTCGTTTAAATGTTCTACTGGAGCAAACAAGCATACAGTCATGCGCAGCTCCATAAAAGAGAATACAATCCAAGCACCCTAAATCGGAAATCGCACTAAATTGTACTCCTAGAATCGTGATACATATGCTGAAAAGTCCTGAGCAAATGTCAAATATGGCGGGCCCAAGATTAGGTTGGTACTGGCATGCCCAACTGTATAATGCGTGACATGCTCCTACGGGAATCTTGCATCCGCGAGGAAATTAAGCACAGAGAAGCAGGGTGGGGAGTTGTGTAATAAGCTGCGAACGGGAGGAGGGAACGATAGTGGACTGGAAAAAGTGCATCCGTGGTCTCTTCACTCTTTAGTTTATCTAATCTTCGTCCTCAAGCCTGGCATGGTTGTTACCTTTGGTCCCAGCGGCCTGACCACTGAGGCCAAGTCTGTTGAGATGCACCACGAGGCTCTCCAGGAGGCGCTTCCTGGTGACAATGTTGGCTTCAACGTGAAGAACGTTGCCGTGAAGGATCTCAAGCGTGGTTATGTTGCCTCCAAGGATGACCCTGCCAAGTGCCAAGGAGGCTGCCAGCTTCACCTCCCAGGTCATCATCATGAACCACCCTGGGCAGATTGGCGACGGCTTAGCCCCAGATTGGAAGGCCTGACCTTTGGCTCTTTCTGTTCTATTGAGACTCGCTTCCTCAAAACACTAGCAATTAATCGGATTCACTGTCTTTGGGTATATCTTCTACTAAGGCAAAAGCGGATTCAATAGCTGCCATTCTTGCCATCAAACTTTGATGGCATGAATGGCAGCATTAAACCACTTAGAGGACGTTTGTATCCCACTATAGGGGCTAGCAAATATGTTTCTTGCCATTAATTTAATATGTATTCCTTTACCTTTAAAAACAGCACTATAAAGGGCTTGCAGCATGACCTAAGGAAAGTGTTGACGTACACAGAGGTAAGAAGGTCGGACCATCGTTCTCCTACCTTGTAAAACAACTTCCACGGGAATTAGAAACCCAGACCTATTCTACAAAACAAATTCTCAGCAGGGTGCCAGTATTTGTATTGCAATCCACGATAAGACAGCTGAACCAAATCAAACCAATTCAGACATGACACTAATGCTACGAATCTCCCTGTTGGAGGTGGTCTTTTTAGATAGAATGCCCAAACCACACTTACTTTAATATTTTGCATCTTTCCGCCAACATAAAACACCTTGAATGTTGAGTATGAATGGGTGTCCACCTACGAGCATATTGTTTTGCTAACACTACAATCAACTTGCCCTGTCTGCTTTCTCTGTTTCATCCTCACCTTCTGTTGTCGGACTGATACCCACTGACATATATTCAGTCTGCTAGCCCAAAAAGTCCAATAGAATATGTAAAAAGACATATATATACTATAAAAGTAGTACCCACAATTAAGGTAGCATTGTAAAGAAGGCCTTACGGCCATGTATATATAGCCCCCTAGATGAACAAAGGAAAAATGATTTTTCCAATTCTACACATAGCATATTGATCCACTCATTTACTGTAATATCACATAACATAACATAACATAACATGCAAATTGACTACATTAAGAGTAATATCACGAAGCATATTGCTCCTAAATTCCTTTATTCTTATGAACTCCAGAAGAACAGATAGATAAAGGTATTAAAGACTAGGACTTATGATAATCTAACAGATTTATTCATAAAATCTCTTTATTTCTAACTTTTAGAAGTGTGTTCGAGGTATAGGGATAAGACAACTTAGAGAGTTACAAGGTTCAGGGGGAATAAATCTTTGAACCATAGCCCGTATGTAAGACCAAAAGATCTACATGATTCTGAAGATCTAATATTGCACTTTTTTTCCTTTATTAGTTTTTTCTAAAGTTTTCTTACGTGAAGGTCCTTAATGAGGCAACAAGTGCGATACAAAGAACGGATGCGATGTACTCTTTTCTCCATCCTTTTTTTTCCACTGGTTTTTGGGAAGAGTTTTAACGAGGCATGTGCACGCTATAATATTCGTCCAAGAGAAAGTGTTATGAAACCTAAAAGATTACAGTATAGGTAAATACTAAAATTACCCCTAGGGGTTTTAGGCTATAAATAGAGAGGCCTTTGTAACATGATATATTGATCTGAAATTAATAAAGACTATGTTCTAGTGCTCTCTCAATTGTACTCCCTGGTGATTGATCTATTATGTTTTTAGTAATTGTTTGTGTAGATTGCATTGCCGTTCGTCTGATCCTCAACTATTTTTCAACAGTGGAGACCTTCTCTGAGTACCCTCTCCTCTTGGTCGTTTTGCCGTCCGTGACACGAGGCAGCCGGTTGCTTCAAGAACGTTGAGAAGGACCCAACCGGTGCCAAGGTCAGCAAGGCTGCTGCCAAGAAGAAATGAGGCGTTTGATGGTTGGACCCATGTCTGTTTTTGAGATATCTAGTAGTTTTAGTGTGGTGTATGTTTTGTTCAGGCCATTGCTCTTGCAGGGTCGACGGTTGCTCAACTGTTAGCCCTGCTGGCGATGCGTCCTGTTGGTGATCGTTGTTTAAGATAGTTTAGAATAGCGATAGTATATGATTTTTTTACTATAGCTAACTGATTAAAAAATAGTAAAAATATGTTAACTTATCACGAACAATGCAAAGGAATACGAAAAAAACAAATACAAAAAAAATAAAATAGAAAAAAACAAAAAAAGTGAATAGTAAAAAAATGTCGGAGCCGGACGCCCGAACGCTGAGAAAAGCTGATGCTGAGCGGCCCCTTAAATACTGTGTTGTTATTTCCGCTTTTGGCAAAACCTGGATGCTTCTGGGACTGATTTGTGCCATTACCGGCTGTGGAATGTGAGTCCTTAAATTGCTACTACTTTAAACAAATGGATGCAAATTATCAAATATTTTCTTATGAGCTGTTTCTTCTGTTTGTACGCGTGTTGTGACTTGTGACGAGAAACTAACAATCAAATATTTTCTTATGTGCTGTTTCTTCTGTTTGCCGACATGTTGTGACTAGTGACGAGAAACTGCCCCGATTGGTGGTTTTCTCTATGTGAATGTTTTTGCTGCTCTATTTGATATGTATTGGATCAAATGCTGTGTGCTTAGATAGATTGCTTATTTTAGGCATTTTACTAATCAGCATGTCTTTTATTGGAGGCTCCGTAGCGTGGAAGGATGTGAGGTTCAGCTGTCAGGACTCTGGAGCAACTATTTGGCTCCGACGTGTGTTACCGAATTCCTTCCATTTCTTGGTACCGGCTAAAAACACATTCTCTCTTTTTTTGGTGCCAGCTAAAAATACACATCGGAGATGACCTAAGGTGGTGAGTGAATCACTTTCTGCAATGCAAGCGTTTTGTCACTCGCACTTAGGTGACATTTTCTGCCAAGGTAGTGGATGATTTTCGGTTCATCATCATCAGTAACTGTGTCGTTACCCCTCGCTGGAAAGTCCAAACAAACAGTGACTTCTTAAAGCGAATTTTTCAAACAACTTTCTAAGTCTAAAATCATATACATCGTTCGTGTCGGTGTCTCTGCTGTCCACTGCCGTCTCAAAAAACCAAACAAAAATCATCAGCCAAAAGCTATTATCTATAACCCAAAAGAACAGAGCTGTAATTTGTTGCCTAGGACGGTGCAGTAAAGAATTTTGTGGATCAAGTAGGAAGTAGCCATGCATTGGTTACCCATTTCTCAAAGCAGGAAGCAGCCATGCATTGGTTACCCATTTCTTTTGAGATGAACGCATGGATTTGTTTTAACAATCAGTGTACTAAACTAACACTACATGTGAGCGATATTCAGGCTAGTTTCCAGTCACTCCTAGAACAGAGCTGTAATTTGTTTTAACCAAAAGCTATTATCTATAGCCCAAAAGAACAGAGCTGTAATTTGTTGCCTAGGACGGTGCAGTAAAGAATTTTGTGGATCAAGTAGGAAGTAGCCATGCATTGGTTACCCATTTCTCAAAGCAGGAAGCAGCCATGCATTGGTTACCCATTTCTTTTGAGATGAATGCATGGATTTGTTTAACAATCAGTGTACTAAACTCCTGATGTATGTGCCCTGGCATGAAACACAAGTTACACAACTCCTAGGATGCCTGTTTCCTCCAGCAGCTTATAGTTTTCGTGAATCGTTTGGGTGTAGCAGGCTCCAATTGAGTAGGAAAGCTGAATGATACAAAGTATTTTCTTTCAATTGATGTAGTAATATTCTTTAGTTTGCAACAAATGCCAGGAGGCAGTACAAGCCCACTAAACCAAAAAATTTAAACAGGTCGTCGAAAACGGTATTCTAAAGTTGCTTGACCGGAGTATCATTGTCCATCAGCATGTGCCTGCTACAACCTACAAACACCCTAAAGGTCTGCCTCAATCATCTTGAAGCTCGCCTCCCCCACTTTCTCAGCTTCGTTCGACACAAAATTCTTGAGTGACTCCACATCCCTAGGTCCTGCAATAGCATAGGAGAATTGGCTTAGGCATATAATATGTTACTAACTGAATATTGACAAGAAAAGGGGCAGGAAATCAAACAATAGGAATACGTTTCCATGCACAAGAATAGTAACAAGGCAGAAAGCTACAAGTGGCAGGTAGAAATTACAATCTGAAAGACACAAAAAAAATGTTGTATTGCCAATCTGCATTTCATCAAGCACAAAAATGTTCAAAAGGAACTCAATTTCATTTATGAAGAAGAAAGCCACCTCATGTGTTACGTGAAGCAACAGTTAAATCACTGCCAGCAGAAAAGACATTAGTAGATGCATTTTTTTTTAATCTTTTTTGAGTGATGATTGACAAATGACAATGCAAGACAACTGTTGCGTATAGTCAGCTTTGACAGCATGCTACAATCTACAAGGATTATAATTTGTTGGTTACAAGTAGAAATTATCAGCACATGCAGCTCATGAACAGCATCTTCACCAACAAAATACCACAATGAATCTAATGTGCTGAGCAACATGATGAGATATCCATATAATATTAAACAAATGTTGTGGACAAGGGCCCTGTGCAGCAGCAGCAGCACAGACGCACACAAAAACAACAAATGCCACGGCCAGCCAGCCGGCCTTGTGGGCAGAGTTAGAGATAAGAAGTGCACAGCAGCAACAACAAGAATGCCAAAATGATCAATGGAAGCATAAGATTTACTGAATTATTAACAATGAAGTATCCAAAGTTCTTCCTCTCATATTAATTACTTGGTTATGCATTGCCGTTGTCTTTGGTATCAAGAGTTAGCAGATACTAGTAACATCCAGGCCATAATTAGCGAGCTTGACAAAATCTTCTTCACAGAAGAGGCAATTCACTGGTCTAAAAATGGCATTTCTAGAAAAGTGAATCCTAGTGTATTGGGAAAATGGTCTAAAATTTCTTCATTTTTTTTCAATCCTACTGGTGCAAGTTTCAGAGGTTTTAGAGCCCAGTCCTAATCTGACCATACAGCCTCACTGGTGGATATGGATTCTAATCCATCACCAAGGTCTAATTTTTTTTTCAAGAGAATTGGACCAAATGTAACAGATGCAAACATGGTTTTCATGGTAGGGACTAGTTTAAGGTGGCCTTGTCAAACAAAAGTAGGATGGACCAAAGTTTACCGTTATATTTTGCAACTTCTTCGCCATCATAAAACACCTTGAATGTTGGGTATGAATGAATGTCCACCTTTGAGCATACTGGTTTGCTTACACCACAATCAACTTGCCCTATCTCGATTTCATCCGCCCCTTCCATAACCTTCCCCACGTCCTCCCAAAGTGTACCTAGGTTCTTGCTGCTAATGACAAGCGTTTAAGAAACTTGTTTAGCAGCAAGAAACCAAATTTGGTAAGTCACCGCTAAGGCGCTTAGAGATGTAGAGCTTACCAGTGTTTACACCAAGGGACGCAGAATTGCACAAACCATACCGTGTCCTTCTCCTTTATCTAAACAAGAGATAAATTTGTCACGATCAAACTAGCTTAACCAAAACCAATATATGAACATCACGGCAAACAACTTGAATTTGCATAGGGCTAGGAACAATAGCGCGCTCTGGCCTGGCTTTGACTAAATATGCAGGCTGTAGATCAATGGTATTCATTCCCTACAAACAAACAACAGTAGCTCGTGTGCCGCATCTAAATCCCAAAACCGTCCTTAATTGTAGCAATTAAACCACCCAGAGTTATGATCCATCAGTTTAATAGCACCAACCAAGAGGCGAGTTAACACTGATGCACTCATCAAGCTGGAATCGTTAACGAATCTGGCATACAACAACAACTGGTCTGTAAACACGTATCATCTGTACAGTGCATCCCTACAACGAAACAAGTCAACAATAGCCCAGCAGTTCTTGGGTCGCGCTGTGTGCTTTACAAAGATACACTACATCGGATGGGAAGGTCCGAAGGTGGAAGAGGGGAGAGCCACGAGAAGGAAAAGGAGTTAGTTACCTTGTCAGAGAAGGTCTCTTCGGTGAGGGTGATGACCTCGGCGCCGGATCGAGCTGGCAAGGACAGGAGCACGGTGGCGGCCACCACCAGGAGGCGGAAGCGGCGGCGAAGGGCCGGGTCCATGGCTCGAACGGAGGACGGCGACGACGAGAGAGGGGAGGAGGAGGAGGGTGGGTGCCCCGTGCGCGAGTCGTGGTGGGTCGATGTAGTATTGGTTGGGCCAGGACGGGCTGGGTTACGTGACTTAGCATGCGGGTTTCTGGGCCTTTACCATGGCCCCATCCGTGTGCTTCAGTTTGAATTTGCGCGTGTTTGCAGCTTGCACGGGGCAGACCTGTGATGGCAATGGCACGGTGTTTGCCGACCATTAGCGAAGTAGCTTGTTCAGGGGAAAGCGTGCGTATCTGCTCTGTGAGATCCTAGCGTGTGTAGATTTATAGTGGACACCCTTGTGTGTTTGTGACAAAGACAACGTTTCCACGATCTATAGGTGGGTTCCAAAGGGCTTCTCATGTGGCTTATAGTTTTGACTTCCCTCACCTCTCCCCCTCCTCCTCGCAGCTTCCCTCGCCGTGGCTTTTATCCCCTCGCAGATCCACTCCTCACAGACACATATCAACGCTCCCCTAGTGCCCCCCTCACCGTGGACTAGATCCAGCCGAAAGATCCGCTCTGCGACACCACCCCTCATCGCTCCACCTCGCCGCCCCACAGATCTAGTCGTAGCTCCACTCCTCTCAGCTCGTCGTTACCGGTCCCCCTTCAGCTCTCCCTCTTGTCAGCCCACCTCCACCTCCCTAGAGCCAACTCAGCCGCTCTGGCGACCCCCTCTCAGGACGCAGCAGTGACCCCCTCTTAGGACGCATTGCATGCTCCTTCGCCCCCCTCTAAGCACGTCGCCTCCCTCCCCCAGTCGCAAACCGCCTCCACCTTCGACGTCGGCACCACCGAAGTAAGCCTACCCGAGGTCCAACTCCAACGCACCGCTCATGCCCTGTTGGAAGCGCTTGCTGCGTCACCGGCCGTCACTCACGTTGTGGTCCGTCCCATCACACCGGGTTTCGTTTGAGCTTTGTTGCAGGCCGTTCCCTATCGTCGTTGACCCCTTTTGTATTGCCTATTAGGTATGCTCTATCCCTTGTGTTTAGGCGCTTGGTTCGGTCCAGAGGTTCAAGAAAGTGCCAATACCACACGAGGACCTGATGGCAGCCATGTTCGAAGGTGCCCTCTGCACGAACGAGGACGCCGCCACACCAGCAGGCAGATGACTGAATCAACATGTTAGCTTCAATGAAGACGACGAGCAGCTGCCAATCGAGTCCGCTAGCTCTGCTGGCAGAAGGACTGACAAGCAGCCTATTGGAAACCACTTCTGAGACTCACGCGCAAGCAGTTGATCGAAGAGTGACCATGCATCAGATTGCATGGAGCATGTGTGCAACTAGTATGAAGCTCAATTGGTAGCCAGGGCGGTGAAGCAAGACAACCTGTGTATGGAGTGCGAGGGCCTCATTCTGTTGGTCATTGCTAACGGCCTAACGGGTACCACAAGGGCTCAGAGGAGTGGTTCTACGCCACAATACTGTTGCGGAAGAAGGGGAACCGTGAAATGTTTAGGATGACTAGTTATGTGCCCCGTACATTGCAACGGAAAACCAAATAAAAGTGGTGCATACTATCAAATATGTGCTCGTGCAACGCACTTTGATAGTATGCACCACTTTGATAGTATGACCCGGAGGCTAGGAGGGGGAGGGGGCGGCGGGGGTAGAGGGAGGAGCGATGGGGAGGAGGGCAGGGGCCGGCGGGGGGAGGGGGAAGAGGGGAGGCCGGGAGGGGGAGGGGGAGGGGGAGGGGGTGGCGGTTGGAGGGTTTTAGGGTTGGCCGGATGGCGGGAGGGGGAGGGAAGATCCGACGGTCCAGATTGGATGGAGGCTTCGGCAACCACCAACTCCTTCTTTTATAATAGTAAAGATTAGTACCTCAAAGCTCCGAGATGAGTGGCTTCGCCGTGCGTGGATGTTCATCCAGTCCAAGTAGTATGTAACAGAGATAAGAGGCCCTTCGTTGAGCCGGTTAGTACCCTATCTTTCGTTAAATTTAAGTTATCATGCAATAAATGGGGACGTCTTATGTGTGGCCTGTGCTTTGAGCCATTGCGGCGTCGGTTAATTCCATTGTTCCATATGTCTTGTGAGCATTTTCGATCCTAGTTATATCCTCAATCATGTTGGCCTTTGTTATTATTGTACTGAACTATTCATTATGTTTTTATTCTGTACTGACTGTGTTATTGTCAGTGCACATTTCATTATTGTACTGAACCTTCACCACTTAGGGTGATCGTTTTAGCGATGGCTTTTGGCTGAAATTTCACTGTAGTTGGCTTTTTTTTTACTATAGCTGATTTAGCTTTTTGGGTATAATTAAATTTAAAAAAAATGTAAAAATAGAAAAAAAACATGTTAGCCTATTACGGACAATGCAAAGGAACATGGGAAAAAAAGAAAAATGCAAAAAAGATCAAAAAATCTAAAAAAATTCAGAAAAAGACAAATTACTGAATAGTGAAAAAAAAGCTGAACCTAGAAGCTGAAGCTGAAAAAAAGCTGAAACGATCACCCCCCTTAGTAGTGGGTATTGTCTAGTTTGCCATGGTAGTGCTCCTTAGAGTCACTGCTCATGTTATAGTTGCTGCTTGTTACATGGTTCAGGACAACATGAATTATCGAGATACTTGCTATTGCGATGGATGTTCCATTGTTGAGATGTCTGTTAAGTTGTTGAGATGATTGCTGAAGTGTTGAGATGGCTCTGTAATTTTGAAAATGTTCAGCTCAAATATTGATAACATTATGTAATATTTTTAATTGCTGAGATGGCTCTAAAATATTTTGAAAGATGTTCAACTAAGGAATCCTTGTAGCCAAACTCACATTGTGGGAAAGTTTGATGTATGCGTCTTAATGTAAACTTTTCTTCATAGTGCTTGTAGAATTTGTGTTACTATTTGAAATATGATATCCACTTTGGTCTTGTGGGTTTTTAATAGTAGCAATGAAGATTAACTTGACATCATACTGCAAGGTTTCAGAAATATCTCTCTGATCAAGCTACAGGTTAGGGAACCCTAGTTGTTTTATCAATGGCCTTAGATCTATTAGTAATATCTGTTGATAGGCACTGGCCTTTGTTGTGTGGATTATCTTTCAGCTTAAGAGCTTGAGTTATGGTTTGTTGTGGTATTCACCTGGACAAAGGAAACTACCATTGATTTTGTAGTATGAGATGGCTGGGTAAATTCTATGCGCATTACATGCAACCGTTGCTGAGATACATTTGCCCTGTATAGTAGATCAATTATTGGGGTATGTCTTGCCTTCCATCGTTGCATACAGCATGAGCCCTGTTTTGCCGATCAACTATTGGTGTATTCACTTATCGAGAATTTTTGCATGCGAATCCTCAGCAGTGAAGAATTGTTTAGGAAATGTTCAGGGAACTTTTGGTAGGCACCGCGAATCCTTGACGTAACTTTAGGTCGGTAAAGCGAGAAAGTGCATTACGACAATACACACAGTGATTCCATGTAGTCCAAAAATGACTTGTTTCAACATGCGCACTCTCGCCTACAAATGCACGATCCCGCAATGCATGCCCATATATCGCAGTTCTCCCCTATCTTGCTCCCTTTCGAAGGATAGGTTTTCGCGTGTAAGAGAGGTTAGAGGAATGTTTCAAGCCTTGTGAAGTCTACTTTTGATTAAGCTTATGTACTTTACTCTATTCTAGGCATAGTCGCCATGTCAAACCACGACAATAGGGGCAGCAACGGCAGTGAAGTGCCTCTACCACCCATTGAATTAGTGGTCCTCAAAAGTCTTAGGGGGCAAGCACGGATGGCATTGCATAGGCCTCGCAGATAACCCGTGCAGACCAGCTAGGAGTGGCTCGACGAGTAGCTAGTTGCGCCAAACCTTTGTCACACAAAAGTTTAGGATGGATAGGACTTGTTTTGAGAGCTTGCACACCCGGCTTGTGGCCCACTATAGCTTACGGTCCACTGCAGAGGTTTCCTCCAAAGAGGCTTTGAGAATATTCTTGTGGATTATGGTTGCACCTCAAAGCAACAACCATGTGAGCAGTCATTTTTCCTGGTCGCCCTCCACTATAAGCACCAAGTTTGGAGAGGTCCTCGCTTGTGTGTATGACCTGGTGCGTTACAACGTTAGACCAGTAGATCCCTCTTTTCAGCACGTTGCATAGTCTTTGTGGTCGGGTCGCTTTTTTCTGCACTTTGTAGGGGCCATCGAAGCAATAGATTGCACTCATATTCCTGTAACTATTCCAGAGATTTCACATATCGTGTACACAAACTGGTATGAATACAGAAGTCAGAATGTCTTGGCCGTGCGTGACTTCGATATGATGTTCACATGGCATGAATACACAAGTCAGAATGTCCTGTCTTGTTTGTTCTCGAAGATTTTTTTAAAATCGGTCTTTCACAGTGCTATCCCAACCAATTGACATGCATGATAGTTGTTGCGGGTAAATACTACCTAGTCGATTCCGGGTATCCAAACCAGACGGGGTACCTTGCCCCATACAGAAACACCCAGTACCATGTGTCGGACTTCGACAATGGGCCACGGCCGCGTGGCTGGAAAGAGACGTTCAACTTCCACCATTCGTGGATCTGCAACGTTATCAAACGAGCGTTCGACGTGTGAAGAGAAAATGGCGCATACTACAAAACATAACTGCATATCTAATTGAGTGGTAGACGTAGATAATTGCTGCCACCAAGACCCTGCACAATTTCATTATTAACGCGGAGTTAGGTGATCTGAATTTTAAGTATCCTACCCTAGGGCCAGGTTACATGTCCAATGAACCTAACAACACAACAGCATTGACAGAGGCAGAGATGAATGGGGAGGCACAAATGAATCACATACGGGACATTGTCTCGTACAATCTCGTATTGGGACCTCCATAGGAGTGCAAGATCTAATAGTTTCTATTTTTGTGCCAACCGTGGATCATGTACATTTGAATGCAAGAATGCATGAGTTTGTTAGTGGTGTACATGTTAATCTACGTTTGCAACCATTTGGTCCCATTTTCTTATACGTATTGGGTTTTTACTTGCCTTCTCCATGTTACAAAATGTTGGTACTTTCGGCGCAAACACTTTTCAGTATAGCAATTCAAGTCCCTGCTATATGTACCAAAATCAACAAAAAGTCATAAGTCATCAGCCCTAAAGAATATAACAGTTTCAACCATAAGTTATAAGCTAAAAAGAATACAAGGTTGTTTAATGTGGCTGCGGTTTATAGCTTTTAGCTGAAATTTTTTAATTTTAGTTGTTCGCGATAGAGATTACGGAGATATACTCATATACGATTTTGGCTAGTACAGATGATGGACTTTCAATGTGTACTATAATTAACTTGTAGACCTCATCTTAAAAAAAATACTTCATTTGAAAGTTAGATACTGTAGCAAAAATCAAAAGCCGTTTTCAAAACTCAGATAGAACAGGCCCTACAACTACTTTAGCTAAAAGTCATAATCAAAAACTAAAAACCACAAATGAAAAGGACACACTATGGTAGCGCTCAGTTTGGCGTTAGCTTATAGTTTTTTTACTGTGGCTGACTTTTTTTACTATAGCTGAGTTGGCTTATTTATCATAATTAAATTTAAAAAAAATTAAAAATAAAAAAATATGTTAGCCTATTATGGACAATACAAAGGAATACGGGAAAAAAGAAATACAATAAATCTAAAAAACAGAAAAAGATGAAATTACTAAATAGTAAAAAAAACAAAATCAGAAGTATAAGTTGATTTTAAACCAAAATAAACAATACCAATAATATTATTACGTCAAGGCAATAGCCAATGAGAACATGCCCAAACATTCCCTTGACAATCATTTTCTTCACACCGATGGCATTATTCACAAAGGTAAGCTGTAATATGGTCAGAAATGTTCTTTGTATGCTACGTGTAACACTAATGAGAATGTTTGTCTGTGCATGTTGATGTCTCTTGCTGCCTGTCTTCACTGTTCAGATCTGGATTAACACCTGTTCTAAATAGATTTTGATTTTTAAAAATTAGATTTTGAACGGAATGATTTTTTAATATGGTCTCTATAAACTATTTCTAGAAGTCATTGCACGATGAATTTTAAATTAACTGGTTTCTCAATATAAGTATTTTTTTACTTTATTAATATCTTATAATCAGTTAAAAAAGTACAATAAAAAAATTAAAAGTATAGCACTTTTAAATAGAGCCAGCTGTTGCTTCACTAGATGTGGGTTTCTTCGTGCTTTGCCAGCGATACGGCAGGGGCTCGTCAGTCGCCTGGCTCCGCATCCGAATTTTACCGACTTTATTTGCTGAGAGTTGAGTTCTTGAGAAATTTTTCTGCTTTTTAGCCTAAAATTTGAAAATTTTTTACAAATAGACTTCTGAGAAAAAGATTTCAAAAAATGGACCCCCGATATGGCGTCAAAACATATGGCGCCGTGGGTACACAGTACAACGCCAAAGCACATGACGCCGGGGTACATGTTTTAAATACAGTCACACCGTGGCTCCTACGTGGCATAGCACGGCGCCAAAGCTCATGGCGCCGTGCTATGTACCCACGGCGCTATGTGTTTTGGCGCCGTGTCGGGGGGTCTATTTTTAGAAATCTTTTTTCCAGGAATCTATTTATAAAAAACTTTCAAATTTTAATTGGATTAAAAAGCAAAAATTGTACCAAACCGGTAGGCGCTGTTGCCTACTCCCTACTCATACCACTTTTCTGGGGATCCATTGTTCTGTGGTTCATGCGTGTCGGTTTTAGGCCTCGTTTTAACGCGCTTCAGTTTCCGATCATTTAAAACACGTCGACTTTTTTAATTTTAGTTTTTTGATATTTTTACTTATTATTTTGTATTGTTTTAAAAGATATAATAATATTTTTTATTTTTTAAATTAAAAAATCTAATCATTATTATAGTATAATTACAACTAAAATCCATAACTTTTAAACCATTTAAAGTATTACCTTATTCTCTTCCCTTCTCTTCTCTTCTCTTTCCTTTCCTTCTCTTCTCTTCTCTTTTGCCAAATCATTCTATTTATATCGTTGACTATGATAAAAACGAGCGTTATTGGTCTTAAAAAATAAAATAAAAAGAGCGCTGCATTGCACGCATAAGTAATGTGCCTTCATAGTGGTTTTGAGACCAGTGCAATTACGCGTTACTAGTATTTGGGGTGGAACTGGCGGAAATTCCGCCAACCGAGAGAGAGGTGCATCCGAGTCTCCGAGAGGGAACGATCGTAAGGCTTCCTCAGACACACAGTACTCCAATCATCCAATGTATACTGATCTTACTTATGGGCTGCGTTCGTTTGTCTCACGGGTTATAATTTATATTACAATAACTAGTTTTTAAATTATATATTTTTAAGATAGAATCAATAAAAAGATTATAGTAAAAAATATATTGAGTTCAGTTATACCAACCAAAATTATATACGACTATTTTTTCTCTATATATTATCTAATTCAAAAATTTAAATCATAAGTTATAAACTACGGCCCCCAAAAAAATCACCCATGATGTTAGTGACTTTTGCTGGGGCAACCATAGTTCCGCCTGTTGATGTTATCGAATTATAAGTTTATAACCATGTATCACAGGGTAACGCCAGATGATTGTAGAGGCCATGGATACATGTATATATATAATCCTATATTATAGCAGGAGGAACTCTAGCTTCTCCTTGCCACATTATAATTTTGCAAAAAGCCCTCTAGATGTTCTCAATTTAGCAAGAAGACACTCTATTTTCTAGAAATTACGTATGTGTCTTTAAATTTTTCATAGAAATCCCTTTTTACTTGATAAATCCCTGTAACTTTTCTAAAATTACGTACATGTTCTTAATTTTTTGCAGAAAAACCTTCAATTTTCCTAAAAAATATATACGGATCCTTGATTTTTATGGAAATCCCTCTCTATGAAGTATTGGTTTTTTTCTTTGATCCACATAATAGCTAGTGTGACGTGACGCTTTGCTATCGCTGTTAGTTTTATGTGATGTAGACAAATTTAGGAGATGACCAGTTTCAAGAAGATAGAAGGGGGCCATGCATCCACAGCAGTACGAGCTATGCTATGGTTAATTTGGTGATACCGGGCCCACTACGTCGCTGTTAGAGCACTAACGACCGCCAATAACTCCAAGCTCCAGAAGATCATGGAAGGATCGATCGTCCGGACCTTTAGCTACCGAACACATGGCCATGTTCCATCGTGCCTCTCTGGTGGCTTTTGTCAACCACCCAACGGACGGGCACGTTCTACGCCGTCGGTTTGCCGACGCTCGTTATTCTTTACGTGCCACCTTATCCCAATGATGGTTATCTATCTAATCCGTCCTTTTCTCCAAGTTAAGAGCCCAGCTCATGACTCGTCACCACCCCTTTTCTCCAAGTTATGAGCTCATGACTCATCACCACCGCATCGGCGACCCCACGACGGTAGCCGATCTCAAGGGTTTTAGGATTCTTGGACGCCTTCTTTCCTCTTGTCTTGTACAGCTCACCTTTTGTTCCTAGAAGGCAATGGGAATAATTGCGAGGGTATCTGAAAACTACCCGTATTTGTCAAGTAGTAACGTGCTAGGAACATAAGTTATCCATGTTATATTTAAATCTAAGCAATTGATTTATTGAGGTTAGTTTTGGCCTAATGAAAATGTAACTAGCTGTAAAGGTATTTTCGATGGTGACACTATATAGAAATATTTATAGATTACCATCTCATATAGACATCAGACTAGATATCATTCTTTGAAAACACAATGTCTATCATTAATCAATACTGTAGTATAATATTTATTTCCAATTCACCTCTAATGCATTGTTTAATGTAGTAGATATTGCTTCTCTCCCCAATAGATATCTTAGGGCATCTCCAATGATCCTAACTAGCAGCTAACTAGGAGACTTTCATATCATTTATATAGTACACACTAAAAGCTAGCATTCCAAAGAACTATCTATAAGGATAGCTATTTGATACTTACATGCACACACAGTTATTTATAGAGACTGCTTCGTTTTACGTTATAGACTAGAGATGAAATAGTAGCTAGCTGTTTGTGTTTTACATACTCTCTTTCCTCCACATAGGATATATGCTGATATGTACATGCAAATAGCTAGCTGACTCAGCATCATTGGAGATGCTCTTAGTTAATATTTTTGTGTTGGATTACGTACCTAAACAATATCTTGTATGAGACATTGATTCTCTCTCTTCATTCATTAATTTTTCTACATGGTATACTAATTAATATTGTAGATGTTGCTTACGTAGTACCATCGGGTGTGCCCTTTGGAAACTATCTATCCACTAATTAAGTCACACATTAGATAGTAATGCATTAAATTGACATATATTTCCACACCAAACTATTGCAATCCTTTTTAACTAATCCATATCACCGTATAGTTCCGCTGATCAAATTACACCGTATGATCGCATGGGTCTTGCACAAACTTGGTTCAAATACATGCAAAAGATCAAAATTTATAGAATCTATTCTTCTGTACTCCAGACTAATTCCAAATTTAAAATGATATGTATTTTTGAATATAATATTTGAAATTATTTTTTTTTTGTTGTAGGTCAAACTAAAATACCAAGTTTGATTCCCAAATTAACAAAGGGATATAAAATTTAACCATCAAAGCCAAAGTAAGTTGAAATTTTCAGAATAACAACAATTTGAGACAAATGTTCAAATTAAATTTGCAATACATTTCATTTCAAACAATACAATTTGAATTCAATTGTTTTTGTTGCGACCTAGCTAGTGTACCCATGCATGCATGCATGATTATATCTTGGTGATGATTAGCACTGACGCAAATAGTTGAAAGGACATTTTTTTTGGCAAGGGAGAAATGGCGGTATTAATTGTAATGGATTCCTTTTCTTTCGTAAAATTTCTTTCCAGATGATTATTTCCCCTAAAGGAGAAGTGATGCTGTGTATAGACAATATTAACCTTTGGAAGGTCACTAGCTCATAGATGAGTTGTTACCCCACACAAGGTAAGAGATTACGGAATAATAGCCATTAGATCGAAACAAATCAACGGTCCTTATGAAAAGTGTACCGTAAAAATATCCATATATCATGTACCGTAAAAATATCCATATATCGTTGTGTTTATTATTTTATACCCCAAATCCTTTTCGTCAAAATTCCAACTTTAGCAACGAATTTTCATGATTCATCGATCCAATTTTCGGAACGGGACTCTCTTCAAGGCTCCGCCTCTCGGTCATTCAACCCAAATATCCTGCTCGCATCCAGGTTCTTCCGTGACACATGATGGCATGATATGAAAGATTCTCCTGTCATTTTATTTATACTTTTGGCAACTTTATTCTTTTTTTTCCTCAATGAGAACTTCATGGTACATGTGAATACGAAAGGATGATGGAGCATCGGAAATTCTCAATATAACACATGCGGAAAGTGTAAGAACACTCGCATGGAAGTACGATTATGAGCTCAGTAGGGAAAAATCTTTGTGACCTCATATACTATTGATTCAATTTAGCTTACGTACTATTCTATATGGTAAAATCATTCACTTATTATATCACATGGGTAATACCATCATGTAAAACCAAATCACGATGTTATTTAAATTAGATTTTATAGTTCAAAATGCTGAACTGATTTTTAAGTAAAATTTAAGATGTCATATGGACTAATTCTTTCTAGTATTGGTACCAAGCCGAAAAGCACACTGGACACCACGGTTCCAAGCTAGATTCTCTTGGTACCGATCCTAGTTGAGGTATCAATTCCAAGGAGAGAAAAATATTAGTGACCCTACCTGTCAATGAATTGGGGGAGGAAAAGAGAGTGTGGGATGGGGGAGAGTGGGTCCCACCATGGAAAGGCAGAACTGTTCACATAAATGTTATTATAGACACTTTTTTAATTTGTCTCTAGATTAATCTAGCCTTCTCCTTAGACATACCGAGCTCGACAGGTATCTACCAAGCTAGGAGAGCTCGACAGTCACTTGTCGAGCACCCCAACCACAACAGTAATTAAATGCCCAAATGCAACACACTAATCCGACTGACGACCTGCCGAGCTCCCCTAGCTCGGTAGGTGCCTGTCGAGCTCAATAGGTCCAAATGCAAAAGACTAGATTTATAAAAATGGATATTCGAAGACCAAATTTGTAGAAAAATGAACTACGGTGTTGTCTGTGTGCAGTTTGAAAAGATCAGTAGCACTAAACCTTATAGGAAAAGACAAACTTGATGTCACATTTCTTAGTTATGTAATTTGTGTTTCCACCTAGTCTCGTGTAGCATCCACGGACCACAGTAGGCCCGAAAAGATGCACACAGACCTAGCCGGCCGATCGAACAATGCTTCCACAGCTCTACCACCTTGGCCATGTTCACCCACATCGGACGAGCAATCAACCATGCAACCACGCCCGTTATCAACCCACAACGTGCCATGACCCCAGTGGCACAAACAAACGCCGTCTCCCATCTAAAGTTAGGAACTGTTCATGCATTGCACTATAGCATTGTTTTTTCAAATTTGATGTTCGACACTTATATTTTCAAAAATAGCCCTGTCATCAAGCTCGATGAAGTAGCAAACAACATGTGTCGTCTATTGCGCCACCCAAGCTCGGTAGGCTGGCTCAAGCATGATAGCCTACGCAACCGTAGCAGGCAGGAGCGATGCACGGCACCAACGGGCCCCATAGGGTTGCTGAGCTCCCCCGACTCAGCATGAGCCCTACCGAGCTAGCTCATCATGTGCCTGGGTGGCCTACTAGCTGATGCAACGTGTTCGATAGTGATTCTCGTGGCTTTCAACAGGATTTGGTGCCACCCCGCATACCCGTGTGTGCCCACGTGGGCTTGCCAGTCACTAACGCCTCCCCGTGCGCATAAAATGGCTCACATCCCTCTTCGCTCTCTCATCCGAAGCTGTGGAGTTGAGTATCTTCCATGCCGAGCAAGAAAGAGACGAGGGAGAAGAAAGAAAGAGAGAGTAGAAGAGATTTTGAGTTAGTTTTTTTGATGTGGTTTCGCTGCGATTTAGAGGATTTCGCGATAGTGTGGATCCAGTGAAGACCTTCACCAAGAGTATGTCTCATTCACCTGCAAACAATGTGTTTAATATGTCATTAATGCTTCATTAGCATAACATTGGTTTGGTGCTTGGTAACCATATTTAGCTGATGTATGATTTAGTTCATGCGGATGATATTTTGTAATTAGTCATGTTAATGTTGTATTAGTGATGATAATGATGATTCTTTGTAAATAGCCGAAGAAATACACATTGTTATTTGTACAGTTATCGCTACATTTGTAAATTAGGTATGCATACACACACACATACATATATACATATACATATACATATACATATACATATACATATACATATACATATACATATACATATACATATACATATACATATACATATACATATACATATACATACATACATATATGTGTATGTGTATATATACATATGTATGTATATATATGTATATATGTATATGTATGTGTGTATACATATGTATATATATACACATAGATATATATATGTATGTATTTATATGTATGTGTGTATACATATGTATATATGTATATGTATATGTATATATATGTATGTATATGTATATTTATACATATGTATATAGATATATGTATATATATGTATATATATGTATGTATATGTACATATATGTGTATGTATATATGTATATATTTATATATACGTATACATATGTATATATTGTGGTTACAAGCCAAACAGTGAAATAAAATATGCTCGTGGTATTTGTTGTGTATCAAGGAAGATCAGAAGTCGTCCTCGTGGGGTCTCCCCCAGGGACCTTTATATAGTCACCATGACTCCCTTTTTACAATTCTGTCCCCATTTACAAGTGTTGCCCTAAGACATGTTTGTCTTTTATATTCTCTACCGGGCCTCGCTAGGCCTCTTAGTCATATTGGGTCGAATGGGCTGAGGTGGAGGCCATCCCTTCAACAGTATACATATATATATATATATATATGTATATGTATGTATATACGTATATATGTATATGTGTGTGTGTATATGTATACATATGTATATATATGTATGTATATGTATACGTATGTATGTATGTATGTGTATATATGTGTATATATATGTATATGTCTATATATGTGTATATATGTATGTATATATTTGTGTGTGTATGTGTATATATATATATATATATGTATATATATGCATATAGGAAGCCTCTTTTCTACACCCGGGTGTAATTACATCCTATGTCGTATTTCACAATGTAGGGAGTATCTCGCGTAACGGAAGGTATGTACGTATAGTATACGAGTATTTAAGACTATCTAGGTGGTATGAATAATTTTTTAGAGATGGTATGTATATTTTTTTTGACATACTCCTTTTTTATGTGCGTATATAAAGGTATTTACAAAATACGCTAAAAACTATAGACTCCCTTGCAATTTTTTCATGCGATTCACATTGAAGTATCTTATAATTAGTACATGAGTATATCTAAGATGATAAATGAGTATTTCAAATTTGTTTAGGTGGTATATTAGAAGTGGGTGTAATTACACTCGGGTGTAAAAGATATTTTTCCTATGCATATATATCTATGTGTGTGTGTATACACACACACACATACATACATATATATATACATACATATATGAATGTATGTATATGTGTGTATATGTATATATGTAAGTATGTATATATATGTGTATTACTCTGTTGCCATTATAAATTATGTACAAAATATCTGTTTATCTGTATTATTAGCGCATGGTCATAGGCATAATTAGTAGCTCAACTATGTACATGTGGATGATTATTTTTTATTATGTTTAGTTGTATTTAGCATCTCTGAAATAAAGTGCATTTGGTATGTATTGGTGGTAGGTATCTGCTATCGATTATAGAATATTTATTCGTGTTTTATGGGGAGGCAGTCGTATAGGATGGGCTATACAGAGTGGACCTTCAAAATTGTGAAATGACCATAATCCAGCCTCTAGGGCTAAAGGAGATGGGTCTCCCTGAGCTTAGGAGGTGTGTGCGAAGTGCATTTGACAGGGAGGTTGACAAGAAGAAACTTGTCATAGAGGCGGTGATAGCCACAGTGGTTGGAGATTCCAAAGAGTGTTTCTGGGAGCTGAAGAAAGTGATTGGAACCATCGCTTGGCGACAGTACATAGAGATTGCAAGCAATCCTACTGCGGCGATATATGATAGGCCAATGGTATATATGCAGTTTGTGGAGAGAGTAAAAGCGTCGAGCAGGGGTGAGGCCAAGGCAATGGCGGCATGGAAGTGCCATAGTTGGTTGGTGGTGGCAGTGTGGAGCGTGGTGTTAGTGCGGATGGTGGTGGTGAAGTGGAATCTGCTGGTGCTGGCCATGGTGGTGGTGCGGTGGAAAATGGTGCCGGTTAAAATGATGGACGACTGTCAAGGTGGGCTCATAACTTTTAGCCATCAGAAGGTGTAGGGAGATAGTGGGCATCACGTATTGACTATCATGAATATTTAGATGGCATGTCTGATGGAAGCCATTCCGACGAGGAGGAGGGTGTCGACACAACCAGCAATAGAGACAAGGTTGGTGTAGACGCTGAAAGCATCTAGGCATATGTATACAATGTGTAAATATGGGACTAATATGTCTATTGAATATCGTATAGGTGAAGTCCCTAGTTGAGCATGTCAAAATCAAAGTGTATGCTAAATAACAAAATAAGGATTAAGATGGTTCATGACAAAAGTACAAATGGTATATGATCCTTTTTCTGATTTTACTGGTCTTAGGAGAAAGATTGGAAGACCGGATTATATATTAAATCGTCGTACGATGAAGAGGAATCACAGAGAGTAACTTGATAGCATGTTCTTATGCCATATGTATCAATCTATGATCATGCATGCACTTAAAACTAAGTTTGAAAATCAACTGTGCTTTGTCAGGAAAATCGAAAGTACCAGAGTATACTTTGTGGAACTACAGTGTTCAGAAGTACCGACATATTAACTACGGTACTACTGGAACTAAGTAGCACCGACATCCTGAGCGATACGTTTTTTTCTTCAGAAAACACCCTCTTTGAGACTTAGGCTCATTGATATTGGTAGTACCGAAAATTGAACGACGGAACTACCACAGAGCGATAGAACCACACCTCAAATTGGAATTACCAAAATTCGGAAGTACCAATAATTCGAGCGGTACGTTTTTTTCAGAGAGGAGTAGAGGACCATCTTTTGACCCTAAAACGAATGGTAGTACCGCGCTAAGAAATTTTAACTACCGATTATCAAAACTACCGCGATTTCGACGGTGGTAATACCACACCAACTTTCAAACGGCTAGTTCTTACGTTCTGATATAGCCGTTACTATGTGCTACAGTGCACTGTGGTAGTACCGTATTTTACACAGCGAAACTACCATTTTCCCTAATTTTTTAGGATTCTTTTATGCAACAGCTAGTTTTGGTTGGTGAGGGTATAAATACCCACATTTGCTCAAGGACAATAAGAAGAGCTTGTATTAAACATCTTTGAGTTTTGATCATTCACTCCACACCTCAATTCTCATTGTGCATTCATTTTGAGGTGGTTGAATCACGTCAAGTGCATTTCTCTTTTAGATTGATCCTTGGCACTTGATTGCCGTCAAACGAAACTATGATTCATTACTCTTGGTGCTTGCTGGCACCTAGACGGCTGGGCAGAAGATCGCGAGGTGATCTCTTCAAGAAGCTTGTAAAGAGACCCGACGTGTATTTGTGAGTGATTTGGTGTCCACCATCTCCAGAGTGGAGAAAGGATAACCACTAGTGGATTTGAGGTAGAATGCTTAATTCGTGAAGCCGGTCTAATTTGTTTGAGCTTATCTCAACATGGATTAGGAGAAACCAACAAGTTTTCGATCATCACGGTAAAACATCGTGTGTCATATTGATATTATTTTGTCTCTCATTAACTCTTGTATATTCAGTTTATTGTGCAAATTAATTGTGTTAGAATCATTTGTAGTTATTGTTCTTAAGGTGTCTTAGGCTTGCTAGAATTATGGAGGTTTAAATTGTGTTTTAAAATTGTGAAATTATCATTACCTTGCAAAATTTTTTTACCTCATATTCACCCCCTCTAATTGGTCATCCTTGATCTTACAGACGCTAGTGGGGGCGGTGCATCTGTGGCATTGTGTGTATGAATGTTGAGTATGTCTTCTTAAGATTGGATGCTATTGCGTTGGCCTCTCTAGTTGTACCATTCTAAGATGGGTCAAAATGATCTTTTGACAAAAACTCTTTCGCCGAAGGGCAATGATTCTCCAACAAGGGTGCCATGTAGCAAGCCATTTCAAGATATATCATTTGTATAAGCCGCACATATTGAGTGCATATCTCAAACCTTGATACGTATGTGATAAAGTGTGTGGACAGTCCTTGTCCCAGGAAGGTCCGTGCGTAGAGATTTAGAGGTGGTGCATCGAACTTTTGGATAACGATAGTGAAAGATCACACCTGTGAGCTGGTGGAGCCGCTGCACAGGCACCAAAATGTGACATCGTCACTCGTCTTTAGTCTGATCACTCACCTTGTAGTTGCAGATGTCACATTTTCATCGAAGCTATTGATGGCTGATGCCGTGAACCTGATTGGTTTCTCGGTGAGCTATGATAAGGTGTGGTGGGCGAGGAGGAAGGTCATACAAGAAATGTGTGATGTGTATGAGGAGGCCTACGACTTCATGCCAGGAATGTTGCATCAAATTACCAAAGCTAATCCTGAGACATATAAACAAGATGGAGAGGGTGCATCCTACGATGGGCCTAATTGTTTCATCCTTGATCAGGTGGTCTGGGCGGTTCAACAGATGATCGAGGGGTTCAAGTACTGTTGTCTAGTACTCACGATGGATGGCACATTCTTCTTCTGCAGGTAGAAGTGCACAGTTTTGACGGCAGTGTCCACTAACGTGAACGATTAGCTACTCCTAGTGGCCATTGCAATTATGAAGAATAAGAATACTAATAGCTGGTTATGATTTTCTGGCCAATGTGAAGCAAGTAGTAGTCTAAGACCGGCCTAGTGTCTGCCTTATCGTGGATCGCAATGTTGGGCTGTTGTTGGCCATGAGCACCATACAACAAGGGACTCAACCACCCTTCCAGTGGAATGACATGAGGATCTGTTGGTGCATGCGGCATCTAGCAGCTATCTCTACACCCGTTTTCACAACAAAGAGTTGATGAATAAGTTCAACAAACTCTACATGTCGAACCAAATATGTAAGTTTAACGCAGTATGGTGATAGTTCAATGAGGAGACCTCCAGGCATATGAGAGAGTCACAGGGAGTGGAATCGGCTGTAGCTCAAGCCGCTCTCATAATAACAGATGAGCTTACCCAATAGATCAACTTGTATGCCCCCGATATGGAGAAATGGTCCCTGCATCACGACATTAATGGTGTGAGGTACAGGATTATGACGACTAACATGTTCAAAGTGTACAATGGTGTGCTGAAGGGTGTGTGCTCCTTCCCGATCTCTGCAATCGTGGACAAGAGCTGAAACCACACCGTCGGTTACTTCGTTAACAGAGCAATGATTGTGAAGAAGCACTTGAATGAAGAGCGACAACTCTCAAAAATCATGCGTAAGATGTTAGTCTCACCGCATCTGCAACGACATGGATGACTGCTGATGGGTGAGGCCACGAAAGTGCAGTCTATACAAGAAAGTGGGCCATTTCATGAGGAATTGCCTAAGTAGGCCCATTTTATCAGCTGTCTCGTAGACCTAGCGATTTATACCACCCGCACTTGTGCACTCGTTCATTCTTTGTATGGCTGACATTTTCTACAATGTAATTCTCAATGACGTAATGTTCTGCAAATTATGTATGTTTTATTAAGTTCAGTCCTAATGCTGCCACGTTCTTCTCTGTAACTTTTAATGTGAATTATGTATGGACACTGACACATGCTTTTAATGCAAAATTTGTACGGGCACTCAAACATCGTTTTCTGGATTGCAGGGAATTGCACTACGATAATTGAAACATGGCGAATAGGGCTGGAAGCTCAAGATGAGGGAGGGGACGATAGACATGAGCTAGGTTTTAAGGTCATGACCCTTACCTCGAAGACACGAGCATCTACGATCTCCTTAACCCGAAGCCCCCAAGCCTCAATTTACCGCTCGAAGCGAGGGAGTCATACACTCGGACTCCAAGAAATCTCATCTGCGACTACCCACACATCCCCGAGCATTGGCTGCAATGGAAGCACAACCTTAATGTGGTGGTGCAGGTTTATGGTGACAACATACACCAAGACGTCGATTCTTTCGCTGTCCTCTATTCTTGACAAGTGGTTCGTTACCTACCTATACTTGCACGTATGGAACACTTATATTCACCTCGTCTTACTTGCAGACAGGGATTGCAAATTTATCGAGTAAGTGGATCCATTGTATCCAATACCCGCCCAAGTTTACATCCACAAAACTATACATTTGCCTATAAGAGTTGCGGGAAGAGCTCCAGACGAAGAAGACCAACAACGATGAGATCCACATGTAGAGCATCAATGAGAGGAACAACAAGTAGGTGGTGCACCTTGACAATGACTACCATTTGTATTATTGATGTGCCAACTCGAGTTGCAATTGCGTTTGCCACTATCACAACAACCAGTCATGTCCACACTACCCGAATGATTGCCACACTGTGTGTGTCGTACGACTCCACATTTTTGTCCTAGGGTTGTTATAATTCACACCTTCGTTGCAAAGTGCTATGTTAGGCTACACATGGTCAATTGCTATAATTTTTTACAATAATGTATTTGCACTACTTAAAAGATAGAGTTCGTATTGTTGGTTCATCTGTGCGTCCAAACCCCTCATTGTGCCTCTATAAAAAAAATTATAACAAAATCATATATTTTTCTGTTCGTAGCATTAGTTATTACAAAAAGAAAATGTTAAACGGGCAAATGACCATCGGGTGCTATGCACTGTAGTCGAGGCAGCAAAGCTGCCGAGCCAGGGGAACACGGTACGAGCTACCGAGCCAAGGGAGATCGGCAGTCCTGCAGGCCTCATTGGTGTTGCCACCTCCTACTGCATGCCTTGCTGCAGTCTAGTCGGCCTGCCAAGATTGGGTAGCATGATAGATGATATTTCTTTCATCATATATATTGGGCTCGGGGATCAACTATTTAAAAAAATAGATGTCTAGACAATTTTTCTTTAAAATTACGCTACAATGTCACGCGCGTGAGTAGTTCCAAAGTTAAAGCAGCTGCTCCTACTCGTACCGTACTATATCCATAAATGATTCTCAAACGCAAAAAAGGCACGCACAGACCCCACCGTCCAAGATCCAGGAGTCAAAAAAAAAAAAAAGAGAAAAGGCGAAGTCCATCGCTTCCCGCGGACGCGCCACGTACCACGAAGGCGCTCCGCCTGTTCGCTGCGCGGGCGGGCGCGTCGGATCCTGCCGTGGAACGGGCCACCGGGCTGTGGGCGCCCACCACGGTCCACGCACCTGCCCGAAGCGTAACTGGTACGCGCGCGTGGTGGCTCGGATCCTCTGTACGGCGGAGGCAGCTGTGGCCCGTTCTGCTGCGGGAGCCGCGTGGGGCCCGGCGGTGGTATTGGCGGATGGGATGTCCGGGACGTGGGTCCGACGGAGATGGATGGAGACTGGGCCCGGTGGCGGTCGGTCTCCGCCAGTCCGGTCCACCCGTTGCGACCGTCAGCTTGCGCCGCCGTCGCATTTCTGCTAGAGCAACACGCTCACTGTACGCAGAGTCGGAGGTAATACAAATAACGCTGCCTACAAAATTTTGAATATAATGGAATACACAAATTATGAGACTCACTATAGCAATATCTAATTTCTTCCTATTGTTAATGAATATATATTAAATCTTTATGTAGCCTGACACATATTTCTTTGTTTTTCTTTCACTTTGCTGTAGTGCCAACTCACAACTGTCTAACCATCCACAAGTAGCTCACTACAAATAATAATTCAACTTTACAATATCTTCACACAAAGAAACACTAGGAATAGAAAACAAACTATTACTGCAAAAATGATATTGAAAATAATTGTAACTCCTTCGCAACTCATCGCTCAAGATAGAGGTTTTTTCACTGTTTAGCGATTAAAGTACTGTAGCAGCGGCAAAATGCACTGTAGCATTTTCGTCTTTGATTTTTTTTTTGTATTTTTTGGTTTTTTTGTGTTTTATTTTTTTCCGTATTCCTTTGCATCGTACGCTCTAGATTAGGGTGTCGCTTTTATTTTTATATTTTTTAGATTTAATTATACCCAATAAATCAACTCAGCTACAGTATTTTTTCAGCCAGCTACATTGTTTTTTCAGTAAAAACCAAAAGCCATCGCTATTCCGATCACCCCCTTAAATATTCACCTCTATCATATCTTCAAGCAAAAGCAAAACTAAAGGAAATGGGAAGTTAATAAATAGATACATTCCACATGCATTTTGTTATCTTCAAACAAAAAATCGAAACCCATGGTTATTATGTACAAACAAAATTTTAACTATATTGTGAAATATTCTAAACAATACCAAAAAGATAGTCAGAAATGGAAATCAAGATTCGATGGTGTCTAATCTTTTCTTAACAAATGGTGTCTAGTCTTCATGCAAAGGAAAACAAACAAACGAAAAGTATTGATTATCGAACTATGACAGATTTTTAAAACAATTTCATTTTTAAATATTTATCTACAGTTGTCTCTTCACTTTCTCTTTATGCGAAATGGGATAACTTCCACTGAGTACCACCAGTACAGTGCTTAAGCTTCGTTGGCATAAATGGAACGGTACCCATAAACAATTCTCTGTCAAGCCGACCGTCCATTACGGCCGTTGCCGTTCAACCCTCACATCCTACGGCGCAGATCCATAGACGCTCGTGGAGAAGAAAGCAACCCCAGAACAACCAACCAGAGAAACCACCCAAACGTACCCATACCCCACTGGTGGGCCCCACTCACCAGCCATACATTTTCCACTTCGACTCCATTTCAACCCCTCTTCTCCGTCTTGCCCCATGCGAAACTCTCACCAAACGCACGCATACACACAACCACTCGGGCACGTACGCACTAAGTGATCGGCGTCGTGGGGCGAGATGGCGGCGGCGGCGACGATGACGTGGCACGAGGAGCTGGCCACGCTCGTCGGTGACACGGGCGTCGGCCTACCCGGCGGCGGCCGGGACGCGGCGTCGGCTGCTTCCGCGGTGGGGGGCGCGTGGTACGGAGAGGAGGAGGTGGAGGAGGGGTGGGCGCAGCAGGCGAGGGGATTCGCGGAGTCGACGGCGGAGATGCTGCGGGAGCTGGGGCGCGGGCTGTGGGACGTCGCCGCGCAGATCCTCGCCGGCGCCGAGGACAGCGAGCTCGCGCGGCGGCTCCGGAGGCCGGCGGCGGCCGCGGGGAAGCGCCTCAGCTTCATGAACGAGTACCTCCCGGAGGACCGCGACCCCGTGAGGTGCTGGCTCGTCGTTGCGGCCGTCGCATTCGTCACGCTCCTCGGTAATCGCCGCTGATCTCTCGTCCGCCGCTCTTCTCTACCTCGCGTGCGCGTGTGTTTCTGCCTCCGGCTGAGCCTGTAGTGTGATTTGTGTCGCCGCGCATCATGCGCGTGTATTTACTCGAGGGGATGGATCTAACTGAATAGCTATGGAAAATAAGTGTCTTGTGTGTGGGTTTTGCTTTGAATTTCGGAATCAGTCTCTCTCATTCTTTATGCGTTTTGTTTTTGTAAATGTTGCGCTGTAAGTGTTAAAGTGTGTGATATTTGCGACGGGAAATTTTCGAAGGTGGGATCGATGGGCAACATTGTGTTGATGAGGTAGAAAGGCACATCAATACACAGTGGTCGACGGGTATTTTGAAATTCTGTTTGATCTGCTGAGTCGACCTAATGACTAATGTTATGGGCAGTCAATTGTTTTACTATGGAGTCAACCTAGCTGTTTATTTTGGCATTGACGTTCTGACTAATTTCAAATGGATTATTGTAGCATTCTGGTTTCGGTGTAAACATAAAGCTTCTTGCTTGCCAAGTGGCTGGCGTTGTTCATGTCTCAACTTTAGGTTTTTTCTCTCTAAATTTATGGTGACTTCATTCTTGTTATCCTCTTAGCAGCATGGCTTTCCAGTAGCTTATAGGCGAGCACAAAGGATGTAAATTGTCTTTCCAGCAGTGCCATTGCGAATGCTAACATATCCAATTTACTCGTTTCGCATTGCACAATCATTTTGTCAATGCACCAAAAGAAGTCTCTTGTATGAAGTAGTTCATTCGCCAGCAAAATGATTGTAGATGTAGGAATCAATGCACTACTACTTTGATTGCTTAATTAACGACAATATTTTCTATGCAGTATTGGGTCTAGGGAGTAGCGATGAAACTCCAGTAGAACAACCGAAGAAAATTTACATAAGCCCCCCAAGCGCTACAAGAATTCAACTTCCTGATGGACGACATCTGGCTTATGAAGAACAAGGAGTCTCAGCTGATAGGGCAAGATTTTCATTGATTGCTCCCCATTCTTTTCTTTCATCAAGATTAGCAGGTAAGAACAAATGTTATATTGTTTCTGGATTATTGTATTGACATCGCCATGCTGCATATTTGATCTACATTGTTCCTTCCTATGCAGGAATCCCTGGAATCAAAACATCTCTTCTAGAGGAATTTGGGGCACGACTTGTGACCTATGATCTTCCTGGTTTTGGTGAAAGTGATCCTCATCCAGGCCGAAATCTCAATTCTTCTGCACTAGACATGCTTAATTTGGCTGATGCGCTCGGGATTGTGGACAAGTTCTGGGTTGTGGGATATTCTGGAGGTGGCATGCATGCTTGGAGTGCTCTTCGCTACATTCCTGACAGAGTGTCAGGTGCCTACCTCTGATGCTTTGCTATGTTCTTTTGGATTGCTCTATTTATAGTCTTGTCCTGTTCTACATAGTACATACATGCTCCCCTTACTTTGACAAATTGGTTGTGATGCTGATATCACACAGTAGGCAGGGCTATTTTTCTGCTTTAATCTGATATCATACCTTCTGTATGCTTATGGACATTTAAAGACTAATTTCTAGAAATGCTTGTGACTTAATACAGTAATGTTGACCATAGTTCACATTCAGGCAAGTTTGTTACCTATATGACTTGGGGATAAGCAGCATTTCAGATACTTTTAAAAGCAAATTATCATCTTTTTGGCTTGATGACAATGGAATGCTTATGTTCTATTGAATCAGACGATCAATTATCATCTAGATTTGTCTACGGAAAATATTGTGTTTTTTCATTTATTAAGCACAAGTGCATTTGGAGATGCTTCTAATTCAGAGCACCATATGCCTGCTCCTTCTTTGGAGCCTTAATTTGGTCAAGACATAGTAATGACTATTCTTAGTTCCATGTTTACCACTACTTCATCTTAAGCTGTAGTTCTGTTCAGTCAAAATCATTTTTGGGCATGTATTCCAAGAACATAGATCTTACATGCTTTCTAAATACTGAAGTAATAGTGATACTCTATGCTTTTGATTGAATGCTCATGGATGACATATTGCCCTGAATCCAGGTGCAGCAATGTTCGCACCTTTGGCAAATCCATATGATTCCAAGATGACCAAGGATGAGAGACGTAAAGCATGGGACAGATGGTCAACTAAACGGAAACTAATGCACATTTTGGCTCGGAGGTTTCCATCACTACTACCCCTCTTTTACCACCGAAGCTTCCTTTCCGGAAAGCAAGGACAGCCTGAGAGTTGGTTGTCACTGTCATTGGGGAAGAAGGTATGCTGTTATCAGTGTTATGTGCTATCTTAAGGTGCCAATGCTAACTTGGGATGCTGTTTTGGAACGATAGGGGCTGGTACCGTTATTTGCTGTACTATCCCTGCCCTCATTATATTTAGGTGAACCAGATGCAGGATGTGTGGTTTGGTATCTTGTACCTCAAGACAATGATACAACAAAAAGCTGGCAATGGATTGTAGTTAGGCAAAGAGAAACTTCTAATCTAAGTACAAAAATTTAAGATCACCATTTTTTGTTTTTATTTTTAAAACATTGTGTCTTGACTCTCCAGTGATCTTATTTACCCAATATAAGGCCCAATTAATATGCTGATAAACTACTTTGGTTATCATTTTAGATTGTATGGATAGAACGTGATGGGATTGAGCTCTTGAGTGAACTGTCATCATTATAGTGTTATTGCCATTGGTATTTTATGCCAAGTACCCACTGATTCACACCCAACATCTGTTCTTTTGCCCTGTACTACCATAATTGCAACATCAGTTCCAGAGAACAGCAACATCCTCAGCATTATTTTGCTGCATGAAAGTGCTAGCAACTTATTTGTCCAATGCTGCTTGATGCAAATTTAAAAATCCATATGCCTAGTAGTCATTCCTTTGATGAAGCATGAAACAAATGGTGATTTCCCAAGCTTGAGCATTGGCCCTTTTTCATGCCAAATACTAATCGTTTCCTTTGTGCATTACTCAGGACAAAACCTTACTGGAAGGTCCTATGTTCAATGCATTCTGGGAAAAGGATGTTGCAGAGTCTGTGCGCCAGGGAGATGCACAATCATTTGTACAGGAAGCTGTGCTGCAAGTATCTGACTGGGGTTTCAGCTTGTCCGACATTCAAATGCAGAAGAAAGAGGATCAGGGATTATTTGAATTGATCAAGTCTCTATTCAATCAGGCTGACCGAGAGTGGGTGGGATTTCTGGGCCCAATACACATATGGCAGGTTTGTAGTCTGTTCGCTAAAAATGATTTCGAATTGATTTGACATATTAACGGCAGTAGTTAGTAGAAAAGAAAAGATAACATATTCTAGTTATTCGAACCATAGTTTGGTAGCTCACAAATGGAAGTGTAAGGACATTATTCAAAGGGTGCTCTGTAGCTGTCTACCATAAGGATTTTATCAAATATGAATCTTTTGTTCATTGTCATCATCGGGGTCCATACATGCGGAAGTAAACCTTTTAAAACAACTTTAGTGTGCTATTTAATTGCTGTAGTAAATTTTGTTTGAAAAATGAATTATAACAGCACAGGGAAGAGGTTGCATTTGTAGTTAACTATGTTGAAATGGTCTTGGGTTGCATGATTTAGGAAACTCAGGGACTAAGTATAGATAATAACGAGAGTGAGTTGCGTATGTACTAAAAATGAACCTCAAACTGGCATGAGAATTGATAAATGGACACTATGCTAGAGTCCAATATGTTGCTTGATGAATAATCTTTTTCTCAGATTATATGTTATGCATTCCCATGTTGCTGCGGTCTTCCTGAAGCACTGAACCTCCATTTATCTTAACAGGGGATGGATGACCGGGTGGTGCCACCATCAGTGACAGAATATGTCCGGCGGGTTGTTCCAGGAGCCACAGTGCACAAGCTTCTTGATGAAGGCCACTTCTCCTACTTCTGTTTCTGTGACGAATGCCATAGGCAGATATTCTCCACCTTGTTCGGTGTTCCCCAGGGCCCTATCAACCATGTGCCAGAATCCAGTGAAGTGACCTCAGAACTGACCGAAGAAACACCAGCGTCTGGAAAAGTTACAGAACAGGAGCAAGACACATCAGGCTTGGCCTGATCACATTCAGCTTCAGGATCAGCAGTATAGATACAAGACGTTACTAAGACTTAACACAGACCCCCACAGAAAGGCTTTCTTCGCTCATCGGACAATGCTGACAACAGGTGGACAGAGCTGCTTCTATTGCGCTAGTATGAGCGAAGCTCTGGAGTCTGGAGTAGGAGGCTGCGCTGAACGTGCTGGTTCACTTCAATGTACAAAAAGTCTTAGAAATTCTGCACATCACCTGCTTGTAGCGCCTCTAGTATAGCTCAGTGTTGACATTTGATTAACCTTGGGTAATGCGACGCCCTTCCATACCTTTGATAATGCGACCTCTAGTAGGAGTCCGGAGTTGGATCGCTCTCTCGGCTCTGCAGTAGTAGCCTTCTGTTCCTGCATTACTTATTCCTGAACTACAGTTTATGACACGGTTAATCTGGGCCATGTTTTGTTATGGAAGACGGTTCTTTTTTCATGGATTCTTGCGGGGTTAAACTATTTTATGAAAAAATTCCTGTACTCTCAATGGGCCCTTAATGTCTCATGTCCCCCTTGGCAGCCGGAGCACCATGGATACATTCCGCGGCTTGCCGGAGACGGCGGCGCTAGCGCTACAAATTGGCCAAGCCTGTCGTCTCGTAGCTTGAGCTGCAACTCTCCGGCCAGCCAGGTCCAGAAAGCCCACGTGCTGTAGTAGCCCAGAAGGCCTAAACAGGTGGATCCCCACTTCCTCACCGAAGCCTAGCCACCATGTTCTTCGCCACAACGCCATCGCCCCGCACGGCCGCACCCACTCTCGGCTCTCGCCGTCCTCCTCCAAACCAGGGCCCCGTGATCTCGCTCAACCCTCCCCCGGTGGCCTGCCTGCTACGTCGCCACAGCCGCCGGTGACCGCGACAACTCCGGTGACCCGGGCGCGCGGGCGGCTCCCGTGGACCCTAGGTACTAGCTTCTCTCCCGCTCTTTTCTCTTCCTGGGGCACGGGTCAGACCCGTGCCCCGGTGTTTCGGAGCAAGCCAAAAGCCGATTGCACGGTTGCATCTTCGCGACGCTGAATATCGAGATTCAGGGGTGGCTCGCGAGTAAGTTAGGTTTCGTCACGGTTTTCTGTTCCTGAATGGTGTAGTCGCCGGCCGAAGTAGTTGTATTCAGTCGTTCTGACTTCAAATGCGCTGAAAAGATTTGAGACATCTCTTTTTAGGTTAACTCGATTAGTAAGTATGCAGGAATTCCTAGTGGTAGTTGATAAAGATCGCCGAAGCTGCCTGTATGGATGCAAAGAACTGAAATGTTGAAGTTTTAAGGATTACCTGCACATTTGTATTGCTGGGTGTTAGCTAGTGGTATTGTCCATAATCTTGTTGGCCAGTTGATAGCAATACCAGTAGGGTCTCCAGCATATTATGGTCACCAGCATAGTGGTGATCATTCTAGTTAACTTCAAGCAGAAGTTTTCTTAGTTCTTCAACTATCTTAATTTTGAGCTGCTCAACATTCCAAGTTTTGTAACTCTGCACATTTAGCATGAATAGCAAGCATAAGAATTTGTACTTCACATTCATGCCTAACTGACTCCATGGGCACCAAGCGGTCAGTTGTTGACTTTTTAGCTGTGAAATTAGACTAAACATGTGGATGCTCCATTTTATATTTCATGGTATGTGTTTACAGGAATTTAGTCTACTCTGATGTCTTCATGTTATGCCTGAATTACAAATGGGAGTATTAAATTCTCTGCCTAGTGGTTGCTTGGTAATGATTTTCACCTGTTCTGTCATTATGTTATACCTGGGTCATAAAAGATTAAATTGAGTGATGTGAATAATTATACAAATATGGGTATAATTAAATCTTAATTCAGTAGTAAATGTTACATTGCAAAGGTCAATTTCCGTCATGAATACAACTCAGAAAGATGATCCAGTGGAACCAGCTGCTAAGATTGCTCAACATACCTCACAATTCAAACGATGGGGACGGAAACATCCATTTGTTCGATATGGTCTGCCACTCATTTCTTTGACGGTGTTTGGTGCGGTCGGTCTTGCGCATCTTATACAGGGCAGGTAAATCATTCACCTTTTCTGCACTGGCCAAAATCTATTATGCTAATCAGTCTATGTAATTGTATTTAGGCATCCTTTTGTTTCACATATATGATGACAGTGCTAGATCATTTTTATTTGAGAAATTTTCTTCAGTACCATCGCAAAGGTTTGTGACTTGGAAAATACCATCGCGAAAGTCATGCATAGCCAAATACCATCGCAAACGCTCGAAATTCTGGGAAATGCCCCTACCGTGAGGGTTCCATGCTCCAGCTGCCCTTTGGGGGGGTGGAATCACTGGAATGACCATATTGCCCTCGCAAAAAATTGGTGGTTAGCGCCAAAGCTGTGGGGTGTTGGAGCCTCTTCTCTCCCCCCGCTGCCTCCATCTCTTCTCTCCTATTGTGCCCATTCGATCTGAGGAGGGCAATGAGCCAATGCAGCGCATCTTCATCAGCCCCAAGCATTGTCTGCCCCAACTGCAAGATTGTGGCCCAATGGAGCGTCAGCGACAGTGAAGAATCCTGGGCTCCATTAATACAAGTGTCCATATTACTTGGTGAAGTTAATTTTGTGGATGAGTTGCAATGTTTTCCTCCAGTTTGAATGCTTCAATTTGGTCGATTTGTTGATCCGCTGAACAGGTCAGGTGGATGCCACTTGTGGGTGTGGGAAGATGAACTAGACACTAGAGCGCAAGAGCCAGTTATGGCTGCATTGCACTCACCCACAACCCCCCAACTCCTTCCGTGCACTTGTCGCCACTGCGCGTGGTCGTCTTCCCCAAAGCTGGCCACCGCTCGTTGAACCATCCTGCCACTTCAGTGATCTTCTCATAATTTTTTTCACATCAGTTCGTGTTCTAGTATCTTATTAACATTTTCACTCAATTAATTTCTCTTTCCTCATAGTTCATTGCCGGAATCGCGTTGTCTTCCCCAACTGAGATGAACCCATTGTCGACGTCAAATTCGTCGTCCTCGGTGAGCTTCTCCCAAATCCGTTGCACCAAGAGCACCGCCTCCATCTCCAATACCTTCTCCCCGTGTCAATTTGGTTGATGTGCCACCTTAGAATGCCGCCGCCACCACACCACCTTCGCTAGCGCCGATCGCTACCTTGTTATCTCCGGCCAAATCTGGCCACACCACTCACACCGGAAGACTTCATTCACCGTCGCCATGCTCATGTTCGCGCCGGTTCTCGAAGATCGCCGCTGTAGCATCGCTGTCGCCATTCGCCTGCATTGTGGCCGCCGCCTGGACATCACCAATGCCACTGTCAAGCTTCCTTGTCCGCGCCGCTGCCACCTATTGGCATCCTGAGGCCGCGCCAACCCATTTTGGTTGTCTCCCTTGACCTTCGCCCCGCCGTTCGCTGGAGTGGCGCAAGAGCCTGCGCTGCCTACTCCTCTGTTTTCCCCTCTCCATTCTCTGTCTTCCGATCCTTGGCCCCCTCGTCAGTTCTCTTAAAAACTAACTGAGCAGAGAAGAAGAGGCCATAAGGGCAAAACAGTCATTTATGAATGCTTCTCTTAAGAAAAAGAAGGTTAACGCAGCAAACGGACGGAAAATGTCACGTCAATGATATTTTGCATAATTTTAGGCCTTCACAATGGTATTTTATAGTGCGTGACCTTCGCAATGATATTTCGCAAGTCACAAACATTTGCGATGGTACTGAACAAATTTGCTCTTTTTATTTTGCAGCAAAGAAGTAACAAAGGAAAAGGAGGATATAGAATGGCAGGTTGTAGAGACAACAAAAGCTCTGAGCCGAACAGGACCGGTGGAAGGGGCCTATAAACCTAAAAAGCTCTCACTGGAGGATGAACTGAAGGTAATGTTGTGTTCATATGTGAAAAATGATTGCTTTCATGAGAGGTTTGCCATTTTGTCATGATTGGTCTCATTGATGAGCTCCTTCCTCCCTGTATTATAGGCTTTGCAGCAAAAGGTGGACATAAACAACTACGACTTCAAGAGGATTCCCAGACCCAATGAAAAATAAGTGAAGCAAAGGAGTGAGAATATGCTTGAAGCTAGTTTCTTCATCTTGTTTTTTTTTCATGAGTTCTGTCTAATGCTGTCCAAGTGTCGAAATGAGATGGGGGAAAACTCCGGCATTACCATCAGAACTTCATGCTTTGTCAGCAACCAGTATCTGTATATAAGTCTAGTGAGATTTTTGAGGTGTTTGAATACTGCCCCAACAACGGTCGAATAAATTGTAAACAGACTAATCTGACGTGTGAACAATCGAACTCTGACATTTTGTAACACCTTAGTCCAACCTCTGAGTCTACAATGCTGCTACTACTATAAAACACTACTATTTACATCCATCGCTATTCGATTTTGACATAATCTCATCTAGTTAAATCTCAATGACGCAATAATCAACATACGCTTAACAATGAGCATTGAAGCAAATGTATAAATTCGCCAACTATTGAAAGAAAGCGCATGAGTCATATAGAACTAAATATTTTCATTAAAATATTTTTTAACACTAATTACCTAAGCATACCATTAAAGTCTAAATATGTCAACTAAAGGTGATATGTGAATTATTGCTTGCATGTGAAATAAGTGTGTTGCTCCTCTCCATACATGTTACCTTCAGCATTTACTTAAAAATAACAACAAAGTAAGGATGAATCTAAAGACCCAATAAGTATACAGCAGAACAGTAAACATTAACACCACCATAAGCATAAACATGACTATGTTATTTTTCACTATAATATCATCATTGCTTTCTCTCCATTAACGTAATGCACACATCAATGTTATTCACATTACCCACATGACCAAATATAAGCATTTATGAACTATTTTCTTTCATTCATACACTGCAATGCTCATGCACATGTCTCTTTCTCTTTCTTTAGCTTATACCGATATAACTGAGAGAACACATATTGATGTTCACCCTCTACCTCCATCCCGTAGAGATGTATATCTATGTAGGTCTTTTCTTCCATCCTGTAAAGGTGTCTATCTTTGTAGGTCTTACTTAAAAGCACTCCAGATTAATCATATAGTTTTCTCACTGATCTGACTCATGCACTTCGGACTAGCTATATGACTTACTCACCGTCTTAGCTCATATACATTTCGCATGATGTGATTGCAAGTGATGCAATACTTTCCAATGATCATTTGCCACATATCAATATTACCATATAACCATCGATATCATTCATTCATCAACATTATATAATGTCATATTGAACAAGAATAACACAAATATAGCACGAGTAGATTTATATAAGCAAGAGCAAGAATAAACAATCGTCTACCGTTCTACCATGTACTTGCATACAATGCGACATTTTCGTCTAAGCATTTATCATGTGATGTTGACCATTATTCATTATCTCAATATAGCCATATCATATACCATTGTCATTATCCACTCTCATGGCGGAACTAGCATACTTACCATGTTGCAACTGTTGTTACAGACTAAATAGTGAATAAAGGGGCTGCGTGAAGGCCACAAAGGGGTTGCCTAGAGCCTTACAATCTATGGAGACAGGGAATAAAAGTCTATGCTACGTAGATTTATCTGAACCCAAAAAAGTCTACCCTCCATGGTGCCCTAAGACATTTATAGCCATGAGAAGACTTGTTATATAATACCCTTATTTTGGTCTACAATTATAGGGGTAATACCGTCTTTTCTCTTATGATAGTCCTCTCGGACTGGTCACTTGGTCTCACGATTATTAGGCCTCTTGGTGTAATGGGTCGACTGGGCCAAGGTGGGGGCCACTCCCCCAATAGTAGCCTCTCATGATTGAAGGTCTTCGATTTCTCAGGGACGGGCCACGTGTGCGTCAAGTTTGTCCCGCTACCGCTTTTGTCGACACCAACTTTGAATGGTGGGGGACGGACCGTGAGCGCTTCAAGGTTCGTTGCGTCGCATCCTTCATCGACTTCGAGTTCAAAGGATGGGCGATAGGTCGTGCATGCTACAAGGCTTTGTCTCGCTATCGCCTTCGTCGATGCCAACTCCGAAGGGTGGGCAACAGGTAACGCACACGTCAAGACTTTGTCCCGCTACCGCCTTCGTCGACGCCAATCCGAAGGTGAAGGATGGAGCTTGCTGATGCCCATTTGTCCACTTCGCTGCCCACGACTCCGCCTCTATGCACCTTCAGCGTCTGGGCCAAGACTTTGACGGGATGGCCAAGACTTCAGTGTGAGATAGCGGGACTTCACCGCTCTCCTTGTAGTCATCGTCTCGGAAGGCCGGCCCGACCCACGACTCCACCTCGGCATCACTTGCGTTGGAGGCGGGACATTGACAGGACGGTCGGGGCTTTGGCGTGAGGCTTCGTCGCTAACGTCTACGTGCTGCCCACGTCCGATGCACCACCTCCACATGGCGTCTCCAGCTATATCAACTGACTCTGCTGCCCTCGTGTGCGTCGTCTCGGAGGGGCGACCCCGCACCTAGCTTTGCCTCCATTTGTCGCCACGACCACGTCAGGATCGATCAAAGAAGAAACCTGTTCTGGAGGGTTAGAGTATCCAAATACTTGGGGCTTAGAGCTAGCAGTCGCATCAGCTCACCCCTCGGGACCTCTGTGCTTGCTGTCGGGGGATGCGGGGCTGGGGCAATCAATCACAGCAGCTCACCCCTCAGGACCTTCGCACTTACTGTTGAGGGAGTACTATTGTGGGGGTGGTCCAACCTCTCGTAACTGGGCCTTGGAATAGGCCTAGTATGTAATAGGTCTAATAGTATAGACGAATGTATCAGTATACCCTCACCTTTTGTAATTGTTAATGGGTAGAATAGAGATTTTTCATTCTATCACATTCATGTATATAAACCCCTAAGGAGGTATGAGAGGATCAGATTCACTCATTTTCACATACAAGCTCTCTCTCTCTCTCTTGCGGTTAGCTCTCTTTCTACAACAGAGTACTTGATACCCTTCCTTCATTGAGAATGTAGACTTGTTAGAGCTAGAGACCACCACATATGCGTGTGAGAGAGCCGGTGAATAGAAAAATTAGTGAATATCTCCCTGCCTCATACTCCTGGGGGCTTACATATATGAATAGGGTAGGATGGGAATTTTCTATCCAACCACTCAATAATTGCAAAGGATAAGGATATAATGGTACATTTCTTTAGATAGGTCATGCTCAATGTTCAAGTAGGCGCTAGGCGGGCGGCAAGCAGAGGCCTAGCGCCTAGGCCGCCTAAGCGGGGCCTAGGCGACTGACTTGAGTATAAAGTCTTACTGGCGATGTCAAGACATATATGATGTTTGGAGGAAGAATTGTTACTTGGAATAATTTGTAATGTTGTACTTTTGATAGATGATGATGGATATACATACATAGCATAAATAATTAAATATTAACAAAGTATTAATAAAAGTGTATGTGAATATAGGATGCATCAAATTACTCAAATACTCAAATTACTGAATTAGTCAATATATGATGCATCAAATTACTCAAACTACTCAAATTACTAATGTAAAATTGTGAATAAACTCAAATTACATTTACATCTCCTCTCCTATGCCGATAGCCGGCTCCAGCTGACTACCGACACCTCACCCCCACGGCCCCGCCATTCCACTCCACACTAAAGCGGCCCGTCAGGCGTGCGGCCGTCCCACTGACTCCCCTCCGCTCGCCTTTCTCGGTTTCTTCGCTCGCGTGGGGGAGACGGAGGGGGACGCGAAGGCCGGAGGCGGAGGGGAAGAACCGAAGAAGTGCGGTACCTGGGGTCCGGCGAAGGGGGAGGCCAGAGGCGAAGGAGAAGCTCGGGCTGCTCGGCGACGACGACGTGAGGTGGAGCCGCGGAGGGATCCGGCGGTTCAACCGACGACGCCGACGCGTGGGAATCGGGAATCCCTCAAGCACGAGCAGTCGAGCTGCGGTGGCTGTGACTTTAAGTCTCCCCCAAGGCCCCAACCCTAGCTTTTCCCTTTTGGCTTTCGCGCACTTTGTGGACTGTGGTCACGCGCACTGCTTCTTGTGTCGCCGTCCCACGCCTAGGCGTCCTCGGCGACCGCCTAGCCGCCGCGCCGCCGCCGCGACCGCCTGGTTTGACACCACCTCGCTCCCGCCTTTGACCGCCTACTCCCGCCTGCGACCGCCCAGCCGCCTAGCCGAAGGAGCCCCTGACTATGTGCCCAGGCGCGGCGGCACCCTGCCGCCCAGCGCCTATGCGGCGCCTAGGCGTCCGCCCAGCCCGCCTTCTTGATTATTGGTCATGCTATATTATTGGACTTACTCCAAGGCACACCAGCTAATCCAAATGGCCCGAGATACTGGGCACTCTCACAACAGATTGCATCAGATGGTGAAGCTGATAAAGGAACTTAAGAAGGAGAATGAATTATTGAAGGGCAAATGCGAGAATTAGATGTTGCTATTGTGAAGCTCATTGAGGAGATAAATGCGTACATTATATAATCTAGTCGCTAATGTTCCAAAACAAGATGCCCTGTTCAGACCACGTAACTTTTCTATCAGGATCAGATTTCCGAATCCAAACTCTCTGTGTATTACATTACTAGTCTCATATTAAAGCTAATACACACAATCGAATAGTGATGATTACATAACCAAACAACGCTTTATTGCAATAATAGAGTATTGGTTTTATGGCTACTTATTACAAATAACGTTACAAGACCTTATAGATTTATAAACTCAAAGCAAAAGTAAAAGAAATAAACTTTAAAGATAGTCGATCAATACACCATAGGTCGTTTGAGCCATGCCTCACATCCAACTATTACAAATGAGGTCACACATTTAGAAGTGAAAGTAAATCGCATAGTGTCCAAACCATTTTCGTATTCATATTTATGAACGAATATGAATATAAATCCGAATATTCTTGAATACAAATCAAATATTATAACAAATACGAATTGAATATGTACTTAATTCGATCGGATTCGAATATCCTTATTATTTATATAGTATGAAGATCATTTTAATTTATTTACTTTACTTAAAGATACACTAATTAGCTGTTATTATAACAAATACGACATACTCTTTTGTTCATCTTTCTTTCCCGGAGAATAAACAAATAAATATAATGTTAACTTCTTTTCCTTGAAAAGATGAAAGATTTTTTACTCTATCTGCTTGGGTTTGGGAAATTCTAGCAGATACCATAGCTCAGGAAAACAAAATACAAGCCATTTAATAGGATGCAGTTATACTTCAGTCATCTTACGACTACAAAGAAAAACAAACCATTTAATTTTGTATTCTTCACATTTCGACAGCATAGGATGCAGTTATACTTCAGTCATCTTACAACTACAAAGAAAACAAAGAAACGGTGAACCTGGAGAGATGAATTCAGGTATTCTTCACTGTGGTCATTTTCTAAATGTAAACAAACATCAAGTTATCACCAAACTATTTTAACAAAAAGGGTCTGGATTAAAAAAACAATGGCGTGTGGCCAGGAAAAGCAAAATGCCAGAACTCCAATGGACATCTCTTCTAGTAAAGTTGCAACTGTATGAGTCATGTGTCCGCGTGCAGCTTAATGAAACAAATATCTTGCCCCACAAATTTTTATCCCCCTGAACTAGAGCAAGCATGTAATCCAAATGCAGAACCTGCATGTACATTAGAAAATATGAGCAACGGTTTGAAAGATAATGAGATGATGTCAAGTGAGTTTATCCCCTGGAGAACGGTTGAGCCAATTTTATCTTGACAGAAAAAAGGAGTACTATGGGCCGTAGCCAGGTCATAATGATGGTAAAACCGTTGAAAGTAAAATCATTCCTGACACAAGTTTAGAGTGGGCTACTGTCCATAGGGGTCTAACTTAATTGCCTCTTGTTATTTGTATAGCATAAAATCAGTCTTGACTCTTGATAAATTGAGGTGAAGTTTAATAGACAATGAGAGTTGCTAAATAGTAGACTGATGATAGCTTCCAATATCTTACATAGTTTTATTTCGACCATGTCAAGAATATATGGAACAAGTTAGTGCATTCATAACTAAATTGGCATTCAACAGGCGGCAAAGCGTTTAGATTTCTCAGAATAAGAACAAGACTGTTAGACTAAGCATTTTGATTTTTGAGATCAAATGCTTCATGTACGAGCAAAATGAAATAATTGTGATTTCGAGATATAGTGCTTCATGTTTGAGCAACATCTGCCAAATGAGCAAAATGTAACTTGGATATGCTGTGCCTGTGACTTACATGCTCAATCAGTAGCAACTTTCTTCCTTGCTGCCCTTGCGTTATCATACTCAAACTTGAGCACATCTGGAATGTGGGACGTATCCTTGATATACAACGACCTTCCAATTGTGCTCTCCTCAATCATTGGGAAGTATTCAACAAGCATGGTGTTGACGATCCAGTACCAGATAGCACCAAACACAAGGCCCATAACTGCACCCGCAAATACCTAATGAACTCATCAAATTGAAACTTCTTTCAGTTTTTCAGTAGCAGTCATGGTATTTTCCTGAAATGAAAGCAATCAAATCAAAACCTTTCTTCAAACAAGCAGGCCTTCAGGGAGACAACCAACTAGGAGGATATCGTTACCCAGATCACACATTCACACTAACTGATTGAGGAACAAGTCTACCATGCAGAAAAAAAGATGCAACTTTCAAGGACATATCGACACAACATGCAATTGTTCTATCTTCTGTGGAAGAAAATTCATATGTAAACAGATAGATCCAACATATGAGCATCATTATACATTCACAACAACTTGAACTGCATAATTTTGCTACAGATAGTGGATTTGAAGAACATTGTTATGCAGATAAATGCACATCATTAGGTAAGATATGCACAATGTCCAGAAAACTGGAGGAACCTGCTTGTAATGCTGACCTATGAACGATTTTAAATTTTCGATAGTGTTTGAACTAATTTTCTCATTATTATCAATGCAAAGTTATCATTTCATAGTTTTCTTTGGAAATGGAAAGAAGATAATAACTCATTAATTTTTCCATGACTTTGTTTGAAACCAGTTGGTTTCTAGCCATGTTTTTTGTTAAGAGACAAATGTTAGAAGTTATAAGAAATGGGTGGAAAGTGGCATGGCGGACTGGCAGTCAGTTGGAAACTTGTAAAACTGTTCATCTTCATCTCATCCAGTTTGAATTCCTATTAAAAACAGACGTTGCAAAGTGACAATTGAAACCACCAAATTTACATCTATACGCCAACATCATGCAAACCTCTCATCAAAGACTGAGAAGAGCTAACACTTTGCAATTGGCGTTGTAGAACATGTCTCTAGCTGCCTTTTACAGCTTTTCTTGGCAAATGCCATAGTTATGTTGCTGCTGATCGTATTACTAGGCCATAAAATTGTAATTTCCTTCAGCAGTATGTACACATGCAAATTTTCTCAAGAGGCCAACCTTTAACAATTTTCACCAGCAAGCATCGTATTGATTATATATGAAGCTCATTATACACATCTAAAGAAGTGAATTTTAACCCAAAGAAGCATTGAAGACGTCTTAACTACATATATTTCCCTTGAAAGTAACCTAACCTCCACAACATTTCTTGGAAAAAAACGAAAATCACAGCTAAGGCGCTTTTCTTATGACCACAATAAACCGATCTATGGCACAAAGCATTGCCTAGAAGTGTATCGATCAAGTAAAGAATAAAAATTCCAAATCTCCATCTTTCCATCACATCCCATCATATCGTATCCGGAATTCAGGGGCCCTCACCTGCGCGACGGTGTGGTACCCGAGGTACACCCTCGACAGCATGGTGAGGAACGCAAGCGGCCACGGCAAGGCGGCGATCACGCGGCGCGCCGGGGATCGCCGGAGCGCGAGGAGCGAGAGGTAGGTGGCGAAGAAGAACATGTACTGCGAGTGGCTGGAGGGCCATCCGTGGGAGTCGCAGGCCTCGAGCAGCTCGCAGTAGGCCGGGCGGGACTGCGCGACAGAGTGCTTGATGAGCCCATTCAGGAACTGGGAGGCGAGGAGGCCCGCGGCGAAGCAGATGCCCTGGAGCTCGCGGCGGAAGAGAAAGTGGGAGACGAAGCCACCGAGGGAGATGAAGACGGGGACGAGTGAGACCCACGCGAGGAGGAGGCCGAGCTTGTCGCCGCGGCGGTAGCGGACGTGGGTGAGCGTGATGGCCTTGAGCGACGGCGGCACCGACGCAGCCATCTCCTGGTACTCCCCCGGCCGGGACATCGGCTCGTCGCGGAGGATTTTTCCTCTCTTTTTCTCCGGCGAGGCTCGGATCTGACTCGGCGCCGATTCCGATTGCGATTGGGGTTGCGGGGATTTGCGCCTTGCGCGTGTGGGATGGAGTGGGGAGGCGTGTGCGCGCAGCCGGGCGAAACCTGCAGAAGGGGCGTGGCGTGGACGCACCCCTAGGCGTTTTTTATACAGCTTCTGCTCTAGTTTTTTTATTAGATCTTATAAAATTATGCTAAATACTTAAGGTACCGATCGTTTCGGTTTTTTTCAACTTCAGTTTCTAGTTTTAGCTTTTTTTTCACTATCCACTAACTCAGCTACAGTATTTTTTCAGCCAGTTACAGTGTTTTTTCAGTCAAAAGCCAAAAGCCATCGCTATTCCGATCACCCCCTTAGCTTTCTAAAATAATTAGATTCTACTTCTCGTGAGGAGCACAGTTTAAAATAAACTAGCCAGGAGAAGTAGACAAATGGTAGATTCTCATGGAGAGCTATCCAACCTAAATCAAATGTACCCATTAAAGTTTGTAGTATTTACCCGTAAATGTCACACATATAAAAAACTAAAAATCATGTTTGGCCTTAAAATAAGAATCTAGAGCTCTAAAGCGGAAGCTGAAAAATAAGAATCTAGAACTCTACCAAACAAACCCTTAAAAGGCTGTGACTTTTGGCCTTAGATTTTTGTTTTTTGACTTTTAATTAATTATGAGACAGACTAAATAAGAAGAAGATATTTATATTAAAAAGATATTTTATTTGAAATAATTTCTATAAATAGTTTATAAAACCACATTAAAAAGGCACTTATTTTACTTCCAACTTTTAAAAGCAAAAAAACTCAATAGTAAAAAAATCAGATGTTCAAATTAAGGACCCATTAATATTGGCTTCTGGTTAAAAAAAAAATAGAAACATTGACTTTTTGAAGTGTTTTTTTCATTCCTCTCACCCCCGTCTTGTATCAGGGAATAGAAACATTCCTCTCACTCTTTTTACTTATGTCTCACAAGCGTATCTCTCTTCCACTTTTTCCATTGAGCTACTCTAATTTATTTGTAGCTAAAAATTATCGGCCACAATTAAAAATTATCAGCTATAACTAATACAAATAGAATCTACCATTCTGAGCCAGACGAAATAAGTTTTCCTCAAAATTGCCTTGTCTGTGTTATTATGATTTCCACGGTTTGCCAAAATACATTGCATTACTACTCTCGGTAATTTCACCTCACTCCTTGGGAGATTCTCGATCGTATTTTCTATTGTTTGGGCATGAAGAAGATGGTTTGTGCTGAGGTCAACCGAAGGTTGAGCAGAGGAGCGCTCAGCATGCTCTGTCGTCATGCTTAGGCCGAGTCTTCAAAGAATTAGAAAAGGCTTAGTCGACTATTATTTAAAATGGGGTGCATAGAGTATCTTTTGAATCCAAATTAGAGGCACTGATCTGGTGTTGAAAAGATCGACTATAGTGCAATGAAACCAACTTATAACTTAGTACTAGTTGATTGTACTTGCGTTGCTACGGATCTTTTTTTCTAAAAAAATCATATTCTATGTTCTAAAACCACAAAATAAAAATATCACCGTAGTCGGCTTATCGAATCATCCCACCATCAATTTTTGGTCATTGTCAGAAGTTATGTATGAGCTTACAAAACTAAAGTTTTTAGGCATTGCTAAGCTAATTTCATCAAAAATATTCACTCAAAATTTAGGATGTACGATGTGAATTCAACCGTATAGATTAACATCTACCTTCCTTTCCATCTCCAACCCTATCCTCTCTCCCCCCACACTGATCCATCCATCCATGGTCGCCGTCACTGGATTCCTCCTCGGGTCATGACCCGCATGGCACCTCGCTAGTGCCAGCGAGGCTGTAGGATCGAGGAGGTCGATTAGAGGGGGGTGAATAGGTGATCTTAAAAAGTCTCTTTCAATTAAAAATAATTTCTATTTGGCTAAACCAAGTATATAATGCGGAAGTGTAAATCAATTCGGTTTAGCACAAATAAAGCCTAAATCAACTAGGTTCATCTAAGTGCACAAAAAATCTAAGTTTATATCAAAGTTTTACAATTCTAGGGAAACAAGCAATCAATTTAATTCTATAAATATAAATTGCTTGAATGTAAATAGAGCACAAGAGAACAAAGTACAATTGACATACGATGTTTTATCGTGGTGTTCGGAGACTTGTCAGTCTCTCCTAATCCACGTTGAGGTAAGCCCAAACAAATTGGATCGGCTCCACGAATTAAGCCTTCCACCTCAAATCCACTAGTGGTAACTCTTCCTCCTCTCCGGAGATGGCGAGTTTCAAACTACTCACAATTTGCTTAGGCTTCTTCACAATATTCTTGAAGAAGTCACTTCGCAATCAACATTCTCGCCGTCTAGGTGCTGGCAAGCACTAAGAGAATAGAACACCGATTTTGCTTAACGGCGCTTAATTGCAAATGCATCAACTAGGAATGAATGCACTTGAAAATCTCTCCACACCTCAGAATGAATGCTCAAGTGAAAAAAAAAGAGTGAAGTGAATGCTCTAGGTTCAAATATGATCAATGCAAGTTCAGCACCCAACCCTTAGGCAGGTGGATGGGTATTTATACCCTCATCAACTAAAACTAGTCGTTGCAACAATTAATTCTGAAAAATCAGAAAAATCGACACTACCGCAGTACAAAGTGCGGAACTACCGTACTTTACTGTAGCACACAGTAACGACTATGCCAGATGTTCAGAACTAGCCGTTTGAAATTCAGAGCAGTACTACCGCCGTTATAAATGCGGTACTAATGCACTACGATAGTTTCGCAAGTCAATGCGGTACTACCACACTGTGGTTGTTCCGCTGTGCTAACTCCGGTACTTCCAATTTCTGGTCAGTTAAGTTTTTTTGAGGGTACTCTCTGGAAAAAACGTACCGGAAATCGGTAATTCCGCAGTACCGTGTGGTACTACCGCACTGCGATAGTTCTGCCATTGAAATTTTGGTACTACCGATTTCTATGAGTCTAAGTCCTCTCTGAGAGTGCTCTCTGGAAAAAACGTACCGCACAAAAATCGGTACTACTAAAGTCCGGTAGTTCCGCTATTTATACGCTGGAACTACCGCACTCCGGTAGTTCCACAGTTACCTACGGTACTACCGATTTTACTGAGAGAGCACAATGAGTTTTTAAACTTATTTTCATGTGCATGCATAATCCTAAATTGATCCAATGTGCACCAAATCATGCTATCAAGCTACTTTCAATGATCCCTCTTAATAGTAAGTCATCTAACCTATAATTTAGTCTTCAATCTTTTCTCCTAAGACCGGTAAAAAACTAGAAACACATCCTTAACCCTAACTAGTCATACATTTACCTTGAGCATCCCCTTTGAAACTTGATAATGCACATCCTTACTTCAAGTCTAGGTCATTGTCTTCTCTTGATTTGATGATCAACTAATGATCATCTCCTTTTCGAGATCTTGATATGCATCAACACATGATGTATCTTCTTTTTTATAGCCTTCAACTCATGAAGCCATTTTTCATCCCGAACCTTTACTTGATGATCTTCAGCATATGAAGCCATCCAAAGGCTTCATCATCTTGGCACATAACCTATTCATGTAATTCATGGAAAATATTAGTCCCATAATATAATTATTATTAATTTTCAAAATATACTATTAACTCATAATGGTGTATCTAGAATCTTCAATCTTCTCTTTGGTAATTGATGATATCCACTACAATTGTAAATAATTGAATATAAAACTTTAAACTTAAAGTGTCGTACTACCGCCGTTATAAGTCCGGTAGTTCCGCTGTCCGGCAGTACCGCTAAAGAGTTACGGTCATACCGCTCTGCGATAGTTCCGCCTATTCAACTGGTACTACCGTTTTCAGTGAGTCTAAGTATCCAGCGAGAGTGCTCTTTGGAAAAAACGTACCGCTAAAATTTCGGTATTACCGTGGTCCGATAGTTCCACACTTTACATAGTGGTACTACCGCACTCCGGTAGTTCCGCTTTTAACACTGCGGTACTTTCGATTTTTCTAAGAGAGCACAGTTTGTTTTAGACTTTAAATTCAAATACATGCAGGACCTTCGTCTCGAGCCATGTTGATCTTCTTGTCAATCTTAGCATGCATCTCCAAGTTATCAAACAAAATCTGGATCTAAACCTTTCACACACTTGATAATCATGTTAGTCTCATACACAAATAATTGAGTATAAAGCAATATGATTCAATAGTATATATGAACTACATAAGTTTTATATACTCAAATGATATATTTCAATGTAGAGATCACAATATATGTGAAAATATAAATATTGATCAATACTAATGAAATTACAAAATATAGAGTAAACTCCCCCTAAATTTGTGCACACAAGAATATCTAATAAAAATATATGCACATATTCATCCTAAATTTTTGGTGGAGTTTAATCTATATTTTGGATCCGAGAAATGCACTAAGATATTTATAAATGTAAGTGTCGAATGCATGCCACTTTGATTTCACCTTTTCATCCAAATGAGACTAAACCATATCATAATCAATCAAACACATTAGTCTCATAAAAGTATTTGTCATTATCACCAAAACTAACATAATAGAGCTTGAACTTATAGAGGCCCACCAGAGCTACATCATCACCGTTTCCTCCTCATCCTCCACTCAAGTCTCCCCTATGCTCGTCGCCACCGCCCCATCTGACGTCTTCTCAAAGCCATCGCTTCATTCTCTTCATTTCAGGTGTCCTTGTGCCACGAATGTCAAAAATTAATTTAGAAGACATGATCAAAGGAGCAACTTACTTGAGTATACTCCTATTCCCACAAATCCGTCAAAATCATAAATGAGTTCTACGTGTCCTAATCCATCATCAGAATTGACTTCTAATGATAATTTCTGAATTTTAAGAATAAATCATTTCTAAATTAGGCATGCTGTTCAATTTTTACTAATTTGTTTAAAGACAATTTTCCCTTTTTACTAAGTCATTTATTTATTTTATGTTGAATTAATTTTGGGGTGTATTGTATCGAAGAATTAATAGCCCACATTGTGAATTTTTAGAATAACATTGATTTTTGGACATAATTCAAATTTTGGCCAAAAATAAAATTTAACTGCGTCGGCTTATTTAAACCAGAAGCCACTTGAAATGCGTCGACTTCTAATTTCATCTTATTTTAGCTTTTTTTGGATTTTTCCCTTATTCTTTTGCATTGTCCGTGACAATATAACTTTTTTCTAATTTTTTTCTCAGTTTTCTAAAAAAAAAAGTAATAGCTGCTACAGTGTAATTTTAACCATAAAGCAAAAACTATTTTAACTATAAGGCAAAAGTTATAGTCAAAAAACTTAGCAAAAACTAGTTGGAGCACCACTAGACCTATGTCCTAATCTTGTTCCCCACCATGTTGCAAATTTTCAATTACCGATTCCTATAAGAATTCAATTTTTTTATCTAGCACAGCCTTGTATCCTATTCGACGTTGTCTCTACTCTCCACCCCCTAAACTTGAACGCATTAGCTTTCCAAGTTCAAACAGCTCGCTCGCTCACTGCACACCTCCTCCACTTACGCCACGCCGCGCATCACCAGGTAGCCCACGGCGACGATAGCACCACCTGCGGCGATGGAGTTCCAGCTCGGTGGCTCATCGGGCGATGACAAGGCGCGAGACAAGTTCTCGGTGTACCAGAATCCGTTCCTCACCCGTGCGCTTGCTCCTCCCTCCTGGTTCTCCTCCTCCTCGCGCTCTGCCCCATCACCCCCGCCTCCTCCCTAAGAGCGTGGAATATTTGGGGCAATCACGCTATTCATTCATTGATTTAAATCACAAAGGATTACACATATATATAGCCTAGCATGGCTAATTAAAACACATGACTAATGTGAACACAAGACTAATTAGACTAATTTGAACACAACATAAGATTAATGTGAACTCAAGAGATTGAGCACAAAGTACGAGTAGGCAAGACGTTTGGTAACCAAAGGGTCAGGTTAACACGCGCCCCGCAGTCTGAACATCGACAATGTGGAAGTTCAGGCATTTGAACTCTATGATGACAGAGGTAGGTAACCCCTTGGTGAAGATGCCTGCGAATTGTGATGGCATCGATACATGAAGAACGCGGACATGACCGAGGGCGATGCGCTCGCGGTGGTATGACGGCTCATGCTCATAGACGATGGGCTGGCGATGATGATCTGACGTGATGACGATGGTAGACATGGTGCTCAGAAGACCGTGGAGGGAGGGCCATGTCGACAAGCGCGCCGCATCATGCCACGACATCATCGGGGGAGAGGAGGCGCCAGAGAGGTCAAAGCTAAGGCGGTGAAGTTTGAAGCCAAGGAACATCGATGGGTCGGTAGGGCGACATAAATCGATCTATAAACGAAAAAAGTAGAAAAAATCTGATCTGAAAATGACCAGAGAAAACTCTAATTGGTAGCCGATCGGATGATCGGCGACACGACTTAAACTACGGGTTACGCAGCCCCCGGGAGAGATCATGAAGATGAGATCATCATCTCTCATGGGTGGCGCAACATTAGTTATGGAGGCGATGGCTCAGGAGTGGCACCGCTCTGATACCATAAGAGCGTAGGATGTTTGGGATAATCACGCTACCTGATTCATTCATTGATTCAAGTCAAAAAGGGTTATACACATATATAGCCTAGCATGGTTAATGAAAATACATAACTAATATGAATACAATATAAAATTAATATGAACTCAAAAAATTAAACACAAAGTATGAAAAAGCAAGAGTTCAATAACCAAAGGGTAAGCTAACACTCTCTTATGGCCCTCTCGTCCCGGTGAGCTTAAATCCAATCGTCCTCTTCTCTCTAAACCCTAAACCCCAGATATGACAATCTGTGGGTTTTGATGTCTCGGTGTTATCTCAGGGAGGACCAGGACGCCAAGGTCGCTGGTCGTGCGGGCGTCTCCGTCTTTTCTGCTGGTAAGTTCTCCCGTCTCTCTGCTGGGTTGGGTGTTTTTAAAAATCTGGGGCGTACCACACTGTGCTTGGTTGCTCACAATGTGCTTGTGAAAATGTCAAGCACACCTAACTTAGTTGCATTGCGCAACAGGTGCTTGTAAAAAAGCCATCTTGTTCTGCGCATCTAATTCTTGTAAAAATTGCCACATTTAGGATAAGGGGAGCTGGGGGGTTTACAAAATGGGAACGGTGAACTTTCGTTGTGCCAGAGGTGTCTATGCATGATTTGACTTGTTTGGTTTTTCAGTGCTTGTCTTCAGGTTGGTGGAGGCAGCACTGGGCTTGGTTTCTCTGTTGACACTGCTGACTTTCTTCAGGGCACTCTGATGCTATACAATGGGAAGATGACACTGGCCATGGAGGACAAGGTTGTGTTGTCCGAACGCCAACTTGGGCTTCTTGGGTTAAAGATGACACGTCCAGAGGAAGGTGGCATGGGTGAGCAAACCAAGAAGCCTCCCAAGGCGAAGCTGTCAACACCCTCAGAGCTGATTGTTCCTCTCAGGAGGTCTTCATTCAGCTACACACCGTCTCAGCCTTTAGGGCAATCAAGGATTGGTTCCAGCCATTTGAGCCCTGGTAGCGAGACTGACCACGGCATTGCAAATATCGCCTTCCACTCCACTACCAAAGCCTGTTTCTTCCCCTTCAACTCCATGGTCGAGGAAAAGCTCAGGTAGCGCCAATGGCATACAGACGGAGGCAATGTTGGAGCTGTTCTTAGCTGGCTTGGATGAAAATATTGACAGAATCATGGATTCAGCCAGTAAGACTGCAACGCCTCCAACAACCATTACAAGCTTTGGCATTACCAGCCCTGTTTCAGTCACCACGTCAACCACCCCTTCTGGTACTGCAAGGAGCATGCCTTCGAGGTCTGTAAGGATGTCTGCTGGCTCCCATCAAAAGTACAACACTCCACCAAAAAAGGACGAGGGTGAGCTTCCACCGCCAATGTCCTTAGAGCAGGCTGTGGTTGCCTTCGACCTGAGATCGAGCAGTGGCGAAACAATCTCAGGCAGTGGTTCTGTTTGTTTCTTATAAACCCACTTGTCCAAAAAAAAATCAAAACAAGCGCTATTCAGGTGCTCATTTTTTGTATTATTTTTACATGAACCTAAATCTCTAGTCCATTTTCAGTGGTCACCATTTTTACTTTGTAATGCCCTCTCTTGCAGGTTGAGCAAACAACAGCTAGTGTTGGGATGGTAGCACTTGATGGTAGTGTGACTAGTTTTGCCGCAGACTTGACATGTTGGACATGTGCCACGGTCTCGTAAATTCTGCTGATTGTTGTTGTTGTGCCAATTGTTAAATCTGCCACGGTTGCCGTGACCACGTCCTCCCTAGAATCCTCTCCCTCGGGCAATAAAATTGGCTGAGGGACCACCTGGATTTCCAACATTACCAAACTGCAACCGCGAATCAGCATTGTTGTGCTCCATGCAATTCATAACTCATCAGATGAGCATAAACATCATCTAGAGTAATGCTTTCTGATCGTATGGTTATAGAAGTTACTAATGGATCATAATCTGATTCCAAACCTGCAAGAATATATGAAATTATCTCATCTTCTCTGCCAAATTCTTCATCTCCTTGAAGTAGTCTGTGGCCGTTAGATCCTTTTTCATGTTGGCTAGCATCCTTGTCTGAACAACTCTCGCCATCGATCTGGATGCAAACATCCACTGTAATGCCAGCCATGCCTCTTGGGAGGTAGACACGAACATGACATGAACTAGAATGTTTTTGGTTTGCGAGGAAAAAAATCCCACTAAAGGCCATCTAATTTGGGTTATACCAGGTCACATAAGCCAGATTCATGACTTGAGATGTGCCTGCCTCTGTCATGGTCGTGATCATTTTGGTAGGGTACTTACGAGTACCATCTACATATCCAAGGAGTTGATAACTCCGAAAGTACGGCAAGAATTGAGCTTTTCAAAGCATGTAATTGTCTTTGCCAAGTCTGATGGTGATTGCGTGGTTGATTGGAATGGAGGGTATTGGGTTGATGGCAGAAGAAGAGCACGATATCGTGGATGGAGATGTAGAGTTGATAGGCATGGTTGAACATTTGGATGGTGAACAGTACGTGGATTATACACATCCGAAAGTTTTGGATGGTGAACAGTACACGGATTACACTACAATGCCGACAATAGCGCAACTGTTACAATCTTCACAATCTACAGTAGTGGGAAACTTTAGATATGATACAAGATATTCAGAGATAGCAATAACCGATTGATGGCTAGCATATTAACTACGGATATCGACTAACATATCAACTATGGAGTGTAGCCATTATTTCTAACATATATAACTTCGCATACCAGCCCACGGATTGAAAGAGATGGATGGCCACGATGCTCTAGATCATCGATACTTTTGATGGTCCAAATTTGAACTCGTAATTTTTATATTAGTATAGATAATGACCGTAGGCATTTAAATATAGCTGCCTTAGTCCTCACATTGGAATGTTCCCATCGATGCTCCAAGGATGGTAACGTCAGTTTCAATGAAAAAATCTCTCTGATAAATTAATCATTGTTGCCTTGTCTTGAGTGCTGCCATGACAAATGTTCTAGTTATACAGACCTCATTATACTAGTACCGCATCGAATTCATCGCACATATCAGTTGTCGGAGACTTGCGAGTCTTTTCTTTTTTAATTTTTAAAAACTGTTTTTATTTTTTATAGTAAATAATTTTTAACTAAATATTTTTTTATACAAAACCTATAAATTAATTATAATACATACTATAACAATTTCATTTATATCAGTCAAAACTGCATGTGAGTTTCTGTTACTCCATGCTCTTTTTTATAAATAGTCAAAAGTTATAAATCTTTGTCATAAGGTAAAACTAGAAAGAATAGACCCATCTACTGAGCTTCCAGATTTCATTGAAGATACTGATAATGCATCTGGGCTTTAGTCAACCTGTGCAAGAACCTTTGGGTAGTACGCTTACAGAATTGTTGTTATCAGAAAATAACTTGGAACTAATGTCACATTATTTACAGATCCATTAGTTGCTGGAGCTGGAGCCAACACAACCGCAACGAGCTGCTAATATAAAGTTAGGTGCTGGTTTGATTTTGCGTGTGCCTGTGTATGTTATCCATTAGTTTGGAACTCCGACTTGCCTAGTTTTCTCTGCTCCGAGCTGTGTATTCTTTTATTTTCACCAGTCCAAGAACATGGTTTGTGAGCAAAGATCATCACGCGCTTGACAGGTTTCTATTGTGCGTGCTTGCTTGGCATAACAGCATGAGGGTTGTGGTCTTCTTGGTTGATATGGAAATCAACCAAGATTGCTAATTACCTTTCGAACCTTTGGGATTTGTGGTTGATGTAATATGAATATCTTGTAAGGTTGTCATCGAGAGATTGATGCGCATGCAAAATTGCTAATTACCTTTCGAAGAGTAGAAACCAATATTGCCATCAAATACTGGTTACGCCTATGACCGTACGGACACTGTGCAGACAAATCATAAAAATCCGTAGGGTCGATTGCTGCAGAGTGTATGCGCTGCCTGCTTCTCGTTCTACCATCATTGAGGTGCTTAGCCCCGAAGATTCGGGTGAGTTTTTTTCGTTTTGAGTTAACTTATGTTTATGTGGACTATATTAACTAATTTTTAGTATATTTTTTAAAGATGATCAACAAAAATATTATAGTAAAAAGTATACTGGTTAATATCATATGTGACTATTTTTCTATGTATACTATCTCTCACAAACAGTTATAATTTAAATATTTAAATTATAAGCTATAATTCTAAAAGAACTTACCCAAATTTGCCATGGCTGTCCTTACAAAGCCGGTCCATGTTAAGATGCCTCAGCAGAACTCTTAATGGATCTTTTTTATTTTTTTTCTAGAAGTTTACTGGATTGTAAAATGTCCGTGGTTAATGACAACAGCTGATACCAACACGTGTTTTAACCGATAGCCTTACAAGCATTGATCGTGGTTAACGATGCTGTTCTGCTTAGACGAGTCCTCCCGGTCACAATTTTGGGATAATCCATTCATTTTCGCAACACAGTAAATTGATTAGGCATCTCCCATGACCCCATCGATAAAACCTGTGCGTTCGCGGTGCGGAATTGGTCGGCGGAAAAAGATACGCAAAGCGCAAGGAAAACAGCTCGGCCGGCGCGCGCTGTGCAGCTGACACCGGCGACCCGGCACGGACTGCTCGCGCTCGGGGGCGCGGTGAGCGCGGTTGGGTGTACAGCGACGCGCTCGCCGGCGCGCGTGCACTGGGCGCAGGCGTCGCGCTTGACCTGTGGCTACGTTGGGCGCTTTGGCCCGATCTACAGCGGAAAGCGTCACGTCGAAGCCGTCAGCCTCGAGAGGAATGAGCCCCCCTTTCCAGCCGACGCTGTAGACTGCCGGATCAGCACACAAACGTGGGAGACAGCGCAGACTGCAGACAGCAGCTCGCCGAGGTATTACCACGTGGAGACAAGCCAAGCTAGCTACGTGTAGCGATACGCGGGATGGAAGCCGTCGCTGGCAGTGGCAGAGCGGGACGGCGATGTGGTAGTACTGGACCCACTGGTAAATAGATCACACACGCATCAATATACGAGTGTACCCTGGTCTATATCTAGACCTGTTTAATGTAGTTGTAGTTTAGACCCTGTTGTTTCAGTTTTTTTGAGCTTCAGTTTCTAATTTCAATTTTTTTTACTATTCAGTAAATCGTCTTTTTCTGAATTTTTTAGATTTTTAGGGCTTTTTTGTATTTTTCTTTTTTCCTGTGTTCATTTGCATTGTTTGTGATGGGCTAATATATTTTTCTATTTTTACATTTTTTTTAAATTTAATTATGCCTAATAAACCAAATCAGCTACAGTAAAAAACCAGTTATAGTAAAATTTCAACCAAAAATCAGAAACCATCGCTAAAACGAATGCCCCCACGTTTTTATTTAAAATTTTTAAATTTTAACTATTTATAATAGAGTTTACGGAGAAAGATACTCGCTTGTGATTTTAGATGATATAAGTGTTGGGTTTTTAACATGTAATACAGTTAACTTATAGACATCGTCTTAAAACATATCTTGTTTAAAAGTTATGTACTATAGCAAAAATTAAAAACTATTTTAAAAAACTAAAAAGAATAAAACCCTAAAAAGATAGTCAATATAAATATATGATTTTATAAAATTTTTATTAAAAATATATCTATATGTATATAAAGATTGACATCAAAATTTAAACACCGATGATGAGTGAAGGTGTATACTCCATGACTCCGTTACCTCCACCTTCCTCGTTATCTGCTCTTTATTTTTTGACCCTGGTGATGCGAACTGGCACGTTAAAATCGAGGCCCTGGGTACAGATGTTACCGTTGCGATTTTCTGGTCTAAATAAGACAGCAATATGACGTTGAGTTAAAGAAAATAGACAGCGATGTGACGTTGAGTTAAAGACAATTTTCGATGTCAACCGGTTCGTGTATAGTTACTTTTACCCCGCTCAACTTCTCTTGAATTTCACTTTAGCGATAGTAGCGATGGAAAGTAATGTAACAGCGATTTGGAATACTGTAGAAAATTTGTTCTCTAGTGTTTTTTTTTGTTTTTTGGTATTTTTTGTTTTGATTTTTTTCCGTATTCCTTTGCATCGTTCGCTCTAGATTAGCATGCCGTTTTTATTTTTATATTTTTTTAAAATTTAATTATGTCTAATAAGCCAACTCAGCTACAGTAAAAATTGCTACAGTGAAATTTCAGCAAAAGCCAAAAACTATCACTATTCCAAACGCCCCCTTAAGGTTCATCTCTAAAAAACGAATTACTTTTGAGGCAAAATAATTGTAGGATTCATACTAATATATGTCCATAAGGGCAGAGGTGAATATTGAGCCAACTTCTTATTTTATTGAGGTTTTTATAAAATCGATATAGTTTAATTTAATATCATTTAACGTATAATTTGAAAGTATTTTTAGAAAAGAGCTAACGAGCCGAGTTAGAGAAAAATTTAAATTCATTTAAAATAAACTTATTTTAATATTTAACTAATTAATGAGTATAATTGAAACAATTTTGAACTGAGCAAATAGGCTACACTAACAAGATTTTTTTGCCACCCCTACCTATGGGTGAATATGCCACACTTCGTTTGGTTGCTGATTTATGATGTGTTTCTACATTACATGCGTGAGGCGATGTGTAAGGCTCGCAAGATGCTTAAGCTCGGTTTGTTTAGACTCTAACAAACTGAGCTCGAGTTTGATCTCGAGCTCGAATAGTTGTTAGGGCTCGATTCGAGCTTGAATATTGATGTATGTTAATTTTTACAGAGTTTACTCGAGCCGGACTCGAATTCGAGCTTTTCTTATTATTGAAAATTAATGCATGTTAAATTGTTTTGACTGTTATCAAGTTTACTCGAGCTGAGATCAAACTTGAGCTTTTCTTATTGCTGAAATTAGTGTATGTTAAATTATTTTTACTGTTATCTAGCTGCGCTCGAGCCTAGGTCTAGACTCGAATCCCAACTTAAGTTCGCTCGAGTTTCTATCGAACTCGAGCTTAGAAGGCCAAACTTGCTCGAGGTTGATTTGGTCACAGCCTTGCGTGTGTGTATATATCTGCCGTTGTATCTTAAAGAATACCTTTTGTTCTACAGTAAGACCCTGATCGAAACGCTAAAAAATACAGGAATTATACAGGAAAAAAATTATATAAATCATTCTATTCTTCTTACATTCCGAAAAGAGACTAAACCCCTACCTCACCCATGATGCACAGCTACACACACACGAGAGTTATTTGATAGAAACGCTCAGTACTAGCAGCTGGCATAGAGAGCTGAACACACGCGAGTACTTGTTTTGAGTAGCCCCCCACATGATACAAGGGGCAAACGACCACTTGAAAGAGGATGACCATCCCATACAATTGAAACGTCACCAAGCCTCAGCCCAGCGGACACCGTGGACGACCGGCAACCGTCGCAAAGACAAAACATCCATGGGAGAATCGAATAGATCAGATAACGAACGTGCCCAGGCAGGCGAGGAAGGCGTGCGCCGAGCAAGAACCTCTCCAGCGTCCGGTGGCTTGATTGACTGCCGTGCAGAAGTACCAAGCTGATGAAACACGTGCTACTGCCACTAGGTGCCGCGAGCCCACGTGCAGTAATGCAGCCAAAAATCGTCGCCACGCCATCAAAGCAGGGCTGGCCGTCCATCCTATACCGTCCAAAGGAACACGCACACGTAAAGAGCGACGAAGGAACACATGCGTTCCAGGGAAGCTAAACAAATAGCGCAAAAAAAAAAAAAGGAGAAGAGGGCAGGGTGAGAGGGAAGGAACGGGAGGAGCCAAACGGGCAAGCGATCGAGCGAGCCGCGCCAGCGCCACGCAAGCGTGGTGCCAATCTTCCCCCGCTAACGCCTCCCCCCTCGCCTTAATCTAATCGAGGGAACGGTGATTAAACTATAAGCAAAAACCGGGTTCCGCTAACGCCTCCCCCCTCGCCTTAATTTAACCGAGGGAACGATGATTAAACTTAAGCAAAAACCGGGTTAAAGCCTCCGGAACCAACCCCAAAAACCCCCTCTTCTGGAGTGAGTGCTCCTCTCCCCTCCCCTCCCCCGCACGGTTGACCCCATCGGGGGCGGCGAGCCTCGCAGGCAGGTAATCACGCCGCCGCTCTCGTAGATTTCCTCCTGTTTTGCGCGCGCTCTTGTTGTGATTCTCGTCGGGGCTTGCTGCTGCTGTTGCGCCGGTGCTTCCTTGTGCCGTGGGCTGGGCGATTCGGTCGGGGAGCTGCGGTGGTTGGAGCTGTGAATTTGGGAGGGCTGGTTGTTGCATTTCGGGAGGAAAGCGAGGTGATTTCGGGGTCTTGGTATGCTTAGATGAGGTGGGGGGAATTGAGTGATTTATTTGGTGATGCTTGTGGGGATCCGATGGGTGGTACACTCCTCCAGCGCAGACACCTAATCAGCGGTAAGAGGTAGTCTTCTCCTGCTTCCTCCGGCTTCTTCTGTCGGAGGAGGCCTCTATCTCAGATCCATCCGGACTGGCCTTCACTTCTTGGTCGGAGGTAAACCTTGATCGATCGGTTGATTGCTTGGTTGCTTGGTTGGTTTGTTGATTGGTCGATCTCACTTTCCCCAAATTTGGCTTCTGAGCAGGAAGATCTTACTGAGTGAGAGATTCCGATTCCGATTCCGATTCGATTCCATGCAGTTCTTGTGTGAACGGGGCCGTAGGATAGATGCCCTCCTGTGTTGCTGTTGTGTGCAAAATTAATCGGGTATCGTCTGAGGGGATACTAGCAGATTCGTGTGTTAGTGCTGAACTAGCTTAAGTTGTATGGAATATTTATGCACATCACTAGTTATTTATACCACCTGATCCTGCCGTTTATTGATAGTCGAAGAAGGTGATGGGCCATGTTGCATGTGGCGTTTCAATTCGTTTGCTTTGATTTATGCATCAGCTTACTTTGCATAGCTCTTTCATGCTTATTACAGATATGCACTCATAATATTTAGGGAACCTTTTTTGAGAAAGCTTGCATGTTAACACAGTAAGGTTCCATGAGTTGTCTATTTCTTTGCACCACGAAGCAAATATCCTGCTTGCAGCACCTAGACATCCATCGGCAGAGAAGATGCAATGAGCAGACAGAGTGTAACGGTTGTGCAGCAACGGGAATTTCATGCCAGGAGGAGGACTTAGAACATTTTGGGAAAGGAGGAAGGCCCGGCAAAAATCCTTTCGAGGAGGAGAGTGATGGCTCATATTTAAGGTTTGGTTTAGAGGAGGATAGGATGGCGCGAATGCATGATGATATTTATTGCACCCGGAATATACTTTTTGTTTATGTAATTTTTACCTTCTGAGAAGGGACAGTAATTAACATTGTGGGGACCATCGACAATTTGGACTACTTGCGCCGTTATCTGTACATACAACTGATCCTAGTACATACAACTTTTATTGCCCTAATTGCACCTAACCAGTTAGAGATGAAGGGTTATTGCTCAAGAATCAATATATATGAATTTGTTAAAAGGTACACCTAATGGTAGTTGATATTTGCGTGTGGCAAAGGTCTTAGCGGAACAAGTTTGTGGTGTGATCTAGCCAAGTGTCTCTTTTCGTGGTGGTATCATCCAAATTGTATTGTTTGCAGTACATTCTTTCCTAGTATTTATGATCAAACTCTTCAGCGTAGCTCGAATTGTGAAGCATGTTTTGCTCTGGTTCAAAGTTGTGCATCAATCTTGCATCCGGAGTGTAAAATTGTTTGCTGAATGACATACATCATTTCTCATGTTTTGTAATGCTAGAGTGAAAATGGATGGAAACACTAGAGGCGGTGGGCATTCTGAAGCATTAAAGAACTACAATCTGGGAAGAACATTAGGTATTGGCTCGTTTGGAAAAGTGAAGATTGCAGAGCATAAGCATACAGGGCACAGAGTTGCTATAAAGATCATAAACCGTCGCCAAATGAGAACTATGGAAATGGAAGAGAAAGGTATGCCTAAAACACCTTATGTCATAAATATGATTACGATCTTTTGCTACTTAAAGATTTCAAGTTGTCTGCTTTCAGTAGTGGTCAGATTTGTGAGCTGTGTTCCAGACCTCTGGCTAATCCATTATTCAAGACAAAATTATATGGATTCTAGGATACATTCATTTTTGCTTAAGAAAGTTCACCTTGTGCTATTACTTTTGAGTTTGTAATATTAGGACCTGGACTTGCATTGCAGGCAAAACGGCTAATGCTTGACTTCAATTGATTATTCTTTTATCTTGTTTCCAGCAAAGAGAGAAATCAAGATATTGAGGTTGTTCATTCACCCCCATATCATCCGCCTTTATGAGGTCATTTACACACCTACAGATATATATGTTGTGATGGAGTATTGCAAGTATGGTGAGCTGTTTGATTACATTGTTGAGAAAGGCAGGTTACAGGAAGATGAGGCTCGTCGAATCTTCCAGCAGGTACTTGTCCTTTTGCTCACTTCTTCGCTTGTAGGAACATGCTTTTTGCATCACAATAGGTGCTTATTAACAAACTTCGATGTCTTGCCTGTTTTCATGAATCAAAATGTATACACATGCCGTCCATGTTTATCATGTGGAGCTACTGTGTTTAGCGTACATTTTATCATTTATTGGCTTAGTTTTTTTTTTTGCATTTATTAGATTGTTTTTAGCTTCTGACCTTTAATCACATTGAGTTGCAAGCTTACCAAGGTATTTGCTTTGTCTCGAGCGATGAAGTGATCAATTAAATCAAATTGTTGTCTTCTTCTTGAATGTCTTGATTGTCTTGGTATCACTGCTGGCATGCAGTTTGAAATGTAGAGAGAAACATTATATCCTTTTGAGGGAGAATATGGAATTTTGAAATATTCTGATCTTGTTGAATGCGTATTCAAGGTTTGTCTCATTAGTTTTTTTTTTTGTAAAATTTTATTGAACAGATTATATCTGGTGTTGAATACTGCCACAGAAACATGGTTGTTCATCGTGATCTAAAGCCAGAAAACTTGTTACTTGATTCAAAGTATAATGTGAAACTTGCTGACTTTGGCTTGAGTAATGTCATGCATGATGGCCATTTTTTGAAGACTAGCTGTGGGAGTCCAAACTATGCTGCTCCAGAGGTATTTATTTATATTACTGTGAGTCTATATCTTCCTGCTCCTTCACACACGATGCCCGTTTCTTAATAGCTCAGTGGGTGTTCCTTTGCAGGTAATCTCTGGTAAATTATATGCTGGGCCCGAGGTTGATGTATGGAGTTGTGGAGTGATCCTTTATGCTCTTCTTTGTGGTACTCTTCCATTTGATGACGAGAATATTCCCAACCTATTCAAAAAGATAAAGGTGAGACAACACTTATGTAGATTATTTAGACCTTACAATAAGTAGATATTTCTGTTATGGAGATCAACAAGCGCTTATGTAGGGCATGTTCTTTTCAGCTTATTTTAGCTTAGGCTTGTTCTTTTCAACTTCTAGCTGTTGGCTTTTGGCTTTTCTACATTAGCTAATTTTCAAATGGAGTATCTTTTCAAGGTGAGGACTACAAATTGATTATAGTACATATTGTAGCAAATTCATCTAGATCGCCCAAAATTATACGTGAGTCTCTCTCTCTGTACTCTCTCTCTCTCTCGCAAATAATCAAAATTCAAAAATTTCAGCCAAAAGCCGCAGCCCAAAAGAATTGGCTTAGAACTTATGGTTTCCCTCGAACAAAAAAAGGAATGGCTTCTTTGTTACTGTTTTGAAGTGGTTTATCGGGATAGCTGTTTAGAAGCGGCTTATCGACTTATTGGCTTTCAGTTCGTTCGTACGAACGCTCGCATTAGGGCTAAAAGCCATAAGCCACAGCTATAAATTATAAACCATAGCCTAAAAGAACAGTCCCGTAGACTAGTTGGACCGTAGAATATGTAGATTTTTTTAATTCTGGAGGTTTGACCCCCCTTGTATGGTGCTCCAGGGAGGTATCTATACTCTTCCAAGTCATTTATCTGCTCTGGCCCGGGATTTGATCCCAAGAATGCTTGTTGTTGATCCTATGAAGAGAATCACAATTCGTGATATTCGAGAGCATCAATGGTTTCAGATTCGCCTTCCTCGCTACCTGGCAGTGCCTCCACCAGACACAACTCAGCAAGCCAAAATGGTACTTCTTCTGTTTCACATTTTAAGTGACCATCACATGTGTCTTTTCAAACTTTATCCACTGATATATACAGAAAATAGATTGGTCTCGCGAAAATAACATCAATAGATTTGTCCAGAAGAAATGTTTTCTGAGTATAATTTTACAAACTTTTGCTGACATAATAATAGAGCAATCAACAGCCAAAAGTTGTATCTCGGAGATTGTGAAAAGTCAAATGTCATTAATATGCAGTGATGGGAGTACTTCTTACTAGTAGTTTGTTTTAGTAGAACTATTTCTTACAGGATGAAACAGCAGTGCATTAAGTTTTCCATGCAATGTTGCTTTTTAACGCTTTGTTATTGAATTGATTTTTGACTAGCTAGCACTCCATTGTGCTTGTTTTCATGGCAATGGTATAATCTTTTCCTATATGGCCATTTTTGAAGATTGATGAAGATACTCTTCAAGACGTTGTTAACTTGGGATATGAGAAGGACCATGTGTGTGAATCGCTGCACAATAGACTGCAAAATGAGGTTTATGCAAGCAAAATGAGCCATCTGTTCCTTTTGATGACTCCGTTACTGACTTTAAACTGTTTCCAGGCGACCGTTGCATATTACTTACTCTTGGACAATCGGTTCCGAGCCACTAGTGGCTATCTGGGGGCAGACGATCAAGAATCAATGGTTAGTCCACATGTACATCATCTGGGGCTTACTTAAAAGTTCAAGCACCATTAACTGTCTAAATGTATGGTTCTCTAGGATAGAGGTTTTAATCACTTCGGTTCGTCGGAATCAGCAAGTTCAAGTACCAGGCATTATTTTCCAGGAAGCAGTGATCCTCATGGCAGTGGCTTGCGGCCACATTATCCTGTTGAAAGAAAATGGGCTCTTGGACTTCAGGTTGTGCATATTGTTCGTTTTACTTGGCTTAATTTTGTGACATCCAGCAATTGTATTAATGTATCACTTATCCAACAGTCTCGAGCTCACCCGCGCGAGATAATGATTGAGGTCCTAAAGGCACTTCAAGAATTAAATGTCTGCTGGAAGAAGAATGGACAATACAACATGAAATGCAGATGGTGCCCTGGGTTTCCTCAGGTCACTGATGTGTTAGATGCCAACCACAACTTTCTTGATGACTCTACCATCATGGATAACGGTGATGTAAATGGGAGGCTACCTGTTGTGATCAAGTTTGAAATCCAGGTGTGCAATTTCAGTTTCTACTACTAACTTAATTTTGTTCCTGTAATAAATTTTGTGGGTTCTCAATCTAAATATTGTCTTCACAGTTAAATCCATAATATATTTTTGTGGTTGGAGTGAAAGACTGAGGAGTACATCCCCTATTTCATTTAATCACGTGTTTTGACTCATTGTTGTCCACAAGTAATTATGTGCTACATGCATCTGCTGTTGCCAACAACTATTGTCTCTTGATGCCATTTTGACCCAATCAGTCATATGTTATACTTTATAGTATTGTTCCTACTAGTGCTGTTGTGCACTCATGTGTTGCAATATACACACTGGTGTATATTATATATGCTGTCTATTTGGCTATATATCTACTGATTTGTTTCCCTTATTCAGCTTTACAAGACCAGGGACGACAAGTACCTGCTCGATATGCAGAGAGTTTCTGGACCTCACCTCCTTTACCTGGACTTCTGCGCGGCCTTCCTCACCAAGCTTAGGGTTCTATAGTGCCCTGTTTTGCTGCAGACTGGTGAATAACTAAACCTAGGGTTCTATCGCAAGCAGTTTTGCACGGCAACAATAAATAAATGACACCCTGTAAATAGGCATCTTTCGTCTTTTTTTTTCCGTCCTTGACAGCGAACCGTGTTGTTTGTGTGACTGGTCTTGTGTTAAGTACCTAAAGGTTGGTCGTTATAAACTTGGAGTAGATAGGCTTTGCTAAGCTGTCTTGGTGAATCCTTGGCTCCTTGCTGATTGTGCAGGCTGCGGCACTACCGCTGGTGAGTGGTAATGCTGCAGTGCAAGCTGTTGTGAAAAAAGGGGGCAAGATCTGGCTTCTGTTCACCTTACTGTTTCACATAGTTATCCAGCGTATACTTTAAAATTTTGCAACTGCTAAGAAACTAGCAAGAATACCAGCCCCTTGCCGTGGGCCGGTTGTGTTTAGTTTGTTAGTAGTATGATTACAGTTATACAGTACTTACCAGCATGCTGTAGTGTCGATGGAAAATTACAGTCAGTATACAGAAGCTCTTCCTTTTGCTTGGACATACCATTAAGCTGTTAATATATTGTCCACTTTTTCTCATTAACTAAAGATTTTGTGTGAACTGGTTGGTGTATGAAATTCAATATAAAGCCCCGGCCAATGGATATTGAACTGATTTATTTGGAATTTTTGGATTCAAAATGAGGCCTTAAAGTGAGAAAGACGCTTTTTTTTTTGCCTTTGGAGAGCCATGGTTATAAGGGCAAGATGCATCGAGCAAGTCATAACACTGCTCTGTCTGCAAGTCTGCAATACTTACCAAAGTACCAGTTCTGTATGGCAGCTCACCCAGGCCAGGAGATAGGTGACTTGTGCAAACCTAACAATTTGAATATATACTGTAGGCTGTAGCAGCATGCATGTTTTCTCGCAATTTGTAGTGAGTCAGGTCCCCCAACTGTCGCATGCAAGAGCTTTTTGGTATTGCAATCAAATTTCTCATTGCTCGGCGTACTGTGAGATTCGCGCCCCCGTGGGCGATCGATTGGGCGACGAACCCTTTCTCCCCGGCCGGCCGGCCGGCGTTGAATACCACCTCACGAACACGCAGATGGCACGTCGGCACGCCAGCCATATGCTATGTACTACGTACGTACCAACTGCGGCGAACTTATGACGAGCTGCACCTGCGCGCCCCTCGTCCGCACGCGGGCCGGGTGAGGCCGGGAATCGAATGCACGGGGGGCGCGTCGAGGCGTCGCATGGAGTGGGATCCCCGAAGGCCGGCGACCACCGGCACCGCAATTTGCGCCCGCGCGCGGGGTGGCACATGGATCGCCGGTTCGAGTGCCCGCCTGCCTGGTGTGCGGCCACGGTGTGTGTTGGAACACCGAGCTGTTTGGAGGCCCAAGGACGGGGCCACCGACGCCGTGGTGATCGCGCACGGCAGCTCTGAGCTTACCATCTGAGGACTGACCGACGGAGGAGTTCGGGTGGCGATGGCTGCGAGGAGGAGGACCATGAGGTTGCTTTTTGTTCGGCTGTTGCGCTTGGGTTGGGCTTGGGTGAGACATTGGCCATTGGCAGCCACAGGCCCAAGCTTAATTAATCCTTTCCCAGACCATGTTTGGCTGGACTGGAGCTCCGGCTTCAAGCTACCATGAGATGGAACCAAAACAAGATGTAATAATATGTTTGTGTAAATTCCATCAAGTTGACTGGATTTGTAATGTAGTTGGTTTCGTGCAAAATCTTTCTTAAAGATGTAACTGTGCTAGCGTCCGGACGTACGATGCCAGCGCTCTCATCGTACGCTTCACCTGCCATTGGATCTCACTTAAAACAATCTCAACCATTTGATCTGATGCAACAAAAATTCATGAAACTCAATAATAAACTTAGCTTGCAACAAAAAATCATCTTGTGTGCAACAAACACAAAACACAACCCAAAAAATTACAACAATACAAGAAAACTACCACAACAAAAATAAAATGTTCTTGCAACAAACACAAAACACAACCCAAAAAAATAAAAATTATTTACGCAACAATACAAGAAAACTACCCTAATAAAAAGAATGTGTTGTTGCAACAAATGAAATGCTTATTGGAACAATTGCAATATTTTAGAAAAAAATATTACAATATAGAAAAAGACTTGCCGCAGCAACTCAACTTACTTGTCGTAATAATTTGGACGAGCACAAAGGAGGAGACAGTGTTTGACCAAATCCAGCACCTTATCGTTGGAGCTCGTCAGAGGAGGCCACCCGCTTCCTCATCACAGGTAGGCCTAAGGCTAGATCTAAAGAGGGGCAAGGTCGGCCCGATTGCATTGCCACCAAGCTTGTTGCTTGCCCTTGATGAGGGTGGCACCGAGAAGAAACTGCACCAGCGATCGAGGTCCTCCCGTTCATCTTTGTTGCCCCCTGCTATACGTTGCTAGTTGCTTTGGCTCCTTTAGTGTGAAGTCTGCTCGTCGTGCAATCCTAAGAGCATGATAGATCAAGAGATGGAGAGGGAGGGAGAAGTGTGGCCCGATGTCAGGCTCTAGCCACTGGCGAGCCATCAGAGGAGGAGGAGGAGGGGTGAAGACGGTTGGTAAGAGAGTGGCTGAGAAGTGGAGGGTGTGATTTGGGGATGGGAAGCATCCGATGTAGATCATAAGCTTGCCAAAGGAGAGGCGATAGCACCGACGAGAATCCCGTGATGGTGGGGCTCTCCCATCATGGCAGTGCTCGCACATGGAAGGCTGCTATCGGCAATGGAGCTCAAGATGCCACAGAAAATCGCAGGAGGCTACAAATGGTGATGGTAAAGCTTGGATGACGACCTCTTTGTAGCTTTGAATTGGACATCACTAGCGAGAGATCTATGAGAGAGGGAGAGAGAGAGTAGCACGAAGGAGGAGGAGAAATGGCTTGGAGCTTATGTGAGAGATGGGAATGAGTGGTTAATGCTTGGGATGAAGTGGATAAGATTAAGTGTGAGGAGTTTAGCAAGTGAGGTATCGTCGAACGTCCGATCAGTAACAATTTTCTTTAAAGATTCACTTTGTATAAATAATTTATTATCAAAACTTAACCAGATATCATATCAGGGGTTGATTTCGCAACTAATTTTTTACAATATCCAATTTTCACACACACTGCATGGCAAAATTTAGCACGAACTGTGTATACCTTCAATTCCATTTGTACTGAGATGAAGTCTTATTAATCGTACTTGTCCCAACATTCTTCATATCGTTCTTCTCGCTTTTGGATATTCCCGTCCAACTTTTTTCAGAGAGGAGATCATCTACGATGCATCAATGACTCTGAACCGCAATGATAATTACCCCTATCTGGCTGACAGTGATACTATCAGAGGATCCCATGATAAAGTAATGCACACCGAGTTAAAAGTACACACTGAACATCAATTGTCACTTTAAATGATAAAGTAATGCACACCGAGTTAAAAGTACACACTGAACATCAATTGTCACTTTAAATTGTACAGGAGATTTTTTTTCAAAAGGAAGATGTATCCGTAATTGCATTTTAAATTTTCCCGTAGAAATGTATCTCCGGTTTTTATTTGCAGAAAACTAGAAAAATAAAACTCAAATTATTGCCACCTAAGCAACCAGCAACCTATTTAGGCCCCACTCAAGTTAAGAGTTTTTTTTTCATTGTTTAGCAACGAAAATATTGTAGCAGCAATGAAATCACTGTAGCAATTTTGTCAAGTAATGAGTTTTTTTGTTTTTTGATTTTTTTGCGTTTCGTTTTTTTTCTCGTATTTCTTTGCATTGTCCGCTCTAGACTAGCGAGCTATTTTTATTTTTACATTTTTTTAAAATTTAATTATGCCTAATATGCCACTCAGCTACAGTAAAAAATAAGCCAGCTACAGTAAAATTTCAGTAAAAGTCATCGCTATTCCGAACGCCCCCTTAGGCCCCTTTACTTCAACACAAAGGCAAAATTAGATATATGTTACTTTAAAAAATAGCATTTATAAAATGCCACTTTAAAACATGAAATTTGCCACCCCAAAAATATGGTTCTTTGGAATTTTGTCACTCTTGAACACTTTGACCTCTCTTCTTCTTCTCCCTCTTTTTCCTTTCGACCTCACGGCGTAGCGAGCTTGAGACCAACGACAATGTATCGGATCTGCGATGGCAACCTCAGATCCAATGGCCAGCATGCTCATCGTCGCTAAGAAGAATGATCGTAGCTACACGAGCTGGATCCATGATGATGACCTCAAAGCCAGCGCACAGCAGGGCTAGGCGATATCGGGGAAGAAGGTCGCACAATTTGTGGCTCACGGTAGCGACGATGGGGTCACGACGATGACAACGAGGTGGTGTGGCTCACGACGACAGTGAAGGATACTGGGTGGCTTGCGGCTGGAGCTCACCGAAGAAACGGTGCCGACGACCGATCGAGAGGAAGAAAGGAGAAGCGGGGCCAAAAGTGTCCAAGAGTGCCAAAAAAATTGAAGAACCAAGTTTTGAAGTGGTAAATGTTCCAATTTCATATGTTAGAATGATAGTTTTAGGAACAAGCCCGCATTACAACCCTGAATTGTTGGTCCAAAAACAATATTAAACTCCAAAACCGCTTGAATACCAAATCTGAACTACATATATTAGGCTTGTGACCCACTTGAGTGAATCTATCCTAGTTTTAGAATGATCTGGGCACCACGTGTGTCCTCGCTGATAACATTGACCACATCGACTCCTTGTTGGATCCCACAACGTACTATAATTCGCCTCGATTCACCGGATACGCTGTGTGAAAGTGTCGTTGAATCATCCTCTTGTCGAGAGTGTTTTTGGACCAAGTCATCTTTGGTAGCGGGGAGCTGACGTGATCAACTTTGCTAGTGTGACACACTTGGCGGTCAGGTCATTCTAAAACAAAGGTAACCTAATATTGGTAGTTCAGAATTGATATTCAAATGATTTTAGAGTTCAGTGTTATTTTTTTTGACTAATCCAATACTTCAAGGTTGTACCGTGGATTTATTTCTATTTTTTTTAAAAAAAGTGCCATCTTTTTAGAGTGCAATATATATACAGTTTTGCCCACAACGAAACGCGCGCGCGCAAAAAAGGAAGTCCTACAAAAGCGAGGTAAAAACAGAAAGCTGAGGAAATCACAGCGCTGGCCATTCCCATCTCGCAGTTGGCCGCCCCCGATTCCTCCCACTTCCTCGCAGAGGCCAAAACCCAACTTCCCGATCTCCCAACCAGGCAACCACCCAGATCTCGAAACCCTCGCCGTCGCCGCGGCCATGGCGAAGGAGTTCCCCGTGCCACCGGTGGTCTTCAACCCCTCCACCCCGACCCACCGCCGCCACCCTCCCCCGGGGGCCGGCGCCTCCCCGCCGCCAGCCTTCGCGCCGCCCCGCCCTTCCACCTCCTCCTCCGCCAACCCCCTCCCCTTCATGTCCTTCGACGTCTCCGCCGCCGCATCCTCCTCCTCGCCGCCCCTCTTCGCCGGGCCCATCGGCGTCGGCTCCGGCTCTTCCTTCGAGGACGAGCCGCCTCTCCTCGAGGAGCTCGGCATCAACACGCGCCAGATCTGGCGGAAGACGCTCTCCATCCTCCACCCACTCCGCTCCGCGGACTCATCCCTACACGCCGACGCCGACCTCTCGGGTCCCTTCCTCTTCCTCCTCTCCTTCGGCCTCTTCCAGCTCCTCTCCGGGAAGTTCCACTTCGGGATCGTCCTTGGGTGGGTCACCGTCGCCTCCCTCTTCCTCTACTTCGTCTTCTCCATGCTCTCGGGCGGACGCCGCGGCGACCTCGACCTCTACAGGTGCGTCAGCCTCGTCGGATACTGTATGCTCCCCATGGTCATCTTCTCTGCGGTCTCCCTCTTCTTGCCGCGGGGTGGCGGGCTCATGTTCGGGGTGGGCATGGGGTTCGTGATGTGGTCCGCCAGGGTCTGCACCAGGCTGCTCGCAGAGCTTGCATCCAGCGGCGACGAGCATAGGGGGCTCATCGCCTACGCGTGCTGGCTCGTTTACATGCTCTTCTCGCTGCTCGTCATCTTCTGATCCGTTTTTATGGTATGGAAGGTATGTTGCATAGATTCACTAGATCATGCTAATTTTATTTTGAATTAATGTTGTTGATGTGGTGGTGGTGGTAGTACGGCGATTATTGCTGTGTAGGCCGTATGGTAATCAACTTGGCTATGCTGCAGTGATACATAAGTAATTGTGATTTGGCAGTGACTGAACTTAGTTGGCGCATCTGATTGTATAAAAAACCTTTAGCGGCACAATTATGATTCATGAATTGATTTTGTAATGCTACATTTTGTAATGGACAATCCTACATAGAAATGGGTTCATTGAGGGACCAATTTTGTTTTTTTTTCCTGTGAGCTATAAAGAACATCTGACTGGAAGGATGCTGCTGTGTTTATCTAATTCCAAGGTTATTCCCTGATGTTGGTGGGTGAATGCTGCCATTCTTGTAACTGGGAACTGCTAGCTGTTGTCGTTGGGCCAGTGTTCAATTATGCTATTGTCCAACTTAGTTGATTTATTTGGAAGTTTTGCATTCCTGCCTTAGTTTCCAGTAATGATTAGTCAGTGATTGTATTTTTTTTACTGGCATTTTACATGCAAATAAAAATACAAACATGTTTGTAATCATGAATGATAAGAGACTTGCAGACTTATTTCTTAAAAGTGATATAAGTTTGAGCTCCAAACTTAGTGTAATCCAGTGTTTATGGTTGACGATAGATGTTAAGACACACATGTTGTTTTAGTTCCACAGTAGCAATTCTATTGAAGTGTTTTTCATGTAAATATAAATGGTGATGGAAACAAAATTAGTACTAACCATACAAAGTGTGTTAAAAGTGTAGAAAATCAAGTAAGGCAAGTATTTACGTATTTGAAATTAGGAAATATTGGATACTCATACTAGTGGAAGTTGTTTTGCACAGTAGTTTCAAGATACTATGCATACTTCTGGTGATACCCAGTTTTCCAGTTTTATAGGCTACCTTAGGCATCAAACATGTAATAAGTACAACAGTTAACATTTTTATCCTTACGTTCACATGATATAGAAGATAATTCTTGTGTTCACGTCGGCGGACATTATCTGCAAGTATCATTTAGAGCTGGAAATCGTTGATAGATGAATTAAGTGATGTTAAATTGTGTAAGATGTTTCGCAGAATAATAATTCCTTTCCAGCTCGGTGGACCTTACAACATACTAATTCCTTAGCTGAACTTTTTTTTTTGTTTCAATGCCATTTTCATCTCCGTGGGAAATATAATCAAAACTTGTATGCAACTTCAGTCCACATTACATTCTGCATGAGAGATCATGTGAATCTCTTTGAGAGCATATTGAGACACTGAGATTTCCATTAGTGTAGTAGGAATCAGTTTGCAGTTTGGTGCTTCTGATACTGAAATGGCTCTCATTGATAAAGTTTTTGGTGTCCAAATTTTTGCTAAAAGATTCTCTGTGTGTGTTTTCCGATGTAGGTCTTAGCCCATGTATCGATTGTGATACGAGGCTATGTGAATTGATTAAGTTTTCCCTTATTTGTTACGCTAGTAGAATGCTTTCGCATTGTAAGACAATCTCATTTAGTAATATAAACAGCTTTGTAGAGAAAATGTTTCTTTTACATGAGTAATGAAGCCCACTTAACATCAACCGGTGTGATCACATTCTCTTGGAAAATGTTTTCAGTGCCTTAATTCTCTTTTATGCATACTGCCCCAACCAGAAGATTCTGTATTTTCTCTTTCTACCATTAAAACAAGCCAGCATATGTGGCGACAAATTGTTAAATCTGAATAGTTAAATGAGGCTTTTAATAAGGAATTCTTTTTCCAAATCTTCCCAATGTTGTGTTTGCAATTTCTGCATTGTTGAAACCTTTGTATTGGCTCTTACTAGGTTTGCATTGTTATTGCAGATCATGTTCGGAATTCTTTTGCTCTATGGACTGGATAACTGCCTTTTATCAGTCATTGGAGTGGTTTTGGTGTCATGTTGTGGAACTTCTCATGATCTGGCCAGTTGGGAAAATGTTCTGTAATGATCTATTCCTTTTGATCCTTTAGTTCCCGTGGCATGGTAGGGGGCTGGTATAAATCTTGGTAAAGAAAAGAAAGACAGGACACTGAAAATATGAAGTAATTAGGTTTTGCTGAAGTATTGATGGGATCTAGTAACTTTCAAATGGGTGCACTTGTGGTCTGTGCGAACTCTTCATTGTGTGTACTTACCATGACAAGTTGTTTTAGGATCATCGTGCCTACTTTCTGTTTTGCTGTTCATTTTTCAGCATTTCAATTTGATAAGAGAGAATTGTTCTATTTCACTTGCTAACAAGTCAATCCTTCAGTTTCTCCTTGTGGATTCGTTCTATCAACCGGTTGCCTTGTGCTTGTCTGTATGAGAGTGCAGGTCGTCGTTTCTGGTTCGTGCATGAACAAGTGCTGCGACATTATCTATCTGCTTGCTGGTCTGAAAACATGAAGAGTAATAGTCGCTTGAAATTCCCTTGCGATTTCACTTCTGCCATTAAGTCTGTTGATCTGAATTCCTGTTCGTGATGGTGTGCTTGTTTATGGCTGTCACGCACTGACGCGAGTTCTAATCTCCGTGGATTGTTGGTTCGTTGGATCACTGGTTCAATGAAACAAGCTGGTTCATTTGGAAAGTCCCGAAGTCCTCCGTAAATTCTGACTAGAAATTATGGCGACCCTTACAAGTTCGTGTCTGAGTTTTTTTATTCCTTGTAATAAGACGACTGTTAGGTGCTAGGCTGGTAAATTAGCTCAAATCTTTCTCTGAAGGATTGAAACAAGAACATGATGTTGGCTTGGTTGTAGATTCCGAAGTCCACTTTGAAGGGATTAAGGGTTTGGCCCATGTGCTTGTAATCGAAACAGAAACGACTGTTAGGTGCTAGGCTGGTAAATTAGCTCAAATCTTGCTGGTCGTCGTTTCTGGTTCGTGCAGTAACACGATCATGAATAACTAGCATTAGGCTATACGACGTGCACTTGCATTTTCACTATACCCGCCTGATGACGTCTCGCGCCACTTGAGAACAGCTTGCCGCGCGTGAGTGTTCGGGGGGCTTCTGTTTCTGCGTGCTGTTTAGAGAAGTCAGAAAGCTAATATAAATAACTAGTTTTTTAAAGTGGTTTTTCTACTTCTCTTCTCTCATTTGGTTCTAGAAATAAAGCATGAGGTTATAGACACATCACGTACCATACTCTTTTTATTCTTATCTAACGCGTATCTTATTTACTTTTTTTACCACTCTCATCTCTTTTTAAAAGTAATTTCTTTCAATCACTACTATTTATTTTTAGCTAAAAACCATCCGCCATAGTCAACATAGACATGTAGTACCTCACATACCAATATGAGATACTACTGTAGAATGTCATCGCCAAATTAAAGAATACAAAATAACAGCAACAATAGAAATTACAAAGAATTAAAACTTTACTAGTACTTTATTAGAGAACCAGCGGAAGCTAAATAAATGTTTGAAACATGAGATCGATCCACTTCAAACCAAATAAAAGTAAAAAAGAAAACATCAATAGTGGCAAGCCACGGCGCTGAAAACTTGAGTGTATCCACTCATGATGTTGCAATCACTCCACTGGCTTTTTACCTGAGAATGAAAAGAGCAAGCGTGAGATTTAAAAATCTCAGCAAGTACCCAACAACGGTCGCAACACAGTGAGTAAAGGACAAGTAATGCAAGCAAATAATTGATACAAATTAATTGCAATGAAACTAGGTTATTGGAACACTGATACTGATCGAAGATAGAGGTAACAGGAACTGTGAAAATAAGAATATTTATTATATATTAAGTTATGGCAATGGTACTGACGATTACTCCCACATACCCGGTTATACGAGAATAGTCAGGCACAACGCTATCCTCCACTGCATAACTGCAGGCAGGGTATAATATCCTGAGTAACGAAAATGTACATCCCTCGTACGTTACTAGGTGGGTAGCAATCTCCTCTATATGTGGGTAAACTAAGACCAAATAACCATTATGTTATTATCAGATTGTAAGGAGTAAATTTAAGGAACTAAGGAAAAGCTAAGATAAACTATGGAAAGTGAAAAGATTTGTCAAGATTGAAAATAAAATGGGCTAATACCTGATAGGGCGATGTGAAATGATAATATGGTAATAAGGTAACTGTTACATTGTAGGCAGATTATATAATATGCATTTAAGGAAACTAAGGAATGACAAATATAAGGCTATGATAAGTAGAAGGGTTTGCTAAGGCTAGAAATGAAAAGCATAACTCCCGATAAGAGGACGATATGGAATGATAATAAGAGGGTAGAGATTTAGGAATTAATCTAAAAGGAGTATTATAACATAACTCATACAAGAGATATCAACCATTCAAATTTTATTATGTGACAAGTGATTATTAATTAGATTAACATGTATCATGTATATATAAGGCACCACTCATTTCGACTTGACCTTCTTAGCTTCAGTTTATTTTTCACTATTTCTAAATTTTGTCTTTTTTGACTTTTTACCTATTTTAGCTTTTTTACCGGTTTTTTTTCCGTATTCGTTTGTATTGCCCGTGATGGGCTAACATGTTTTTCCTATTTTAAAATTTTTAAAATTTAATTATGCTAAATAAGTCACTATTAGCTATAGTGCAAAATAAGCCAGCTACAGTGTAGATTCAATCATAAGTTGACTTAAAAAGCCCAACTGGGTGGCCTTTAAATCTGTCATGGCTCATATACAACATCATACAGTTAATAGATCATGGTATTAAGAACTAAAGCAAAGTAGCCCTAATGTAAAATGAGTGCTAATGGTTTTAAACCTAAATTAAGCATGTTCATATGCTACCCCCATTAACAATTTAAATATGAATTCTAAAATACTAATTAAAAGCATGAATTCTAGAACATTATTAACTGAGTATTCTACTAGACCTAAAAGCATGTGAAATAAGATAACTTAGAATATCATGTTATGAATATAGTATTACAAATCTATAATCAGGCAAATATTAGTAATATGATAATAACCAGACAAGCATTTGTCATATGATAGTAACTAGGTAAGCTTAGTGATATGATAGTAACCAGGTAGGCATGAGTGATATGATAATAAGCAGACAAGCATTAGTGATATGATAACTATACACAATGGCAAGGTGACATATAATGGTGGAACTTATTATAAGCGGAACGGAGAGGTTACGGCCGCGAGGTACTTGCCTTGAACACGTTCGGCAGACTCGCTGTATAAAGAATTTGGAATATGCAACTGCCCGAACATTTCCTGAAAAGCTGCGCCCGAACCTACCAATGGAACGGAAGTGAATCAGAGATGACCAAGATCAAATTGACAAATGATGAGAAGAAATTCGCTTGGTCGAGGAAGGACAGGTTCACTAAGCATTTCCCGTGCGAGTCGTTATCCGGCTGAACGAACGACCCATTTGGCCCATTGAATCAAGAACCCTATGTTCCCACTAGAAACATGCGCGAATCATGATTCGGCCGTGCCCACGGCTAGTCGATCCTTGTTGGTGCTGTGCGGCGGCCACCTGCCACCGCCGGCCACTGTAGCCTTCCGGTCGCACACCGCCACCCAGCTGTGCTCCTCCGTCCTGCCGCGTGCCTTCGGCCACACAGAAGCCGCCGCCCAGCCGCATGCCGCCGCCTGGCTGCACGCCACCTCTTGGCCTCGCCAGCCTGCTCCACCATCGCCTGGTCTCACCTGGCTTGTGCGCCGCCTCTAGGTCGCAACCGGCCCTCGCCGCCGTGTTCCGGCTGCGCCCGGCTTACGCCGTCTCCTCCCGGGCATGTTTGGCCTGCGCGCCTTCGCCATGCCACCATCAGGCTGCTGCGCCGCCACCGGGTCGCCGCACCGTCGCCCGCCGAGCCACCACCGCCGGCTGACCCAACAACCTAAGAGAGAGAGAGAGAGAGGTAGAGAGAGTTAGATAGATAGATGGGAGAGAGGGGAGGCACCTGTGTGGGGATGAAAGAGCACACACACAGAGGGGAAAATGCCTTTTAAAGGCCCTGGGTTGAGGCTAATTAGGGTTGCCCTTTTTTATGTGGCCCTTCCCACAAGAGACGAGGGCGCTACAGAATAGGCCCACGGAATGAGGCATGACGCATGAGTGCAACACCAACTTGTGTTCATAGCATGGACCCTAGCTCTCGATAGGGGTAGAAAATGGATACAAGTTATCTGTATTATTCGGTTATCGTATTTGATAGAATGCGAATACGACATAAATTTTTTCATCCGATTAACAATTTCTCTTCTATTCAAATTTGTATTCGAATTCGTATAAAAAATATGGATATGAATATGGTATGGACTTTTACTTTTCAAAAATATTATTTTATCCTGACTATCCGTATCCGTATTCAATGAAGCAATACATATATTTTATTACAATATGACTAATTAGTTATACAAGTTTTTTTAATTCAATGTGAATTTGTGTTTCTTTAGGTGAAATAAATGGATTTGAATGATTAAGCATGTCTATATGCGGATAAAATGCCATTAATATATTCATACTAATAAATTACGAGTATATCCATATCTACCGAATTGAGTAGATATTCGATCGAATTCATATTTATTATAATATTTGATTCAATGTATTTGAGAATATTTAAATTTGTATTTGTATTTATTTACAAAATACGAGTACGAATGCGACAGCATGCGGCGAAACTATGAAGCTGGCCTCGTGGCCCGTTGTGATGAGCACCTCGGCACTTGGCAAATGACCTAGCCACATCGTGCTGCCGCGGTAGCTAGTTGGTATTAGCACAGTAGCGGAGAACATACATCATGCCGGCATGCCAGGGCGAACATACATGCACTGCTGGGAGCGCAGGCAATGTTTTACCTGCCTACAAACCGCCCCGCTCAGTTTGATTTATATAAGCCAGTTTATAGTTTTTTTACACTATAGTTGACTCATTTTACACTGTAATTGCTGATGCTTTTTGTGTAATTAAATTTTAAAAAATAAAAATAGAAAAAATAGGTTAGCTCATCATGAATAATACAAACAAATATAAAAAAAGTTAATTTTTTTTAAAAAATAAAATTAAGAAATAGTAAACTAGAAGTGAAAGGAAGGTGGAGCAAAGTCTCGCTCTTTCTGATTCAGGCATTTAGCTAGTCAAATCTTAAAGAAGTTAGCAGTTTGAATTGATTGGTCATGTACGAATGCTCCCTGATAGACAGTTACAAGTAGCCTCTGCTCTCCTCGCCCTCTACCGTTGAATCGCCCTAAAAACTCGCAATGCAGAAACCTCGAAAAGAAGCAAAAAAAAAAACTCACGCGCCTTCCACCCCAGACGTCTCCGCCGGGAACCAAACGAGCCCAACGCCGGACGACAAACGCGGCCAAGCGAAGGCGAGAAGGCGCGCGCGCGCGGGGCGAGGTACACGAAGGCTGCGGCGGCGATGGGGACGTATAAGTGCTGCATCTTCTTCGCGCGGAGGTTCGCGCTGAGCGACGCTACAACGCCGGACGACGTGCGCTCGCTCTTCTCCCACCACGCCGCCGGCGCGCCCTACATGGGCGCCGACGAGTTCCGCCGCTACCTCGCCGCCACGGGGGAGGCCGACGGTGACGGAGACGGACAGGGGGATGCTGTGGAGCGGATCGTGGATCGGGTCCTGCAGGTCCGCAGCCGCACACCGCGCTTCGGGAGGCCGGCCCTCACCGTCGACGATTTCCACCACTTCCTCTTCTCCGAGGACCTCAACCCGCCCATCCGCCACTCCAAGGTAGCAATCGGCTGGTCGCTCGAGCCCCAACTCCCAAAATGCCGCTTGATTTATCTCGTCTTGCTGCGTTAATTGTTGCCATTGGTAGTTGGGAGATGCATTCGCGCACAGGTTACACAATGCAGTGAGGCATTTGCCGATCACTACAATTTAGAAGGGGGTGTGTGCTTGGCAGACTTCTCCATAATGCGCATGTCATTTGAAAATTTTGAATATTTCCAACCATTGGCGCTATGATAGGATCAAGTGATGTTGTCTTGGTTTTGCGTCATAGGCATGAGACTGTGATAGATAGCTAGGTATCTTTTGTCGTAGGATGTGGTGGCCGCTCTTGTAGCAAAAACTCGATGATGTATTCAGTCAGTGCAACACTGTTGTCGATCGTGACCGAAACTAGGGATTTGTAACTCAGTGTGGAAGATTGTGGCATTGCCTTTGTAAGTGCCCGATTGTTGTGTCATGACGCATCATGCTCACTGCTCAGCAAGCTGATGGGTGATAACACTCATATGACTTCAGTAGATAGATAAACTGAACTTTCATAAAGCCCTTATGAATCATGATTGACTTTACGCCTTTACGGGAACATTCTGTCGGCCAGTATCTGTTGCTGCTAGCATATCAAGCTCCATTGTTGATCTGCATTTCAATGTCACTTACTGTGTGCTATGTGGTTTGAGATGTTAGTTGACAGTAATTCCTGTGTTTCCAGGTCCATCACGACATGAACGCTCCACTGTCGCACTATTTCATATACACTGGACACAACTCATATCTGACCGGCAATCAACTTAGCAGTGACTGCAGTGATATTCCCATCATTAAGGCACTGCAAATAGGTGTTCGTGTAATTGAGTTGGACATGTGGCCAAATTCTTCTAAAGATGACATTGATATTCTCCATGGAAGGTACATATGAGCATGCATTGGTACTTGTGCTACATCAAGACAATTTTTTTCCCACATCATTTTGTTGCAATGATAGTTCTGTGCTTACTATAAAGACCATTCTATATGCTGTGACTTCATTCCAGTGTTCTAAAAAGGGTCTACTAGGCGTATACTCGTACAAGTAATGGGTGCTCCTGCCTATTAGCAGGTTATCTGCATAATCAGGGTGGTTATGTCGCATAATAGGCTGATTATGTCACATGATCACTATTAGGTTGGGTGACCGATCAAGTATCAGTTACCGATTTTTAGAACCTTGCTTCATTCCACATTTTTTACTCATGGTAGGACATTGACTGCCCCAGTACCACTTATCAAATGCTTGAGATCCATCAAAGAATATGCCTTTGTAGCATCTCCCTATCCTGTCATCATAACATTAGAAGACCACCTTACATCAGATCTACAGGCCAAAGTAGCTAAGGTAATTGTATTCTCTTTGTATGATTAATATCTCAGTCCACGTGATTCTATTGTAGCTAGTTCAGAAACTTTCTTTTAGATGGTCCTTGAAGTCTTCGGAGACATCCTGTATTATCCTGAAGCAAAACATCTTCAAGAATTTCCTTCACCTGAAGCTCTAAAAGGACGTGTCATCCTCTCAACAAAACCCCCAAAGGAGTACCTTGAATCAAAGGGTGGTACAATCAAAGAGAGAGATACTGAGCCTCAATTTAGTAAAGGAGAAAGTGAAGAAGCAGCATGGGGAATAGAAGTCCCAGACATTGAGGATGAGATGCTAGCTGCTGACAAGGTACTGGTTTTAAGTTCTGCTACATGTTTCTTCTTTATTTTGTTAGTCTACAATGTCTGTCCATTAATATTTTACTAAATGGTGCTCTAGCAGCATCAGGAGGATCTGTTACACTGCGAAAGAGATGTGGAAGAAGATGATGAGCAGAAAATGTGCCAGCATCTGGCACCAGAGTATAAACACCTCATTACAATCAAGGCAGGAAAGCCAAAGGGTGCTGTAGTCGACTCCTTGAAGGGTGATCCGGACAAAGTTAGGCGCCTCAGTTTGAGCGAGCAAGAACTTGCAAAAGTGGCAGCACGCCATAGCCGTAACATTGTGAGGTTCGTTTGGTAAATACATTTAATTGCTTAGCAAAAGCTGTGATAGAGGCGAGGTCCCGTGCATCGAAATTCTTAGTGTCCACTTTTATTCTCTCTTACTGAAGGGCTCATTCTGTTTGTTCCTATTTCCAAGCAGTTTCACACACAAGAATTTACTGAGAATATACCCAAAGGGAACTCGCTTCAATTCATCCAACTATAATCCATTTCTTGGCTGGGTGCATGGTGCTCAAATGGTGGCATTCAATATGCAGGTGCATTTCTAATTTGAGCAGCAGATTGTAGCACGATGAAATCCTGTACATTCAAAATTTCAGTTACAGGGGTTGGATCAAAATTCAATTTGCCACTGTGATTGTGTTTCGTTGCTCAGTTGGCACGTGATTTGGGCATATTTTGTGCTTTGTTTTTGTTGAAGGCATGTGTGCTTTGATTTTAGCACACCTTCCAAACAAACCCTGCATAATTGGTTCGGCGCAATACAGGAAGTAAATTGCCTGGATTAGTTGCGTTATGGTGTCTGCTACTTGTGTGCTATGTTCCCTACCGTGTGCTCTTCCGTTGTCGCTGCCTCTCTGATGCCATGAAGGCTTGACTTTGTTTTTGGCAGGGATACGGAAGAGCCCTTTGGTTAATGCATGGATTTTACAAAGCCAACGGGGGCTGTGGTTATGTGAAGAAACCAGATTTCTTGATGAAAACTTGTCCAGATGGAAATGTTTTCCATCCGAAAGCAGATTTACCTGTGAAGACAGCGCTGAAGGTACATGGCACGTTTCAAGTTCTTCATTTTCTTTCCTCTCTGAAGTTCAGAATTGGGTTTACTTGGCTCATGGATTTCAGGTCAAAGTATACATGGGCGATGGTTGGCAGAGCGACTTTAAGCAGACATACTTCGATTCGTATTCCCCTCCAGATTTCTATGCAAAGGTATAGTCACCACTGGAATTTGACGTGCCAATATATGTGAGTAAGTTTTTCCAATTGCACCAAGTCTGAAACTGGAGGAGGCATTGCTGATTTGCTTTTGATCCACCAACAAACAGGTGGGCATAGCCGGAGTTCCATCGGACTCGGTGATGAGGAAGACGAGGGCCGTGGAGGACAGCTGGGTTCCAGTATGGGATGAGGAGTTCGTCTTCCCGCTGACCGTCCCGGAGATCGCCCTGCTCCTCGTCGAGGTGCACGAGTACGACGTGAGCGAGGACGACTTCGGTGGGCAGACCGCCCTGCCGGTGCCGGAGCTGCGGCCGGGCATCCGCGCCGTGCCGCTGTTCGACCACAAGGGGATGAAGTTCAAGAGCGTCAAGCTCCTCATGCGCTTCGAGTTCGTCTAGCCTATCCTGGTGGATTTGACGTGTGCTGTATGCATGTATTATTATGCGTGTGAATTGTGATGATACTTGTTAATTAGATAGATCTGATTTGATAAGGATATAATAATCTTACATTTATTATGTCATCATATTATTTAAATATACCCTTTAACGATAAAAGAGAAATTTTGTAGAGTAGTTATAAGTCTTACTACGACTACTCCGTAAAAGTTATGCTATGACTACTTAGTCGAGAGTTATGTTACAACTACCTAGTCGTAAGACCTTCTACGATTATCTTGTCGGAAGTTATGCTACAACTCCCTAATTATTCTTCTACGTTCGACTAACCTACTCTCATAACGGGTTTGTCTGACAAGACAGTTAGAACGTGTATTTATACTCTATAACCACACATGATCTTGTCCACGTCTCTCTGACAACAATCGTCTTATGGTGAACGGTTGCTCATATCTCTATAACAATAACCATCATTCAGCAGTTAACTCCTAAACTATCAAGACATCTTTTAGCAAGAAACAACTGTCACTATTTCATCACCGATATAAGGGTTGATGTTGAAGAAGGATCGGTGGTGTTTAGTTCTGGAGAGAGTGCTAGATTTCTCGTACTATCCATACTTGTATACTTTTCCTCATTAATGGTAACACAGGATGTATAGTTGTTATTCTTTTAGAAGATAGTCCGAAACCATATAAAAATCCTTGTGTCTTTATTCTATATGATCATACGAGAGTTTTAAAGTCTTTTTTCTAAATCCAAAAAATTATATGTAAGATCAATATTAAATATCGATAAGATTGGTTATAGATTAAAGATGTTTCGATATTAGAATTATAGAGCTTTACCCTCCCCGGAGGAGAGAGAGACCTTCCAGAAAATATCGGTGGCCCGTGAGGGCCGAAGAGGGGGTTCGAAAGTAACGCGGCTCAGTACAACCTCACTGTCGTATTTGTACTGCGCCGCTCCACCAGCACACCCGTCCCCTGCCGACTTTATGCTAATACTAGTAAAGTGCCCGTGCGTTGCAACGGAAAACCAAATAACAGTGATGCATAATGTACATAGAAATAGAAATTATACATCAATAAAAGATTTGCCATAGCTTTCTAATTAGCACAGATTTAGTAACATCTGGCGGGATTATAATATAAAAAAATTACTCACCTCCAGTACGCTATCGATTTCATTTTGAATCCTCCAATTCAAAGAATCTACAAGCTACATAAACAGATATATTTGTAACTAATTAAGCGACCAATAACTTCAGGAATTCTCTTTTCAGTATTGAACAAGATAATAACAAAGATTACCATTTTATGAGCCTTAGATATGTTCCACTCTCTGGCCTTAAGGAAGCACAGCAATGTTTCTTTAGGATAGCCCTGGTGAACATTCTGAAAAAAAGAGATGTTTAGAATCTTTTATTGATTCAGGAGCCATTTTCACTTTACAAGTCACATATTAAGATGAATGGCCAAACAATCACATTGCATCAAATACTATCCAAGCAAAGGAATTCAAAATTAGCAATCAAAACATTGATTTTAAAAGGTACACAATTATGTGTAGATTGTATAGACAAAACATGTAAGTACATAATATGGGTACAGGGGTAGGTTATACAGAGCGGCATCTGCTGGTTATGATATTGATTATACTATGTTTGCCGGAGAGATCTCGTAGTGTTGCTGCAATTCTATCAATAAAAGTATGAACCTTTGAAAGAAGCACACATCGAAACAGTGCAGACTCAAACCTCCAGAGAATCCTGACCAATTCGAAAGTCATCAGCTCTTGTTTTCCCCCTTGCTCGTGTACCAGCCAAAGCCTCATTGGAAATGTTCATATATAAGATACACAATAAACTAATGTATAACTAATGTATAAGCCATCCAATTATATATAAAAAAAGCAGCAGTAGAATAAACTGTCCATGTATATTAGATACACCTCAAAAAAGCAACTATCATTTTTTAAGCACACCTCGATCATATTTCATATCAAAGGAACATGGAAAAGTCAAGCAATCACAAAACACCATACCCAGATATCTTCTTTACACAACAGGATATCGATTCAAAGCACAAAAGATGAAGAAACATTACATGTTGAAGCAGCCCTGGCACTTGACATCCTGCAAAAGATAACACCTCACCGTTAGAACCCGCAGTATATTGATCGTCACACATACAAAGAGCAATTCCAAATTTTAGCATAACGAAACAATGAAATCATGGAGCTATTGCAGCCCACCAGCTAGACAATAGATGCATAAGCAACATAACCAAGACAAACTACCCAGCAACTTCCCTAAAAATGTGAGCCTGTCACTTAGTTCCACCGGACCATTCAGGAAGAGCGGTGATTTCTTGGATCCACAGAAATGATTCCAATCACAAGATAAGATTTTCTTCCCACAAATTTGTACTACCATAAAGCTTTGCTTTCCGTGCCAACTCGATTTTAATCGCTCCCACAACCTGGCAACGCTGGCACCATACAAGCTCACCTATCGAGAATTCGACAGAACTAACGCATGCTTCAAGATTAATCACAACCACAACTACGGTCCACCACATAACTAACCGTGAGCCGGTGATCATTGGCGCAATCCTTCGATAGTGATGCCTCCATCCTCAGCACAACTCAAAATAACACGAGATCTCAAGCATCAAAATGGTCTATGCGGTACCTACCACCTTTGCATATGACGAGGCACCGCATCTACTGATGAGTACCACTACACGAGCATACACATGCGCATCATTCCAAAGAAAGAGAACAAGTACAGAGGCAAAGATTTCAAGAGGGTTACCATGAAGAAGGAGTTGGGGGACTGGACAAGGCGCTTCTTCTTGTGCTTGAGCTTCTCGAGCTCCGCTGGCGGGTTCAACAGGTTGATGTCGTTCTGGAGCACCTGCACCACCACCACCACCCGCAAGAAAAAAATTCACACAGATCAGAACCCCAAATCCAACAACAATCCGAACAAGAAACATCGCGGATCACATGAACAAGTCGGAAGAGTGCCGTACCATGGTGGGAAGCTAGGGTTTGCTCGGGCTCCGCGCTCTCTGGTATCCGGAACGGCGACGACGCCATGGTGCGGCCGGAGCGTAAACGGAGGAGGTTTTAGGGTTGAGGTAGATGGAGGAGGACGGCGGGAGTGGCTGGGAGGGGAGGAGGGGCGAGGGGCGGAGGGGGAGGAGGTGGCGGCGGGGGCAGGGGGAGGAGGGGAGGCCGGGAGGGGGAGGAGGCGGCGGCGGGGGGAGGGGGAGGAGGGGGGCGGCGGGGGAGAGCGAGGGGGGCGGGGGGAGGCCAGGAGGGGGAGGGGGCGGCCGGCGCGGCGGCGGAGGTGGGGGAATGGAGGCGGCGATGGAGCCGAGGGGTGGGAAGGAGGAGGAAGCGGCGGCGGCGACGCGGGGTGGGGGGAGCAGGCGGCGGCGCGGGGAAAGCGAGGGGGAGGTGGGGGAGCGGCGGGGAGCGAGGGGATTAGGAGGCGGGGGGCGGGCGGCGGGGGAGAAAGAGGGAATTAGGAGACGGACGGTTCGGATTAATCAGATGGAATCGAATGGCTGAGAAGAGAGAAGTGACGACGGACCAACCACCAATTGCTTCTTTTATAATAGTAAAGATAAAAAATTGGATCTCACCGCCGCCTCACCTATTAGGAGGAATCGTGCGGTTAGGGGTGTGATAACACCGCTGCGTCAACGGCATGGATTGAAACTGAAATATCATGTGGATAAGGTGTCGTTCCAACACGCGTCGGCTCTGGAAGCCAACTGGAACGGGTGTGCTTTCGCTGTGGCTTTTGAGAAGCCGCTTTTCGTGAGAACTGCAGTCTTGGAAACAAGCCGAGCGCTAGAGCTGAGCACGGTGTTAGAGCAGGTAGCCATGGCGGTGGGAGCTGCGGCGACCACAGCGACATACTTGTCCGCCGCGTTCTCCGGCCTCTCTCGCTCTCCCATCAGGGCGCATGCGACGTTGGCGTGGGCCGGAGGGGCGGAGGAGCTGGTGCGGTCGGGCGCAATGAGGGCCATGCGGCCAAGGGACGCGGCGGAGGGATTCCAGCTGCTAGACGTCCGGCCGGCCTGGGAGTGCTCCAGCGCAGGCGTGCGGTGCTCTGTGCATGTGCCGCTGTTCGTGGCAGATGACGACATGGGCCCCGTCACGCTGCTCAAGAAGTGGGTCCACTTCGGCTACATCGGACTTTGGACCGGGCAGTCCTTTACCAAGATGAACGACCGCTTCCTCGACGAAGTCGCCGTGGCCATCGCCGCCGGCGGTGGGAAGGACGCCAAGCTGCTCGTCGCATGCGGCGAAGGCCTCAGGTGAATAAAGATTGTAGTTTGCTGCGGTGATAATTAAGCGGCATATGTATATATATGGTTGTTTCTTGGACTCGATCGTTGAGTGATGAAAGTGACAACCAAGCTGCTAGGAATAATCCTACATTGATTATGGAAGAAGAGAAAGCATAATTTATAAGTATGAGAGAGTTCTCACCCATTGAACTAGTTTTTTGGGGAGAGAAGATCCAATACCACTTATAAGTGTGTTACTCTGTGGGTTTAGTTGTGTTCAGACCATTTAGATCTGTGGCTTTGAAAGTAAACTCGGTTGGACCTGGGCATGAGGCCAGAGTCCGATTTAACAAGTGGTATTAGAGTCCAGCGTCTAACATCTTCTTGGATCTCATAGTTATAGAAGTATTCAACCAATGTGTGAGGGGGAGATTGTTAGGAATAATCCCATATTGATTATGAGAGATAAGAAAGCACAACTTATAAGTGTGAGAGAGCCCTCATCTATTGGATTAGATTTTTGGAGGAGAAAGCCTAATACCACTTATAAGTATATTGCTCCATGGGTTTAGTTGTGTTCAATTCATTTAGATCTGTGACCTGAAAAGTAAACTCGATTGGATTAGACATACGGTCTGAGTCCGATCTAACACAAGCTTCTTGGTGGGTTTCAACTTTCAAGGTCTCTGATTGCGGTGAGGATGCTTCACGATGAAGGGTACAAGTGCCTGGGGTGGCTCGCCGGGGGGTTCAGCAAGTGCGTCGACGGCGACTTCGCCGACGTGGAGGGGGAGAGCAAGCTGCAGTACGCCACCGTCGGGGGAGTGTCCTGCATCTTCCTCCAGATCTTGCTGCTGCTGCGGATGGCAATGGCGGATTGGCAGTTAATGTGCTGCTTTTTGATTCGCTTAATGTGCTTTGCTTGCATCATGTATGTGTTAGATGATATCGATAGCAGCAATTTAAGTTCTAATTCGATTGCAGCCGGCCGGCCTTTCTCGCAACTACACTTCACATTGGCACGATGAGTCGTGTGTGCTCAAATAGAGCTAGACATACACGTCGTTCTTTCTCGCTTGCATCAGCAAAAACGCAACTGCTACGTACACAAGATGTGGATGCAGTGGTCCGATCGAACTCCCTAGCTTCTCTCACCATTACAAAAAGGAGCAGAGCTAGCTTGTTCTAGCTATATCCCCTGCATGCATGCATGCATGGGAGCCGTCTGTTCTTGATTCTCGGGTAATAGCTAAAAGATTTGGGACGTATCAAGCCAAAATCAACTTACAGGGCAGGCGTGACTGGACACTGGAGAGGCACACTGAAAGCCTCAGGCAATGAGAGGAGCATTTGGAATTCTAGCACCTGGGTTCTATTTGTCTATTAATATCCCAATTTGTTAAACATCAGTATAACATTGGATAGTTTGACCATGGCTAACAACATGTTCAGGTCCTTCGGGGTGGAAAGGAGCCGAGCAGAGCTGGCTCGAACCAGGCTCACCCACGCATGGCTAGAACTATGGCTCGGCTTTGCTCGGTTTGTTAAGAAAACGAGTTTGAAACCATGCTCAGCTCAGCTTGAAAGGAGGCTTGGGCTCGTGAGCCGTGCTGCCATGAACTAGTTTCCATCCGTTAAACCAAGCTATTAAACATGAATTGATTTCAAAAACAAGCTACTAAACATGAATTACTAGTCGAGCTGCCATGAACTAGTTCTCACTAACCGAGCTGCCTTGAACTAGTTCTCATCTGTTAAACCAAGTACTAAACATGAATTGATTCAAAAACAAGCTACTAAACATGCATTACTTGCTGCCAATAGAAATGAGACGCGACAGCCTTCCAGGATGACAACAAGAATTAGAAGCACTAATTAATATGTAATCAAACATGTGGGCAATCGGGCAGGAATGGCAAGGAGATGTGCACCGGATGGCAAGGAGACAACACAACGCGACAGACGGCGAGGAGAAGGTGAGGCAGGGGGCAACTACGCGGTGGACGGTGAGATGGTGTTGTGGACGGCTACCATGCGGCGGACGGCGACGGGGCGGCCTACGGTGCGGCAGATGCCGCTACCATCTGCTCTGTGCTGTGTGTGGCGACGCTGAATTGCTGGTCTACTGATTGCTTTGCTAGACTAATATGGTTACTTAAGCCTAAGGCCCTGTTTATATTAGCTTCTAAAAACTGTTTTTCTACAGTAAATAGTTTTTCTACAGTACCTAACTTTTAAATGAAGTGTCTTTTCAAGATAGGATCTACTGGCCGATTGTAGTAGACAATGTAATGACTTCATTCATATCGGCCAAAATCGCACGTGAGTTCCTCTCTATCCTACGGCTTCTCTACAAGCCATTACTATTAATAACTTAAAGTCAAAAGCTATCAACAAAAACCAATATGAATACCCCCCAAGAGGATAATAGGCTGAGCCTCAGTGCTACTCACAGTCACCATCCTGCTTCTGGGGGTCTATTTCCCTTCAAGCCTACCAAGCCTAACGAGTAGCTCGAGAGCAACTCGAGCTCGTTAATGAAGCGAGCTAGGAATGAGGCTTGGCTCAACTTGTGTATGTTACGAGTCCGAGTTGACCTGGATCGAGCTTGTTTTGAGCCGAGCTGTCTCGCGAGCCTTGAGTTTTTTAGCCTAGTGACCACATACAATAAGACTACAAAATTATAGGTTCTGCACTGCAAAATGCAGGGATCATATTACAACATAATATTTCGTAACTTTCCTTTTTAGAGCACAATATTAAAGAATCAAGACCTATCATTATGAGTTGATGATATATATTGGTAATTAATGGTAATTATATTATAGAATTAACATTTTCTATTAGTTAGATGAATAACTTATGTCCCATAATGAGAGAGACTTGGGATGGTTTCATGTATTGATCATCATCAAATCAAGCAAAGGATATCATATGTTAATGGCTAAAGTCAAGGATCCAGACTTGAAGTGAAGATATTCGTTATCAAACTTCAAGAGGATACTCAAAGTAAAGGTATAACTAACATATGCTAATGATGTGTTTCTTAGTTGTATTGCTAGTCGTGGTGTTTGGTCAAAGACCGATTTACTAGTATAAGTTATTATACTATTAAGAGGGTATTGACTAGTTGTTTGAGTGTGTCATGTGTTGATCGCTCATTTGCTTTGCTTTAGCTCTTTGTGGCATGATGTTATAATTTTTGAATGTGTTTTGCAAATAGTTGAGGCTCATGCATAATTCTTATAACATATGACTTAAGTTTGTGAATGCATTTTGCAAATATTTTGACTCTATATATCTAATCCTTGTGGCATGATTCTAAAGTGTGTGAATACATTTTGCAACTTATCGAGAATTATATTTTTATCCTTGCGTGCATAGTACTACAATTTGTAAATGTGTTTTGAAAAATTTGTTGAAGTAAATGTACTCTATCTTTGCTGGAAAATACAAGGTGGTATGATCGACTATATGAGAGTGGTCTGCCAAGCCGTGAGGTATGATCGCCCTGTGTGTGGCGGTATAACCGGGCGGTCTGACCGGTCATGTGTTGATAGTCTGACTAGCTTATGTCAAGCAGTCATACTGAGGTCTAATCGGACCCTTGCGGTACGACTGGGTATTTGCTATAGGTAGTATTTTTTTTCCAGAGAGCACCTTTCTAGAAATTGGCCAAGCAGTAGTACCAGCCTTCGTGGTGGTCTGATCAAGCTTAGCGGTCGGACCAGACCCTGTGTGGGCGGTCTGACCGACAACGCCCATAACTACTAGTTTTCTAGTCGCTGCAGAGGTTGTGGTAGTATCGGCCATTAATTGGCGATAGTACTTGTCTCAGGTGGATTTTACTAATTTCTTACTCCAATAGGTAATTTCTTAGTGTGGAGTATAAATACCCTCTAGTGGCAGATTAGGACAAGTTAGTGCTACCATATTCTTTATTCTTGAGCTAAGAGTAAACCCTCTCACCTCTTATGTGCATGTGTACTCTTAAAAGTTGTTGACTCCTAGATGGTGTGGAGGTGTTGTGGTCCGTGATCTTCTCACAGAAGTTTGTGAGAAGGCCTAACGTGTTGTGAATGTTAGAGCTTACTTATCCGAAGCGGGAAAGAGCTACCACTAGTAGAATTAAGGTGCTTGCTTAATTCATGAAGCCAGACCAATTTGTTTGGGTTTATCTTAACGTGAATTAGGAAAAACTGATAAGTTTTTGAGCACCACAGTAAAACATATTGAGTCAATTATGGTTTGCTTCCTTGTACTCATTTACATACATGAAATTTCTATTCATAGAATTGAATTGATTGCTTGTCACTCTAAGATTACAAACCTTGACATAGATTTAGGGTATTGGTGCACTTAGGTGAAACTAGATGTTTTAGGCCTTCATGGTGCAAAACCAATTTAATTTACACTTCTGCATATAAACTCAGTTTTAGCCAAAGAGTGAATTTTTAAAGTATATATTCACTCCCACTCTAGTTGACCTCCTCGACCTTATAAATATCCCTTTAAGTTGAATTCCACTCACATATTACAGCTTGAAGAAAGTGTCGTTAATACATAGTATTATTAATCGAGTTAAAGCAACAAGTTTAATTCACTAACATGTCTAGTCAGATAGATAGAACAAACACTCACGCAAAGTAATACAAGTTAATGTTTCTGCTAATAAACTAAAGAGTGATCATGACATACATAGGACAAAAATGGAGGTGATACTAGTGTAGGAGAAAGCTATCTTGAGGCAAGCACAGCGAACACATTTAAATGTCATATGCAATCCAAGTTGATCATAAATTGACGAGCAACAAAGTTAAAGTTGGGCAATTCATTAAAGATAACATCTTAATAATGGATATTATGTTCCAAAAACCCAAATATATGCACAAGTAGCAATATGTTGGATCGATGTCGACAATCAAAGAGAGGTGAATGATTATGGAAGATTTTTTTCTTTCCCCATGTAGTCAATCTTCACTCAAATGACTATGAGAGTCATCAAGTTTAGATTGCATCTCCTACACAAGAAACACTGAGATATGGGACTGAAAGAATCCACATCTAGGCTTTGATTGCAAAATCGGTAGTATCGCCAAAGACAAGTTGGTATGACCACAGCCTAATGGTACTACCACCAATTGAAGGCCAGTATGACTACACCTATGGTACTACCACTACATGGAGGCCAATACTACCGTTTGCCCTGTTCCTAGGCATAGATACCTCAGGATAAAAACCCAAATTTGAGAATCTTGATCAAGCCTTGTCCAAATGCTACTAAAATTAGTATGGACCTTTGAAAGGATGTCAAGTACCAAATTAAATCAAGGAACATGAGGTTCTTATACTTGATTCTATCCAATTGAAGAAATCTCTTTCTAGGTCATAAGAACACACCAAAACCTAAAAACCAAATTACTTCTTACTCATGAGGATCTAAGTCATTAGGACTTCCATATAATCTCTCACATGTCCTAGAAAGATAATCCAAACTTAGGTTTGGATTAGAGAGACCAAGATCACATAATCATAAATCTTAGTCAAGAGAAGATAAGAATCGGACAAGATTTTGATTCTTGCTATAAAGTGATCTAGATGGGGCAAAGATTGATCCCAAGAATCTACTAACGTCTCTTACATATCATGGATCATATCAAAAGAGAAGCATAGGAATAATCAAACCACAACAAGCAAAAACAAGAATCTATGCAAAGAGAGACAAGAGAACAAGGATTGTAAGAACTTGATCTATTGCATGAAGAGAAATAATTCTTACAGCTTGGCAGTTACAAAAGATCCTCCACAAGTCACACTCGTACTCATACCATAAAGAAGAGGAAGAACTAGTGTAAGCCTAGAACTCTACCTTATTTCCTTGCAAACCCTAACTCTACTCCCCTTCATCATATAGGCTAACTAGCCCCTTAGGGGGTCTAGACCCGCTAAGGATTGGAGAAACCCGTCAACCTCACAATACCTGTTTTTCCACTCACACACGCGCAAAAGCCTAAATCTGAGTATTTGATCTACACACACGACCCGAGCCTAACCCTAAATCACTTCCCTTGCATCTTCCGCTGATGCGGTTTTGGTATAGGCCTCAAGCCCGATTTTATGCAATTTCCCATAATGCCCCTAACGAAGCTTCTGGGTGTCTTCCCTTGACTCCATCTTTGTCTTATCGTGCAAGCCACCATACACGTCACGTGTAGGTTGATCAATGTCTTTCCTCCTATCAACAAGTCTTTCCCCTTTTTGGCTTCCAACGAACCACGCCTTGAACCGACGAAACCACTTGATCCAATCCGTTGTTCGAACTTTCCCTCGAACATATTCCTTGACCTTAGTATATGTCATGTTTGATCCCAACCATCCCACACATCCTTTTTGACCACTCTGGACCTCGATCCACCCTAACCTAGTCTTAGTCACCCGTCATTGACCATAGTTGCCTCCAAACTTTCTTACACATTCAAAGACCAATAAATCATTTTTTGGATATAAGTTCTTCACAACTTGACCCACTCTAGCATAAACATGCAACTCAATGCAACCATGACTAGAGTTTCAAGATCATACCATGATCAAATCTCTCATATTTCCAAATTTTATGGCCAATTATCCTCATCCGTTCTGGCCGTACTCCCCATGGCAGTCGTATCGCTCCGATCGTACCGCCAACCATTGGCCAGTTCAACCAGCCCTTACCCTTTTCCTAGTAGCAGGGAACGGTATGACTGCTTCCGATCATACCGTTCTCCGGCAGTATCACGGTTAAAACAACCCTATATGAAAAATAGCTACCGCCATCTAGAGACCGATCATACCGCATCTGCAATAGTACCGTTGCCCACGCCCAATATTACCGTTATCGTCAGGCGGGTACTACTACCATTGCCCAGCCGGTTCTACCGTCTAACTGTGACAGCAATTTGAATTTTCAGTGAATTGCAAACCCTTTACAAAATTTTAGATTCAACTCAATCCAACTGTCAATTGATCATCACAAATTGATCTAGACCTACTCACATGGTCACTCACAAATCTTAAAAACAAAATTAACTAGATTGTTGATGCAAATCATGACAGGGTACTAGGAGGATATTAGGGGAGCAGCGAGCGGAGCTGGTGCTCCAACCCCCTCACACCCCCCAAGGTGGATCCACCACCGAGTGGCTGTGGTAATGTTTTGTGCGCGCGCGTGTGTTTTTAGAATGTAATGTCTGCGTTTTGGGCCATGTCTAATGCATACCCTATAAAGGTGGACTGTCACAACCGATTGCATTGATACATGAAATTGGGGAAGAACACAGGAAGAATTGGATTGGATGTCTTGGGAAGGAGGAAGAAGGGACAGAGATAGGGTTCTGACATGGGGATGAGTTGTTACAATAATTTCTGCACAACCTTCATCCATTTGACTATACTACTAATAGCCTAACGTACGCACAGCTTGGACCAGCTAAGGTATCACTCGGCCCATTCCTTGCCCACATACTTCCTGTTGGGCCGTCGAGCCCGTTTCTCCTTCTTTGAATCTTCCTTCGGCTTGGCGCTCGTTCCTGCGGTGACTGGGTTCGCCGGTGTTGTGTACGCCGCCGTGGCGTGGACTTACTCAACGTCTCAACCTCAGCGTAAGGGTCTCCCTACGCTAGTGGTTGGGCACAAGCAGTGGACCCAATTACACCCAAGAGAACAACGTCCTAAGCTATTACCGCTTAGCTGAGCGACTAAAACGTCCTCCGCTAGCCACTTTGTTTAATATGTTAGTCAGTGGCGGAGCCACTAATTTGTACACTCTCCGTACTTGAATAGATGACATTTTAGTAATGTTATACTCCAACTAATTAAGGCATGTATAGAAATGACCAGGTCACCCTCCTTGCTTAGTTCACTTATTGCTCTTAGAAGGTGGTGTGTTACTCTAATTCATAGCAGTAAATAAACTTGGAATAATGAACGATAGGGGCATATAAAGGAAAAAATAGCTAAAAGTTCTCTTGAAATTGTAGAATGACATGTATTTGGGAACAAGATCTAAAAGCTAGAATAACATGTATTTAGGAACAGAGAGAGTAAACAACAGTCTACAGACTCCTCATGTTTTGCATTTACTAGGCAAACAATTATTAACAACGAGAGATGCAGTCGTTAAAAGTCTAAATATGGTTGCTAAAGGTTATTAACGACCACATAATTGTGGTCGTTAGCCATCGTTAAAGGCTCTTTCGCTAACAGTGCTAACGACCACATACAATTTCTTGTCGTTATTTTTTTAACAACGGGATAGTGTACGCCGCCGTTAATTATAAAGAAAAGCAACGGCTAAATAAGAGCACTCACACGATAGGAACGAGTAGCACTTAAAAGTAGCATATGTGTAAATTCAAAATCTGAATAAACATTGTTACATTTCTAATTATGCAACGAATGGTTAGCTAGCTGTTACTGACATAGACAATCCGGCATAGGTTACGAATATGGAGCACTTACATTACATCTGTCGCTTTAACGCCAACATAGCACATTGTGGTACTTCTTACCACAATGTCGCTAACTGGCTGCGTACGGAATCGCTTAGACCTTAAGCTTAGAGTGCAGTTATTGAAACCAGACTGGAGATCGAACCGGTCCCGCTACGGTTCACCGGTTCGGCGGTTCAAGCAGCAGACCGGCGGTTGGACCGTTGGTTTCATATTTTATTGTTTGTACGTTATTTTTACCTGGAAAGTACATATATTTGGAAGAAAAAAGAGTGAGAAGTTCCAAGTACAGAAAAAAAGATTGCCAAATGTCACCGATAACACTAATAAAATCTATGCAAAAATAAATCAAGCCTATCCTTCGATAAAACACATTAGTGCTAGGAGCCTACTATACTTCCTGATTGGAATATTGGATGATAGAAGTAGGTACAGAATGACGCAAAGGAATAAAAACACCTCGCCTGAATCAAAGAAAATCCAAAAGAAATCCGACAAGCATGTGGCCAAAATATACTAGATGTGCATACATTGTTGTATCCTAAATCTAAAACAAGATATTTGCATACATATTTCTGACTGCTACTCCTCGCCAACAACTCCATCCGTCTAGGGCCCAAGCTGAGCAGTTGCCTAGCCGCCGCCAAATGCTTCTCACGAAGCACCGCCATCGCCACAAGCCGTCGCCTCGATGTTGCAGCTCCAAGCCCTCGCCGCAAAGCATCACCACCATCGCTCCTGATCCACCATCGGCTGTGCATGCGTAAGGTGATGGTACGGGGCATCACACCGCCATGAGTCAATGCGAGAGGGAGGAGAATGACCTATCAAGCAAAATAATCCTAGAAGCATGCTGCCAATAATGCTTAATATATTAAGGGGGCGTTCGGAATAGCGATGACTTCTGATTTTCGGCTAAAATTTTATTGTAGCTGGCTGATTTTTTACTGTAACTAAGTTGGCTTATTAGACATAATTAAATTTTAAAAATATAAAAATAAAAGTGATATGTTAACCTATCATGAATAATACAAAAGAATACGGAAAAAAACAAAATAAAAAAACACAAAAGGATAAAATTGCTACAGTGTTTGAGAAGCCAAATGATCGTCAGAAGCCGACGCTGACAGCGAAGTTGAGCAGGACCTCAAAGTCATAGCCTACAGACACTCCAGTGGGCCAGGCCCATGTCACTTGGTCATGGGAACTGCTCAGTTCACTGGTTTTCTCAAAAACTGATGGTTCGTCCGGTTTTTCCAATCCTATTGTATGGATAGTCGTTGAAGCAAACTGAACGGGCGTAGTCTTGGTTCTGATTTTTTTCTGATTTAACTAACAGTCCGATTTGATTTTAATAACTATAGACAGCTCCTCGCCATAGAACTAGGGGTGTGGGGGAAAGCTGCAGCACTAGCCAAGTGAATCGTAGCACGCTGTATTTCCAACACACGTTCAGGTGATCTCGAGATGATGCCGTCGCAAAAAATTAAATAGAAGGTAGAGATCACGATGTGAACCGCACGGATTGAAACATATGCCAATGTGATTAATTTGATCGAAGTCAGAAGTGGTGCTAGCCGGCCAGTACCTAGCTTTGCACTCGGGAGCATGGACCATCTATTTATTATACATGTAGTTACCAGATGGTATCATTACCAAAATGATAGTCTGTTTTTTTACCGTGACTAATCCTTTTAGTTATATCTGATAGTTTTTTATATTATTTTTAGATACCATTTCACTAATTTTACAAAAAAAGCCCTCCAACTTTTTGAAATAGCACAAGAGTCTTCGGTTTTTACAAAAAAATCCTTGCTACATAAGTAAATTCGCAAAAAGGCCCTACATTTTTAGAAATTATGTATAAGTCTTTAAATTTTTCAAGAAAGCTCTTCTTTTACTTGATAAAACCCCTATTTTTTAAATTACATACGAGTTCTTTGTTTTTATAAAAAAGATATTTGATTTTTTTCAAAAATATGTACGGGTTCTTGATTTTTGTAAAAAAACTCTTTCTATAAATTATCTTTTTTTATTTTGATTCATATAGTAGCTAGTATGATGTGATGCTACGTTACTGCTGCTAGTATTATTTCAAATATAGGGGGGCAGCAAGTCGATTATATTTTTAGTCTGATCACGACCGCAGAATGAAATGGCGATTGGCAAATTAATAATGATAATGGAAAACGAAAAGTTGTGAGTTGCGGGGAGCGGACCAACACTAGCGTCCTTGTTGCCCACGTGCCTGATTTTGGTAGGCAAGAGGAGAGGTCAGAGGACCCTACTGTACCTTAACATCAATCTTGTCGGTAGGACTTCGTGTATGATCCTGTGATAACCAACCATGGTGTGGTCACATGTGTGCTTGGCGGCTTCATTTTCTTTTTGACCATTGCTAATCAAATATAGGCTCGAAAATAAACTGCTAGAAAGTAACAGCCCAAATTTTGGGTTAAATTCAAAATTTCTTGAATTTTCAGATTTCAAAAACTTTGTGTTATATTTTGAGAATGTTTGAAAGATTTGCCTTGAATTTAAAATTTTAAAAATAAATTTCCTTGGCTCAAAAATGAAATTTCAAACTTTCAAAAATTCATTTGTGTGCCTCTCAAAATCTCCTAAAAATATTGTGTCAAAAATCCTCCCCATATTTCAAAATTTAAATTCAAAACCAAATTAAAATCTCAAAATAAAATTTAAATCTATTATCTTCCATCCCTTTCCCCTTCTCTCTTGCGAGGTCCATGCCTGCGTGCCACCGGGCCAAGCAAGCTCACCAGCCCACACCGCCTCTCCCCTCTCCCTCATTTCCGCCGGTGACATGGCCCCCAACCCCACCTGTCAGTGCAGGAGAGCAGTGTTTTCTTCCTCTCTAAGCTCTCTCGTTCTCTGCTCTCTCCTGGTTCCTTTCCTTTCCATGTGCGCTCATAGGAGACATGGAGCGCTGCCACCTCAAGCCATTCCCCTCGTCTTTAAGTGCCACAAACTTGTCACATCAACACCATAGCACACACCGCACCTGAGCCACTGTCGCTCATGAGAACTCACACAAACCTGTCATGCTCCCCTCGAGAAGACATTGAGTTCCACAGCCTTATAAGCTAAGCCAAGCGCATCATCTTCTTTGCCTCATCCCCCTCTTCATTCCCCTTCTCGCTCCCCACTTTACCCTCCACTCAAACGGCCAGAACACCGCTGCACAACATCATCTCCCCGAAGTCCGACCACGCACCACCGAGCTCCCACACACCATTCCTGACACACTGGTGAGCTCTTCACCTTTGGTCTTGTGTCACATCACATTCTAGGCCCTCCTCTATGTTTTATCTCAGCTAATTAGGTGTCTCCTTGCCTCTAGCTCGTCAGCGCCATTGTCTTCCTCGCGCACGGCCGAAGCTCGCCACCGTCGTTTCTTCCTCGATGAACACAAGTCCAATTCTCCTCTCCTAGGGTCACCGTCGGTAGCCCACATCAGCCCACTCCTCCTTCGTCGTCTACCCCAATGAGTTCCCCTCGACGCGTAGATGATTGCAATGCGCTTAATTTCTAGGATTAGTCTCTGCTTAGACGTGCTTAGGCGTTGCGTCGTGGCCATGTCATCACTGCCACCAAACCTCACCGCCAACCAACCACAACTACCTTAGGTCCCTAAGCCACCTCGGTAGTGATACAATTAACCCCCTTAGCCCAGCACATGAAGGAATCACTCCCTACCTCACATCTATGCACGGTTGTTCTTTGGCCGCATCGCTCCACTGCTCGTCACTAGTGAGCCACCTCTCCAGTGCACCTCACCGACCATTTTCACCACCCGTAGCTAGCGTTTGAACTCTGCAGCCCGTTTTGCCCCTCGCCGAGCACCCCTATGTCCTCCTCACTATCGGAGAGCATGGCAAGGACCTCTGCTGGAGCTCCTCTATTCTGGTCGTTAGCTCTATCTCAATGACAAGTAGGCCCATGTGGTTAACTATTAATCAGATGTTTAATGTTTGCTTAGTAGCTAATGTGTGAGTGTGCAACTGACAGTAGATCCCACCAAGATTAAGAAAATCTAATTAGCCTTCGATTTAAACCTTGAGTCACTAACAAGAAGGCCCCACACCCTTACAACCCTATGTAAACTCAGTCCATAGACTTGAGCCGCTAACATATGGACCCCGTCCACATAGACCACTGCATGGACCAAGTCCGTATGGACTGTGACCCTACTTGTCAGCTGCTAAGTTATTTTTCTTAAGGAAAATAAGTGGGAAAGAAAAAATCCTAGCCGACCATACATGTCAAGAGTTTTTGAATTTTTGGAATTTCCTCTTGGGTCAAACTTTGAAGAGATCGTTCTCCCTTGTTTTAAATTCAAATGATTTGATTTTTATTTCTAAACTTATCTAAATTCAATATATTTCAACAAAACCAAAATCATGCTTTTTTGGAATTTGTTTGATGTTTATTTGAATTTGTGTTGAATATGGATATTTGAGCGTTTATAAAATTTAACGCTCCGAATGCCCCCATTGCTGCTGATTAAGAACTTATGCTATCCACTGTTGAGCAAGGCAAGTCCTTATAATTGATCATGTTGAACCTAGTTTTCACGTGCAATTACTTTACTTTCAAATTACAAATTGTATGATTATTATTATTATTGTTATTGTTGTTATTCAATTAAAGGTTGTGTTAAACGTTGATGCTTAGTTATACCATATAGTTGATGTGTATTATCCCCTTTCTTGATTATTGATATTGTCTTAGGACACTTATTACAATAATACTCCACCTTGGTTAAATTTTAATAAATAATTGTTGTGCTTAGAAATGCATTAATGGTAAATTAAAATACAACATAAACATGCCAACGGACCCATGAGACATTATGCAACAATGGGAATGGTAACATGGGCTACCACAGAAAACAGGAACATGTTTTATAAATTGGTGGAGATTCAGATGAGTGGTTGGGATGAGATTGGTGCCGTAATGCACAAAATCTGGGTTTGTTGGGTTGTCTTGCCTGAGTCGATTAAGGGCTGAATCTTGTGATGCTCCTTTTTACATCCAAATCATGCAACTACAACTCAAGTATGGGATTGATCTAGCTAATAGTTTACGTAGTTTCGGTGTGGACTCCTGCGTATTAGATTGGTAGATGAATTTATAGATTTCTATTGTGATTATTTTGGAAGTGACCAACGCTGGTCACTGCCTCTATGTAGATTTCTTAAAACATGAAGGATCGTAGATTCCATAACAACGGTAGTCCCTTATTGAAAATATTGCTTGTAATGGTTGCAGTCTAGGGGTGACTTGTAATAGTCACTGTTGTAGTGCTAAAGAGTCTCACCTCTAGAGTGGAAGCACCGAGACTAAGTATTGTGAAAGTCATATTATGATTTTCTCAGTCGTGTGTCTACGAAAGCGTGTAATGGTCAACATTATGAGTTAACCATATCTTATGGATAAAGTTATACAACTTTTGCAATTTTAAGAATATATTCAAATAGCTACACCCTCGGTCATGGGTAAAGTGTAGAAATGCCACGCTTGCGTAGTTTTCACAAAATAATGGTTCTTAGTTAATGGTGGTTATGGTGTAAGTATGGGAAATAAATATGATATCTTGGTATAAAAATGGGCATGATATCTTAGTGTATAAATGGACACAGTATCTTGGTATAGAAATAGATATGGTGGACAACTATGAAGAGAATTCGCTCTCATGATCTTAATTAAACTGGATATTTTGATTTTAATTAAAAATAGCTAAGTCATAGGTTTGAAAACTAGCTATAGTATGATATTTGGCAATCTGACTTCATGCTAAAAGAAATATAAGACATTCTCTTGATTAAGGACTTGTTGAGTACTCTTATACCCATTGTTACCCAACTACATGATTCAGTATTAATAAATGATCTGCCCGTAAATATTTATCACCATCCATCGAAAGTTAAAGAAGACATGGAATATTAGGTCATGTACCTTACTTGATTGCCTGTAGGTATATCCTGAGGGTCTCCCCCGTTATGTGTCTTGTTCGCTGTAAAACTCCATTCATATTTGGCCTCCCAAGCCTATGATGCAAGACCTTGGCCATCTGGCTCGTTCATGCTTATTTATTACTATACTTTTTATTTATGTGCATGTATGGTGTGATATTCGCTATTGTTGTACTATGTGAGTTAGTTACTGATTCAGAAACTAACTTAAAATACATAAAAGATTTGGATTACCAAATCCAGGTCGCCACATAGAATAAACTTGAATCAATTCATACAAAGATCTTGTGAACATCTTTTGACATGAGATATTTCTCATAGTCAGTTAGCCGTTATAGGTTGCTCCATGCAAGGTAGCACTGCTCATGCATGCATGCGTAATTAAATGTATTTAGTCACTCTTGAATAGCTTAGGTGCAAAGTCTGCTTCTTGCAACCAGCCACGAGCTTTGCAGAGTATCCGGAGGACAATCACTTGAAGGGCCGAACTAGGACGGAGACGACTTTGGTGACCGCCATGGCCGGTTTGCGAACTCTATTGTGCTGCTATTGCAGATGAAGAACACGATGAATACGTGCATTAAAACGTAATTTGAGGGAGATTTAGGATGATTTCTTCTAGTTCTATCTTTCGTAAATGTACTAAATTTGAAAGGTTATTTAGACAGTTGTGTACATAGACATGCGGTTGCAACACACGATCTTGGACCGGCGAGATGGCTGTAGATGTCACCCATCAAGCACGCATTGCACCTGCACCAAAAGATCGCCGTCACTACCAGTGACACGCACAGCGAGATGCTGTTCAGACATCCACCGAAAACGACAGCACAGATATACGGCACATGAAAGGTTGCCGGTCTCACTTGGCCTGTATTATTCGATGTAATTAAGAGGAAAAGCATTGGAGCACTTTTCTGCACGTAATTCAGGAGAAGATAACCATTTAATTCAGAAACGAGATCCCTGGTTAAATACTTACTAGCTGGTACTATTTATAAATTGTGTACTCTTACTCAAATCAAATAATGCCAACTGCTGGAAGATTCCGGAGTCCCCACGACGAGGTTGCACACGGCCGGATGACCAGCTAGCTGCCCTGCACGGCGGACATGGCCTTTTCTCCCCCGCTGTAGTCATGCTCCCCTTCCTACTTTGGGAAGCACACACGATGTCCGGAAACAATTCAAACGTTTTATGCACACCACAACATATATCAAAGTCATTATATATGCTCAGGATAAAACGAGAGTGAAATATACCGTCCAGCTAATTGAAACGTATGGACAGTAAACCAGCACACTCATGAATAAAACATAATTTCTTCGATCATAAAAAGAAGTCGTTTTGTACATTGACACGGTATCTAAAACAAAGCTTTGACTACTCATTTATATTGTAATATATTTACAAAATCTAAAAAAATATAGCATTATAAAATTACTTTTTGAGACAAATCTATATATACCATTTTCACGTGTCAATTCTAAATGTTCAAAAAGATATTGATAACTAAAGTTTATAGTGTTTAACTACACATAACCCAAAATGACTTCCCTTTGTGATCGAAGAGAGTAATATTTTAGAGAAAAGCAATAGATAACTAAGTAATTAACATCACAAATGAACAATCACTAGTTTTAATACATCATATATTACAACATATAGAATAAAACTGACCAAGTTGACACGACGTGACAATTTCATCTAGCTATATATGCACGTGTATCGGTCATGCATATTTGTTGCTTGAGGTGATCGAGTTCGAATAGTATATCGATCACACTGCGTCTCACACATATATACCTTCACAGAATACACGAACTTAATAGTTCACCGGTCGATCGAATGATATGCACCAAAAAGGGGCCTGATCTGAGTAGGCTAGCTAGCTAGCGAGGTAGAGTGGTAGAGAAGGATGAGACGCCAGGAGTAGCAACTGGAGGGACACAGGTGACGGTCGTCATCTGCAGAGACTGGAGCTGCGCCGGGCCGCTGAGGCCGCGCTGCCGGATGTAGGCGCGGTACTCGTCGAAGGTCATCGCCGGGTACAGCGCAGGGCGGCCCGGCGCCACCAGCTCCGCCATGGGCGCGATCGGCAGGTCGCTCCGCGGGTTGTAGAAGAACGCCAGCGACAGCCGATCCTCCGCCGAGCTCACCGTCACCCTGTGCTCCACGCTCTTGTACGCCGCGTTGCTCAGCACCTACATGCATATGCGTGCGTAAATCTGTCAGCTAAACACAACTTGACAAAATTGCCCTGTACTGCAGATACATGCATCATGAATGAATGTTGTGCATGTATCTTTTGATTGAGCTAATATGAGGTCATGGACAAGCAATGGATGGATTGATGGTGTTTAATTATGAATTATGACTAATTATTTCGCGGCAGGGTAGGTATAATTGGTCCTCTGATTGAGCTAGTACACTAGCCGTGCATAATATTCCTGATGATGAGCTGGTGCATGGGACAAGTTAAGATTGATCATCATGCATGCATACGAAGGTATGCAACAGCTCGAATCGCTCACTGAAATTATATAATAGTATTTACTAGTTAACAAAGCAAATTAATAAAGATGAACAAGGATTGTGCTGTAATTTAATTTGAGGCTATTTGTAGTCCCACGTAGACACACAATTGGCGGCATGGCATTTTTATGAGCGATTGGCTCAGGACGTCGGGTGCAGATAGACTTGATGAGTGATAGCGCAGGCACATCCAAGTGCAAGTCCAATTTTAAAGACATAGACTGATTAGACACGTCTCTAGCTAGTGAACACAAACTAAACTAGTGGCACTAGCTAGGAAGGAAGAGGAATCTGAGACAAGAGTAGGTGTCACCTTACACCTGAACCTTTTCTAACATGCTCTCTAGAAAGGAATATCTCATGATTCTCACAGAAATTTCGTAGAAAGCTGTATAATTTCTCTAAAGTTTGCTCTAATAGGGCCTAAGTTGGTAACTTGTGACTTATGATGGGAAAGCTGTTTTTCATTTCTTGCAGTCTCTGATCGACACGAGAAAAATCAACTGATTTGTATGAGTTACGTCGATATAAAAAATAATATAAAGATAATTTTACCAGAAATATATACATATATTTTGTGGATGTTAGTAATCGAGGTTTACCATGCATGCTTCATTGCACGGATAGGGAAAAAAACTAGCATTCACGTATCTACATCGATATATTTACTTTAGAAAACCGCCACCATGCATAACAATAGAAGGGCCTGTTTAGCTAGCTTCAACTTCAGCTTCTTTCAAGTTGGAAGCTAGTTTCAAAAAAAAGTTGGAAGCTGAAGCCGGGTCAAATACACCCAACTTTGCAACCCAGCTTTTCGCGAAGCTGAAGCCACCTCTGAAGGAAGCTAGACGCTGTGGGGTGTTTTTTGCCATATCAAACCGGTCAAAAGAACTCGGTTATATTTGTTTTCCAATAAATGTGTGCACGAAGTGACGCATAGCTCAGTGGTAGATTGCTCTCTCTTGCTGCAGGAGGTCAGGCATGTTTTTTTCCCCTCATTTCAACCTTTTCTGTTGGACCCACACGTCAGCATTATCTTCAACCTCAACTCCATCTCATTTCTCAACCGAGCTCCTCTCTCTCTCTCTCTCTCTTGCCAGCAGCCGAGCTGCTCTCTCATGGCTGCCTACTTACTGACCCTTCCTCTCCTCCTACCTCGTCACGGCGGCCGCCCCCACACGCAGCCCGCCACCTGCGCCGCCGCCCAGAGCCCGCCATGTCTGCCATGGACTGTGGCCACCCCCGCCCACTCTGACAGCCGCCGCGGTCCGCAGCCACCCCTGTACACAACGTCATCCTCCACGGCTGGTGGGCAGGAACATACCGATGCATTTTCTACAAATTGCATGGAAATTTCTTTAAATTCAAATTATTGTTTGAAAATTTCGTCGAGACCCCCGGTCCCCCCCCCCCCCCACCCGGTAACCAAAACCCTCGTCCTGCACAATCAACCAGATTCGCTGACGCTTTGTTTCATTCGTAGCAGCAGTTTATTGGGTCTAGGGACACGTGTCGACATTCGAGAACTCTCTCTCTCTCTCTCTCTATCTGTTTCTTCTTTTCCTCACTTATTTTTGCGACTGTTGCAACTTAGTTTTACTTACGGGTACATGTGCCTGCAGCCACTTACACGCACGTACATGCGTAGTACGCTGTGTGTGTATATACCTGGATCTGGTCCCCGACGTTGACGATGAAGGCGTCGGGGACCGGGTCGACGGTGATCCACTGGTTATCCCTCCTCACCTGCAGCCCCCTGACGTGGTCGTCGACGAGCAGCATGGTCATGCCGCCGGGGTCGGAGTGCGCTGCCACGCCGAGCGTCAGCTCCGGCTGCGGGCATCTCGGGTAGAAGTTGACCCTCAAACACGCCCCCTGGCGGCCCTCCCCGCCGAACGCCACCTGTAGCCTCCCGCCGTCCAGCCCCAGCCCCCTCGAAAGCACCCTCATCACCTTCCAGCACAGCTTCACCAACTCCTCGCTGTACTCCTCCGTCGTCTCCCTGACATGCATACACATCAACTAACTAACTTGTGAAGGATGTATGCGAGGTGTGTGTATTTTTGCATGCATGTATGCGAGGTGTTTGTACGTACCGTAGGGTGGGAGGAAGGGACGGCCACTTGTCGTGGCTCTTGAGCGACGGCGGGAGGAGGTGGAGGAAGTAGTAGTCGCCCCAGTCGAGGGGGCCTCCCTTGGCAGTGCCGAGGCGGCTTCCGTAGCCCTCGTACGTCGCCGGCGAGTTGGCGTACCGCTCGCGCACCTCGGCGGGCTGCCCGAAGAAGCCGCGCCACGCCGCGCGCGCCCGGCGAAGCAGCTCCGGGCACACGCCGTGGTTCACAGCCTGGAAGAAACCCCACTCCCCACACGCCGCCGCCACGGCGCGGGCCGTCGCGTCCGCGTCCGGCATTGACAGGTCCACCACCGGGATGTTCAGGCCGCCGCAGCCGGAGGCTGGCCGGAGCGACGGCCGCTCGGACGTCGGCTTGACGTACCGCTCGGGGATCGTCGCGCCGCAGGCGTCCGACAGGTCCTGCACGCGCACCACGGGCTCCGGCCAGCCGGCGCCGCCGTTGAAGCAGCTAGTCATCGGAGCTGGCGGGTGTTAAGACGTCCTGCGCTCGATCACACGTACGCACGCAAGATATGTCGGTATGTGGCTATATATGCACTCCTACATGGCGCGGTGAGATGAACGGAGCTATACTTAACCCTTTATAAATAGCAGCAAAGGATAAGAGGGAGACACAGCCTTTGCGATCATTATTGCAGTGTTGAATGTAAAGTTGAGCTAGTGCTAGGGCATGAAAGCAACGTAGGATAAAATAAACACGTGCTGGAAAATTTAAGAGGGCCTATAGGAAAGGATTAACACTCTAGTTTGCTGGCTAGGGTTTTTGTGGACATAGTGTATGCAGGTGCGTTTTTGTGGGCTCTACTAATCTATATTTTATATGTACTACTTCTACTAGCTAGGTCAGTGTTAACTAGTGCTCCTAACATACTCATACTCTGTAGAGGCGTTCAGAATAACGATAGCTTGAAATTTTACTGTAACTGGTTGATTTTTTACTATAACTGAGTTGGTTTATTAGATATAATTAAATTTTTTAAAAAATATAAAAATAAAAACAGCATGCTAACCTAGAGCGGATAATGCAAAGCAATACGAGAAAAAAATAAAACACAAAAAAATAAAAAAATGTACAATATTTTTACCGTCAAACGCCACCGCTCAACGCGCAGCTATCGCGTCATTGAGCGGGGCCCATGTGTATACATGTGCTTGAGCTGCACCATCAAATTATTAATTAACCGCCGAAACTTTAGCTTGTTTCATATTGACGTTAATTTGAGAGGAAAAGGAAAGCGTTTTTTGCATTCTTGCGCCGTGTCATGGGCATTTGAGCAAAAGGTGAGTGTTACCAGACTGCTATAGCGCTCTCACTTGCAACTTTTGAAGAGCTCGCATACCATAATATTCTCAGTCACATCGAGACGAACAAATGGCAGATGTGCTTACGATAATCGATAAGTCCGTGTAGAAAGTTCAATATATTGTCATTAAACGGAAAAGGTTGGAAGGTTCTCATAATTAACAAGATCAATTGATTGTCCCACACAACTGTATGGCGTGCATAGTTTTGTGTATACAATAGGATCACAATTCATTAGGTATTATCTTTGACGCACAACTTAAATTTTACTTTATCTTAATGAGAGGAGCGTTTGTGGTTTATAATTTTTTCTTATATTTTAAGTTCAATAGGATATAGATAGCATTCAATGGTTGTGATTAATTTACTTGCAATGATTGAGAGGGACTGTTCTATACTTCTATGGGCTAGCTCTATGGTATAGCATGTATATATAAGGCTCATAGCTATCCAGTCTTTGTGGTCACGAAATTCCGCATCAATTCAAAAGCAATCTACAGAACTAGTGACCTAGTGTTTTTTCCGATTACAACAACATACATACATACATACATACATACATACATACATACATACATACATACATACATACATACATACATACATACATACATACATACATACATGCATGCATGCATACATATATACATACACACACATATACTAGTAAGATGCCCGTACATTACAACAGAGTTTTAAAAGAAGATGATATATATTATCGAATATGACTCAAATCATACAATGAGTATTAAAAAGGAGGTATTTTATCATCAAGAGTGACATCGGCGTGGCTGGATTCACCATTGCCGAGATCATCGCTCCAAATCTGCCTTCCCTGACCCCATCGGCTTCGCGTTTCTTCCTCACATCTGGCGGTGTACACTTCATCTAAGTCGGTGTACTCCGTCTCCCTGTTCGTCACCTGTGCCGATGTACTCTATGTCCCAATCATCGGCGATATACACTTCTGTTCCGTCATCGTTCTCGGTGGTGTACACCAACGCCTTGTCATCCGCATCGATGTGCTCATCTTCTTAGCCACCGAGAACCATTCTGCTTCTATCTTCTTCACCGTCCTAGTGTAGTAGCAGCATGGTGGTGCACAGGAAGGAGTAGCGGAGGCTTCGAGGGGCTAGGCTCAGGGACCAAAGGGCCTGGCTATGTCATATTTTATTCATGGCTATCGAATTGAGATCTAGTAGCTAAAATTGGCTGAGGGAGGGGGTTATTCTAGATGTAAATAAAAAAAGCATCCGGCCCCTCCACTCGCACCCAATGACGCCTCCTCCCCTCCCTCATCTCCCCTCGCCTCCCCCCGCTCGCGCACCGCCTCCCTCCCCATGCCTCCTCCCGGCTGGCGGCTCTACCCCATGCGTTACTGGGCCCGTTGCCACCAGATCCACCATCCCTAAGGTCACTGCCATCAGATGCACCATCTCCAAGGTTGTTGCCTTCGGATCCGGTTGGTACACCTCCACCTCCGGTTCACCTCTGTTACTCCATCGAGGTCATCGTGCTCCTCGCTGGTGTCTCCAACCCCATGACTGTCTGATCTTAGGGTCATCATCCTCGACACCGCCATTATCCACCTTGGCATGGTGGATCCGGCAAACCCTAAGTTGCCACGTTCGGATCCAGTGTCCTCGAGGTCACCGCCACTAGATCCGATCATCCTCACCTCCACCGCTATTAGATCAGGCCGTCCTCACAATGAGATAGTGGGGCAGCAGCGGATCAAGAATATAGAGTCGTAGCTGGAGCTAGCTAACCACACAAACAGAAAAGGAGAAGTGAAAGGTGACGACGTCAACATAGGAGAGTCAGGGAGAGAGGTTTTTGCTGCCAGACTTGATCATCCCTGCATCGCTGCTACCGGACCCAAGGGATAAGTTGAAGTCCGATGAATCTGGTGATCCCTGATCACTGTTGCTGGATCTGACCATCCTCGACCCCCAACGGCACCAGATATGGCCATGCTCGATCCTAGCACCACCATCTTCCTCCTCCCTGTCGCCGCCTCCTCCTCACTCTTTGAGCCCACCTGTCACTTGGCAATAGCCCTTTTGCTTGTCGTGGGCATCAATCACCAATGCCAACACTCATCGTTGATCCACCCCTGCAAAACTAGCAAGGTGTTGGTGCAAGGCATGGAAGAAGGATAGAATTAGAAGAGGTTGATTGGAGTGAGGAGAGGGGGGCGCTGACCAAGACACAAGAATAACGAGATTGGCTAGCGGTTGGGACCTCAAGGGTGTGGCTGCGTGGGGAACGGAAGAGGAGCGGTTGAGGTGTGAAGCCACGAGCAGTTTGTAGATGGAGCCGGTTGACCACACAGGCCCACATGTCAATGTATATTAATAGGAGATGTGGGAGTGCGCTGCGGTAGGGAGAAGAAATGGGGATGTGGTTAATGGACAAACTATATATATATATATATATATATATATATATATATATATATATATATATATATATATATATATATATATATATATATATATATATATATATATATATATACACACACACACACACACTCACTAAAGTTGTGTTAAATTCAAAAGTAGTTCAAACTAGTTTGAACTGAGTTTAAAACTCATTTACCATAAACATATCAAGGATATAAAATATTTTCATATATAAACTATACAATTTTTATTAATCATACATGTGTATCGAATGATTCTTGATATGAATGCATAGACACCAAGGTGGCTCATTTAATTTACATACACATAGACACACACATGCATACAAAGAGTGCTGTGTTGATAAGATCATGCGTCGTTTGCATTTGCGTATATACGAAGCAAGACTATTCGAGTGGATATTAATTTGCTGCCTTCTTGTTCCTCTCAATCGATTTAGGCCCTGATTGTTTCGGCTTTTTTCGGCTTCAGCTTCTAGTTTCAGCTTTTTTCACTATTCATTATACTATCCACTAACTCAGCTACAGTGTTTTTTCAGTCAGCTACAGTGTTTTTTCAGCCAAAAGCCAAAAGCCATCGCTATTCCAATCACCCCTTATTGTTTTCCTTACATGGAGTAGTACGGCGGTTGCCTGTTTGGTTAGACTTCTCTTTCTCCTTTGAGCCACGTGGGCTAAATATGTTTTTTATGATTCCAAACATTCAAATTTTTTTTGAAGATGACTAGAGGGAATGCGAGTGTTTTTATGGTTCAAAGCATTCATATCTTTTTAGAGATAGCTGTATACATGAAAAAAAACTGAGTGCTTTGAAACACAAAAAAATACTTAAATGTTATTTAACAATTTTCAAATTAAAGTTATACTCTATGCATGTCAAAACCAAAATCTATGGATCGGAGTATGCAACCCCCACTATTTTCTATCTCTTGTTGATTTGCACGCGCACCATGTATTAATTCAATTTTAATTGGAATGTTTAGCTTAATGAATTATTTTCAGAGTAGCACTGTACCTTAATTAAGATATGACTTTTACAGAGTTGTTTATGCACAAATTTCTTCATGCATGATGTTTTTTCTACCAGCTTAGCTGGTACAATTAACGTTTTAACTAGCTATAGCATCTTTTTCTACCATTTCTTAACTCTTCAATTCATCTAAATTTTATCCCTCATTTATAAAACCAAGTAGAATCCGACCCATCTCTTAGTACCTAACAAACCTTACCTCTTGATCTGTTTGACCATGATTTTGATCCACTTGAAGTTCAGCTCGAATTTGAGCTAGTGTCTATGTCAAACTATATGAGTGGGGCCTATGTGTCATAGAGAGAGAACGAGAGAGACTATAGGAGTTGAGGAAGATGCTGGAGAAGTGACAGTTTCTTTCACTCTCTCTCCTCAACGCCCGACAATGGGTGGTGGCGGGGTGCACCGGTGGCTATGCGGCGACCGGGCCTCATCACCGCCGACGGCTGGGTCCGCACATTGTCCTGGCTGCCAGCGCCAATCTTGCTAGCAGATGAGGGCTTCGTCCTTATCTTCGAGTGCAATCTCGATGTCATCTAGATGGATTTATTCATCATATACCCTCCTCTTAGATTGAAATTCAGGATTTACCCTCCGGCCTGCGTGTCAGTGACTCATCCCGACCCCACATGTCATTGAGTGGGGAGGGTAAATCCTGAAACTCTCAAATGTGGGGAGGGTATATGATGAAGTTCCCCCATCTAGATTCAGGTGTCTTCCTCGGTGCCAGTGAAGGGATCCACCAGATGTGCCCATCCTTCTCATTATTGACAATGGTATCCACCTGTTGGGCGTCGGATCTTGGCTTCGTCCACGTCATCACCTCCATCCTCCCTCAGAGTGGCCCAGCTCCACAGCCTCCTCACCGCCATGGTCGGGAGGACCACCACGCTCGCAGTGGGGCTTGCTGGTGTAGGCAGTGCCAACACTACCAATGCGCAATAGGGCTTGTCGGGGTAGGCGGTGCCGGCATGGCCATGGGAGGGAAGGAGGAGGCAGGACTGGAGTGGAGGTCGACACCATGCTCGCTCAACTGCTACCTAAGCCGGAAGGTGAGGAAGAGAGAAAAGATGAGGAAGAAAAGGCAGAGGAGAAGAAAATGAGGATGACAACAGAGACCCGTATTTTTTTTCATGAATCATCAAACCATGTTAGCTCATTTGACAACTAGGGACACCACGTCACCTAAAACCACCCACGAAACTGATTTTGGACATGATTTGCTCTGCTATTGAGAGATAGAGAAAGGGTTCTATATGATTTTGTAAATGAGATAAGAAAATTAGGCGAATTGAAGGACCACGGATAGACTTTTTCCTTTGGTTCACTTGTTGTCAACTTTCTTACTCCAGATCAGTGTTGTCTTCTTTTTAGTGGAGGTTGCCATGAAAGCTACATCCTTTAATTAGTTCGGTAGATTTTATTATCGAAAGAGGACATATGTTAGTTGTGATATGAGTCACACATGTGATGCCTGAAGTGGAGGTGGGAAAGGAAAGGAAGAAAGGTCAGAAATAAGACCAGAGAAGAAAGAATAATTACAAATACTTTTTAAAACCAAAAGCTAAGGTTCCTTTCCCGAAACAATAAGCAATTAGGAAAAAAATTGGAAATGTTGGTTCGCCATATGAAAGCATGGTTAAGGTGAGCAATTAAGAAAGGTTAGAGCTAAAGGGCCCGGCTAACCAATCACCCGTCGTAGTCCATATCACTGCCTCTTGCATAATTTTTTTTTAAGGAAAACAGAATAGGAGAGCATTTTATCCTGTGCTAGCTTCTCGCATCATGGTTATGTATGCTAGCCGCTGCTCTATTTTCTTCTCTGGCCTCTTTATTACTACTAATTTATTTGGTCTATATCATGCATCCAGGCAAGAATAAGAAGCTAGGTGCCTCATCACTTAAACTACTCTCAATGATATATGCGTGCTAGTAGCTGTGATTGCTGCCCAGTTAAATTCACATCCTCTGAGTAATTTAAAACCTCAAGGTTTGGATAAAAAAGATACAATAAAAATGATATAAAGCAAAGCTTGTTGCACAATGTTTCACTCAACATCTAGAGTTGATTATGAAGAAACATATTCCCCGGTTATAGGTGACATTACCTTTAGATATTTAATCTCAATGGCAATAAATCTGAATTTAGAAATGAAATTGATAGATATGGTAACGACGTACCTTTATAGAAACTTAGATTCGAACATTTATATGAAGGTACTTAAAGGTATCTTTGTTCTGAACCAAGAAAGAGCAAATATAAACCTGTGCAGTGTAAAACTCAGGAAATTACTGTACGGACTTAAGCAATCAGGCAGGATGTGGTATAATTGCTTAAGCGACTTTCTATGCATAAAAGGCTACACGAACAATGAGGATTATCCCTGTGTATTTATACGATAATCCCAGCATAGGTTTTATATAATCTCAATGTATGCAGATGATATGAATATCATTGGAACCCTGGAAGATATAAAGGAAGCAGACTCTTATATAGAATCAGAGTTTGAAATAAAAGATTTGGGTAAAACCAAATATTGCCTATGCTTGCAGCTTGAGTATGCCCCGGAAGAAATATTAGTGCATCAGTCGGCCTATACTCAAAAGGTATTAGAAAGGTTTGGCTTTCGAAAAACATACTTTTCAAAAGTACCAATGATCAGGAGATCTTTGCAGCAAGATAAGAATCCGTACAGACCTAGAAAAGAGGGGGAAGTCCTAGGACTGGAATTCACATACTTAAGTGCAATAGGAGCAGTTATGTATTTAGCAAACTGCACTAGATCAGATATCGCATTTGCCGTAAACCTATTAGTAAGGTATAGTACAGAACCTACTAAAAGGCATTGGTAGGGAATAAAAGACATCTTCCGATACCTCCAAGGAAACAAAAACATTGGACTGTTCTGTAGAAAGAATCAAGATTTGAATATGACTGGTTATGCAGGTAACAGATACTTGTCAAACCCACATACCGCCAGATCACAAACAGGTTATATATTCCTGTGTGGTGGAACTACCATTTCATAGAAATCGTCGAAGGAAAGTCTTGTATCGACTTCGACGAATCACTCAGAAATCATAGTACTGTACAAAGCCTCACGAGAATATACTTAATTTCGACGGATGATTCACCACATCCAGTAGTCATGTGGACTGAACATTATGCAAACTCCCATAATTATCTACGAAGATAATACAATTTATGTTGCATAAGTACAAATGGGTTACGTGAAGAGTCATCTCACAAAACATATCAACCCAAATTCTTCTATGCTCATGAATTGCAAAAGATGGATGAAATTAAGGTATTACATACAAAAAAATGTGAAAATCTTACAGATTTATTTACTAAGTCACTTTCAGCATCTTATTTTGAAATATGTGTACGTGAAATTAGAATGATGAGATTTAGAGAAGTGTAGAACTCAGAGGGGGATTCTTCTTGAGTTCAATATTAAATTTGATCATAAAGATCGAGTACCCAAAGAATAAATTCTGTAAATTAAATAAAATTGGGTAGATTATACTCTTTTTCCTTTGATGAGTTTTTCTGAAGTTTCTCGGTCAAGATTTTTAATGAGGCAATTCGTGCAATACAACATAACATGTATTATGTACTCTTTCTCCAAATTTTTTCCACTGGGTTCTTATAGAGTTTTGATGAGGTATAAACGTGTTGGGTGAGTGCCTAAATTGGAGTGTTGGGAAACATAGGTCTAGGTCTGCAAACTTGGTCCATAGTGGGCACCCTCCACTTAGTCTATAAATAGGGATTTTAATCATTGTAAAGTTGTATGTGAACAGAGAAAGGAATAAAGAAAAGAGTTTCCTTTCATCTCTATATATTTAATTTATTATTTGCAATATTCTATTTTAATCTATCTTTTTTATATAAGAGAAATCGATATACTAAACTTACCGGCGATGATTCCTCGGCATGCTAAACCCCAGTTCCATTCTCCGGCATCGTGTGTGTAACTGCCGCATGCTTGCACCATCTCCACACCAACATGCAAAGTTAACGATGACCTTCTGATCGATATGATGTCGCTGTTAATTATGAATTGATGTCTTTCGTCCCTTCAGCAAATAACCCAACTAAAATGCAACACTACTAGAAAAGAGATAATCCCTCACGGTTCAAAACCGTCAGCAAAATACAAAAAACCGTCAGGTTAATATTCCCTGACGGGTTCCCGTCAGGCAAATCCCGTCAGGGCTGGCTGGTCAGGGAAATTCAATTTGGCTGACGGTTACCCGTTAGAGATATTTAACCTAACGGTCTTACCCGTTAGGGAAATTTAACCTGACGGTCGGTTAACAACCGTGAGGAAAATTGATTTAACCTGATGGTACTAACCGACCATGAGGAAAATTGATTTAACCTGACGGTACTAACCGACCGTGAGGAAAATTGATTTAACCTGACGGTACTAACCGTGAGGAAAATTGGCACAAACTAACAAAAAAAATATAACAGATTTGTTCATATCAACATTGCACATTGATAATAGCTCTAACATTGCATATCAACATTGCATATTGACTTAAATAAAGGACAATAATGTAAACCTGCATATCAAATAATAGCTCTAACATTGCACAAACCAGACCATCATTCATCCATCACACAAGATATATATATATATCAACATTCATCAAGCATTTATCATATTACATAAGCATCAGAAGCAAAATTAAGACTTGAATGGAGTTCTTATATATATGCAGCACTTCTGCCCCCCTGAAAACAGAAGGATATAACACACTCCAGTATTTATATCCAAGTATACATCCTTTTCTTAATTAATATTCAAGTACATGAACTGCACAACACACAAAGTATCCACATATACCATGAATATGATCAATGACTTGAATACTAGGAAAAACAAATCTGGTTCTCCGCCCTCAAACACTTGCGCCTACAATAACATTTTGCAAATAAGTGATACTGCATAATATCATGGTAAAGAAAATTGTGTTGGAAGTGTGAATTTTGTGGATTTGTTCAAAGGTAAGGGATCAAGTAGTGACCACAATCGCTGCCTTTGACTAAATCACCATGCTTGACATTAATGATGCTTTGCGGCAACTCTATCTTCCCGCAACCAAATGCAGATTAAGTTAAGCAACATGCAAAATACTGACAAACACGCAATATGCATGTATGAACTGACCTAGCAATTTATCTGGAACATTACTGCAGTGGAACATGTTTTAACGGCCCTTCCTTTTATATGAAAATGTGATGTGGCTCTTAGCAAGGAAATTACCAAAGAATGCACCTTTACACTATTATGTCAAGACCAAGCAAAGAACAGAAGATAATATTTTCCATCTTCAACATAGATGTACTGTATGATATAGCAGTCTTCTTTGTACAGTTGCTCCTGCCTGTGATCAACATTAAAAGCAGATTTCTTATACAATCAGGTATCGAGGGGTCAACAGCTTTGGCAAATTATTTTTCTGGCCAACAAATGCATAACCAACATGTAAGATTATTACTGGTACTAAAATATTGGGTATGTGTAATAAATTGATATGAACCAGATAATCTACAACAAATATGGCAGGATGCATTTACACATGAGATATATACCAGGTTGTTCTCAGGGGACCGCCAATAGAACCCTTGAATAACATAGACTATAAGCGCATTCAAGCCCATCCACTGGAACAGAATCAATGCCTTCTTAACATGAATAACATCAATCTGCACGAGATATTGGCTCACAGACAGCAACATCAGGCATTGTGTTCATAATGATAAAGTTTGTTAGATTAGAATGTATCAACTTTGTACAAACAACAGTCGAATCCAAAGAATACAAAACTTACTATGTAGTATAGCAGCAACAGCAGGAATCCAGATACTCCACCAGTGAGCAGCATGTGTGAGCAAGAAAAATCATTTCCAGTGCGATCCCACTGAGCTGATTGGATGCAACACAGAGCTCACCCCACCGCACGGAGCCGGGCGCGAGCGGACAGCCCGCCCCTCGCAAAGTTGGAGGCCGCGAGCCGCGAGGAGGAGGCGGTGCGGCGACTCGGCGAGGGCACCACCGCACCAGGAGGCCGGAGCCGGAGGCGCAGGTCCGCGAGGGCGGCGTCCGGCGGACCGTGGAGTCGCCGCGTCGGGACCGAGGCGAGGGGAGGGGCGGTGGGGAGGGGGAGGAGGGGGCGGGGGGAGAGGGAGGAGGGCGGCGGGGATCGGATCTGCGGAGGGAGGAGGGGGCGGGGGGATCGGATCTGCGGCGGGGGAGGGAGAGGAGGAGGCGGCGGGGAGGAGGGGCGGCGGGGAGGGGAGGAGGCGGCGGGGAGGGGCGGCGTGGGGAGGGAGAGGGAGGAGGGGGAGGAGGGCGGCGGGCTGAGCGAGGCTGCGGGGAAGGATGGGGAGGCTGCGAGCGAGGCGGCGCGGCTTGGAAATCAAACTAGGGTTTACGCGGGCGGACGAAAATTGGGGATATCAGCGGGCGGATTGGATAATTAACCTCACGGGCTACGCGGGCCCGTCAGGAATTACTTCAATTATCCTCACGGTTCGCTTAATACCGTCACAAAAATTGTATATTTCCTTAGCGGCTTCAGGAGCCCGACAGGAAAATGTATTTTTGTGACGGTGATATATGGGCCCGTCACAAAAATTGATATCCCTCACGGTCTATGCGGGCCTGTCAGGAAAATTAAAGCCCGTGAGGGATGATCCGTTTTCTAGTAGTGCAACTAATGGAAATCAAACTCGATCTAGCCTGTCAGTGTCAGACTGCTTGGACTAGCTAGCCAGCTTTTGGTGCGATAATTAATTAACATGCGTGTAAAGGAAATAATCATCAATACATTGACGTAAACTATATGGAGAACTGACTAATGCAAAGTTCTCATTTTGAGGGCCCACGTTTACAAATGCAAGTTGATCGATAGGCTCTTTACAAAAAACAAAAAGTGTTAGTTATGCGATCAATCAGTAAACTGTATCATTTCTTGTCAATCAAGCATGCAATCGATCGGTCCGTGGCACTATATATGATCGATCGATGTGACGCTGGAAAATGTGGCCGACACGCGGCTTTGGCTGTAGCTATATATTCATGCAACTTCTTCCCTGGAAAACGTCACACGTCATTATTAACAGTTCAATCGATCGATCGATCTCTCGTTATTAACAGTAGTTCGTGTTATCTTGCCGGCCTAATGGAATCGTATGCACTTATTTGCATGTTGGAATTAGGAGATCGGGAGGGTATTCCTCATTAGGACGAGGTGTGCTCATTGCGTCTCGTCCTATCGAGTCTACCATTTGAAAATGTTTGCTAACCATTGAATAATTGTACATGTGCGTGTGCATACAATCAACTATAGTCTCTTTTCTACACCCAGATGTAATTACACCCTATATCGTATCTCACAATACAGGGAGTATCTCGTGTAACGGAGAGTATGTACGTATAGCATACAAGTATTTAAGACTATCTAGGTGGTATGAATAATTTTTTAGAGGTGGTATGTACATTTTTTTACATACTCCTTTTTATGTGCGTATATAAATGTATTTACAAAATACGCTAAAAACTATGGACTCTCTTGCAATTTTTTTTCATGTGATTCACATTAGAGTATCTTATAATTAGTACATGAGTATATCTAAGATGATAAAGGAGTATTTCGAATTTTTTAGATGGTATATTAGAGGTGGGTGTAATTACACCCGGGTGTAAAAGATATTTTTCATATATATATATATATATATATATATATATATATATATATATATATATATATATATATCCTATATAGAAAGTCTCTTTTCTACACCTGGGTGTAATTACATCCTATATCGTATCTCACAACGTAGGGAGTATCTCGCGTAACAGAGAGTATGTATGTATGGTATACGAGTATTTAAGATCATTTAAGTGGTATAAATAATTTTTCAGAGGTGGTATGTATATTTTTTAGATATACTCCTTTTTATGTGCGTATATAAAGGTATTTATAAAATACGTTAAAAATTATGGACTCCCTTGTAATTTTTTCATGTGGTTCACATTGGAGTATCTTATATTTAGTATATGAGTATACCTAAAATGATAAAGGAGTATTTCAAATTTGTTTGGCTAGGATATTAGAGGTGGGTGTAAAAAGTATTTTTCATATATATATATATATATGTATATATATATATATGTATATGTATATATATATATATATGTATATATATATATGTATGTATGTATGTACGAAGCATGCATGAAAACAAGCACGCGTTTGCTGCAGGAACCACTTTTTTATAATAAGAAATCAATAATAACAATAAATCTAGTTTAATGCGTATTTGGATGGTATCATGCAAATGGCATCCGTAGCCCTTCAAACTTGTGTATGCAGTCCTGCTCGTTTAGGCTTATATAAGTCAGCTTTTGCTTCTAACTTCTTAATTTTATTTTTTCTAATTTTTTTTATTTTTTATTTTTTTCCGTATTCCTTTGTATTGTCTGAGATACGCTAACATGTTTTTGATTATCTTGTTGTTTACCTTGGCTCGTGTTTGAAATAAGTTGAATCGTTGCGGATGTGCATCTCCTTATTGTGCAAGTATGCTCAAATTTTTGGTGGCTACTAGTGCCTCTGCTATTTCATAGCATAACACATCAACCTCTTTTTTATCATTCGTTGCATTCTATATCTCTCATTTTCATGGCTGAGTTCAACCTTATCTTTATTTGTGGATTCATACTCTCTATCTTCCGTTACAAACATAACTTGGTTGTTGGGACACTCTCTAGAAATGCGACCACACCCCAAACACTTGAAACATTGAATTTCTCTACTACTTGTTGTAGCACCAATTGAGGATGTAGGAAATGGAGTAGCCTTCTTCTTACTTGATGTAGATGCTGATTTTGCAATTGGGGAAGAACAAGCATTAGCATTTGAATTAGTACTAGCTAAAGGTGTATCTCGTCCCAAACTGAATCGTACTTTGGTGGCATTAAAAGATGATGATGGAGCTTTCAAGTTGAAGGATGTGGTTCTTGTTACTAGTTTTAATCTTCTAACAATTGCTTCATCGCCTTCGTCACTTGATGCACCCAATCAACAACGGTATTGCAGGATTGATATTGCACTATGCGTTTAATGTTTTTATTTAGGCCAAAGAGAAAATGTGCAAGTGTCCGCTCTTCATCTTCATGCATATATGCCCTAATAATAGCTTGCTCCATATTCTTGCAATATTCCTCCACCGAGCAACATCCCTGTCTCAAATTTTGCAGTTTATCAAAAAAATCATGTTTATAAGTGTTAGGAACAAAATGTGCTCTCAGCTCTCGCTTCATTTCAGCCCATGGTGCAATTGGAGGTTCCCTATTATCTTCTCTTTGGTTCAATACTTACTCCCACCAAATCAAAACATACCCATCAAACTCAAGCGACGCCATATGTAGTTTCTTTTTCTCCGAATAGTTGTGTATTCGAAAAATCTTATCTACTTTGAGCTCCTATATGAGATATACATCTAGATCGAAGCATCTTTAAATTTGGAAATATTGAACTTGAGTTTCCCAAATTTCTCCTTCACGTGCGGATCACCATGACGATGGCCATGGCGTTGATAATTGTCATTACAATATAGCCAAAAGTCATCACCAAAGTCCTCATTGTGGGCAGCACCATCGCGCCCACGGCCACGGCCACAGCCTCTCCCTTAGCCATGGTCAGCACCAAAAATATCTCCCCCACGCCCGGGCAAGGGTGGTCGAACCGCATTGGTAGCGGCCCGATTGGCTTGAGCTTCTCTAGCGAGTTGTGCATCCCTCTCTTCATCAGTCTCATGAAGTTCAACTTCTCCTTCATGGACGCCAACTAGGATCCACTCTTTACTAAGCTTCTCTAGTATCTTCCTCCTCAAGAAACTCATGTTGTCATTCAACTGAGCGTTGAAATTATTTGTGAGCTTTATCAAGATTAGCTTGTATAACATATGCTTGTTCTCCTTCCTTTCCTGCCATGGTTAGTGCAAACAACAAGAAAGCCTACGTTTGTGGATGTAGTAAGTTTTATTTGTGGAATTCACTCAACCTCACCTTCTCGTACCAACTGAAGTTCTTATGAGTTCTTGATGGAATTGAAAAGTTGCACGCACTTTGGTGATGGTAAACAATATAAGGTGATAGATTAAGCGAATTCAATTGCGCAAGTACTGTTAAACAATGGCTTATTTATGAAGTTTAGAGGAAAAAGTATTTACCTATGCAATCTGAAATTCTAGGTTATGTAAAGTTAAGTAATAATCCAAGCTAAAATACTTTGTCTAAGTACTGATCTAAAGGGTTCAAATGAAGTGTATGAACGTACACACAAAGATCAAGGTGACTCAATGCAACAGAGAAATGAGCTAATTAGAAGTAAGATGAAATTAAGGATTAAATAGCTTATTTTGCACCAAGTACTAGGAAAGACGCTAGCTAATTGCAATAATATGAATTGGAAGGGCACAAGATTGCTCAAAAAATTAAATGCTCAAACTGAATTTATGGCTAAAAGGTGCTCACCCAAGTTTGGTCTTGTCTCGCCTTTTTTAAAACTCTCTTTTTTTTGCTACCCTACACCTCACTCAAATCTCTTCCAATCTCTTTTCCAAGTCTAGAGAGGTATATGTGATACAAACTTTTTTTGTAAAAGGCACGGGCATAAAGGTAATTAAAAGATACTTTCCCTCTGTAAATTCTGTTTTTTACCAGTCGGATGAGTGATGCATGACCCAATAATATTCAGCCAAAAATAATTAATTCAAGAGCAGCAAAAATACAATATCAAAGACTAGCCTCGAGTTTTCAAAGCATTTAAGTGAAAACTCTCAAACAGACGCTGCGCAATCACCAGAAAAGTCTCTAGTATATTTCGGACGGTCCGATCATACAAGTCTAAAAGTTTTTGGGATGGTCCGATCAGCAGCAAAACCTTCGGATGGTCCGATCACCATCGGACGATTTGAACAACCAGTGTGGGCTTCAAATGGTCCAATCAGTCAGTGAAGGCTTCGGACGGCCCAATCATCCCTTGAAGGTTTCGGACAGTCCGAACAACCTCTAACCAGTGTTCAGAGGGTCCGAACATGTCCGACTAGGATTTTTTTGGCTTGTGCATAGGTTATGTGGTGGCTAGGTTTTTTACTCGACCGAAACAAACAAAGAAGAAAATCAAGAATATGTTTGGCTATGATATTCCCAAGATGCGCAAAATTTTGATGTGGCAGCAAGAACAAGAATTCAAAAAAATATAAATTGAATCTATTATTTTTGGGAGCTAATTGAAAGATCAACTAGTAGATTTTCAAGGGTTTAAAGACACAAAGATTAAGCAATGCAAAGGAATACAACGATCTGCACTTAAACAAAATTCTTAATGGATGAAAACTTAACAAAACTCATAAAAAATAACATATGCAAAAACTAGGGTTTGAATTTCTTTTGAGTTTTTTGTGTATAGGATAGACAAATAAATCTAACTACGAGTAAATTGATCCTACCATGTCAATCGTGCTCTGATACCAATATGATACGGGAGATGCCCGATCTTCATGATGTAAGATCAATAATGATAACTTAGATCCGTTCAACCTGACGAATTGATGGCGCCAACCACTACTAGGACAGTAACCTACGACAAACGAATTTGCCCAAGCATACACTCATGACCCTGTCTACTCGACCATGCAAAAGTAGACGTGATTCTCTTACAAACCTTCAGATTCATAAGAACAACGATGAAGAGAAACTCTCAAGTCTCTCAATGTGTGCTTTGGCTAATCTAAGAAACTAAAGTATAATTCTCAAAATTGTTTATCCATGATCCCCCAAAGGTTACATATTACAAGGCTTATATAGCCTTTGGAGAGGTCCGCAAGACCCCCAAACATGTTCAACTCAACCCTATGTGGTTGGAGACTCAAACTCACATAAAAAAGAGTATAAAATAAGATAAGATAAAAAATCTATGTCGATCGAATAGTTCGGACAACCAAAGCTATTCGGACTAGTCCGAATGTTACCGAAACCATCCGAGCGTCCGAGGTCAATCGAACGGTCCACACGTATCCAAAGACGATCAGACTATCCCAAAGGTGTTTGATGCCAATCGAATTGGTCTGAACATCTGGAGTGAATTCTGTGACTTCAATTGGACTTGTGGAAAGGTCCAAATACCTAAGCCAGGAGATGCAAGAGGCTAAGGAATGGGGAGTTGGGAGAAGCAAGAGGGTGGGGAACAGGAGAAGCTCAGAGCCGGGAAAAGCATTGAAGCAAGAGGCGGACAACCGGATGGGCGTGGTGGATTGGTGGAGTGGCAGCCGGCAGCATCAGGGGAACAAGATTTGGATTTGAGGATTTGATGGTGTCAGTAAGAGGGCGAGAGGCTGGGGAATGGTGGCCCAAATGGGTGGTTACTGGTCAGGGTGGGTTGGTCTCAATGGATAAGGTTGAGGTCGTGAGGACTTGACTACCTAAGGAGTTGAGGTTAAGGTTTGACTTGGGCTTGGTCAAATTATTCGAACTTAGCTCAAATAGGCTCACGAGCTTATGATGGGGCTTGGTCAAGGTTTGCTGGATGTTAATATTCAGAAGCTCATGCCCAAGATCAGGGTTCGTGCCAGAGGACGTCGACCGCCTGGTCCCCTCCTTCCACGGCGTTGGAGTGCGACCTCGCCGCCGAGGAGGTCGAGTGGCTGCGGGGGTTCATGCAGAGGCAACGCAAGGAGCTGCGCACCCGCATCGTAGAGGTCATGTACGAGGAGGCCGAGCGCAAGCGCGTCATGAGCAAGTGATCCAATGCTAGGTATCTAAATTCCAGTAGAATTAGCCAATTAGGGTGTTTAGATATTTCTGATGGAGGGAGTATGGCGATTAAATCGATGCTACATTTTGGTCTTCAGTTTTGTACCTTGCTAAATATACCGATAGTAATGTCTGAAAATGTAGGACTGACTGTTACTCCTCCTGATAGTTCTAGTGTCTTTGCAACATAACGTATAAAAACTTTAGTTGGACCGAGTTGTCAAATTTGCAGCACAAAATTTGAAACAACGGTGATGCTGGCATGGTTATTCTTTTGTAAACTAGCTTTTTTTAGGGTCTTGCTGGTTTCAATATTCTTTTGCATATTAGATATTGGGTTATGAATGTTAGTGTGAGTACTGGTTGACCTACAGGTGGCAATTTTGGTGTAATGGCATTCGAGTATATCTTGCGTAGACCATTAGATACTAGTATATTATTTCAGAGATGTGAGGATGCACACTTGAGATACTATGGGATTTTTTTGTTTTTACATCCAAACTAAGATAAATGTGTTTTTGTTTTTGCAGGGGGTGATGTGATGCCGGATGGATTGTAGTTGTAGCTAGCTGACACCTATCTATTGATTGTGGGTTTGCGGTAAATAGACAAAAGAAAAGCTAAGGTGTGTGCTCCAATGTCATTAATCCATCTTACTTCCTGATTTAAGATTTTCATGTGTTTAAACAATCATGTAATCGCTAAACGTATATTTTTTTTCCCTCTCCAACCAACAAACGTTAGGAATAGGCTACACTATAGATTGTCATTGACCTTTGTTACATTCTTGAATTGGCTAAGAATATAGAATTTGGCTCCATTGCTTGCCATGACCTGCAGTTGTCCATGGCCAGGCAGTGCTATATTGTACTAATTTTAGTCCGGTTAAATGGACAAATTTTGTACCAACAAATGCTTAGTAGAGATAAATAAGATGCTAACTTAGCGTTTTCTACTACCATATACAGATTTAACGATTTATCATTTCTATTGTAAATTTATGCATCTTGAAATTTTTTCCTTCTGCCTACAGAAGAGGAAGTTAATCGCGGAGTGGACTATTTGGGTTCTTTACCCTGTGTAATATGATGTCTGGATCTATAGAATAGCGTAAGTTCATTGGTATATCGATCAACAATTTATTTTCTTTTTGTTGATTTGTTTTCCATTTCATGTAGGCATAAGTGAACATGATTGCACCCACTTTTGGTTAACACAAAATATTAGCCTTCTAACCACTATGTTTTCATTTTTTTTTAAGGTTAGAAAGATGTCGAGGAAAATAATTTTACTGTTGACAACAATTTCACATTTTTTTGAATTTCTTTTGTCAGTTTATGGATGCTAGAAATTTTGTTCTAGTTAGAGACTGTGTATTGGTGCATGGATGGAAGTATATATATGAACACATTTTTGTGAATGCCAATACACAATATAAATTGAAAATTGTCTTATCACTACTAGAAAACAGATCATCCCTCACGGTTCAAAACCGTCAGAAAAATACAAAAAACCGTCAGGTTATAATTCTCTGACGGGTTCCGTCAGCAAATCCTCGTATCGGGCCGGTAAGGAAAATTAAATTTGGTCGACGGTTACCCGTCGTGAATATTAACTCGACGGTATTACCCGTCGTGAAATTCTTTCGACGGTCGGTTAACCGACCGGGAGGAAAATTGATTTAACCTGACGGTACTAACCGACTGTGAGGAAAATTGATTTAACCTGACGGTACTAACCGACTGTGAGAAAAATTGATTTAACCTGACGGTACTAACCGTGAGGAAAATTGGCACAAACTACTAACAAATTATAACAGATTTGTTCATATCAACATTGCACATTGATAATAGCTCTAAATTTGCATATCAACATTGCATATTGACTTAAACAAAGGACAATATGTAAACCTGCATATCAAATAATAGCTCTAACATTGCACAAACCAGACCATCATTCATCCATCACACAAGATATATATATCAACATTCATCAAGCATTTATCATATTACATAAGCATCAGAAGCAAAATTAAGACAAGTTTAGAACATTAAACCACAGGAGTGCAAGAACTTCTACAGTTTACAAGAACCTCTCCATTAGTTCACAATCTAATAAAAGCTCTTTCAATCCAATCATTTTGCTGCGCTGCAAAGTAACCTTTGGTGGGTTTTCTTGGTTGCTTCCAGAGTTGACCCCAGATTGTAAATTTGAACTTGTATTCTTTAATTCAGTCTCTTCAGGAAATGCTGCCCCACCATGTGCATTGAGAATCACACAATAGCAGTGTTCAGGGTCTGACAAAACCTACTCAAATTTAGAAGATAACTTCACTTGGTAGGGTCAACTTAGAAGTTAGAAAGTACATGGTCAAAGGCACCAAAAGGAAAAACCATGAAATATCAGAGATAAAATCATCGGCATCTACAACATGGGAAGAATTGCTAGAATACTTTGTTATTCGACTTGGCAGGATCAAAAGAGAACTTACCACAGCATCAAAAGGATCATCGAAGTCATCCACTGAGAAACAAATGTTGGGATATGCAGTCTGCTTTCAAACTGTCAAGAGATACAAGAGATAATATTAAAATGTCATTTCTTTCAAAAGATGATGCCAGAAAAATTACCTTCCTTCGATCAAGATGAAAATTTACATGGCTAGGGGATGCATATACAGTTTTTGTAACATGTTTTGACAAGAGATTGAGATCAAGACAAGATTAGTTAGTACTTAGTACAAACAAAAATGTGAAACTAGGGTACCTGGTATTGTAACAAGTGAAAGAAATCCAGAGTTGGATAGCATGGAAAGTGTTATATGTACCATAATAGCTCTTTTAGGTCACTTCATTTTAACTTGACTTTTGGAAGGAACAACTAAAACCTCCAATTGTACTCTTTAGAAATGATCTCAAGCACATAGTATTGCATGAAGAGTATTCGAAACAACTAAATATATTCATTTATTCAATAGGAAATTAGGAAGAGCGCATCCATGAAATAGTTAATGAGCAACAGAGCCAACACTACAAGCGCCAATGAAAATTTTAAACATGTTCCTGCGATCAAGTGTGTTCCAACCACAATTGTCTTATCACCTTTGACATCATTCGAAAGGGTTTTGTAATGATTATGTAAAGCACAAGCTTATCATAATTTGTAAGACTTGTCGCTTGCTATTTAATTATCAAAATTTTAAAACATCAACAACACATCGATACCACAAATGCAAATTTGGCTTATAAGACGTATGTAATAATCTCCCAAAATATAACCTAGGGAACAAAAGATTGTTAAAAGTCGCTAAGGCAACACAAAGACAAATCATACAACTGAACTAGAATTTCCCGATCGGTCTCTTCGATCTCAGTAATGTCTCAACCGTTAACTCCTCTGTGGCAACTTCTTCAATGCATGTGAGGACCCATAACCATGCGATTTCTGCATCAACACGCAGTACCATCAAAATCAAACAGTGAGGTGCATTTAGCATAGAACAGCACACTAATATGAAGCTGAAAATAAGGGGGAAATTGAAATCAACCAGACTAAAAGGTACCATATTATTAACAAAGAAGATGAGGTCGTCCTCTTCCCTTCTCTTTGACACCCAGCCACGCACAAAGAAGAGATCAAGCATTTCATGCCAGAATTTATCATCCATTCCTACATCCGATACATCATCTTCAGCATTAACAACCGTCCGCCCGATGGTCTCTCGACGGCGATCTCCCCAGACGACGACGACGGCGCCGCCATGGCGATGGGAATCCGAGGGAGGCGACGCGCGTCGGAAGCAACCGGACGCACGCGAGTGGCGGCGTCCGAAGGAGGCGCGAGCGCGACGGTCGGGAGGCGGCGCCGTGAGCGCGGCGGCCGGGAGGTGGCGGCGACTCAAGACGCAACGACTGGATCTAGCCGGATCCGGCACGGGCCGAGGTGGATCCGGAGAGGGGCGAGCAGATACGGTGGCGGGGAGGCCGGATCTGCGCGGTCGGCGGCGGGAGCCGGATCCGGCCGTGAGGGGATGGGGAGGAGGCGGCGAGGGGTTGGGGAGGAGGAGGCGGCGAGGTCGGGATGGGGAGGAGGAGGCGGGCGCGCGAGGGGATGGGGTGGAGGAGGCGGGCGCGGGGATGGGGCGGAGGAGGCGCGGGTGAGGGGATGGGGGGGAGGAGGCGGGTGCGCGAGGGGATGGGGTGGGGGAGGCGGGCGAGGGGATGGGGCGGAGGAGGCGCAGGCGAGGGGATGGAGGCGCTGGCGAGGGGATGGGGGCATGAGGGGAAAAGGTGGGGTGTTAGGGTTTTCAATTATCCTCACGGGGATATGTGGGCCCGACAGGAAAATAAATTTTTGCGACGGTGATGTGTGGGCCCGTCACAAAAATGGATATCCCTCACGGTCTATGCGGACCCGTCAGGAAAACTAAAGCCCGTGAGGGATGATCCGTTTTCTAGTAGTGTATTGAAGCTTCTATACGGTGCCTTTTGGATCTACCTCTATGATGACTTTTTATTGTGAGATAAGATATAATATTCCAGTATTAATTATGTGCATGTATACCTCCGATGACAATTATATTGTATCACAAATTTCATTGCAGGAGTAGGAAACCAACTCAAATATGACAAACAAGTATAGAATGAGCGACAGTTTTGTTTGTCGCAAAATGAATTTATTCATAACAATTAAATTTTGTTATTGGTCGAGCTACTTGGATTATTTTCTGTGACGATACACAAAAAATTGTCATAATATATTTTCTGTGACGCATATTTCATGACAACAGATGTGACACCAAAATGTTGTCACGGATTATTTTTTTTATAACAATGCAACCTTTCTTAATGTTTTGGCTACATCACAAAATTTTGTATCTGTTGTAGTGACACTTTCAACACATACAAGATTTAAACCACTTAGACTAACATCGCGGTTTCGCACACCGTTATTTTTCCGGTATTAGGTAATTTACCAAAATACCCCTCTACTATCTTTCACGAAATTTCCCATTTTCTTTGCCATGAAGCATCGCATATGCTTCGCCATCTTCTATATGACCTCAATGACTTGCCATCAAGCCTCTCATGAGTTCAAATCCTACCGAACCATCCTCATTTGCAAATGATCCAACTCATTTGTCGCACCACATGCTTCTCTTCGTACACGATAGCACCTGGCTTCCTTGACCACTCTAGACCTCATCTCCTCCCTATGCTTAGTCCCAATCCAACTTACCGCTGCTCGTCATGTCCACCACCGATAACTCACGCTCTGGTTTCTCATCGTTCCGACTTGTAACCACCCCATAAGTCTCGGTCATCTTTAGCGGCTCCTTAATCATATAGACCCCAGATCCTCTTGAGCGTAGTCCTAGTCTCTTCACTACTTTGAAGCTAAGCTCTCCTAGCTTAGTCCCGGTCCCTTCCGCCTCACCATGATGTAGTTTTGGAGTCGTATAACCAACACGAACAAGCAAACCATTATGTAGCACCGTATAATACACAAAGTCATCAATTGATACAATTAATCCATATAATACACTATGCAAAATGTATGCAATCAAACCACTAATCCTAAACTTAGAACCAAACATTAAATCACTGTGCATATAAGCAATGACCTAGGTCACTCAAACTCATCACACAACTCAAAATCCTCAATGATCAAAACTTGGCCGAGCCTCACTGCCAAGCTAGTCTGACCACATCCCTGTATCGGTCAAACCACTGGCACTGACTGATTTGAATCGAAAATCAGCACCGGTTGGACCGCTGGTGGCCTCTGGTCTGACCATCACCCTTTGGCCGGTCAAACGGCCTGTTTGTCAGACGCTCGAAAAATCCGACAACTGTGTAAATTTTCAAAAATCAAACTCAAATTCCGCAATCTCTCTAAACCAAAAATCAATTACTTATTATAACCATAGGGTTTGTCACATACTTATCCCTTGGTCAATTTTTAGTACACATTAGCTAGTGTATGTAGGACATGATCGATCGAGCTTCTCTGAATCAAACCATAAAAGGTTAATTGCACATGTGGTCTAGTGGATAATATTGTACCACGCACATCCAATTTGGTCTCCAAGTGGACGTGCAATAACCTGAGTACGTTGCTAGCTTCAGGTTCCTGTCCTGTGAGCTATCCTATGACATTTTATGCTAACTTGCTCTGCACTCTCTCGTCGACCTCGTGCAAAGATTTGAGACCGCACAATTGTCCGTCGCTTTTGGTCAATTTCACCTCGTGCGAAAAAATCACAGCCAGTTATTGCTGGTGATTAACTTGTCAGAAGATCTGAACAATGATGGTACCGACGCTTCAGGGATCATATTCATATCAGAGAATTAACCTGCACATATATATAATCATATACGTACGCAGATGGCAACGCACTACTACAGAAATTATCATCACAGATGGTTCAAAAACGTCATCACAAACGATTTTTTGAACCGTCTGAATTTATGGATCAATGATAATCGAAGATTATCACAGACGGTTCGAAAACCGTCTGTGGTGTAAATATCACAGACGATTTTTAAGTAAAAAACCGTCTGTGATAGCTGATAATCATAGACGATTTTTAACTAAAAACCGTCTGTGATATATAAATGCTAGTTCCAGGCGCACGACAGAGTTACTGTCATGCACATGCTTTACATTGGGATTGGCACAAGAAAAGGAAAAGAAAATGTGAGCTTAAAATTAATAAAATCGATAAATCTGTGTCCCAATCTAGCCAACTCAAAGTTGAGTTTGTTTCTGCAGGATCGAAGCTGACAATCAGAAGTGGGTGAATAATTCTTTAAAATAATTCTCTAGTAATATTTAAAATCTTAACTCAAATGACTATGAGAGTCACCAAGTTTAGATTGCACCATCTATATTTTACAAAACAAGACTAAGATCTAAAACAACAAAATCAATAACCTTTACCACAAGGTTGATCAGACCGCTATGGATGGGATGGTCTGACCGCTAGTCGAAAGCCAATCTGACTAGTTCTCTGTTCTCAGATGATGAAGTTTAAATATTCATGAATGATTATAAGATGCAAGCAAAGCACCATTCTTTCTTTTTTTCAAGTTTTATCTCTCACAACTATAGAAGAAAATAAGGTGGTAGAACAAAAACCTAAACTTTAAAATTCTTGGATCTAACACATTGGGCCTGTTCTTTGCAGCTTCTAAAAGCCGCTTTTGGCTTTTGCTACAGTAACTAACTTTTAAACAGAGTATTTTTTTAAGATAAGGTCTACAAGTTAATTGTAGTACATGTTAAAAAACTAATATATGTATCATCAAAAATCACAAGCGAGTATCTCTCTTTCCGCAATCTCTGTCGCAAACAGCCAAAAAGCCATCAGCCGCAGCCAAAAGCCATCAACCGCAGCTAGAAAGAACAGGCCTATTATCTTATTCTCTTTAATAACCAGCAATAAGTCTTAATAGGTTCAACCTATTAAGCCTACCATGGAAACCCGTTAACCTCACTAACACGTTTCACACACTCACGCACATTTTTCAAAGCGTTTACAAGACTCAACCCACTACTCTTTTTACGATTGACGTACTTGACAATTCCAACTCTCCTTAACATAAACCACTTATTCTTTGCGCCTCTCATGTCATAGTTTTGATTAAGGTACCAACCGGTATTTGGCCAACTACCAAAATATCTCCGACAAAGCTTTTAGGAATTTTCTCTTGACTCCGTTTTCACTTTCACTTCAATGTATCTCCACATACTTTGACACATAGCCTGTAGCACCCAATGATTAGCATCGATTTCGTCACTTGATGCATCAGATGCACCAACTTATCTTTTTATGATCCTTGTCTTCTTTATACTTCCCATTTGAGCCATATAGCCTCATCCGGACTTACACAGCCGCACAGACCTCAGCTTCTTCGCCTAGTCCCAGTCCATTGCCTTCAACCACTAATGTTCTCTAGGCTACCTGCACATCCAAAGGCCAAGTAACCATCTCGAACATAAGTTCCATGCACTTAGCTCACATTAGTCAAACTATGCATCATGCAACTCAACACAAACTAACAAATGACACTCATGCCATACACACACTTAAACCAACTCAATATCTATTTTCATCAACACCTCATACATGTCTTTGGTACCTTAAATATGTCTAGCCCCTCCAGAAACTTGAACACTCTAGACATATATGCCCTCAAGAAGCCCATCTGACTACCATGCATGGCTGATCAAACAACCTAGCACCAGTCTAACCTCTTCACATGGTGGTCAAACTGTCGACCATTAGTCGATCAGACTGCCATCCCTATGTGGTTAGACCGCCGTGCACAAGACCCTAACGAACAGGTCAAGGCCAGTCTGACCGTCATCCTAGATCCGATTAGGTCGTCTAAAACCTGATAGCAACTTTAAAATATGATTTTCTAAAACTTTTATAAAATTTTAATCCAATTCAACCAAAATACCAATTGTTCTTCAAAAATGTATTCTGGACATAACATGGTCTATCAGTTTCCCCAACCCAATTTGGTTTCTTTTGACTGCGTCCAGGGACCTGATCGACTTGACGCCATTGACAAGTGCAACCAAATTAAACACAATCATTTCAGTGAGATCAGGCGGCTTAATCCTTTGTCCTTCTGATAACATGATGCGATCTTCGTGCGGCTTCCTTTCTATGATGTCGTAGTAGTTAACTATGGCAGTCGGCGTGCTCCGCCAAGCCCCGGCCGATCATAGTAGGCTGGTGGTTTGGCCCGCAGGTTGTGCAGGAAGAAACGTGCGTTCGTGTGGAATCGTATATGGTCGATCCGTCAATGGGCCGCGGAGTATGTGCAGGTAAGTAAGAAGGGAACCGCTGCCCGACGACTCAAGAAACCAATCGGCGAGCAGCGCGAGCGCCGCCTCGGCCTGTGGCCGCGGCAGCATCGCCCCGGGGGATGCCATGGGAGACTTAGCCGCTTCACGCTGTCCTCGAGCCGGACCAGAGCGCCCAGGTCGCCCCTGCCACCCGACAGCACCTGCCGCGGAGTGAGAAGCGCCGGCGGCGTGGGCGGTGTCGGCGAGTACGAGGCCGGGTCGCCCACCACCAGGCCGCCTCCTCGGCCGCGTACGCCGCTGGCAGCACGTGCCTTTTGCCAAGCACGGTAGGCGTGGAGGAGAAGAGCCACGAGCCGCCATGGCCGGGGAGGAAACGGGGTTCTATCACATGCAAGATGTGTAATCTGGTTGGAGCAGATCGGTAGGGGAGAGGCCTATCGGACGTTTGCTCCAGCTGTAGTCGGTAGGATGTATGCATAATCATTTGTTCGTATAGCTTTCTTCCTTTTTGCGTGTTTGTTTTAGAAACGCAGTGTAAGCAGAGCCGTAGGGGAAAGGATCAGAAATTATTTGGGGACCATCTTCAGAGCGTAGATCTGTCGAAGCAGTATTCCTTTGTATTTTCTATTTTTCCTGTTTGACTAAATGTTAGAATACGGTGCATTTACCTCTATGCATTTGCAGGGATAGGAATAGGGGTGAAAACAGATCGAATAGTGTTCATACCATATTCGTATTCATATTTGTAAATGAATATAAGTATGAATACGAATACGAATTCGAATTGAATATCTATTCAATTCAATCGGATCCGAATATCCTCATAACTTATGTAGTATAAAGACATTAATAATATTTTATCCTTATCCAATCACGCTTAATCATTCTAATTTATTTACTTCACCTAAACAAACACGAATTCACATTCAATTAAAAAAACTTGAACAACTAATTAGTCATATTATAATAAAAATTGCATATTGCTTCATCGAATACGGATACGGATAGTCCAGATAAAATAATATTTCATATGGTAAAAGCCATACCATATTCGCGTCTATATTTTTTTATGTGAATTCAAATACGAATACAATAAAAGTTGTTAGTCGGATGAAAAAAATATATACCATATTCACATCATATCGAATACGGTAACCAAATAATATGGATAATTCATATCCACTTTTCACCCTAGATAGGAAGGAGTAATGCAATTCATATTTCCCGCAAAGTTATCCTTGGAGAAATTCTTAAAGCGATGGGGGCATCCGGAGCTAAGGGGGCATTTGGAATAGCGATAGTTTTTTGTTTTTGCTGAAATTTTACTGTAACTGACTTTTTTTTACTGTAACTGAGTTAGTTATTGGGTATAATTAAATTTAAAAAAATAAAAATAAAAACAGCATGCTAATCTAGAGCGGACGATGCAAAGGAATACTGGGAAAAAAATAAAACGAAAAAAACAAAAAAAATTTACTGTAGCGTTACAGTACGCGCTACAGTGTTTCGGACGCTGAACGTTGATCGCTGGCGATGGCCGAAGCCAAAATGAGCGCGCCCTAAGTATATGATTCTTGGCCTACGATTGGGTTGAAGTCGATGACATCAGTTGGGTTGATTTACGTGCGTGCCAGTCTGAGATCATTTGCGAAGGTCATCGGAGGCTACGGCTGACGGGTACGATGCTTTGGTTTGGAAGGTCGATAAGCTCAGGAGTGTCTGGGGTCAGGCATTGGATGATATGTAGCGGGTACTTGTGGTGTGAGTGAGATGAAAAGTTGTCGCAAACAGTCGCAGTCTGAATTCAGGAACACGAGTTCTTGTGGTGTGAGTGAGATGAAAAGATTGAGATCGATCTACAGCCCGTGGTATTCTCGGAGCTCCGAAACGACCTGCGTTAATCCTTACAGCACAGCAGCACGAAGAACATGTCAAAGAATAAAAGATACATAAAGGGTGCGGTCCAAGAAGAGCCGCTTCTCTTTTGCGAACGCCTTTCTTAGCATACCAGCGGTATTCGTTTGCAGGATAAAGAAATGGTCGGCCCGGCGCTTAAGAGGAAAAAGAAGGAACTACCATGAAACCGTCAATCAAGTCAATGCCCGATGAAGAGATGAGAAAATATTCGAGGCGTGGGCGGCAACGTCGGTCAATTTGACAGGAATCACCTCCACTTCCATGCTTAGTATTTTGGTGCACTATTTGTGCCACACTGTCTGTTGCTCTGTTGCAGAGAACAGCAGCAACAAGCTAGGAAGATTTTTCAAGAGCAGGAGCATCAGATTGAAACAGAATTCAGAACAATCGTGAGAAATGACAAGAACCTACTTGGATCCCACTAAGAAGAACAAGTCAACAACCGCCGCCATTCCAAGGTAATGAGCACAGCAATATAGTGACAACGACGCATTCCAACTGTCTACGATCGGTCTTCCTCTCTCGAACCATCAGAAAATAAAACATTTATAAAATTTGTTTACTGACTGATTTCCTATAACCATTAACATCTTATCTGTGCCAAAGGAGCGTATCCATTCATGTCACAGTCAAGACAGCTGAAACATCAGGGGCACAGTGGTCTGTGTACATAAGACAGAGAATGCCATCAGTAAATCCATTTTTCACTTTACTGTAATATATTTCTTGTCCAAAGAATCACATGTTTGTTACATCAGAGGTGAACCTCCGTCTTCAGTCATCGGAAAGAATTAGATTTGTATTATCACAGTGATAATACTTTGCAACTTACATTCTTGCTTCATAGTGTGCATGGACTCACCAATCCGAGGTCCTAAGAGGCTAGACACCTGTTAAGGCACAGCCTCCTGAGAAATTGAAGAATAAGCGTCAATCAGAGCTCTGTGCAGAAGTACTCGTTTCTGAGTCAGTTTGGTAGTAGACAACATCTCCCGTATCGCTAACATAATGGTCGCTCTTTAAGCTCTGCGCTAGCACCCCAAGTAGGTGGAATGGGAGAGGAGCTGACTTCTCTGGTTCGTTGTAGTACTTGCCAAGCACGGGTTTTGCTGCCTCAGTCTGCAGGTTAGATCCAAACCAACATGGCTTAGTAGGGTGGCTCTAGCAAAAGACGCATTAAAAAGGCAAGAACAGGGGATGGACTCTTACCGCTTCAACAAGATGGTAATGTGGGATTTGAGGGAAAAGATGATGAACAACATGAGTTCCGATGTCATGGTGGATGTTGTTGATCCAGCCGTAGTCCCGATCAAGTGTTGTCAGTCCTCCACGCAGATAGCTCCATTCCTAATAGAGCAAAAGACAGCATGATCTCAATAAGAAACCAAACTAGGATCGTAAGCAATTAAAAATGAAAAATACTTAACAACCCGAAGCAGTATAAAGTATTTAATAGGCTGAGCTAGTATTCTACTCAGGTAGGCGACAAAACAAACTACTTTGATCTGTAGCATCCTCCACTAGCATTTTACTCCGAAAGGCGACAAAAAACACTAGATATTTGTTTTTTTACATCCACCACTAGAATTTCTCTAATTTGAAGTTTCATTCCTTGCTTATGGCTGGACGTAAAGGACAGAGGACGCATTTGGCATTTAGGCATAAAGTGATTCCGTATCTTAAATAACTGCCACACATGTATATACCAGCAAAACAAAGACTGGGTGTGAAAGCTGCAGTCAAGTAGCATTATGGACTGCCACAGGTTATTTCCAAGAGGTCAAAAAAGAAAGTGATTGCATGTTTAATATTTGTTGGCAGGATGTGCCCTTATCTTCCATTTGGTAGGAAAATATAAAATCATGCTTCTGCGATTTGCCATTTTTTCCCTGGTACTAACCATCACTTTACCTATTTTCTTTTATGGTAAGACACAGATTTTGCTTGGGCCCTGTTTGGATGAGGAGTAATTCCTTGGTATGTTTTAGGATTTAGTTCAGATTTGAACTGGATTCTAAAACTTTCCAATGAAATACCCCTAATACAAACACCCCTTAGTTTTTACATAGCATGTAAAACAATGAACCTAATGTTCTGTCATTCAGGAAACAAAAATGGACCATGACCTAGGCACCTAGCTGTTGAACACTACACGGTCATCCTGAGACATTGATAAATTGCAAATCTGCTTCATTAATCATGATATTTACCTTTCCACGATACCAGGGAAGCTTGTCTTCATGGCCATGATGGTGCAAGTATGTGACAAAATCCAGCCACATAACAAAAATCTGCACAAGGGTTCACCAAAAGTAACCACATAAATTTTCCACAACCACACTCCACCTATGACCTATCTAAATTATCATTTTGCAGAAATCGGGCTTGTAATAAAAGACACGTCGCTCTTACCAAGTATGGGACAGCATAGAGCTTTAGCATCTTAAGCGGACCCATCACAAAGGTCAGACCAGCGAGAACCCCAACCATGGCCAGCCAGGAAGCAGTTGATGTTAGCACATCCTGCTTCTCGTTGGGTTGGAACAAATGGCTGTTCGGATCGAAGTGTGAGCCTGACTTCCCGGGACTCCTCGCAAACTGCACAGACACACATGAAACCCCAAGGCAGGAATTTAGCATCACATTCCAAGAACAAGAACCACCAATTCACATATCATGGTCTAATCAACAAGCACTTTGCCTCACCAAGTATAACGGGAATGCAAGCATGGGAAACGGCATGGTGAACCGCAACTTCCGTGTCATATTGTCCAGGCTATTGTACAACCTCTGGGGTAGCTGCAAATTATCACAATTCAGGAAACCATCAAGCACAATTCACCAACATGGCCCCCTCTGCAGCATTCCTCATGAACCCACCCAAAAACAAAGACCTACCGGGTGCCAGGACTCGTCCTTCTCGACATGGCCGTGGTTCTGGTGGTGCGTCCTGTGGCTAATCCTCCTGCAATTACATTCAAAGACGGCGCCTTTCTTAGCATCAACAACAATTCGCAACAAAAAAAGAAAAGCATGAGAAATAGAACAGGCACTCATCGTATTCGTACCAGCCGTGGTATGGGACAAGAATGGAGGAGTGGAGTATGTGGCCAACCACGCTGTTCAGCTTGGCGTTGTTTGAGAAGCTCCCATGTCCACTGCAAACACCAAACAGCCGTACAGGGAAGAGTCAAAGATCCCGGCTTTAAGCTAAAACCCGGATAGAAATCCAATCTTTGGCATGGTGGCCGGGCCGTACCAGTCGTGTCCGAGGACGAAGAGCGCCCAGAACATGGTGCCCTGCGCGGCCCAGTAGAGCGGCCAGACAAGCCAGCTGTCGACGCGCGCGGCGGCGGCGGCGAGGCCGAGCACGACTACGACGTCGCGCAGCACGTAGCTCATGGACCGCCAGGGGTCCTTCACCCAGCAGTGCTTCGGGATGGCCGCGCGGATCTCCGCCAGCCCGAACGGCGGCGGCGCCCCGCGGTCGAACTCCGCCTCCGCCGCGGCGCCGTTGGCCGCCAAAGAGCTCACGGCCTCATCCTCCTCTCCTTGGGAAGAGCTCCTCTCATCCTCCTCCACGGCGGAGGCGAGGCGGGTGGGCGTGGAGACGCGGAGCGCCCAGTCGCGGTGGATGGCGGCGGCCGCGGGGCGGCGCAGCCCGGCGGCGAGTTGCGGAGGAGACGGCAGCGCAATGGCAGCGCCGTGGCTGCGCAGGCCGAGCGGCGTGAAGCCGCAGCACTCGGAGAGGACGAGCCGGGCCATTGGGCGACGGCGCCGCCGGGAGCAGTGAGACGGATTGGCTTATCAACCACCACCGCTCGCTCAGGATCTTTTGCTTCGGGCGGTGGATGGGGCTGGATGTGTTGGTGGCCGGGATTGGCTAGGGCGAGGCTTTTATGCATGCGAGAAAAGTCGCGAGCGCCGTGTAGGGCGTGTGCGTGCGCGCTGGTGAGCCGGAGTAGGACGGGGGAAGATGCGCGTCGGCGTCGCGATGGACCGGACGCGCTGTGGTGGACTCGGCCGGGATGGATCGGTCGGACCCGAGTCCAACGACGGGGAGCTGGCACGTGTGAACTGCTGCGGTTTGGACTCCGACGCCGTCCTGCTTTAATTCGTGTTAGGTTAGAATTTTTTTTAAATAATCTATTTTTTATTTAAAAATACGAAATTATAACTATGATTATATTATTTATAAATTAGTCTTTTATCACCTAACAGTTAGACGACTAAAACGTGTTGCTCAATCGTTAGGCAACAATAATACAGTTGCCAACTATTGGGCAGCATTAATGCAGTCGTCCAACAGTTGGCCAATGTGTTCTGCTGGCCAACCGTTCGGCGATATAAACTTTCAGTCGTTAAACGGTTGGACGACTGGATAGCTTATATAAAGGATGTAGGGGTAGTCGCCCCTTGACCTAACGAGTGAAAGGAGGAAAGAAAGAAAGGGAGAGAGGAGAGAAGAGGAAAGAAAGGGAAAAAAGGAGAGGGAGAAGAGGAGAGAGGAGGAAAGATTTGTCTGTGGGATATTTTTTATCTTTTATTGTATTTCTTTGTAGTAAGTGTATAGTTTGTTTAGAGTAGATAATAGTATAAGTAGCACCTGTAGAAAATTGTAGTTAGAGGAAAAATAATAAATCATAATCTTGTTAATCTGTATGTAAGTAGCACCTGAAGAAAAATATAGCTACAGAAATAAGTAGTAAATTGAAATCTTGTTAATTTATAATAGTATAAGTAGCACTCGTATAAAATTTTAGTTAGAGAAGAAAGTAGTCCGTAAGAGAGAAGTAGTGCTGTTTGTGAGAAGTACTATAGTAGTAGTAGTGTTGTATTGGTGCATGTGTGACTGACTATTATTTGGTGAATAAGTAGAAAGTCGGTTAGTTGTAGTGGGTACTCTGGGCGAGTGCATGAAGAGAATGAATGATTTATATGGACTAATTAGTTCAAGTTAGCGTCAGAGTCGGATACTGCCCGGTATAGAATACATCGATCTTTGGGTTGAATCAGAATAGTTCAATGCATGTTCATTGTGGCTTGTGTCTTAAGGATTGAATAACGCCTTAACCATGCGGTAGTGCAGTTGGTCAAGACAGGTGAACGTGCAAATGTAAATTACAGTACAACAGTACTTGCATATCATGTAATGCGATTTGACTATTTGCATTATTGAAAATATTTATAGGCGGATTTCAGTCATGCCAGCACCCACTATATTGAAAGTGTATTATGATATTAGCACCATTTGTGAAGGTCTGTACGATTCTGACTTGAGCAGCTTTCTGCAAATCACTCTAGTACACATAGACGGCGAGAATGCTCGAATCGTAGATGCGATACACTGGCTGACTCACAGTATCTCCTTAGACCCTGAGATGTGCAGCGTCATCATACAAGGGCTTTGGAGTCGGTCTCCCACGCAGATTAGATGAGAGTTGAGAAGATTGATGCGTACGGCTGTGTGGAAGGGCTTTCTAAAAAGGTTGCCGACACTGTGGATACGAGTGTGTGCTGCTTGTTTTAATATGCCCAAAAGAAGATGTACTAGGCCCTACCGATAGGTATCATCCGAGTGGTAGGAGCAGTTAGGCGCCCAGCATACTGGTGAAGAAGAAGCTCCAGAGGCCAGTGTTTCGAAGGGTACGAAGGATGTCGCTCGTGACGAGGCCAACGCGGTAAATGCATTAGACGAAGATCGGTCACCGCATGATGAGGCTATAGGATAGGCTGACGAAGGAGAGCATAGGGAGTACATAGTGTGTTAAATGGAGAGCGGTGACCAGATGGCCCAGGCTAAAGAAGAAGCTGTACAGGAGGACGACGAGGATAGTTCCGATAATGATAAAGCTCACATCCCGCAGGAATGGAACAATTTGACGTCGAGGGTGTAGCTGCACGTGACAAGCACGAATCACCATGGGAGTATCATGCCACAAAGGTCCGGTTGCACTCAATGTTTGCTAATAAGGCATCCCTGTAGGATGCCATTAAGCTGCGGGCCATGTCCATGCAGCGTATATTTCAGGCCATCAAATATAGTCAGGAGCAGTACACTATCAAATGCAAGCGGGCCGATTGTCCTTGCCAAGTGCATGCACATAGATCGAAGTATGAGACTCAATGGCTCATCTCGAAAGTGGAACCATACTCCGGCGTGCTCAGCAGTGTTTTGCCAAGGCATTGTAATCTAATCTTGACCTTCATAGCCAATTTGATGTATAGAGATATAGTGGAGAAGAAGGACGTGGAGCCGAAGAACATCATGGTGGCTATCGAGAAGAAATTGAAGTATAAGATTAGCTACACGAAGGCATAGCATGCGAAGCAGAAAGCTTTGGAAAGATGGTTCGGGTCGTTTGAGTTGGCGTATGACAATCTTCCTTGTATGCTTCGGTGCTGAAGGACAAAAATCCGGGCACATATACTGCTTTAAAGGATAAGCCATATACAACGTTGTTAGGTTTTGCGGTATTGCAGAGGCCCTTCTTAGCGTTCGGTGCCTGCATCGAGATATTCAGGGATATGCTTCCCGTGATCTTAGTTGACGGGACTTTTTTGACTAGGAAATACAAAGGCCAGATCCTTACAGCCATTAGCGTTGACGGAAATAATCAGATTCTGCCATTGACCATCGCATTTGTTGAGAGTGAAAATTACGACAGCTGGTTGTGGTTTCTTCGACATGTGAGGGTGGGAGTTGTTGGAGCTCGTCCTGGTGTATGTGTAATCAATGATCGCCATATCGGGATACTAAAGGCTGTAAGAGCACTTCAGCAAGACCCGGATGAGCCGTTCCCTTAGCCGGATATGAGGAGCAGATGGTGCATTCGTCATATGGGGGCCAACTTCTTTAAGCAGTTCCTGAAGCAACTGTTGGGGAAGTTATTCAAGAAGCTGGCTATGTAGAACCAGCAACATAAATTTGACACTTTATGGACGCTATTGAATGAGCATAGCAAGAAGTACGTGGACGAGAGGAACAAGGGACCAGCCATTGCTGGGGCGGCACAACTCGAATGCCTCTATTGGACCTTGAAGCAATGACTCCTGGATCCTCTGTATAAATCGCACTAGTTCAGAATCAGTTAGTGCACACAGTGGACAACAAAGATAAATATCAACCATAATGACATTTATTCATTAACTAAATATGGGCCTGAAGGCCAAAATTTACATCCCGGCCATCGACCAAATTTAAATATAAGCAGTGAATGAAAAACAACAAAGCGAAAGAAACACATTGAGCCTGCCCATAGGCAAACAACAGTAAGACGCGACTTACTCATCTTGGTCCTTACCGTAGTCGAAGTCATCATTCTTTGAGATGTGAAAGCATGGGTGAGTACAAACTTATACTCCACAAGTCAAATGGAAAAATACAATATAATGATTAAGGTAACAAAGAAAGGCATATATGGTTAGTTTGAGTATAAAGCAGCATTTAAAGATATGCATTAACTAAATTCAAACTAAATTGAAATATGTTGAATAAAAATATGCATCCACAATAATTTAAAATGATATAATTTTATTTCGTAATCTGGGATTAACATGATCAAGATGTGTGACTTGTCTTACTCCGCGAATTGATACGAATCGTCGTCGAAGAATTCTTCCAAATCATCGTAGTCTACATGTGAAAATACACAAACAAACTCAAATAAATCCAAATAAAATCATATTAACTCCAAAATTTACAAAGGAGGACAGAAAAGGATAGAGGGGAATTTTTGATGAATTTAGATATTTGAATAGCTCAATCGTGGCTAGTGGGTGGCTCAGTGCTAATATGGCTGCCACGTGGACCTATGCCGTGAGGTGGCACACCACGTGGTTGTCATGTGGGCGTGTGGTTTGGCGTGTGGTTGTCCGGACCTTCTGATCGATTAAAATAACATTTGGACCGTCCGATCGTCAAATGAACCTTTGAACTGTTTGAACGACAAGGGAACTTTTGGACCGTTCGACTGGCAAAAGACTATCCAATCGGCCAGGAACTTTCAGACCAGTCCGAACAGCCAAAGGGGTTTGAATTGTCTGATTGGCAAGAGAGTCATTTAGACCGTTCGATCAATCATGGGGGACATTCGGACCGGTCCGAACGATCAAGGGAGGAAGTGGTGTGCACGCTAGCGTGACATGCCGTGTGGCGGCTAGGTGGCATTCCACATAGACCACACAACTACGTGGCCTCGCCGGCGTGGGGCGACGCTCTGGGACAGAGGGCTCGCTGGCAATGTGATGCACGACGGTGGATGGTGAGTAGTGCAACAGAGAGAGGTGAATGTGGGGAAGGTGTTGGTGCTCGATTGCATTACCATAAGTGGCTGAAAGATGGTCGACGGCGAGGTGAAGCGGTGGTGTAACTTAGACGATGATGGCGACGGTTCTCCGGTAAGGAGAGACACGACGGAGGGGCGGAGAAGGATCGTGGGAATACAGTGAAGCTTTAGGCGGCGGCGACGAGCCTCAGTCATGGCTAGAACGACGGGGATTGCTAGCCGTTGATTTGTCGATGACCGAAGTGAAGTGCGCACTGCGCTAGGGTGGCTTAAGCTCGGGGTGGGGAGCAGAGAGGCGGAGCATGGTGGAATGGAGCAGGGTGGTGCTCGGGGTAGGGATTTTATAGGGCGAGGACGGGAGGCTCAGTCGGTATTGCTCGCCGGAGATCTCGGGTGGCGACGGTGATTACGGCAAGGATGAGTAGAGTGGGCACCAAGAAAGGGGGATTTGGGTGCGGAGTGCATTTGGGAGGGGAGCGGGTTGCAGTGGGAGTGGGGAGATAGGAAAGAAGGGAAGGATTATGAGCAGAGGGGGTGGCGAAGTGGAAGGAAGAAGGGAGGAGGAAGAAGGGGAAGGGGAGGTGGCGTGTGGGCCCCAAGTGGCGGAGAAAAGGGAAGAGAGGCAGGCGGGGAAGTGCCCGATAGGCGACATGTGGAGGGCAAGGGGGTGGGGAAGTGCCCGATAGGCGACACATGGAGGGCAAGGGGAATCCAGTGGTCGGTAGTGGGAGAGAGGAGAGAGAGAAAAGAAAAGGAGAGGCGATTGACGGAGATTGAGCTGAGGCGATGTGGGCGAAATCTGGTCATCCATGTGACGACCAGAAAAAGGATGAAACGAATTTAAAATCTAATTTTTAGATTTTAGAAAAGCTAGAAGCTTCAAGTCCATGAATTCCATAAAAATTCACAAAAAAATCTTGGAATTATTATAGACTTAATAAAAATATTTTCAACTTATTTTGGTACTTAGTTTTTACACTGCAATACTTTTTAGTTTGTAAAAACATAGAAAATCTAGATCAAAACCAAATGAGTTCAAATAATTAATTTGACATAAGATTTTTTTTATTGAAATACAAAATATCATTTATTTAATAATACTTCTATGTTTTTACTTAAATTTTGTTTTAAAATAAAGGTCTTTGTAGAAGCAGAAAATTAGGGCAAATCAAATTTTAAAATTTTAAGCAACCAAAAGTAAATGCTTTATTTTATATAAAAATAATTAATCATTTTTTCACCCTAATTTTTGAAATAAACAACTAGGCTATTACATCCTCACACCACTACTAAAGTTCAAAATTGCTGGTCCGAGGAGGAGGATCTCGAGGAACATCAAGTGCTTCTATCACTAGATCAAGGCTGAGACATTGGAGAAATGGTCCCTGCTGCATAACACAGACGGCGCAAGGTACAACATAATTACCGCTAATCTTGCAGAGATCAACAACTGGGTTCTTAGGGGCCTTCTATGCCCCTCATTGCCATCATCGAAGGTGTTCTGCACAGTACAATCGGCTATTTTCAAAAAGAGGCATGCAAATGCAACACTTCATGTCACCAACCCACAAACACCCTAATACGCGAAGATTACAGCGTATGCATGCAAAGACAGACAAGGGCCAGTTGCACACAGTGCACGTGATAGGCAATATGGAACATCATTTCAACATGCTCCTCCAGGATAAAGCTAGATTTAGGATAACTTGTTCTTTTGTCAACCACAAGGTATGCCTTGGAGATCATGTGAACCAACCTAGATGTATGTGCAACAAGCCAAAGCTGTTACATATCCATGCTCTCATATTCTTGCTGCATGGGGGATTGTGCATATGCACCCTTCGAACTTTATGTCCGAGTATTTTCTTTTAAAGGAGCAGGTGGCATAGGCGTGGTTTGGTGAGTTTAGGGGGTTCAGGGTTGTGGGTAACTTTGCCTCATTGGATATTACAAATAGAACCTGGATTCTGAATGTCGCCATGCTAAAGAGTGGGAAGGGTCGCTGGCAGAGTCATCAGATTACAAATGATATAGACGAAGCGCAAGCTGAGGCATTGAGTAGGCACTGTGGGCACTGCGGCTAATAGGGCCACATAGACAAACGATGCAAGACACCTGTTGAGGAGTAGGCACACCAGTATGGTTTGTCGTACTACTTCTTCGAGTGTGCAAAGTGGGAGCAATATTGGAAATCATTGTACAATGTGACCTCCACTTGTAATGTTCCTTGTAATGTTTATGTAACAATTGTGGTACTAGCCCATTTTTATTTCATGTACATAGTGCTGTAGCACATGTATCGTGCGTTGCATGTACTGTTTATGTTATTGTTGTGATACTGTCCCTTTTTCATTTCTTTTCAAAGTAGTGATGTTGGAGTGTACAACTATTTTGTTTGTTTCTTCAGAAGTTAAATTTACTCGTGCTTTACATTCATTGTTTTATTTGCGCGTATGTGCTAACTTGAAGTTGTTTTGCAGGTATGGCTCGTGACCCCTCGTAGATCGGAGTGGCCTTTTGGCCTCCTACAGAAGTAAATCGACTGGCTACATCGCACGCGTGTCATGTGCCACAACCTGCAGGTGGCCATCGTTATTGAGATTGAGAGGGAATCCTGCTCCATGTTTTGGGGAGATGACCAACAGTGCGGAGGTCACACACGAGGAGGTGGCCTAGGCTTTCCGTCGCGTCGCAGCTCGAGCCACACGTATGCTTGGCCTGTTGTCGTGCACCAGGCTGGTGGAGGTTGACCCACCAATGCCTGCTCCATAGTCAGTACGTTTGGCGACGTCGTCCCGTTCGGCAGCATAACAGGCAGGAGGGTTTGTGTGGCCATATGTGACACGACCTGATGAGGCCGGAGGTTCGGCCACACCATGACAAACACAGCCGTGGCCTGACGAAGCCAGAGGGTCTGCCTGGGCACAAGCCCATACCACACCAGTGTCGCAGTACGTGATTCCTCTAAACTCCATTGCCTTCCACATGTAGCATACTCAGGGTGCGTACGACCTGCCACACTACCCACAAGATGGCTTTTTACACGCCATGGTGCTAGCCTAGGGTACATCACATCGATGTTTGTTTGTTGGTATTGCCTTATATAATTAACTAACAATCTTTGCACTGCACGTCTTGATCTATTCTCCGTATTAGGGGCATCCCCAGGCGACCAGGACCACCACAACTACCTTGTGGATCCGGACTTGACACCTCAGCCCACACCCTATGAGGTTCTCTCCGGGTCACAGCTCGCCTGTGCCCAAGTACCCACACAGGCGATAGTGTTGTCCACCCCTCTCGGACCTTATGAGATTAGGCTGCCTGACCATCTTTCCCTATTGGGGCTTGAGGCACCGACACCCAGCGTAGAGGAAGACCAAGCGAGGCCGTACGGGAGGACACGGATCCGAAGTGGGCCGGGGTGGCGACAGAAGGGGTGCTAGGGGTGCTGCTGGGGTGGTTTAGTACAGACCTTCCGCCTACATTGGCTGTACTTTTGTTGTTCCTATAGTTCTTACATTTCTTACATACTATGTGATGTACAATTTACTATTGCGTTCTTATTTGTACTCCTTTTTATGATGTTTGTTTGTTCGATGTATATTGATGCCTCTACTTCGATGCACGTGATGCACCGTTGAAATAGTCCACTCAATGAATGTGCTAGCTTCATGGAACTTTACGACGGGGGACGCGATGGACAAAGTGACAAGTGTGTGAAGGAGGAAGCGGGCGAGGGGGGACACCACGGACAGAGTGACAAGTGTGCGTAGGAGGGAGGGGGTGAGGGGTGATGTCACAGACAGAGTGACAAATGTTTGCACACTGACAGGCCCTTCGATGGTACGAGAAAGAAGTTTGAGATCCATCTAAGGGAAAAGTACACACACTTCATCCTCACACGATGTAGTCATCCATTAACGGACAAAAAAGTTGCTACGATGTGAATACATTGAATATGTAACAACATGCATTACACATACATGTATCATACAAAGCACTATAGGTACCAACACGAACGAAAACAACACTTCTAGCACTACACTTCACTGACAAAGCAATACAGGTAATAGTGCGAATCAAAATAACACTCCCGGCGGTACACCTTGAACACAAGAAAGAAAATATCACACAACATTAAGTTAATGATGCTCTCCAGTCTATCAGAATGATTCGTGCCTACTGGTAGAATATGCCTTGCGCTACCCACATGAAGTATTCCAAAGGGGGCCGCCTCGGACGTGGCTGGCCGTTGTTGTAGTGGCACGCACATATGTAGTTAGGGTTCGTGCAACAGCATGTGAGATCATACGAACTTCCTATATTGATGACCTCCTCGTTGCCCCTCTCATGCTGCAACTATTAGCGAATGACATTGTTCACATTGTTCTTCTCGTTAAGACTATCAATCTGTGCCTTCAACTCTAATATTCGCTCCCATAATATCCATGTACCTCACAATATAGTGTTTATGGGGAGGATCGATCCAGCGGATGAAGTTGCATTTTGCCATCTACTAAAAATGATGATTAACATGGAAGCTCTATAGCAGTAATAGAAAGTAAACTATTAGCAATTTGTACCCCGAAATGTGGGCATGAGAAGAAACATCACCCACCATCGAAATGGCTCAACTCGTTGGTGTACATAGGTGGATGGAGAGTTTTTGGCCAAAATGGCAAATTTTGAAGTGTGATTAGCAAAAATAGCACCCTCGTTGAAGCAATGCAAAAATAGTGTTCTCATTTGCATGATCACTATGTAGTTGTAGCCACGGAATGATACATGGTGGAGCACCGTATGGTCACCATGCGGTTTTAGCCACGAGACAACACGTGGCGATGTATGCAGGTTAAACCCTTACTATCATGGTGCCATGTGTCATCCTGTGGCTAAAATAGCACGATGACCATGAGATGCTCTTCCACGAGTTGCTCCGTGGCATGTTCGCATGGTGACCGTGCAGACGAGAGCATCATTTTTGTAATTGCAGCTACGAGGATATCGTTTTTGTTAATCATACTTTAAAATTTGCCATTTTGACCAAAAACTCCATGGATGGATGGACGTTTTGCGGTGTCAACTTAATTGCTAGACTTTGTCTTGTATGTACTAGGAAGTAATTCTTCAAAGAGGACACGCATGAGTACTGACCAAGTTTTTTAGTATGCAAGGCATTTTCTGGTCACGAATTACTGAATTAGTCTGTTTGAACATATTCCATCCAGATGGGTCTACATCTATGATCAATGTTTGTGTTATTTAAATTGCACATATACAACTTAATAATATAACTATATAAAGTACATCATGCGATTCATATGCTTAGCAGCCTCAATTAATTGTTAGTCTGTTACTTTATAAAAACCATGTGGGAATCCACCGTAGCACAGAACGAAAAATGTGATCACACAGAACACACACAAGGATTTATTTACAAGACTCAGCAATAGTTGTATCCCCAGAAGCCGAATCGTATAAGGCATTTCTTTTCATGATTAGGGTCGATCAGTGGCATAATTTCTACCCCGGTTACATATAATTTATACCTTTGGCAACTAGTTACTGTTTTCCAAGAGAAAGGGATTGATTATGATGAGCTATTCTTCCTGGTTACAAGGCATATTTCTAGAAGGATAACTCTTGCGCTGATAGTCAATTGAGATTTGCATTTGAAACAAATGGATGTCAAAACGATGTTTTTGTATAGTGATCTTGATGAGCTTATCTATATGGAGTAGCCAGTAGGGTTCACTGAACCGGAAAATCAATATCTAGTTTACAAGTTAAAGAAGTCATTGTATAGGTTGAAATCATATCTAAGGCAATGATTCAAAAGTTTTGACTCCTACATATTGCAAATTGGTTATAGACGATGAGACTACGACTATTGTGTTTATGTTCGACACTTAATGATGGTTCATTTATTTCTTTTGCTACTATATGTTGATGATATGCTAATTGCTACAAAGCACATACATGATGTGATTGGTTAAAAGGGTTTGCTAAGTCAGGAGCTCAATGAAATTATGGTTGTCTTTGGATAGTCCCACATCGCTTGTAGGAGGAGAAAGCATGATTTATAAGGGTGAGAGAGTAATGAAACAGTTCGAGATTCTTTAGTTGTTGCTCTGTAGTTGGGTTTATAGATATAACGGTTCAATGACCTAGGACCGGGACACTGTTTAGCGTCAAATGACGCTACACAACAGTCTAAGCCTCAACTATGCTTCATATTAGCAGAAGAAAACACCTAGACTAACAAGAGCACCGCCATTTGTAATTGCACCTATTTGCCCCCTAAACCACAACCCACAGTCTTCATGATTCGCACAGAAGAATTAGTGCATGTTCTTTTTTTTACTACGATTTATGACTTTTAAGCTATTTGTAAGAGAGAATACAGAGTAAGAGAAATCCGTGTGTAGTTTTGGTCAACATAAATAAAGTTGTTACAGTGTGTACTGCAATCAACTTTAGAACCTACTTTAAAAAATACTTTTTTAAAATCTAGTTATTATATAAAAGTCGAAAAGTAGTGTTTAAAAATCGAAAAGAAGATACCCTAATTTTTGCATGCGCCAACATCCATGATCTCGTTGACATATAATACAGTACTGTGCGACCGTACATTCGATTTGATCAACAAACGCTTCCTCCCTCGTGGAGACGAGTCAATTGCCACTCACAACTCTTCAGCGTCGACCTAATAATGCGTTCATACGCCTGAAGAAATCCTCACGAAATCACAATCTGCAGCGCATACACTTGTCTCTTTTTATTTTTAGTTTTTGTTAAGGAGCATGAGGTTCTCATCGTGCCATCAGAAAACAAGTCGAAGAACTCAAAAGGTATACTTATATGAAAATAATCAAAGACGATCTAGTTCTCATAGCCCGTACTAGCTACTGCGACTACTTCGGAGGACTCAAGTTGCACTGGTAGGTCGTACCACAGTTAGTGCTACTTGAAGTACGGTTCAGAAAAAAAGGGAAGAGTTGTGGAGGGGCCTCTTATCGGTGGGCCCGAGCTCGAGGCGTGGAGCAGGCGCGTCCACACGTAGGCGGATGTGCTTGGGGCCTTTTGGTTGGTTCGTGGACGCGAGTGTGGCCTATCCACCGTCGTTGATCTGCTAGCCGACGGTGTCGCGCTGAGATATCTTTCCGCGGTCGTTGGCGCGGTGCGATCTGGACCACGAGGCTGACCGGCCGGGCCCGCGAAGAATCTGCGCGGACCGGGGCTTTTCTGCTGTTCTGCTTTTGGCGTGACACGTCGACTTGCATTTAAGTCAACGGCCGGAATGAGCTCCACCGACGGTGGGGTCCGGCCTGACCTGATAATCGAAAAGAAAGGCAAACTCTGCTAAATTTCATCATGATCATATGATGATTGTACTAGAAAATAAAGCCAAGAAATAACGCCCCGCTCAGTTCGGCGACCGAACGTCGCGTTGAGCAGCAAAAATACTGTTTAGCGTTTTGTGTTTATTGTGCATGTTTTGTCTTTATTCAAATTTTTTTTATTTTTTAGTATTTTTGTGTTTTGTTTTTTTTTCTCATATTCCTTTGCATTGTCCGCTCTAGATTAGCGTGCTGTTTTTATTTTTATATTTTTTTTAATTTAATTATGCCCAATAAGCTAACTTAGCTACAGTGTTTTTTCAGCCAGCTACAGTGTTTTTTCAGCAAAAACCAAAAGCCATCGCTATTCCGATCACCCCCTAAGACATGTTTGATAGAGCTTTGATTTTGATGTTTCAGCTTATGCTCTTATCTAAGAATCTCTTTAAGAATCTGAAGCTAGCTGAGGAAACTATTTGGCTAAGATGTTGACTCCCAAAAACTATAAAAAAGATGATTGATGAAAAAAAAAGTCCATGCTACCTCTGATTCTTACTCCTTCTTAGTTGTACACAAATTTTTAAAATTTCTTTTTAAATTCCTCATGACCGAGTTAATTTGAGTGCTATACCAAAATTAGTGCAACCAAGTTCACTCAATTAGCAAAAAAACATTCTAAAAACTTCAGTAACAAAATACACCATCATCTGACAAATAGTTTGTAGATGTGAATTGAGAGAAAATTGATTGAACCATGTGAAATCTCATGCAATAAATTGATCCAGTTCTACTCAAGAATCAGTCTCACAGCTCAGCCAAGGGCAATCTCTTATCCTTGCGACTGAATTTCTTTACAACTGTATACAATATTTTTAAAATGCTTTACAATCGTCACATCCATATAACACATGTTTATTCAAGCGAATGAACTGAAAAGGAATCAATATGAAAAAAATTATAGTGTTTTTTGTTTTAGAATCTACACAATTTTAGATACAATTCAACCAATTCGACAATACCCTTTGAAAGTTTACACATATCTGAAGATTTATGCACAAAACTTTGACTCATTGTACAAGTATATATGTTAAAAAAGATCTCTAAACACAATGACAACTCTGTATAAAAACAACTAAAAACTACAATATGAGTGAATTGAAGCCTGTTTGGTACATTTTCTGGCGCCATCTGTCCTCCTTTACATTGAAGCTTGCAGGTTCGGTGACTTCAATGTGGCCCCATTTGTCCACAGCAAGCCTCATTTATCCTTCGAACATATCAATCTTTGCATTACGGATAATGACAGTGCTGTCAGGCTTCAACAAGTCAACTATCAAAAGGTATATGCTTGTTAGATATTACCCAAGTAAAACCATGTTCACTAAATCAGTCAAAAAGATATTCATGAATTTATGTTCAACATAATTACAATGAGCTCTAACACGCATGAGTTGAGGAACTAACAAAATTCAGTAAAGCATCTAGAAGGAACAGGTCACATTAAGAATCTAATTTTGTCCATGTATATATATCCGTAAGCATGCAAAGTATACGCGCTTATCATATGATCATTTATAAATTATGCTTATCACCGTAATCGACATAATTTTGGATGTGAAATGATGTCCAAAATAACATGATGTGCACACTATGCGAAAAAGCATGTTAGGATCTCAGACAATACACTCTTATGGACAATCAGCAGTCCAATAATAACATAATGATCTTCCGATCAGCATAAGACAATATGTGCTTGAAAGCCTATATTGTTATGCATGTGAATGAATATTGTAACACCGATTGGCAAGTAAGCCTGGGTGAACTAGGGAAGTTTGAAAGTTTCCCTGTCATGTGGTGTTGCATGATATTGTCTGTAGACATAGAGCTTCCAAGCAAATACGTCTATAATAGATATAAAAAAACTAGCCTAAATGCAGTCAAAGAGAAAAACATTGCACAATTTCATATGCATTAACATAGAAAGATATACAAAGAAACACCTATACTATTTGTCAAACTAAAATTTTGACGGGACATCAACACCTTTCAAGTTCAATCTTATCACCTGGCTACACCACGGGATCAATTTTTACATTCTCACAATCCAATTCCAAGGATGATAACATTGTTAATTTTGTACAAAACAAGGACAAAAAATGTGAATGCATACAATCCAACAACTATTATACTACATGAATCTTTCACTTTAGTTGTGCTAAAACCGATGTCCTGCGGTATGTGGAGTACATCAACATAATCTTCACTGATGTTAGATAAAAACAACATAGTGTTGTGCAATAATGTACCAATCTAACAATAAGCAATTGACTTCAACAAATTTCCCAAGTCAAAGGATTACTCACATGTAGACATGCATGGCACCAAAGAATAGATTACTACTACACAGAAGGGCCAGATCATACCCTGCTCGTTGCAGGCGGTAGTGAAGACAATGCACCTAGTCTCATTGCCGATGAGGCACTCTGTGATCCTCGTGGGCCTTGGTAGAGGTGAGGTGCTGTGGATTTGGCGCAAAGCGGGGAGGGTGGCCGGTGTGACCAAGGTGGTGGTAGATTGGGTAATGAACGGATCTGGCACCGAGGGGGAGGGTGGTATGGTATATGATCAAAGATAATTGATTAGAAAAAGATGAATAGGAAAAGGTTCTAAAGTTCATGCCTTCTAAAATAAATTACCACAAATTATAGCAAGATAAGATTTTAATGTAATGTTAAACCTACATAATTTTAGAAAGACTGAAACATCACAAGTAATAATCTCTACAAATATATCTCTAGCATAAGTAAATATGATAATCTTAGCAATCACACAACTAGAAATAGAACTGTCGAAAGTAAAGAGAAATAGGTTACCAAAAGGCACACGATGTTTTACCGTGGTATTCAGAAATTTGCCGGTTTCCCCTAATCCACATTGAGGAAAACCCACACAACTTAGACTGGCTCTACGAATTAAGACTCAACTTCTCAATCCACTAGTGATTGTCCTTTCTCCACTCCAGAGATGGTGGATACCAAACTACTCACAAGTCGGCACCGGACCTCTTCACAATTTTCTTGAATAGGCCACATTGCAATCTCCCACTAGGCCATCTAGGTGCCAGCAAGCACCAAGAGTAATAAACCACAGTTTCACTTGACGGTAATCAAGTACCAAAAATCAATCTAAGGTGATAATGCACTTGATGTTAGCTCAACTATCTCAAATAAATGCACAATATAAAAATAAGGTGTGAAGTATTTATACTTCAACTAATCAAATATAACCGTTACATAAAACAATCCTAAAAAATCAGGATGAGCAGTAGTACTGCTGTACAATTTGCGAAACTACCGCACATGTATTGTAGCAGTAGTAACGATTATATCAGAGCGTTAGAACTAGCCATTTAAATTTAGCGCGATACTTCTGCCGTTAAAGGTGCGGTAGTTCCGATCTTCAGAAGTTCGAAAGTTTTGGCGCGGTACTTCCATTTACTTTGAAACCGAAGGTTAGCGCTCTCTGCAAAAAAATGTACTGTCCAAATTTTCGGAGCTTTTGTGTTTCGGTAGTTTCACTCAAGATGTGCAGCACTTCCGTTCTCTGGTAGTTCCGCCGTTGATCTCCGGTACTTCTATTTTTCAGAGAGATAACATAATTCCGAGGGTGCTCTTTGGAAAAAATATACCGCCTATTTTACACTGGTACTTCCAGCGTTTTCACTCCAGTGCTTCCAATATATTTGTCAATGCATAGTTTGGCTATCAATTTTAGTTTTAAGTGCATGCATGATCCTAAATTGATCCCATGGCACAAGAACATTCTATCAAGTTATTAGCCATGATCCCTCTTAATAGTACAATATTTATCCTATAGTCCGGTCTACCGCCTTTTCTCCTTAGACCGGTAAAAGCAAAGAGAAATAAAAAATAAATTCTAGACTGCTTATACTTTTATCTTGAGCTATATTGATCTTCATGTTGACCTTTAGCATGTATCTCATATTTATCATTTGAACTAAACATTTTAAACACTTAGTAAATATGTTGGTCTCATATTCACATAATGTCATTAATTACCAAAACTATTTTTAAGGGCCTAGATGCTTTCATAGGGCGACAGGATGGGACCGGCCAAGCGGGTGCAAAACAGAGCTATCACTGGTGGGGCAAGAGGATGGGACCGGCCAAGCGGGTGAGGGACGGATCTGGATCTAGGGCGACCGAGAGGGTGGGGAGGGCCACCGGCGGTGAGAGGTGGGGTTGATTGGGAAGACGGTGGCAGAAGGGGACTGATGGGGACAACGATGATGGGAGGTGAGAGAGGGGGGCAGCGAACTTGAGAGGTAGAGAGATGGGGAGGGGAGGCTGAGGGAGAGGGAAGGGGTTGGCGATTCGCTCGAGCGCTCGGGGGTAGGCGGCGATCGCAATTTGTGGGTAATAATGTGCAACTCCGAAGGGCACTTTCATTTCTAGGGATTGGTTTCTTACGAGAATACATGGAAGGCAGCTTCTCCTCTCTAGGGGAAACAGAATTAGGTCATTTTGGGAAGTTATGTGTTTGGTACAGCTCCATGAGAATCTAGTGAGAAGTTAGGAGCATAAGCTATACCAAACACCCCCTAACTCTGTTGAAACACATGCATGCGGTAAGCTCTAATCCACTTGAATATCCATAAATTCTCGGTTGCTTCAATTGCTTAGGTCCTATCTCAACTAAACAAATTGGTCTCCCTCCTATTGTGCATCAATGCACTATTACAGTCTATGATACTACTTCCCATGTTTGGACATATATGGCACCGCTCATTTCGGCTTCAATTTATGGCTTCTGGCTTATTTTTCATTATTTTTAAATTTTGTCTTTTTCTAACTTTTTGGTTTTAGGGGGCTTTTTTGTCTTTTCTTTTTTTTCGTGTTCGTTTGTATTGTCTATGGTGGGCTAACCTATTTTTTCTATTTTTATTTTTTTTAAATTTAATTGTGTCAAATAAGTCACCATCAGTTACAGTATAATTTCAGCCAACTACAGTATAATTTCAAATGTAAACCAGCTTATTTCAGCCCAACCGAGCGACCCTTAGTTCAGAGCACGTACTGGTGCGAATAATGTGTCCGTAGTGCAACCCGGGCCACACTGTAGCACGGTAGTAGTGCACTGTGGCATACTGTAGCCCGTCGTGTATGCAGAGTGGCTCTGTGCGTTCGTTCAGTGGACAAGAGATGGCGAGGGCGTTGGCAGCTTCGCACGGTCGGCAACGCAGCACGACATCCCCCGCTCGCTGCTCCAAACATCCAGCCAGGCATGAGTGAGGGCCATAAGATTCTTTTTAGTTTGAATTTATAACTTATGATTATAACTTATATTTTTTAGACTGGTTGTTAAAAGTCATGCTAAGTTTAAATGTTTGAAAGCTAGTTACTGTAAAAAAAATTAAAAAACAGTCAAAAGAAGTGGCCCTACCTCACCCGCACGGTGCAGTGTGTGGCTGCGCGGCTAGGCTGCTAGGGCATGAAGAACTATTCCTTCCCGGTGGAAAACTAACGTACCTCTACTCTGGTTGAACTTGGTACTACTAGCATGCTGAATGCATAGTTGCTAACGGATACTACTCTATAGATCCTACAGAAGTCGCTGATGTCTTCCTTCTCTTTCCTGGACGGAGATGAATGATGATGCACGGGAGGGGTTAGTTGGGGTGGCAGCGTCAGCACGCACCATGGTCCATGGCCGGTGCGCGCGAGCTGCCTCGCGTTGGTTTTTTGTCCTGCCGCTCGCCGAGATGGGGACCTGGACCGGAGACGCTTTTAGATCCACTAAACATGTGGTAATAAGAAACTGCTCGGAACCGCAGCTGTGGCCGGCAGGAGGACACGAGGTCCTCGTGCTCGTGCTCGTGCCGCCGTCCGTCCAACCCGTACTACTTTGGCCCCCTCCATGGCTTCGTCAGCTACTGCTAGCAGTGGCGCCGGTAGTAGCCAACCCACACAGCAAAGAGATTGCATGCCTGCTTGCCTGCCTAATTCACAGTTTTATATGCTAGCTTTGTAGACAGTCACCGAATCATCCTTGAGATCGCAGAGATCACGAAGTCTGTTCGGAAGGAAACGTGGATGAACATAGAGAAAGAAGTGGGATGAGAATAGCCATCGATCGATCATTCTGTAGCAGAAACTTGGGCTGTCCATGATCAGACATGTAGACTGACCTGGACCGGCCAAGAGAATCTATACACATGTGCCGGCAGTGATCGATCTCGCATCCAAGAAAGCGAGGAACAGCCGCATATGCAACTATGCACACCAGCCATGCCTAATTTGCCTCGTGCGGTACGACTGGAGAAACTGAACTGAACTGAACCGGAGAGGTAAAAGAAGGCGTCTTAATCGGAGTAGCAACCGGTAGCTGCTATGCTACCGTGTCCTCTCCTGGCACCATTCATTCTGCAAGTAGTTCCACGTACTGTCTCCTCGTACGGATCAGTTACGTGTTGCCCGGAGGAGCTAGCATTTACGAGCTTGGGCAAGTGAGAGGTTGGATGTTAGGCCAGACAGCACTGGTTAAACACATAGCCTAGCTTTCGTTTTAGCACAGACAGGCTACCTCTTGAAAACGTTAGTGTCATCGCTTGATGAATGATTACTACTAATCAAGCTGGTGGAGGCCAAGAAATTAAGTCTGAAATACTCAAATCAACAGGCAAGTTGCAACCGCACGGACAAGACATGTCTTGGCTCTTCGTGGCCTCTTCATGAGGTACGTAGTTCAGTTACGTATTCGGAGTATAGACAGCGCCGTGTACGTAGCACATGCAGCATGGAGCACCAAGATTAAATGGACTTACATGTGGTAAAACAGCATGATAATCATCATGGTTTCCACCATTTCTTGTTCTCCATGGATTTTGAGATCTGCTGGGCAAGGGAAGCAAAATTTTCTGACTCGCTCTCGAGCTCTGCAGATTGCTGGCTTATTCTCTGTTAAAGAAATACGATCAGTTAACACTTACTCCACCACCTGCCACTGCACGAGCTTATCTTTTGCATGAGCTGCAGCAGCAGGAGCGTCCTGCAATGGAATTCAGAGTTGAATAAATCAACAAAAGACAAGTAATCGACAATGCGAGCCAAACTGGAAAATACCCTGCCAAATGTATATTTGGTGAGGATCTCTTGGGTGCTTTTCATTTTTGGTTTCTGAACATCACTTGGTCCTTCAAATAGTCTCTCATTTTCTAGCAAATAGTAGACACTACAATTAGAAATGTAGTTATAGGTCTCTTTTTAATTTATAGCTTATAACTTGCAGCTTATGGCTTTCTCTAAACAAACAAATAAGACGACTTTTCCGTTGTCTTTTCGAATCAGCTTATCAGGACAGCATTTTCGAAGCGATTTATCGACATTCGATTTATTTATACAAACACCTACGCTATAGCCATAAGTCTTCAGCTGCAGCTGAGCCACCCATATCCTTCAAACTGCAGGATACCATTGCCCAACCTGTTTTGTTTTTCTTATTAAAAATAGATGTAGAGGATGATGCTGGTGCTGGCCGTACTTCATCATCGATCTTTATGTCCTCTGCATTGAATTGTGCTCAGTGTTACAAGACCTTCAGGCTTCAGGTAATTGTTACAGAGAGAGAGAGAGATCTCACCAACTGTCAATTCTTCCTTTGGTTCATTAATGTTTGCCATTGACGGTTGAACAGATTGGAATTTTTTTAAAGAAAGACGCCTCTAACTGTTCACTTAGGTTTTGTCCGGTGAATCTTCCTTTCAATTCCGCATTTTATATGAATCCTTGCATGATGCCACGATGAACTCCAGCTACTATATCCTGCATTAGAAATTTCATTCGAAGCCAACATAGAGAGGACGCAGAAAAAACAGAGACAAGATCAAATAAAGCTCAACCGGCCTCCTTATCTGGTTGCCGAAATCCAACAAAGCCGATGGACACAATAGCTGCGCACCATGCAAGACATGCAATAGGTACCTGAATCCATTCTCATAGGAAGAAGATTGCAAATTCAGATCCAATTGCCTGCGATGGAGGATGGACGCACAGCGACGTGAGAAAGGCAGCCTTGTTCTAAGCTGTGAAATTCGACATAGCAGAGGTGAATTTGAGTTCCCAAATAAAGCTTGGTGCTATTTTTGGGCAGCACAAGACTCAGCTGTCCTGGCCATGGGCATTGGGACAAGGATCCAAGACAACCATCGCCCGGCTTACGATATGCCTACGCAATTTATCCATTTAGAGCGCGCAGTTCTGTATTCACATAATAATAGGGCTACTGAAGACACGGGAACCGTGCAGTCTAATCTGGTGCTACAGATTAATAACTTCAATTTACAGTACTAGAAGGTAGGGGCCAACCGTGCCTCACCGCACAAGAGTAAATGAGGCCGGCAAGGAAACTGGACCATTCTCATCAAGTGTTTCAAATTAACTTCAGTTTACAGGACCAGCAGGCCAACCTGCTTCCTTATTTAATCTAGGCCTACCTGCTTCCTTGTTGGTAGTTAGTGCTCATATGGACTTAAGGGCCCGCTAGTTTTTGGCGATGTTCCTGGTTTTTAATTTACTATTTTTTAATTTCATCTTTCTCTAACTTTTTTTAGTTTTTCAAGACTTTTTTGCCTTTTTGTTTTTCATATTTCTTTGCATTATCCGTGATGGGCTAACCTTTTTTTATTTTTACATTTTTAAAATTTAATTATGTCAAATAAACCACCATCAGCTATAGTAAAAAAATAAACTGACTACAGTAAAAAAACTATAAGCCATCGCCAAACTAAGTGCCTGTAAAAGATGAGATTTATAGCTTTTTTTTATACTATAGTGACTAAAAATGTATTGTAGCTGCTGTTAGTTTTTTCAGTGTCTTAAATTTTTTAAAAAAATATTATCACGGACAATACAAAAGAATAAGGGGAAAAAAGAAAAGACAAAAAACCCTAAAAAATCCAAAAGGTAGAAAAAGACGAAACTAAAAATCTAGAAGTTAGAAGCAAAAGCTTGTTGGAGCGGGGTTGGGGTGCTTATTCTTGCTTATAAGTCCAAGCTTATAACTTATTTGACATTGTTTGGATTTTGTGCACAGTAACTGATGTTAGATTTTTCAATGTAATTAAATTTAAAAAGAAAAAATAGGTTATATCATCACAAATAATGTAACAATACAGGAAAAAGAAAGAAAAATTAAAAAAGCTAAAAAAACTAGAAAAAGACGAAATTAATAAGCTATATGCTAAAAACTTAAAAGCCACCCCTATATCTACTCTGACAGTGGGTAAATAACTTACTATGAGTTTTACATTCAATTTCTAACCAAAAGGGCAGGAAATTGGACAAGAAACAAAGATCAGAAACTAGATCAGACCACACAAGCGGGGTCTAGAACAAAACTGCTTTCCATTTGCTTTCACCGAGGCCACCACTCCGGCTGTCAAGCCCATGCAGATAACGGACGAGATGAAGTGCTGTGCGTTCCGTCCAACTGCAGATGAGATGAGATGAGATCAGTAATACATGAACATGATACTAAAAATCTGAACCTGACTGAAGATGAGTACGAGAAGGCAGACCTTGACTAAGACTGAACGTTGTCACAGTAATCCCACCAATTATGATTGCTGACGCCACAGGAAGATACTGCAGTTTGTTTTCCCAACAATTGCAAAAGGAGAGATCAGAAGCACTAACATGGTTCATGCAAGTATAGTAGTTGAACCATAGAAGAGTGGTAACCTAATCCACATAAGAGAAATGAAAATGCCCAACACTAAGGCAGGCAAAATATTAGCCGCTTACCGGTGCAGATTCAAATCCACCAATTTGAAAAGGAGGAGCTGCTTTTCCTGACTGTGTAGTAACCGCTGATAAGGTCTAGAGCATCCTGAAGTTGGAAAATGAAGTATTAAAAGAACCACATGATTAGCACAACTTTGTAAAATAGCAACTTTAGTAATAATCAGAAAGGCGTTAGAAGTGATAATCTAGCATGAAGCACAGGGGCAAGAGTAAGTTATTATTACTTGAAATGGCTGATTTTGCGCATGAAGTTAATTAAATTTTTATCTGAAATTCGAAATCAATATATCATGTGTTGCATCCTTAAAAATGGAGGAAAGGAATAATGCAATGGACCTTTGCTACACCACAGCACATGAAGCTTAGCAAAGTGTTCCAACAAATGAACTGTATTACAAGCTCATAGAAGAAACAAACCTAAAAAGGATGGTTCACAAATAAAAGTACCGCAGCAATTGATGATAGAAAATATTAGGTAAGATAGTTCCTACGGAATATCAGAACAGACAATATGGCTGCCACTTACTTGTCGCACTCCGTCATGAAAATTATTTAAATAATATCGTGAAAGAGCACCCATGCCATCTTTAATTAATCCAGGTAATGTCTGCTTTCCGCACCTGTGTTATTTAAGTTTTTGTCCTGGAAGTTGCTAGAATGTAATATCCCGAAAAATCTGCATCCGTTGATCAACAAGATCCCAATAACGATATCTCTTATACTCAGCACTATAGCTCAGAAAAACGCATTCAACAGACCGAGCGGTCAGCTTGATGTGCTCACAAGGTGGAAGAAAAACATAGCACATATACTCAAAGAGGTGAAGGCTAGAATAATCAGGAATCTTATCATATAGACGTTCAACTGGAATCCTACCTTGAAAAGCAAAGGAGAATTGAATGTTGATCAGAAAAGTTGCAGTAGAAACAGTCTCAACCTAGAAGTGTGGTGGAACATCAAAAGCAAGCATAAGAGTATGAGCTGTCTCAAAAAGATGACGATGCTTTCATTCTGAGCATGAGTATCAGGACAAGAAAACTGAGAGAAAGAGCCATGCTCTGCAAAAAAAACAACGAAGAACTCCCGACAAGTACTCCCCAACAGAATCAGCATGAAAAACATAAATAAGATGACAAAACAGTACAGACCATAGTGGCAAAAGTCTTGTAGATAGATAAAACATCACTATAAGATGACATAAAGTATATCCATGTATGCCAAGAAAAATCATCAATAAAAATGATATAATATCGATAACCTCCTTTCAAGATGAAGGTTCTCATACATCAAAATAAACAAGATCAAAAAGACGCTGAGACACTCACTCGCTAGAAGGATAGGGGAGTTGAAACTATTTGCCAAGCTTACAACCCTAACAATTGGGAGAAGCATCACTAGGCACAGATCCATAAGCGCTATGTTGTGAGATACATTGATATATTGTAGGAATGAATCTTATAGTTGGAGATGCAGATTGACAATCTTAAAGAGAACGATGACATCCGCTAGCAGATACAGCGCGAGAGAGGCAACGAGATCATCAACATATGAAGTTCGTATGATTCCATATGTTGTTGCGTGAACCCTGGCTGCATATGTGCATGCTATTACAAAGACGGGTAGCCATGTTCGAAATGGCCCCCTTTGCAACACGTAACGCGAGGCACCTCCTACTAGTAGCCATGTCCTTGCATTTATTCGTGACCATAATGTAATATATTGCACAATACATCGTGTGTACCCGCTTGTAATTAGTTTGTTGTACCGTATGCTCGCACTTCGTACTTTGCAGTAAGTAGTTTTATTTTTGTATCGAAAATGCATTAACCAAATTGCAATTCATCCTTGCACGATACAGTCATCCATTTATAGAGAAAAAATGAGTTACTACGGTATATGCATGCATATACAAAAATAAAAGTAAAGCATTCTAACATTTCAAAAATAAAGTGAAAATAAACCGCAAACATGTTCGATACATTTCAACAAGACAACAAACAATACGAATACATCTGAACACATTACAACATTCGGAGAATATGACGTCACATGCAGGAAAAAGAGGTCGCTATGGGATATTGCTCGAACTAGCTCTGTTTGAGCAGTTGCCTATGAAGTCACCGATCATCTTGCACAGCCTACATCGAAGGCATCTAACCCGTTGATCATACTGAATCCGTGTCATTATGGATATGGATAAAAAGTCATGCCTATGCAAAAGTTTCTCAAGTTTAAATGTAATTTTCTTTGAGGAGACACCTTCCAGAAAACGTTGGTTTTTCCAACGAGCTGGCCCCACCCCTGCGGCACAAAAAATTGCCGGATGATTGTCTAGCTGCATGATCGTGTTAGTATTGATCGCCACAAATCAGTTGAAGGTGCAGCTTCCGGTTTAGCGGCGACTTGATTCAGTTTCGAGGCTGTTGCATGCAACTACTTTGTCGGTGCATATATTAGGTCTCGTTCGTATTGGTTTAATATGAATATTTAGTTTTTTGGAACTATTTTTTCATTATTTTTTTTGCTCTCGTCTCGCTCTGAGTATAACCCAAGGGCCACAGGAGATTGTGTACCTATTCCTTTCACTCCTATCTCATGTATACATCTCTTTCTCACTTTTTACATCACTCATTTTCTTTTTCTAAAAACCACTTTCTTTAGTTGTTACTATTTATTTTTAGTTAAAAGTCATAACCAATACGGATATCTCCATGGTACCTAGTGCCCTCGTAGACGCCTCTTCGAGTTACCGTGTATTATCGTTGAATAAAGATGTAGTGTCGTACGAGTATACGAAGTATTGCAGCTTTAGTTGCAAGCTTGCCGGACAGGAGTTGAGGGGCGGTACCGACCAGCCGGAAGGTGTTTCGGCCGTCTGGGCCTTGGTGAGCCGCGCGTCGGCCGCGTTGCGCGTGAACCGGCAGCAGCAGTGCCCCGCGCGCACGTCTCACGGCCCAGCCGAGCAGGCCTAGGAGGCGACACCGCGACAGGCGCGCGGCGGGAAGGAATGCTCTATGAGACGATGGTGCAACGGCCCACGGCCACGGGCGTCCGGGCAAAAAGCGGGGCGCATTGCGTAGGGCGGTACCCATCATCTGACATACTATCACATATCAAATAGAGTTCTGATGGAATGAGCGTACGTTCTTTTTAACTCCTCCAAAAGAATTTTAGTTTTTATTACAATACCTAACTTTTAAACAGAATATTTTTAGATAGAATCTATAAGTTAATTATAGCACACATTAAAAGCCTAACATCTATACCATCCAAAATCGCAAGTGAGTATCTCTCTCCGTAATATCTGTCGTAAACAACTAAAACTCAAAAATTTCAGTCAAAAATCATAAATCACAGCAAAAAAAATACAGACTCTCAATACATGTACTAGCATTCAAGATTCTTTAAAAAAATGAACAGCGATAGATATTGTACCATGCTATCCGCACTTAATCTTCATGTGCATGGTTAAATGACAGGTATCCATAATTTGTTGAGAATATCCTTCCTAGAATATTATACGTCACTTCCTCCAAAATCAAGGTTTTAATGATGACAGTAAGTTGCTTGTCATTGAAGTGTTGTTCGGAGTGTTCCATCTGAAATGATGCTGCCCACTGCAAAAGGCAGACACCAGGAGGCCAAAAGCAGTTTCTGACCTAAGTGTGGAGCACACAGTTTGTTGGAACAGTACGTGTAGCCGGTGTAGGAGCTGCAACTATAGCTAGCACCTTTGACAATCCTCAGATCAAGGTTGGCTGTCTCAACTAGAGCTGAGTTAGATCGTACCATGTTGGTACGGTCCAAGTCTATCATGTTTTAGATCGCTCTGTGCCATATTGGCTCCGTCTAATTATTCCACCGTGCCACGTTATGTCGGTCCGTCTCATCTCCGATCAAACCTAAGTACGGCCTAAAGCCCATCATACCGACGTTCGTGCCATGTCAGCATAAGCCTAGCCTAAAATAACTATACACGACAAAGGCGACGGTGACGATGGTGACAGTGACCGTTATCTTTTTTTCTTTAGTACCGTCTCGTTAAAAGCTAGTTGAAAATAAATTAGTTGCATAAAAATATGGGCACGTAATGATGTAAATATTTCAAAAAAAAAATTTTGATATTTTAAAATACAATGTTAATGATTTGTTAAAAACATTACACCCCAGAGTGGGGTTCCCCGAGAAAGTAAAAGAGTACAGTAATAATATATGTACATACTAACTATAATAATATGCATACATAGTATTTACTCATCAATGCCTAGGTCGTTCATACGTTCGAGGTTAGCGTACACCTATATGATTTTAGAATCCTCCTGTTGATGTTGTTGCCGCTATTTGGCTAATTCTCAGTCCTTGACACATGTGATTGCCTCCACCAACTAAGGCGTGAGGGATGATTTCTTTGCTTCGATTATTCTTTCTACCATGTTGAATGTCACTTCTGAAGAGACGGTGAATACCGGCACCAGGAAAATATCCCATGCAAAATGTGACAGTACAAAAAATATCCGCTTGTTGGCCTCATTGGCCCTGGACCTCCCTGTTACTCTTCATAGCCCTCTGTACCATCTATATAACGGACATCTATGCTGTAGTCTTTCATACTTGGCGAGAGCTAACGTGATGAGGGCAACAAGGTCCTGATCTTTCGATAGGATGATAACTTCGATTTAGAGAAGAACGACTTTGACGATGCGGCTACTAACTGATCACGATCAGAACACCAAACAATCGCTAAACCACACTCTGAGTCGTTATCAACCGTGTCAAGATCACGGTTGACATGACCACGAAGGTCAATTCCAGTATGTAACCGAAGAACACGTAAGAACAAGATACTCAATATGGTGGTATTCCAAATAAGGATCTTGATTGAATGGTCTAGTCGACACACGCAGAAGATACAAGTTGCAACACAGGCAAACTAAACATAATCGAAATCTAAGAAAACTAGAGTAGTGCAGCCTCCTTAAATAGGGGAGTGGAAATCGTACAAAACTAAGAAACAAGAGGGTTGTACTATTTATTACTATTCACATAAATAGTATCATGACTGTGAATAGTAGGGGTAGCACATTCTTCTTGGGCCCAAGCATTACAAGGCCCGGTTTGGTCCAAACAGATGGTATAATAATTTATTTTGATGATTGTAGAGTATATAGAAAGAATTTGCAGGCAAGGTTGGATCCATTAGAAAGAGAACAAGAAAAGCTTTCTATCAAGTACTCATGGATCTCAAACGGACTTCGTATGTGAAAGTTATGCTCGTTTGAAGTTGGACCTGTCAGGCTGAATCCGAATTGATCTAGAGGCCGAATTGGATTCCAAAACGTGTCCCACTTAAACTCTGGCTTGAATTGGTCCAAAAGTGATGTGGTGACCATAAGGAAGAGTTGGGGGAGACGTTGATATGATCTTGATATGTTGGTTGACTTCCCTTTTGGTAGACCCCAACTACGAGCTCGTAGTGTTGATGTAATCCTCCTTGTATAGCTGTATAAATATGCATTTTCATTATTAGGTAACATCATATAGTTCATATGACATAAAGGCACTCCTAAAAATAAGCTCACCTGATAATTTAAGTGATGCGTAGGAACTCTTGTAATTAGAACAACAAGCAGTACTAATATGGTTGTATCCACCGGGGTCATGTCCTCATCACAACGAGTATCAACGGGATCGGAGCCAGAGAAGGACCAGGAGAGCGACGACGAGAGCTTACACTAAGTCTCCTTGCTACCCTTTTCGTGCTTCGACTTCTCTGCATACCGCTTGGAAGCTCCTTGGTACTCTGACTTCTTGGTAGTATAGTGGATAAATGATAATTGGTGAATAAATAGGGACTTCGGGAGTGTAGATAGATGTTGAAGAAATGAAGAGTGTAGAGGGATGGAAGATTGATTAGTTTGTGAAGAAATAAGAAGTCTAAACATTGCAGAAAGAAATAAGAAGTCTGAGCTTGTAAATTTATATGCATCAGGAAGGAGCCATTGCTCTTGAGTCCCGAACGTTAGAGCTTCCGAATGTTATTCTCCTAATCGTTGTCTCTCTCAATCAATTCTCAGATTAGGGAATCAAACGATCAGCTCTCTAGAAACTACCACCCTACTACTCCCCCAGACCCCCACCTACCCTGTCGGTCTACCACTCCCAACTCTCTCCATCTCCCAACCGCCTTCCTCCTCCTCAGGCAGTTGGGCTCGGCCTCCACCCTTCTCCCCCGTCCCCAGTTGTCTCCCTCTTCCCTCCCCTGGCGGCCCGGCCTCCCTCCCCCGGCCGCCTCCCCGCCTCCCTCCCCCCAGCCCCACCCTGGCGCCCCTCCTTCCCCGGCGGCCCAGCCTCCCTCCCCTCCCCTCCCCTCCCCCACCTCGGCGCGACAGCGCCCCCTCCTCTCCCAGCTTCCCTCCCCTCCTCCTCCCCCCACCTCGGGGCGGTGGTGCACCCCTCCTCCCTCGGCCTCCCTCCCTCCCCCCTCCCCCACCCAGCAGTCTCTCCTCCCTCCCCCAGCGGCCTCCCCACCTCCCTCCCTCCACAACCCCACCCCAGCGCTCCCTCCTCCCCGACACCCCAGCCTCCCCACCCCAAATGCGACGATGCCCCTCCTCCTCGGCCTCCCTCCCTCCCCTCCCCTCACCCCCACCCCGACGCGGCGGCGGCCCCCTCCCCTCCCCTGGCCGCCTCCCTCTTCTCCCTTGGCCACCTCTCCACATGGTGTGTCTGTGCCATGCTTAGGCCGTGCTGAGCTGGCCAGGCCTCAGACTAGCCCAGAAAATAACCTGGCTTAACTCCCAGCTCTAGTCTCAACTCTCAGCGTTGTCGCTTTTGCTTCACTCCTACTCAAGTAAGTAGACCAAACAGTTCAAATCAAGTGGCAACTGCCAAATGCGCCTGCCCTGCCCCCAACGTTACAGTACTCATAATTCCCTCAATCATATTATTGCTCTCTGCAACTGCAAGCACCACCACCACTACTAAAAACAGCTGCAGCTGCAATAACATAGACCGCTCAGTCTGCAGGAAGCTTGCTTTGCATTCTGCATGCACGTAGTGAGTTCATGGTTCAGCTTTCTGCGATGAAGCGAGTGAATGGGCGGGCCCCACTGTCGGTGGTGGTGGCGATCATCGGCGGTCTGGCGCTGGCGGGCATCATCTTCACCGAGGACCTCCGGGCTCTCACTGGTACACCCAACACACTGAGCATGTCATCATATACAATACTAGTAACACCTTTAGTACTGCAGGTAAAAACTAACTAAACTGCATTGCACATTGCATTACATGCGAGTTCTTCAACTGGTGCTCTTTGCAGATGTCAAGGATAAGGAGAAGGAGAAGAAGGGGACGTCGCTGCGTGCCGAGACGAGGACGTCGACGTTGCTCCGGGCCGAGCCGGTGGCGCCGCCCCCGGCGAAGATGGCGTTCGACGCGAGCCGGTGCGGCGTGACCAAGGGGTACTGGGTGTACGACAGGTCGAAGAAGCTGCCTTACACGGACCAGACGTGCCCGTACATAGACAGGCAGGACGCTTGCAAGAGGAATGGCAGGCCGGACAGTGACTACTTGTACTGGGATTGGCATCTCGACGACTGCATCCTCCCAAGGTCAGCGTGCATGGATTACATTAGCTCCTAATTCAAAAGAAATAAAAAAGTGTGACCAAGGTCAAGTTGAAGTGAAGTGTAAGCTGGCCTATTTGCAGCTCAATAAGCTGGGTGCTGGGCAGGAATGTGTCATTGGTAGGCTGGGTTTCTACATTTTTCTGCTCCGTTGGATAGATTTGGGTTGAAACCCAAATAACAAATCAAACAATGTAGTTTTTTTAAAAAAAAACAATCAAACAATGCAGTTAATAATTCGGGAGCCGAATATATTTGGTTACGTTGGATCAAGTCGTGATGCTCATGCAAAGGTTGTGTTGACTTCTTTCGGGCCATGTCTTCGGCCTTATGGGCACGCTAGTTGGTTGGTCAGAGACAGTGGGCCGACTTTGACCTAAAAAATACACCTCTTTACGGTCTCCGGTAAGTAGATATTCAGAATGACGATAGTTTATAGTTTTTTTACTATAATTAGTTTATATTTTACTGTAATTAAGTTGACTTATTTAACATAATTAAAATTAAAAAATAAGAAAAAAACTTATTAACCCATCACATAATGTAAAAGAATACGAAAACAATAAAAAATAAATAGTGATAAAAACGCCGAACTTAGAGTCGACAGCAAAAGCCGAGTGCTGAGCGTGGTCTAAGTTGGGCCTTATTAGGCAGTGGGCCGACTTTGATCTAAAAAATGCACCCTCTTTATGGTCGCCGGTAAGTCGGGCCTTATTAGGCCAGACTTAGAGCCGTATTCTTATCAATGTCTACTCTTCTCTGTGATGGACCAAGCCGCTTTATGATACGTTGCTAAAAATGGGGCCAAATCGTGGCTCGCTGCAGGTTCGACCCCGTAGCCATGCTGGAGAAGCTGCGGGGCAAGCGGATGATGTTCGTGGGCGACTCGCTGCAGCTGGGCCAGTGGCTCTCTTTCGTCTGCCTCGTCAACTCCGTCGTGCCGGACACCGCCAAGTCCATGGAGCGCAGCCGCACCCTCTCCGTCTACACCGCAAAAGTACGTAACCAACCGATGGCGCCGCCGCATCAGTTGTCTATAATCTTACAGCATTCAACGCCTCTGCAGGAGTACAACGCGACGGTAGAGTTCTACTGGGCGCCGTTCCTGGTGGAGTCCAACTCCGACAGGAACATCAGCCTGGAGGCCGACGGCCGGGTCCTGCACGTCGACACCATCGAGGGGCACGCCAAGCACTGGAAGGGCGTCGACATCCTCGTGTTCGACAGCTACGTCTGGTGGATGACCGGCTACAGGATCAAGACAGTGTGAGTGATCATGATGAGCTGCGGCTATGTTATGTACACTCGAAAATCTCGATGCAGACGAAGCAAGCGTGTTCACTGTGCCGTGTCTTTCAGGTGGGGCTCGTTCGGGGACGACGGGTACGAGGAGCTGGACGCCTGGGTCGCGTACCGGCTGGGCCTCAGGACATGGGCCAACTGGGTCGACTCCAACATCGACCCCAGCGCCACGAGGGTCTTCTTCATGTCCATCTCCACCACGCACATGAGGCACACATTCTCTCAACTTCCACACTCAAATCGATCATACCTACTTGGGTGTTCGATCAATTCTGATGCTGTCCAATTCATTAGTTTGACGCATGAGAAACGGCTTTTGTTTCTTTCAGGAGTGAAGACTGGGGCAGGGAAGGCGGCATCAGGTGCTACAACGAGACGTGGCCGATCACGCGGCGGGGCTACTGGGGCAGCGGCGCCGACCGGCGGATGATGGAGGTGATGTCGGGCGTGCTGGGCAGGATGAGGGTGCCCGTCACGCTGCTCAACATCACGCAACTCACGGAGCACCGCGTCGACGCGCACGTCTCCGTCTACACCGAGGCCGGCGGCCTCCTGGTCACCGACGAGCAGAAGGCCGACCCGCAGCGGTACACCGACTGCATCCACTGGTGCGTGCCCGGCGTGCCGGACGCCTGGAACCAGATCCTCTTCGCGCACTTGTAGCTCTACGTAACGTATGTAGCCGTAGCAACAAGAAACAAATTAAACGAGGAACAACGAAATTGGCGGAACGATAACTCAATTCTAGGTCGAGTTCAAGTGATCACCCACACATGCTTGAATTGCCTGCTCACCCTCGCTCGCTCACACACAAACACGGAAGGAGACGTACAAATAGTGCTGCCCGGGCCATGGCATGGGCGATCGATCAACGACACGCACACTTAGTGGTCTTATCCTCTAGTGTACACCACGTACGGTGGCCTACCTAGCGCGAGGACGTGCGGCTAGCATGAATCCGCCGGCGTTATTTCAGTTTGCCGTTGGCTTTCCCGTTCGCCACCACGCCGTTGCCGTGGCCGTTGGCCTGGTTGCCAGCGTGGGCGGAGGAAGAGTTGTGGGAAGCGATCAACCGGCCGGAGGGCTCGTGGGCGGCCTTCCACTGCTCCACCCACTCGATGGCCGCCGGCGTGCTGCACGTGATGCTTGGGCCCCACGGCACGCTCTCCCTCGCCGACTCCCTGCATTAAGATTCGCGATCAGCATCAGTACACGGTTCTTCCAAAGTAGTACCACTAGAAACCATCAGTTCAGAGCACGTACGGTGTCTGAGTGTGCATCCATCACCTGGGGGAAGAGCCTCTCAAATATCATCCGGTAGTAGTACGCCTCCTTGTTGATGGGTGTGTTGTACATGTACACAACAGCAGCGTTCTCCATCATTTCATCGCTGACCTGAAAAGGATAACAGAACGGTGTATTAGGGGGTCAATTTAGGTGATTTAGGATATGTGCACTACAGGTCAAATGGTTTAGCAGTTACCTGCTGGTCTGTGAAAGCCTTGCCGACGTTGTTGAGGAACGGCACACGAACTTCTAGCCCCCATGCCGACGTTGCCTTGTCGGCACGTAAGCAGTCATACTGATGGAGCACTTTCACCTGCGGATTACATCGGAAACAGAGCAGTTTGGTGTCAAATCGAAAAGAAATCGACTAGTGATTGTTGTATGTGTGTTACTACTGTACTAGTGTATAGTACCTTGCGGCAGGTTTCCTTGTGGAACTCCTCTCTGTTGGGGGCGAAGTGGAAGTAGAGGTAGCCACCAAGGGGCTCGTCAGACCCTTCCCCTGACAGCACCATTTAACTACGAGCGCCTTGATCTTGCGCGCCAACATCGGCGTGCTAGCCCGTACCGTCGTCACGTCATACGTTTCGTCGTGATAGATGGCCTCCTCGATCGCATGAATTCCATCCTAGAAAGGCCAAATGATTCATTACTCATCAGCACTCTGACTCAGCTGGTGCCCCCATGAGACGGTTAGGCCAAATGAACAAAATTACTCATCAGCCTTAAAACTTCAGGTTTTTAATCTCAAATTTATGGGAGTTATACGTGCAAATCTTGTGTGAATTGTTCTGTTACATTTGTAAAAAAAACATTGTTCTGTCACGCCTGGTCTGATCAAGTAAGCCATTGTACCGTACGACTTCTTTTTGCCCTTTTTTTTTACCTGGACAGTGAAATGGATCTCGTGATAGATGGTTGCCAGGTAATCAGCGACCTCTCTCGCGGCCTTCAGATCAGGGGAGCCCTGAGGTTGCGCTCAGGCCTCTACCTCTGGCGTTGGCTTCTTTTTTTACTGTTTTATTTTTTCTATTTTTTATTTTTTGATTTTTTCCCTATATTTCTTTATATTATTTATGATAGGCTAATATATTTTTTATTTTTAGATTTTTTAAATTTAATTATACCAAATAAACCAACTTATCTACAGTAAAAAAATAAGCTAACTATAATAAAAAAAGTTATAAATCACTGTCATTTTGAACACCCCTCAAACATCCTAGCACAAACCCGAAACTTCAGCGTCACATGGTTTCTGAAGAGGACACAGGCGAAGGTGGCCAGGACGGCGATGCGCCGATGCCGCCGCGCAGACGGTGTTGGATCTGTGCAACAGCGTGTACTAGGACGTGAACGATAACCTCGACGTGGCCCGGCGCCCTATCGGGTTCAAGGGCGCCATCATCATCCGCGCCATGATGGGCATGACGGCGCAGGACATGCAGGGCTGCGACGAGCAGTTCAAAAAAAATCGGCGAAAAGAACCTTATTGAACGCTCCGACCAGTGGCTCGGCAAGATGTCCGAGAACTGCCGAGTGCTGTCCAAACCCCATTGAAGCACTCAAAGGTCGTCTTGACCTTAGCTCTTACACGCTTTGCTAGCTTTCGATTTTTTTTTCGTGAAAACTTAAGAAGAGGAGTATTTGGACAGTTTCGTGTGAGATGAGAGCTTCCATTTTCACACTCCCCAGTGCAATAATTGCAGTCCTCCGTGTTGACACATGGTTGTGACTGATAGTTTTTAATCTTAGCGTAAATGTTTATGTGAACGAATCGAATACCGATAAGTCATTTTGAAGTGACAACGAAGAAACTATTCCATTTGTTTATTCAAAGGAAGTCATAAGTTAAAATGAACTGGACCGTAAAATAGAAAAAGCAACAAAAAAATGTGAGCATATCTGTAGCTGATTGGCTTGTTGTGTTGCAAGGCTACAACTGATATGGTCTCGTTCTTTTCGGCTTCTAGCATATAGTTTATGCTACAGTAACTTACTTTATACCATTTTAAGACGGAGTCTACTAGTCGATTGTAATAAACACTGTACCGACTTCAGCTATATTAACCAAAATCGTATGCGATCGTTTCTCTTTCCATACTCTTTCTCATGAATAGTTAGAATTTAAAAGTCAAAAGATATAAGCCACAGCAAAAAAAAATACACCCTATAGCCAGCGTTTCCTGAAGCAGCTTTGGCAGATGTAGATGTATATATGCTACTAGAGAAAATTTATTACCAGTTCAGGACTAGGGGTGTAATCGAAGTGGATACAAATGGATATCGCTCATCTCATATGCTATTCTGTATTTTTTCTCGTAGTCAGAGTGAGACACGAATAATACTGAATACCAATTTCTCCATTCCGTATTCGTTCCATAAGCTTTCAGACAGTTGATTGGACGAAAATTATCCGCTTCTTTATATAGAACATTGAACAATATGGTGCAATCAAAGCAAACATAGGTAGACTAATTATCGAAATATTGAAGGAAGAACACTTAGTATTTTTCACCAATTTAGATGTGACAATGTGTCTATATGTTATCTTGTTTCTAAGTGATGTCATAACAAACTTCCTCATATCATTTGAGATGTGGATATATACAGACGGATATCACTCATCTCGTATCATATTCCATATTTGTTTCTCGGAATCAGAGTTGGACACGGATAATATCGGATACTTATTTATCTCATTCGTATTCGCTCCGCGATCCTTCGGTTGGTCGAACAAAAATTATCTGCTCCGTTTGCACCTCTATTTAGGACGCTTCTCCTCGTGCTACTTGGGGCAAGCCCCTTTGCTAGGCCGCCATACCAAAACTCACCACACCAGGTTGAGATCCTGTTCTTTGCGGCTTCTAAAAGCCGCTTTTTAGCTTTTGTTACAGTAACTAACTTTTAAACGGAGTATTTTTTTAAGATGGGGTCTACAAGTTAATTGTAGTACACGTTAAAAAACTAATATCTGTATCATCAAAAATTGCAAACGAGTATCTCTTTTTCCGCAATCCCTGTCGTAAACAGCCAAAAAACCATCAGTCACAACCAAAAACTATCAGCCGCAGCTAAAAAGAACAGACCCTGAGTCTCAAGTGGGTTGCGGCATGCACGCACGGACGCACGGCACGGAGGCGTAGCGTGCAGCTTGCGCCACACTTCCCACGGCCTGTAGGCCGCATAGCTAAAACTTGCACCGTTCGGCCTCCCGTTTGCGTGCCAAAGTGCCAGGCGCGGGCATGCGGCAACACAAAGTTGCTAACAACCGAGATGCCCGCATGGCCCCACCACTCGGCCCAAGAAGGGCTCGGCCGGCTGAGTGGCTGAGCCTACATGACCTGGGCCAACATGGTGGAATCTCCATCCGCTCGTCTAAAGGTATCTCCAAATGTGTCATTCTACCTATCTTTTAACTATATTACATCAATAAATTTATATGTGAATGAGAGAGAATATAAGGAAAGAGCATGTGCTACCTCTTATACAAGAGACAACCTAATCATACAAACCAGCGCAAATGGTAATAAAATGTGGGCGGAATATGATAAAAAAATATAAAATTATTAGATAAATTAATTTTAGATATAAACTGTTAGAGATATTGTCTCTAATACTATCTTTAGGTTAGATAAAAGCCTTAAAGCTGACCTTAATAGACAGACTATTGTATATGGCCTAACCCGCACCGACAAAAACAGCCCGCGCTGGCCATCCGCTCTGCGCTACATGGTCACCTGGCCGTCGGAGATTTCAACGCGCCGATCAATACTGGAGGTCTAGAGGAATGATTCGGATAGGACTTCAGATCTAAGATCCTACTTATTTCGGCTTCTAGCTCATTATTCCTTCATTTCGCCTTTTTTTTAGCTTTTTAACTTTTCTTTTTTTCTGTATTTTTTGCATCATCCGCGATAGACTAACCTGTTTTTTCTATTTTTATTTTTTTAATTTAATTACACCAAAAAGCTCCTACAAAATAAATAAGTTATAGCGAAAAAAGTCATAAACAAAAAAAAAAAAGAGCCAAGTCGAGCTTAGGCCCTCTCATTTGGGACGTGACCGATTCCTGCGGGAGGCGAAATTCTTATGAAATTAATATGCTCCAAACGAGTCCTAGAGTTTGAGACATGAACAAGTACCGTGTCGGAAATCGAAAACTGCAACCGATACGATACAAACCATCCATCGCAGGATCCCATAGTGCGAGGATGAAGGATCCCACCGAGTACGAGCTTGGCCCACAAACCAGTCAGTCGGTACCTGCTGAAGATTCGCTGGATTCCATTGCCACAGCAACCCGTTCACGCCAAACTTTTCTTCTCCTCGATGATCGGTTTGGTAGCAACACGTCCCTTTATCTCACAGATTTTTTGTGACAATGTTACCTACACAGCACCAGCTGTCCAGCGCTCCGTGTTGGCTTTGGACTTTTTGGTTTCTTTTAGTTATCTGCAAGCTCCGTCCCTCTACGGCTACGTAGTCTACGTGTGACTTACTGACCTACTACTACGGGAACAGAGTTATGGCCAACGGCTACACAACATGTAATACCATCTCCTGGAGTCCCTTTAACTGGGCCCGATTTAAGCGTACCTGCAACTAGTGGGCTTAGGTTCCAACCTTCTTTTTTTTTTATGTTGAAGAGAACAGGTTCTACCTTAATTTCAATCCAAATGCAGCTGATGTGGCGGTTGTGGTTTGACTTGTAGATGTCAGCTTTATCCACTCCTGCTGGTGGTTAATTTCCACCTAAAATGCAACGAGCTGCTGCATTTGTTACGGGCTTCTGAGCTTGACAAGGCACCGCACTCGTTTGTTTAATGTACTAATCATCGATCGCTCGGTCTACGCGTGCGATCGTGAATCATCGATCACTACCGTGCGATCGTGAACCGTCGATCGCTCGGTCCATGCGTCCCATTCCCATCTCTTGATAGTACCATGGATCGATTGTTTGATCTAAACGCAAGCTCTAAATCTAGCTAGCATGCACGCATATGGATGCATGAATCGTTCTACGCACAGTTCTTTGCGATGTACTAATATATCATCGTCTCCAACCGCTAGTGACACAGTGTGCAACGACCTAGAATGGCCATGGGTCAGAGATTAAAAGGAGATTTCAGAAATTAAAAGCTGGGATCCATGAAGGAGAGGACTGGGGAAAGATGTAGATGGCATTCGAGGAGGGTGGTGGTCCAATGGCGAAATCGAAGGTGCACGAGGCGCGCAGCGGTGAGCTCGTGTTCAGAAAAACAAATACAAAAGGGGGCGGTAAACTACTGTTATTAAGGCTGATCTCCACGAACGATCGAACACCTGAGGTTCCTTGCTCTGCACCGAAAATACTCAAGCAGGTTTGGTCCTCCCCTTTCTCTGATGCGTTCTTAGAACCCATTGGTCAGAGGCATTTCTGGTGGTCCTGGTGTTGCGATTCATCCGACACAAGCAATGAACTGGTCAGAGGCATGCAACAACGACGGACGCACTGCTGCCTTAAGATATAGTCCCCTTGTTGCAATTCGTCATCTTCTCTGAAAACAAGATGCTATCTTGTGCATTTAGTCCAGACGTTGTAGCACACCATTCTGCTAGCAACGTTTGCCCTGCTCGAAAATGGGACGGCCGCGCTCGTTTGCACATGGGCAAGAACTCCGAGCCATTTGCCAGGCGATTCAGTGTTCTTCTCGATCCGTATGTATGTATAATTTTGCATGAGTTTCTGCAACCTTACATGGACTGATCACTGTCGTAGCTAGTAGCTTGTGCACAGCCACAGGCGTGTGTTTGCAGAAACTGTACCGTCGTACGTACGTAGGCTTGCGAGCCACGCAGCAATACAAGGTACGCTGTCCGGTTAGGTCCTTGAAACAAACAATCTTGTTGTACCCATACATGTGTATGTCTCTACTGACTGTACTCTCCAAACTCACCTCAGATCCTACATACTGTCTCACTCTCGCCTCGCCCATATGTTCCTCAAAACTTTGATAATATCACGAGTTGGTTGAGTGATAATTGATCAGACGCATGCATGCCTGAAAATTAATTGGCGAGATCAGTCATAGCATGCGGTACCCTTCCATTAATTGATCTCAAATGGTCGCCATCAGCACGGCATTTCTCAGAGCGTATCCGACCCTTCTGTGCCACGGCAAATGGGCCGGACAGGTTCATCTCGTCATCATATTATTGCCCGTCTGCTTGTACTGAACTCGATCCTAGTTCAGTCCTTGCCTCTGATCAGCTCATCAGCGCCTTCTCTCTTTCTCTAGTGAGAGAAAGTTACCCGCGAGCTAATGTTTAGTTAGGGACTTTGGCGTTGGGATTGCTCTCACTTGAAGAGAAAACGATCTCTCCCCGGCCATTCGGTTCCTAATAAGCTTCTCCCTCACTGCTTCTTTCTTCCTCTCTTTCTTTTATCCTTGCTAGTACTCTCTCTCTCTCTCCCTCTCCCTACACACACACGCACGCGCGCACGCGCGCGCGCGCACACACACACACACATATATATATATATATATATATATATGTATGTATGTTCAAAGGAAGCTGCCTAAGATAGGTTGCTTCCATCCCACTTTGTTCAAACCCTAAGCTATATGTCCCTTACATATGTAACTTCACATCATCCTTCGGACCATCCATATATATATCGCCTCATCGATCAGACAAATGCTAGCTACCATTGACATGTGACATTGTAACTGACCCCCCTCAGGTTTGGCTGCCTGAGAAGATTGGTTGGTGCATGCGGTTGCACCGTACTACACTCCGGCTGTGCCGCCTACATCTGTGCATCACATACACACAGTTACATACACCATATCGATCACTTGTTGCAAGTACCAATCTTCAGGTACAGGCAACTGTTTTCACATACGCTAAGGAACATTAGCCAGGGACAGAGCAACGCTATACGTACGAACAAAATTCGCACCGCGATAATCTGTAGAACGTCAACTAACAAATGGTGAAATTCGGGGAATCTTTCGATCGGCGCGTCTCTTCGTACGTGCAATCATTCCGGTTTGTGGTACGAGCAGAAAGGCGAGTTGGTAATTGCCGACTGAATCATGCGGGCAACAGTGGAGAAGCTGATAAGATGTTCATGTCGAGGTACTAGCTGGGAGGCCGGCACACACCGAACGCTCTGGGCAAGTGTTCTTGTTTGATATTCTTGAGCGAGAAGATTATTAGTTAGGCATTTCTTTGAGAGAAAAAAAAGGTTTGATTTGCTAGCAAAGTCTTTACAATTCACAGTGGGTCGGGTGAGCTTTTCAATTTGATCAAAAAGCAACCTTGCTAGGCAGCATTTTCACTACGATGGATCTGTTAGTACCGTAAATTTCATCGGATTTTCAGGCTGTTATGATCTTACATTGTATATGCTTGGGGGGGAGGGGGGGGGGGAAGGCAAAACAATCTTATTGTATTGTAGTATATTGTACACCAGACCAAACATTTTCATGTGCATGCAACCCAACCAATGCAAGTACGTGCGAGTACCGTACATGTACACATACATTAGTAGAGCGCGAATGATTGGTATCACACTGTATGGTTCCGTTGAACCATAGATATCTGAAAGGCCGGTACTTGCTCCACTTGCAGTTAAACGAAAGAACACATTATTAGGAGTATAGGCAAATCGCCATAGTTTCTATCCTACGATTCCAAAAGAGACCGACTCACCAAATTCACTTTTGGAGACTGATCATCGATTTGGACTGCATGTATGCACAGCCATCAAAATTAGGTGCACTGGAATTATATGATTTGAACGCATCAATCACGAGCACCTAAACATCCCATGCCGCTATTGCATGAGCTTCATCCCGACAAAAAAAGGACCACTAAATTCTGCGAAATTTAGCTCTAGTTTAATTGACGAACTTCATCCAGAACACCGGATATTAGTTTGGCTCACATGGCCCTCGATTTTAAACTACGGCAGTGTATATATCATTCCTTGTAGATCCACACACCTGACGACGGAAGAAAATGCAGGCTTGATTTACGTATCAGCGAGACCAAGTGCAGAGAGGAACATATGAAGGCTTGTACTAATCTTTCAAGTCCGTTATGATCGTGATGTCCCTAACCGTTTGATCCAGTTTATGGACGGCTGAGATCATCTCTTCGGTAGTAGTGGATCCTCTGTTCCCCACGTTTGTTGCAGTGCGAGCTTAACCTGAGCCGTCCATCTGACTGATGATTTGATAGGCGAGAGGATCACAGTTCGATGTAGAAAACAAGGCCTAAAAAAAGAAGGGAAACTTCGTCATATACCCTCCTCACATTTGAGAGTTTCAGGATTTACCCTCCCGAGTCACTGACACGTGGGGTCGGGATGAGTCACTGACATGTGGACCGGAGGGTAAATCCTGAATTTCAGTCTAAGAGAAGGATATATGATGAATAATTTCAAAAAAGAATGGCAAGTTGCACATAAGAGATTACGTGTTTTTTTTTCCTTTTTGAAAGAGGAATGCACCATCGTTGATCATATTTAGCTAACTAGCTAACATCTCTTGGTAGTTTAGGATGTGCTTGGAAATTATTTCATGATTAACTAGAGATAGAATAGCAGTGACCATCGTCGACGCAAAACTGGACACTGTAGCAGACAGCATAGAGGGCACACGTGGCGTATCAGGTGAGAGAAACTCACTCGTGTTCATCCTCACCATGAGTAATTAAATGGGACAATCCATTGAGCTGGTCCTGGTCTTTGCTCCTGGAGGCAATTATAACCAAATAGTACTCGATCGATCAGAACCAGAGCAAGCTCAGCAAGACTTTGGCTTTCATGCAATTATTTTTGGGCCCTAATATCTTAGCAATTAAGCTGCAGATCAGACCGGGATCTCCATCATTAGTTGTTTGTTCGTCACCTATGGGAAGATTAAACTATATGGAGTGTGGTATATGGACTGAAGCTTGTATGGACCTAGTGGTTCTGTTATATTTCTGTCAAGAACAGTCGGTGACTACGGTCGGTGTTCACGAGAGAGTTGAAGAACAAGGGGAGACTTCACTGATAGCTGTCAGCTTGGTGAGTAATTTCTGAATGCGGCAATATACGGACCATCAATGCATGGAACTGTATTGTACCTTCCACAAGAGTAGATTTTAGGATGGATTCTTTTTTGCCACCTTTTCACCATCTTTATGGCAGCACCACTCAAAACGACTTAAATCCAATTTCTGTTTCTGATTTCTGTTTTTTATTATTTAGTAATTTCATCTTTTTTTGTTTTTAGATTTTTTGAACTTTTTTACCTTTTTTTCATATTTTTTTGCATTGTCTGTGATAGACTAATATTTTTTTTAATATTTTTATATTTTTTAAAATTTAATTATGCCAAATAATCTAACTCAACTATAGTAAAAAAAACCATAAACCAACACTACACTGAGCGCTACCTAAGGCTATAAACAAACACGATAACTTAGGGTATATATAATGGTATAGACAGCTGCTATCTATAATATTTTCTATGTCATCTATCGATGGTATTAAAGATAGATCATACAATATATTGTTTTTTGTATGTTTTTATAGACTTTTTGTCTATGACATATGTGTCTTGTTTATAGTCGACTACTGCATAATAGATGGTTCAATTCTCTATGCTCTCCTTCTTCTCTCTATATCATTTTCGTATTTTATGTGTCAGGATTTATAGATAACTGATAGCACACCACTGTATGTGGCCTTAGAAGAGAGTTTCCACAGGGCATTCTCATCTGTGTCGCTGTCAGAAACAGCATGTTAAAACAGTAGTAGAAGTCAATGTAACAGATAGACATAACATTTCTCCTGACGGACGTAATGGAAGTTACGGAATGGAACCTTCCTGAGTCACGGGAGCTCCAAACAGGATCATGCGTAGGAGTTACAGGAGCCAACAGAAGAGCTGGGTCCAAGATGTTTCAGTGTCTTAGATCTCGCAACATAGTTTTTTTTTCCTCAAGTAAACCAAAGCATCATTTTTGCAATGACTGAATAAAAATATCTGAAAAATGATATTTTGTATGTACTCAACCATAGATACGGACATCGATTCTAGAAATGGTGAGATCTGGAAGTGGAAAGAAAAGGTCAATTTGGCAGGGATATCAATTCTTATGCGTACTAACTAAGAAGAGCTGGCATTACAAGACTGGAAATTATTTAAGCATCCACAGAAAACACTGACTAAAGCTGAAAAATGTGTCCAGTCTAAAGAACGGGACAACAAACTATGAGAGATACACGGCATTTTGAAATTTTTGCAAAGCCATTCCCGTGACCTCAACTTTCTCCCTGATATCTTAATTTTGTGCTTGAAGTTCTCATATTCTTGAGAATAGCTAAAATAATTTCTTCACGAATTTATCTGTTTTACTCACTCCAAGTATTTCTCAGCTTCTTCAGTAGTGCTTTCGTCAGGACTTCCAAAATAACTACTCCTGCTCTGAACAAAACAGCACCCAAACAATTATCCAATCTCCATAAAACATCCATTGTTTTATTTTGGAATCCTACTAGTGCCCATTTCTCTAACACCACTACTCCGAACAATCAGATAGCTTGCGATTTCCCTGCAGCAACACTATCTGAAGATTCTGAACTCTGAAGCCTGAACAATTCAGCTACCGCATCGTTGTCTAGTTCATTCCATCAGTATTAATGTGTAAAGAATACAAATCGAACGCATAGTATCTGCTTCATAATAAATCCAAGACACGAGGATCTTCTACAAAAAAAAAACGAAAGGGGCAGTGACGTAGCCCGCACCCCCCCCCCCCCCGGGTGGGGCAGCCTAGTCTGCGCTCGCCATGGCTTGCTTCCCCATCTCGCCATCTTCCTCCCACCGCAGGCGAGACAGCCACAGTGTAACCACTCCATCGCATAAACAACATAAATATTTGCAACCGTACATACAGGTATACAACCATGCCTCTGTACCCTGTACTAAAAAACGAAATGCAAAAAAAAGGAAGATATAAGGGAAAAAAACAAGCAACAACTAAATACTAGAATACATGCACACCAATGAGTCAAGAACCAGATGGACGTTACATGTGCAACAGCTTAACCTCCAAACCCCCCATGGAAGCTCTACAATCTTGTATGTTACTCATTTGACCCACCCCCAGTACTCTCTCTCTCTCTCTCTCTCTCTCTCTCTCTCTCTACGCAGGAAGGGAAGGTAACCAAATCCTACTACGAGAATTGAGATTAGAGAGTTACAAGTGTTGGTGGAGAGTAGATCCCGCAACCATAAAAGAAGAAAGCAGGCGAACCAAACCAAACATACCTAAGGGAAGCAAAGAAAAGGCAAGCATCCAACAAAAGGCACCAAACTCGTAAAGGGATCGACGCATTTATAGGAGAGCGAGGTAGCCAGGCGAGAAGGACAGGCAGGAGACACGCAGCAAGCAAGAACTAGGAAGAAGAAGAAGAAGCTCCATTTCATCTCATCGAGAGAGAGGGAGCAGAGGAAATCAACGCAAAGGAGCTTTTTTATTCTCATCTTTCCTGGGTTTGCAAGCCACCACAAAAGGCCCGGGTGGTGGTGGGGGGCGGTAAGTTTCTTTAAAGCGCGGGAGCGGGAGGCCGCCCGGGAGCTCCGAAGATGCAGCAACGGCGCAAGTCGGTGTTTGCGTCAGCGCCGTTCGCGATGAAGCAGGCGGCGCTGGGGGCCGGCGTGGCGGCGCGCAAGAACGGCACTCCGCTGTCGCTGGCCGCGGTGGTGTTCGCGCTCTTCGTGTTCGCGACGTTCCTGTACAACGAGGACATCAAGTCCATCGCCGACTTCCCCTTCGGCGCTGGCGCGCTCCGCGCCAAGGCCCCCGACCTCCACCTCCTCCAGGAGGCCGAGGCAGCCGCACACCTCGCCGTCAACACCCTCGCGAAGCGCGGGGAGGAGATCATCGTCCGGGTCCTCGACGCGCCCGCCTCCGCGGCCCTGGCGGCCAGCGGCGGCGCCGGCAACAGCAATAGCACGGGGGAGCTGGCCGCCAAGATCAATGCCAATGTTAACGCGGACGCCAATGGCGGCAAGGTGGACGAGGGGCAGGAGAAGGACAGGGACGTGACGCTCCCGAGCGTGAAGGAAGCCGGCGCGGAGGAGGCGAAGCGGCGTGAGGACGAGGAGGCGGCCGAGAAGGCGGCCTCGGCGAAGGCTGCCGCGGCGACGGCGGCGCTGAGGACCGTGGTGAGCGTGCCGGAAACGTGCGACCTGTACCGCGGCAACTGGGTGTACGACGAGGTGAACGCGCCCGTGTACAAGGAGGCGCAGTGCGAGTTCCTGACGGAGCAGGTGACCTGCATGCGCAACGGCCGCAGCGACGACTCCTACCAGAAGTGGCGATGGCAGCCGACCGACTGCGACCTCCCGCGGTACGTTCTTTTTTTATCGTTTCACGCCGTTTTTTGGGGGATTTGCAATTCGGGATTTCGCGTGCCGGAACGCGAGGCCACATGACTCGTTTGTCAGCGCGCGCAGCATGCGCATTGATACGTGCCGGAGATCATCATCGGTTTCGGGAACCTTCCCCGTTCCGGGAACTGATGCCGGTTAATTTTCAGCTCATTACCAATTAAGTCATTGCAAACCAATGTTTATGCTCTGTACATTATTATAAAATAACTGTAGATATAATACCTTCAATAAGTAATGTTTATCCTTGACCAAGTAATAAATTCATCTAACTCTCTCTTAGCTCTTCAAATTCAATGTTTTGTTATTTAATTTTATATCCAAACAATACTTAAATAAGATACTACTTTTTTATCTGTCTTCTTTAATTCTTCTTCGGCCTATAGCTTATTTTTACTGTAGCTAGCTTATTTTTTACTGTACCTGAGTTGACTTATTTGGTATAATTAAATTTTAAAAAATAAAAATAGAAAAAATATGTTAGCCCATCACGGACAATATAAATAAATATAGAAAAAAAAGAAAAGATAAAAAAGTATAAAAATCTACAAAGATCAGAAAAAGGCGAAATTACTGAATAGTGAAAAAAATCGAAATCAAAAGTAAAAATTGACTTTAAATTATTTTAAACAGTACCTAAATCTTGGCTAGCATACTAATAAACACTATACACCTTGCTCACTACGATTATTGAAACCGCCCGTCCGTGACCTCCGTACGCCCGGGTAGTAAAGAACTAGTGAGAAACACCACTTGTACTCGTGGAAGACCTATGGGGCAAATAAAGGTCAGCGTGTCAGAGACACTAATAGAAGGTTCGAGATTCGTGCAGAGACACTAATAGAAGGTTCGAGATTCGTGCAGGCAGAATGGGGTAGGAGCAGTAGCAGCGGCACAGGACTGTACTGTCCCGTTAGCCTCGTAGGGTTAAGTACTCCCGGAGCATTACGGGGCGTTTTAGCTGTAGCTTTTGACTAAAATTTTATTGTAATTTTTTTAGTATAGTTAATTTAATTTTTTAGGTATAATTAATTTTAAAAAATGTAAAAATAGAAAAAACATGTTAACCCATTAGAGATAATACAAAGGAACACGGGAAAAAAAGAAAATACAAAAAAGTCTAAAATATCTAAAAAAAATTTAGAAAAAAATGAAATACTGAATACTGAAAAAAGAATAGAAATTACAAGTAAAAATCGAAAAAAAATTGAAACGAGCAGGGTAAAGCACCTGACAGCTAAAGCAGCTAAAATCGGGCAGGCACGTCAAATTATTCGCTTTTCCAACCGGGAAACAGCTGCGCAGTGTGACGTGAACGAGGGGCCGCTGCAAGGAGCTGCCGGTTTCCGGTAGAAGTAGTTGTTAGTTTTTAATTATTTAACTAAAAAGGAGAAAAATAAATTATAAAATACCGGTATATCAGTACAGACAATACAATACAAATAATGAGAAAAAAACAAAAAGCAAAAAAAACTGAATTAAAAAATCGATACATTGCAAGTATCTTTATGACTCAAGCTGAAAACCAGACGCTAAAAGCTTTTAAATCGCTTAGAGCATGACCTGGATACACTACTGCTCGTGTTAGTCGCTCCGTTTCGGTACAGTTGTTAGTGGCAAACAAATCGGCAATCCACCGTTGCGAGCTGAAAAGCCTAACGCGATGTAACTGCAGGTTCGACGCGCGTCTGCTGCTGGAGCGGCTGCGCAACAGGCGGCTGATGTTCGTGGGGGACTCCCTGAACCGCAACCAGTGGGAGTCGATGGTGTGCCTCGTCCAGTCCGTCATCCCCAAGGGCCAGAAGACCCTCACCAAGTTCGTCAACAACGGCTCCAGCAACGTCTTCTACGCGCACGTACGTACTCCCAGCTAATTACCTTGTAGCACCCGTACGCGAATCTTGGGAATCGACCGGGTTTTGCGTGTGCGTGCGTGCAGGAGTACAACGCGACGGTAGAGTTCTACTGGGCGCCGTTCCTGGTGGAGTCCAACTCCGACAACCCCAAGGTGCACAGCGTCCCGGACCGCATCATACAGTGGCACTCCATCGCCAAGCACGCCAAGAACTGGGTCGGCGTCGACTACCTCATCTTCAACACCTACATCTGGTGGCTCAACACCCTCGACATGAAAGTCCTGTGAGTAGCACACGCATCTACATATATACACCCACGCACAAAACAAAACGCAGCATATACTTATTGAACCTTGTATATATATGCATGACTGGCACGGTGTGTTCGTGTTTTGACGGAACGGATGGATCGACAGGAAAGGGTCGTTCGACCAGGGTTCCACCGAGTACGTGGAGGTGGACCGGCCCGTGGCGTACAGGGAGGTGCTCAAGACGTGGGCGAAGTGGGTCGACCGGAACATCGACCCCAACAGGACGACCGTCTTCTTCATGAGCATGTCACCCAACCACATCACGTGAGCCATTATTCCACTCTACTCTTGCTTATCATCTTCGATCTTAACACTTGCTCCATCTTTTCTCTACTTCGGTATACATGTGCAGTGTATACTAGAATATATGGTTTCCTTGAGCATTGGTTTACCCAAGATTGATCGAGACCCGCACCAAACGGCGCAGTGATCTCTCTTTCAATTAGCTGTTGCGCTATCGATCGAGCATTGCCTTTGCAAGGAGGAAACTAGTTACGGTGATGCTTAGATCCTACTTAGCAGTCACACTTGATTTTATATAATCTAACTAGGTGTTGAGAGGACCCTTGAACGTTCGGAGATTGTCGTAGTACAAGCTCCACACTCATCTAGTATTCCCTGAGTACCATGGTAGTATCCGAGCACATGGGCGGCCGATTCGATCATACTCGCATCTGTAGCTGTCTCATCAATGGGCTGCGTATACTTGCCATGACAGGTTTTGGACGGCAACTCTGATTAGGTATAAGCTTCACACAAAATGTAAGGTTACACGCCATCCAAATGATCAAAACATAGTTTGCATAGGTGTAGAACCAATTGAAATATGATCCAATCGTACCTAAAACACAAAGATCGATAGGAATGTAAAATCACATTTTTTTTTGACAGCGTTATACCCCAATTACGTACGGCGAGAATAGGCCAAAATGACTCTGTATTCGTACATGTATACAGTAAGCTCTCAAGCGAAGGGGAGAGTACGTAGCTCGTGCATGTGGTGATGTGGACCTGTGGACGATGGAGAATAGGGTGACACTGATACTGGTGGACCATACAAATCCTAGGCCCACCTGTAGGCATGCGTCTCGATGTGGACCTCCCTCCCTAAGACGGGGCATACGGTCCCAATTTGGCAATTTCCCCAGTCCCGCGTCGCTTTCCTCCCCTAACCCCAGCAAGAACAACACATCTTGAGCACAAGTTAATACTCTCTACCGTCGTAAAAGAATATTGTATTTTACGGTCAAATTTTCAAAACTTTGTTTATCGGTATTTTTTTCAATATTTATATTGATTATATAAAAATAATATGGATAGATATGTCTCTAAAAGAACTTTTTTTTATAAAAGTACAATTTTATTAGATTATATAAATATTATTATAATATAATTAGTGATTAAAGTTGTGTTTTAAGGACTTATCGATATTCAAAATAATATTCTTTTATTACTGAAGGGAGTAACAAAGACAATGGAATAGTCCTCCTATCCAGTTCACTAATCGTGCCCCAGAATGATGAGCAGCATAACAGCCTTGCCCTTGCATCTTAATTTGTGTTTTAGTATCTTTTAAGTTGCCAATTGCACAAAGAGCTTCTTGTAGTACTCTACATGCAAAGTTACTCCATTTTGACCATATCACCGTGGAATCTCAAGTTAGACGAACTGCGTTAAAGAAAAGACAACCAGAGCTGCATAATTTACACTCCGTGTAGTAATAATGACACCAATATGCAAGTGGCATCATCAGGGTATCACTACGGCAGAATCTAGGATGAACCGGTGGAACCTTTTGAGTATTGATGGTGCTTTTAACTTCTGTAGAAGTACCAATCCTACTGGCTATTGTACAGTGTACAAGCTAAGTTTGATGACCTGTTAGTTCTTTTAGATCGTGACTTATAATTTTTTGTTTAAGTTTTCTAATTCTGTCTGTACAGGTGAGAGAGATACTCGCACACGAATTTACCCAATATAGATAAGTCGGAACAATATCTACTACAATTAAATTATAGACTCATCTTAAAAAAAACATTTCGTTTATATAAAAAACTAAACCATAAATCTAAACGAACTCACCCGATGTCAAATTCACCTTGATGTGCCATATTCGGGCTAACAGGCTAAGGGGTCACATTTGCGTCTCTTAACAGGCCGGAGGCATGGGGCAACTACGCTGGTATCAAGTGCGCAATGGAGACGCTGCCGATCACCAACCGGACCACGTCGCTAGATGTCGGCACGGATTGGCGCCTGTATGCTGGTGCTCAGGAGGTATTGCAGACGTTCAAACGTGTGCCTGTTCATTTCGTGGACATAACGGCGTTGTCGGAGCTCCGAAAGGACGCACACACATCGGTGCACACGCTTCGGCAGGGGAAGCTCCTCACGCCGGAGCAGCAGGCGGACCCGAAAACGTACGCCGACTGCATCCACTGGTGCCTCCCGGGTCTACCCGACACGTGGAACCAGTTCCTCTACGCCCGCATCACGTCAAGCCCTTGGACCGATCAATAGGGCTCCGATAGCCAACGGAGCTCCAACAAGGCTCCATTAATATACAGAAGAGCGAAGGACACATTTGGCACAAAAGATGCCCGCCACCTTTTTCTTTACTTTTTTTTTACCATTGGTTGCGTAAAGATGTTCTGTGTTGTTAACCTGTGATTATTTTGTTAAAACAAATGGATGGTTTAGGATAAAGGTATGTGGTGGGCTGTGTTAACTAGCTCATTTCTTCTCCTACTGAGGATGGATAGGAGAAAGCAAAAGGTTTAAGGCTGTGAGATGTAAGAGCGAAAGAAAAGAAGGGCTACATGTAAAGAATTTTTGTGTATTACACCATTCTGGTGCACTGAAGATTAAGGGAGGTACAAAGGCCGCGAGGTGCGTCTGTTCTTCAATCACGACGACTCCTATTTTCCTTTGGTTTCATCGAGTGATCACTCGGCTTAACTGTTCTAGAACTACTGTACAAGAATGTTCAGCAAAAGATGTGCAGGGGAATCACCTAGTGTGCACTTCTCTGAAGATAAAACCGGAATAAAGTTCTTAGCTCTGGAAGCATGCGTAGCTCCCTTTTCTCTTTACTCTCATCTTTAGTCAAATTGTTAATTGTAAGTTACAAGTTGTCAGGATGCATTCATTCAGTCTAGTCCTGACTGGTTTCAGGGTGAAAATTACTACTCTAAAGAGCATAAACAGCTCTAAAGACCAGGATCATCACACAGGCAGCATATAACTTCAGTCTCTTTTGTTAAAAAAAAAAGAATTCGGTCTCAAAAGAGCGACTCTTTCAAAGGAACTGGCAAACGGCAGCAACCACACAAGTGAAGCAAAAAACAAAGTGTGGCAGAATCGTGGATGGTGTGGAAGCAATCGTGTGACGGTGTGAGGCTGCGGCATCTGCATATGCAAAGATGCCTGAACTCCCTGTGTCCATTAGCGACTTAGCAGAGGCAAGGAGGGAACACTGCACTGGAGCTGGGCTTCTGGGCCCAAGAGTCCAAGCAGGGCAGCCACTACAACGGCAGTCTGCAGGCTGTATCAAGGCGCGGCACTAGCATTACTGGGAATCACCAGTAGACGACATGCACAAGATTCTCAGATACAGGATGTGGAGGGGTCCTCCATCTAAGAGTCACATGCAGCTTTACAATTCAGATCAGATCACAGCTAGGTTGTAAAAAGAGTCTGTACCGGTAGTAACTGCTAACACTAGAGTTGGTTGTGCTCATAAAAAATTGGCAGCACAGCAGTTGTAGCAGACGTTTGGATCACACGGACTAGAAATCGGTTTTGATAGAACATGTGTTCCTAGGAATGTTGGATGATATGCGCTACTACCGACCACATTTAGTCAGACAAATGGCAAGACCAATCTTGCAAGGAGGGTGGAAGCCTGACAATTTTCTTCTGGTAGCTGGGCCTGCATCTCTTCTCCCCAAATCAGCAGCCCCAAAATAATTGAGAAGCAATTGTTAACAAAAACAAGCCAATGAATGTGCTTCAGTACAGAACAGGTACCAAATCAGGTTAAGAGATCAAGGTAGAAAGTTAATATCGTTACTCGGCAATTCTGTTGGATTAATTGGGCTTGGTCCATTTAATTTAGCAATTAATCAAATGAAATTCCTAAGCCCACATGAAAAAATTGTTTAGTCCCATATGAAGAGTTGAATGGGAGTTACACCACTTTAAAAGGTGGAACGTGTTAACCCCCTTGTGGAATTGGAAAGAGCCAACACGCGCGCGCGCGCTCGCTCGCTCGCCTCGCCTCGCCACGCCGTGCGTGCGTGCGCGTGCGCGCAGGCGTGTCGGGTGCGTGCGCGTTTTTCTTTATCTATTCGAAAATCGTAACGCATCGACTCGTTGGCGATGCGGTTCGATTACTAGTGAATTATGGCTGCGGTTACTTTCGAGTAATGGCTACAGTTACTAGTGACTAATGGTTTTGTATGTCATATTTTATATGCTGAATTTCTGGATTAAAATATGCCGAAAATTGACTAAATATTCAACAATCCAAAAACTTGATAGGTCTTTTTCTGTGAGTTGGCTTTGCTTTGCGTCGCTTAAGCCGCACCCTCCATTTGATGGTTCAAATTTTAAGAGATGGCGTGCACGTGCGATCCTGTGGTTTACTGCCATGGAATGTTTTCATGTTGCACAAGGCAAGCCCACGAGCCTCTATCTCACGAGGACGAACGCAAGTTCAATGTAGCGATAACTTGTTTCGAGTGCACTTATTAACATACCGCGAGATAACATTGTGGATGTGTACATGCATTTGCCTACGGGCAAAGAGATGTGGAATGCACTTGAGGCCAAGTTCGAGTTTCGATCTTTGGCAATGAGTCAGTATGTCATGGAGCGCTTCTATGACTACAAGATGATCGATGACCGCTCGTAGTAGAACAAGCTCATGAGATTCAGCGCCGCAAAGGAGCTTGAGAACAATAAGTGCGAGTTACGGACAAGTTTGTGGTCAAGCGGTATTATCGCCAAGTTACCACCTTCTTGGTCGGATTTTGCTACCTCTCTAAAACACAAGAGGCGGGAGTTCGATGTTACCGATCTCATTGGCTCTCTTGGTGTTGAAGAGAAGGCGAGGCAAAAGATACTTGGCAAGAAAGTTGTTCTTGAGGGAGGTTCTAGTGCCAATTTGGTGCGTAAAAAAGAACCCTCGGGCTTTCCACAATAAGAAGAAAAACAAGCCTATTGGCAAGCCCAAAGCTACTCATCGAGTTTAAGAAGAAAAGCAAAGGAAAGGGCGGCCGCTTTGTATGCGGTGATTCGACCATTGGGCTAAGGATTGTCCGCACCGCAAGGATAAGCAATGAAGTCCGCCAACATGGTTATTAGTGATGCCGAGGAACATCGGGTACGGTAATTATTTACCTACGCTTCTTTCGCTTGTCAATCACTTGAGTGGTGGGTTGACACCGGTGCTAATATTCATGTGTGTCTGATATTTCCTTGTTTTCATCTTATCAGTCCGTCGAGGTTCCTCCTTGTTGATGGGAAACGGATCGCATGCAGTGTTCATGGTGTTGGTATGGTCGATCCAAGTTTACTTCGGGAAAGACCGTGCGGTGAAGAATGTGCGCATGTCCCTCCATAAAGAAGAATCTCGTCAGTGGATCTCTATTGTGTAGAGATGGTTTTAGGCTTGCATTTGAGTCCAATAAATGTGTCGTGTCTAAATATGGAACATTTGTTGGTAAAGGCTATGAGAGCGGAGGCTTGTTCCGTTTTTCTTTGATGGATTTCTATAATAAATTTGTGAACCATGTGTGCAACGATGATGATGAATCTAATATTTGGCATTCACGACTTTGTCATGTTAATTTTGGGTGTATGACACGCTTAGCTAATATGAGTTTAATCCCGAAATTCACTTTGGTCAAAGGTTCTAAGTGCCATGCGTGTGTTCAATCGAAACAACCTCGCAAGCCTCACAAGGCAAATGAAAGAGGCGAGGAATTTGGCACCGTTAGAACTCATTCATTCCGATTTGTGTGAGATGAATGGCGTGTTGACTAAAGGTGGGAAGAAATATTTCATGACGCTTATAGATGATTGCACTAGATTTTGCTATGTGTACTTATTGAAAACAAAAGATGAAGCGTTAAATTACTTTAAGATCTATAAAGTGAGGTAGAAAACCAACTTGAGAGAAAAATCAAGCGGGTAAGGTCCGATCGTGGGGAGAGTATTTTTGAATGAGTTTATTTTATTCTGCGAGGAACATGGAATTATTCATGAGAGGACGCCCCTATTCTCCCGAATCAAACGGGTTGCCGAAAGAAAGAACCGCACTCTAACTGATTTAGTTAACGCTATATTAGACACTGCGGGACTTTCTAAGGAATGGTGGGGTGAGGCTATATTGACCGCGTGTCATGTCCTGAATAGAGTTCCTACAAAGAATAAAGAAGTAACACCATTCGAGGAATGGGAAAAGAAGAAATTGTCTCTCTCATACTTGCGCTTGGGGATGTTTGGCCAAAGTTAACGTGCCAATTGTCAAGAAGCGCAAACTTGGACCAAAAATCGTAGATTGTGTATTTCTTGGTTATGCTATGCACAGCGTGGGTTATAGGTTCTTAATTATAAAAACTGGAGTACCTGACATGCGTGTTGGTACAATTATAGAGTCCAGAGACGCCACATTTTTTGAGAATGAATTTCCTATGAAATGTGATGTACCTAGCTCATCTAGTCAAGAACCTATAATTTCCCTTGATTCTTTTGTGCCGATAGAACATGTCAAGAAACACTTATGGAAAATCCCGAGGAGGATAACAATGAGATTACTCAAAAGAGTAAGAGACAGAGGATTGCAAAGTCCTTTGGTGATGATTTCATTGTATACCTCGTGGATGACACTCCAAGAACCATGGAAGAGGCATATTCTTCTCCGACGCGACTATTGGAAGGAAGCAGATGCAGTGAGATGGACTCTATTATGTCTAATGGAACTTGGGAGGTCGTTGACCGTCCTTATGGGTGTAAACTCAGAGGATGTAAATGGATTTTCAAGAAAAGCTTAGGCCCGATGGTACAATTGAAAAGTATAAGGCAAGGCTTGTGGCCAAGGGTTATACCAGTAAAGAAGGCGAGGACTTCTTTGATACTTATTCACTGTTGCCCGATTGACCACAATTCGAGTACTACTTGCCCCGGTGCCTCTCATGGTCTACTCGTTCATCAAATGGACGTTAAGACAGCTTTCCTAAATGGAGAGTTGGAGGAGGAGATTATATGGATCAGCCAGACGGGTTTGTGGTAGAAGGTCAAGAAGGAAAGGTGTGCAAGTTGTTAAAGTCTTTGTATGGCCTAAAGCAAGCACATAAGCGATGGCATGAGAAGTTCGGCGAACTTTGACATCTCTGGCTTTGTTGTGAATGAAGCCGATAGATGTGTGTACTATCGCTATGGTGGGGAGAAGGAGTGATCTTGTGCTTGTATGTTGATGACATACTGATTTTTGGGACCAACCTCAATGTGGTTGAGGAGGTCAAGAACTTTCTGTCCAAGAGTTTTGAGATGAAAGATTTGGGAGTGGCTGATGTGATTCTTAACATTAAGCTACTGAGAGGAGGTGATGGTGGGGTTACACTTGTGCAATCTTACTATGTAGAGAAGGTTTTGAGTCGCTTTGGTTATAGTGATTTGCAAGCTGCGTCTACTCCTTATGATCCTAGTGTGTTATTGAGGAAAACCAAAGAATAACAAGAGATCAATTAAGATACTCCCGGATCATTGGCTCATTGATGTATTTAGCTAGTGCTACGAGACCGACATCTCGTTTGTTTGTGAGCAAGCTAAGCCGATTTGTTTCAAATCCGGGAGATGATCATTGGCGTGCTCTTGAGAGAGTAATGCGCTATCTAAAAGCAACCGTGAGTTATGGTATTCACTATCTTTGGGTACCCAAAGGTACCGGAGGGCTACTGATGATTCAAACCGGATCTCGATCTTGATGAGATAAAAGCCACGAGTGGATATGTGTTCACACTTGGAGGTGGTGTTTGTTTCTGGAAGTCTTGCAAGCGCACCATCTTAACGAGGTCAACCATGGAAGCGTAACTCACGACATTAGACACCGCAATTGTTGAGGCTGAGTGGCTTCGCGAACTCCTTATGGATTTGCCGGTGGTTGAAAAACCGATACCGACTATCCTGATGAACTGTGATAATCAGACTGTAATTATCAAGGTGAACAGTTCTAAGGACAACATGAAGTCATCTAGGCATCTTAAAAGGCGGTTGAAGTCCGCTGAAAGTGAAAAACTCGGAGTGATAGCACCGACTATGTCCGACACTAAAAATCGGCCGACCAATTTACAAAGGGTCTATCACGTAATGTGATAGATAGTGCATCGAGTGAGATGGGCTGAGACCCACATGAGTCATACCACGGTGGTAACTTTGTTCTACGTGATCGGAGATCCCGTGAAGTAGGATGGTGAAACAAGCTGTTAGTTGATCGGGAGGAGAGACCTTTACTGAGCTCATTTCTTCAATGATGCGCTTCTCTCCTATTCTCGTATGGCAGGTTGGTTTTTATCTCAATGTGATCCGAGTGGCTTATTTAGAGCGAGATGTCGCCTCTGGGACATCTTAGAAGGAACACACCTATATGAGTTCGATTGCTGGTCACGATCTATGAGATTTGGGTGATCTCTAGATACTCATGAATAGGCTTGGAGTATGACTTATACGCTCCAACTAGAGGATGCTTTTGGCGACCTAGTACTAGTAAAGGAACTGGTAAAGCTTGTTCGCACAAAATCACAATTCAAGGCATAGTCCATTGTTCAGTTGTGAATGAGTGTAACTCCTTTCCTAGGTGGATGTTCAACTTAATAGTCTCCATCAAAACACTGGTATATCAAACAACAGCAGAATTCAGAACATTTCTCGTGTGCCTTGAAATTTGGTGGGGATTGTTGGATTAATTGGGCTTGGTCCATTTAATTTAGCAATTAATCAAATGAAATTCCTAGGCCCACATGAAAAAATTGTTTAGTCCCATATGGAGAGTTGAATGGGAGTTACACCACTTTAAAAGGTGGAACGTGGTAACCCCCTTGTGGAATTGGAAAGAGCCAACACGCGCGCGCGCTCGCTCGCTCGCTCGCTCGCCTCGCCTCGCCTCGCCTCGCCACGCCACGCCACGCCACGCCGAGCCGTGCCGTGCGTGCGGTGCGGTGCGTGTGCGTGTGCGTGTGCGTGTGCGTGTGCGTGCACGCAGGCGTGTCGGGTGCGTGCGCGTTTTCTTTATCTATTCGAAAATCGTAACGCAACGGACTCGCGGGCGTTAACGGTTCGGTTACTAGTGAATTATGGCTGCGGTTACTTTCGAGTAATGGCTACAGTTACTAGTGACTAATGGCTGCAGTTACTCTGGCTCTTCGTTTTTGCTGTTACAAAACTCTCTCCACTCCATACGGGATGATAAAAGAGGATTCTGGTTCTGTTTTGAGCTGTGCTAAGTAATCTCCGGTCCAGAACTTTACGTGCAAAGAGTTCTGGGCGAGTAGGCCTCCGAAACTCCGTCCGTTCGCGTACCTGCACGGGTAGACGGGCAATCAAGTTTTTGGGGAGCGCATTGGCGCGACTGCTCAATCTGTGAAGAACGCCATCTTCTTCCTGGTGGTGAACTGTTCGCGAGACTGCACGGCGAACATCGTCCTGCATCACGCCTCGATCGACTACATCGAATAGACCATCATGTCGACTGATGGTAACGGCGCCTCCGGTGTCACCGACACTGGCCCCGCCCGAGGGTATAACATGAAAACTTCTCTGGTGTATTTGTTTCTGTATGTTATGAATTTGATAATAGGTGTTGCTGTTAGCTTGTTCATAAGCAAATATGAATACATCATTGTTGAATCACTCATGCTTTTGTATGTCATATTTTATATGCTGAATTTCTGGATTAAAATATGCCGAAAATTGACTAAATATTCAACAAATTCAACCCATGATTCAGATGAATGAGCAGTGGTTGTCTGATGCCCTGCAGAGTGTGCACCTGTTTTGTACAGACTAGAGAGAACAATAGCAGCGCTAATGGCCGCAGTTTATACGGCAAAAAATGGTGATCTAGAGGGGGATGTCCTACAGTCCTATTGTCCTCCATGAACAACACTACTGCAACGAGAGCTGTAGGCCTGTAACCGTAAAAAAAAGCCTTTGCAAAAGTACATTACAAAGTAAGAATAGCTTGATGAACTAGTGTAACATGAGTTTACGAGATAAATTACCCGGATTAATTGGTGAACTGAATCCCGTTCTCTCGCTAGTTTGACGAATTTAGCGTAATACGGAGAGATTAAAGCGGGACTCTGAAAACTTCTTGAATTGTTCCGGCATATATCCCTGTTTCAGATATTCTTGCGTCATTATCTAGGGCTCTGAACCTGCATCAGCGCTAGGCTTTGTGATCACACATATCGACGATCCTGAAGCGATAATTCGCATGGGCGTAACCAGTACGTGGCCGTGGCTCTCTTTCATATCCTGCTCTTCTACTTTGCAATATCTAATTGTGTGATTGATCTTAGTTCTAGTTACGATGATTGGTTACATGAATTGCTTGATGAATACGTATGGATTGCTTGACGACACTAGTTATTTAACACACCATTAGTATCGACTGCTCTACATGCTACGGTATGTGGTCTGATTTATCCGTCATCCTCTCTCCTAGCAACGAGATAAATCCTTTAGATTGTTCGTATCTAGATTGCTTAATTTTTCGTTTGCACGAATCGATCTCTTTTGTGATCGGTCCATCCTGGCCGACGCAACCAGTGAGTTAGATGCTCATTTCCTCATGTGTGACACGTGTATCAAGGATGGTCCGTATTGCGAGTTTGACCATCGGCCGTGCGAACCCTAGATGCGTTCGTAATCTACAAGTTTTCTATCCGCTTTTCGGCATTGGAAGCTGTACTTCGTCGCCGGCCAAAAAGCGCCTTGCCCACCACTGATCTGTGCCGCTCGCATGCAAGCATCGCCGCCAACATCAGTCATCCGCTTCAGCAATCGAAGTCGCGCCAATGTGCGCCGCCTCAGCCGTGCCCGCATGCGCTGCTATGCCGATTCGTTGCCACGTGCGCTAGATTGCATAGCGTCGTGCCAACGTCGCCGCCCACGAGCGTTGTCCTCTGCCATATTTACTGGCAACCATATTATTTGCCAAGAGCAAACGTAACTCCCAAATAAAAGATGATGACCTAATGGATTATAAGGATCCAGAATGATAAGTGGACATATTTATTTCAGAATTTTAAATTGAAGTTAGGCAAATTATTTATCACCAATATAACTAAGCTAATTGTTATGAACATGTAGAATAATCAACAGTTGATTCAATTTATATTTTCAGCACATACAAGATCTAAAATACTTAGACTAACACCGCGATTTCATACACCGTCACTTTTTTAGTATTAAGCAATTTACCAAAATACCTCTCTACCTTCTTCCACGAAACTTCACGCTTTTTTTTTGCCACGAAGCATAGTCCATACTTGGCTATCTTTTATATGACCCTAATGACTTACCGCTAAACCTCTCATACGTCTGGATCCCACCGAACCGTCATTGCTTGCAAACAACCCAAGTCTCTTAGCGTACCATATGCTTCCCCCTTGCACATGACGGCATCCGATTTTCTTAACTGCATAGGACCTCAGTACTTCCCTGAGCCAAGTCTGGCTCCTCGTCTTCTCGGCTTGTAACAACCCCATAAGTCTCAGTCATCTTTGGTGACTCCTTAATCGTTTAAACCTTGGCTCCTCCTGAGTATAGTCCTAATCCATTGACTGATTTGGACCTGAGATCTTCTAGCTTAGTATCGGTCTCATCCGTCTCACCATGACATAGCTCCGGAGTCCTACAACTAACACAAACAAGCAAATTATCATGTGGCACTGCACGAGACAAAATAATCAATATATCCAATTGATGACAGCGAGAACACTTACTTCAAAGCTTCCATCCCAGAAGCATCATCGCAAAGCATGACGTGCATCTCTAATGCATCATGGTCTTTGCTCAAATTTTATCTTTCATAATCCTTGTCCATCTTGTGTCTTGCTTAAGCTCAACTATCATACAAGGCATCTACAACTATTCTGGACCTCAATTATCTCCAACATAGTCTTGGTCTCCCTGCCATTGACCATAGTTGTCTTCAAGCCACCTATACAATAATAGATCAAGCAACCATTTTTGGATACAAGCTCTATGAAACTTAACCAAAGTTAGTCCATAAATACACCATACAACACATACGCACTGACCTAAGTCAAACCAAGTCAAACTGATCCAGTCATATTACAACCAAAACAACACGACTAGACCTATCGGGCCGCTGGAGCTGGTTGGTCTGACCGCCGCCTCTGGCTGGTCAGATCGGTAGGTCTGAACCAAATGCTGCAAAACCAATTTTTTTGCAAAATTTTAAAAAACCAAACTCAAACTTTGCAAAATCTCTAAACCAAAGTCAATTACTCATCACAACCTCTACATGGTCTCACATGTTCATACTTAATAGGTCATTATGAAGTTATGTTCCATTACATAGTATTTCTGGCAAATGGTGTGAATAAAGAGTATGCAGTTGATGGATTCTGAATATCTGTATTAAGAGATCGTTGAAGGACTTGATTCAATAAAAATGAATGAAAATTGTAACATACATAAATCTCATACCGTAGTACATCTCAACTAGAAGAAGCGCATTTTTCTTAAAGAAACTAATCCTTTAAGTGACTTACCAGTCGATATCTGAAATCGTACCAATGACTATATGATCCTTAGAAGTGGACAAAGGCTAGTGTAGTCCCAAGAAAATGAAATGAGGAACTGTAAGACTAGAAGCGCGCCATATAAGCACTTTATAAAGTGCATATTCCACCAAAAGATTGTGGGATGGTGGTGTCCTCTAGTACTATGAAGATACAATTGTATTGGTGATATTGGCAATATGATTAATACCATAAGTACCAAATTTAGATTGGTTATACTTTACTTTGTGGTGGTACAAGCTAATTCTTATAGTTCTACATAACAGACTAATTGGTTGTAATTTTGAGATCCACTTAGAAGGTTGCAAAGTATTTAACCTAGGTGAAGAGGCTCGATAAGTTATATTGCAACTAATTTTTACCCCCTTAGTGATTATTTGAAAGTATTAAGCATACTGCTCTGAATTTCTTTATCCTTACAATCTCAGGAAGAATAGTGTGATAAATATCAAGAAGACTAAACATTGTGATAATCTAGCATATTTACTCACAATATCATTTAACTATGTTTTGTTTTGTCTTTTCGGCATTGGAGTAAGAAGACTCCAACAGATGTCGTCTTGAGGGGAGCATATATGCTAAATTTTGATCATCATAGTTTATGAAAGTCTTAACTTTGTTTATATAGAAAGAATCAATTTAATGATTACCAACTGAAGTTACCATGAAGGTTTTACCACATAGATGTAGAATTCAAGGGAAGCATATCACTGAACTATGGCCCATATATCTTTGACCACATAGGTATAGAATTCAAGGGGAGCGTATCACTGAACTATGGCCCATATATCTTTGATTCTGAAGGTCAAATACTATGTAGAAAAAGATGGTAATCTAGAAAAATGATATGATTAAAAAGATCAAGTGTTGTACTCTTTTTTCTTTAATGGGTTTTTACAAGAATGATTTTCACATGAATGTTTTCAATAAGGCAACAAATGCAATAGAGCTACATATGCAATGTATTCTTTTCTGCTATCCTTTTTCCTACTAGATTTTTAGAAAGAGTTTTTAATGAGACATGTGCTTATTATGGTATTCGCCAAGAGAGAGTGTTACGGAACAAACCGTTCCGCAGAGAAGGGTACGGTGTTCCCTATGGCCCTACACAGGGTTTTATTTATTCTCCAAGAAAGAGAGATAGACGCATACCGAATCATTGTAAGAGCTATTACTCTATAAATAAGAGAGATTCATCTACTATGTATATAGAAAAGCATTGGAACAAACAAGACCACCAAATTACTCTATAATATCTGTGTCTATTTGTTTTTCAATTGTACATTATCTAATTGCCTGATTTCTAGTTGAGGTGATTGATTATATGGGCCGTTTAACAACACTAGTTATTTAATAGTTTCTGCGGGACCTACGTACAGGTGTAAGACAACTTGTCATCAGTCCACCAAAAAAGTAGCCATGATCCAACTGACAAAGCCTGACCGATTGACCAAGAAAGAAGAGATACATGCAATCTTTAGTCCAAGTCAGCGTAACAGGGATCATCTCGTTCGCGAGTACAAGGCAAACTTGGCCTAGCTTGACATCCATTGAACATCTAGACGTACAACACGCCTCACCTTTCCCTTTCCTATCTCTAATATTAGGATCCGCTTATTTAGACATTTAGACTTAGGTTTTTAGTTTTTTTACTATTTATAATTTTTATTTTTTTTTTCTGATTTTTAGTAATTTTTGAGCTTTTTTACCGATTCTTTTTTCGCATTCATTTGTATTATATATGATGGGTTAACATGTTTTTTATTTTTAGATTTTTTAATTAATTACTCCAAATAAACCACCATCAGCTACAGTGTAATTTCAGCCAGCTATATTGCAATTTCAGCTATAAACCACTAAATTTCAGTCCAACCAAACGACCTCTTAATCTCGCCTTTGTTGTTTGATGCAGTTTCTCTAGCTTTGGCTAAATATTCAGTTTTCTATCAGCTCATCTTTTTCTTTTACTTTGGTTATATGCTAAACTTTGGTTATGTGATTGCAGTCGGATGCCGAAGATGCAAGGGTTGTCTCTAGTTTCTAAGAATACATGTATCTGCTATTCCTAACATTTTTACTTACCCTAACTCGTTCGTTCTGTAGGACCAAAAGGCAATAGAGAAGTGTGAATGGTGTGTTTAAATTTTTCTTCAAGTATTCTTGATAATTTACTCACATAACTATATAGTTACAGAGAATAGAATTTTCAACCAAAACCACGAGTCAAATTGCTCAAAAGATCAAACTTTGGAGAATCGCCAAACCCTGGCGGTCTGACTGGCTACCTGTTGCTGGTTTGACCTCCTGACGGTCAGACTGCTAGCATCAAGCCAGTTTGATCAGCCTCTTAGTGGTTGGACCAAAGCAAAGCGGTCTGACTACAATTTTATCCTAAGTCGATCCAAATTTTGATATAACTTCAAAAATATATGTTCAAATGATATAAAATTTTACACACACCTTACTTAAAGTCTTAAGAACATATTCTAACCAAGGATCGTAAAAAATTATATCAAAGTTCAGATATTTTTCAAGATTAAGCGAAATTACACTAAAATTGAACTAAAAACAAAAACGATGAATATGACTGTTCGTGAGTAAAAGATGAACAAAATGGCTTTTGATATATTCCTATGTATCCAGCAAGCCAAAAGGTACCTAAAAAAAAAGGTCAACAAGAACATAGCCTTATTCAGCATAGGAAGCACTGAAAATGCATGCATGCATCATCTGAATTCTCCGTGTCCCGTTGTGATGCAGTAAAGCCACCACCTGAACACCTGATCGACCAGGCATCTCAGACTCGAACAGGCCACGCATGCATCGTAATGAAGAGCAATGGTGCCAGGGTTCACCTGGGCGCGGCACTCGTCGTGTGCGCAACTGCATCGCTCCGCTGGCCGTTTATTAGTGTGATTTAGTTGTTGTCTCTTCCGTTTTCCAAAACCTGGATGGTATCGCTCGGCCACTCACGGGCGTAAGGCAGCTCGTCTTCAGTCATCACCGTCAACTCATGTAAAAGGAGTCAGCAGCAAGACCGCTTGACCGATGGACAAAGCTTGACCGCTTGACCAAGAATACAACATACTACTCATATGACTTTACTCCGAGCCAGTGTAACAGGGATTAGCTCGTGCACGAGTGCAAAGCAGAAATCAAGGTAAGGAAGTCGAAACAACAGCCATCGTGCCCTGCATAGATTGACGGTTGATAAGCATTGTAGTATATATTGTAATAAGTTCAGTTATATCGTTAAAATTATATACGATTATTTTTCTCTACATACGTTCTCTCGCGAACAATCAAAATTTATAAATCATAAACCAAATGCCAAAACCACAACCTAAAAAAACCCACACTCTTAGATAGATGTTGTTTATGCACTCCAGCTCGTGGTTCGTTTGTTCATGCGTACGCAATTACACGACATCGGTGTGTGGTGGATACATGCTTATGCACTTATGCAGTAGCATGTTGGATTACTCGTGGCTGTATTAAAGCTTTATTTAAAAATGTTGTGTTTTTGACTGATTAAGAGAGATTAGTGAGCGTGGGACACTCGCGTTGAGAAGTTTTTTTTGTTCAAAACAGTTTATGTAGTGACTCTTATAAATGTTTTATATAAATCATCTTTAAAAAATCACTTTATTTAAAAACTGATTTCTAAGAGTTAAAAAGGAAAAAAACCGTTTGAAACAGTGTCTAACATCATCGATCAGCGGAGCTGGATTACTTGGGGGAACGAATGGACTTTTGACCGTTGATTACCTAGTGAAGTTGGATGGCAGTACGGGCATGGCAGCTGTGTATTGCTGCACGTGCATTCATGTTTCGGTGATTATTGGGATGTGACCAGCTGGCAGTCAACTTTGCATAACGGCTTGCGACTATTTTTAAAACCGATATAACAAGCTTTCGGGCGTTCAGAATGACATTAATTTAAGTATTTGTTTACTATAGTTGATTTATTTTTTTACTATAGTTAATTGATTTATTTGGTATATTTAATTTTTAAAAAATTAAAAATAGAAAAAACATATAGACCATCACGAGAAAAAAAAGATAAAAAATACTAAAAAATCTAAAAAAACAGAAAAAAGACGAAATTATTGAATAGTGAAAAGAAAACAAAAGTCAAAAGCAAAAACTAATTTTAAGCTAAAATAAGCGGGGCCTTCAAGCGCATCATCGCTCGAAATCAGCCCTCTTGTTTTCGCAGTTTTTTTTGCGAGGATGTTCTCGCGGATTTTGATCAGCACTAAGAAGGTGAATAGTGGTTCGTTGCAAATCCATCAAAATTGCACTCAGAATTTCCTATATTCCACTACTACGTTTGACTTGTTTCACAACTAAGGACATGTTTGGATAGACAGGTTTTTCGAATTCAAATAATTAGGATCCATATCAAATTTGAACTAATCTCTGTAAGAAGCTCTCAAAAAATCTGTGAGAAACAAGATGGGGCATTTTTATTTATTTTTTACCGAATAGGAATGCAACTACGCAAGGCACTGGCGAGTGGCGACGGATGCGTGCATCCTCCGAACCCTCATCGTCCCGTCGCGAGCTGTTAAACGCCTCACCGGATCTGACACCTCAGACTCGCACAAACCGTGCGTGCTACCTGACTCGGACCGCACGTCAGGCTAGCGGGACGAAACGTGCCACCGATGGCACCCACGCCGCTGCTCGCCGACCCCGCCTCTCTGCGTGAGCTCACCGTGCGGTCGCCCACCGCGGTAGATGCCAACAGCTACATTTTGTAAGCCGTCCCCACCCCACCCCGCTCTGGGCACACGCGCCTGCCCGCCCAAACCCGCACCAGTCCCTGACGGGTGGGACCAGGTCCAAACGAATAGAAACCTTAGGCGCCGCTCAAGTGGGCTTCGCGTTGGGCGTTCGCGTCGGGCGGTAGCTTATCACGGTACTGTAGCTTTTTGTCATTTTACCTTTTTTTTGTTTTTTAGAATTTCTGTATTTTATTTTTTTTTGTATTTCTTTTATATTGTCCGTGATAGGTTAGTATGTAGTTTTTATTTTTGTATTTTTTTAAATTTAATTATGTCTAATAAGTCAACTTAGCTGTAGCAAAAAATCAACTAGCTACAGTAAAATTTCAATAGAAGCTAGAATCTATCACTGTTCCAAGCGCTCCCTTTGACATACCAATGTACCGAAAGCTGACGACTCTGCGCATTGTATGTTGATCGCGGGCCTGCGTGTAATGCGGTGCAGATGATTTTACACCTGGCTTGGGTTCAGTTCAGTGTTGTTCCGTGCAATGGCTAGCAGAAGGAAACGCTATGTCGAGGCTGCTTAGGGGGTGATCAGAATAGCGATGGCTTTTGGCTTTTGGTGAAAAACATCAGAATGGTGGTGAAAAAACATCAGTAAATGAGTTAGTGGATAGTGTAGTGAATAGTGAAAAAAAGTTCGTTGAAAAGCGAATCGAAAAAAGCCAAACCGATCACCCCCTTAGCCGAGTGGGGTACGCGATGCAATGGCTTTGCTTTCAACGATCGTCTGGTGCGGTCCAATCGAAGACGGTCAGCCTCACCCGATCCCGATCCCAAGTCTTCCAGACCGGAGAACAGATTCCTCCCCTGCGTCCGATCCCATCTCCTCACACCGCACACGGAAAGCGCAACCAGCCAAGCTCCTCCACGCCTCTTCGTGGCGGATATCCGTTGGCTCGTGCCGGTGTGTGGTGTTCTGCAGCGGGGAAGGGATGCAAGTAGTGCTTCGGTGTGTGCAATTAATGGGAAATTGAAATAGATTGACCGCGTCATGCGAGGAGGAGGGCGTTCACAGGTCGCAGCAGCTTTGCTGTGTTGTTTCCTTTCCTCCCCTTGGTTTCTCACTCGGGATTAAATAACGTACGTTGACTGGAAGCCCGTTAACCTGCTCCTCCACCTCAGCTACCCGTCCCGTGTTTATCAGTCTTTCCTCGGAATTGCCTGTGTGGAAACAGGGCAGTGAAAGACCGAGTATTCACACCCCGACACGTAATCTCTTTTTCATTTTGTACTAGGACGAGCGCAGTTTACACCCCGCTCAATCGGCTTTAGCTTCTGAACTTTGACTTATTTTTTTATTTTTTAAATTTTTTTCTCTAAAATTTTTAGACTTTTGGTCTTTTTTGTTGGTTCTCTTTTTCTTGTACTTATTTTTATTATACGTGATAAGATAATCGTTTTTTTATTTTTAGATTTTTAACTAAATTATACCAAATAAGTCACTATCAGCTAAATATAAAATAAACCATTTACAGTACAATTCAATCATAAGTCACTAATTTTCAACCCAAATGATCGCCCTCTAAATCACTTGCTTTCACTGCCTCTAGTTTCAAATAAAATACTACTTGCTGACGCTGCATTCTTCGTCTAGTATACAAGATACAACTTTGAGCATCAGTATTTTTCACAAGTACCCACATTTGCTTGCTGCTTAAGTGAACAGTAAAACTGTAAAAGAACTAGAGTAATTGGTTAGGTTGAATTCAAGAGTCTTACAGAGAGTATTAGATAGCGTTTGGAATAGCGATAGCTTATGGATTTTTTTACTGTATCTAGCTGATTTTTTTATTGTATCTGAGTTGACTTATTTGGTATAATTAAATTTAAAAAATAAAAAAATAGAAAAACTTGTTAGACCATCACAAACAATGCAAAGGAATATAGAAAAAAACAAAATACAAAAAAAGAAGAAGAAGAAAAAAGAATCACAAAAAAACCATCGCCCGTCGCTGAATGCCAGCGACGGGAAAGCTGTGTGGGGCCTTAAGATGGTAGTGAGCAATGTACCAAAACAAGAGAAACATGTGCATTTTTTTTGGTGAAATAAAAAGTATGTCAGTGATGTTTTCTAGCCCCAAGGCAAGTGTTGTAAACAACTTCTTATTCTCACTATTGCTAGTTACAACAACAGCAACAAAAACAAATCCTTTTATCCCCAAAAAGTTAGGATATGAAATCTCCTCAAGATCAAAGAGACGAGAGCTTTAAAGACTTATAATGCTAAAATCTTAAACCGTATAACCTGCTAATTGAGTCGAGAGTCTAAAATACTATCTCTAGATTTTTTTTATGATTCAGGTATCCATGCGTTTCTATCCAAAGTTAATTCTTTAGATACATTCCAATTCCTTAAGTCTCTTTTAACTGTTTCCTCCCACGTCAGCTTTGGTTGACCTCTGCCTCTTCTTATGTTTTCAGTGTGTCTTAAAATTTCACTACGTACTGGTGCTTCAGGATGTCTCTGTTGGAGGTGTCCAAACCATCTCAAGTGATGTTGGACTAACTTCTTTTCAATTGGTGCTATTCCAACCCTATCACGTATATTATCATTGCAGATGCGATCCGCCTTATATGACCATAGATCCACCGTAGCATCCTTATCTCCGCTACACTCATCTTCTATATATGTTGTCTTTTAGTCGTCCAACATTATGCTCCATATAGCATCGTATGTCTGATCGCTGTCCTATAGAACTTATCCTTTTAGACTACTACAACTTTGTATTGCAGCACTTTTCACTGTTTTTTTGGAAAAAAATATATAGATCTAAATGAGAAACAAAGGTCTATCTTGCAAGTTGCAACAGCAAAGAACCTTTTTTTTTTAAGGGGACAGCAAAGAACATTTTTAAAAACCCATCCCAGCTTCTTCTTATCTTTACTCCGTTTCCCACTAGGAGCGGCCACCACTAGGCTTATCCTAGTTCGTTTCCCACTGGGGAGCGGCCACCACAACGCGTACTTGTCCCTTTATATAATGCCCGTTCAAACGGCCGTTTCCCCCAAATCCATCCAAAGCAGAAACACAAACCGGGGAGGTAAAGCAGCACACGCGAGGAGGCGCATCGGAGCGAGCGAGCGAGCAACAAGGGAGACCCGTCTCTGAGGCCTCGACGCGATGTCCTGTACGGTGGCAATCCCGAGCTCACCGGTGTTCTCACCGTCGCGCCGCCCGCTCTCCTGCAAGGCCGCCTCCGCTTCGCCGGAGTCGGTCTCCTCGCCGGCGCCCGCCGCTGGCTCGCCGCTCCGCCCCTTCGCCCTACGCGCGCACTTCCGCGAGGCGGAGGCCACGCCGTCGCCGCAGTTGGCCTCGGCAGCCGTAGCCTCCCCCCCTGCGGGCTCGATGCTGAAGAGGCGGCGCCCGGCGCCGCTCGTGGTGCCGGTGGCCGGCGCCGCGGCCGCTGCTGCCGCGGCGGCGGCGGCGGCCGCGGTGGAGTCGGATCCGAGAAACGAGGTGGAGGAGGAGGGGGAGGAGTTCGCGGTCTACTGCCGGAGGGGGAAGGGGAGAAGGGTGGAGATGGAGGACCGGCATGTGGCCAAGGTCGCGCTCGGCGGAGTTTCCCAAGTGGTAACTTCGATGCAACTACTCTGTTCGATTTGCGTGATTTGGGCATCTGATTCTGTAAAAAAGTTAAAATTTTGCCTCAATCAGGGCATTCGGGACTCTCCGGATGGAAAATTTCACTCGTTTACTCTGAAATTGCTAAAAAGAGTTAAACTTTCTCGAATCTATTGTAACTGTGCAGGCGTTGTTTGGTGTATTCGATGGCCACAGCGGGAAGAGCGCGGCGGAGTTCGCTGCCGAGAACATGCCCAAGTTCATGGCCGAGGAGATGAAGAAGGTGGGCGGCGGCGACAGTGGTGAGATTGAGGGGGCAGTGAGGAGGGGCTACCTGAAGACTGACGAGGAGTTCCTCAAGAGACAGCAGAGTGGGGGCGCTTGCTGCGTCACCGCATTGCTACAGAAGGGCGGCCTGGTCGTGTCCAATGCCGGGGATTGCCGAGCCGTCCTCAGCCGGTCGGGGAAGGCGGAGGCGCTCACCTCCGATCACCGAGCCTCCCGTGAGGACGAGAGGGAAAGGATTGAGAGCCTGGTAAGTAATCCCTGTTCTAGGCTTCATATTTCTCGCATAATTTGTGTGTGAATTGTAGTTTGAAGCATGTATTATGGCTAGGTAGAATAGATGCTGTTGCAATGTGAAACCAGTCCTGTCCAATTCTAGTGGAAAAGTCCTGTTATTTGGTTGCAAACAGTAATGGGAGTGTCTCCAAAGTGGGAGTGTTTACCATCACTGGATGATTTTTTCTAAATAATCATCTAAATTTCTATCCGTTAGATCAGAGATCCAATAACCCCTTTTTTGGAGATATATTTTTTTGGAAGGCGGGAAGAAATTCGTGGCCGTTGGATTCCTGATCTAACAGTCAGAAATCTGGATAATAGTTTAAAAGAAAACATCCGGATGTCTTCCAAAGTTAATTGTATAGACTTATGGGCAAAGTCTAAATTGAGTATGTGACTTACGTGCTTTCTCCTTCCAATTTCAGGGTGGATTCGTCGTGAATTACCGTGGAACATGGCGAGTGCAGGGCACCTTAGCAGTGTCAAGAGGCATCGGAGATGCGCACCTCAAGCAGTGGGTGGTGGCTGATCCAGACACCAGGACGCTCCTTGTCGATCCGCAGTGCGAATTCTTGATACTTGCCTCTGACGGCCTGTGGGACAAGGTGGAGAACCAGGAGGCAGTAGACATCGCCAGGCCCCTCTGCATCAGTGAAGACAAGGCTTCTTGCATGACTGCCTGCAGGAGGCTCGTCGAAACTGCGGTTTCTAGGGGCTCGACCGACGATGTCAGCGTCGTGATCATACAGTTGCAGAAATTTTCTTAACTTGCCATCGAGGGGGAGAGACTGGACTCACTAGCTAGTAGCACTAACGGAGTGGTGGTAAAGGGGATGAGACCAGCATAGGCTATCTTATGTTTCTTAATTTCCATTCATTCTTTGGTTCTAATGTAACAAGGCGGGTGACTGCTGTTGAGATGAACCCAATTTCAGCAATAAATTACTAATAGTTGTAGAATTATAATTGAATTTAATATAATTACAGTAGCAAAGATATCACAAGAGCTCACCACTGCTGCCGTAGCTCAAGGATAAGAGCTCAGCCGCAACCGATCCAATTAGATCAAAATCAAAGAAATCGATGGAGATAGAAGATGGTAAACAGGGGGATCTGATCTAGAGAGGAGAGAGGAGCCCAATCGGGTATAAGGGCGGCGTCGGTGTTGTTGAGTGGGGATCGGTGTGAACCCAATCTCTATAATGTTTTAGACCTACACCTCTCTCCCTCTATTTTTTAATAAAACAAATAGGGAAATCCCTCAAATGCCCTCTGACAATAATCCCCACTAACTTCCCAATTTGATGTTATATGCTCAACATTTTATTTGATATACAGTTGTTCGACAATGAGTATCTTGCGGGTTTGAACTCAATGCTTAGGAACAAGAATCTGTACAGAGTAGGACTTCATCTTAATCTAATACCTTGGTGTGTGAGAATCTTCGCTTAAGTCACACTCTATACCTTGGTGGTTTGCCCTTTTCCTCTCAGGTTGAGACATTATGTCACGTCCCTGTTTCTCTCATGAGTACTTAAGAAAGTATATCCAAACTTTCTTCTATTGTGACCCCACTATTATACTCACCTAGATGAATTCTCTAGGGAACTCTGTAGGACAGTTTTCAACTTTCATATTAGTCATCAAATTCATTAAGAACTGTTGTTCAACCTGCCATACAGTTAGAGTAGTGCAGCTAATAGGACCCTTTAGGTGTACTCCCTATCCTTTTATAGTTTGTTATTTTAGAGCTTAGTTCATGGAATTTTCATTCTTCTAGGATAGGTTATCACCGTTAGGCACCATCAATTCGGTATGAGCCCCATTCCCTTTGATGCTGCAAAAATGTCCTTTCTCGCTATTCCTTTGTGGTAGTATATCCTAGATTCCTTTTAGATTAGATGCATTCCGTAGTGATACACCCATCTCTCTAGTATGCCGAACAAACTTAAGTCATCTCTTTATGTATTTTGAGAGCTTCATATTGTCCTTCTTACTCTTGACCTTGACTAAAATGATTTGGTTATTGAGTAGATCAAAACAGCTGGTATGAGTTTTTCTCATGTTATTGCTTGGAAGCTTATTTTAGACCATATATGGATTTAATCAAGTGACATACTTTTTTCTCTTGCCCCTCACCACAAAACCATCAGCCTGTAGCATATAAATTTCCTCATCCAACTCTCTATTTAGGAAAATAGTCCTTACATCTATTTGATATACTTGGAGTTTATATGCAATGAATTATGGGTAATCGAGCCACACGAGAGTATGTGTCAAATACTCTTCTTTCTCCTTTTACGTGAAACCTTTAGCAATTAAACATGTCTTGTACTTTTTTATAGTACCATCGGGTCTTTGCTTTCTTTTAAAAATCCATTTTCAGCTCACTGGTTTGCATCCACTTGGAAGATCAATAATATCTTAAGTTTTGTTAGCTAGGATGTAATCCATCTCACTACGGACTACTTCCTTCCATTAATTTATATCTGAAGATGCGTATGCCTATAAAAGATTAAGTGGTTCATCATCCACAAGGTAGGTGGTATAGTCATCATCTAAAAACTTTTTAGTCCTCTATCTTCTACTCAACCTCAGCTCTAATTCAGTAGCGGTGCCATTCACATTAGGAAGAATGGAGTGTTCACATGAACCATTAAGGGCAATAACTTCGTTTGCTCTTATAAGGAATACATTTTTAAAGAAAGCTATATCACGAGATTCCATAAGGATATTTTTAACGATATCGCTAACCTCGAATTTGACCACTAAAAATAGACATGCACTGTGCTATGATGCGTATACTCTAGAAAGACACAATCAATAATTTTAGGATCAACCTTCCTTTTCTTTGGTACTGGCACATACACTTTTGCATGCTAGCCCCAAGTCTGAAGAAAGGACATATTCGGTTTTCTTCTCTTCTATCCTTCGTAAGGTGTCTCCTTGTGATTGCGGGGAGAAATCATATTTAGGATATAATTAACTGTGAGAACTGCCACACCCCACTATGACTTCGGTATACTTGAACTCTGTAACATAGCATTCACTAAATCACAAAGAGTTCGGTTTTTTTGCTCGGTAACTCTATTTGATTGGGGTGAATCTTCATAAATTATTCCATTTTGTTCACAGAATCGAGATAATTCCTTATAAACATATTCACTACCTTAATCCGATAATAATCATTTTATTTTTCTTTGCTAGTTGTTTTTTCACCTCAGGCTTGTATATTTAAAATATCCTCGTGCTTCATATTTTGACTTAAGTAAATAAATATAACAATACTTAGTTGCATCATCAATGAGAGTAAATAAATAATGCTTGCTATCTTTAGTTAATATATCATCTCACAAAGATCAGAATTGATCAAGTCAAGTGGAGAAGTGTCTTAGCTCTCAGCACTATGAAAAGGTTTTTGAGCCTGCTTTGCCTATACACACACTTCACACTTAAAACCCTTCTCATAATTATAATTTGAAATTAAACTCATTTTGCTTAACTGTGATATAGCTTCACAATTAACATGGCATAAATGAGAGTGCCAAACATCACGGACATTATGACAATGGATAACATTAAAAATATTTTAATTATTAAAATCAAGAATAGGCAAGCAGAACATACCTCTGCTATCATAGCCTTTCTTCAAAAAAGTACCAAATTTGGTTAACACGACCTTATTCAACTCAAAAATAAGTTTTATTCCCTGCTTACACAATATGTACCCGCTAAGAAGATTGCGGGGCATTGCAGGCACATACAGTATGTTTATAAGAATGGACGTCTTGCCAGAAGTGAGCTTCATGCATACCTATCCAATCCCACATACTATACCACTGGTGTTGTTGCCCATTAAGATGGATCCACCACCTTCACCCTTAACTGAAGAGAAGCATAAACGATTAGCACAAATATGTCTAATTGCACATGTATCAATCCATCAATCAATTAATGAATTTTTCTAAAAAGGCCTGGGGTACATACTCATCTGAATTGGGAGTGACTAGAACCATATTGGCTTCAACCTTACTTTTATACTGAACTATAGATGGTCTCTTGCCTTTGTGGTCGTGGCACTTGTTGGCTTTATGGCCAATATTGCCACACAGATAGCGGGTAAATATCTCTTTCTTCTTCATTAGCTCGGTCTTAGGCTTGTTCTAGGGATAATTCTTGACTTTCTTCTAATTGCTTTTATGTTGAAGTATAAGTGAATTACTCACATACCATATTGAGTTGTATGCACCAGCTAGTTCACCCAAAAGCTTAAGCTGATGACGAAAGGTGGGCAATTCACTTATACTTCAACACTCCTCCTGATGAGGAAAGATAGACAATTCACTTATACTTCAATACTCCTCCTCACGTGTAGGCTCCCTCAGACTTAAGACGTGGAATAGAAATGGGTTGCAATTATTATTTTTTAATTGTGTCAACTGGGTTTCGAACTCAAGACGTCTTGGCTCTGATACCATATTAAAATGCATGCACCAGCCAGTTCACCAAAAGCTCATGCAACTCAATATGGTATCAGAGCCAAGAGGTCTTGAGTTCAAGACCTGGCTGGCGTAATTAAAAAAATAATTGCAGCCCACTTCTAGGGCTTAAGAAAGCCTACACGTGAGGGGGAGTGTTGAAATATAAGTGAATTGTCCATCTTTCCTCATCAGCTTAAGTTTTTGGGTGAACTGGCTGGTGTATAAAACTCAATATAGTATCATAGTTAAGAGGTCTTGAGTTCGAGACCCGGTTGGTGTAATTAAAAAAATAATTGTAGCACATTTCTATTCCACGTCTTAGACCTGAGGGAGTCTACACGTGAGGAGAAGTGTTGAAGTCTAAGTGAATTGCCCACTGTTTTCATCAGTTTAAGTTTTTTGATGAATTGGTTGGTACATGCAACTCAATATTGTAGACTTCTTGATTTCAACCTGATTGCTAGTCCTAGCATATTTCCCCATATTAATCATGCCTAACAATTCATTAGTTGTGATACGTTCCTTAATATGTCTTCAACCGATCACAAAGTTGGATGGTAACTTGGCCAAGATAACGTTTAGATATAGATCAAAATGATGCAACCGTTGAACTGAACATGTTCAAAGGAGCTCTAATGCTATTTACTCCGCGACCATCATTGATAATGTCGGATGATAGTCTCTGTGTGCACACAGATACCGTAAAAATGGATGAAGTTTTTACGAGAAAAGTCAAGCTGCAAGATACGATTACACCGTCTGTTTTGCTCCAATGACTAAATCACCAGGATTGTTACAGCCGGCAGTGAGCACGTGATTGCTTGACTGATTAACCGAACTACTTTTTTGTCGCAACCATCGGCGCCGCCACAAGCTGTTTAGAGCAACGGGTCGGATGATGTCCGCGCTAAGGCACCGGCCGCGACTCCATGACCGACGCTTCGTCCAGAACAGAGCCACCGGGCTAGGCAACACTGAATTTTTTTTTGCTTCCAAACGAAACGCGTGTTCAAGGTACTCCAACAAAGAAGGAATCCGCGTTGAATACGATGGAACTATGGATCAAGCGATGTGATTAACTAGTAGCAGCAGCGCCTTTTGAAAGTCAACCGGCGTTCGAATAAATGTTTTATGACTTTGATCCGCTTCTCTCGCTTTCTTTATTTCTTTCGATTTGCACATGGCCGTGTGTGTCGAGAGTTCAGACCAAAAATGTTAGTCAAGTTTCTGATCAATGTGTATAGAACTCGTTAGTTGTAGGCACGTTTGAGTTGCGAACTTATCGCGTTTTGATTGTTTTGACCAGAGTTTCTTACATGACATGATTGTTTTGACCATAGTTTCTTACGTGACTTTAGCTAAGTTTTTTTTCGTTTGACACGGAAATTGGAGTAGGTTTCCACGACCTTATTCCTCGGGGGTCAGGCTGTGTTCACCGCAGGTGAACGTTGTTCGCATAGACACTCTCAACAAAAAGATTAAAACTACCACAGGACCTTAAGTAAATCACGAGGCAGATAAATGTTCTTTACTGTACTTGAATAAAAGTGCCATTCTTTTCAACATTTGTGTTCTTTGAATAGCAGAGCGTACCACTGTGTTCCATTCCAAATGTTACCTGCACATATGTGGAGCTTAGGTGCTCCCAGGTTCCACGCTGCCTCGAGGCCCTCCTCATCGTCACCCCCTTCGAGGCAAGATTTCCTACCTCTGTTCCTGTTACTTGTTACTATTTCTATGAGCCCCCAAACCGTTCTTGAATTCTTGGCTTGGCTACGATATGTTATAGCTTGTACAGATCGCACAAGAACTGTCCACAAATATTTTATTTTTAATTTGGAACAACTCTAGGTGATTCTTTCCAGAAAAAAGAACTTGCGAGATGTTAGTGTAGGTTACCGATGTAAAGGTTGCATCTTTACTGTATATATAAAAAAAACGGTGTAAGACAGGTGCGGCAGTAGTTTAATCTTGAGTGTGAATGATGTTAGATGCATCTTTAGCAACTTGGGATTTGGTATTAAAGAAATTACAGATCTGTACTTTGCAGTCAAATTTGTAGTTTGCTAGTACCATGCCCAAGCCAATGATCAAGCATTTGGCTGTCCATTAGAATGCTGTCAATTGTCAAATACGTTTGAGCGAAAAGTTACAACTAATCACCTGCTCCTTTTTTAACGTTGTATGCATTTTCACATGGCAATTCTTTTCGTCTCTAAAACAGTATGCTTCTTTGCCTTACTCGCAATACGTTGTCTTTGTGTTAAATGGAAAACACCAACACTTTTAAAGTAGTATTTCTCTGGTCCTTGTTAGCGTCATATTGTTACCTACATAGCAAAAGACCACTAAAGAACCACGTGAGAATGTCTATGATGAATTGGTGATAAACAATTGACACATTTGTTGAATTAGATTTTGGATTTTGCAAAAGTTTGGCAAAATTCAATTCTGTTGTCAGTGGAACTAGTTTGACCGATATGTGGGATCGGTTAGATCGTTGGGCAGGTGTAGTCAGATTGGGCACTATAGTGGCGGTTAGACTGGATTGAGTCGCAGTCTGACTGGCACATAGGTTGTGGTCAGACCAGTGTTGTGGTGTGACCAGGCTGTGGTAGTCAGTTGCATTTTTCCAGAGAGGGTCTTTGGAGCTGGGAGGTGGCGATTTGACTGACCTAATGGTGGCGGTCTGACCAGTATGGATGCCACGATCAGATCGCTCCCCTATTACCAAGAGAGTGTAGGGGAGGGCAAACACGTCTGGGGTTTCCAAAGGGTTTTGGAGTGGGAAGACATGTTTGGGTTACCTAAGATATGGCTAGAGTTGTTGATGAAAATGGATATAAGCATAGTTGAGTGTGTGCATGGCATGGGTGTCGGCGCTAGGTTGTGTTGTATGATGCATCGTTTTGACTAACGTGAGTTAAGTGTATGAAAATTGTGCTGACTCGATATGGTTGTTTGGTCTTTAGATATATTGGTGGTTTGAAAAACATTAGCGGTCGACGACAAGTGACCAAGACTAGATGGAAGAGCTAAGGTTCGAGTGGTCGTGTAAGTAGAGACGATTCAGAGGAAACCGGATGTGTGAAGACCTGATGACCAAGTTATTGGGCGCCATGGGCTATGTGTCAAAGCATGAGGAGATGCTTTAATGTGAAGACATGGTGAGGTCCAGAATGATCAGGGAAGATGGGTGTAGTCATGGTACAAGGTGAGGCATGTGGCGCACCAAGTGACTTGGTACATTTGCAAATGAGGATGGTTCTGTGGGATCTAAACGTGCGAGAGGCTTGGCGGGAAATCATTGGGGCCACATGGGAGGTGACGGAGTCAAGCGAAGGTGTTTGGAAGATTCGTCGGGGGTATTTTGATAGTTTACCAAAATATCGGGTTTGAGCCTCAGACAAAATCGCAATTCAAGGAGGTGCAAAGGGAAGTGGTTTAGGTCAAGGTGAGCGCTGGTTTGGCTAAGTGGATCAATCGCTAAAGATGTAGCGAGTTGAGTCTTGTAAACGCTTTAAGAACCGCGCGTGTGTAAAACCCGTGTTAGCGAGGTTGATGGATTTCCTCGATTACTTAGCGAGTTGAGACTCGCTAAGTGGAGCTGGTTATATGAGGGAGAAGAGGGGAGAGCTACTGAGCTAGGGTTAAGGTGGTGAGAGTGACATAGAGAGATTGTCTGGATCTTTAATAGTTTCTTCTTTCCCTCCCTATGTGAGAAAACTTGAGTAAGAGTGGCACTTTGAGAGCGCCTTGTAACTATTTATGTACTTATGAATCATCTACTCTACTGGTAATAGATAAAATCTTTAATCCATTCTCATGAATCATCTACTTTACTGGTAATAGATAAACCCTTTGATCCATTCTTAGTGTTTCACTTATTCTTTACTTGGTTTTTCGTCTTCTTGAGTAAGAAATTCGAAATCGTGATCTAGGTGGTTTTTGTTCGAATTTTTGTCTTGATTACATTGCTAGGACATATGAGAGTAGATCTAGAAGACCTCATGTTATAGATCTCTACGAGCAAGAAATAATTTGGGTTTTAGGGCTGTTGGGTGTTCTTGGGATCTAGATTTGATTTTCTTCAATTTAGTAAACTCAAGTCTAAAAACCTTGTGATTCTTGATTGGTTTAGGTTTCTAGTGCCTTACAAGTTTCATGCAAAATTTGAAAGTATTTGAATGAGATTGGAGTTTTGACTCGAGTACTTGTTAAGTCTAGGAACAGGGGACCGATCAGACTGGAGTGACGGTCAGGTTGGCTTTAGACCTATGGTTAGACTGGTCTGGCGGCTAGACCAATCTTACGCTAAAGGTTGTTGAATTTACTGGTTTAGATCTCTAGCTTTGTTTTGTTCAATATAATTGGTGTAATCTGAACTTAGTAACTCTCATAGTCACTTGAGTAAAGATTTTGAATACCGTTAGGAGAAAATTTTCGAGAATCATTCACTCTTCTCAAATAGTGGCCAACAGTCCTACAACAACCATAAGAAAAAAGAAATGAGCATGTCGAAAAGGGGAACAATTAGTAATCTGGAAAAAAAATGTCTCGTTCACAGCTTTTCTAGTATTGTAAAGAAGGAATGGGAGCTTGATTTGGTATACTATATAAGTAGTGCATTGTGAATATTGGTTTGGAGGTCCCTCTGATGTTTTTACTTACAAGAGTCCTGGCCAAAGTGGAAGTTATCTAGTCAAACCTGTCCATTTTAAGGGGACCGGCAGCTTCTGCAGAACAACGGTATTAGTATATATTTTTTCATGCTAGTTGGAAGGATTAAGGAAGTACTACTAATTATTGGAAGTTGCTGGAAGTTACAAATTATAGAACAAAAAAAAGAGAGGATGAAATAAAAAATTGGCCTGAAAACCACTGTATTTTTGCAAATACAGTTTTTATATCCTTGATTGGAACTGCAGTGTTCTATAAATGAATCATCAGTGCAAACTGAAAACTGTATCGCACCAAGACAACCAAGCATTGTATGTATCTATATATTCTATGAAAAGCAGGAAAATGGAACAAATAGCGCCCTTAAAATTTACATAAAATTCTACATTTGTTGCTGCACTTTGTCATATTTATTGGGGGGAAACTAAATTTACATTTTTGCCACTGAAATTATGTTATTAAAGCCTGTAGGGAATTGCTGTAATGTTTACTTGTGGTGGATGCAGGTGGTAAAGATCAGATCACAGCAACAAAAAGGACTAAAGCCCAGACCTTCTCAGATATAAAGGGCCCTTACACTGTGCAAAGACGATCGTTCTTGAGGAAAGCCTTTTTGGTCTGTGGGCTGGAGCATTACCAACCGCCGATGGCCAGGTATCAGCCCTCCCCGCCACAAACCCTCTCGTGAAAGCCCTGGTGCTTCCACTACGGGGATCGCCCAGCTAGCTGCGCGCTTTCCGCTTCAGTCCTTTCTGTTTCTGAGACGCCGATCCACCCATGCATGCGCACCGTGTACGTTCCTTTTTTTTTTTTCTGGCCGACCATTATATTTGCACAACCGCAACACCTTCGGTTTCCGTTTCCGCCAGGAAGGACTGAAGGCTCTATCTGGAATACGGAAATTTTACAGGATCTCTGTGGGAACCGCAATGTTTCCGGAGTTTGCTGTATCCCAAACACTTTGACTTCGGTGACGAGGAGTGGACGGATTTTCTGGTCGTGAGGCTGGACTCTGAAGCCTATGGGCGAGGCCGTCCCATTTTGGATGTGATTTATATCTTACAGCTTAAAATTTTAAATTGTAACTGTTCATAAAAAACAGTATGAATATGATTTTAGCTGATACAGCTGAATTCAGTACACTTTTTACTACAATCTTCCTATTGACTCTATTTTAAAAGACACACCGCTTAGAAGTTAGTTACTGTAAATAGTACAAACATAAGTCAACATTAAGTCCAATCGAACCCAACCCAAGGGACCCAGCAGCACATCATCTTATTCATCTCTAGCCTAGCTTGGCCAGATACTGCTGTTCTCATTTGCACCCTAGCCTTTTTTTTCAGATGGAGGCAAGATGAGTGATGCATGAATGTGGTGCTGTGGAAGTCTAGGCTCCGCTCATCTAGGCTTGGGTTTCTGGTTTCTAGTTTATTTTTTATTATTTCTATATTTCATCTTTTCTGGTTTTCTAGCTTTTTTTGGGCTTTTTGTATTTTTTTTCTTGTATTTATTTGCATTGTTTATGATGGGCTAACCTGTTTTTTCTATTTTTAAAATTTTTTTCAAAATTAATTATACCAAATAATCCACCATCGGTTACAGTGTAAAATAAATCAGCTACAATACAAATTCATCCATAAGTCACCAAAATTCAGCCCAACTAAGCGAGCTAAAAGATATTTTTTTGATGGCCACATATCTTCTCCCCCCTTGCTTTTCCTTAATCCGCAACGCCAAGTCGTGTAGAACCAGTACAGCAACAGAGGATATAAATGGTGCTTTTAATTTTTCTCCTAAGTATTCGCTAATTCTTCACCCTAAAAGCTACGAAAAGCTATGAAAATCAAGAAACCAAAATTCCAAAAATTCCTTATGTTACAGTAAAATTTTTACAGAATATCCTCACTAAGGGATTACAAAAGAATGTAACTATTCATAATCTCTATAATCTTCCTACAGATTGGAAGATCTTGATTGATTCTATCTGTTCTACTTGGACTTGACTTGTTCTCTGAGTTCTCATCGTTGGTGTCTTCTCTCGTCAACTTTTAAATAACGTTGAAGTGGTGCCAGTTATTCATCTGAAGAGATGTCTTGAGAATTCGTAGTGTCTAATCGAAGGGATAGTTGCTGTTAGAGAGGGATATATGATGATAACTGATCTTCGATTGTTATCAGCGAGAGATAATTGTGAAGATAACTGCATTGCAGTTATTGGTAATGACACAAGGTCAAAATGTCATGTCGTTTAGTGCGGATAAAGCACGTACTTTTATTCGCGTATTAGAGAAGTTCAATTTTAGTGGGTTTTTATACCAGTTTATGTAATTTCTAAGGGGTTTACTGGTTGGGTTATATATATATATATATAGAGAGAGGGGGGAGAGAGAGAGGGGTCCTCCGATCGGAAGTGCTCGGATAATAACTATAAAAAGTTTATGACGACGTACTTAATAAATTATTTAATACTCGTCAGTTGGAAGGCTCTGCAGACACTACACGACTGTAGTCTAGTGGATTTGCGTGCTCGTTTCATGCAACCAAACTGAGAGTTTTTTATTATTATTTTCAGTTGGAAGGCTCTGTAGACACTACACGACTGTAGTCTAGTGGATTTGCGTGCTCGTTTCATGCAACCAAACTGAGACTTTTTTTTATTATTATTGTCCTGCCGGCTTCTTGATTGTTCAATATTGAACACCTCACCTGGTCACATGCACTGATGCACATGACCAATAGATCAGATTCATCATATGTGCCAGGTGGGGCGAGTGATTCACTCCACGCTCTACATCTCGAGCAGAGAACTTCATGCCCCCAAGCAAAACTTTATCCATGCTGATTTGTGTCCACTCGAAGTATTGTCCCACAAGCGTGTAGAACTATGTATATCTACCGATCTCCTCTCATCCCGGAATTAGATATGGACTTGTGGAGAGTTTGTGCGGCGTGATCAAGAGTGCATTGACTGCTTGTTAGCCAATTGTTTTCCCAAAGTTGCCCCCGGCGTCTTTTACCATACGCTCAATTCAGTTTAAATAGATTGATTTATAGCTTATTTTATATTATAGTTATTTATTTTTATTGTAGCTAGTGGTAGCTTATTTGATGTAATTAGATTTAAAAATTTTAAAAAAAGTTAGCCCATCACGGATAAGGCAAACAAATACGGGGAAAAAAGAAAAACAAAAAACTCAGAAAAAACTAAAAAACAAAAAAACAAAAAAAGATAAAATTTAGAAATAGTAAACTAGAAGTAAGAAACTAAACCTAAAACGAGCGGGGCCTTAAGTGAAAAAAAAGAAGCTTGCAAAGTTGCTTGCGAATATGGGTATGTTCTTTTTGGCTGTGGCTTGTGAATTTTGGCTGAAATTTTTGAATTTTAACTGTTTGCAACAGAAATTACGAAGAGAGAGATACTCGCTTGCGATTTTAAATGGTACAGATGTTGGGCTTTTAACGTGTACTATAATTAATTTGTAGACTCTGTCTTAAAAAAATACTTCATTTAAAAGATAGGTATTATAACAAAAACCAAAAATCGTTTTGAAAAACCGAAAAAACAGGCCTGTAGCCGCCGCACTTTACGAGGTAAAAAAAAGGATCAAATTGCACTGTCAGTGTCACTAGAGAAGAGAGACAGTTTATGGGTCATATAGCAAACGTGACATCGTCCACTACTTTAGCCCACTCAGTTAGACTGAATTTTAGTGGTTTATAGTTGAATATATATTGTAGCTGATTTATTTTATACTGTAATTGATGGTGGTTTATTTAATATAATTAATTTAAAAAAAATTAAAAATAGAAAAAATATATTAACCTATCACAGACAATGCAAACGAATATGAGAAAAAAAAAGAAAATACAAGAAGCCCAAAACAAACCAAAAAGTTAGAAAAAAACGAAATTTAGCAATAGTAAAAAATAAGTCAGAAACTCAAGTTCAAATGAGCGGGTCATTATTTATCTACAATGTTTGTACAGACAGGTTTTTAGTTTTTGTCTTAATGCGGAAGCACATCCTTGCATGAGTTTAAAGATAAGCCTACTTCTTGTGCATATTCGGATGTGCCTGACCCAAGTTTAGTCTTATACAACAATTAGGCTGAGTTTTCTTTTTTGGTGAAACAAGGACAATTAGGCTGAGTATTTTTTAAACAAGAACAATTAGGATGGGTTGTGTGTTTTAACAGATGTGATAATCAAGCTTGTATGTCAACACTTAATTCGAGTTGGATACAAGTTCTGAAATTCCAAGCCCAGCCTGCATTATAGGAGTACCAAACTTGGTCGGCTCAAAGTTGACCGGAATCATTGTGCTCAACTAGTTTTTGATATCCAAACAACTCTCATCAACGCTCAACAGAAGTGTTCAAGAAAAAGCAAGTCTGTTCAACGTAACTGAAAACCAACTTCTCAGTGGCTGCTCCGGTTTCCAGATGCCCCATAAATTCAGTGTATTCAGCTCATGTTCGTCATTCGTTGGGAAGTGCGTTGGAGAGCGAGAGCAACCGGTTCCTCAACCTCCCTTTTTCTTTACTAGTAGAATTCAGGTCGTCAACTTGGAGCAGTGGAAAGTCTTTCAATCCTTTATTAGTAGTAGTAACTGTTGTAAATTAGAAGGTTTCAGCAATATTTTAAATTTAATTTCAATATAAATAAGCATCATAAAACATATATATAACAATATGTAAATAATATATAAACATACATATTATCTCTTCAAATAAATAATGCATTTAAAACATTAATATATTGCCATATGCTTAATAGAATATAAATGTGGGCATATAAAATTTGCATAATGAGGAAAATGAGGAAATTATAAACTAGCCCAACAGTAAATAGATAGATGTGTGAATTGTGGAATAGTATACTGCGAAATGATCAGATTGATATATACAAGATGGCCGATTTAGGGGTGATCGTTTTAATGATGGCTTCTGGCTGAAATTTCACTGTAGCTGGCTTTTTTTTTACTGTAGCTGATTTAGCTTTTTGGGCATAATTAAATTTAAAAAATGTAAAAATAGAAAAAATATGTTAGCCCATCACGGATAATGCAAAGAAATACGGAAAAAAAGAAAAATACAAAAAAACGCAAAAAATCTAAAAAAATTCAGAAAAAGATAAATTACTAAATAGTGAAAAAAAAACTGAAACGAACGGGGCCTTTATCTCGTTTTTTTACCGTGACCCGTAGCCTTTTCTGTTATAGATAGATTTGATGAATAGTAATAGAAGCCAAAGCAAAAGAAGACTGAAAAGCTGAAAAAACGCGACCTTGGTCTCTGCGCCATCACTAACAGATCACTTACAGGATGGATATCTCGTGCGATAGCGACAGTGACGACCAGAAAGGCGCCGACTTCCGGCTTTATTTGGCGAACGAATTGGGCATTCAGGCATGGCGTTATCGGATGCCATGCCGAGCAACCCATACCGAGCTATCACAAAAAATCTCTACTAGCACCAGTAGCATCTCCCGGGGGGCCCACCGCCACTAACCCAACCTAAGCTAACTGGTGCAATACGTTGACACGACCTGTGATTTGCCGTGCAAAATGACGACTCAGATGTGACAGGCTAGTACTAAAAAATCTTCGTGGGTTGTGTGAAGGCGAGGGAGGCAGCTCGGGACACAGGCTGGGCGGTGCCGTGCATCTCACCTCGCACTCCCAACCGCTTCGGTTTGCCAAGTTGCCCCCTCCCCGCCTCGCCTCTGGGTTCCCCGCGTGCGCGTTGTCGTAGGCGTAGCCCCGCGTCCCCCGGAAAAGATCGGCCGTCTCACGGTTCACGGGCCGTGCGTCCAACGGCAACTCGCGCCGCGGTTGGATGGACGCCGCATAGGCACGAAGACGACCGGAAGATGAACCAGAAAGACGACCGGAAGATGAACCAGAAAGACGGCTACATGCACCGCGCCAGAACAGGCACGAAGACGACCGGAAGATGAACCAGAAAGACGGCACGCACTGGGCCGCCTGGGCGGGCGGGCACGATCGCGCGGTGGTTTCTTCCGCGCAACGAGCCCCCACGCCCACACGTCCGTCCGCGCGGGGGCGCAACGTTTTCGGCGTTTCGGTGGGATCCCCGGGGCTTTGGCCCGTCGGCCCCGTGCCCGATCGGTCGGTACGGATGCGGTGGATGTTGGCGTCGTGCCGACTTGTGGCTTGACTGTTTCCCCCGTCGTGGAAACGACGAGTCACGCAGTCTGCCCCGGTCGTTTTTGCCCGGTCCAATGTACCGTATCCTTGGCCTGGGCAAGTGCTGAGAATCTGGCTGGGGTCATGGGGGCTTGTGCAATGATTTCAGTTACACAAAAAACACGGATTGTTTAATGAGAAACAACTGTTCTTTCCCTGGATTTAGCTCATTGATTATGCACCTGCAAGCGGCTGGAACGGAGGCAGCTTCTGCAGAAAGTGATGCGAAAAAGGATTTTGACCAAGAAAGATCAGGCCGTTGGGAGGTACTGTACGACTTTTTGGGAGGGTTGTGGGCCAGCTTCCCAGTTTGTAGCTGGATTGATGCCTTGCTTAGGTAGCGTACAAGTACAATAAAGGCATTGAGAGAAGTGAAATGTGGAGCAGCGATATTCTTCCCACATTTTGCGGTGGGGAATTGAATTATGGCCGATCTGGTGCTACACATTCTCACCGTGCAACAAGAATCAAAAGCAGATCTGGTCCAACAGATACGGCGAGCATGGGGAAGTTGATCGCATGAACTAAGCCTGCGACACATGAAAAGGCAAGATCAGGAACAAATGAATGCCTTCTTCCCCATGCATCTTAGCCCCAATGTTTGGGTCCATCGGTTGGGATATATAATATATATGCCTGTAATAACTAAACTGTTATCTCGCACAGCCCGAATCTTCCAGATCCGTAGATGAGGAGATACACACGAACGCCGGCCTCATAATCCGCAGATGCCTCGGCATCGTGCCAATGTGTACTCCCCAACGTTAAGCTTGGCACAAGGTAATAGTATAAGCTTGCAATGTTGCCCTCCACCCCCCAAATGGGGCGCATGAAACTGTGCTCGGTTGGGCATACAGAGAATGTTCCTTCCAATCATTGTTAATCACTCCACATCATTGGTCTGGCTAAGGAAGAGACTGGCTGCAAATGATGGCCAACTTGTCATATGCAATTCACAATTTCAATGATGACCTCGTATGATCGACGGCGAACAAGTAATTAGTAGTCGGAGGTAAGGAGAATTGCCAACTCCTATCCACTAGCTAGACCTTCCAGTTGAGGCAAAACAGTTGCAAGTCTCTATGGTAACCGTCGAGCTGCTGCTCCGATTCACTACTCCATGACGGTGAGGTTGGGTAGTCACCAGCCACCCAACCAGTACCAACGGTGGCACCACCCTTGTATCATCCCGATTTTTGGAAAATAAAATATTGGGGAAGTTTGGCACTTCAGAATTTTGGTGTTATTCGGCAATTTCAATTTTATGGGTTTTCAAAAAGTTTTGACCAAGGTTCCACTAAATCAAACAAGGAAATAAACTAAAAATCGAGATTGGAAATAATGTAATAGGAATGATAGAATGTGGAAGGATACAAATTAAAAAGAAAAGTTAAGGAAGGCATATGTGCAAAAGTAGCAAGTGCAAATAATATAAAAAAATCTAGTATGAGAATTAATTTAAAATCCAAAAATAAATGAATAAAAAGTATATAAATAAATAAAGTTAAATAAAATAAATGTAATAATAAAAGTAAAACACACACACACACACACACACACACACACACACACACACACACACACATATATATATATATATATATATATATATATATAAAGAAGTACATTGGGTGGGAGCCAGCCGGCCTAGGCGTCGGCCGAGCCGACCAGCCCCCTCTCTCTCTTTCTCCCACACCCTCCCCCTTCTCTTCCTCTGCCGCGCGCCCCTCCCCTACTCTCTCGCGCGCTAGCTCCCCTGCTCTCGCTCCTTCTCCCTTTGCCTATGGCCAGGCTGTAGCCACGCTGCGCCTACGCCGCAGGGCAACTATGTCGCGCCCCTTCCCCATACCCTGTGGCTGCAGCTCGTACCACGGTGCTGATCGCCCAAGATCTTCACCGCTACTGCCGTGCGTTGCCGCCTCCATGTCGATCCCTCCCACTCTGCCGACAAGATCCAAACCACACCCATCCGTCGGGATACTAGTGCCTTGAGCCTCACCCCCTCACCCATAGCACCCCGACCAGTCACCTCCAGCTCCCTGTGGCCGTGCGATCCCACATCTTTGCCATTAAAGCCGCCGCCCACCTCCCACGTCGCCAGCCCGGCTCAACCCATTATAAAACCCCCTGAGGCACGCAATACACTCCCCACACCTCACTCTCGCTTCCCCAGCTCCCAATTGAACTCTTGTGCCCTATAACTCACCGACGGTGATTCCTCCTCCAACTCCGGCGATCGAGCTCATCACCGATTGGCTCCACCCCCATTCGATTCCTTCTACCAGGAGCACCATAGGGGCTTGGCGACGCCTTACCGACTCACCTCGGAAGCTCCCCGCGCCTGTGCTGCTCCCTCACCGTGAAGCTTCCCCGAGCGCCGCCGCCGCACGTTGACAGACATCCTCGGCCACTCTCGAGCTTCCAGAACCCCCGAGGTAGCTTTGTGGACACCTCTAGATGCTCTCGGCTTAACTAAGTAGCTCAATTTGTAGTATTTTGCCGTAACCGCCATCCCTTGGTCCTACCGCCGCCATTGCTCGCCGGCGACGCTCGTCCGTCCAAATTGGTCGGCAAGAACTTGGCTAGAGGAGCGCGGGAGCATGAGCATTCCATTTTCCATTTCTTGAATTCTCACGCTTGGTCGTGGCCTCTGTCGCCGGGGAGAGCGCCGGAGAGAGCTTCCCTCGCCGTGGGCGCGAGGAAGAAGAAGGCCGTAACGACCGCGCCGGCCGCGTTCAACATGGACAGTCCGATGAAGATCGGGCGGACCGTTTGGGTCGTTTCCCCGCGGTTGGCATGGGCCGTCAGGCCGAGCGTTGCCGAGGATCACCCGATGGCAATCAGACGGTTCGTGCGCAACCAAAGCACGCACGCGCACAACCCCTCGCCCACTCGATGCCAAATCGGACGGCCCACGCAGGGTCGGTGCGCTCCCGCGCGCTCGAGCGCGTTTGAAGCCGCCCGATTGAGATCGATCGGTTTTCGCGTGCGATCGTCCACAACCCGACGCGTGTTGCCTCCTTTTATTTTTCCTGAATTAACTGAAAATGAGAACTTCAAACCTAGATAACTTTCTCATTTTAAATCCAAATTTGATGAAATAAATTTCTAAATCCATCTAAAATCAGCCCCTTTCCAGTGAAACTAAAATCACGAAGTTTTGAGTTAAAATTTAAGTTGAGGTGTAAATTTAATTGATTATGATAATTACTTTTAAACTTCTAAAATTCATAACTAATCCATTTAGTTCCAAACTTCAGTAGAAAGATTAGCAATATTAATCTAAATTCATTTTTGTTCAGTGGAACCAAAACCATAAGTTTTCGAGTTTATTTGAATCTTTGTTGAGGTTTTATTTGGCTATGTTAACTTGTGTACTTCTTTTAAAACGTACGTTCACCGTTAAAAATTAGCATACGAGGATCAGGAAGCAGAAGCAGAGGCAAATCAAGACCAAGACCAGCAAAACCCGGACGATTGCGAACCAGGCGAGTCAATACTTTGATCATTTTAAATACCCATTTTGTAAATTATTTAGATTCGAATTATCAAATACATGCTGTTATTTTATGTACTATCTTATGTTAAATTTCATACTTTAGCTAGCTGCCCATTTAACAAGTGCTACTATCATATCTTTTCGGCACATTTATATTGTGAACATTATTACCCTAGGAAAAACTTATAAATGTAGAGTTTCAAAAGAATCGGTTACGTTTATATTACTTGGCATAGTATTGTTTAGTCTCGAGAGTGTTTACAATGTTCTAATCTCATATGCAAATGCAAAGAGCAAATTTTGGGAAAAAGTTGTGGTTGACAATGGTTAGTATGTTTAAAATGGTGATTATTTTTGCCCACAAAGACCTCCAAAATTGCTTATGTGGCTGGGCGGCTGGTTCGGGGGTGTGGTGCATCGAGTGCACGAGAGTAGGGTTGTGGTAGAACCACCCAGATGATCAAGGACCGAATTAGGTCATGACCTTCCATCGTAAAACAGTACAACCACAAGTCTGCAAAGTGCAGCTTGGCTAAGTAAATCCTACTGAACTTCGGACTCATCTCACAAAATTGGGGAGAGAAGGCCAGGGCCTAAGGTGGCTAAAGGGACACTGAGTGGAGGGTGAATTGTTTCTCTTATTTTACTAGTGTATGGGGAGTGGGGCTCGAGGCATTAGTAAAAGAGTTATTAACATCCCGTGCAACATGTGGGACCCACCGCAAGTGGGAGCAACCCACAGGGTGAGATGAGACCCCGAGGTCAGGTAGTTTTGAAAGGTTACTGTGATGATCTGCTCAACTGCATGACTAAGAAATCATGCGGGACAACGAGTTGATTGTCTCTTGTGGTGAAAGTGTACAAACTCTACAGAGTCAAAACTGTTCGAACAGCTGTGCCCACGGCAAGAGCAGACATGGGAACTTAATTTCGATATAGTTCTATTTCAAAATGATTTATATGGTTGGGTCTGGAATGGGAAAATGGAAGGCGAAGGAATGTCCTGGTTTGAGTTGTCCTGAGCATCATCCTAGTGGTAAGTTAGGCTGCTATAACGCTGAAAACTGGTTTATAAAACAATCAACTTGGGTAATGGATGAGATCTGTACTTATTCTATAAAATCTTTTATTCAAAGGTATTATAAATTTTGGTTCAAAGGCTAAGTCTAGGAATTTCTTATGTATATGTTAAGTCTTTTAAAATGAAATTTTTGGCAAATAAAATAACCCGAGCCTATCTTTGGTCAAGCCATTCATGATATATATAAATACACTCTGTGTATTGGCTCGCTGAGCACGGTGGTTGGTGTGCTCACACTCGCATAATCAAATCCAGAAATGAGAGAATATGACCATTATGCCTGCGAGGACGTGCCAAGTCAGGAAGCCGGCGATGGAAATTAGGATGATTTTCAAATATGTAGTCCTAGGCAGTAGACTTGCCGTAAGGGTATTCGCCTATATGGCCAAGACTTGGTAATATAGACGTATGCTTTTACCCCCACTCGTCTGCCTGTGGCTTATGGTTCCGCTATCGTCGTTATCATCTGCTGCTATATCTTTTGTATTGTAATGTTTGGCTTGAGCAGCCGTTATGTAAAACAAGTACCCGACGTGGTCTACTTTTGAACTCTGATGTATATTATATTTGATTTTGACTGTATGATCATCATACGATGTTTGGACTAATTCAGCAATGTACTGTGAGTACTATCTACTGATCTAAGGAATAGTACAGTGATATCACAGAGAATTCTGGATTGAAAAACCGGATCCGACAACCCTCGTGCGGCCGTGCATGATTTCAGACGCCGCTAATCAGACTTGCGCACGTCAACAATCTCAAAAAAAAAAAGCAGATAGGAATTACACACGCAAATCAACCCGAACGTGACACCACTGCCGTCAAATTTAACAACCTCAATGGTCCAGAACACAAGCGCCGTACGGCCAGAATTTGCCCCCCCAAAAAAAAAAGACTGAGATGTGAGTCGCACATTTCCGGCGAGAATACGCACTAGTAGTAGTACTACTAGACCGGTAGGTTCCCGTAGCCTTTGCAGCGAGCGCTGCGCTTTGCGTTTGTGTGGCTCGGCCGCGCGCACGTCCGTCGCGGCAGCGCCGATGGGCGGGGGATGGCGATCCGCGCGATAAATGCCGCGACGCGATCCCACGCGCCTCGTAGATCACTACTTTCCATTTCCCAATACTTTCTGCGTTCTCTCCTGCGCCTATTCTTTTTGGCTGCCTTGTGCCGCGCCCGAACCACCTGGGCCACTAGTGCCCTGCCATGTCATCGCGGCTTGTGGGCCCGATGCCTTCTCGTCTGCCATGTCAACAGCTGAGATCGAGCTCTAGATGTTTAGGGTAGAGCTGCAAATGAAACGCATAATTTTCGTTCAACTGATGGACCAAAAGTTTACGAAGTGAATACGAAAAGGGTAAATGAGTATCCAGCACTATTTATATTCGATTCCGACTCCGAGAAAAAATTACGGAATAAAATACGGGATAAGTAATATCCATCCATCTATATATATATATCAAATGATATAATTAAGTCTGTTATGACTTCACTTAAGAACAAGAAAACATATAGACGGATTACCACACCTAAATAGGCGGAGAATACTAAGCGCTCTTCATTCGATATCTCGACGATTAGTCTTTCCATGCTCACTCTGATTACATCTTTACTGTTCAATGTCTTGTGTAGGGGTGCAAAAGAAATGGCTAATTTCCGTCTGAAGGTTTGTAGAACGAATACATAATAGAGAAATGAATATCCAGTATTATCCGTGTCTGACTCCGAGAAAAAATATTGAATACGATACATAATGAGCAATACTTGTGAACTTAGGGCATCCACAATGTATGAAAAAGGGGGTCTTAAGCCACCTTAAGGTCGACTTTATACATTACAGGGTTGGCTTTAAAGTAGGACATAAGCAAAAAAGGCTTAAGACCAGTCCTCAAGCTAAAAACCTGACCATAAGCATTAAAATATAATTTTTTATTGAATCCTGTGTTCTCTCCCCCCACCATAAGCTAAAGGTCAGTTTTTTTTATTAGAATATGGGCCCTATCTTAGTACCTACAAAGACCATATACATTGTAGCAGATTGCACCAAGCTATATCACCATACCTTAAGACCAACCTGGATCTTATACATTGGAGATGCCCTTATCCGTATCTGCTCCGATAAAACCCAGTGTAGGGTACTCCATTTTGGCAGCCTGGTGTGCTCTATTTTTTATACTAGTTTATTTATGTTTTTGTAATGCTCCCTCTAGTTCAAGAAAAGAAGTCATTTTAGACATGATTTAGGGTAACAAGGTGAGGTAAATGTGGGGTGTTTGTTATTATTCTCGCCCTATTAACTCATCTTCATTGGAACACAACATGTTGAAATTAAATGAATGTTGCAAGTCTAGCGCCAATTTTTTTTTTTTGCTGTGATCTCTGATTTACCCCATCTTTGGGGCCACAGTTTTTGCTAGCTCAGTATGCTTGTTACGTCTTCTACCTACACCACTGCATCCTTTCATCTTCATTGAACACACCGTAGAGAAAGCATGGCACAAATCCTGGAGGTCAAAGACCACTAGGAGAGAGATTTGAATATGGAACCACAGGAAGAAGATTTGAATATGGAACCACAGGAAGAATTTGTTCTTAGCCATGGGACATCATCTTCAAATGGTAAATTCTCTCCTTTTCTTTCCCTTTTTTAGATTCCTTTAACTTTTTTTTTTTGGTCATGAAACAACATTTCTAAATTTGAGTATACAGGTTTTGTCATAGTTTTCGCGCTCTGGATGCTAACGAGAATGCTTTGGACACTGGGATTGATTCGGATGCTGACGAGAACGTAGGTAGGAATGGTAATCTGCCGATGATGAACGAAGAGAAATATTTCAATCTTTGCTAGCAAAAAGTACCAATGGAAACTTTGAAGCGCCATATAATAGGGGAAGTTGTTGCGTCATTCTCAGTAAATATTCGTACAGTTCAGCGTATTTGGAAACAAGGTAAAGATTGTATTGATCAAAGCATTATGGTTGATGTTGCTAACAAAAAGTGTAAGAATTCTGGTCGTAAGACAGTTGAAGTGGATGTATCTGCATTACGTGATATTCCTTTTTCAAACCAGACAACACCAGATGTATGTGCCCGTTTACATGTAAGTTAAGGCAAGCTGCTGGCAATGAAACGGGAAGGTCTCAGAAGGCGTCACTCAAACAGCATAAAGTCACCTACGAAGACATGAGTGCGTATAAGAGAAGGAATTTTAAGCATTTATCTTGTCATCGTTCATGTCTTCAATTTAATTAACCTAGTTGAAGTGAGGTAACATCACCTAGTCAAAACCTTTCTTCTCTGCATGTGTTTCTGTCCACTAGAAGGAATTTCCTAGTGTCGACTTGTTCATCACCTTCGCTACTAGAACATGACAATCGAATTTGACAACATTGGTATGACGAGTTGCGCTATTCTCTGCATACCTCACTCTGTACAATTTGCTTTATTTATTCACATAAACTAAGTAAATAGTCGGGAGCTAGGATAGAGTTATCAGTATAACCTATTCTTAGTTGTAAATTCGTTCCTTTTCTTTTCTTTTCTGTCTTACAAATACTAAATACTCAACAAGATAGATTGCAGAAAAAAGAAGCCAACTTTCATTGATAAAAGATATGTTCTTTACAAATCTTTCAATTACAAACTACTTTGACTCCTGTTGCATTTCCTCTGCAACCTTACGGTCGATTTGCTCAAATTCTTCGACTAGTCGGGCTGCCTCTTCAACAGAGCAACCAAAGTCGTGTATGATCGGATGAAGGTTCAAGCTCTGGCCGCTTGCCTTGAGTTTTGCAAAGACAAAGCTCATGGCACCTTTGATCGCATCCCACATCGAGTCGGCATGTTTGGTCTTCAAGGTGAAGAGATGATTCTCAAGTACCCTGACTTGTAGCCCAATCATACTCGTGTAAGCTATTATGGTGTCCTCGAAAGGATTTATCTCCTTCGCACCAAACCTACCAAGTACATTATTAAGGAGGAGTCCATTATCTCGAAAGTTGATCTTCAACGAGTTCATCTCCTTTTGACTACGAGTTGAGAATTGAGATAGTTTCTTTATTTCGATCATGGCCTCTACAAACAAAGCAAAGGTTGTCAAACAATTTCCTATCTACAAGTAAGAGTTGGTCGGAAGGTAAAGCTTTTTCTTACCTGCTAGACGAGTGTCAAGCTTGTCAGCTTTGACCTTCCTCCTCTCGTTTTTTTCTTGTTGATATGATTAAGTTCTCTAATCACCTTGGCCTTCTCTTCGACCTCGGTATGAAGCTTAGTCGTTTCGGTCTCTTTATATCAGAAAAAGAGAGTCAAAGAAAAGACAAGGAAGATGTCTTAATGAGCGATTGTAAGTTTAGAGCTTACTGTTTATTCTTTCTTCTAATGATCTGATTATGCCAATTGCATTTCCAAGTTTCATTGACTGGTCAACGTTCTTTTTCTTTAGCCTCTGCGTTTCGAGCCTCTCGTTCTTGAGTGCCGAGGTTAAGAACTTCTCGTCGCCCCTAAGTTGATAAAGTTCAAAAACCAGCGTAAGAAAATGAACAAGTGGTTGTAACAAAATTCGACTATGAGGGTCAATGACTTACCATGCCTCAGCCTTCTTGGTGAGTTCAGCATTCGATTCTCGAAGGAGCGTGATCTGCCTGTGGTTCTCAGCCATGGTTGCCATATTCTCTAATGCTCTCTAAGTATGAAAAGGCAATGAGAAACCAAAAAAAGTCCAAGTACGGGTGTCTAAATACTTGATACTTATATTCATGTCCCTTCGGGCGAACTTGGCAAGTACCCTTTTGGAGTCTTTGAGCTCGTTGAGCTCATCGATATTGTTTTACCACACCTTCTCAAGATGCTCGTCATCGAAGATGAGCCCTCTGTCGGAAGGTCTCTGGAGTGTGGAACACTTAGATGTCGGCCAGATGGAGTTCCCACTATAAATGCGGAATTGAAATATGCAGAGAAGAAGTTGAGTTCCTCCTCCTCTTCTTCTCTGATCGTACCTTCCTGTTGTCGAGGAAGAGCGCCTTCAACGACTTCTTCCTCGGTGCGGCACTCGGAAGGTCCTCCGACTTGTTCTTCACCTTGCCGCAAGTTCTTATTTTCTTGCTTGTCCATTGTTCTTCCCAGTCAAGTAGTGCTAGTACTAGTTAGTATAGCAATATAAGCTCACAGATTTAAGTAGATCAACGGTCATGCTTTGAGAATAGCAACGAGTGAATTAATGTAATTAAGATGAGCATGCATGTAGTTAGAGTAATTAGGGGCATAAGTGGGCAACCCTGAAAATCCCCTAACAAATTGTTATTTTGGACTGCAGCCAAAAGCCCCAAACGACTTCTTTTCTTGAATTGGAGGGAGTGCACTCATATCTGGAGGCATCTCAGACAAGAAAATATTTGGGGGCAGTGGTCGATTGTGTTCTTGGATGCTAGTGCAGTAATTTGTGGACACCTGATTCCGATATATATTTTGATGTGTATGGAGATACCGGTGCTTAAGGACGTGACAAGATTTTCGCTTTTCTGCATCTTAAGGTGTGATGCTAACATCAAACTCAAAGATAATAAATATCTCAACCTTTAACAAGATTTAGAATCGGCGTCACAATTGTTTGCTTGAAAGTAATAACAGGAGGAATAACAAAACATATGAACACTGCAGTTCAGTATTGTGTGGTACTTAACATAGTATTCTGTGATGCTATTGGCATGTAAAAAAATGTTCAGTTTTGCTTGGAGCCTTGGGCTACAACTATAGTACTGTGAAACAACTACGCAGGACCAAATGGATGGAACTAAAAACTTGGGAGAGAAATAATAAGCCTCACAACAAAGAATTGAACTGCTGTGAATCAAATTTGAGTTATCAGGGAAACCAAACCTTGCAAGTAAATGCCATCCTTCCATATATCCAAACCGAACCCCAATCCATCGAACTAAATCTTCGCCCTTGTGGCCTCAACGTAGCGGCACCCCGAAGATGACGGCACAAGTTGTTCAGAACTCCCTCTCCAACGCAAAACCAATACATACATACACGCACTCCATTTAGTTTCTGTTCTCTGTGACTGTGACTTTGATTTATAACTTTTAGCTAAAGTTTTTTAATTTTATCTGATCGTGACAAAGATTACAGAGAGAAATGCTCAATTGCGATTTTGTTTGGTACAGATATTGAGCTTTTAACGTATATTATAATTAATTTGTAAACTTCGTTTTAAAAAATATTTTGTTTAAAAGTTAGGTATTATAATAAAAATTAAAAAGTTGACTTGAAAAGCTGAAAAAAAAACCCTTATTGCGTGACATATCCCATAAATATTCGAGCGATGTAATATCCCATCCGCCCAACATGCGAATCGAGAGGAAATCCCAGGAAAAAGAAACTCCGAGCCCGAAATCTTGCGGCACCGGAATCCCACACCTATATATACGCCACCAGCAGGCCGGCCTCCGCGTTTGTTGTCCTCCTCACGCTGCTGCTTCTTTCCTTTTGTTGACTCCACACACACCCCTCTCCGTTTCACCCTACTCGCGTAGGCATGGAGTGGCTGCGAGGGAAATGCATCGGGAAGGGGGCCTTCGGAACGGTGCACGTGGCCGTCGACAGGGCGACGGGCCGCGCCTTCGCGGTGAAGTCGGTGGACGCCAAGGGCGCGCCGGCGGCGGCGATGGCGTGCCTGGAGAGCGAGATAAGGATCTTGAAGCTGCTTAGCTCGCCGTACGTCGTGGCGTACCTCGGGGATGACACGACGGGGACGTCCAGGAACCTGCACATGGAGCTGGTCCCCGGCGGGAGCGCCGCCGCTGCCGCGGAGGCGGGCGGACTCGGCGAGCGCGCGGCGCGGGGCGTCCTGCGGTGGGTGGCCGCCGCGCTGCACTACCTGCACGACGTCGCCGGCGTGGTGCACGGGGACGTCAAGGGGAGGAACGTGCTCGTCGGCGCCGACGATTGCGGGTATAGCGGCGCGAAGCTCGCGGATTTCGGCTCGGCGAGGCTGGTCTCCGACGAGGCGGTGCCCCGCGGACCGCGCGGGACGCCGGCTTGGATGGCGCCGGAGGTGGCGCGAGGCGGCGCGCCGACGCCGGCGTCTGACGTCTGGTCCCTCGGATGCACGGCGGTGGAGCTGCTCACCGGGAAGCGGCCGTGGTCGGAGCTCGGCGGCGCCTTCGAGGTTGGCGAGCTGCTGCTCCTCATCGGGTTCGGCGGGAAACGCCCCGAGCTCCCCGCGTGCCTGTCGGACTCCTGCCGGGACTTCCTCGACAAGTGCCTCCGCCGGGACTCCGGCGAGCGGTGGAGCTGCGAGCGGCTGCTCCGCCACCCGTTCCTCTCCGCGGACCCTCACGACGCCGGTGAACCGTCGCCGTCGCCGTCCCCTCGAGCTGTTCTTGACTGGGCGGCCGCGTCGGACTCGGAATCCGAGGCATCGTCGGATTGCTTGGAGGCCGACAGCGAGCTCGATGTAATGGCGCGCGCCAAGGGGAGGGTCGCCGAATTGGCGTCAAACGGCCCGCGCGCAAGCTGGGGGCGGGAGTGGGAGGGCAGCCCCACCTGGGCGGCCGACATGTGGGCCCCACAACCCAGTCCCGAGATGCCAACCAATGCCGCGGGAAATGACAACGAGGGTGGGCCCGCCGTAAGCGTCGTCGGCGGTGACGACGGTGTCCTCGTCGGCGGCGGCGGCGGTTTCTGCCTTGTGCACGGCCGTTCTTGCTGTAACAGCCACTGTGCGTACTATAAATGTGGGCCTGCGGTAGTGGGACTCGGTTGGCCGCCGTTGGCCGTTGTGTCCGCGCTGGTGTCGTGTATTGTTCTCTCATATTTGATTCAATCAAAGTTTGTGTTTACAGCAAGCAGCCGGTGTACAGTTTTGGTTTATTTTTATTCGTTGGTTTTGACTTTTGATGTTGCAGCTGATTGGGTGAGCCGGCCGAGATTAGTTGGTCAGCGTGGAGTGTGGTGTGTTCAGCTATCCTTCTATGCTAGTTTAGCCGTGCCGCCTCATCAGACATTGCGTAGGCTTTTTTCGGCTATGAGATAATTTATAACTGTGGTTGATAGCTTTTGGTGCTAGCAGGAGCACTCGTACGAATGAACCGAATATCGCTAAGTCGTTTTGAAAAGACTATTTTGATAAACTACTTTGAAAAAATAATAAAAAAATATTTCTATTTATTTATTATAGAAAAATCATAAACCATAAGATATAAGCTGAAAAAAAACTACCCGTTGAGTGCAACCTATGGATCGGCTTTAGGTCTTATTGATGCTTTTGCATATCGGAAAGATAGGAGGGTTGAGAGCGAAGCCTAACCATAACTGCGCTGCCGAGCCAATTTCGTGATTTCCCAGAAACGGTACTACTTCCGAGTTCACTAACCACTCCAATTTATGGAAATCCAACGGAGTATGCCTTTTCGGCTTTTCCAGAAGTGGGGTAGGCATGAACATTGTTGTCTGATCGGGTATTCAGGTCCAGACAGGCCTTGCAGCTGGAAAACGGAAAATAAATTGATTTGACGAAATGAAGTGATCTTGGAATGAATTGGTTTCCTCCGTTCGTCATCGAGATTTGTTGAGTACCTTTTTTGCAGTATGCTATTATGTTATCATAATTGGGTTAGCCAATCTAGCCATATCTGCTCGAAACTAGAAGCAGCGACAATCTGGTAGCTTGGTAGACAGATATATACGAGCAGGGTTCTGGGAACCGGATTGGCATCGCAAACCGATTCCGTTTCGATGTAAAAAATGAACTAGAGGGTGGTTCTAGCCTACAAAATTGGCCCAGGTTCAGAGAACCGGACACGATAAATGGCCGCAAGAGCTAAATGGTCGTGCTCACTGCTCACAACTAGGAAGAGATCATCGTGACATTCCCTCGTCGCAGCAAGATCGACGCATCAATATCTCCGTGGCCCGTGCCATTCCGAATTCGCGCAAGCGCAAGCATCGCACGTTACCGAACCTGTACTGAAGCTGTAGTGCACATCGATCTGCATTGGGATCGTTGGGGTCACACGTCCGTAGCAGTAGCACACTACCACGGCGAGAGGCTTCATGCCGATCTACCGGTACCACGGCCATCATCATTCGTACACAACGGTCCGTGAGTACAGCACGTTCCGGCGGTCAGGAAGATACGCAAGTTACTACGGATCAAGAAGGATTAAGCATCAGTTTTTTATTGCAAATGAGTGGAGCACCATGCCTGCCTACCGTGATACTAAATTCGCCGTACCGATCAATACCCGGGCAGCGACAGATCCATGGGTACAGCGTGGTATTGCAGCCGTATCAGGTATCACAAGGGATAAATGTAAGTTGCGCGGCACATATATGCTTCACATATGTGCATACACTTTCCCAGCAGCGCACATGAAGTGCATCGCCTTACAGCAATAAAGGTACGGATATTATTGGATCACCAAAAGGTTTAGAATCTCACATCATTGCAAGCCGTGGAGAAGATGTGTGCGTGAAAAGACATCACCATCCCAGATTTTGGACACAACTCAAACCGTGCCCATTCCAAAATAACTCGAAATAATTGTACAAACAAACATGCCGACCCCAGCCACTCCATCCCAGATAAACAAAGTTTTAAATAGCAGTCTATTAACCGAGAGCCCCAAATAGATGAATGACACAACTCAAACTTTGCCTAACACAAACATTCATCCCAAAGAAAACAGAATGAAAAGTTGTGAAAGGAAGATGAACCTTGACCACAAAATGAATCGAATGACACTTTAACTCGTTCGAGTATACCAATGCTCCCTAGAGCATAATATGCAAGCGGGTGCTTTCACTCTTTAACATCCTTCTTATCATCTGCTGCAGGCGTCTCATCTTTCTCTGCATTCTCCTCCTTTTTGGCCTCGGTCACTGTTAACTTCTCTACCAACCCAGCAGTAGAGGAGACTTCCTCGTTTTCTTTCTCCTCATTATTTCCTTGCTGCTCAGCAATCTCCTCTACAGTATCCTTAAATTTTTTGCAGTCTGAAATAGAATCAAGCAAACATTACACAACAAACCCAGAAGAAATGAGGACGCTGTAAACAGATATTTACTAGGCTATTGACTAAAATAGCACCACCTAGCAGCGATTAATATCTCAAATAGGTGCAGCACTAAACCCAACAACACACAGTAAAATCCAACTTACATAACAAAACACAGTAAAATCCAATTTACATAATGCTTTCAAATCTCAGGTACAGGAGAAACTTGTAAGCTCACAAATTCCAAACTAATTGGCATCTAACAGTACATTACTAGTGATACTTTCATAAATGTGCAGATACCAATCAAAAGTATCCTACAAAATTGCACCAGAGGCCCCTAAGCTTTTAGCATAGTGCCAATTAGGTCCTTAATCTTGATGATTAACTTGCCAGGTCCTTAAACTTGTAGTATACTGCCACTTATGTCCATAAACTTGCAGATTATGTCACTTAGGTTATTGCAACTTGATTAGCTAAAAATGCCAATGTGATAACTGAATGGAGTTGCAAAACTATGTAGATCATTTAGAAGGATCATCAACGCAGGCATGCAGCAATATACCCATATTGTGACTTTAATTAGCTAAAAGTACTGATGTGGCAGCTGAATGGAGGTGTGAAAGTAATGCCAATTATTTAGAATAATGCTGCAAGCGGCAATACGAGGGTTACATGATGATCAACATCAGATGCATATCTTCAGTCCGCTGCCACCTCGGCACTTCTGCTATTTGAAAAGTTGAAATGACTCACGTCACACAATTTACAAGCAGTGTATTAAAAATCGGTCTATTGGGCCGTATACAAGGAACGGGTGCCCCTACCTGTTACCGCATAATTGCATGTTAGGCCACGTAGTCGGGCCGATTAGGCCGTACAATCACTACTAGGTGGGCGACCAAATGAATACCGCTCACTGCTTTTTAGAACCTTGTTTACAAGTTTTAGGAACCTGCAAATTTAACTTTCAAGTTTAGAGACCTATGTGGCACTTAGCTACAAGTTTAGGGGCTTCTGGTGCTATCTAAACCCATCAAATGGGTTCCCACTATTACAATCAACAATACTACTGTGTTACGTGCAAAGTGGACACAAAATCCTTTATGCTTAAGGCAAATAGTTATGTCCTCCCAAAATGTCATCCTATGAATAACACTTGAAATAAAGCAGACAGCCTGTAATTGTCCCAAAATTAACAAGCCAGAGTCACAGAAGATATTTCTAAGAGCAGACATCAAGAGGTAACACAGTGTTATACTTTTACCATCATTTTTTATAAAAATATGTTGTTTCAAATAAAAATAATTACACATTATGAAAGTATATTTCATGATGAATCTAGTAATACCAATCGTGTTGTAAATCTTGGTATTTCATTACATATTGATGATCAAAGATAAAAAATGTTTGACCAGCATAAATTCTAAAACGGCCTACATTTGAAATCGGAGGTAGTACAAGACAAATAAGCAAATGCAAAGCAATGCCATGAAACCATGTCGGCAGGGGCGGATCCACCACTCTGGCGAGGTCGGGTGGCCGCCATAGCTAAGCCATCCAACCCCTATACCCCTCTGCATCCAGCCAGCGTCAGAGAAGGAGGGCTGGGGGGGCGCCGAAGCGAAACAGGCAGCAGCAGCCGTCCCTGGGCGAGTTGCTGTGCAGGTGGGCGAGCCAGCCGCTAGTGAGCACTGTGGGGCGTGAAGTCGTTGTCGTGGGCTGAGCAGGCCATCTAAGAGAAACGTGTGTCCATAACGTTATTGCTGTCAGCGGTGGGCGGCGACTCGCAGAGCAAGGGGTGTGCAGAGGCACAGTGTGGGACATGATATACGGTAGGCATGCAGGGGGCACCGCATCGCGTGTTTGAGGGATTAGAACCAATGTTGTTGCGTTGGGAAGTTGGGTTCTTCGAGATGAGGTAGGGGCAGGCATGTGCCGCAACAAATTGCTTAATTTTGTTTGATGCCTTTGTAATGCAATATCTGTTGATGCTTGAATCTGGCTGCTCTCTGCATGTCCATGTGCTTAATGCAATGCATATTTGTCAGGTTACACATTGCCATACCTTAGATTTTGTCCTGCGTCCGCCATTGCATGTCGGTACAAAGGCAGTGCTACACCAATGACTGTTCGTGGCAGAATAGCATTGTGCACCAGATAATGGTTATGGCGTTTAAGGTCTATAGGTGGGTGATACCACACAAGATCAACCTGAAATACTACGCGGTAAATCAAACCCAACGTCCATAACAAACTTTGCTTGTGATCACACAATTCATGGATCCATAGCCTTATTATAGTCGATCGACTCCTTTGAACAATGCACGATAAAACTTAAACACGCAAGCTGCACAGAGGGTACGGGAGGCAGGATAGGGTGCTAAGTGCTCACTCTCGACGGATCCGAAGCGGATGGCGAACATCTCCTCCTTCAGCTCGCCGTCGGCGAAGTCCAGCGCGTGCCAGACGCACGACTTGTCGCTCCCTGCGTGCTCCTGCATCTTCGTCGTCACCGCCACTGCACACAGAAAGAAAAAAAAAGGGCAAAACCCTCAAATATCAAAACCCATCCATCCATCCAGATCAAAACCACCACCGAAAAATCCGCCAAAAATTCGCGAAAATAAATTGTAAGAGGATGAGGGTACCGAGGTGATTGGCGCAGATCTTGAGCGTCTTGGCCTGGCGCATGACGAGGCGGACCTTGGCGGTCTCCTTGTGCTTGAGCAGCTTGACGGAGCCCGTGCCCCGTTCCTTCCACTGGTTTCCCTCCTTGTCGAACCGGTAAAGCTTCGCCTTCCTGCGGACACAAGCACCGGACCCAACGCATCGTCAGATCAAAGCCGAGAAAGATCGGATCGGGCCGGATCGAGGGAGAGTGAGGCGGGCGCGCCGGCTTACATGTCGAGGAGCACGTCCTCGTCCTCCTCGCCAGTGGTGACGACGACCTCCTCCAGCTTGACGATGGGGGCGACCTGGGCGCCGGTGTCCTCGTCCTCGCCCCCCGCCGCGGCCTCCTCCTCCTCCACGCGGTGCTCCGCCGGGTCGGCCATGGCGGGAGCGGGAGCGGGAGGGTTTGGGGATGCGCTTGCTTGCTCTGCTACTAGTCTACTACGGTTTGCTACGCGTTGCGGCCGCGGTGGTGAGGGAGAGAGGAAAGCTGAGTGGGGTGGGGGCGTGCGCGGCCGAAAGGGTTCGACTTTCAGGGGAAAGCAGAGCAGTACAGTAGTAGGTTTGCGTTACGACTCAGATCTATGGGCATGTCAGAAGCCGTTTTTAAAACTGATTTGGTTTTTGTTATATTACGTAACTTTTAAATAAAATATTTTTTAAAAAATAGAGTCTGTAAATTAATTATAGTATATATTAAAAGTCTAATATTTGTACCATCCAAAATCATAAGCGAATATTTCTCTCTCCGTAATTTCTATCGCAAACAGTTAAAATTCAAAAATTTCAGCCAAAAACTATAAGTCACAGCCACTTCAAACAGACCACTCTGGTCTGACATAAGATCTGTAATGTAAACCCCAGACCACTCTGGTCCATCAGTAATGCCCATCATTGTGTCTCATGTTGTACCACATATTTCACATATTAGTCCTCACAAAATGTTACAAATCGTTACTACCTTAATAGTTCTCATAAAATTTTTCAGAAAATTTATCACACTATAATAACATACGACGATCGTAAAATGTTATTACGAATCTAACATATTTTGAACAATTCAAAATCTATAAAAATTACAAACGGACCAACCAACATTGCCTACGCTTCTATTAAAAAATAAAACAACTTAGAAACAACATTTCATAAAATGGTACATACCTACAACAATTACATTTACCCCCCACGTATGGCCAATTGTGCAAAAAGGTGGTGGTCTATTTTACAAACACTTGTAACTAGCTTTTTCACGTTGATTTGACTTGTAAGTGTTTAGAAGCAGCAAACATGCAACGCAACTGTTAATACTCTGTCGTTACCTTTGCATTAAGTAACGAACCTTTGGGCTCCCTTCATTTCTTCTATCCAGATAAATGAGGGTGAGTAGAACAACACACATCCTGTCGAAGACCATTTTTCAGGGTTTTCACAATTCGTGCAGACAATACACATAAACAAATTATAGAGCAAAATTTTGAATATTTAAAATTATAAAATAATTACATAAGCAAGTAAACCGCGTTACAAGACTCCATAGAAAAAAATTTAATTTTTAACCTCATTTCCTATATTTAAATTTTCCAAAAAAATGAATATATTTTTGTAAAAATATTTCTACTAGTCGACCTACGTGCATGGGGCTCGAGGCCGACTGTGGTCACTGAGGCACATTTTAGCGCACGGAGGTTCCATGTCTCCTTGGGCCTTCTCTGCAAAAATGACACGCGTTGCCAACCAGTTGATCATTGACACGCGTTGCCAACCAGTTGATCATTGGTTGGCGGGAAGGGGCAATTTCCCAACAAAAACTATGGGTGAGGTAGTCGCCATACCATTGGATGATAGGCGGTCTAATCGTCCAATGATTTGGCGACAGATTGCAGTCGCCTAATCATTGGATGATTGGACCCAATGGTCCACAGACTATTGCCTAATTGTTGAGCGATTAGACCCAATGGTCCACAGACTGCCTACGTGTCATGCGCCCGTTGGGCAACAGGTTCCAATCATCTAATCGTTATGCGACTGGAGGTCATTCCTATAAAAATTTTACGTGCAAGTATATTTATATAATTTTAAATAAAAATAGATCATTTAAAAAAATCTACAGCTCGTGGGGTGGAGTGGCGAAGTTAGGGGGCTTATGAGGAGGTAGGAGCTAAACACATGGCGTGTCTCGCACTGCGCGAGCATGGCCTCTATCGGCTGTTGAATCACCATGTCGGCGCTGAGCAAGTTGGAGAGGTAGGTATAGATGGCCCCACGTTGCTGGTAGAGAGCGCCGGTGTGGCACTTTAGCATACTTTATGTGGTTTGTGTGATATTACTTACTTTCTAAGCACCTAAGGGCATCTATAGTGTATGAAAATAGGGAGTCTTAAGCCACATTAAAGTCGAGTTTATACATTACAAGATCGATTTTAAACAGGTCATAAGCAAAAAAGGCTTAAAACTAGTCCTCAAGCTAAAGATCTGGTCATAAGCATTAAAATACAAATTTTCTTTTGAATCATGTGTTCTCTCTCCCCCACCAGCCAATCACCATAGCATGAGAGATATTAGGTGAGACCCTCCTTAAGGCCGAGCGGTAGTCTTAAACATAACAGAGTCAATCTTAACAATTAGGTAGGACCCACCTTAAAATCCATTATGATATATACACTGTGTATATCCTAAGAGCATATGCATCCCTCGCTGCTAGCGAGAAGCAAGAGGAAAGAGAAAAACGATGGCATCGAAGCTAAGGGGATGTGGCAAAATGATTGCTAGGGCTGATTTGCATGGCACCGACACATTCTGTGGCTGCCGATGCTGGGTCGTTAACTTGAATGTTTCTTTACCTGCAATAACTGCAACTTTCTCTCCCCTCCTATCTTTCTCTCTTTCTTTTTTAGCTTCTACAATAGGTGCTAAGGATTAAAATAAAAGTAGCTAAGAATAGTACTTTGAAGAGAGATGATGTATCTATCTTTTAGCATATACTGTAGATGTTAAGAGATGTACATGCTCTAATAGTTTATGGATTTTGTATGATAGCCCTTTTTTTAGATTGACTTAGAGCCCGCTCAGTTGGGCTGAAAAATAGTGGCTTATAGTTGAATTTGCACTGTAACTGGTTTATTTTGCACTGTAACTGATGATAACTTATTTGACATATTCAAATTTTAAAAAATAAAAAATAGATTAGCCTATCACGTATAATACAAACAAATACAGAAAAAAAGAACCGGCAAAAAAGCCAAAAAGCCCAGAAAAGATAAATTTTAGAAATAATAAAAAATAAACTAGAAATTATAAGTTTAAGCTGAAATAAACAAGGCCTAGTACAACAGTATTGGGATATGATTTTGATTCCTGCTTTATTGAACTTGGATTTACAACCATCCATCACTGATCACTCCCACGCACGTGATGGAAATGACTCCTGAAATTGTTTCTGCATTTTGTTCCTGTTCTACGATAAGATCACTGCAATATTTTTGCTACAGTGCATCGTTAGTACCGACCGAAACTATTTGTGAACACCAAATATACTATAGTGAATTTGTTGGGTCCTCCACTTTTTTTGTATCGTGCTTGCATTGTTCACCTCTGCATCTTTGTGCCTGTTTGTGGAGTTGTTCTTGATATGATAAGAGTTATTTATGTGCATGATACCTCTTTTCTCATAATATGTCTCATATTGATGCCATTCTATTCAACCGTAGAAATTTAGTTCCTTGTCTTTAGCACGAATATTTTTCTATTGATGATTTCATTTTTCAATTTATGTGAATCAGTTTCTTATTCTTCAATATGTCTCATCTGGTGCATGTGTTTATGACGCATGAACTCTGATTTCATAACCAACGAGACATCGATAACTCATGTAAATGAAGATCGACTAATTAGACAATATGATTTCAAAATAAAAAATGGCTACTATAACATATAATTGATTAACCATGATAACTTCAGTGTCTCAAGATTGACCATTACACTAGAGTAGGCTATCACATACCTTAGGTCTCATTTGGAAAAATTATCTCAAGATTGACCACTATACTAGAGAGTATATTTGCTAAGTGTCACATGCCATAGTCCTCATTTGGCTATCACATACCTTAGGTCTCATGTAAGTGAAGATCGACTAATTAGACAATATGATTTCAAAAGGAAAAATGACTATTAATTGATTAACCATGGTAGCTTGTCTATCTCAAGATTGACCAGTATACTAGAGAGTATGTTGGCTAACTACCACATGCCTTAGGTCTCATTTGGAACAAAAAAATTTCACATGAAACTCCTACCAAATTTCCGTGTTCTAAACAGGACACAAACTTTGGTTTCACATTTGTCCTTACAAGGCTACATGATGCACATCATAATGTTAAGGTCAAGATGTATTGGGTAGTACTAGTGTACTATTAACTATAAGGCAGTAAGACAAATGGCCTTGGTAACACACAATGGAAGCCAATGTTTGGAATTAATCATATGATTTGGAATTGATGCTATGTGGCGAAACTGTTCACAAAATTTGTTTAAATCGGCATTAGGATTTGACACGTTAAATGAAAAACATTGCATCTTTATTATTGCTTAGTAGTTGTGGTCATGCAATACAATAAGCGCTGATGGATAAAATTTCAGTGTAACACTATATCCTTGGACCTTGATCAACCAAATGATTTTTTTGGAGAAAAAAAATCAATCGGAGATCTTAGGGTCTGTTCTTTTTTACTATGGCTGATGGTTTTTGACTACAGCTGATGGTTTTTTAGCTGTTTGCGACAGAGATTATGGAAAGAGAGATACTCACTTGCGATTTTTGATGATACATACATTAGTTTTTTTAACTTATACTATAATTAACTTATCTTAAAAAAATACTTCGTTTAAAAATTAATTACTATAGTAAAAATTAAAAACGAATTTTAAAAACCGTAAAGAACAGGGCGTTACAGGAATCCACTATTTGAGGCACGCACCTGTGAATACAACCCGAACCATCCGCTCGACGGCCCGAGATCGGACGGTGCCGATGATCGCACGGAAGAGGATCGAGGGTCCGAAACGAACTCCATCCTACGTGGCACACGGTTCGAATCTAACACTGACGGCCACGCAACCGTTCTCGAAAGCTCGCATCCCATTGGTCGAATTCGCTGGAAGAGCGTCCGAGCGCCACGTGTACCCGGTCGCGATTCGCGAAACATCTCGACCCCGAAGCAGCGCCCCTGTAAAAGCGGCGGACTCCGCTCATGGCCAAATCCTCTTCCTCCTCCGCTTCCCTCCAAATCCAACCGAAATTCAACCCAAAGATTCCTCCGAATAGGCGAACCCCGACCGAAAACTTTACCCCAGGAAACTCGTTGCGAAGAAGCAAACCCTAATCGAAGCAGCGCAATATGGGAATCTCCGTCCGGTCTCTCCTCGTCGCGTCGCTCGTCCTCAATTCGATCGCCTTGCTTGTCGCGGCCAAAACCTTGGATCCCTACAAGGTGAGCCACTACGTAGAAATTCGCGCGATTTGCGATTCTCTAGCTAGATGTGATTGCAAGCAGTTGATTATGGCGTCTCCAGTGCGAATTAGTTGCGCGGTGTGCTAAGCGATGCTCGTGCGTACATTATCAGAGTAGCATGAAACCGCCATCTTAATTATCAGTGCGAATGTTCCAAGAGGTTGGGTGCTTCTTGCTAATTTGATGTTTTTTTTTATTTTTTTGTATCATCCGGGGTGAGATCGCAAGTCCGCAACTGTGTATAATGTAGGGTTTAAATTGGTTAGGTGGTTCTCTTCATAATTGCATAATTGTCAGAACCAAATGAAGATAGTAGCCACCCTAACGTGCACAGCCACATTTGCAATTGATCAGAAAAACATACTTCCAATTGAGCCTTTTCACCAATTAGATGTCCAGCGTATGGTTGTTAATGTGTTGGAATAGCAACACATTTGCTCTACATGATGGCAGTGTTGTCACCATTGTGCATTGATATATCTTAACGTCATGTTTATTTATTTATTTCAGGTTCTTGGGGTTGACAAGAGTGCCAGCCAACGGGATATTCAGAAGGCCTTTCACAAGTATGTTTCGAACGAATTATATTTCCAGCCTTTCGATTTCAGAACTGTATGATTTAGTTTCAGACCATATGTTAGCATCCACAAGCTTCTCTAATTTATGATCTCTGCAGGCTGTCTCTAAAATATCATCCTGACAAGAATAAAAGCAAGGGTGCACAGGAAAAATTTGCAGAAATAAACAATGGTAAGAAGCCCAACTTCAGTCCACAAAAGTATTTGGTATTGCTATCTATATTCATTTTGCATTTGTCAGATAGTGATGGGTGTTTATGAGATAATCCTTCATTGTCATTGCCTCCTTGTACAAATAAATGTCTTTAATAAATACAGTGTTATGTAATCTCAATGGAAGATCATGGCCAACACATCCACATGTTGCCCAAAACATTTTGCATCGATTCGGGTTGGTTTTAAATGTTCTAACTCTTACCTAGAGCAGGCTTGTTGAGTTAGGGTGGGTTCTTTTGGGCTGTGGTTTATGATTTTTGAATTTTGGTTGTTCGTTAGAGACAATATGTAGAGGAAAATAGTTGTATGTGATTTTGTCTGGTATAGTTGAACTCGGTACAGTGTTTACTACAATCTACTTGTAAACCTCGCATTGAAAAAATACATCATTTAAAAACTAGTTACTGTAGCAACGGAAGCCAAAGCCTAAGCATAAGCCTTACCAAACTAAGCCTTAATCTATCCTGAGGTGCTTTCTAAATCTTGCTGCTACCTTTTGAGTTTGTTTAGTTGAAAAAAATTGTGTAACGGTACCTGTTGTGGGGGTGGCCTAGCCCCCATGGCTGGGCCTTGCAATAGGCCCAATAGTATAGGGACATGTATATAAAAGAATATACCACTGTACCACTGAGGTCCCGAGGGGCGAGATGACGTGAACAATTGCCCTAGCCCCTCGTCCTTCGATAGCAAGCATGAAGGTCCCGAGGGGCGAACTAATGCAACTGCGTTCTCCAACCCCCGGAGGTCTGGACGCTGTAAACCTATTGGAACAGGGTTCTTGTTTCACTGATCATGACGTGGTCGTGGAGTCCCCCGACGGAGCATGGAGGTAGAGCCGGGGGCGAGGCACCCCTCCCAATGCAAGGCTGGCCCTTTCTAACCACCAGAGCTCGCGCAGAAGTAAATAAGACTCGTCGCCATACTGGGAGGAGGTGCAGCAGCGGGCGCTCGCGTGGGGGTCGACTTGGAGCAAGCCTCATTAGTGGTCGATGCGGGGCAAACCTTGCCACGAGGATCCCCAGAGCGGAGGGTGACGCGAAGTCAGCTCAGAGCAGAGCTCGTCGTGAGGTCCACCGGAGCGAAGGCCGATGTGGAGGTCGGTGCGTAGCAGACCTCGCCGCAAGGTTCCCCAGAGCGGAGGGCGACGTGGAGGTCAGCTCAGAGCAGACCTCGTCGCGAGGTTCACCAGAGTGTAGGTCGACGCGGAGGTCAGCGCGAAACAGACCTCGTTGTGAGGTTCCCTAGAGCGGAGGGCGATGAGAAGGTCAGCTCAGAGCAGACCTCATCGTGAGGTCAACCGGAGCGGAGGTCGACGCGGAGGTCGGTGCGGAGCAGACCTAGTCGTGAAGTTCCCCGTAGCGTAGGGCGATGCGAAGGTCAGCTCAGAGCAGACCTCGTCACGAGGTCCACAGTAGCGGAGGCCGACACGGAGGTTAGCACAAAGCAGACCTTGTCGCGAGGTCCACCGGAGCGGAGGCTGATGCAGAGGTCATTGCGGAGCAGACCTCGCTGCAAGGTTCCCTAGAGCGGAGGGCGACACGGAGGTCAGCTCAGAGCAGACCTCGTCGCGAGGTCCACCAAGGCGGAGGCCAAAGCGGAACAAACCTCGCCGCGATGTTCACCGGAGCGAAGGCCGAAGTGGAGGTTGGCACGGAACAAACCTCGCTGCGAAGTTCACCAGAGCGAAGGCCGGTGCGGAGGTTGGCTTGGGTCACTTTGATGTTGGTTCGGATGAACTCTCTCCCTTGGCTGTTTCTGGCTGCTGGAATGTACACCTGTTCGGCGAAGCCCTATCCAGCGAAGGCCGGTCCGGTGAAGGCGGGGTGAAGCCATGGCCGAAGCGAAGTAGCGAGGAGCCAGCAGCCAGCGGAGGTGGCGCTCGACGCGGAGACCGCAGAGCTTTAGTGCTCGACACGGAGGCATAGACGCCCATGCGAAAGCCATGCGGAGATGACGCTTGACGACGAGGCGTGGAGGCGGAGACATGGTCGGCGAAGGTTGGCGCGGCCGGCTCAGAGCATCACCCACGTGTATATGCATCACCTTAATACATTAGTGCATTTATGCATGAATGCTACCTGCACCGGGCATGTGTGCATGCATACGTACGCACTGCTCCCCTTTGTTATTGCGTTGCTCAACCATCAAGGGATCAAGTAGTGCATGCATGATTGCATGCGCGTACTTGTTATTGGCGTTCTTTGCTTCGTCGGATGGACATAGGTGACAACACCATGAAGCCTAAATGTCGCAGTTAACTCGGACTCCAGCGGAGTAGAGGTGAGGGTCGAGGGCGTTGTCGTAGGTTCTGCTTGGCGAAACCGAAGCGGAGGTTAGCATTGCGGGGTCCAACACGACGAAGCCGAAACGCTGACCGACGCCGTGCCGGAACCAAACGCAGGGAGGCCGGCATCGCACCAGAGCCAGACGTGCGACATCCGTTCATACATGCAGAAGCTCAAACAGACAACGACGGGGGAGTCGATGGCTAGTACTGGCCAAACCAGATGAAGCGGAGGCCATAGGCACGGAGTGGAACATGCGGGGGCCGAAATCCTAGCCTCAGTACTAGGCTTTCGTTCGCGCGGAGCAGGCGGGAAGAAAGATGGTGGACTAATACTATTCATGCATACGTACTTTGTAGCATTTTCCTTCCAACTAGTCGAAATCCAGCAGATCTCCCTTGTGGTGGCAACTCTTTACTCTCACAGCTTCTTGCGCGTTCCCCACAGACGGCACAAACTGTTTTGGCTATGGACTAAATAGTGGGTACTGGTACCCCTTTCTCTGTGGGGGAGCACTAGGAGAGTTAAGGAGAGATAGCTGGTTGTATGACTGGGTGGATCTGGCCCTCTCGTACCTCTCTTGGAGGTTTATATACATGAATATGATAGGATGGGAAATTTCTATCCTACTACTTAATAATTACAAAAGGTGAAGGTACATTGGTACATTCTTTTATACACATGTCTCTACACTATTGGAGCTGTTGCAAGGCCCAGTCATAGGGGCTGGGCCACCCCCACAACAGTACCTATTCATGGTCTATGTTTAATCTATCTCTGCTTCTATTACACTGATTTATCAAGCCGTCAAGGAGTTTTTCTCCTATTGGTGAATTACTTTCATTCCATGGTTATTTGCTAAGTGAGAGCGACAGTGAGAGTGTCCTTTTCTGTTACAATGAATTATTTAAAGTGCATTGTTGTTGCCTTTGCAGCGTATGAAATTCTGTCAGATGAAGATAAGAGGAAAAATTATGATCTCTACGGAGACGAGAAGGGTAACCCAGGATTTGATGGTGGAAATTTCGGGAATCGTGAGGGTTATACATACTTCACTGGTGGTGGCCCCAAGACTAGCTATTTCACATCTGGTGATGGATGGCAGACAACGGGTGGTCAGGGAAATGCAAAAGCATTTTCATTTTCATTTGGTGGTAACCCAGGGGCCGGTGGTGGAAACTCATTTGGCTTTGATCTTGGTGATGTTTTTTCCAACTTTTTTACTGGTGGGTCAATGGGAGGTAGCCAGCATGGTGGATCCGCTGGCTCAGCTAGATCCAGTGCCAGAACTTCCAGTCAGCATTCTAGCTCTGTCAGCATTCAGGATTTGACAATGCAAATTTTCAATAAAGAAATAATTGATCAAGGAATTACTTGGCTTCTGCTATTCTATACACCACACACAAAAGGTCAATTTGTGCTAGAAAGTGTTGTGGAGGATGTGGCCCATTCATTGGATGGTGCATTGAGGGTAAGTATAATGCTTCTCCTTAACAGTTAACGTATTCCAAGAACAAATTTATATAATAACTCTCTTGATGCAGGCTGGTAAGGTAAACTGTGATAATGAAAAAGCTCTGTGCAAAAAGGCTGGTGTCTCAGTTGTAAAATCGTCTCGTCTCTTCATTTATTCATACACCACTACAGAAAAAGGGTCTTTGCATGAGTACTCTGGAGATTATGATTCTAAGAGCCTGAAGACATTCTGTCAAGAACACCTGCCAAGATTCTCCAAAAGGGTAGACATTAGCCAATTCAGCTTTCCTTCAAATGTCTTACCAAACCTTCCTCAAGTGCTCTTACTGTCAACTAAGAAGGACACACCAGCAATGTGGCGTGCTGTCAGTGGGATGTTCCGCAATCGGTTAATTTTCTATGACACAGAGGTAAGAACTTTATCGTGCTGTTATCACTACTACAATAGCTTATCAGGTTTAGAAATTCTGGTAATCACTGAACATTTTGTTTTTATGGGAAAACTTTGTGCATAATGTACTATGCTGTGTTATAGGGGGTAACTTTTGAAACAAATGGTTGTTGAGGGTAATTTACTTGTAGGTTGTAAGCATCGTTAATTGTGCTTTTACCCAAAAAACAAAGAAGAGTTACTGATAAGTGTGCTATATGGCCTATCCTCCAGTAAATTTGTTTAGATTGGCCATGTCAGCGAACAATCATGAATGGCAAAGATACTGCCTGTGCTATTAGAACTCTATGAAACACACCGATTCAATGTAAGTAACTATGCTTCTTTTTTAGGTTCATGCTGCTGCTCTTCCACTACTGAAACGGCTTGGCGTAAAGAATGTTCCAGCTCTTATTGGTAGAACTGTTAATGGTGAGGAGCACCTTCTGAAGGATGGTATTTCAGTGAAAGATCTCAGATCTGGTATCAAGGAATTGAAGACACTTCTTGAAATTTTTGAGAAGAATAATAAGAAGCTAGCAACGAACCAAGCTAATAAGAAACCTTCCCAGACGAGTCGACCTACGGAAAACAAAATTCCTCTCCTCACAGCCTCCAACTTTGAGGAAATCTGTGGAGAGAAGACTTCAGTATGCATCATAGGTGTTTTTAAATCGAACAAAGCTAAGGATAACATTGAAGCTGTCCTGTCCGAGGTTTGTGTTTCCTGTCTTAAAAGAGTCATTTGATGGTAGATAGGAGGTGCAACTTCGTCGTTGTTCTTGCCTAGCCACTGTTTAACACCTGTCTTCTTGCTTGTAATTCTGTATCCAGATATCTCAGAAGACTCTGATCAGGGGGCAGAACTACAACTCTGGAACCGCAATCGCTTATGCCTTGTTGGACGGGAACAAACAGTCTGTATTCCTGTCCTCGTTTGACAAGTCAGGATACAAGTCGTCTGATAAGCTTCTCCTTGCCTACAAGCCTCGTCGGGGGAGGTTTGGTGTACATAACAACGAGGTAACGATGGAAGAAGCTGAAAGGTTCGTGGCTTCTGTTCTGAATGGAGATGTCCAGTTGTCAGCAACCAGACAAAAGCCAGTCCTTAAGTAGAGGCTACGATTGCGAGCATTGTTTTTTGAGAGGATGATTGCAAGTATTCTAGTTCTTACAATGTATTAGTATGCATTATACGGAAGGTATGTACATAGCTGAATCTGCTAAGAATGAAGTGAGTAAAATGTACATTGACGCGCTCTGCAATCGGACAGTTTTGTTGTTTGGTGAACTGGAATATACTGACGAGAAATGTTGATTACATCTCTATCCTTATCTCCCTGTCAAATTTTTGTTCTTTTGGAAGGATCTCCCTGTCAATGTCGTAAACGTGTGCATGTTATTGACTATTGTTGTCCTGTTAAGTTCGTTGAACACCTAGCCTTCGGGCTGGAACTTAGCCGGGCTCAATCTAGCATCATAAATTAGGCCCGGCCCAATGGCTTGTCGGATCTTAGCGGTCACCCCATCGGATCCGATTTGTGGATGGCCCCACGAAGCCTATCTCCATTGTCCTCGAGCACAAAATGCTGTGGCCGAGCAGATGAGAGGAAGATGGCTACCGCCAGCCTCAGCTCCTCTCCCTCCAAGGTTACCACTGCAAAACTAAGCTTCCAGTTCCTCCTCTTCCTTCTCCCTTTCTTTTCTATTCTTGTTTCTTCCTTATTCCTCTCTCTCAGTTCCATCTTCAGTACATGCTTCTTTAGGACCTGCAGGTCGACGCTTGTTTGCTACTTGCTAGGAATCCTGTGGTTTGAATTGGAACAGAACTATGCCTATTGATGCAACGAGTTTCATGAGGAATTTAAATCTGCTAATCCAATTCAGTTCCGCAGTTTGAATATTGACGCCATTTTCCAGTTTAGGCATGAATTTCATCTAAACACGTGCCCTGCTGTTAGTTTTTGCACGATTCAGTAACATAATGAATTGCTAATTGAATCTTGGTTCTTGATGCAAATGGATATCTCATATCAACACAGCTAGGAGGCATCTCCAGATCTTCCTCGTCCTACACCCAGCTCACCTTCTGCTCAAGGCATCCCTTCCAAAAGGCAGCAACTACTACAGCCTTCCACAAGCCTCATTCCGAGCTCCTCCTGCTCTCGCCAGCGAGGAACAAGCATGCAAGAACCTGCCCGGCCACGGAGAACGACCAAGCAGCGCCGGCGGCGGCACAGGAAACAGCCACGACGCCTCCTCCGGCCGCTCCCAGCGCCGACAAAACCCCGGTGACGTCCGGCAACGACGCCCAGCAGCCGGAGCCGAGCGCGAACGGCAGCCCGCCCCAGGTGCCGAGCGAGCCGCCGAAGCGGGCGCCGCTGACGGCGAGGGAGCGGCTGCGCGCGGCGCGCGTGCTGGGCAAGTACGCGGAGCCGGGGGGCGGGCCGCCGCCGAGCAAGGGCTCGCTCAAGAAGCCGGAGTTCGGGAGCCGGGTGCTGGACGCGCTGCGGGAGACGGACGGCGGCGGCAAGCGGGCCGACAGGAAGCGGTCGGGGCTGCCTGAGGCGCCGAGCAACATGTTCGATGACAGCAAGCGCGGCCTGCCCAAGGAGGGGTGGACATTCGAGGCGCTGCCGTTCGGCACCGACGTGCTCGTCATTGTGGCCTCCTTCGCGCTCATCACCACGCTCATGTTCGGGACCACCTACCTGGTGTGGAAGCTCGGCGCCATACATTTCAACGAGTACTAGCCTCTCTAGCTTAGCTTGGGTGCGTGCGTTAGCTGCAGTGCTTGATGACGATGATGTGTGAATTGCGTGGTATTGTACTATACTGCCGGCTTTGGTTTGAGGCAGATTTTGAGCACACAAATACACTGCGATTGTACGAATTAAATATCCTTGGATAACTAAATGGCACAGAAGTAATGAATGCTGATCTTGGCTTAGATTGTATAACAACGAAGTGGCTGTAGTTTAGTGGTGAGAATTCCACGTTGTGGCCGTGGAGACCTGGGCTCGAATCCCAGCAGCCACATTTTTAAAAGTTTTTCATTGTTTGCATTTTTTAATCTTTTTACTAAACGCTTCCGACTAGATGATATCATGACGAAAAACTAACGGCTACGAGCTCACGCTGAGGCACGGACGGCAAGAATAGAATCCACCGGTTTCGACGTACCCTAAACCCCCAGCCTCCGGCATTCACCTTCTCGCCTTCTCCGCACTAATATAATCCCGTACGCCATAGCCGTCGGTCGAGAGCTCCCCCTCCTCTCCCGACTGGAACCTGCTTGCTTAATACAAAGCTGTGGTCCCATGGATTTCCTCCCTTCGCGAGATGGATCCCGACGCGGGCGGTTCCACTCCCGTTCCGTCGCCTCCCGCGTCAACCCCAGGTGCTCCCGAAACTACATTTTTTTTTTTTGCGATTTTTGCCCATTTTGTTCGTGTAATCCGCTAAAACCCTAGCGCGTGATGTCTCGAACCATTCGGTGCAGGCGCGGAGGCAAAGGAGGGGGAGACGGCAAGCGGGTGATGGTGGTCCTGGTGGGCCCCCCGGGCAGCGGCAAGTCCACGTTCGCCGAGGCCGTAGGCGGCTCCGCCGCCGCCCGCCCCTGGGCCTGCGTCTGCCAGGTGGGTCCTCACGCACTCCACCCTATCTATGTGCTTAGGGCATCTCCAATGGTGCCGAGTCAGTTGGCTATTTGCATGTACATATCAGCATATATCCTATGTGGAGGAAAGAGAGTATGCAAAACACAAACAGCTAGCTACTATTTCGTCTCTAATCTATAACGCAAAACGAGACAGTATCTATAAATGACTGTGTGTGCATATAAACATCAAATAGCTACCCTTATAGATAGTCCTTTGAAATGCTAGCTTTTAGTGTGTACTCTATAGATGATATGGAATCCTTATAGATAGTACTTAGCTAGAACCATTGGAGATGCCCTTAGTGGTGCTAGTGCTCTCCTTCTCCCCTATGAATTTGATGTTTTCAACTTTCAAGGCAAGCGGCGACTAATCACCAAATTGTGCTTGGCAAAAGCCAATTGTGGTCGAGATTTTTGTGCTCTCGAGATGGTCCCGCTGATCCGGCTTTGAAATCGCATCTATTTGCTCAATTTTTTTTTTAAACTGGATCACAACTTTAATGTCAAACTAGTGGTAGTAATGATTTTAAGAATGGCATCGCATAGTGAAGCAGAAAGCATCTCAAACACTTGCATCCTATTTTCTGAGCAACTTAGAGTGATTTTAGTTGCACTTTTTTACTTAGTGGCATTTTGCTTGCCCTATTCGTCAACCGAAATTTCAGTACGCGTGAGTAAACTTTGTGTGGGTGCTTATTGTTGTCCAGGATACAATTGGAAACGGCAAAGCCGGGACGAAAATACAGTGCGTGAGGCCGTGGCGGATGCTTTGAAGGAGGGCAAGGGCGTTCTCATCGAGCGGTGCAACTTGCAACGTGAACAGCGCGTTGATTTTGTGAAGGTTGGCTGCACCGTGCATTCGGATGTGCATGCTGTTGTCCTGGATCTCCCTGCGGAGGTTTGTATTGCACGCTCGGTGAACCGGACGGGCCATGAAGGGAATCTGCACGGTGGGAAGGTTGCCATGGTTGTGAACCGCATGCTGCAGGAGGAGACGCCCTTGCTGACTGAAGGTTTCAGTCGGATCATGTTCTGTAAGAACGACGAAGACATTAAAAGGGCAGTTGATATGTGTAATGCTTTAGGGCCTTCAGATAGCCTTCCATCAGGAGTATTTGGTCAGAAGAGCAGAGGGCCTGTCAGGTGCGGATCCAGGCCAAAAAGCCATTGGGGTCACCTCTATTGTACTATAGGGTCATCTTTACTGATGAATAGTAATTTTCTATAGGATTTAGAAAATTTCATTGGGGTCCCATGACCCCAATCCTCATATGCTGGATCCGCCGTTGGGGCCTGTACAAGTTGGTATAATGAAGTTTCTAAAGGAGGCAGACACTTACAGTGTTGAGAAATCCAGCGGAACTAATCTTACACCAAGTGAAAGCAAGCCAGGGCAGCAAGATCCTTTGTCAAAACAGGAAATTCTTTAAGTTGAAAAGGAGCTGAACGATAAGAAGGAAAACAAAAAGCAAAGTAAAGACAGTGTTTCTTCTGACACCAATTCTCGCACTCTAGCATTTCCATCTATTTCTACTGCTGACTTCCAGTTCGATCTTGAAAGAGCACCTGACATTATAGTATACAGCTGCTGATTTCTTGCAGAAGTTAGATAATGTAAGACTAGTTCTTGTAGACCTGAGCCAGAAATCAAGAATTTTGTCATTTGTCAAGGACAAGGCTGCTAAGAAGAGCATTGATTCCAGCAGATTTTGGACTTGTGGGAGATATCACTCAATTGCACTCAAAAGGAGGTCTTCGATGCAATGTGATTGCTAATGCTGCCAACTGGTTATTATTTTGGTCTCTTGACCCATGTAATACATGTTCTTGGGCCAAACATGAACCCAATGTGACCAGATAGTCTGAATAATGACTATACCAAAGGGTGTAAGATTCTTCGTGAAGCATATAATTCACTTTTTGAGAACTTTGCATCCATTATCCAGAGCCACACGGGGACACAGAAAAATGAGTCTTTATCAAAGAAGTCAGCATCTGGAGACTGGAGTGACATCACCCAATGATTCAAAAATGAAGCGAGAGGGCAACCATGATTCTGAAAGGACTAAAGAACATAAGTTGCTTCAACCAATTTTAACCTCAAGGCAACAGCATGAGCGCACAGGGCCTGAGGCACCAAATTATCATGATAACTCCATGGGGGTCATCTGATGCTTCAAACCAAGCTAGAGGGAGATAACAAGACTGGTGCGGTCACCAATAAAAATTGGGGATCCTGGGCCCAGGCTCTTTATGAGCTTGCCACGCACCCAGAAAAATACAAGAACTCAGATTCTATCCTGGACATATCTGATGAATTTGTCATTCTGAACGATCTCTATCCTTTTTCCCCTCGACCCAAGGCCTACTGTCAACTTAAATATCCTTTTCCCCTGGGAAGAGGTTCACTTTTGACCTCTTAACTTATATTCTGAATCCAATTTACACCTTTAACTATGAAATCGTTCACTTTATATCCTATAACTATCAAAACTAGAGAAAATCACCTTCTCACTCTAAACCACCTTGATTTTTGGATGACATGACGTCCACATAAGCTTATTTTTGATGACATGGTAGCTACTCAGCAAACAAAACAAAAAAATATTTATGAGACCTGTATGTCATCATCTCATCTCCTTTCTTCTTCCTCTCCCTCTCATCTCTCTTTCTTCTCTCTCATCTCTCCCGTTCCTCCCCCTCTTCTCCAAGTGCTGGGAACAACCATGATTGTCGACAGCAGAGCAGTCATCTCGCACGCCGACACCGTCCCCACCATGCTCCGTCAGTTGCGCCCGGCACCTGGGCCTCCAGTCGGGCGACGCGCGGTAGAGGAGGAGGCGTAGCCACGTCGACGCCATGACCTAGGTGAAGATGGCAGAGGTAACGTTGTCCGCCAACGCGATGGACACCATGGATGCCAAGTGGGTCATCGTCCTCTACCTAGCCGTTGCTACGCGCTTTGCTTGCCCGAGCTGCCATCTCCTGCTATCTTGGCTTCTTGCTCTACTGGCCCTTACTGCCTCCACACATTGTCAGTGGAGGAAAGAGAGGGGAGAGAAGAGGAGAGGAAGAATATAACAGGAGAGACAGGAGGAAGGGTGCCATATCATCTTTATTTGTTACAGGATGACATGTGGGGCCATATCATCTGAAACCAAGTTACTATCAAAGCCACTGCCACATGAGCATCGTATCATCCAAAACCGGGGTGATTTAGGGCGAGGGGAGTGATTTGATCTGATTTCAATAGTCGAGGGGTGTAAAGTGATCGGTTCGTAGTTGAGAGTGTAAATCGGACTTAGGGTATAAATTATGAGAGTAAAGTAGACTTTTTTTCTTTCCGCTTTGTTCTTAATGATATTCAGTGCTCCGATTGACATCTTAGCAAACCTCTTTTCATATTTGCAGGCCAAAAAGCATGTTCTGGTGATATCTAGGACGGATGGTCTTGACTCTCTAGAAGATGTCAAGTGTTATGGTTTGTGTTAGGGAGGGGTAGTTTGGCGCAGATCGCCCTCAGCCCTTGCAGCTAAGGCTCTGATCAAGCCGTGAGTTTGATTGAATTGTTTCTTTATAATTATTGCCTTCTGCAGAAACAGTAGTCACCTTTATATGAGAGGTGTCGTCCAGATAAGTAAAAGGAGTCCTTCTAAACGAAGATTCCCTAATATAGATTACTTAATATAGCTCTATATCATACTAATGCTAAGAATACTTTCTAATGATAGCCTGCAGCGTCTTACGTAATTCGGACTCTGCCGATCCGAGTCCTGCTTCTTCTGCCGCCACGGCTGCAATGCTTTCTGTTGCCGCTGCATGCGCTGTAGCTCATCCCACCATTGTCGCCGCTGTATCATTCACAGCATTGGTCGCTGCTAGGCGTGGACGTTGTCGCTCGTAAGCTTTGCCCTCCCAAATACGTCCACAATATTTTTACCCTCCTTACGAAACAGCTCGTCCTCAAATTGAAACGAGGTGTAACGCTCTTTGAAGTTGTGCAGCCAAACCCAAGTAGCATCACCACGGAACAACCTTTTCATTGAACAAGAAGCTCCCAAGAGCCACCATTAAGATTAGCATGGACAATCCGGTCGGGAGATGGAATGATGCGACTATGAACAAAATCTGGGAGGGCCACGGGCTCAGGAGGAGGAGGACCATCATATTTTTTAAAAAGAGCCATATGAAAGACATCATGAATACGAGCACGAGCAGATAGTTAAAGGTAATATGCAATTGATCCAATGCGTTTCACTATGCGAAAAAGCCCACAGAAGCATGGTGATAACTTAGAAGAAGATCCATCCTTGATGGAAGTGGCAGCCTGATGGTGAAGATGAAGCCAAACCCACTCGCCAAGCTCATAAACAATCTCTCGTCGTTTCTTGTCATGTTGTTGCTTCATGCAAGTCTGCGCCTGTGGTAAACACTCCCAGATTTCCACCAAAAATTCATCCTGATCTTTGAGTTGACGGTCCACGACGGCCACACGAGTAGACCCTACCTCATACAACGGCCATTGTAGCCATTGTTTAGGTCTATCATTCGCTAAACAGCGAAGATACATCACAGTAATGTGATTCACCACTTCAAATTGCCCATCACTCTGAGGGTGGAATGCCGAACTAAGATGGAGTTTTTTCGGCTGGATGGAGTTTAACGCCAGCCAGCCGAAAAAACTCAGCCCAAAAAATACTTGTAAAAATCGGGTCATGATCATTGACAATCGATGTTGGAATTCCATGTAAGTGAACGATATCATTGAAAAATGCACGAGCAACAGAACTGACTATGTAAGGATGGCCTAATGCAATGAAATGTGCGTATTTAGCGAAGCGATCGATCACTGTCAGAATAACTGATTTGTCATCTACTTGCATAAATCCTTTCATAAAATCCATAAAAATATCTTACCAAACACTACTGGGGACTTTGAATGGTTGCAAGAGACCGGCAGGTTGAAAATATTTGGTTTTATGGCGTTGGCAAACGACAGATCCGCGTACAAAATCCAATCAGAATTCCTGTGCGCCCTGCTCCTACTGTTTCTTCTTCTCCCCCGATGTCTTCTGTGGCCTTTTGTGCTTTCTAACTTCTTGTCTTTTGGCTTGCTGCTGGTTTCTCCCCTTGGCCACTCCATGCTGCTCCTCCTTCCACCTTCCCTGGAGCTGGTCGCCAAAACTCTCTCCCCCCTACTGTCTTCTCCTATGTATAGCTGGATGGTACATAGGTTACATCAATTTTTATTTTGGTTTTCTTTTGTGAATCAAATTCTGATATTTTTGTGGCTTTTCCACATGGTCGGGGGATGATTGTACATGGATCGGATGGGATTGTGGTACACGTTTTACATCCAGATATACATGGTTGCTTCGAAACCGGTACGAATATAAACTCGTTTGGATCAACATCAACCGAAACCAACGTGAGACGGAACCATGGAGAAATCTCGGCAGGTGCCGGTAATAATTAACCATGCCACTAACCACGGTGGCGCGAAGGAGACGACGATGCGGGTGGCTGCTGCTGCTGCTGTCCCATCTCGGGGGGTCGGGCGTGCGTCTAGGCAAAGGCCGGCCAACGGCAGGTCCTGCTCGGCGAGTGGGACGGACGGCGACATTACGCCCTTTCTTCGTTACTAGGCCCGGCCGCCAGCGGAGGTCACCAAACCGGCCTCGCCTTCATTAATGTCATGTTTCAGAATGCTTTGCCTTTTGGTATTCGTCATGAAATAATATTATAGCATTTTTTAGCTTTCTTATCTGAGTATTTAATTAAAAAAACACCGTTATATCTCTACAAACAATATAAAGAAAAAAATAATAAAAAAGTAGAAAAAAATTATGTTAAAAGGCCCTGATCGTTTCAGCTTTTTATGGCTTCAGCTTCAGCTTTTTTTCACTATTCACTATACTATTCACTAATTCAGCTACAGTAAAAAAATCAAAATCTAAAAGCCTTCGCTAACACTTCCAATTAACAAAACCTACACACGCTAGTAGTAGTAGTCCAATTAGACCTACTCCTCTCCAGTCTCAAGTCCCAATTTGATTCGCCAAATTTTAGTCAGGAAGGTTGTGTGAATGACCTTCTGCTAGTTTACTTGGGGGGTACTTGTTGCAGGTGTATGGGATGGGTGTTCTGTTTGGTCAAACAACCTACGGCAAAAGGGGGAAAGGCTAGATTGGACCCAAATAAAAATCACAGGATAAAACGGTGGCTTTTAGAATCGACGAACGGGAGGTCGGATGCTCAGCTGGCGAACAAAACAAAACAAAACGGGAGTGCAGCTGGGGTTCTTTGGAGAACGGCCATGCTCGTGTAGGCTACATTTAACATTCGGCACTGCAGTGTTTGCGAAGCAAAGTAGCTGGCGCTCTTGCGTTTTTCTATTTTATAGAAGTATCTTATTCTTACCAAGCCCTGTGAAAACGTGACAACTAGTTTATTTTTTAGGCAGAGTATAGTGAAACGATTTCTTTATCACCTAAATGGGATGACGGCAACTTTAAAACGAAGATCTTTGTGTGCTCTAAATCGTGTGATGGGATGACTCACCGAAAGAGGCAGGCGTGCCGATCCATTCAAGGCGTGTCAGTTTCGTGAAGAAATCTGGTCTATTCCGGTACCGATGACAACGATGCACCAGTAGTCCAGTACAAACGTCGGATCAAGCATCGCCGAAACTTCACCAGAAAAACTTGATGCTGATGCGCACATTTTCGATATTTCCTGTGATAGATTCAGAGGGGCGTTCAGAATAGCGATGGTTACTGATTTTTTAGTTAAAATTTTACTATAACTAATTTATTTTTTACTGTAGCTGAGTTGATTTATTAGGCATAATTAAATTTAAAAAAATATAAAAATAAAAACAGCATACTAACCTAGAGCGAACAATACAAAGAAATACGGGAAAAAATAAAATTCAAAAAACAACAAAAAAAACAAAAGGACAAAATATGTACAGTGAACCGAACGCTGGACAAACGCCAGAAGCCAACGTCGAACTCGACACTGAGCGGGGCCTAAAGTTTATCGTGGTAAATATCATCGAGAGAAAAGTCGAGTGGCGTAGGTTTAATAAGATAAGAGATTTAACTATATACTAAAATGATAAAACTTAGTGAAGAGACTAGATTAATTCATCTTCATTACTTGATTGATAATAGATACATGTTAGCGCTTTTATAGGGATAGCTCGACTTGACTTCTAAGATATAATCTCTATCTCTAAGAAAACTTATTTCTAATAAATAAAATATTTCTATAAAGTAGTAAATTCATCTAATAAAGAAATAAACTCATCTAATAAGGAAATTAATTATTCTTATCTCTATTCTTACTAATTTGATCTCGTCATGCTTACTGCTACAATACACGAACACTATTCACAGCGTGAACAGTAATTCACGCGCTTGTGAACAATGTCATGAATAGTAATTCACGTGCGTGACAACTTCTCTCCCTTCGGCGACAGCTCGTCCTCGAACTGTGGTGGCGGCCATGGCTACAACCCTATGAGATCTCAAGTTGACGAGATACTATGACGTTTACTGGTGGCTTTGAAGACCGTGACCTTCACGTATAGGTGTAGCAACATTGATGACATCTACAACACCATGGTAGACGTAGTGGCAACCATGGCAACGTTGTAGTAGGCTTCCACGATGCGAATGTCGCAACAGGCTTTGGCAGGGTCGTGACAGCCTTCAGTAACATCATAATAGGACATGGCACGGTCGCGGCGAGCGTCAGTAGTACCACAGCAACTCGCGGCAGCAACATGGTTGCCGCGGCAGGCTTCGGTAGGAACACGGTTGCTATGGTAGGGCGTGGCACAGTTGCGGCAGGCGTCGACTGACCCGTGGCTACCACAACATGTTCTGATGGCACCGTGGTAACTGCTGGGAACAGCACCGCTGCCGTCTCTTGTTATGTCTTCTTCTGATTCACGATCTTCTCTAAGATAGCATACATGTTGAGGAAGATGGTTGCGGTCTTCTTGTCGATGTTGGCCATTTAGATGAGGTTAGTCTTTATCATGGCCAACGACTCGGCAATAGGAGTCATGATAGTAGAAGTCGTAGGAAGGGATCGACTGGTCTCATATCAACGGAAAGGGATTGACTATTCTGATACCAAATATGACAAATTTTAATTTATCGGGGTAAATATCGCCGAAAGGAAGATCGAGCGGGATCGGTTTGGTGGGATGATGAGTTGACTATAGATAAAATAGGAGAAGAACCTTTAAAAAAGAGATTATACTATTTTTTTTTTGCTTCATTTCTTTATTGCTTCTGACGCGCGCGACATTTCTACACGGGTTGCCATCCTGAGTACAGTGCAGCAGTGCCATTGCCTTCACTGATGTAATTATGTCTTGGTAATTAAAACGTTTATTAAAGGAAGGATGACGTATCACCTTGTATGGATGCTTGAGAGCCTGAATGATCTCTGGATGAACGAATGTACCCCATCTTAGCGTGCAAAACACCTTCAAAATGTGTTGCTAATTATTAACTGTCCACATTTTGTCGGCATTTCATAGCTGAGAACTCGAGAAAGCGATGCTTCCCCGGGAGAATTCGGCCTTGGATTACTCATCAATGTGCCAAGTTTTTCTGTAGCTTGCATTGAGAATCATTGGAAATGATCACTCCTCCCAGGTACAGATGCAATACCTCCAATTAGACGACTTTAGCTCCTCACATTTATGCATGAATGCCGCTGTCGGTACACCATTAAGCACAGGAGCACATGCAATCAGGCCACCAGGTGGTCCATCCACAGATCTTGATGAAGCATCTTTCACAGTTCATGCACCACACTGCAGTATGAAGTAGTTCCATCAATCAAGTGCTGAAAAGAAATTGGTGAAAATATATGGAACTTGGTTAATGCTCACTCAGTTCTTTCTGCTACATTTGGCCTTCTTAACTGTTAAAATTAATTCGAATTCATAATGTGTCTATGTAGAACACTTTATCGCCTTATATTAGGCGTGGCATGATAGGTACATGTGCAAATTGTATCAGACATGGTGTCAATATGTAGCAACCAATTCTGATTCAGTTTTCTTTTTGTGTAGAACTCTTTTTCCTTACGCTATATATGTAACTCAGTAGTCTATAGAAAAATATATGCTCTATTAAAAGCGCACTATTGTAATCTTTTCTTATTATAATGATTTGCCTTCGAGCACCAGTAATTTTGTTTTGTAAAAAGTTTTACGTAAAAATTTATATCTCTTATATGTATATTTTATATATTATTTGCAACATTAATAAATAAAATATATATATTCTACGTTTTTGAGGAAAAAAACATTTGGCGTTCTATACTAATCACATGCAATCCAAGCGAGGAAGCTGAGGCAATGAAATCAATGAACTCCTTCAATGTGGCAGCAATTCCCCATGCATCAGGGAACTATAAATAAGAACTAGGACCTCCTTCAATGTGACAGAGGGCAACTTCTTGATGTCAGCTTACTATCTCTCTTTACACTGTACTCCTATACTCGTGCTGTGTTGTCATCTTTCATAACAGTGTCATAATCTTAATACGTAGGGAGCTCCTTTTTCTAAACCCATTGATATGTCAACGGCAGGGTTCTAATATTGTCTATATTAGGTGACGTAAACAGATGTCCAGGGCTGTTCAGATACAGGTAGAAAAAGCTTCATTTGCGGAAGCATTATTTACACAAGGTTTGCACTTACCGCAATTACAACTACAATTATAATTCAGAAACCAGAAATATTACTTCCACAAGGCTTGCACTTACTGCAATAACAATTATAATTCAGAAATCAGAAACATTACCTCCACAAAGGCGGTCACTGCAATAAGAGGTACAATTCGAAGGAATGTACTCATCTTTGTGTGTTAGAAGATAAACACGTTCAGATTTCCTTTTCCTTTTTATTTTTTTGGTCGGCTTTCCCTTTATTTCTTTTTCACTTTTGAATTTTTCACTTGGTCTTATTAGCCAAAGATGTCCCCCTGGCTGGTAAAGGAGTTCCATCTGATTTCCTTTCACACAACTTGAGACAGAAGAACGCTTACAATCAAGCTTTGCCTCTTGGTTAGAGACTTAGAGTAGCATAGCACACCGACCACTGAAGGTTTCTCAAAAATACCTGCCCAGAGAACTGAAATCCAACTCGACCCAGGAAAACAGGTAGCAGCAATTTTATTCGATGATTGGCACAGAGTCGAAAAAAACACGTAAGCTTGTATGACTGGATTTTATTTAGTGAAGTTCCACAGACAAGACAGCTACCCCATAGCAATCACTTTAAGGGCAAGTAATTAGCCTGCAACAGCTCCTACCTAACTTAATGCTCCACCAGTTCTTGCTTGCACATTTGTATGAGTGAGGAAGTAGGAGACATATATAAAGTATAAGAGAGGAATCAGTACCACCATACTGAAAGATCACCTCCTCTGATGAAGAAGAGATGATGAAGGAGGGCGATGCATGTCTTGCGCTTCTGAGAAGCAAGCTCCATTGCCTGCTCGAGAGGAACCGCACCCTGGAAGAGGAGAACAAGCAGTTGAGGCATCAAGTCAGCCGTCTAAGAGGCCAAGTCTCCTCCCTCGAAGGGCAGGATACTGATAGAAAGATGCTGTGGAAGAAGCTGGAGAGTTCTAACACCAGCAACAACTACTCCAAGGAAAAGCAGTTTGTTCACAACAATGATGATGCAAAGGAACCCATGGATCTGAACAACTCGGCGTGTTACAGTAGGCAGCAATTCTCCAGGACACCTCTAGTGAGATCAAGAGCACCAAGGGTTCCAAATCCACCACCAAGCCCGACGTGCGCCCAACCCAAGGTAAATGCAAGAAAGGAAGGTTGCATGGCTCCTCCTCCTCCACCGCCACCTCCCCTACCTTCCAAATTGCTGAAGAGAACTAAGGCAGTGCAAAGGGTGCCAGAGTTAGTCGAATTATACCGGTTGTTTGTAAGAAAAGAAGGCAAAAACGATGTGAAGTCCGGATCTATGGGAATTCCGGTAGCTACTAACAACCGAGAGATGATCGGAGAGATCGAGAACAGATCAGCTTATGTTTTAGCTGTAAGTTCATATATTTTCTATCTTTTTCAAAAGATGTGCATATACAATTTTGTTTGCTGCTAATTCCATTTACCTTTATTTTTGTATTTTCTTTCAAATCAACATTTGCAAACAGAGCCTGACAATTGCACAATATTTCCTCTTAATGTTAATTACCAGTTCTTTATAGGATTAGAGACAAGTTTTGCACTGAAATGGAGAAATTACTTGCTAAATATCTCTTCCACTTCATACATAAGGAAAATCAGTTTATTGCACGACATGTTTCTTCATCATTCAGAACTTAAGACTCTTTACATCTCAAAAGCCACCCCATGCGTTAGTTTGAAAGCACATCACATTTTCTTCTGACAAATTGTCTTGTTCCTCAGTTGATAATAGTACATAATTCTTTAGTGGCACCAGTGTTAGTAAATTATGTAGTGGTGGATAATTCCTTTCTACAAATAATCATTTCATTTATAACATCAGAGTCGTGCACTCATGCTTTATTCTTACATTATTCTCTACAGAACAGTGCCTTCCTCACGTAAATGCTTTTCAAAACCAAGCAAAAAAATATCCCCTTATTATTGTTGTTCCAACAGATTAAATCAGATGTAGAAAATCAGGGTGATTTCATCAACTTCCTGGCAAGGGAAGTTCAGAATGCGGCATACAAGGAAATGGCCGATGTTGAAGAGTTTGTGAAGTGGCTTGATGGGGAATTATCATACCTGGTAGACGAAAGGGCAGTGCTCAAGCACTTCCCTAGCTGGCCTGAGAAGAAAGCAGATGCCATGAGAGAAGCAGCATTCACCTATCGGGATCTGAAGAACCTGGAATCAGAAGCATCCTCATTCCACGATGACAGGAGAGTGGCTACACCTATGGCTCTGAAGCGCATGCAAGCTCTACAGGATAAGTGGGTAGATGAGTATAATGCATTTAACAAAAAGAAGAAATTGTTGCATTCCAAAATTTTGAACATTATGACAAGATTCGTACTTTCTCTTTTTGTAGAATTGAACAAGGTATTCACAATACTGAAAAAATAAGGGACAGTACAAGTGGAAGATACAGGGATCTTAAGATCCCTTGGGAATGGATGCTTGACTCCGGAATCATAAGCCAAGTATGTAGTTCCAAACTTTTAATTCCAAGCTTTTCACAGTAGATTGATAATAATAAAGAAAATGCTTAACTGCATTTTACAAACTCTACCCTTTCCCCTGGACTATAGATTCCAGTTGATACACATATGATAGATGATGTATCCTCTTGCTACCTTAAACAGCTAAAGACGGCTTCATTGAAGCTTGCAAAAGAATACATGAACCGCATTGTGAACGCACTGAAATCAGATCCATTCGCAAATGATGAAGAGCTGCTTCTGCAAGGCGTCCGCTTTGCCTTCCGCATACATCAGGTAGTTAATTACTTTGAAATGGTATTGCGAATCGCTACCTAAATACTGATTAACTGATTGCAACAAACTAACTTCGCAGCTTGCGGGTGGCTTCGATGACGGTTGCCGGAAAGCGTTTCAAGAACTGAAGATGTATGCAAGCAAGTCAGAGTGATCTGATGGAGCTTACATGGGTTCAAATAAAAGTCAGTAGGATCAAAATACATGATTAAGTGTTGCTGAAGTTGGCTCCAAGTCGACTCCACTAGTCTTGAAGACAATTTTGTAAACAATTCTATTAAACTTAATTTATTCTGCATCCAAGTTACTGGTCTCTTGGATACAAGTTGAAGCTCTGAAATTCGAAGTGCATCTACACACAACCCTTAATTCCAGTACAGATTTCAGGATCATTTCTAAAATTTCATTAGAGGGATTAATATTCAACTGATTTGCTACACTTTTTTTTGCTTAAATCAAACAAAAATAAGAGTCCCTTGTGATTATTAAGTGGGAATTGTACCATGAAGTAACAATGTGGAAACAGCATGATATACGAATAACCCTATTATGTGCACATGAAGACTGTAAGTGACCTTTATCACCTGCATGCTCACCGCTATACTAGTGAGCGTTCCAATCTGACCTTGACACGCATTGATAGAGTTCAAGCATCGCCGGAATGGGAAGATATCTTCCCGAGCTGCTTCCTCTCGGCTTTGCACTCGGGGTGCTCGGACCACACTCCGTTGCTCCTGTCCACTTCCACCCCCTTCCGCTTAGGAGGTCGCTTCGCTTTATTTTTGAAAAGCATTGGGTTAAACACCCGAGTTTCCTGGATACTGTTAAGAAAGGTTGGGTCAGCTCAGAGCGGCTGGATAGACCTCTTCGTCGGCTAGGCTGGGCAGCCTCCTCAAGAATACCGCCAAAGAGCTCCAACGCTGGAGCCAGAGCAGAATTGGAAACATTAGAATCCAAATTCTCATGGTATCGGAAATCTTAGGGCAACTAGACACAGCTATCCGCAACGGAGGGTATCTTTCATAAATACCTGAAGATCCGTTTCCTCGACCGATGCTCCTTGCAACGTTCTATGCTGCGACAACGTTCCCGTCTTCTCTGGATGAAGGAAGGTGATGCCAACTCCAAATTCTTCCATATCCATCTGAAATGCTGAAGCAGCAAAAACCGGATCTCGTCCCTCTCTTTTGAGGGCAGCATCCTTCAGGACCAAGACGCCATGGAGGACTTGCTCCACTCCTTCCAGGTAGCCATCGGGACGGAAGCACCTCCTTCTTCCTGGGCTATCAACTTAAATGCTATTGATCCTCAGCATACAAATATTTCAAGCCTTTCAGCCGCAATGTCCAAGAAAAAGGTTTGGGACACAATCCAAATTATGCTAGAGGAGAAGGCTCCTGGGCCTGACGGTTTTACTAGGGCCTTTTTCAGATCAGCTTGGTCGCTCATCAAGGTGGACATCATGTCAGCCATCCGTGCTGTCTTCAACACCGATAGGTGTGGCTTTCAATGGCTCAATTCCTCTTTGATTGTCCTCCTTCCCAAGAGGCCATGTGTGCATCACCCCAATGACTGCAGGCCTATTAGCCTTCTTCATAGCTTCGCCAAACTCGTCGCCAAAATTTTGGCCCTGCGCCTTCAACCACATGTGGACAATCTCGTGAGTGTCACCCAGAGTGCACTCATTAAGGGTCGCGTCATCCATGACAACTTTTGTTTTGTGCAAGACGCGGTCCATGTGCTCTGTTCTTCAAGTGAGAGATCAATCCGACTTAAGCTTGACATAGCCAAGGATTTCGACAGCTTGGCTTGGACGTTCTTGCTCAAGGTTCTCCACCACCATGGTTTTGGTAACCACTGGCGCGATTGGATTTCCATCCTGTTGTCCTCGGCTTCTAGTCGGATCATCCTCAATGGGGTGGTGGGCAAAAAAAATTGGCATGCTAGGGGTTGAGACAGGGGGATCCCCTGTTGCCCCTTCTCTTTGCCATTGCCATGGACGTTCTTCACTTGCTTATCGAGTTTGCTATCCGGCAACGATCCCTCGCCCGCTTTGCCAGGACGGCCGCTCTTTGCTCCTTTTATGCCGACGATGTCATGCTTTTTCTTAACCCAGAAATTCAGCAGCTGGAAACCATGCTTCAACTTCTCGACCTTTTTGGCGCGGCGTTGGGCTTGCAAGTTAATTGGGACAAATCCGTTGTCAACCCAGTGCACTATAGCCCGTCCAATTTTTAGCTAGCAAAAATTGCAATCGGCTGCTCTTCGGCTCTCCTTCCAATTTCATATCTCGGTATCGCTCTCTCCTACCGAAGATTAAGGAGACGCGACTTGGACCCTCTCCTTGACAAACTCTCAATGCGTCTCCCATCTTGGAAGGCTAACCTGCTCTCCAAAGCAGGTTGTTTGGTCGTCGTCAAGTTGGCCCTCTCCTCTATGGTGATCTACCCGCTCATGGCAACCATTCTCCCGGCGTAGGCCCTCAAAGCTATTGACAAGAAACGCAAGGCCTTCCTTTGGGCAAGTGGGCACCCATCGGCGACTGGCAAATGCCTGGTTAATTGAGATTTAGTCTATCAATCTTACCACCTCAGGGGTCTTGGTGTTCTGAACCTCAAATTGATAGGTATGACACTGCGGCTACGTTGGGAGTGGCCAGCAAGGGATCGCCTTGGGAGGCTGTGGTATGGTCTGCGGGACCCCCTTGACAATGATCTTCGTGACTGTTGTCGCTATGTACCAAACAATAAATAGGAGACTGGTAGAGAGTGCACAGCTCGTGGGACCCGTCCAAAGCCGTAAGCATCTAATCCACTTTTGCCTATAAATTCTCGACAATGTTGTTTGGCCCTAATCCTAACAAGTAGAAGTTAGATAGAATAGAGTAGTGAGTGATCTTATTATTTTAACTCAACCACACGTTATTATGTTACGTGCCTATTGCATAACATTGAGAGTTTGAGATAGTTTATGGGTAAAACTAGGTAACTCTATAAATAAAGTTATGTTTAATGGATAAATCAAGTAGCAAGGCATTAGTAATTTTGTAAGATTTTCAATTTAGTAATTAAGTTGGTTAAACCCTTTTTCTCTCTTAAGAAGATAATATTTTATGATTTTATATAGAAATATGTTTTCAAATAAACTTGCATCTACAAATATAAAGATGAAACCACCACATGCATTTCTCTTGAAATACTAGCAAGTACTTAATTAGTATTCTCCATGTGACTTATTGAGTACGACTGTATTTATACTTGCTAAAATATCAAAGATGACTTCGAAGATCTTTCAAAGATGACTTTGAAGATTCCTTTGTAGTAGATGATTACTGGTTTTAGATCTTATCCACACTCAGATACGTTTGTGAAAGTTCTTTTGTGATATAATATAAACTTTGAGCTTGAATGCTCTACCATGTAAACTTGGTTGATATGATATATCCTATAATAAATTTGGATTTTATGGAATAAGTATATGTTATTTTGATGTATACTTAACTATAATACTTTACAGCTGAATATCCTAGATAGTTACAGAGAAATCTAATGGCCTGAGAAATAGGGTCTTACAGTTGTTCTTCACCCCGCGTGCGCAACCGTAGATCGTCATAAACTCGCCGCGGCTGCTAGCTGCTACAGTGCTACATACGTGGCAACATGATGGTGTGCCGTTCGCGTGTGCGATAGGTGGTTTGTTGCAACTTGCAAGCCAGCCGGGGACAAAAACTCTACAATTTATGATTTTTAGATATAACTTATTAATTTAATAAATAATAATTACTATAAAAAATCGAAATCAAAAATCGGTTGAAAAACCAACAAAAACAGAGCTACTAACCGTTCTTTCAATTGGGCCTTCCACTTGGGCCAAGCCCTGGAAAACCAGTTCACTCGACCTTTCTTATGCAGAGAAATTTCCTCACTCCTCAGTCCATAACATCTATCAAGACTCTGATCTCTTTCAAAAAAAAAGACTCTAAATCATACCACAAAATAAAAATTGCGCGTTCCTCTCACAGAGAGGAGACCCCTCCAAAAATAAGCGTAGGCTGCTTGCTGTGGCGAGTGCACGATATTCTTTAGTAAAAGGCGAAGTAATAGTTTGCTTTTGGGGGTGCTATAGGGAGCTCCTGGTGGCGAACTCGTTTCTCATATTAACGGTATGGTACTAAACTACGAACGACAATCAATTCTAGCGTATGATGTGACGAGCTGGAGTGGCTCCGTGTGGACCATAATGGATTTACTGTAATAGAGGTTTGCTCTGTATGACGGTTCCCTGTCCTTCCCTGCTTCCCATCTCATGCTCACGGTTCACGACGGTGTGTAATCAATAAGTAACCATACTGTACTGGAAGAGAAGGGATGCTTTGAGATTGGTAACCATACGGTTCACGGTTCACGACGGTGGGGATTTGGGCACGTCCCATAGAAACTTTTTCCCAACAAATCAAACCCGGGGGCTGCTGAGCCGTTGTGTATTGGGATTTGGGCCTCTTCGATGGGCTAAGTCCACTTTCCCTCTTTTAAAACTGGGCTAGGATCACTTGTGTATGCATAGGTTCCTCCATCTATACAGTTAACCAATAGGTGTTTTACTGTCCCGTTCTTGCTCACACATGACACACTTTCAGGGTAAGGTAATCCTCTGTTCTACAACTGATCAACTGTCTAACAGCACCTCTGAACAACCAACCATACAATAAAACTTGCATCTCAGTGGTGCCTTAGATTTCCAAATCTGCTTGCAAATACCAAACCTAACTACTCCACGAAAGAGTGCTTTGTAAGTTGATCTTGCTGTGTGAAGACCATTTCTAAACTATGTTGTCTTGAGTACTTTCCTGGAGATGGACTTGTGTCAACAAATTAATGGATATATTCATGTCGCATGAGATGTCAATTGACCTAATGCATACCAACAAAGCACACAATCTTCAAGGATTGAAGCTACTATTTGTGTGCCTCCACACCCCTACTCTGTCCTGAACCATGTCGTGACCTGCCCATTGCATCTAGACTCTAGAATGCACTGCTGTTTGTACTTGTGCACACGAATCCGCGTGTGTGGTGTGCTCAAAATCATATATGCACGAAGGCACGACGCCCTCTAGCTATTGTTTGAGATTTGGTTGCTTTTTGATTGGTTGCATGCCTACATGACAACACACCTCCTCCTACAGTTGAAGAGGACGCACCTTGTGTCAGACATTGCTGAGGAAGCGGTGTCCTTGGCACATGAAAACTATGACAAGTTAAACTGCTCCTCTGTAACCAATTGTTCGGATGAAACAACTCTCACATGTGCTGCCAATGAAGTACAAACAAACTCTACATTAGACCACACATGATGAGCTAAGACAACCACAATGTACTGCATCTGCAATACCAAATGTTGATCTCAACTCAAGCATAATAATTATCCATGCAAAAAAGCAAACTCCATGCTGCACCCAAATTCATCATCTCGAACTCAATTGGAGCACAACCTTCACTTTTTAAATTCAATCAAACTCGGAATGGACTTAAATAGTTGCAATTAAGATATCATCAACACAAAGTAGCATGATCATAACAACCATATGAAGAAACCTCAAGATGAATGCAAAAGTCATATAGGCTCTTCCTAAACTAAGAAACAAAATCTAGTGTACCACAGCCATGGAGACTATATTTGGCCACATAAGAGTATCCAATAGGCAAACCTTGCCTACAACAAAAAATAATATTGGCCATAAAATGTAGATCTCAACAATTAGGTATCAATACAAGAAGTAATCCAAGCATACAACTGCTCCAACTCAATGTCATCTACTACAAGCAAGCTGAGAAACACAAACAAGACTCTAAACTGAAAGCGCTTCACACAAATAGAGAGAATATCTTATGGTAGCAAAATCCCATTGCAAAAACTTGAGGGGCGTTGCATGGCATGCCTTCAAGTAGAATTAATGGATGTGATCGCCTAGCATGCTATCGTAATACTTGGCTTTTTGTGGTTTATGGTTTTTTCACTGTAGTTGGTTTATTTCACACTGTACCTGTTGGTAGTTTTTTTTAGCGTAATTACATTTAAAAAAATAAAAATGGAAAAAACTGGTTATCCCATCATGGACAATTCAAAGGAATACTGAAAAAAGAAAAGACAAAAAAGCCCCAAAAAATCCAAAAAGCTAGAAAAAAAAATTGAAATTAAGGAATAATAAACTAGAAGCTAGAAGTTGAAGCTGAAACAAGCGGGGCCTAAAGCGAGAAAGATGGATATTGAGCTTTGCATAATATCACATGAGTTCGACTCAATACATGGGTGCCCTGCACAATGTTACGTGCAAGGCCAATGGTAGTATGCCACTTATATTTTAATTAAGTTTAACGGTACACTTACTAGCTATATGATTTAACGCAGGAAATCTTGCTTAAGGCCAGTGACTCTTGCATAGGCATCCGATTTGAACTTTAAATAGGCATCCTATTTGAACTTTAAATTGAAGTATGGTTTTTTAGTATGGCTGTTAAGATCACCGTAGGTCGATAGTACTAGTAGTATTTGGATTTCAGTGACATCCATAAAAGTCAATGAGGTTTGAGGTACATTAGCTGGAGGACTCACGGAAGCCAACCTTGACAAATACCTCCAACAAGAATCGCGTAAGCGAACTTTGGAGTAGCTGCTGGGCAAGGCATTCATCACTTCATCAGATCACCATGGTAAATCAAGGAGTTTTTTTAGCTATATGTGTCTTCGAATATGGAGTGAAAGATCGGTCCAAGTTGCCATGGACTTAGACATAGGCTTCCATGGAAGAAGTCAAAGAAATCTGGATTTCATCTTCAAATAAAAGTCATAATCGGCATTTGAGGACAGAGACGAGAGATAATTCAGATAAGGAGGGTGGTATCGGATAAACAGTGTAATTAACTTTAGTACTTAATTTGATAAACTAACTAATTGATTGACTGCACACGTGTAATACCACCATTAGCTCTGCACGCAACAATGTGCAAAGAGCCCTGCAACTGAGAGCCCAACTCCACCGGATGAGCAAAACCAGCTCGCCCCTCAGTAATCCCCAGCTATCTCCATCAACAAGCGCTCTATCTGTCCTCGCCAACCACTCACCAGTCGCCCCCATGATTGCTATACACGTACAACCTTTGCACCGCGGGCCCCGCAGCCCTCGTTCCAGATCGTGGACTCATTAGCCTAACAACGACAATGGGATCCGCCTATAGTTGTTAATTCCAGTTCGAGGCCATTCCAGTTTGAGTCTTTGAACAAAATATTTTCGTACTAGTTTATTCTGATGTATCATTTTGTAGTATAATATAATGATATATATATATATATATATATGTATGAAAATATATATAAAGATGAGAGTAGATATTAACCCTATTCACCATATCATTATTCTGATGTATCATTTCCGTGACTCAGGGCTCCTAAGCCTCAGAAACCCACACACGCACTACATCCTCACATGCACATAGAGAAGGCAAGTTGTTAACGTCGTCGGTACAAAAGAATGGAACACATATGAGAAGGGAGAGATGGAATTGTCGCTCGCCATCCATCAGAATCGCCGCTCCCGCTAGGAAGGACCGCTTTGCATTCACCATAGCCGTAGTGCCACAAGGACGCATGCCTCACTCTCCTCTCTTGTCCTTTTGTAGATGAGGTTTCTTATTATTTTTTTTGTTGCTTTCCTCTTAGATCTATTTATTTTTTCCCCTAGATTTCTTGCCTTCAAGATGGACTGAGCGGAGTCCATCTTTGTTGATTTCTTGCTTTCTTCTCAGATCTAATTATTTTTCCTTTGAGCCTTTGAGATGGATTGGAATGAGATATTATTCGTATGTTGGTCGGTACTAGAATCGACGGCAAGCACAATTCTACTTGGAAACGACCGAGATTGATCGGAATGGCCAGAATTGGCTGGAATAGAGGCCAGTATGGGATGTAGCCTATTTGTATGCCGGTTTGGGTGACTGTATGACACATTCTAGCCATTCTAACCGGTATCGGAATGGAATTGATAAGTCTAATCCCAACATGCAACAACATCCCCTCTGGTTTTCTTCTTTACTCTTTTTTCATTCCCCCATTTCTTTATATTTTCTTTTTCTTTTTAGTTTCCCTTACAAAGGTATGTTTGAATACCAAGAATTCATAGAAAATAGTTCAGTTTTTACAGGAGTCTCAAAAAATTCCTACGCTCCAAAAATAACCGAAATGGAAAAGGATTTGAGCTCATTTTCTCTGCATTTTTGTACTATTAGCATTTGCAGAATGTAAACCACAACTGTCCCTTCTCTGTCGTTCCTTTTAACCAAAGAGGGAAAATTGTATATGGGATTTCACCTAGGATCGAATGGTAAAAGTAGCCATCATGCGCCGTCCACCCATGTTTGAATCCTTGGATCAGTTCGTGGTGCCCATTTCTTTATTAGGTTTTGATAGATATAATTTGGATGTTTTTTTCTAAATAATTATTTAAATTTTTCATATTTGGATTTGCACAAAGATTCGTGTGCCACCATCTTATCCCCCTTCTAAAGGTCCCCATTATATAGTATGGGGAAATGATGATACCTGTTAGATCTTAATATAAAGGTTATAAAATTAAATGATTGTTTGGAAGAAAACAACTGAGTGATTACTAGACACACCTTTTCTCTCAATGAATATTAGAGCTCCTACCCAATTTCTAGAAAAAACAAATTGTAGATGAAACACACCCCAACCCTTGAAAAAATCATTCAGATTTTGGATGGTATCCAATTGAACTCCCTTTCCAACTAACCTCTCCGATCTCCTCACCCCTTTCAAACCCTAGTTGTTCACCCCATGCCTCTTCAAATCTTTTAAGTTATGACTTATAGCTTATAGTTTTTTTTAATTCTAACTATTTATGAGAGATAATACGAAGAGAGAAACAGTCGTATTTGATTTTAGTTAGTATAACTGAATTCACTATAGTATCTTCTATAATTAACTTGTATATCCTAACTTAAAAAGATGTACCGTTTGAAAGTTAATTACTGTAGTAAAAAAAGCTAAAGCTTTTGGGCGACGATACCAACGTATGGATCTTAGAGCAAATTTAAAAACGAGAAAATTTATTCTAATTCCATAAGCTTTTAGATGAGTATTATACAGGAAATCAGAAAGGAAAACATTTCAAGCAAAAACATAATCGAAGAAGGGGGTCGGAGAAAATTAAACGCCAGTTTTGTTCGTGCAGCGGGCGGTGACAGGCTGACAGCTACGGACCCGGGAAAACCACCCGACTTCCGCGCCCCTCCCCTTCCTCCGCTCCGTTCTCCTCTCCTCTCCGCACCCGATCCTCTCCCGCCGCCCCAAACCAACGGCATTAACTGCAGACACAACGCAACGCGCACGCGCACGGCGGGAAGGCGCGCCCGAGCAGGAGGACGGAGGCGAAGCGTGCGTATGCGCGCGCGCGCGAGCCATTCGGCCAAAATTCCACCCTGATACGATCGTCGTTTAATAACCGAGGCACAGGCGGCGAGGGGGAGGGGAGGTAAGGCATTATGACGAACAACTTCTTGACGACGATACGGAGCCTGAAGCTGATCGAGGGGTGCAAGGCCGCGCAAATCTACGCCTTCAACTCGGCGGGGGCGGGGGCGGGGGCGTCCACGTCTGGCTCGGGGGATGGAGGAGGCGGGGGGCGGCCCCCGCCCCCGCCCCCGCCGCGCAGCTTCTCCCTGCGCTCCGCGTCGCTCTGCTACCCCCACGCGCCCTCCACGTTGGGGGCGTTCGTGGCCGACTCGCCCCTGCCCTGTGGGCTCCCGGCGGCGGCGGCGCTCGAGCCGGCGCTGGGCGTATGCCTGCGCCCCGTCGACCACGTCGCGGCTCTCGCCGCGTCGTTCCGGCGGATGTCGTCGGCCGAGGTTGAAGGAGACGACCTCTGCGACGTGTACCTGGAGCAGCACGCGCTGTTCCACGCGATCGGGGAAGCCCGGCTGCTGCGGCGGGCGCTGCGGGCCGCGCGCGTCCACGCCGCCGACCCCCACCGTCGCGTCGTGCTCGCCGCCTGGCTCCGGTACGAGCGCCGCGAGGACGAACTCGACCCAACACCGCCGCCGCTCGCGCCCTGCACCTCGACGACCCCTCTCCTCGAGTGCCCCCGCGCCGCGGTCTTCTCCGGGGAGTCCTCCGGCGTTGACCCCGTCTGTCCATGCCGCCTCCCGCCACCTCCTCCCGCCACCCCTCCCTCTCACCGCTTCAAGCGCAACACATCAAACACCTACGAGGTCGGCGAGGAAGACGAGGAAGAGACCAATGACCTGTGGTTCGTCATCGGCCAGGAGGAGGTGGCGTGCGAGCGCTCCTGCATCGCTGCGCTCTCCAAGCCGCTCACCACGCTCCTCTACGGCGGGTTCGCCGAGGCGCAGCGCGATCGCATTGACTTCACCCGCGACGGCATCACGCCGCGCGGTATGCGCGCCGTCGCCGCCTACAGCCGACACGACCGCCTCGATGACTTCCCGCCCGACACCATCCTCGAGCTCCTCGCTTTCTCCAACAAGTTCTGCTGCGAGGGTCTTAAGGCCGCCTGCGACAGCAAGCTCGCCGCCATGGTGCGAGGCGTGGACGACGCCCTCTCCCTCATCGACCTCGGCCTCGAGGAGGCCGCCCACCTCCTCGTCGCTACCTGCCTCCAGGCCTTCCTGCGGGAGCTCCCCAAGTCTCTCTCCAACCCCGACGTCGCGCGTCTGCTCTGCAGCCCAGAGGGCCGGGAGCGCCTCGACATTGCTGGAAACGCGTCCTTCGCGCTGTACTACTTCCTCTCGTCCGTTGCCATGGAGGAGGACATGAGGTCGAACACCACGGTGATGCTGTTGGAGAGGCTATGCGAATGCGCGGAGCTGCCATGGCAGAAGCAGTTGGCATTACACCAGCTCGGGTGCGTGATGCTGGAGCGCGGCGAGTTCAAGGACGCGCAGAGGTGGTTTGAGGAAGCCGTCGCCGAGGGCCACGTGTACTCGCTCGCCGGAGTGGCGCGTGCCAAGTACAAGCGCGGGCACAAGTACTCGGCATACAAGCTGATGAACAGTGTCGTCGGGGACTACGAGCCTGCCGGTTGGATGTACCAAGAACGCTCGGTGTATTGTGTCGGGAAGGAGAAGATGGCTGATCTCCGGGCAGCGACAGAGCTTGACCCGATGCTGGCTTACCCGTACAAGTACCGTGCCGTTGCGTTGTTGGAGGAGGACAAGATCGACTCGGCAGTTGCAGAGATCGGCAAGGTCCTCGGCTTCAAGATGGCGACCGATTGCCTTGAGCTCCGGGCATGGTTCTATCTTGCACTTGAGGACTATGAGTCTGCCGTGCAGGATGTCCGGGCGATATTGACGTTGGATCCAAATTACATGATGTTTCATGGGAAAATGCATGGGGAACAGCTGATCGAGCTCCTCCGAGGGCAGGTGCAGCAGTGGGATATGGCGGATTGCTGGATGCAGCTGTATGACCGGTGGTCAGCGGTGGACGACATCGGCTCTCTAGCTGTTGTCCATCAGATGCTCGCCAGGGAACCTGGGAACAGCAGCTTGCGCTTTCGACAATCGCTCCTCCTGCTAAGGCATGCACCTATAACTCTCTCCTTTCATTTGCTGAGAACAAATCCCATTTCTAAAAATTTGGAAAGGACAAGTCCAACTTGTTGAACTGCAAGGTTTACATTTACATTACCTATTACATGGTCATTATACATAAGCAGATTTGATTGAACAACTCTTCCTGCACACTTTCATCCCATAATTATTTGGATCAAGTTTACCTTGTCTAGATGATCATTGCCCAGTGCTTTCTTTTATACGTAGAGTGGAACCTTTATTCAATTCAGAAACAAATTCACAAAAATGAGAAGAATTTCAGATACTGTCGTGTGGACGAGCAACAGACCTATAGTAATGCTTTAATTTTGGTTTCCATGTGAAGTGGGGACTGGGGAGTATCCTTTGAAGAAAAAGAGAAGATAACTAATGTGAGAGATGTCTTTTGTAGTTTGTTAAATTCATAGGCTTAACATTTTTGTTCTCTCACGTACATTGTAGGCTAAATTGTCAGAAGGCTGCTATGCGTAGTTTGCGCTTTGCACGGAATTGTTCAATTCATGAGCATGAGAGACTTGTTTACGAAGGATGGATTTTATATGATACTGGACATCGGGAGGAAGCACTTGCAAAGGCTGAACAGTCAATTAGACTACACAGATCATTCGAAGCCTTTTTTCTAAAGGCATATGCTCTAGGAGATTCTAGCCTCGACACAGAATCTGCACTTTCTGTTGTTCACCTTCTAGAACAGGCTAATAGTTGTGCATCTGACAACCTTCGGAAGGGGCAAGTAAGAATCATTCATCACTTCTCATTTGCATGACTTCTATTAATTATTTGTGCTCATAGCCAACATTCTCCAGGCATATAACAATATGGGGAGCATATATGTGGATTGTGATTTGCTGGATGAGGCTGCTGAGTGCTACAGTATAGCATTGAGTGTAAAGCATACACGGGCACATCAGGGTCTGGCACGCGTGCATTACCTGAAAAATAGGAAAAAGGCTGCATATGAGGAGATGTCATCACTCATAAAGATAGCTAAAAACAGTTCATCAGCATATGAAAAGCGGTCGGAATATGGTGAGCGAGAAGCTGCAAAGAGTGATCTCAATATGGCGACGTTATTAGACCCTACCAGGACTTACCCTTACAGATACAGAGCAGCTGGTAAGTCTACTTAACATATTTACATGGACTGCTTGCACTATTCTAATGTCTATGCGGAGGTCAAAGTAGTTTCAACGCTAAATTAGTAAATATGTTGGAAGACTTACATTCTGTTAAGTTTTGCACGAGAAGAACTGTCTATATGTGATGCGAAATGCTATTCAGTTATTTATGCTGTAACAAATGGCTGGAGACGGTAATCGGTTGTTAAATCTGAGAGCGATATGCATTATGGATCTTGTGATGCAAGTCTGAAGAATTTCCCAGAGCTTCTTAGCTGGAGTAGTAATATTGCATTTTGATGAGTAAAGCTTTTCTCTGTTGCCTTCTGAGTAACATTTATATTGGTTAAATTGTAAATTGGAACGAGGAGATGAGATGATACAGTGGTACACAATATAAAATCAGGGCGCTGGTACATGCCACTACGGCACTACCACCTTCTCCTGTTTAAGACTTTGGTTGCTTTTCTTTGAATCATGTGCCTTAGCCCTTAGGAGTGTGCAAGTTGACAACCATGCATTGAGGAGCACAATAATGTAACCTGTTTTTTTTCTCTTTCCCAGTTCTGATGGACGAAAACAAGGAAGATGAGGCGATTTCAGAGCTCTCACAAGCAATAGCTTTCAAGGCAGACCTCCAGCTTCTCCATCTCCGTGCAGCGTTCTTCGATTCCATGGGCGACAACGCGAACACCCTACGAGACTGCGAGGCAGCCCTATGCCTGGACCCGACGCATGGTGACACCCTGGAGCTGTACAACAAAGCTTCCACGAAGGCTGAACCTCAGAGCTAGTGAATTATGTGCTTGCCATCAATTCACCATCTTTGTCGTCGATTCAGCTGGTTTTTTGTCAGGCAGAATGATGAAACGATTCTTCGTCCCAGAGAAGGAAACAGAAGCACTGCTGATCAGTGAGGCAGGAGCACGAGAAGGCACACACATACGTCTACGCGGGTAAGTATACGATGCTTGCTCCTATTAGTATGTAGTGAGGCACCGCGAAGAGTGAGCTCCACGTATAGGAGATGGGCTTGCTGTAAATTAAGATAGCGTTCGTAAATGGCAAAAGCATTTCATATGTACATCAAGATTCAAGATAAGATAACAGACAGCTCCAGAAGAGAGAGAAGAGCTAATGAGAGAGAAAGCAACAGGCTGTCCTTTCATTTAGACCGCCATATACTTTCTCGTTTTCTCCCTTTTGTTTATGCCTTTTGGTGTGTATTTGGAGGCACGACTGTTCATAAAGAATTAAGCTTTTCCATGGTGCAGCCAAGGCCAGATGCTCTTCCCCTTTGTTTTTGCAGCAAATTTGTGTTTTCTTCTCTCTTTTTTTTTTTGTGTTTGTCATGAGTTTGTTTGTGGCTACTGCGTGCGACCAGCTTAGGCCACCCCGTCTGGCCTAGTACTTCTGTTTTATTCAAAAATCTGGCTTTGCTTATCCTAGTCAGATTCCAGATGTTCGTGTTCCTAACAACTATGGCGATCCTGAATTGTTTTTGCTCCATTTCTGATTGCGCACGCACGTCGTCAGTCTTTACTGCGACCAATGACCAAAACTGCAATGCTTTATCAGCTTCATTAGAGCATGTATAATAGTATAATATCAGCTATCTATAAGTATTGTCATACAGGATATAAGATAATGTGAAAGTGAGGAAGAGCATAGAGAATTGGATCATCTATCATGTAACAATTAATTGTAATACGAGAAACAAAACACATTGCGTCATAAAAAAACTGTCTACAGAGACATAAAAGGATTACTTATTGTAGTAGCTGTCTATAGATAATATAGAGTGATACTATAGATAATAGTTATTTATACCATTATATATGTTCTTAGACGTTTAATCAAGGGTTGCCGTTTTGGGTAGAGATAAATACTCATGTCTCACTGCCACCGCAGCAGGAGGCAAGTGATCTCCATCAGTTTAGTCCCATACCGCTAGATGGTAGAGTCGTCCCACCAGGAGCTCTTTAAAATAGCACCCAGGGCCATCATTACAGGGCATGCAGCTGCGTGGTGGGCACATAGCGAACTATTCTTTCGCCTTTTACTAAAGAATACCGTGTGCTCATCACACCAAGCAGCATCCTCCTATTTTTGGAGGGTTCCTTCTATCGGGAGAGGGACCCACAATATAAATTGTAAATGTTCCAATTGTTTGAGCTGCAAATTGGTATTTTCGATGTATGATCATGTTAGGATTACAAGAATTCAAGTTCTGTAGAACATTGTCAATACTTTTTCACTGCTCGCTCAGCTGAAATGTTTGCAACTCAGGCTCACTGAAAGCTAATCATCCCTTCACATGTACGGTACCACTCACTATTTGCAACTCTGCACGACAAACAAACTGTCAAGCATCTTCTACCTGACCACCAATTCCACAAACAAGATTAGCAGCAACCAACAAACGAAAGAATTTTCAGTCACACTTGGGAGACATGTATGTCATGCGGACAGCTTAGCTTTCAGAAGACATGATCTCGAGCTCAGCCCACCACAGAGGTGACACCTTCGGAGTCGCTCCGTCAGGCCCCAACGCGGTGATCTCCCTCATTCGAGCTACAACCTCTGCCATCTGCGGTCTCATTTTCGGATCCGGATCAATGCAAAACCTCACGACCTCGCATAGCTCACGCGCAGCCTCTTCAGAGAAGGAACCGATGCTCGGGTCAATCAGCTCCACAAGAGGCATCTCGCCGTCGAAGTAGCGAGACGCCCACTGTTCCAGTGGCCCGTCCTCGGAACAGGGAACTCTTCCAGTCAATATTTCCAGCAATACTATACCATACTTATGTACGGCGCTTTCCAGGACTGATGAGGGACTGGAGTCACTGTTGATTGAATTAGGTCCCTTTGCATCATTCCAAAATTCAAGATCCGAGACCTTTGCAGCAAAATCATCAGTAAGGTATATGGTTGTCGAGTCAAAATTCCTTGGCACAACAGGTGGTTTCAACTGATGCATGTGCTCAAGACAGTAAGCAATTCCCATGGATATCCTGAGCCGCGACATCCAATCCAGCTTCTCAGCTTCTCTGACTGCAATCCAATCAGGGTGACATTGTCAAATGTTGATACATTGACTGGCAATAAAGAAGTAATAGAAATGAATGTATCTCCTGAGTAATAGATACATCATATGTAGTTGATGCACTGTACTCATATCTTATGAACTAACAAGACATGGCTCTTGTTGGAATCTGCTCACTCTATGGTTATGCACAGTTTATCAGTTGGAGGATCTTTTATGTAAAGTTTTGTGGGGTTACTGATGACTTACATCAGTGTTAAGTTGTTAACCATTGTTCACATAAAAAATGCAGAGAGGATTTCTGTACAGGGTGAAGAGAACAGATTTGTGACAAGAGGAAAATTTATAGAAGCATGATAAGTGTTAAGGATATAGAGTAGAGTTGTAGTAGGATATAGAGTTTGTATTCTATTCCACATATGCCTTATCTCTATATGGCATATCTCTTTGTACTCCTATATATATGGTCCCTTGGGCCTCATATCAATACACACACAATATTCATAACATGGTATCAGAGCTAAGGTTCAAACCTCTCAAACCCTAGCCTCCGCACGTCTTCCGCTGCCGCTGCCCCCGGGAGGATCATCTCTACTCCTGGGGGCGGCCACTTCATCTTCGGCTCGTCTTCGTTCGGATCCAGCACGCTACCAACGCGTGCGCCGCCTCCTTGGCGGGCAGGAAGGACAAGATGCCGTCGACCAACTTCGAACAAGATGCCGCCGGCCACCTCCTCGCGTCGACCCCGGAGCTCTGGACGCTCGTGCTCAGCCACCGGACGCAGATCCTCTACATCGCCGACATCAGCCTCGTGGTGGCCTACCTCGAGCTCGTCCCGCCGAGCTCTCCCGCTCCCAGGATGCCGCCGCCGATGACGGCACCACCACTATCATCGTCCTCACCGGATCTCTGCTCCGTCGCGCGCACTCGCTCCTCTCCGCGGCGCTGACCCCACCGTTGCCGCCGACGCCCTCCATCGCCTCGCCGCTCGCGCCGTCAAGGTCCTCCACGCCGTCCTCCACCACGTCGCTCGACGTTGGCCGGCCTAGCCCGCTCACGGATCCGGCTGGATTCGCCCACCGACACTGCTCTTCGTCAGATCCGGCCGAATCGGACCTAGCTCGGCCTCCTCCTCCCGCTCCGCCGGATCCGGCTGCTGCCCTTGGAGCCGCCACCGCTCCTCATCACTCGCCGACGGCCTCTCCACCCGGATCCAGACGCCGACCAACCTTTTCGCCGGCCGCCGTATTTCCGAGCTTGCCGCGTCGCTTCTGGTCCGCCTCTTCCTGCGCGTGGGTGGCGTCGAGGCGGCGCTCGCGGTGTGAGGCATCAAGCGCGTCGCGGCGGCGCGCAGCCTCGGCCCTGGCACGGCGCTCTCGGTTGGCCTTGGCCTTGGCACGCTGCACCCGCTCCCGCTACGCCCGCTCTAGCTTTTCCTTTTTCTTCGGTGGAGGTAGCTCTTTTTGGGTAGAAGCACTGCCATCGGTGTCGCCAGCCCGAGCAGCCGGCCGCTCTCTCTCTGTCGGTGGGATCTCTCTCCCTTTGTGTTGGGGGAAGGACGTGAGTGCATCTGGTCCTTTTACCAAGCCGGTAATCTTTTGACCGGTTCACTCTCGGTAAAAAAAAAAAAAAAAAAAAAAATTTGAGTCTTCCGCTACGTCTATTTAAATCCATAGTCTCAAATCCGTAGCTTTTATCTTCAGTTCGTCTAAGTCATGCGTGTCCACAAATTTTTGTGTCAGTCGGTCGGTTGCTTTGTTAGCCTCAGTCCATCTTTTAGGATTTTGTATGGTCGGTGCCGCCTCTCTCGCGTCTGTATGGCTCTTCTCCGGTTTGTCTTCACCGGATCTGGCCTTGCCCCGTTCGAATCCAGCCTCATTCGTGCTGGATCCGGACTCCTCCATGGGCGGCCTCTCGCGTCGCATTCCCGAGATTTTATGGCCGTTGCGCTTCTTGTGTACTGCGTTTCTATTGCGCTTCTTGCACCGCGCTTGCATTGTCTCGGTTTATGATGTCGCCGCTCTTCTTTCTGAGCCGTCGCCCTGAGCTTTTAAAGCCGCCACGCTTCTTCTGCACTGCGTTTCTATTGCGCTTCTTGTGCACTGCGTCGCCGCCGTCTTGGGCTTCGATCTGCTTTATGGGCTGCCAGCTTGCCACCATGCTTTATGGGCTACTACACGACCTCAGATGGAGATCTTCTACTTTCGACACAATCTTCAAGAGTCGCATGCTACGACGACATTTACAAGATTTAGATTTTGGATTTTAGTGTTAACTCTTTCAAATGCAATGCTATTGCATACGCCTTGCATTTGAGGGGGGGTGTTAAGGATATAGAGTAGAGTTGTAGTAGGATATAGAGTTTGTATTCTATTCCACATATGCCTTATCTCTATATGGCATATCTCTTTGTACTCCTATATATATGGTCCCTTGGGCCTCATATCAATACACACACAATATTCATAACAATAAGAATACACTTACCATGGAGATGCTCAAAAAGAGTCCCATTTGGAGCATACTCAAATACCATCACTCTGGTAAAAGGATGCTCTTCCTCACAGTAACCAAGCAAGTTCATAAAATTCTTGTGGCTTACTTTGGACAAACTTGTGATCTGAAAGTGTAATAATTGGAATCAAATATAAACTAAAGCAAAGTACATTTATAAGCGCTGAAGGTAACTCTACGAGTACCTTTTTCCTGTACTGTGATTCACATTCTTTTGACCAATCCTTTGCAGATGTTACCAAACTTGATGCCACTGCAATTTCAACTCCACTCGATAAAGTTCCCTTGTTGAGCATGCAGCTAGTTGTAGAACCAATTATATTGCTGAAATCCTCGCATGCTGTTTCCAGCTCTGATCGTTTCAGTGCAGGTACACCTAGAAATATAATTACGTTGTGATGTGAAATTAGGACAATCTCCTAGATACATATATGCACAATAGGAAGAAAGCGCACCTGTTACAAAAGCTTTTTGCAATTGACCGCTAAGTCCAGTCGCCCAAGGCCTCACAGTTCCCATTTTTTTAGCTCGGCAGAAGAAAGCACCAGCTGCTGAAATGATAAGGAAAGCAGCAATGCCTGCTGCGACTATACCATAGGTTTTCCAGGAATGTCTACGCAGAGAGTGAGCTGGAGTTTCAACTGAATGACCATGATCAGCTTGCCGAGTTGCAGGCCTAGGCCTAACCAAATGTGGAGGGACTATGGATGGATGATGGCTCAAAGGGGATCGGTTTGGCATGGGTCGTGAAGCAAATGGTGACAGCGGTGGTGATCCTTCTGGTGGGGATATGAACGGTGAGGGTGACGGAGCGGACACTGGTCCTGCTGTTGAAGCTCTTCCATGAGACCTGCTATTACCTGAGGCAGCTTGTGCATGTGGGAAAAGGAATGGAGAACCTTGGTTTCCACCATCAATCTGCAGCAATCTTCTAAAATTCCTGGAGAAGGAATAGTTAGGATATCTTATCAAGCTAAATAAGTGTTTTTTCTGCTGATGGCAGTACAAAAACTAATTTTCCCTCGATTAATTTGTTATCGATATTGCAACATTTCTTGATTAAATGGTTTAGTGTAATATCGTATTTCTCTTTCCAATACTTGTATAATTGAAGTTGACAATTCTATAACCTAGTGACCCATCTCTCCATAACTACAACTCCAAGGATTTCTAAAATGAACATAGGCACCAGGAAGAAATGCTGCACGATTCATGCACGCTAGAAAATTTGCTACAACTTGAGTAATTTACTTGATAAACTGTCTGGGTAAACATGCAAAGTGAAGCACGACACAAGATTTTTTTCCGTGACACAAATTTCAAATAAATAGTATAATGGCAATTCAATAAGTCTATCTTCAATTCTTACATGAAAGAAAAGAATCACTGGGAAAACACAACTGCTTCCCATGCATAACATACATGACGGTGCCTATCAAACTGATAACTTTGTGCCATCTGTTAGCCATGGATGGTAATATCCCAACACCAAAAGCATCTATTCTCCAATTCTAATATCAAAAAGCACAAATTCTGGACAGCAAAATCGCGCCGTTCCCATTTCTTGCAAGCAAGAGGCTAAAGAAGAACTAATTCTCAGAACCTAAGCACTCACCTAAGACCAAAAGGAGCTCCATTGCTCTCCAACTCCTTCAGTCCAACTCCGAAGCCTCCAATCCCTGCAGCAAGCCAAGGGACTTAGGGACCAACCAAGAAGGCAAACAGCAGAAGCCCGAGCACACCCAACAACTCTGACGAATCCAGAGATAAAGAAAGAAAGCCAAACCTGCGCTGCCGAGAGGCCAAGAAACAGCAACCAACAACACAAGAAGCAGCCTCGGAGGAGGCGGCCGCTCCATTACTTACTTAACCGCGGCACGAGCCAAGAAGAGAACAGCAAGGGCACAGTGGCATGAATTGGAGGGAATCCGAAAGGTGGAGATTGAGGCGGCGACCACAGGAGGTGGCCGGGATGCGAGAGGGGAAACGCGTAGTTTGGTTGGGAGAAGGGCAGTGGAGAGAGACGGCAAAAGTAGCAGCCGAGGATGGTGGAGAGGAGAGGGAAAAGAGGCAGCATGAAGGCGACAGCACAACTAAGAAGCTTTTGGTCAGGTTTTTGGTTTTTACTAACACTTAATTTTTAAATAAAGTATTTTCTACGGTTTTTAGTTTTAACTATAACATTTAATTTTTAAATAGAATATTTTCTTAAAACAGAATCTACCAAAGTTAATTATAGTATACGTTAAAAACCCAACATCTATACCAGATAAAGTCATAAACGAGTATCTTTATCTGTAATCACTGTCGTGAACAACCCAAAATTTAAAAATTCAGCCAAAAATCATAAACCACAGTCATAAACCAAAAAAAGAACAGACCATTTGTTTATTTTCTCCTCTATTGTTTTTAAATTGTTTGGTTGGTTGGTCTAATCATTTCACAAATTAGCAAAATAGCCCGTGCAATTGCACAGGTAATCATGCTACTTCAATTAGTTTTTGAACTTTCATTTCGTATATAATTTATAATCTCTATCCATGTAAGCAACCATTAAGATTAAAGACCTCTCCTTGTGCTAGAATGTATATAGATACCACATAATGACATAAATCTATTTCTAGCCTTTGGGACTTTGGTCTTTACATGTATGATCCAATTGAGACAATTTTTCTAACATGTATTCTTCTCTCTTCTTGCTCAGTTTCATACCATAGCTTCAATTCTATATCTTGCTTTGCCTCTCAAAGGCTCAACATATATTTGGTAGTCGATGTTTTTTCTCTTATTGTATACAAAGTCCTTCATCTTATTTTTTTTAATGGGATTGATATGCCATATATATACAACTAGGTACGTATTACTCTCAATTATGATAGTTCACAGAATTAGTGCTAATTAAACTCCCTTTGGTCTGTCATAAATCCTATGCCATGAAAATCTTAAAAAGTTAATTGCACCAACTCTAAAAGAAGTACTGCTAAAACGTGTTGTCCTTTCTTTTTAACCCTCTGATCTCTTGTGCTATGCTAGCTCATGCTGTCTCCGTGTATGCCATAAATCTTGTTTTCATCTATATATGTGCAACTGCATATGATACTGCCAAAGCTTCTTATAACTAATAACAATCTGTTGTTCGAGTTTTAATATTTGTACTATCCCAACGAGATAAAAAAAATATTTGGCAACTATAAAGACATTTTTTTGTAGTGTGTAGAAGTGCATATAGTTCACGGATATCTAAAACCTAGGATGAGAAGGGAGTTGGGTCGGCTTTGACCTTAGCTCAGCTCAAATCACCTCCTCACATAAGGAGGCAAGCTAGGGGAAAAGGTCATCCTTGTCCTCTCCTTATCTGTGCTGAACTCCCCCAAACCACACACCCCAGCGCTGCCTCCATTGCCATTGTTACCGACATTGCCGTTTCCCCCCACTGGCCACCGTTGTTGCCTAGCTCCCATGCGTTGCCCTTGTGTGCCCTTTGTCGTGGCCACCGTTGCCCTCCGGCCAACCCACCACCAAGCCTTACCTCCACGTGTCTTTGCCATCGCCTTTGCTCTAACCTGCGCCGCACTCTCTTACTGTCGTGGCCGCCCACGCCGACCTTCCTCCTGCCAGTCAAGAGGACAGGGGAGGGAAGGGATAGTGGGGCAGCCGTGAAGGGAGAGGTGCTGGCTAGCCAAGGGAAGAGAATGGGGGGAGGAGCCAGGCCAGTTGAGAGAAGAAGAGAAGGGAGAAGGGAGTCGATCGATTGAGTGAAGGAAGAAAAGAAAAGAAGAAGAAGTGCCGGCGGTGACAAAAGAAAGGAAGGGGAGAAAAGGGAGAAAGAAAGGGAGAAAAAGAGGAAAGGAATAAGATGGGGGAGGACCAATCTGGTGCCTGGTTTGCCAGATTGGGCCAAAGAAAGGAAGTTAATACCCTGATCTAGTCATTCGGGGCTAGGGTAACGCCTCGAAAACATTTTCCCCTACTTATTTATCGATTCGTGTAGTAGTAGCAACTAGTAGTGGTGCATGGTAGTAGTAGTTAGTGGTTAGAAGTAGCAATGAGTTGTGTCGATGGCTAGTGGATGCTCTAGCCGAGTGCATGAGGGCCATGAGTGATTTGGAAAGCGATTAAGTGAATGACTAATTACTGATTGATTAGTGTAAGTAATTAATTAGTGTATATGAATAATGAGGTGAGTGAATAATTAGTATGGATTAATTAATACAGACTAATTAGTGTAGACTAATTAACATAGGCAATTGCTAAAGCTCTAAAGAATGATGGAACATCACTTTTGGCACATCGGGTTGGAAATTTGGCGTTCGAGTCGAATGCTGCTCGGTATAGGACAGCATGTCCTTTGGGGACTGAAATAGGGTATGTTTATGTCGGCTGTATGCGTAGGAACGATGCCATTCGTAGTGTGCATGTATTGCAATGATGTGTTGAAATGGGTTGATACTTGTTCAGGTGGAGGTTCAGGTTTATTGCCATCCACGCATCGTCAATAAGGTTGAACAGACAAGTATATAGTAAAATGGTAAATTCAAGTAGTAATTGCTATGAATTAGATTTCAATACACTACCTACCATGCTATCGTGATTTGATTATTTACGTTTACAAATTTCCATAATGATGAAGGATAAGTAATGGTACATGAGATGGACTATTGGTGGTGATATGTTCCTAAATAATGATTATTGGAATATGACATGTTGATATGTTTAAATGGTGAAGTTGTATTGCATGCATTCATATCATAGAAATAAATAGTCTTTATTGCATATATGGTCTATTTTATGTAGACACTCTATGGTAGTGAAGAAAGATTTACTTCGGTAGACACTCCACGAGAGTAGGAAAAGACTTACTTCTGTAGCTACTCCACAGGAGTAGAGACCGATACCCCCGTATGAAAGAGGATGGGCTATGGACGTCCCTGCATGAAAGAGGATGGACTTGGGTGAGCATCGATGGACGCTAACTCCGCTATATCGATATAAGGTAAAGAGATGAAAAAGATGTGCATATGCATATGCATTTGCATTTGCATTGTGTCAGAGAAAAGGTACAAATGCATAAGGAATTGTTGATGAAAAATGAAAGAGGTTAAATGAAAATAAGTGGTCAAAGAATCTATGTTGGATAATGAATGTTATGTGTATCTGTTGTTTACTGTTTTACTTTGTGCTTGCTGAGTCTTTTGGAGCTATACTTGTTTTGTTGATATTTTTTAGGTGATCCTAATTGACGGCATGCACAAGATGGAAATAGACCTTTTATACCGCACTTGTTAAATAATAGCTTAGCCACCCACTTCGTATTCATGTTTAAACTCTTGTTAAGTTGCTGTAGTTAAACCTTAGTTCAAGTTTGCTCTGAGAATGTTGTAGGTATGTTGGGATATGGTCAATCCATTTTTGCTTAAAGTAGAGAATAAGATTTTTCTGTTAGTGTTAATTCTACATGTATATCTTATGTGGTTCATCATTTTATTTAGTATGTTCTCAGCTCATGGTGTGCAAGCATGCTGCAAGCTCTTATTAATCTAGCTCATGCAGCATGTCTGATGGATCAGTGTATAATTTGCTTTCTGGCCGTTCGTGGTTTTCTTGCGAGGAGACCGTACGTGGTTGGTGAATCTGTGGTTGGTGACACAATGTTTCCATCATTTCTCTCCTAGCTGTATAAAAGACTTATCTTTTATTTTCGTTTTAAATTATAAGGTAATATATGTCTCTAAACAATAACATCTAATAGCCACTACAATATATTTTTAAGTAAGGTCTATCACATTAAGGGCGTGTTTTGCTTTTTTATGAGAATTTCTCATATATTTCTCTTTTTCCTAATAACATCTAATGATTACTATAGTTCAACTTTAATTAGGATCCACCACATTAAAGACAAGATGTCTCTCTTTTTTATGATAATTTCTTGAATTTCTATCTTTCTTTTAGAGCAGTTAACCACGTACCATGATCTTTTATTATATAATAGATATGAATATCAAGTTAATTTAGTTAGCTAATCATCATGGAGCAAATTTCCTAGTAAAAATGTATTAATTTTGTCCAACGATGTTGTTTAGAATGTAATATCCGAATATATGAAAAAGATGTTGTTTAGAATGTATAGCTTGAATATATGAAAATAGCATGAGTGAATCCGTCATTAAACATACTGTCACAATACTGCACTTCTAATTTTTTGAATATATGATAATAAAATTAAGCAGTTAAATTATATCTTGTTGATTTTAAAAAATAAAAAACATCACTCTTTTCTAACTTGAGGTTATTACCTTTCCTCGACCTCGACCCCTGCCACCACTATTATTTTGTCAACCCGCCATCTCGTACCAACCATCCCCACATTACCACCCTACGTGCTACTTCTCTCCTATTTGGAGCACAGTAATATTGCAAAAAAAAAAAATCTAGTACCATTTCCACGAGAATCATGTACGATTTTTGCATTTCAAATAGGACCTTAGCACAAATCTGTACTTTTTTCCTATCTATCTATTTTCTTTCAAGTACATTACGCCAGCATGGTGATCATCCTGAATTTTTTTTACCTTCATTTTTGTGGCTAGTTTAGTATAAACAATCCCAAGTTATAGGATATAAAATATTTTGACTTGAGTGAAATTTACTTTACTTTCACACATAAGTGAATCTACAGACTAGTAATCCATAGCTAAGCATGTCCCGTGACACACAATGTACCAGAGTGGCAAATTAAACTCTCCTTTAGTTTTGTGTTTTAGTGAACCTCTCAATATTAGAACGTTGCTTGCACCACCCCTGGTCTATATATGTTAGCACGCGAAGCACTAGCTAGTTGCTTCAACTTTAGTACTTAAAACTTACAAAAAGAAATGTTACTAAAGACATGTTCAGAGCAACAAAGCACATTAAGACTACGACCTGTTTATATTAGCTCTTTCAGAAGCAAAAGTTAATATAAAGGTTCTAACTTCTATAAACAACTTATATCAGTAATTACTATCCATCAACCACTATTTTTTCTTTTATATATTGTAACATATTTTATATTTTATTATATCACAATTCTGTAGGTCGTATGATAGTCTGAATATTATAGTGCATTTTTGTTACACTATTTTTCTTACACAATACACTATTATTTATCAGTCACTACTATTCATCAGCTACAATTAAAAGCAATCAGTAAAAATCAATATAAAAAAGACCCTACAAAGTGTTTGATACACGGGTAAGTCCGACGCGATCCAACGGACCGCGCTTAAGCTCCGAGAGAATGGTGGTGCTTCAACGTGAGGGCAACAGCTGTCGATGGATGTGCGCTAGTCCAGACATCACGTGAAAGAAGAAAACGAGATGGCCGCTATCGCCATAAATCCCCGACCACAGAAGGAGCGAGACACCTCGCCGGTTAGAGTGCGACCAGCAACCACACCACTGGTTCTTTGGATGGAAACAATTCACAATCAATTCAGGACTCACATGCCGGCCGTGCAGCGGAGGACACTCACGTTCTCGAACGATGCCCTCGATTAAAACAAATATCTAATGTACTACTCCAGCTACTAGTAGAATATTATCGTATCTCTACTAGTTCTTTACTGACACAAGAGGGCCAGATTGCAAGGGAAGCGGTGGAGTGTATCTATACTACCAACGTAAGCGCGAAATAAAAGAGATAAAAATTTAAAAAGAAATAACATGATAGGAGTCTCTTCGTAAAAAATAAGGATTTGTGCGTAATTTCAAAGAAACCATGGAACGTTATCTAGTAAAAGAAGAGCGAAGGGGTTTTTTCATATTTTCGCAAAAAATTAAGGATCTTTTTGAAAGATCCAAAGACCTGTACGTAATTACTTGAAACCGCGGGACGTTATCCAGTAAAAGAACAGCAGAAGGGTTTTTTCGTAAAAAATCGAGAGACTTTTCGAACAAACTGAGAGTCTGTATGTAATTAACAAAACTCGAAAGGTTTATTTGCAAACTTGCCACATAGACACCTTCCCGGCCGGGCATCCCCAATCTTAATATATTAGATTGGATTCCAATCCAACGACCTGATTCTCGGGCAGGTTCTTATTTGCCTGGTCGTTTCGGCCGTGCCGTAGGTCGTCTCGTCGTGTTACGTTTGAACGAGATGGGAGGTGCAGCGGCAGCAAGCGGACGGTTGGTGATAGATAGGGACGTACGGTCGTGCGTACAGCGTTTCCAGCGCTTCTCCTTGTCTGAGACCGCCGGTTTACTAGTATACATACTTACACTAGTGCCGCATCTTCTTAACCGGGATATAGTAAATCTCGTACTGTTAGTACCTGGAAAATTATAACGAACTGCATTCTCCCTTCTCGTTAACCAGTTAGTCCCCTGACCTGGTCATGATCGCCGTTGCGTTCCATGACCACCACAAATAGTATGTGGTGCGTAGATGTGAGGTATGATTGGCTCTCGCCGTTGCGTTGTATAGCACATAAGTTTTTTTTGACAGTTAGCATATCTGTAGCTCTATTTTTGCGTTTAGTGTCAAGGTTATGACTTTCACCGTTTGGTTGATATTTAATTAAAGAAGTCGCTGCGCAAGATCAATGACAACAACAGTTAGAATTGGTAGTGTCATAGAGTAGATGGTAGTACTTTAGATTTAGAAAAAGATCAAGGTGTTTCAGATTGACTCTCGTTCTATGTAAGTACCAAGGACGAGTGAAGATTTCATGAGTAAATGCGAAAGGAATCCGTAGTAGTCGTGACGAGCATGCGTGTTAGTTACGATCGACGCCGAAGACATTCGCCGGTTGATTTGTCAATTTAGTGGTAGCTATATACATGTACACCTGTACGATCGTGGACAGATACGGGGAAGCAACGACCAGCTAGCGGTGCATAAGATATTGCCTTTCCGCGACGCGGTGCCCACCGCCTAGGATTTGTGGCAGCACGTACGTACGCGCTACAGGTACAGCAGCAGCAGAAGGCGTAGAAAACAACCGCTTGGTGGCTTGGAGTAGAAGGCACGTACGGACCACCTCCGTGTACGTGTGCAGCCATGATGATGATGCTGCTTCCTTGCAGGAGTGATCGAGTGAGTCGCAAGGAAACCGTCGGTTGCGCGTGCACGCCTCGGCTCCCACAACGCATGTGCCGGACGCAATCAGATCGTGTGTTGGGACGTTGGCCGGCCGGCCCTGCCCGCCCGCCCGCCCGCCGATCACCTCCGTCGTCGAAGCAAGCCAAGTGCAGCTACGCGCCTATGCTGGAACCGCAGGGACTGGGGCTTGATTGAACTGAACCGAGCCCCAGTGAGCACAGGGCATGCGCCGTGCGTGCACACCGACACCCCCCAGTGTCCTTAGCTGTCGATGGCATTCAGGAAACAGTGCTGCCAGTAAGGCACGCTGGAGTAGCTAACAAGCTAAAACTCTGTGGAAATGATGATGATTGCAGTGAGGCGCGAATTAAACGACAACTGTGATCGCAGAATGAAATGGCCACACATGTAAGATCAAAACCTGGGGCTCAAAAACACCTCAATTCAACGCTACTTTGTAGATAAGCGGCTATGATGCATCCATTCAGCAAAACATCCGAGAAACAGCATTGCATACCTGCAGTCTGCAGATAGTTGGGCATGCAACAACAGAGCGAAAGCACCTGCACCAAACGGTAAGGACATGCACCACAGGCAAGGACATGCAGTCTGCAGATAGTTGGGAATGTTTCAAATATCTTTTCACAGGGATCTTTGCATACTCGTCATCTCTTGTCACAGGATGACCGTACCTATCGGAAGTAAATGGAGATACGAGGAATGTCGATGTAATTCCCGCCGTCATCCACACAAAGGCGTACAACAGCATCGCGATGCCTCCTGTATGCTGGAACATCCAGCTTAGCCACCTCCTTGGCGACATCCACGATCTTCTTGTTCAACCGATCCTTGTGCCTCGTGAACATGGTGGTGTACAGCAATGACGTGCCACAGGAGACACTGTAAGCAATGGCGGAACCACTACAGAGGCAAGTCGGGACAGCAGCCTTCTTGCCAGTCGGCGACTGGACGGTCTTAGGCTTCACCTTTGCCTTGGCCACAAGGGATTTCTTGAGCTTGATGACCACCTTCTTTTTTTTCTTCTTCAGAGCTTTGCGCTTGGTGCCCACGGCCACCGTCTTCTTGGGCTTGGTGGCGACCTTCTTCAGCTTTGCCGCGTCCTTGGTTGGTTTCACCGTGGGCTCGGCCTTGGCCTTGGACGAGTCCTTGGCGGCATCGGAGAGCTTGTACATGGCGAGGGGGCTGCGGTACACGGGGACGATGACGAGGGGGTTGCGGTGCAAGGCGGTGATGGCGAGGGAGCATAGCGTAGGTAAGCCAGTTCGTCTCGAGTCGATGTAATTCCTGGTTCCGCCACTGACTGTATGCACTCAGGCTCTTGCCACTCAACCACTTTAGGAATTCTGCGACAGTGATGTTGCCCTCGATAGACCACCGATCCCATACAGTCCATCTCATATCTTGATGCTTGATCACCTTGGGCGGAAGAGGTTCAGCCATGGTCAGCATTGGTAGAGCCAGATTAGCAAATGTATTGAGATAGTCTTCAACTGGGTGCCCACCGGCCAGAACCTTGTAAAGCTCAAGAGACACAAGTCCTGTGGCCATGGCTGTCGAAGTTGCAATATCTGGAATGATTCTTCCTGCAATGAACTTCGCCTTCAGCCTACCGTAGTTCCTTGCACGCCTATTTGCAAGACCAGCAATCAAGTCCATGTGGAAATTTGTATCATCATCCTGTTAAAGGAATGGGTGATGTATAAGCAGAACTAGCATACCAAACAACATCACCGACACAAGTACAATTACTTCTGTTTCTTGTACAGTAATATGGCAAAGAATTTCTTACAAAAAAATTTACAAAATGCCTATAAATAATAAGTGCGTGGCTCATGAAGACGTGGAAATTTCCAATTTGTCTTTCATACGAGAGACAAGGAAGCAATTTACTAAGAGTACATATAACAGCCAACAACAGCCCTTTTATGTAGAAATCACACTATGCAAATCTTTATGATGGTATCAGAAAATAAAACTGAAGCACACGAATGGAATAGAAACTAACATGGAAGGATAAGTGGTAGAAGAGCATACATGCAAAGAACTCTTATTCTGTCAAAGAACTGCTAACTGATTTTTCTTTTATGTGGCCGGGCAGAAGTGAAGAATGGATTACTACTAGCAAGAAGGGAGAAAAGTGATACTAGCAACCAACTTCTATAATTCAGTCCAAAGCAGAAAGCCATGTGACTGCATGGCAAAATCTCTGTTGATCATTTTTGCTTATCAAGTCTGAACCTATCCGTTCGTTTATATGCACAGTTGCTTCTAATGCGAAAATATTTGCAAATAAGGATGTTTTTAAACAGCCAGGACATAGAGAAATAAAAAGAATGTGAATGTCTTAACCTTAACACCTCAGAAAGAAGTTGTTGAAAAGGCTAACCTTCTCAAACTGAATAGGGTTCATTTGGAATCCAGGAGGCAGTTTCTTCGCACATGATTCCAGCTTGGTTAAAAGATCTTCGATAACAGCAGCATCGTCAATATGGAAGCGGCCAGTATGAAGTGAATGTGGAAGTGAATGCCCGACGCAGAGCAGACTATAGTCTATGCTAATTAATATGGCTGCATTAGTTGCTAGAACTAACCCATATCTAGCGTCCATGTGAAAAGATGAGCTAGAGCTACTGAAGAAATACCAGCACCGAGGAGGATAAGGTGGTGGTGGTGGTAGTAGTATCATACCTCCAGGTGCTAGCTATGGTCCTCAGGCTCATGTAGATCATTAATTCGATCCATATACCGATGAATCCAGCCACTGCATGACCAGTGCATTCTTAATCTACAGGGACGAAGACGTATAAGAGATGCTAACACTGCTAGTCCCATATCTGAAACTTTTATTCCCTTTGTAAAAAATTGTCTTGTTGCTCTGCAAGTGCTCAGGTTGTCCAGAAGTGTTCGTTTTGGTAGGTTCTGTTTGTAATGACACCCTGACTAGTTATCCTCATCAGTAGTATTTTCTCAGTTCTTACCATGAAATCTAATTGCTGCACGCTATTATCGTATGGGAGCAACGCACATTACTCTCAGAGGAGGAACATGAACACAGTATGTTAATGAAAGTTTGAAACCGAGGACATAATATTCAGACACTAGTACAGAAAATTAGCAATGGGCAAACACAAGAAGAACAACTAAAGAGTCTGAAACAGCTCGTGCATTGTCAACAGTGTTATGAATCTTGTGTGTGTATTGAAAAGACCCAATAGACAATATATATAGAAAATACATAAAGATATTACATGAAAAATATGTCATATACGGATAAAGAAACTCAGGTATATAAGGAAATAACTGTAACAATCATATTATATCTCTAATACCTTTAACACCCCCTTCAAATACAAAGCATATGCAATAGTATTATATTTGAAAAGAGTTGTCACTAAAATAATAAAAATCCGAAGTCCGAGTTTTGATAATATCGTCGTACCATGCAACTATTGAAAAATACTGTCAAATCAAGTCGAAGAGGAATAGATAGAAGAATGACGGCATAGATCGAAGTCCAAGATGGCGATGGCGTAATGCACAAGGTGTAGGAGAAGCACGGTGGCTTTAGAAGCTCGGGGCGGCGATTAGAGAAGCAGCGTCATTATAACGACTTCTACGATCTGCATGCGGCTCAGAGAGAAGAGTGGCGGCTGCTGTCATACAAAACAAAATTTCTACACTTCTATGACTGATAATAAATTTGTAGACTCGTACGATTTGAACAAATTGATAGAGAGATTGCAACAGACTTGGATGACGCAACAAAAGACACAAAAGTGAAAAAGACTCAAAGGCAAGGCAGCGACAACTTGACCAAGACAGCAGCAAAACACCTCTCCTTGGCAAGCAGCAACCCACAAGCATCATAGCACACACCACTTAGCAGCCAAACAACAACACCTCTACCCAATTGTGTAGCCCAATTAGCGACATGAAGTAGCAGCAACGGCCCAACAGCACACCACCAAAGAGAGGCCAAGCACAATAACAGGCACACGCATGCAGTAGCGACAGAGCAGGGCAATGGTAGAGATGTCAGTGGTGAAGCTGTGGCTAGGGCCGGCAAAGCATAGGCAGAGCAAGGATGTAGAGGAGAGGACGCTGCCACGGTGAGAAGATCCGAGGGATACTCCGCCATGGAGACCCACGAAGGAAGAAGGCCAATGGCTTAGGCATCGATTGCGGGGAGGAGGTGACCACCCAAGGCAGCTGGATGGTAAGGACGGACGCAGGGCGCCACTCTTGAATCTGAAGGCCGACGATGGTGGCCAACCGCGCGGGGGAGACCGGATCGGGCGCAGAGACGGCCGGATCCGGGAGGGGCAGCGGCGGCGACGGTCAGATCTAGCGCAGAGGCAGCCGGATCAGGCGGGAGAGACCGGTGGGCTGGCGATGTGCATGTGCACCTCGCGCACGCCGATGTCGCAGAGCAGGCATACGATCTTGTTGGAGGTGGTGCCGCGCACGAGCGAGTCGTCGACGATGACCACGCTCTTGCCCGTGATGACGCCATGCACGAGCGCGAGCTTGAGCTTGATGACGAGGTCGCGAATGGCCTGCGACGGCTGGATGAAGCTGCGGTCATTGTAGTGCCACCGGGTAAGGTCCTGCTGGAACTCGAGGCCCGATGCCTGCAAGCTGAGTGTGGCGTAGAACCCCGAATTCGGCACGGGTATGACGACGTCAGTGGTGGGGGCTGGGGACTCCTCCCCGAGCGTGCGGCCGAACGCACTGCAGCGCTTGTGGACGGCGTGCCCAAACATGACGGAGTTGGGCAGGGAAAAATAGATGTGCTCGAAGACGGCCAACAAGCTCTTCGTCGTACGCGACCTGTTCGGCTTCTGGCCTCTGGTGATGGGCCACCGCCCAACGGCACCGTCATATTCGCGTCAGAGACCTGTGCACTCGACCTCATCAACGCGGCGTACGAGCAATAGGTGGAGCTCGGGGAGGTGGCCGTCGTGGATCGTCGTGAACGGCGCCGAAGACGAGGCGGCGATGGGTCGACGCAGCCCAACAAGGTGGTCACCCCTGGAAGCGGAGATCGATCCTCCCAGGGGTAGCAATAGCGGAAGTCGGCACGCCTCTCCACGAGAGCCTCCTCGTCACATGCACGTACGTGCGGGACAGGCTTCTCCGGCGACAGCTACATGGCCATCGAGGGCAACAAGTGCGGGGACCCGGCCTCGTCGGCGGCTAGCGAGAGCAGCGGGAGGGCGCGGCTGGGGGAAGGTGCCGATGGAGAGGCTCGCGAAGCACCGGGCGCGCCGCAGCAAGATCAAACGGCGTCGGGCAGGTCGGCGATGGCGGTGATGAAGTAGACGGTGACGAGCCAGAGAGGGGACGGAGTGCGCAGCAGGGAGTCCAGATCCAGAGGCCCAAATCCCAGTGGGGCAAGGCCAGATCCGACGCGGGCGGCACGGATTCAGGTAGGGGAGGTGGCGGCCCGGCGCACGACGGTGGCCGAGGGGTGGCAAGGGTGATTGTGGTATCCTGGCCGGTGATGGATGGATCTGGATCCGGCTTGGAGAAGGCTAGATCTAGGCGATGCGAGGCCGACGGCAATGGATCCGATGATGGCCTAGCGGTGGCGGCGGCCTGGCATGGATCTGAAACAGGACAAGGAGGCGCCGGAGGAGGCGACGACCGGTTAGCGCGGCCCAACAAGGTGATCGTCCCTGAGAGCAGAGATCGATTCTTCAAGGACAGCAGCAGCAGAAGAAGAGCGATGTTAGAGTTTCAACCTTTGGTCTGATACCATATTATGAATCTTGTGTGTGTATTGAAGAGGCCCAATAAGCAATATATATAGAAAGAGTACAAGAAGATATTACAAAGAAATATGCCATATACGGATAATGAAACTCAGTTATATAAGAAAACAATCCTATTATATCTTCAATACCCTTCACAAACAGGTCGGTGAAGCTTTGCCAGTAGTGCAACAAATATGGTTTCTCCAAGGATTGCACTACAGTGCGTCCAACAGAGTTTTGTATTACCAATGTACCAATGGCCATGTCTCGTCATACCCATACATGACTTTTCCATGACATCATACTCGTACATGCCAACGACAATTGAATTATCCTAGGCTGGACTAATCTAGCATGCTTGTCTGATACAAGCTGTTCAAACACAAAAAAGAAAGAAAAAACATTTTAATGTTTCCTCCTTGTTGATTCATTGATGGCGGCAGTTGAGTACTCGTCAACTACTGCTTTTGTAAGAGATGGACCCAATGAACATCGTGCGGCCTGGAAGTGTCTGTCATGTATTGAACATGCTAACATATCTTCCCTCAGTGCTGCCATTCCTGCTTCCCTGCACAAGCCTTCGAGATCAGCTCCAGTGAACAGCTCAGTACACTCCGATATCCTCCGAAGATCCACATCCTCCCCCAACTTCATTTTTCGTGTATGGATGCGTAGTATCTCATGTCGACCTTCCACATCTGGTGGTGGAACATACAACACCTGCAGTTCAATTGAAAGTTATGGTAAGTATTTGTATATGTGCATTTCAGAGAGAGAGAGAGAGAGAGAGAGAGACCATATCAAAACGCCCTGGACGCAGAAGAGCTGCATCAATTGCATTGGGACGATTAGTAGCAGCCAATACAATAATTCCCTGCAATGAAATAAAGCAAGATACCCTTTTTCATGAACAGGCAGGTAGATATGCTCAGGAGAATCATGTTGAAAACTATCAGCAAGCTAAGAAGTACCGTAACCATCTCTAAACCATCCATTTCAGTCAACAAAGTTGATAAGAGTCTTTCACCAACTGTGGCGTTTCCACTGGAGTTCCTACCAGGATCAGTTCTGCAAGGTCATACAAGTCCCAGTATGAGTTATTTCATTGCAAAACTGGCACTCTTGGAAGTTAGCAATGAAAACAAGATTCACGAATGCACAAACAAAGTTCACATAAACTGATTCTGCTCCTGATAAAAAAAGAACATTCATGAACCATTTCTTAGAAAATGTCAACACTCCTAATACATGTTCAGGTCTCTACATTGATGTGCACTGTGCCAAATGCAAATTTCATGATTAAATAGTTGTAAAAGAAGGCTATAAAAGGTAATCCATTCTCATGATGGATTTACAAGTTCAGTTTTACCAAAATTACACATTACTTAATGCATATCCCAAGTATTTAAGTTCCATATCACAAGACACAAGGATCTCAGTGCATACCTTTTAGGGGCAAGTGCATCAGCCTCATCAAAAAATATAATGCTTGGAGCAGCAAGTTGTGCCATCTGGAATGTTCTGCGCAACAAAGCTTCACCTTCCCCAACATACTTCGAGTATAATTCTGCACCACTGATCGGAAATATACGTGAAAACCTAGATGAGCTTCGATAAGGAATGCATCTTGAACTGAATGTGGTTAGGCTAAGGTGTTCTGTTTATTAGTTTAAGCTTATGCAGACTTCAGGATACTGCATATTAAATGAACCAACAAAAATTCATTTTATGCTAAGCTTGATCTAAATACTATGAGAATTGAGAAATAAAAACTTCATGTTCTTTTCCTACCTCTGACCACTATCTCACTACATCTGGGATTAACTGGGCTTCGCTTGATTAAATAACATTTTCTAAATATTTATTAAAACATAAACAGCACAACTGAAATAAAATTTATGGACTCTTTTCACATAGCTGAATAATGAGCTGTGATTTGATTCAAAACATGGACACGGTGATTGTTCTACGACGAACCTCAAAGAAAAGAAAGAAGCTTGCGCAGCATGTGCTGCAGCCTTCGCAAGGGTGGTCTTTGAGCACCCTGGAGGACCATGCAAAAGCACACCACGAACTGGTGTTATCCCAAGTCTAGCAAATGCAGTAGCATGCTTGATGGGCCACTCAACAGCTTGCTGAAGCTTTTGCTGAAGCACAGGAACAACCACCATCAAAACAGATTTCGATTATAAAAAAAACCTAAATTGAGATATATCACACCTTTAGATCTTTCAAACCTCCTATATCATCCCATGAAACACTTGGAACTTCTTTGGTTACCCCTCTTGTCATGCTTGGTCTGACCTGAGATCTAGCAGACTCCCAATCCTCCATGGTTAGTGTAAGCACCTTCTCACCCTCAGATGAGTTTAATAATCTACGATAAGCAAGTCTGGCAGCTTCTCGACATAGAGCTTCTAAATCAGCTCCAACAAAGCCATTGCAGGATGCAGCGATAATTTGAAGATTGACACTTTCATCAACATGTAGATTCTTGGCATAGAGCTAAAAAAGATTAACGTCCATAAGATTACACCTTATGTAAAAGAAATCATGACATCAGTTCAAGGATTCAAAAATGCAGGCTTTGCAATGTTATGCTACAAACATTTTAGGCTGAATACACAATTACACATAATAGCAAGCAGTGACAAGTGAACAAAACCATAAACTACAGAGCTTTACAGAGATTCTAAGCCATGTATCAAAAAACATAGTTATTTGCAGAAGTAACCATACAACCATATAGTAAGAAGCACCATGACTGAGAAGCACTACGCAACAAAGAGTTCTTCAAAGAAACAGACAAAAACAAAATGAATATTGACATCAAATGGTAAATTTATGCTACCTTAAGAATCTGCAACCTTTCTTCCACCGTAGGAACAGTGACCTCTATCTCTGAGTCAAAACGTCCTGGCCTTCTCAATGCTGGATCAATGGCATCCACCCTACACTTTATGAAATGAGCTATTGTTTCTATAGAACTACTTTCCATGAGATGATATATAGACTAATATCATGTCCCACTGGAAAGACTCTTAAACATGGCCACTAAAAACAGAAATTACAAATCATACAATTGGCGTTTCCTGAGAGGCTGACCTGTTAGTTGATGCAACAACAACTATGTGAGGAAGTGTCTTTGACGATTTCTTGTTACCATCCATCAGTGTCAGCAGCTGAGCAACAATGCGGGACTCCTGCTCTCTCCTGTGAAAAGTGCATTAAGAAAACATTTTTTGACAAACATAAAAGACATAATAAACTTACCTACTGTCACGGCGTGGACATATGGCATCCAGTTCATCGATGAAAATCACGGCTGGTCTACCCTGTGATGCATGAGAATATGCTTCAGAGAAAGCTTCACGCAGGAACTTTTCGCCCTCTCCGGCATGGGCTTTATGCACAGAATATGTACTGTCAACACAGGCACATTAAACAAAATACTTAAGGATCGTGTCCAAATATACAATGAAAAGCAACACATAGACCAAATAATAGTATGTTATGTTTCAAGGATTAAATTTTCAGGTCTCTCTGTCATTGAGTTGAGTGAATACTTGATCATTGTCAGGTGGGCATTGCATTCTCGAACTATAGCTTGGACCAGGCTCGTCTGAAAAAACAACAATCGCTAACATGTTCAGCACTTGCCGATTGCTATATCACTAAGTACAATAAACAGCAGATTACAGCGAATTCTACATGAACCCAATCTAAGCAACACATTGGTGAAGATTTACGCTAGAACGAAGACATGGCATTGCAAATGCAGTACCTTTCCGGTGCCAGGGGGACCGTAGAGCAGCAATCCTCTGGGCCACTGCAAGCTCACATAACAAAAGGAGCACAAATTGATTAAACGAAGGTGCATTAGATGTTGAAGTGATGGGAGAAGGAAAAGGGGACAGGTGATAATACCACGAGCCCGAGCACGCGGGACTCGCGGGCGTAGAGGGAAGGATACATCACGAGCTCCCGGAGAGCCTCGAGGGCCCTGCGGTTGCCGGCTACAGCCTCCTCCGCCCGCCAAATTCCGGCCAACTCGCCACAGTCCCCATCGCCGCCGCCGCCACCACCTTCGCTCGCCGCGCCCACCATCTCTCCTCTTTCACTTCTTCTAGAGCTCGCCGAAAACAGCAACCGGCTGGAATTGGTGCTCCACCTCCCCCACTCCTGCTTGAGGAGGACGTCGTGCCGACGAGCCGCCGCGCGCGGGGGACGTCGAGTCGTTCCGCAGGCGGGACGAGCGGAACGGCAGGAGGCAAGGCGCGTGGACGGAGTCTCGGCAATCGGAGGGACTTTTGACCACCACCGTTGTCGGAGCTGGGGAAGTGGCCAGGGATGTGTGGGAGACGGCCAGGTCTGCTCGCCTCGCCGCCCTCCTGTGCCACGCCCGGGGAAGCCGAAGAAAACGAAGCCGCCGGATCCACTCGATCTCGCTGCCCTAACTGACCGGAAGAAGGCGGGGATGGGAAGGGAGGGGGGCGAGGCGGTACGGGGTGGGGTGGGGAGGAGGCGGCGGCAGTGCGGGGTGGGCGATGAAGAGCAGGCGGGGATGGGAGGGAGGGGGCGAGGCGGTGCGGGGTGGGGTGGGGAGGAGGCGGCGGCGGGATGAAGAGCGGGCCGGGGGAGGCAGAGGAGGCGTGCGGGATGGGGAGGCGGCGGCGGAGGTGAGGGGGTGGGGAGGCGAGGAGTAATCTTATCGAACGGGCGAGATCAGGTTTGATGAGTCGTTCTCTAGACGGAGAGATGGGGAAAGAGAGAACGTTATTTTAAATAGTAGAGAAATGTCTAAATCAGAAATCAAAGGAGGCACACACCATCTCGAATTTTGGACACATCTAATACTCTTACGATTCAAAATCCCAATTCTGGCCCCCTTCGCACGAGAATTCCGTTTCTAACCCCCCGTCTGACCGCGCGACTCACCAGCGCCGACACCTGTTCGGTCGTGCGATCCGGGACCACACGACCCAACTGTTCACCGCTACACGACCACGGTGTATAAGCCAATATCTATTTTTTTGCGATGAACAGTTGGGTCGTGCGATCCCGGATCACACGACCGGACAGGTGTCGGCGCCGGCGAGTTGCGCGGTCGGACGGGGGGCTAGAAACGGAATTCTCGTGCGCAGGGGGCCAAAACTGGAATTTTGGATTGCAAGAGTGTTAGATGTGTCCAAAATTCGGAAGCATCTCACTCCTGTACACGGCGAGCTGCTTGCTGTGCAGGTCCTCGTCGATCTCCACCACTCAAGATTTGTTCTTTTTTATTTTTGCTGTGGTTTATGATTTTTGGCTAAAATTTTTGAATTTTAGTTATTTGCGATAGAGATTATGAAGAGAGAGACTCGCTTGCGATATTAGATGATACAGATGTTGGGCTTTTAACGTGTACTATAATTAACTTATAGACTTCATCTTAAAAAAAATATTTCGTTTAAAATTTAGATACTGTAGCAAAAGCCAAAAGCCGTTTTAAGAAACTGAAAAGAACAGACCATGTTCCCATTACTGCTTCCACCGTCGCCCGTCTGCCCTGTAACCATCGCACCACCTCCGCAGTCGATTTCTCTACCGTGCATTCTTCGTCACCACGTCGCCCCTGTCCTTAGCACCCTCCGCTCTCTTTGTCGGAAGCATATAGTGCAGTCCTCTTGCATTGCGCAACAGTACCAAACTAAATGACAAAACCCACACCCTAAAACCACAGAAATGGCGATCGGGCCACATGGATCAAAGCATCGGGCCAATCCAAATCGGCGAGGGGGTTTACCAATACGAGTGATCAGAGTGTCGTAGGGTTCGCGCGGCGCTCGCGACCTTGGGACTGTTGTGCGGTTGCCTTTGGCTTGGAAGCTATATGGCAACGCTCAGAAGAGCTTTTGCGTTTGTTTTTTTTAATGTTTGTTTTTTTTCTTTTTAAAAATTTTTGGATTTTTTTCGTATTTCTTTGCAGTGTTCGTGATGAGCTAACATGTTTTTTCTATTTTTAAAATTTTAAATTAAATTATGCTAAATAAGCCAACTCAACTACAATAAAAATAAAAATAATTCAGCTACAGTAAAAACGTATCATCCCTCATAAGATGGTGGTGGGGGGAGGTGTTTGGGGGAACCGTGGCCATTGGTTTCTAGGATGGACGGCCCTGATAAGGTAGACTGTACGGTTCACATTTGGACATCGGTTTTTTATTCAACGGTGTGAGTGGAAGCACAGTAGAAGGCATCACGCTGGTCAGTGGAACTGGGTGAATGATAGTAGGTTTTTTTGCGTTATTTTTGAAAGAACTCTGTGCTAAGAAATTTTATACAGATGTTGATCACAAGATAGCAACGGAGCATATACAGCAACAATTATATGTTATAAAATTTTATATTTTGCACTGTAGATCCCGTGGCTTTCTCAGCGATCATGCTAGGTTTTAGAGCATTAGGTTAGCTATAGAGGCTGCTCGGTTGGGCTGAAATTTGGTGGCTTATGACTTAAATTACACTATCGTTAGCTGAAATTATACTGTAGTTGACAATGTCTAATTTGGCGTAATTGATTTTTAAAAATCTAAAAATAAAAAAATAGATTAGCTCATCATATATAATACAAACGAATACGGGAAAAAAGAACCGGTAAAAAAGCTCAAAAAATACCGAAAAGTCAGAAAAAAATAAAAATTATGAATGGTAAAAAATAAATCAGAAGTTAAAATATTAAGCTCAAATAAGCGACGCATAGAGTAAGGCCCTGATCGTTTCGGCTTTTTTCGGCTTCAACTTTTAGCTTCAGCTTTTTTTTCACTATTCACTACACTATCCACTAACTCAGTTACAGTGTTTTTTCAGCCAACTACAGTGTTTTTCAGTCAAAAGCCAAAAGTCATCGCTATTCCGATCACCCCCTTAGTTTCGAGGAGAAGGGGTGAGTGGCGGCGGCGGTTGGCAAAGTGCCAGAAACGCCGTGGAGGCAATCACATGGGATGAAGGTAAATAAGAACAGCAAAGGCAGAATAACACGAGGGCTCGACATAACACCTTTTTTATACTTTAGGTTGCTATTTGTGTTTTTGCAGTTTTGAAATGCGGATGATTTGTGCGTGTCATCAAAAGTCACATAAAACTTCCAAAAAAAGAATAGACTTAACAATGCACATCGTGTACAAACCTTGAATGCTTTGAATGATTCACCTGATTAGGAAGCACAGCATCCAAAAATAAAGGGACAAAGGATGGAACAAATTGTATGCTCACGTTTTTTTGGGAAACTTACTTACCCAGAAAAGACTTAGGGGGTGATCGTTTCGGCTTTTTTCGGCTTCAGCTTCTAGCTTCAGCTTTTTTTTCACTATTCACTACACTATCCACTAACTCAGCTACAGTGTTTTTTCAGCCAGCTACAGTGTTTTTTCAGCCAAAAGTCAAAAGCCATCGCTATTCCGATCACCCCCTTACTAAGATCTCCATAGAAACACCAGGCGCCTTAGTAGATGGATAGTGGCTATCAACTGGCTATAGCAACAGCACATGGACAAGGAAAAAAACATCTACTCTCGAAAAGAAAAGAGAAAGCCGATTCTTAAAAAAAAATAGAGAGGAATGGAAGAAGTGTTTTAGGGAAGAAATGTCATTAGATATTTTTTTGATGAAGAAATGGCAAGAAATGTCAGATTTTTTTGGGGAGGTGGGAGGCTTTTATTTCCCAAGCAGCCAAGCCCAACAGCCTCACATAAGCCCTACAAAAGTTGCCCATATACAAAGCCCACACCTCACACTCCGCAGCCAGAACTAAAGCCCACGAACCGCAGAGAGAGAGAGAGAGAGAGCGAGGCACCTCCTCCGCCTGCCCCCACCTCCCCTTGCTGTCTCGCTAGTCGCCTCCCCCTCCCCCTCCTCCCAGATCTCCAAGGCGAGAAGCTTCCAGAAGCCCTCGAGGCCCCACGCCCGCAGCGATGTCGGCGAGCAGCACGCCGGTGGACGCGTCGGGGGAGCCTATCCCGACGTCGTCCGTGCTGATGACGGCGTCCAAGCACATCGCCGTGCGGTGCCGGCCTGAGAACGTGGCCTTCCTCAACTGCAAGAAGAAGGACCCCAACCCGGAGAAGTGCCTCGAGAAGGGCCGCCATGTCACGCGCTGCGTCCTCAGCCTGTGAGTCTCCTACCTACCTGTCGATTTGCTATCTCCTCCTCCTCACTGCCCGCGCTCTATCCGATCCTCTCCTGTCTGCCTGGACTTCGGATTCGTGAAATGTTGCTTCGATCGTGCTATTCGTTGGTGTGTACTTCGTTTGGATAGATGCGTTCAATGCGGTTAATGTGCGTTTAATTTTGCTAGCTTGGGCTGGATTGACCTCGGGTTGTGATGTTTAGTCGGTTCTATCTCGAAATATTTTATCCGTTAGAGGCAAATTGATCAGCATGTGTGGCAAAGTTTGTGCCTCAGCGATTAGCCCATGCCGAGCTGAGGGATGGATCGGTAGTGTGGTAGCGAATGGTAACTTGGTAGTGAACCAGTCATGAACATTTGGTTTTCATTTTCTGGGATCGAATTGTGCACGGGATAAAACAAGAGTGGTGCGGTTAGTAGCTAGTTGGTGACGGTTATATGGTAGTAACTATGTGTCTTTGGTCATCAGATTGCTCAGCAGTTTGTAGTGCAGGGTTCACTGCTATTCAATCTTATTCCAAGGTTGGGGTAACCAGTAGTTTAGTAGTGAGCACCGCAGTTTCTGATGAACACGTGAATGAAGTTTGCAGCTTGGTCGACAAACTGCATAGTGATATGGATAAGTAGTTTTGCAATGATCAGCTAATTGCTGCCATCGTTGTGAATAAATACTTCATGCAGTGTTAGCTTCCTGATCAGATTATGTAGAAGGGGATGAACTGGTAATGTCACACCCAGTAGCTAGCTCAGTTCGGCTTTAGACTGAGCTATAACCTGTCAAAATGAATTAACCCGTTTCATATAAAATAGATAGTATGTTCTCCAATGCAGCCAATAAGGACTGTTGACATGCTTATGTTTTTCAATTCAATTTCTTAGATGTGAAGTGTACACTTATGTGAAAACTATTTAATTTTGTTTTGGTTTCTGTTCTAATATTTGTCTGTGTCATACTGTTCTGTGAGACTGCGATAAGAATTGATTCTTATTCATTCATTTGCTACAGCAAGTTTGCATTTGTACCCTATTGTTTGCTGATATCCCATTTTCAGATGAGTAGCTAAACAGTTATGATTAAATAGTTTTCACTGGACAAACTACTAGACTTCCTTAGATAATCAAGAGGGATAGAGTACATTAGATGTTATTGTACAATGCTCAAGTTAATAGTTATAGCCAAAATAGAGATACGATGGGATCCTGTTTCCTTTGCCAGGTGCGACCTGTTGTGCTTGTTATCTATAGACTATCTCAGAATGGTTGTTCCAATTCTATTAAGTATTAATCCAATCTGGGAAACAAGGAGTGACCAGCATCCAGTGCAAACTGTATACATCACACCTTTTCTTCCACTGGCGTGTTAAGAACCACCCTAGTTTATCGATCTTCCATGTAAACGCAAGCCACATTGCTCTTGTGAGTTAGTTGAACTAAGCAGTTAGCACTATACTGTTTGCTGTTTGCAGCTAAGAGAACATTTCTTCCCATTTCTTCGTGAAGGATTCATCTGTTAACATTGCAGATACCCATTCTGCGGTTAGAACATACAGTGAAGACCAGAGGATCTTAAGTCACTGTATCTATGCGCCGGTGAATCCACGAACTGATCAACTGAATATAAATAGAATGTCTACAAATGATTCGTGGAAGCAAGTTAGACATTCAAGGAATGGCCACTGCAGGGATGCATGCTTAAGTTAGGTATATGATTATGAGTTACGACATTGAGTAGTTGTGAAGATGATAATAACGCCTCTTCAACAGTAGTGCTGATATGCGTTTCTCAGGATGACTACAGAACATGTTTCTCACTAGTAGACTAGCATGATGTGGGATTAAAGAATACTTGGTTTTTCTGACTTTTACTACTTTATGTTATGTTGATCTAGTAGCGAAGTGAGAATAAATGGAGGAAAGATGGTTTACTTTTATGGTTTGGTTTATTGCCTGAACCTTCAGCCTTTCCATAAGGAGCTAGGCTTACATGACATTAGAAGAAATGGCAAAATTCAGACTTGCTTGTTATTTTACTCCTTAGTGCTTGTTTGTTAGCTGTAACAATCAGCATTTTTGGGGGGCAAATTTCCTTGTTCAAGTGGCATAAGTTGTTTTGCTCCTTGAATTCGGAATTTTGTAGATGTTACAAGACAGATGTAAGAAGCAGAATAGTACATGAATACATGATGATGTTATGCTTAGTACTATTTGACATCTGCCATATCCACAATTGCTGTGCACTGAGTTGCAGATGCCGGACAGCATGCACAATAGGGCCTGTTCTTTTCAGCTTCTCAAAACGGCTTTTAGCTTTTGCTACAGTACCTAATTTTCAAACGTAGTATTTTTTAAAATAGTGTCTACAAGTTAATTATATTACACGTTAAAAGCCTAACATCTGTACCATCCAAAATCGCAAGCGAGTATCTCCCTCTCTGTAATCTCTGTCGCAAACAGCTAAAATTCAAAAATTTCAGCTAAAAGTCATAAGCCGCAGCCAAAAAGAACAGGCCCATATTGTAAAGCTGCCAATCTACCGTGGCAGTTAATTGTAGGACATAATGTCAACAACTTTACAATATATATGTATGCATTTTTTGTGATTACTTTTTAAATAATTGCCAGCACAGCATGTACCTAGTTTTGCATCCAAAATCAGGCATGCCATAGAAAAGCTTGAGAGTGGGTCTATTTAGGGGTAGCAGCCTAGCAGGATCTATTTTATTTAAAATTTTCTAATACCTGTTTAATTCTAAAATTAGATATTTTTGTTTTTCCCCTTCTCTCAACTCGAGGTTTTGGAGCGTTTGGTTGTGTTTAATGTATTTTGTAAACTCTTTGTTTTACCCTGTTTGTCTGAATGATATCACTTCCATTAAGCTAATCACTTTGTGTGCTCTTCCTCTACCTGCTCTACTTTCTCATTTTCTTTAGAAATCACTTTCTGATCACTCTTCGAATGTCAGGTTGAAAGAACTTCACCAAAAGTGTCCCAAGGAGATGGACGCCTATGCCGGCTGCATGTATTATTACACCAACGAATTCGACTTCTGTCGCAAAGAGCAGCAAGATTTTGAGAATGCATGCCCCATATCCGAGTAGTCCCATCAGATTTTACTTCCAGTGATCTTCCCAAATGAGGAGAAAAGCCGACAAACCTCGCCCATGTTTGTTGTACTCACTGAATTTTTATGGGTTAGCAGCACGTCCCTGAGCTGTTCATCCCAATTACTCGTCTCTCATGCAAGATTTTCACCAACCAACAGCACTGTTTGAGTTGGATGTCAAACTTGACTCAGCTGTAGTCCTAAGATGACGTTGACGATGTTTCTTTTGTTGTTCGCAGATCACAACATTGCGCGGATTTCTCGTTGTTTGTCCTCCTGCCTGTGTTAGCCTGCAGACCTGTGCTCTCTCCAATGCTCTACTGCATGTCAATGGCCTAGTTCTTTTCACTTCTTTATCGTCATTTTGAACCGTCTTATCAGAACAGTCTTTTTAAAACGGTTTACTAGCATTTAGTTCGTTCATATAAATGCTTGTATTAGAACCCAAAACCATAATAACCATAAGCCGCAAATAAAAAGAATCCACCACTGCATTGCTTCTAATCTGTATCGATCGTTACTATGCTGTCTTTGTAAGGGGTGTTCTTTTGAGTTGTGCCTGATGTCTTTTGTCTATGCTTTTTAACACGATAGTGAACAACAGAAACACCGATGCTGATAGTGTACACGGTTTTTGAGCTCGAGAAGTCATTCGAAAAATCTGCTTCAAAAGGCTACTCTGTTTTGACATTTTTTTTGACTTTTGGAAAAACTAAAAGCCAAAATGAACAGGCATATGGTTATGTTCAATCCGGTTTTTAGCGGTTTTTGGTTAATTGTTTTTTTGCTGAAATTATACTGTAGTGACTGTTAGCTTTTTCCGAGTTATTCAATTACAGAAAAATAAGAAAAAAAAATGAAAAACATTGTTATATCTCCACGGATAATGCAAAAGAAAAAGGGCAAAAAGCAAAAAAAAAGGCAAAAAAAGTGAAATTAAGAAGCCAATACGTTTATTTCAGCTTCTGGCAAGAAGTCGGAGACAAAATGAATGGGGTATAAGGACCTATTCAAAAATACTGTCACTTTTGGCTGTGACTTTTGATTGATTATGATAGAGATTAAAAGAGTAAGAAATACTATGTTAAGAAGCTAGTCCGTTCAAAATAACTTTTATAATAACTCCCATAAACCATAACTCTGTAAAATCGGCTTATAAGAAGTCAGAACGGGACATAAAGACAGTGTGACACTGTGGCAACCTGACATGCCATTTATTTATATTGGAAAACCTAGGCCTGTAAGCCTGACCCATGGTGGCCACCCTTCACCTAGCATATAAATAGGGGTCCCAATCATTACAAAGTATGTAAGCAATAAAGAAAGGAGTTCCCATCTCATCTCTCTGTGCTTAATTTATTATTTGCATTATTCTATGTTTGATTCATCTCTTTTTGCAAAGGAGAGGAATCGATCGGACTGGACTCACCAGCGACGGTTCTTCAACACGTTATCAACACGAATTGCTCCGGTGGATTGCAAGGTAATCATTTGCAGATAAAATATCTAGATCGCTCTAAATTCAACAAATTTTGCTTTCTAGATTATTTTCTATGGTGTAAATTTGCTCTAATCTATCATGAGCAGAATGTAAGTCGCTGGCCAAACCGATCGGTAGATTTGTAGAAAGAGTAGATGTCGATTGCATTGTAGATTGAAAAAGAAAAAGAAAAACGACACTCAGACCGCGCTGCCTTCACGCATGGCCACCCCACATGGCTACTATCGCGTCTCACTGGGTGTCGGCGCTGGCGCCGCACTGCCACCCACCCGGAAGCCGCCACGCCGCGCTGTCCGCACATGCCCGCACCGTCGGCCACCCACATGTGGTCGTGCTGCCACCGCGCGCTACACGTGCCCCCGCGCAGGCTTCATCGCCATGTCAGCCGCTCGGCACCATAAGGTCGCCGCCACTCTGCCCCCTATGTGCCGTCGCCGGCCTAGAGCCAAGCAGCACCGCCCCCGCATGGGCTTCCCCGTTGACGTCGCCCCGCACGAGCTCTGTGCCACGCCCTCACACGGGCCCCACGCTGCGTCGTACTGCCTGAGCCACCGGCTCCCAGTCACCTGCCACTGCTCAGTGCGTCTCGGCCGCTGATGCCCGACCACCCGCTGCGCTACGGCCGTTGGCCTTTCCCTACATGCACATGTATGCACCGCCATGTAGTCAATAGGGATAGGGTTTTCCCTACCCCTTCCTTTTGAATCGGCGATGAGAAATTTAGACCGTTTGATAAGCCATGGATTGTCCGATCGGCTATAGGATGTTCGGACCAGTTTGATGAGCAATAGTATGGATCGTTCGATTAGCCATGGAATGTTCGGACCAACCTGATCAGCCATAGAAAATATGGATCGTCCAATCGGTCATGGGACATTCGGACTAATCCAATCGGCCAAGAGAAGTTCGAATCGTCCAATCGACCGAGGGAAATTCGGACCATCCGATCGGCTAGGGGGCGGGAGGGCACCTGTATTTTGCAATAAGGCCCTCGAAAAATTAAAAAAATACACAAAATTTTTTCTCAGAGTTACAAATTAGCAGAGAGGCCCTCAAAAATTATAGAATTCACTAAAAATGCAAATTCTAGCATAAAAGGGTCTCGAGAATTCAAATTTGGTTTATTTTTCCCATCTAAAGGCATGTTCTTTTCAACTTCTCAAAACGGCTTTTGGTTTTTGCTACAGTACCTAACTTCCAAATAAAGTATTTTTTAATATAGAGTCTACAAGTTAATTATAGTACACGTTAAAAGTCCAACATCTGTACCATCCAAAATCATAAGCGAGTATTTCTCTCTCCGTAATCTCTGTCGCAAACAGCTAAAATTCAAAAATTTCGACCAAAAACCATAAGCCGCAGCCAAAAAGAACAAGCCCTAAAGCTTGTTTAACACTATCATTATTGTTTTCTATACTTTTCTGTAATTACTTACTAGTTTTGATTAATTATAATTATTTAAATTACTTTTAATCACTGAAATTAATTGTAAAATTATAGAAAATACGTACAAGAATATGCAATATCACGAGAATATTTTGTATTATTATCCAATTCATTTCATGCATATTTACCTGTAATAAATTTATATATTCCTTTTAAGCATATATATATGACAGGCATCACGAACCGGTAGTTTGAGGAACTGACCTAGCATGATCAAAACTATTTGACTTAGACTTCTGATATCGAGATCGTACTTAGAGCCAAGAAGCTCCACGTTGTCATTGGGATTGGTGCACTACGGGATGTCAAAGCCACACCTGAGAAAAATGATCAGGCACTTCACTTCCTCAGGCACCACCTTTGTCTCACTCTGAAGAATGAGTACATGCCAGAGAAGAGTACACTAGTATTATGGACTGCACTCAAGAAGCGGTTTGAGAAGCTAAAGTACACCATTCCTTCTCAGGCAAAGAAGGAATAGATCCGACTCAGATTTGCTGATTTCAAGACGTTTAGGGAGTACAACTCTGATCTGCACAGGATTTATAGCAATCTTCAAATTTGTGGTAGGCAGATCATAGATGATATGAAGATTCAGAAAATCCTCTCCACCTTCCACCCTAGTGCAGTGCAGTCCGCATGCAACTATCGTCAAGATAGCTACAAGGAGTATACTGAATTGATCGATATCATGCAGATTGCATAGATTCAAGATGAAGTTCTCTATAAGAACTTTATCGCATATCCACGTAGAAGCTCCGCTAGCTGTGAGGCTATCGCTGCGAGCTACAAGGTGCGAAAGCCTGTAATAAAGAAAAGAAGAAGAAAGGGCAAAGCTGCGGCCCAGAAATGCAAGTCAAATGCTCCACCAAAAAATAAGGCACGACAACAAACCTATGGTCATCAAGACCAAACCTACTACAAGTGTTGCAAGTAGAGGCACTGGTCGCGGATCTGAAACTCGCTGCAACACATTGTCGATGCTTTCGTAGGCAAAAAGAAGAATAGTGGCAAAGGGAAGCATGAAACCCACTTTGCTTTAATCGATGGGGAGAATTCTGAGCAGCAATCTGCACCAATGGAAATGGATTCCACTCCTATAACCACACCTTCTCTTGACATTGCAGCTGCCGTTGCCATGATTTCTCAGAAAGAGTGTCTCACCCCTGAGAAGATAACAACTAAAGTCTCAGATTTCTTAGCAGATTCAATCTAATACACATAATGTATTTAGATTTTAATTGTCATGCGCCTCATGTGTGAAAGGAATACGTTAGACTTGCAATAATGATACTTAAATAATTCATTTTTGTGATTGTTGGATGATATTAATTCATTCATTTATTCAGTCAATAATAGTATGATATATTCTGATATTTAAAATATTTTATTTTATGTGTTGATTGTCTCCGACTATATATTAATAAAGTACTCATATTAGAACGCATGTAGCGCCCATGGAGGAAATGTACTTAGCTGACAGCGGCATAACAAATTCCATCTTGAGAAAGACAAAATTCTTTCAGTCAATTAGCAAAAATAGTGACAGCTTTACAATAATCACCGGTAGCGATGCTTATATAATAGACTCAAGAAAAGCAATAATTACATTGTTGATGGGCATAACTTTAGTAATTAAAGAAATCTTGTTGTACCTAGAATTGACTAGAACTCTCCTAAGTTTTAAAGACATTCACACTAACGGTTTTCACGTTGAGACTGAAGAAGAGTATGGTAAGAAATATCTGCTCATTACAAAGCGTGAAGCAATTGGAAAAGGGGTATTAGATTAGGCATGATAGATTTAGCCACCTAGATCTTAGGATGATAAGAAATATAATTAATAATTCACGTGGATATAATATCGATCTAAAGATTTTTTTCAAATCAGAAAGATTTTGTGTGTCTCGTGTGTGCCACCGAAAAATTAATTACTAGACATTCTGCTCTGAAAGTGAAAGATAAAGTCCCTGCATTTCTGGAATGCATCCAAGGAGATATTTGCGATCCTATACAACCTCTGTCGGGGGCCATTGAAATATTTTATAGTTTTCATCGATGCTTCCTCGAAATGGTCGTACGTATGTTTACTATCTATAAGGAATCATGCTTTTACAAGACCGATCTCGCAGATAATTCAAATTAGAAATAATTTCTCTGATCATCATATAAAGTCCATCAAAATAGACAATGTCGAAGAATTTACTTCAAAGACATTTGATGATTATTGCATGGCAATGGGAATTAAAATTGAGCACTCCATTCACATATTCATACCTAGAATGGACTAGCATATACATTAACTAAAAGGATTAAATTCGTTGCCCGACCACTTTTGAATAATCATAATTTACTAACTATATGCTGGGAACACGTAGTCCCACAGGCAGCAATTCTCATCAACTTTAGACCATCAGCATATATATATATATGTATATATCTATTCACCAATGCAACTAGCGCAATGGTCAGCACCAAAAATTTCTCATCTCCGTAGGTTTGGTTGCATGATTTATATACCAATACCTCAATCACAACGTACTGCAATGAGTCATCTCCGAAAGTCTGGAATATAAGCATCCATAATCAGATATTTGGACCCGAATATAGGGGATTTGCATATCGTTCGTTTTTACTGATAGTATATTTGATAAGAATAGTTTTCCGACATTAGGGGGAGGAAATCAATCCCTTGATGAAAAATGTCAAGAAATTATGTGACAAGCCACAGGAATCTATGCACATGACCCGCACACTAGTGAATCAAATAGAGAAGTCCAGAAGATCATTGATTTGCAGGCATTAATAAATCAAATGTCTGACCACTTTAGTGATTTAAAAAGTGTGACCAAGTCACATGTGCCTGCATGCAATGCACCAGAGAGGATTGAAATATCGAAGAAATTAGAAGGTGTCTCTAATCTCGTCCAGATGCCTCAGAATAAAAAGGCGAGAACTCTAGCCCCTCGAATCCCAAGTAATCAGAGACGCCTGGTGAAAAATGATAGGAAAGATTTGACACAGCCAATCACTGAAGTTTCTTAGAACCAGCAGGGGAGCCAGTTGAGACCTGCCACCAGTATGGCACCTTCAAAAAAGGGCATACCAGATTTGAACATTCCCGTAGAGGGAGAAACAGTATGGATGTGTGCACATATCAGAGCTGAAAAACTAAAAGGACTTGCACCCGCAACTAGAAGAAGCGATGAGTAAGTAGAAGAACTATAAGAATGATCTCAAGATAAAATAGCTATAAACTTTGTGCACACGTGAGAATCCATAAATAGAACAACAACCGATTGTGATATTTATTTTGTAAATAAAATTGTCATAATCATCGATCTTGATCTAGAGCCTGCATCAATCGCTGAATATAAGAAAAGATCAGATTAGGAGGATTGAAAAAAAGTAATAGAAACTGAATATTTTATCTCGAATAAAAGATAGGTGTTTGGGCCTGAAAGCCGCACGCCTCCCATGTGCACTCCGTAGGGCATAAGTGGGTATTTGTTTAAAAGAGAAACGAGAAAAATAAAGTTGTAAAATATAAAGCAAGACTTGTTACACAAGATTTCACTCAACGTTGAGGAGTTAATTATGAAGAAATCTATTCCTCAGTCAGGGGTGATATTAACTTCAGATATTTAATCTCGATGGTAGTAATCTGAATTTAGAAATGAATTTGATGGATGTGGTAACGGTATACCTTTATGAAAATTTGAATTCAGACATTTATATGAAGGCACATAAAGGTATCCTTGTCCCGAACCAAGATAGAGCAAACAAAAACATGTATAATGTAAAACTCATTAAATCACTGTACGAACTTAAGCAATCAGGCAGAATATGGTATAATCACTTAAGCGACTTTCTGTGTAAGAAAAGATGCGTGAACAACGAGGATTATCCCTATGTACTTATACGACGATCCCAGAATAGCTTTTCTATAATCTCAGTGTATGTAGATGATCTGAATATCATCGAAATCTTGGAAGATATAAAGAAAGCAGGCTCTTAACTAGAATCAGAGTTCGAAATGAAATATTTGTGTAAAACCAAATATTACTTAGACTTGCAGCTCGAGCATATCTCGGAAGGAATATTAGTACATCAGTCTACACTCAGAATGTGTTAGAAAGGTTTAGCTTTGAAAAAACATACCCTTCAAAAGCAAAGTTATGAAAACCGGACCGGAGATCGAACCGTTGGAGTCATTGGTTCACCGGTTCACTGGTCGGACCGTCGGTTCAACCGGTGAACCGCCGGTTCAACATGAGCAGTCCATACCAGTTGAACACTTGAACCATCAGACATCAACATTCAAACAGTTTAAGTGTTTAAGTCATGCAAATAGCACACAATACTCTTTGCACACAGCAGATAGCACGAACTTTGCAGATAGCACCAAATAAAAAATAGAGTACTCTTGGTCATGCAAACATGCACACAACAAATAGTTTAAGTGTTTAATAGAGTAATAACTAATAAGGCTAAGAAAGCACAGGGCAAACAAAATACTAGAGTAATAGACTAAAGATAATCAAAGGGCCCCCAAGGTGCTTGTTCTTCTTCTTTAGGTTCAGGATTGAGATGAAGACCACTGACATCATTGGTAGACATAGGCATAGCAATATCGTCACATGCATTTGCAGGCTGTCTGTCTCCCTCTTCGTTTTCATCAATAACACCAATATCTGTATCATCCAAATGGAACTGGAAGTCTTCATCTGCAAAACAAATATTTTAGTTATATAACTTAGATGTTAATATTACAAAAAGACAGGATCAAATGACCATGATTTCACAAGACATCACCATTAACATTTGTTACGTGGACTGATGCCAATTCATCTCGAAAGGTCTCTAGTTCCTCAACAGTAAGACGACAAGGATTATCTTCCAAAATCCAGTCTTCATTACCTTTCCCAATGTCCTCGATATTTATTGGGTCATAATTTCGACTTGAACCAACTCTAACAACTCGACTATGCCCACTAGTAGCATCCGTTCCTCTAGTATTGGAAGTACGAACAATAGGTGGATTCTGTGGATTTGCACCATACTCACTCTCTTCTTGTGGCTCTGGCCCATATGGATTACCTTCCTCGTATGCTTCTTGTGTCTTCCTTTTCTTTGTAGCCCAAGCCTCCAAATTTTGCTTCATTTCATAACAAGTCTCAGCATCGACCTTCTTACATGGTTTCACATCTCCTTTCACACCAGCTAAATGTAGCTTAAATCGATGAATTCCTCCTCCTTGGAATAGCTCATGGCAGTACATGCATATAATCTTCTTTCTTCCATTCTGATCAATAATCTGCGTACAATGTTCCCATGCTTTGTCACTCTTCCCTCTACACCTTGCTTGTGATGATTGTTCACTAGGAGCACTTGGTGCTGACGACTGGGCCGACTGGCCAGTTGGTGGAGTATCAAAAGACTCCATTGCTAGCAGAAAATAGCAGCTGCAGTTCAGATATTGCAAAAGGTCTGCACTAGCCACTAAGGACTAAGAACATATTTACTGAGCATAATACAGTATACAAGTAACAAGTAAATTGCACGAGTAGCATGGGGAGACTATATACTTGCCGGTGAATGGTGAAGCCGTGAAGGGGAGACGGCCGCACGCCCGCAGGGGCGGCGGCGGCAAGGGGCGACCCGGCGCGGTGACTTCCTGGCTTCCTGCGCGGCGAGGCGACCGGCGCGGCGAGGCGACGAGCTGCGAGCGGCGACGGCGCGGAGCTGCTAGCGCAGGCAAGCGGCCGGCGGCGACTTCTGCGCGCGGCGACCGGCGCGACGACTTCCAACGCGGCGAGGCGATTTAATCGCGAGCGTGGCGATCGCCGTCGCTAGCGCTAGCGATAGCGAGGCGGCGACGCGTGACGAGCCAAGAGCGTGGACCGCGCGGCGACGGGAAATTCCCGATCCAGATCGGGTTGAGTGTGAGAGAGAGAGACTGAGAGTGAGAGTGTGACACAGTGAGTGCGTGGGCCGCCAGGGGAGGGGTATTTCTTGCTTTTTCCATTTTTGCCCCTAAACCCTAGCATAATTGGGGGTATTTTGGTCCTTCTGAGAAACCATTCGGTTCACTAAAACCCGTCCGGTTCACCGGTTTTTTAAAAAACCGGCCGGTTCGTCCGGTTTTTTCCGGTCCAATTACGCAGACGGTCTTCTAGCCGAACCGACCCGGTGCACTGTCCGGTTCCGGGTTTTTCCGGTTCAACCGGCGGTCCGGTCCGGTTTTCTTAACTAGGTTCAAAAGTACTGATGGTCGAGAAATCTTTGCAGTAAGACAAGAATCCATACAGACCTAGAGAAGAGGGGGAGGAAGTTCTGAGACCGGAATTCTCATACTTAAGTGCAATAGGAGCATTTTTGTATTTTACAAACTGTACTAGACCGGATATCGCATTTGTCGTAAACCTATTAGCAAGATATAGTGCAGAATCTACCAAAAGGTATTGGCAGTGAATAAAAAACATCTTTTAATACCTTCAAGGAAGCAAAGATCTTGAACTGCTATACAGAAAGAACTAGTATCTGAATATGACTGACTATGCAGATGCCGAGAACTTGTCAGATCTGTATACCGTCAGATCACAAATAAGCTATGTATTCCTGTGTGGTGGAACTACCATTTCATAAAAATTGTCTAAGTAAAGTCTTGTATTAACTTCGAGAAATCACTCGGAAGTCATAACATTATACGAAGTCGCACGAAAATATACTTGGCTTCGATGGATAATTCACCACATTAAGCAATCATGTGGACTGAATATTGTGCAAACTCCTGCAATTATCTATGAAGATAATGCAGTTTGTGTTGCATAGGTACAAACGGGTTACGTGAAGGTCATCTCACGAAGCATATCAATTTCAAGTTTTTCTATGATCATGAATTGCAAAAGATATATGAAATTAAGATACTGCATACTTAGTCATGTGAAAATTTATAGATTTATTAACTAAGTCACTTCCAGCATCTAATTTTGAAAAATATGTACGTGAAATTAGAATGATGAGACTTAGAGAAGTGCAGAACTCAGGGAGAGATTCTTCTCGAGCTCACTATTAAACTTGATCACGAAGGTTGAGTATCCAGAGAATAAATTCTGTAGATTAAATAAAATTGGATGGATTGTACTCTTTTTTCTTGACGAGTTTTACTGAAGTTTCTCAGCCAATATTTTTAATGAAGCAATTCGTGCAATACAACATAATATGTATCATGTACTCTTTCTCTAATTTTTTTCGCTGGGCTTTTATAGAGTGTTGATGATATATGAATGTATCGGATAAGTACCTAAGGGGGAGTGTTGGAAAATCTGAACCTAAGCTTGCAAGTCTGACCTATGGTAGACACCCTCCACTTAATATATAAATAAAAATTCTGATTATTATAAAGTTGTGCGTGAACAGAGAAAGCAATAAAGAAATGAGTTCATATCTCATCTCTCTATGTTCAATTTATTATTTGCACTATTCTGTATTTGATCATCTCTTTTGCAAAGAAAAAAAATTGATCAAACTAGACTCATCAGCGATGATTTCCGATAATTTATAGTGCGTCGATTAATGCAATTGCTGCTGCCAACGCAAGGGGGAAATGCGTTTCAGCGAGAGCTGCGTGAGGATCCGATGATGCAGAGAAATTGATGATACGAAGGCACGTGCCTGACGGATGCATCACGGTTGAGCCTTTTATTGCTGCTGTAATCCCATAGGTTCTTCTGTCCTGTGGCCGTGGTATCTCAAGTCTGCTGCGTGACCATGTCAGTTAGACAGGGAAGTAAATGGAATCGTGGTAAGTTCAACGCTGATGCACTCTGCTGATGACAAGCAAGTACAAGTAGCATCTTTTCCCAATTTTAATGTGGGTGCCTGGTGGGTCTCGTGGTGTATGTGTCGATCGGGTACAGAGATTTCGCAGAATTACGGTTCAAGATGGACCGTTTCTGCAGCGCGAAAGCAGCCGCATCGGATGCTCCTGCCTGCGCCGATCCGGTTGCCTGCTCACGGAGCCACCAGCAGCGCCAGCACCATGTGAGCAAGGCGCGTCCCCCTGCAAGCCCTGTCGGGCCCGCGGCCCGGTGTGCAGGACCAGGGCCGTCGATCGAGCAATCGACGGCGTAGATTGAGGCGAGAACCGCACCGTGCGAAAGGGACCGTTCGTTCCGGGCAAAGGCATCTCGGTCGCGAACGGCCACTGCTGTGAGCCTCTCGTCCTCTCGGCTGCTGATGCTCTGTTCATCTACCTTGATATAGAGAAATTCAGCAGATGGCCAGATCTACATGTAGATGTCACGTATATTCAGCAATTACTGTGTCTACTCATACCCATGCATGGACACATAACTACTCATCTACACATACTCCTGCATTCAGCTGGCAGTCGAAGACGCAGCAGCGGTACAAACGAAATAATGGAGGCGACACCATCATAACATAGTTTCTGGCAACCAAAACACATTCATGTAAGAAGTTAGGGCCTGGGAGCCCTCAAATGGAGAGCATAGAATCAGAAAAAAGAAAGAAGCATCTTAGCATCATCTTCTGCATATAATAAGGCTGACAAAGTAGTAGGTATGCACTGTTCCTTGAAAATGAGACGCTAATGATGACCATGGAAGCACATGGTAACAGACGACGATGTCATGAGTAGGACGAGAATCAGCTGTGTAGATGAGAAGCCAAAATGAGCGGCTGTTTCCTCATCATCTTGGACCCAAATTGCCAATCAACAATCTGGTGCAGGTCAAACAAAGAATCTCAACAGATCTTGACCTGTCCCAAAGACCAACCCCAGTAGATCCAGCATGGTTTATACCAGGCTAGCAATCTGCATCCAAATGTACCAAAGCATTGCATTGCTTGGGGAGCTTTTAATATGGAATGTGCAGTTTGTTGTAGAGGATAGGGCAAAACAACTGTCCTTATCCCCTTGATCCTTCGATTAATTCCTGCATGCTCTTTGATTGTCATGTCGCTTCTGTGGACCAACTCATGCATTAAGATTGACAGATATTGTGGGCAAGATGCAACGTGAGCAATAGAGCAAGCCTTTGCACATATATTATATTTTCTCATATGCAGTTTCCTGCATGATTGGGCAAACAGCCAAACAAAACAGATATATAGCATAAGAAAAACAAAAACAAAACTATCTGATATTCTGCCTTTGTAGGATGGCCATGATCTCCGAAAACTGAGGACGCTTCTGAGGGCAATTGTCCCAGCACCTGGTCATCAGTGACCTCAGGAAATAAGGGCAGTCTCTTGGTATCTCTGGCCTCAGCCCACAGGCCGCAATACCCACCGCTGCTTGCACCGGCGAGTATGTGGAGTATGCCTCCTCCCCAGTGACCATCTCCCAGAGCACCATTCCGTAACTGTAGACGTTGCTCATCCAGGTCTCCGACACGCTTTCAGAATCTCCAGCAATGATCTGTGCACAGCATGACAGTAACTCTCGGTAAGGACGATTTCAGTATAAAATAAGCTAGTAAAAAATTTATCTCAAGGTACTGTCGATTTTATGATTTTCTTTATGGACTGTCTATTTTGTGATTGATGGTCAAAGAAGGAAGAAGAATACTGAGTGGACACGAGATGGTAATTGAAAGGCTGATCTACAATAGAAAAAACAAATCAAGCAGTACTTCTCACAGTTTGTCTGGGAATTTTATGTTCTCCGCTGATCTACTACAGAAAAATATCAAGTTGGCAAGATCAAGCAGTACTTCTTCACAGTTTGTCCTGGAATTTCATGTTCTCCTACAGGATGAGAAGTAAAATACATGTTTCCTCCTTCATGAACTAGAAATATTTTGATCCGATTAATATATATATGTACACACCTAACATGTTACAGAGATCTGTACACAAGCCTCTGGTTACTGTTATTAACTTATTATTGATATTGGGTCATTCATAATCCTAGGTAAAGCCTAGCAATTAAAATAGAGCAACCACCTCCAAAAACCTCTAGCATGCTGAAACTAAACAACTCACTTTCAGAAAGAGCGCTTCTAGACAATCCAACGAATTTACAGTAAATCAATTCAAGAAACCTAACCTCTGGAGCTAGCCATCGATACCCAGATGTCTCATACTCAGTGACCTCACCAGCATTATTACAAGGGGTAACAATGCCCATATCCCCAAGGCAGGCATTCCCTTGCCTATCTAGCAGGATCTGCCGAGCATTAAGACCATGGTAGGCAATGCCATAGCTGTTCATAAAGGCCAAACCGTCAGCGACATCAAGAGCAATCTTAATTGTGTCTCGGAGTGACAATCTCTTGTTTCTCTGCATAATAATATTATGAACCGATCCTCCTTCCATCATCCTAGTCACTATGCAGAGCCCATGGTTCTCATTGAAACAAATGCCATGGAATTGGAGGATGTTCCTCTGGCCACAGCTCATCAATTGAAACAAGTCCTGACGGATTTCAACATCATAAGCACTTCCCATGTCACAACCCCTCAATTTTTTGACCCAAACCCTCCTTCCTCTATAAACTCCCTTGAATGAATTTGGGCCGACCCAATCAACAAACTCAATCTCCTCAGAGCTCAGCATCCAGCGACCAAGCTCCTCACCCCCAGATCGAATGGTTTGCCACTCATCTACTGAGACAAACACTGATGATTGTGGGAGGGGAGTGGGAAGCTGTGGTCTGCGAGTTGGCTCATTGTCAAGTACCTGACCATCATCTGGATCAAACAGAGACTCCTCATCGAAGTTTCTTGATCCTTCTTCTTGACAGCCACAAAGCCCAAAGGGGAGCTTCACACCACCACTGTTCTTCCGCTGCTTCTTTGTGGCTGATTTCAGGGCAGCCTCAACCCGGCTCTTGAAGAGCGCCTCATTCCCGGACTGCACAAGTATCATGACAACACCAAGTGTCAATCCTCTCTTCTCAAATATCTGGATCTTCTTGCAGCAAAACAAAGGGCTATCAAGTGAGCCCGACATTGACTGCCACGAAAGCGGCGCAGTGCAGGCAAAAGTGAGCTGAAAAACAGTGTCTTCAGCATCACCTCCTCTGCCGTTGCTGCCATGAACTTCCTCAATGCTCCCTGCAGGATGATCCTCACCAGTCGCCTGCTCTACAAGGCGGGCATGCAAGAGCACATCTTTCATGTCAAATCCTGCCTGTGCATAGCTGTAAAATCAAGAGTTTTGCTTGTCAGCAACCATTTAGCACATCCAAAGAAATGTATGTCATCTCAGCTTACACAGCAAATTAAGTGCTTGATTTAGCACTTCAGATTTAACAAACCAGTATAAATCTTAAAACAGTAACATTTCTTTACCAGCCTAAATTGATTGTTATCCTTAGAAGTTAGAATTTAGAAACGCGGTAGTTGTTTAAGTGCCCGCTTGATGGCAAATACTAACGTTGACATCTACTAATCTTGGATTGCAGCAAAATTCTGCCACCAAAAGGTCAGCAAGTTTGCTCTATATAGTAGAAAATTTCATACCAAGAAGCGAAAACTTTTGCTAACTAATGTCTCTTGCATTGTTGCAGAACTTGGACGAGGGGAAAAACACATAAAAAGGTGGCAACTTTGGGAGTTGGGACACTGACCTGTTGGGGAGAGCGTCGAAGTGGCGGCGGAGGTCAGCGACGAGCTTCTCCGGCAGCTGCTGGGTGGCGGCGCCGCGGGAGTAGAGCTGTGCGAGGCCGCGGAGAAGGAGCGGCGGCTTCTCGCCGCCGGCGCGCGGCGAGGGGTCGCGGGGGAGACCGCCGCTGTCCAGGTTCAGCGAGTTCTTGAATGCTGCGATGGCGCCGGCGAAGTTGCGCCCCAGCCGCTGCCACTTCTTGGGCGCCGTCGGCGCCGACGTTGGCTCGCCGGCGCAGGCTGAGTCGGCGCAGGTGGGGAGGGAATCGTCTGAGCGAGTGTGGGGCTTCATGAGAACTTGCTCCACCATCTCCTCGTCGGTGCTCGGCCGACCCGACCAGCACTCCAGCGCCGCCGCCATCTCGTCGTCGGGGCTTCTTCCTCTGCTGAATCCTCGCTTCCGAGGGGAGATTGGCAGCAGAATTGATGCAAATGGAGTAGAACAAGATCTTGCTATGGTGTTTCTTGGCTCTGTTACTTCTTGGATGGTTGGACCAAATGGGCGAAAAAGATGGATTTTTTTTTTGCTGGATTTCTTGGCTCTTGATTTGCTAGTAGTAGGAAAACACTGAAAAAAAAGAGTGATTGCAGAATCTGAAGAAAAATAAGAAGAACAAAGTAGATCAAGTAGCAAGAGAAACAACTTGAAAAATGTTGCTTTTTGCTAGATTTGTGGGGAATCTCAGGGCAAGGAAGAGATTTTTCCTGAGATTTATTTGGGTTATGACGTTTCCTCTACATAACTAGTGTTCTTGGTTCCAACATAGCTCATACGGGAGAGGAGAAGGAAGGAGCCAGACAAGGAGAGGTAGGCAAAAATGATGCCGTCTTTTGTAGTACCAGCGTGCTTATGAGAGAGAGGCTCTGGTCCATGACAGGAAGAGAGAGAGAGAGAGAGCAATGGAACATGGCAACACGCATCATGGAGGTGTCCTGTGATTAATTTATGGAGGGGTTTGGTGTGTTCATGTGTTCTTGCTGCAATGGACAGGCACAAAAAATAATTAAGCGTTCATTCATTATAGCTTAAGCTTCTAGTTTTTAATTTATTTTTTATTATTTTTAAATTCTGTTTTTCTAACTTTTTAGTTTTTTTCGTATTTGTTTACATTAAATATGATGGGTTAACATGTTTTTTTTATTTTTATTTTTTTAATTTAATTATACTAAATAAGTTACTATCAACTACAATGAAAAATAAATTAGCTACAATGAAAATATGCCATAACTTATTAAGTTTAATTGGGCACCCTAAGGACGCCTTGCAAATGGGACTCTCCTTGCATGAAGCCATGGACCATGGTCCATTACATATTTGCATACACTCTGCAAGCTGGATTTTTGGGTCCAAGTGTGAAGGCATAGAGATCCTAACCAATGAATTAGGGCATTTCTTCTCAGAAACTAAAGTGTTTTAAAAGATTTTAGTAACCAACACTTATGATAGGACATTCTTCAGAGTTCAGACTAGTAGCATTTTGCAGAGATCTTACCCTTACCAGCAGTAAATATACAGCGAAGATGGAAATTTCCCACAACACATGGTAAAATTATCTTCATCTCTCGATATTTATGGTATCACGAGAACGGAGAGCTTCCCTGCAGCCGCTGCTATCATCATTTGACCTTTTGCTGCGGCTAGTGCTGCCGCTGCCGTTATGCCTCGTCTTTTAAAGAGGGCTCGTCAGATATTGGAGAACCAACTTTACTCCTTTTTTTTCTCCTTTTATTTCACCGATAAAAACTCAACACTGACAACGCGCGCGCGCACAGGACAGATGTGCTACCACCGGAGAGCAGAATGGAATCATGTCACGTATAGTTTTTATCCGTGTTACTTGCTGCTTATGGAAAGCTATAGCTGAGCACCCGAACGAGCTATAGCATCGGAATTCCAGAAATATCGCATGAATGTGGAATACTGTTCTGGTTAGCATGCTCACCAAGGCACCAACAATGGGAACAGTTTGCAAGATTCCATGTCCGATACTGGTAAAGCTGCAAGACACTGGCATTTCTTATCATTAGAAGGGATGGGTTTCTTGGCCTCACTAGACACCGGGTTTCAAAGGCGGCAAAGCTAATTAGTTCGACCTAACATGCATATCTAGTATAAACTCGTATGTGAAACTAGGTTTCAGAGACCATCATGCTATAGTTAATTAGGCACCGTAATGTCGTCGGAAAGCGCTGCTACTTACTGCTGCCTGCTGGGATATCACGACATGCGTTGGAGTTTAATCAAGGGGACAGTACTCCGCATTGTAGCCATGCTGGTGTTTGCTTAGGGAGATGGAATGCTTCGGTTTGACGTTTTCTATGTAGAAGTATGAACCAATTGACAGTGCATATGATCAGGGGCATTTCCCTTCACCTGTCCATTCTTCCCCCGTCATCTCATCTGTCTCTGCTGGTCTCGGGAGAAACATGCGTCCCCGCCCAGCCAAACCATCGGATGTTGTTTGCTTCCCTGCCCGATCGAGCCTGATCTGGAATTTGGCTGCCGTGCCGGCCATTTGACTTGGCCCGTTGCATGACAAACAACTCTCCATCGTACTACTGTAATTACGTTGCAGGCAAATCAAACGCTGATGAGAGCTCGATTAAAACGGCCTTTGAGGAGTTGGCTGGGCAAATAAAGGGTGTGTTTCTGACTACGGTTAATGGTTTATAGCTGTAACTAATAGTTTTTGATCCTAACGTCCTAGCGTGAGCGTTTATTCGAATGAATTAAATGTTGATAAACCGCTTCCAAAAGACTGTCCCGATAAACTGTTTTAAAATAGCAGTGGAGAAACTACCTTATTTGTTTATTTCAGAAAAAGCATATGTTTTAAGCCAAAAAGAACATTGAATATTAATTCTTTTTATCATCCAAACCCACTCCGGCTAATTTGATTATGGAACGGTTTCTTTTTGTGCTCTTGTGGGCCGAGCAGTGGCTCCCTTTTGGACCTAATCTTGTAGCTAGTTTCTCTTAACTTGATCTACTTGACCATATGTGGACAACTGGTACCGAAGCGCCAAATTCGTAGACGTACCATACAAATCTTGTTGGCTGCATGCTAAAACAGATGATTCTTTATGCATGTTGGAGGAATGGCCCCCACTATGGCCCAGACAGCAGTCGGTCCATTGCAACAAGAAGCTCGATAATCATGTAATCACTGTTATACTGCAAAGGCAATTTTATAATTTCTCAATTGAAAAAGGAAAAAAAGATAGGGAAGCCGGACCCACCTGTCAGTGGGCCGATCGAAGAGATAAGGGGAGGAGACGCCGAGTGAATCATTCGGTCGAGCGAGTCATGGGGGCGACTGGTCTTTGGCAACCGGATCTTGGGTGGCGACGCCGGAGGCGCAACGGCCTGGTCGCTTCGGCCGCTGGCCGTTGCCACAACCCGTCTCCTCCTCCCCACTCTCCTATAAGAAGGTGGCTCCCTCTCCTCTTTTGCATCAGTAGCAGTAAGTCTCATCCTCGATCTCCCACTCTTCTCGATCGATCTGTGATTTGGCAGTGGAAGAAGGTGCTCCTTCAAGCTCCTCCACGGCGCCGATTGTTGTGCGACCCGAATCTTCCCTTCCTTAAAGACCCCATGCCATTTCTCTTTGAGGTTTGACATTAGGGTTTGGGAAGGTGTGGATCTAGAAGCATTCAACCGGTCTTTGCCAAGTAGAGGTGGGAATCCAAGGCTTGTGTTCTTGGGGTTCTTTGGCCGGTGCTCCTGAGTGTCTTGTGTGTCATTCTCCTATTCCTCGGCTTTAGCCTCAACGGTGAGAGGTGAAGTGTAGCATTATATCTCCGATTACCTTCATCCTTACTGGTAAAGTAGGGTGATTGGTTTTCTGGGACAGCGCCTTTGCGTGCCTTGCCTCTGTGAGATCACTTCTAGGTGATTTTGAGTATCACCTCGACTGTAAGTTTTCGGCTACACTCTCTTTGCAATTCAGTGTTCATTTTAGTGAATTGCGATTGTTGGTATGGTGGCATAATTACTCAATGATGAAATTGCTTTAACACTGAAATTATATATGATCTGAGGTATAGGTTAGATCTTGAGCTTTCGGTTGGATTGCTATTTTCATAATTTGATCATTGATTTTACTGTGATCAATTGCTGCACATTGTGCTTAGTGCTCTGTGATCTTTGTTCAATCATTGTAGTGGATATCCTAGCTCTGTTATGCTGAAGTAATCAAGTTTGTTCCTGTCAAGAGAATGCTAGATTGATTATTATAATCCTAATTGATGTCCAATAAATGATATTCATGATCAATTTGTTTCTTAAATAGCGAAGCTTGATATCTATAAACTGTCATATATAATTGTGATTGCATTTTGTCATGGCGGAGACGGCCAAGAGTGGATCTTGTGCAACTAGCCTTCTGAGAGCAATAAATATCAATCAAAATTGTGATAACATGTCGAATTTGGTCATACATGTTATATTCATGATGTTTTCGATATTTGGATGGCATGATTTAACTTGGTTAGATGTATACACGCTTATATATGCTTTGAGCATATGCTATGGCTTAAAAGATTCATATGTTTATGTTTTAGTTAAGTCATTTGCATACTTGTTATATCATGCTTCTGTCATTATCCATGCTGGAATTAAAATTAAGTATATGCTTATACTGCACTATCTACAACAATCACATGTCTGACCCAAGAGGGTTGTCACAAGGGAAAAGACTTTTAATACAATAGTAGACTAAGATATGGATGTTTATATAAACAACCTCATCATAACTATAAGTATGTGCCTTAGGGTACCACGAGGAGGGAGACTCATTTTTCAGACATAAAATTATGCAATGCAGATACCTTCTATATAGCATCTCTACGGTTTCTAAGGCTCTGAGTAGCCTCTTTGTGGTCTCCCTGCAGCCTCATTATTCACTGTTTGGTCTGTAACTACAACAGTTGACGTCGTCCGTAGGGATTGGTGTAGAAGCTATGAGTCGAAGAAAGAACATTCGGGCGCAATGGCACCAAATAAGGCGGTGATGCCAACCCCCCAAGCGAAAAAGAAGCACCGCCTCAAGACCACTGCGACGAGAGCAAGGGGGCCGGTCTGCGAAGGCCTCCCGCCCCTATGGCAATGACAAACTGGCAAGTGGTGTTTGGAGCCACGACAGGTAACAAGGGTGGTTCTTCGATAGCTCCGCCAATGACGGAGCGGGAAGTCTCGCAAACATAGGACCTGACCGTGGCAGCCAACTGAAACGTCGGAGCCTCCGTGCGCACGTCTTGTCGTCCCAGTCAAGCTTCGCATGGGGTGATTAGACGAAATCCATGATGCGCTCGGTGAAGCGAAGACTGCCGTCATGCTCAATCTTGTGGTAAACCACCGCTGCAGCTAGTGAGATTCCCACTTCATCCGCGTCGAATCCAAAGGGAAGCCCTTCGAAGTAGCGATGCGGAGCTGCAAGCTGACTCTGCATAGGTTAGAATACTGACCGTCACCTAGCCACTTTGGCTAGCATCGTGTGTCGTGTAGGGACGCAAACACGGCGGCACTGGCAATGGCACCCTCTGAACGGGCCAGGAGTATACGGTGAGACAAGTGATAGCGTTCAACGTCAACTACTGAAGCTCCATCGCTTGCGACAACGACTTTGGAGTGATCGTCTTGACCAGCATGGCTGCTCGACAGAACCGATGCGTCACTGCGATCGCTTCGAACACTTCCACGACCCATCTCAAGCAGCAGACGAGCAGCGTGAAGAAGATGAACAAAAAAGGCTCTATAGGGAATGGACGACGGCAACCAAAGAGATTGCAAGCGCCAAGATGCAAACGATAGAGAAAGAGGGTAAAAATACCTGAAAAAGAATCACCACAGGGTTTAAGTACAGATTACAACAACGCTATTTAATGATGGCACGAAGGACATGAGAATCGAGGGGACGTGCGCCATACCGTAACTAGCGTGACGGCCTATGTTGCACGATCGGAAGAGAAACCGTTGCCATGTGCAACTTGGTCTCAGATGTCACGTGCACCAACGTTGTTGGCAGCAATCAAGTGAGAATTCGAAAAGGCGATGATTAATGGCCCGAAGGAACGGAGGGGGCCAAAAAACAACAACATGGTCTTGGCCCACAGAAATCAAGACCCTTTAACCATGAGAGGCTACTGTTGAGGGAATAGCCCCCATATTGACTCAGCTGGTCTATTGCATCAAGAGGTCTAATAATTATGTGGTCATGTTCCTGCCAAAGAGGGTCGTCACAAGGGAATGGCGTATTTGTCACTACAATAGTAGACTCACATAAATGTTTTTGTAAGCAATCTCTTTATGCCTATAAGTATGTGCCTCAGAACGCTACGAGGGGAAGACTCATTTTTTTATAGATAAAATTATATAATGCAAAAACCTTCTATATACTATTTTTATGATTTTTAAGATCCCGAACAACTCTTTATAGTTTTTTATTGCTCTGCTATTTAATGTTTGAACCGTAACCACATCAATGCACATCTCTCGATGCATGCAACAATACATATAACCAGTAAGGACTAGCTTGGATCATCGTGGATGGTCACCTCTAGATGATTCGTACGCTTTTCCAAGGGCCTAGCCATTCGATATGTTGAAAAAATACCGTATGATTGGACATCCATATCTCCTCGCAACAAACCCTGACGACTTCGCCGCAGTTGTTTAGAGGCCGGAGAGGGAGACACGTAGCCGCCCCCTTGCGCGAGGCCGCGAGGACGGTGATCCATGTGGCCTGTGGGAGAAGGGCATGTGCTGTGAGGCCGAGAACGCCGATCAGCACGAGGTTGGTGGCGCCGTCACGCAAGCAGCCGTCCGATCCGGCTCGAGCGGCCGAGATCGCCGGCGATCGTCCCGACCCCTCACGCCTGCCTGCTCTGACATTGCCTCCGGTTTGATGAGCACTTAACGGCCTAATCATAGGCGATTTAGTTGTTTGCTACCGAATAACTACCGGCATGTTCTCAATGGTTTAGAAGCTTTTGACTTTTAGCTTTTAATTTTTAGAAGCTACTTAAAACACATCTATTTCTTAATTTTGGTTTTTTTTTTTTGCATTTTTTTGCCCTTTTTTAGTTTTTCTTTTTTCTCCTTATTCCTTTTCATTTTTCTAAAAAATATAGTAGTGTTTTTTTAATTTGTCTCTTTTTTATTATTTTTCTCACTTTTGATTAAGAAAAAGCTAACAGAGCCTTTGGAGCGCTCTGATCTTCTTTATCTGCACCCGCTAGCTAGATTCGGCTTCGCCTTTGCCTGCTGGCCTTTCTATTCTTTTTTTCTTGGGCCTCGTAGCAGAGAAATATAATCCAAACAACCGGCGTTTGTCCGTACGGCCGCGCCTACGAGGACCACATGCATGCAGACGCGGTGGTTGGCAAAGATCTCATGCCATTTGGATCTGCCCGTCCATGCCAAATGCCATGCTGCTCGAGAGCCAGCGACGGGTTGGCGCCTGGCCGCCTTCCTCCTCGTGCCGGCGCGCTGTCGTGCGAGTAGTACGTACGACGGCTCCCGAATCCGATAGGCGCCGCGCGGCGAGGTGTGAAACTTCTGAACGGGATGTCGCGCGCGCGGGGGTGGTGCTTCTGTATGGCGTTGGCTCGCAAGCTTAGCAGCCATCTTCTGACCGAAACGTATCTATTCATCGGTTTGCGTATGAGTTGAATCAATACTCTTCACGTTACAATGATTAATTGCGATGTGTTATGAGGTTAAATTGTCACTTAGATGGTGGCACCACAAAAGTTAAGCGGATATCCGATTCGAATTTATATTCGTTGTAACATTCCTGCTCATGCATATTCATGTTTGTATTTATACTCATTTATGAAATATGCGTACGAATACGGTATGACCGTACTTCGATTTATATTCAATTCGTCTTTACCTCTGCTTAGTTAAAAAAGCAAAAACAAAAACAAAATGTGAAGAAGAAAAAGAAAGAAACTGTTGTGGGAATGGTTACCACCTAAGTCCATTCGGCCTACAAGACTAGAAGGCCAAGTAAGATATGTATAGGGCATATATGATATTGTAAGGATGCAAAAGAGTCTGTAAGCCCAAAAAGCCCAGTTAAATATATAAAAGGACAAATATGTCCTAGGACAACACCTGTAATTAGAGGCAATGTTGTAAAAAGAACCTTGCAGTCATATAAAAAGTCCCCTGGGGTGATCCCAAGGACAAGACACCTCTCATTCACACAAATTTCACCAACTTCCTCATTTTACTGTTTGATCTGAAACCACAACAGAAACATTTTCGGAGTCTAGACGATGGCTAAGTTCTTTTGGGCTTATAACTCATGGCTTTTAGTTTATGCTACAATAACTAACTTTCAAAAGATGTGTCTTTTTAAGATGGGGTCTTCAAATCAATTGTAGTAGGCACATTACCGAATTCATCTGTATAAATCAAATCACACGGGTGTCTCTCTCTATACTTTCTTACAAATAGCTAGAATTAAAAATTTTAAGCTAAAAGTCAAAAGACACAATCCAAAAAAAACCTACCCGGCATCTGTCACTCACTATACAAGTCCTAACTTCTGAGTCCATCACGAGTAGTCGAACGTAAGCCCAATAGACCAATAATACATCCACGTACAGAAGGCCTACTTGGGCCCAACTCAACCCCACCATCCGGTTGTGTGGAAATCCTACGCGTTGCGTGCGCATCGTGTAAGCACTCGCGCCTCCCACCCCTCCCAAGCACACAGCCGAAGTACTCAGTCGGCTTGGGGCGCACTTCTTCTTCTTTTTCTTCTCTTTCCTTTTTCTAGTGGGCTGCCCAAATACTAAGGAAACTAATTATTACATTCCTAATCCATGATACGCTACCAAACTATCCCAATTCGTTCGTGGTTCCCCGTTTCACGATGCTACAGTATTGCGTGGATACTATTCATTCGACGCTGCGTGCCCGTGGTACTATTGATGAGGCTGCTACGTGTATCCCTGGGATCCTAGGCCATAGCAATATCCTACAGCTTGGGTGGTTAGAAAAGAAAGTAATGCATATTGTTTAGCTAGTTAGTAGTACATGAATATAAGTAGTGATGCACTGATGCTGTGATGGCTTATTTTTTGTGTTCATGAAGCAATTGATCCAATTTCATTTTTGGTGTCAATGCTCTTCCTCTTTGGTACAACCATATTCCATCCAAAATATCTTTCAAATTTCTTTGTACTTCATAGATGGTCACAGGCTATTACCTTATTTACAAGCATTACCACTATCATTTTTTTTATTTTACTGACGTGATTTTCAGTGTTAGCTATTGGTTATCATTTGTACCAGTGCATGATCCTTCACGAAAAGCATATATAGGAATCCAAAACATGGGAACTGTTTTTACTCGAAGGTTTGAAGCTGATCGAATTGGTAGCCAGGTCCCGAAACGGCTCATGCATCTGGAGGGGCTACACGAGCTATTTCTATCAAAGTTTGTGAGTGTTTCTTAAAACTTTCATGCTATTTCTTTCGTAAAATCTTAGGGTATCCACAATATATGAAAAAAGGGGTCTTAAACTATCTTAAGGCCGACCTTATACATTACAGAGTTGATCTTAAATAGGCCATAAGCAAAAAAGGCTTAAGACCAGTCTTCAAACTAAAGACCTGGCCATAAGCATTAAAATACAATTTTTCTTATGGATTCTGTCCTTTTCTCTCCTGAGTGAGACCCTTCGTTACAGCCCAGTGATAGTCTTAAACATAACAGAGTAGACCTTAAGAATTAGGTAGGGTCCACCTTAAGACCCATTGAGACCTTATACACTGCTGATGCCCTTATAGGATTGCAGACAAAACTTGTATGTGTTCCTTAAGACTCTGTTCCTATGGGATTCTGCTAAGAATAATCAAAAGATAATACGAACACCTGACTTTTTGAAGCGGCTTCTCCACTTCTCTCGCTATCGTCTCGCTCTGAGAATAAAACAGAGGGTCACGGGTGCATCACGCACTCCACTCTTGACTCCTCTCGCTCCCGTCACGTGCACGCATCTCTCTCTCATTTTTTCCATCACTCGTCTCCTCCTTCTAAAAGCTAATATGAACACCTGACTTCTTGAAGCGGCTTTTCCACTTCTCTCGCTATCATCTCGCTCTAAGGATAAGACAGAGGGTCACGGGTGTACACGCACCCCACTCTTGACTCCTCTTGCTCCCGTCACGTGCACACATCTCTTCCTCATTTTTTCCACCACTCGTCTCCTCCTTCTAAAAGTCAATTCTTTCAGTCATTAGCCTATCACTTTACTTTGCTGTCTTTTATTTAATTTAAGTGTTGTATAATTTTGATAATTAAAACGACTGAGATTATGATGCTAATTACATGGTTAATTATGGCGGTCAATGCGCGATTAGCGACTAGGGTTAGTGTAAAAACTCGAGGCGTTACAGAGGAAAACTGGATATACGCAAGCTCCGTTTTAGTTAGGCTTATAGCTGAGGGCTTGGTGTGAGTAACGGAGTTGCAATTTACACGGATGAGGATGTATGTACTTGGACATATACCGATAGTCTTGTCTTACATTTTACTTGCTATCAAACAGAGGCTATACTCCAAGAGTATGATCCCCAAAGGGGCACATATTTCTATCAATTGTCATCATCTGGCAGCACCTACTTAATCTCGTCGGCGGTACCATCTTCAGCATGCTCAAGCTTGATATCGCCGGAGTTGTAACTGACACCGTTGCCTGCCTCCACTACGTCTTGTACGCTCGGAGGACGGCGGCCCAGCCCTACGCAAACCCTCGGAGGACGGCCCTTGTACGCCTTGCAGATGTAAGCCTCGAAGTTCTCGTAATCCTGAAAGGGAAACATGTTCGTCGCAAGTAAAGAACTAGCATGTACAGACTGTAAGCTTCAGCGAATGAACTTGAGCGAACAGTTTGTGAAATGTGAGATAATCCAGAGAGTCACTTACGTCTAGGAGCGGCTGCCCATCAACCACCACCCATGGGACGTACTTGTGGGGAGGCTGAAGGGCGTCAGTCAGTCTCCCATACTTGAGCTCAAGCTGGATGGAGCAAACAAACAAAATGCAGACATTGTGGTTAGCATATGAGTAATGAAGTTGTACAGAGAAGTAGCATAAAGACGTCATAGGAACGAACCTCGTGGCCGCGCTCACTCTTGTAGCACTCGGTGACAGGCTTGGGGTCAAGTCCCAATTTCTTGAAGCAGGACTCCCACTCATGGTGCCTGTGATTCACCACCAGTTTCTCGACGCAGTAGATGAAACCGAAATGCACTTTCTGCGACAAACAGCAACAATAGAGAATGCATACGAGGCCCTGTAAAGTCTCAAGATTGGAGCAGAAATGCCTGGATTTGAACGGAAAACTTTCACCACAGGGTATGCTATGATGATGTTATTAGTTATTACTAGCTAGCTGATAGCAAAGTTTATTGTGATCATCATGTCATACAGCAGTATTCTATTCAGAACCTGTTGCAACTGCAACAATACGTTGGGTGGTCAAGCTGTGAGCAGATTATTAGGTGTGATTAATTACCAAATCCGGCCAGGCGGCGATGGCGCAAGCCTCCACGGTATTCAGAAAGCATTCGTCACGGCCATGCTGCAGCAAGCCAACAGCTCAACAGTGTCAGTATTAGCACCACTACCAAACAGTAATTAACCCAATTCTACCTCATAAAACTAGGAAGGAACAAACGGAAATAGCCAAGTAGTGAAATTAACACAAGAACTAAGCCCACACCCAGAATTCCCAACCGGGCCAAGAAACTTGTACTGTAGCCAAGGGAAGGGAAGGAAAGCAGGGGAAGAGGAAAGGATCGGGCGCCCGGGGCACCTGGCAGGAGATGGCGCCGTCCTTGCCGACGCGGGCGTTGCCGTAGGGGACGAGGGTGAGGTCGGCGGCATCAAGGAGGCCGTCCTTGAAGACCATGGCGAGATGGTTCACCACGAAGCGCGCCGAGAAGGGGCACAGCGACTCGTAGTAGAGCGCCACGTCCACCTTCGCCGGCTGCCGCGGAGGAGCCGATCAGGAGGAGCGCGGCGAGGAGGAGAGGGCGGACGCGGGCGGCCATGGCGATCGATCGCTCCGAATCTCCGATCGATTAGCAGCTGCGGTTGGCGAAGGTCGTCGCGGCGAGGGGACGGGAGGTGGAGTGAATGGAACTTGGAGGAGAAGAGGAGCTTTAAAAGGGGGGGTTTTATTGGCGATTGGTGGCGTGAGGCGGCTGGCCACGTGTGCAGCGCGGTGTTTAGACTAGAGAACAGGCACGCTTGGATCCAGGTGGGGATCGTGGGGCCCACGTGCAGTGACCATGCGCCCGCGCGGGGGTGGGATTCGTGAACGTCGGCCGGATCCTGAACGGAATTTTGTGGTGTCAGGCAAAGCGCTTCTGTACATTGTACAACAACCTGAGACACTGCTGTCTAACTAAAAGCGTATACGTACATTCAAAAAAAGGACATACGTACAATGATACGAGAACTAAAAATAGAATGTGTGTGTGCCGTATACGTGCAATCTGACGTGTTTTCCAGGATGTATAGATAAGCAATTGAAGATAAGATGGTCGTGAATCATTGGTAAGTGAGCTGACGGTAATGACGTGCGTTGCTTGGGAAGTAAAGTTGTTACGGGTGATTTCGGTGTGCATTGGTGTAGCAAATGTTGTGCGTGTATCATAAGGTTTTGAGAGTTTTATACTTATACGACAATGCTTGCAATTGATAGAGCTACTGAAATTACTAGCTCCTTTGATGCATTGTAACGTCCTACGAAACCCTTTTTTTTTGTTAAATTTCCTAAAGAATCCTTACGACAACCATATGTTCCAAACAAAGGGGAAAAAAGCCTTGATGGTGTGTCAAGCTTTTCAACAACTAAATTAGACAGACCAGAAGCTAAAGGAATGTGTCGAGCTAGTTGTGGAATAGTTGCATTTCTAAAAGCTAGAAAAATACAAAATCTCAAATGAATTAGCAATAGTTCAAAAACTAAAACCGACAAAAGTATTTCAAAAGTAACACGGCTAGTAGTGGAGTCTTGTGGTCTGCCCAAAAACTAGACCATGCATTATACAGCCCATGAAGCAATACGATTACAATTAGTAGATGATAGGTGCAAATTATGTCCTCTTTCGGTTTGCCTATAGCTCCCATTTAGGGTCGAGAAACTCAAAAGTACTTGTTGTAGCTCTAGTCTAAATAAGAAAAGGCAACCAAGTTTATTTGTTGATAAATTTAGATGCAGCTCGACGGAAGGGGCAAAAATGATTTTTTTAAAAAAATTAGTGGCAAATACGTGATGATCAGTGGCGGAACCACCGCCGGGGCAAGCCGGGGCGGCTGCCCCGGGTCTCCCGGGCGGCAAGCCCCCGGCGCCACCGCCCATCGTCGGCGCCCCGGCAGAATGAAGAAGGCAGCAAGCTCCGCCCCTACAGATCCAAAATCCCCATCGTGCGGCGGTCGGCGGCGAGGCGACTCCGCTCTCCGCGCCCACGGCTCCACACCTCGGCGACTCCGTCCTCCGCGCCCTCGGCTCCGCGCCTCGGCGACTCCCCGCTCCATGCCCTCGGCTCCGCGCCTCGGCAACTCCTCCCTCCACGCCTCGGCGACTCCCCCTTCCGCGCCCACGGCTCCGCCTCCGCGCCTCGGCGACTCCGCCTTCTGCGCCCGCGGCTCCGCGCCTCGGCGACTCCGCCCTCCACCTCCAGGTTCGCCCTGGCTCTCTAAAATTCCTGATTCCGCCGCTGGTGATGATGGCGACTGATCGTTGTCATGCCACGCTGGCACGACCACTACCATGCAACGGTACGCGCAAGAATTTCTAGGCCGGAGATACCGTGAATGCGAGAACTAACAGATGGCAGGGTGTAATTAATCAATTAAGAGACTTGAGAATGAATCGAACGATTCATCAACGTAGGTGAAAGAAAAAAATTAACCAAGTGAATCGAGCAGTAATTGTAACCTGGCAAGAGATGGTGTTGTTGGAGCGGACACGGGCGTTGCCGTAGGGGACGAGCAGGAGGTCGACGGCGTCGATGAGCCCGTCGTCGAAGATTCCGGCGAGGTGGTTCTCGATGAACCGCGCGCAGTACGGGCACAGCGTCTCGTAGTAGAGCGCGAGCGAGACCTTCGCCTCCGCGGCCGCGGACGACGAGGAACCGCACGGCGGCGGCAAGGCGGCTGCCGATAGGAGCAGGGAGAGGATGAGGAGGAGGCTACGGGAACCAGCCATGCGTAGAGAGTTTTCCGTGTAGTATGTGTGTGGTGATGAAGCTTTTTGATGCTACTACTTAACGGGGATAAATTTTTACGGTGCTTTTGTTCTGTGGTGTTGGCTTACGCACATCGAGATCAGGGTCCGGCCAGTGATGTTTCTGCTGTCTGGAGAAGTGTCAAATTCCGTCATCACTCGAATATCGAATGATTATTTTTATTTATTAACTGCTGCTAGATATTGGTTAATTTAACCTTTCTACCGATTAAGTTACCACAAAAAACATCAAAGCAGAGCACGCACGCATGCATAATCAGCTCATGATCGATCGAAGAGTGCCAGTTACAAGTTCATACTTAGATCGAATCAACGTACTAAACCTAAAAGACTAGTCCAACTAATGTACGTAGCCACTAATTAATTAATCAACAGTCCCACCCCATCTCCGATCGGGACGAGGAGCCACCGTGGTAGTAGGCCGGGTCGGCGAGCAGCTCGGCGATGAGCTGGTCCACCCCCATCTCCTTGTCGCAGTCCAGGATAGCGTCGATGAACGCCGACGCTGCGCCGTCGTCCCCGCCTCCACCAGCACCAGCGGCGCTGCATGCCGCTGTCGTCGCACGCGCGGCACCCGCCACCAGCCACCGCGGTCGCCTCCTGGTGCTGTCCAAGAAGAACCTGCGGCACCTCGAGCTCCGGGGAATCGTCGGCGAGGAAGTCGGTCCACTTGAGCTGGTGGTGGTCCAGCAACGCCGCCGCCGAGGGCGCGTCCGCGTCGACGTGCTTGATGACCTGCTGCTGCGGGCCGGCGTAGTACGGGTCGTCGCGGAGCGGGAGGACCGCCGGCGCCGCTGGGCTCGCGGGGAGGTAGGAGGCGGCGCTCGCTGTGGTGGGCGGGGAGTGAATGGCGAGCGTGCCGATGCTTTGCATGAGTTCGGCAATGGGGCGGTGGATGATGGGGTCGATGCCGCGCTGCCGCAGCTTCTTGCTCAGCTTGGTGTTCCAGTAGTTCTTCACGTCGTTGTCCGTCCGCCCGGGCAGCTGGTTCGCCATCAGAGACCACCTGCAACCGCATGCACACAAATGAGTACAACATTGCCATGTTAATCTGATCGTGTCTCAATGACAATGAGCACCTCGACATGCGTCTCTAACTTGTAACACCCCCGTTCTTCCACTTGCAAATTAAGTTAATTTTGCTTGTTATTCGTAGGACCGAGGACGGTGACTATAGAGGATGAATAGGAGTTAACACAATTAAACTACTTTTGCAAATCTTTTCTAACAAGAGAAAGCTTTTCTCTCTAATAGCTATATAAAACTATAAAAATCAAAAACTAAGTATCTATAAGGAAAGATTCAATAAAAACAAGCCAAATAAGCCTTTTCACACACAAACGGTCAGACATCAACTCATACCAATTTGATCTCTCTGGGTGGTTTGATTGGCTAGGTGTGGTCTGATCTCTCTCATGTTAGAGCTGAAAATTAGCGCGGTTTCAAATCCAAAAATTAATGAAACTTTTAATCTACGACTCCAAATGACCTAAAACTTTGCACACACCTTCTCTAGAATTTCATAAACTTATTCCAATCAAAGACTAAGAGGATCCAAAATTCTGATATTTTTGCATCTGAAGGAATGTTGCATTAAAACTAGACTAAACATGAGAACTTGAATTGAGACTTGCTTGTGGGTAAATGATTATCAAGATAATCTTGGATTTACTCCTACACGTCTTAGCAAGTTTAACAACAGCATGAATCCAAACCAAAAGCCCTCATGATCAAAACCCTTAAACTCACTCTTTCTAGAATCAAAAATCTAGCAATCACAAGAACTTGCTACAGAAGGTACTTAGATAGATGAGATCTAGTCTCCAAGATACATTTTCATCATTTGTATATTCTTGGTATAAAGCAAGATCAAGAGAGGATAAATGAACACCAGAAATCAAGCCAAGTCAATATTTTATCACCTGAGCAAAGAGGAGAAAGATTTAGATAAATTTTGGATATCTATTGATACTTAGAGAAGAATGTTTATAATCATTCCCTAGCTAGTTCATAAGTCTAAGGAACAAACTCAGACAAAGAGTTACAACTCATCTCTCAGAAGGTTTACTCGAAGAATCCTATCCTCCTCTACTTTGCTTCCTTCAGAGCTAACCTTAACTGTCTTCACACACCTCCATATATAGTGAGGCTTATAAAAAAACTCTAATCAGCATCTTTAGTTGGGCTTCATCTACTATTATATAGACTAATCCGTTTATCCAACACTATTTCGAGTTTTACACTAATACATGCACACTTCTCAAAACGCGACTTTCACTTGACTCCAATAGCCCAGATTCGCCATGAAGACTCCTTGACCTAATCCACTTAGGCCATCATCGTGGTTTTGTATGCCGTCACTTTTCTGATGTTAGGCAATTTACCAAAATACTTCTCTATTGTCTTTTATGAAGTTTCGCACTTCTTTCACCTTGAAGCAACCCTGTGCTTCATCTTCAACTCCATATGGCTCCAATGACTTGCCATCTAGCCTCTTACGTATTTATATCCCACCGAACCGTCCCTCACTTGCAAATGGATCTAAGTCACTTGGCGTGACACATGACTTTCCATCTACCGCTGGTAGATTTCGTTGCAGTTCCTTGTCTTTCCAACTTGTAACCACTCTATTGGCCTTAATCATTTTTCGGCTGTACTGTGATGGTTCTGGACCTTAGCTCCTCTAGCTTAGTCCCAATCCCTTCCGCCTCACTATGATTTAGTTTTAGAGCCTTACAACCAACAACAACAAGTAAATCGTCCTATAGCATTACACAATATACAAAATCATCAATTGATAAATTGATGAGCTAAGAAATCTTACCTCACACCAAAGCATCTCCGTATGCTTTGACACATAGCTCGTAGTGTCTAATAACTAGCTGTCATGTCTTCATGTTTTCGGTTTCTCCCAAACCGTCTCTACATGCATCATCCCCTAAACCGCTGTTGTCAGGTCAGTCAAACCAGTTAAAACTTGACAGCAACTCTGAAAATTGCAAACTTCTAAAACCAAACTCAGCTTTCGACAACATTTACATAACAAAATTAAATACTCATACACCATAAGGTGACCTCCATATAGTTTCACACTATTCTTAATTGGAACTAGAGCTATGAAGCAGCAATTTAAGATAGCAATAACAGTGACACTACGGAAGCTCCAACGTGCATTATCATGGCTCTGATGGGTTTGTCCTCGTCGCTGATGTTATCATGTCATTTTCGTTCACAAGTTTGATTCTATCAGCAGCGCTCCCTGAAGAGCGAAGACAGCAGCTAATTCTGGACAGTACTAGTCACCCCCCCCCCCCCCCCGGTTGCATTATTTGCAACTAGTAATCTGGTATTTTCTGACAAATTCAGATCTTCACTGAGTGTTCTGTTTTTCACTAATTTGTAGAATGAAACAGTATTCAGAAGAATCTTGAGGTACATTGACTAGAATTAGCACGTGAATTCCGGTACATGAACAATTGTCTGATACTCTGATAATTTCAAAACTACAATATGTATGTACCTTTGGTTTTTTTAAAAAAGGATGGACCCTTTCTTTTAACAAAAATGATAGATGGACCCTAACAGTTTAACACTCAAGTTATGGTGGCAATGTTACTCGAGCAGGCACGACAAAACAAATAGTCCTAAGATCTGACAGTAGCTCTCTAAGGAACAGTAGTTAAAATCAAAGATATGCTGGCTTTCAAAAAAAATCGAAGATATGCATTCACTGAACATGAAATGACAAGATAGTAAAAGTAACCGACCATATATACATACACACCTGCTTCCCAGCATGGCGTGGAGGGCGACGATGAGCTTCTCCTCCTCCTGCGTGAAGTTCTCGTGCTTCAGGTTCGGCCTCAGGTAGTTGGTGTACCTCGGCCTGCAGCTCTTGCCGCACCTCTTCAGCCCTGCAGCGCAGCACATCCATCCATGCACGCAAAACACCATCGGTCCCTCTCTCATCAGCCAAAACCCCATGCAGATGACACAAGATGCAAAGCGCAAACGCAACCTGCTGAGGAACAGAGTTCCAGTTGCCGGTGCCGTAGGTGGAGGTGTAGGCCAGCAGTTTGGCGTCCTCCTCCGGGGTCCAGGGCCCCTTCTTCCCGTTCGCCTTGTCGCAGCACGGCGGCCTTCCCATCTCTCTCTTTATACATACATACATACATACATACATACATACATACATACATACATACATACATACATACATACATACATACATACATACATACATACATACATACATACATACATACATACATACATACATACATACATACATACATACATACACACATACATACGTGTGTATCTATCTCTCTCGAATCAAGTGGTGATCGAGCTGAAGAACTAGCACCAACCTCTGATGCCTGATGAGATCACTGCGAGATGGTACACATAGAGGCTCTGATGAGAAAAGGCACGGTAACAATAAGTTGAGGCATGCGACGAAAGCATGAGCTCCCCCCTCTGATTTAACTAGTGCTTGCATGGCATGGTTAATGACAATCACGCAGAAATGGTTCTTTTATGCATTAGATTAGAGAGGAAAACACAGGGTTATCGTAGTTTATGGCACAAGCCGTATAATACGCCGCACCTGCAACTGCACCTGCAACTGATAATTTCACGACATCAACGCCGCAGAATCGGTTTTAACCAGCTGGGAGAGGAACTGGGGAGGGGCTCATATCACATGCACTGCTCTGTTCATCCTTTTTGTACGTGGGATCTTGCCAAAGATGTGATCTTGCCAATTGTATGCTTTTTTAGCGGGAAACTCCCAGGAGCTACAAAGGCTAATCCAATATGTTGTGGCATCATGTATACGCAAGTCGGTAAGTCACCCCTTGTTCTTGGCAAAAAAAAATGCTGGATTAATAGGTTCTACACATTTTGCCCTGTTCAGAAAGGAAAGCCTGTAGATGATCAGAGTAATCAGGACATGATACCAAGAAACGCCGTTAGAGAAGTAAAAAAATCACATTGAAAAAAATATGACTCCGGAAGCCCAACCGAATTATCAGAGCCAGGTTTCGATCCTGGGACCTGTGGGTTATGGGCCCACCACGCTTCCGCTGCGCCACTCTGATTTTGTTGTCCTTGTGTCGCCCAGTGTTTTATCTGAACAAGTGTGTAATGTTTCTTTGATTCCTTCACGAGGGAAAACGTCTGTCCGACGCGAGTGAACAAAGAACGTGCACAGGGCAGCTAGCATACCGCAGCTTCTCTTGCGTGGATACACATGGCATTGCATTTCATTCACAGTGCTACACATGGGGAAGGAAATAGAGATTCTCCAAAAACACCAGACTACGAGCATCAAACACTTTCTCTAGTATTTCACTCGAATCAAACACACGGAGCAGCGAGCGATCTTCTTGCCCACGACACGTGAAGACTCCGACGCTCCTTTGGTCCACAGAAAAGTACATATTTTCGCCACTCTTCTTCCCAGCAATGCAGCGCCGACAACCCCAGCGATCCACCGTCCCCCGACGTGTCACCGCCTCCCGGCCCCCGAAACCGCAGAAAAGAAACAAAAACAAAGCCCAAAACCGCAAAGCACAAGACGAGCTCAAAAAAATCGTAGCACCCGGCCAATCCCTGCGCGCCAGGCTACGCAGCCGCAGGTGGTGGTGAGCCAGGTGAGGGGGGTGGTTTTCTGAGCAACGTGGCGTCCAAGATTGGCGCGGCGATGTCTGGCGCTAACGGGAGCAACGGTGCTGAGGAGGACGGCGAAGGCAATGGCAATGGAAATGCGGTTGCATCCGATGGCGAGGAGGAAGGCAAGAAAGATGGTAATGGTGGCGGTGGAATCTTCGGTAAGCTCCTGTCCAGCTCGCCTGCTTCATCACCAGTCTCGGGTAAGGACTTGTGCAAACTTTGATCTCCATTCTCCATAAGTTAAGATCACGAAAGTTGCAAACTTTGTAAAACTATTTTATTTGTGTCGGAGGGATAGAATCAGAGGAAGAGAAAACGGAAGGGAAAGATCAGGATGGAGGAGGCGAGCAGGCTGGGATTCTGAGCACTGTGGCTTCCAAGATTGGCATGGCCATGTCTGGTGCTAACGGTAATGGGACTCGCGGCAGCGAGGAAGATGCGAAGGCGAGCAATGGCGCCGACGCTGCTGAACAGAGTAAGGGTGAGGAGAAGGGAGATGAAGCGAATGGTGGTGGGATCGTCAAGCAGCTCATATCCAACCTGCCCTCAGGTGATTAATAAATTGACTTACAAAATTATAATAAACTTTGTCCATCCATTTTGCTTTGATTGGTTGAACTGACACTATTGTTCCTTTCTGCTTTTTCCTTTTATTGCAGATGAACATGTTAGACGTATCATATCTAGCCTTGCATGGCTGTTTGTATCACCACCGATATTCCCTCCAAACCTCCCGATTCTGTTGCTATAAGTCGGTTGAGGCTGTTATGGTAAGGGTGAGGTGTATATATATGTTTTCCCTCAGCAATGAACGCTGTTGCGTTGAGCATAATCCTTCTCACATGGTATCAGATTTGTTCGTTCCGTAGCTTCCGCTCCTCTCTCTCGTCGCAGGCGCTGGCATGGCCGAGCCCGATGCCTCCCTCGACGCCTCCGCCCCTGCGTCGGCGGTTCTCGACGCAGCCGCTGCGGCAGCAGGCGCGGCCGCCGCTGCGGCCATCTCCCCCAACATCCCTGCCGCCTCTCTCGCGGACGCCATCGCCGCCGCCACTGCCGATGCGGTCCGAGCAGTCTTCGCCTCTCTTCCTGCTCCCGTGTCGACGGCGCTTGCGGCGTCTGCTCCTCCTACATCAGCACTCCCCATGGCGGCGCCCCTGCCGACGGCCCCACCAACACATGGATCTCTTCCAGCAGTAGTTACCTTCTCCGCCGATTCCGGTGACGATGCCACGGCTTCTCTCCACGCCCAAGCCGTGGCAGTCCTCAACGTCAAGACCTTGGTCCCGGTAACTCTTGATCTCGCTGCGGCCAACTACACGAAGTGGCGGGGTCTCTTCCTCGTCATCCTCGGCAAGTGCTACTGGTGACCATGTCTTGTCCGACGCCTACCATCCGGACCGGCCGGATTGGACACGGATGGACTGTGTCGTCCTCGCGTGGCTCTACGGCTCCATCTCCACCGAGCTCCTCGAAATCGTGATGTCGGCCTCCTCCACCGCGCGCATCATCTGGCGAGGTCTTGAACACCAATTTCTGGGCAATCGTGAGCAACGCGCCCTCAACCTCTCGGCGGAGTTTCATTGCTTCGTCCAGGGCGACCTCTCCGTCACCGACTACTGCCGACGCCTCAAGAGTATGGCCGACGGCCTTGCTGATCTCGGCGAGCCCGTCACCGATCGCACCATCGTCCTCACGCTGCTCAAAGGTTTGAACGAGCGGTTTCGCCACCTGCAAACTATTCTTCCTTTGCAAAAACCGTTTCCTACCTTTGTCGAAGCCAGATCGCAACTCCTACTTGAAGAGATCACTCGCAGCAGCCGCTCCTCCGGTACGTCCGCGGTTTTCCTCGCCGCCGGTTCACAGAGTGGCGGGGGCGGTCTCGCTCCTAATCCCGCCCATACCACCGGGTTTGGCTCGGCGCAACGGCGACACAAGTGTAACGGTGGCAATAGCGGCAGCAACGGCGCCGCAGCTCTCGACTACCCGCCGGCGCGCGGCGGTGGCGACGAACGGCAATGGCGGAGGACATGGCTCGGGCACTTCATCCGGCCGGCGCAATACTCTTCCCGCCCGCGATCCCACAATCCATGGGCTGGTACAATCCGGATGTGGCTCGACCATCACACGGTCTACTCGGCTCACGGCCGCTGCTCCTCGGGGCCAAGCACCCTTGGCCGGCGCCGCTTGGTGAGCCAACCCGGCCTGCGGGCAATCATCCCGCCGACCTCGCGCTGCCCGGCCGTTCCTCCTCTGGTGACCTTCGGCGCTGGGCAACTCGGCGCGGTGCACCGCGATCGCGGTTCATCCTCTGCACCGTACTACTCATTGCCGATTGGAGCAACCCAGCAGCTCTACTCGGTGCCTACATGGGATCGGCACACCTTGAACGAGCGCATTCAACACCGTCTCCTGGCGCAGCCATCTTCCACTGCGCATGACTGGTACATGGACACAGGTGCCACATCTCATATGGCTTCCGACGCCGGTATCCTCTCCCTTTCTCATACACCTTCCTCACATACACCTTCTAGTATTATTGTGGGCAATGGCTCTCTTCTTCCTGTCACTTCCGTTGGTTCCACCCATTTACACGGTTCCTTTGCACTTAACAATATTTTGGTCTCTCCTCAAATCATCAAGAATCTTATCTCTGTTAGGTGCTTTGTCTCTGATAATAACTGCACAGTTGAGTTTGATCCTTTTGGCTTTTCCGTGAAGGATCTACAGTCCCGGACCGTGATCGCCAGGTGCAATAGCTCGGGTGATCTCTATCCATTCTGCACGTCGTCTCCTGCGCATGCTCTCACCACCGCCTCCACCACTCTTTGGCACCGACGCCTTGGTCATCTTGGTCATGATGCCCTCGCCCGCCTCGCTCACTCCTCGGTCATTCCCCATGGAGTCTCCACCACCATTTGTCACGCCTGCCAGCTTGGTCGTCATGTCCGTCTTCCTTTTACTAGTTCTTTTAGTAGAGCCACAGCTGCTTTTGAGTTGATCCACTGTGACTTATGGACCTCTCCCATTGTTAGCGTTTCGGGCTACAAATATTATCTTGTCATTCTTGATGATTATTCACATTATGTTTGGACCTTTCCTTTGCGTCTCAAGTCCGACACGTTTTCTACCATTTCTCATTTCTTTGCATACGTACAAACTCAGTTTTCCACTACTATTCGTAGTGTCCAGTGTGATAACGGTCGTGAGTTTGACAACTCCTCCGCTCGCACCTTCTTCCTCACTAAAGGAGTCACCATGCGAATGTCTTGCCCACACACTTCTCCACAAAATGGGAAAGCTGAACGTATGCTCCGTTCCATCAATAATATCGTTCGCTCTCTTCTTTTTCAAGCCAACCTCCCCGTTTCCTTTTGGGTCGAGGCCCTCCATACCGCCACCCACCTTATAAACCGCCACCCTACCAAGACCCTTAGCCAGCACACTCCCTATTTTGCTCTCCATGGTGTCCACCCATCCTATGATCACCTCCGTGTGTTTGGGTGTACTTGTTACCCCAATCTCTCTGCCACCGCACCGCACAAATTTTCGCCCCGCTCTGTTAAGTGTGTCTTTTTAGGCTATCTCCTAGAGCACAAAGGATACCGGTGTTTTGATCCAGTCTCCAACAGGGTGATCATTTCTCGCCATGTGGTCTTTGATGAGACATCATTTCCTTTTGCTGAGCAATCGTCTACTGCCACAAGTGCTGCTAATTATGAGTTTTTGGAGGATTTTTCTGGTGTTTCACAGCGCTGTCGTGAGTCCTCAGACGTCTGCCCCGCCGTGCGCGACACTGGTGTTCATCAAGGTGTGCCGCCTGGGACGTCCTCTGCCAACAGCCCGTGGCCTGCTTCGGCCGGTTCCCCATCAGCCGATCGCCTCCCTGCTGTGGACTACTCTCCGCAATCGGCCGATCCCATGCTCCGGGCCGTCTCCGCTGGGCCTCAACAGCGTGCCTCCAGTCTTGGACCGGCTACGCCGCACGACGACTCCGCCTCAGTCGCCTCAATCGCCTACCACGAGCCTTGGATCTCGCCAGAGCGCCGTGGGCGCTCGCCTGTGCTGCTCCGACGGCCGTGCCTACGCGTGCCCGTAGCGCACGCATTCCAGGCGGACTGCGACCACCGTCCACTCTTGGCGCCTCGCCAAATGTGCCTGCGGTCAATTCTCATCCGATGGTCACTCGTAGCAAGGACGGCATTCGCCAACCAAAGCACAAGGAGAGCTTGCATGTGTCTGCTTTGTCTCCTATACCGCGCACATACCTGGCGGATCCACACTGGCGTGCCGCCATGGAAGAGGAGTTTGCCGCTCTTCAGGCCAACCACACATGGGACCTTGTTGCTCGCCCTCATGGTGCAAACATCGTAACTGGCAAGTGGATCTTCCGCCACAAATTCAAGTCTGATGGCACACTGGATAGATACAAGGCTCGCTGGGTGCTCCGGGGTTTTACTCAGTGCCCTGGTATTGATTATGATGAGACCTTCAGCCCGGTTGTTAAACCGGCCACTGTCCGCACTGTTCTGAGCCTTGCTGTCTCTCGGAATTGGCCTGTTCATCAGTTGGATGTCAAGAATGCTTTTCTCCATGGCACCCTTGATGAGACAGTCTATTGTATTCAGCCATCCGGATTTGTTGATTCCGCTCATCCAGACAAGGTATGCCGTCTCAACAAGTCACTTTATGGTCTCAAACAAGCTCCGCGTGCCTGGTACAGCAGACTTGCCACCTTTCTGGTGTCCATCGGTTTTCATGAGGCTAAGAGCGACACATCCTTGTTCATTTACCGCCGCGGGGCTGATTGTGTCTATCTTCTTCTATATGTTGATGACATTGTTCTGACGGCCTCCTCCTCCGCCTTACTCAGCTGGACGATCCGTGCTCTTCAGTCCGAGTTTTCTATGAAGTATTTGGGTCATCTTCATCACTTTCTTGGCATCAGTGTTACTCGGCAGCCCACCGGCCTTTTTCTCAGCCAGCGCCAGTACTGTCTTGAGATCTTGGAGCGTGCTGGCATGACTGATTGCAAGCCTTGCAGCACGCCGATCGACACGTGTGCCAAGCTATCAACCACCATAGCGCCTCCCTCTCGAATTCAGCAGAGTACCGGAGTTTGGCTGGTGCATTGCAGTACCTCACTTTTACTCGGCCTGATATTGCTTATGCTGTTCAGCAGGTGTGCCTTCACATGCATGATCCTCGGGAGCCTCATCTTGCCGCTCTCAAGCGGATTCTTCGTTATGTTCGTGGCACATTGGAGTTCGGCTTGCTTATCCAGTGCTCGTCCACACACGACTTGATCGCATATTCTGATGCTGATTGGGCCGGTTGCCCCGACACCCGGAAGTCTACTTCCGGCTATGCCATCTTCCTCGGAGACAATCTGGTCTCTTGGTCATCCAAGAGACAGTCACCGCCTCCGCTCGATCTTTGGCGCCGAGTACCGAAGCCGCCGCCAATGCAGTGGCGGAGGCATGTTGGCTTCGACAGCTTCTACACGAGCTCCATGCACCTCCTGCTCGGGCTACCCTGGTCTACTGTGACAACATCAGCGCAGTCTATCTCTCGACCAATCCGGTACAACACCAGCGCACCAAGCATATTGAGATCGATCTCCATTTTGTTCGAGAGAAGGTTGCTCTTGGCGCCGTCCGTGTCCTCCACGTCCCGACGACGTCACAGTACGCGGATATCTTCACCAAGGGACTACCTACGTCTGTCTTCACCGAGTTTCGTTCCAGTCTCAACGTTCGACCCATCGACGTTAAGACTGCGGGGGTGTGTTAGACGTATCATATCTAGCCTTGCATGGCTGTTTGTATCACCACCGATATTCCCTCCAAACCTCCCGATTCTGTTGCTATAAGTCGGTTGAGGCTGTTATGGTAAGGGTGAGGTGTATATATATGTTTTCCCTCAGCAATGAACGCTGTTGCGTTGAGCATAATCCTTCTCACAGAACAGGTGCCGGCGGCTGATGAGGCTTCCCTGCTCATCGCCATTATCGAAGACTAGCCATAAGCACTCATCATTTCTCGGACAAAAGTTTTAGATCTCCCAGCGTTCCCTCTTGCTGTGGATACATCATACATGTAAACGCTTCAGAGAGACATTTTCTTGTATACATTAGGGATGTAGGACGTTGTTCCTTGAATACTGTAACCAGGGGCAGAATTAGAACGAGAATGATCAGGTTCACCACTTCCCTATATATAGTAACATATATAATTTTTAAGTAATATTATGGTAAATAGTAATATATCTAATAATTTTTAATTCCTTCATTGGGCTTCAAAGAAAGAACCGGGTGCATTGAGTTTGGGCTGAGGGATTCACACATAGGTTAGATATACTAATACTTGCTAAAAAAAATTTTAGACCCGGTGTCCTGTGACACCGGGCCTCGTTACTTGGTTCCGCCCATGATTGTAATTGTAACCACATTGTCTACTGGAGGCAACTACTGATCTTGGTTTATAAAACTAGAAGTCCACACAATTCTTAGTCAATGTTGTGGCATATTTACGTACAAGTAAAATGTTAAAGACAGTTCTCTGAAGTATTCAGTATTCACATTTCGCAACAAGAATGGCACAGTGAGTGTAACATCAAGACTTTATCTCCCGTTGCCCCCTAGTGACCGCCCGAGCGCCTCTCCCCCAACCCCACCGCCGGCCACTCTGGCTGCAGCGATCACCCCCTCGCCAGTCAACCATCGAACCGGCTTCCCCATCTCCCCTTCCCCCTCCCCGGCTAATCCGGTCCCCCCTCCCCCATTCGTTGATCGGTTCCTCTCTCCCCCATGGCTTCTCCACCGCCCTCTCTATCTCCGCTGACTTGCCCTACCCTCGCCGCCTCGCTTCCTTCACCGCTGCCAATTGTAGTCTCCCCTGCTGTTGGTTCCCCCGCTTTTGACTGCTCCATCGAGTTGCAGCATTCAAGGCAAAGCTCCGCGACCGAGTGTTGACATTCAAGACAAAGCTCAACGATCGAGTGTTGGCATTCAAGATGAAGCTCCGCGGATCTGGCAAAATCCCTTCCATGCCAATCCTCCACCGCTTATTCAACCCTCCCATCACCTCAGCTCCATAGTGGTTGTTCCCAGGCGCAAAATCATGAAGACAGCGGCGGCTTCAACTTCCAAGAACTCTTTGGCCCTGCTATCCTCTGTGGAGAACCTTCAAGCCCAACAACCCTCCTCCGCGACATCAATGGAGTTTAGTGAACCCTAAATACTAGTGACGCAACCCCCCAGACGCCAAGATTAGAAGATCGCCTTTGCTACTTCTGCTGCCTTGCCCAGCAATCCTTTAGCTCAGAGCAACCTCCTCTTCCTCGAACACATTAAGGGGCGGTGCTTCAACTGTCTCTGTTGAGACCATATAGCTCGATCTTACCGCAACCCCACCAAATGCCTCTGGTGTCTGCGCTCAGGTCACAAAGCTAGAGAGTGTCATCGTCCAACTGCTCGTTTAGCTCTGCGACCGCCACCTTCACACTCAGCTCTGTGACCACCTCCCCCTCTGGCACCTACAACCCGAAGCCCACCACCACGCCAAATGCCAAAGCTCTACCTTCCCCCCGTTGCAACCACCTTCCACTCCTCCCAACACTGTCCCTCTGCACTCAAACTGCCAATGGCCAATCTAGGCAATCCAACGACCCCTTATAGAGCGAGTGGTAGCCCTTTCGCCTTTGTCGAGTCGTCTCCTCCTGTGACTTCGATGGTCATCTCGTAGACGCGTAGGAATTCGTGGGGTTGATGTCGCCCTTGTAAGGCTCCACTGTGGGCATTTTGAAGTCCTTCGGCCAGACGTATTGCTGCAAACTTGCGCTGAGGGGGAACTCGGGGTCTACCAGCCCGGGGCATTGCGGGCGCTAGCTGTGGCACCATGACTCTCCGTCCTTTGCGTGGCCATCTCCGTTGAGACGGTGGTGGGGGTCTACTGGTTTCACACCTCTCGCATCTCACGCATGGCCTTTCACAAGGTCCGCCAACTCCTACTACAGTGTTCCGTAGATTGCCTCCAGGCAACCGCTGCTCGGGTCTAGCGTTGGGACTAGGGCACCCTCTGCATGTTGCACGATGGCGACGATAAGGGTGCCAAGGTCGGCAGAGATCATCGTGTCAATGGTAGGGACGCCGGAGCCTCCAAGAGTCATCAAAGCTAGGTCCTCTGCTTGTGATGCTGCCCACTCCATGGTTCACACCGCTGCTGGAGAGGCTTCTTTGTTACCCGCTGTGGCCCTAGGCATGGCCACACCAGTGTGCCACTACCACGAGGGTGGGAGGCACTTGACCACTGGCTCCCTCGCTCTGGCGGCAGCGGTCTCGACCGTAATGTTCCTTTTTCGCTTGGGAACCAATGCCATCTTCTTCTTCGATGCCATCTTGCCTAAGTGCATTCGCTTTAGCTAGTAGCTTCGATGCCGCTCCCCATAGACAACATCTACTATTGTGGTTACATACTAAACAGTGGATGCAGGAGCTTCAGGGGGCCTTTGAAGGGTGTTCGGAGCCTAAAACTCAAGAGAGTTGAGTGGTATAGAGTATGAATGATGCTCAATCTTAACTCAAGTTTATTTCGTATATTCAAAATGATGTCTCCTTCCTCATGGTACCCTCGAGGATATATTTTATAGCCATGAGAGAGATTGTTTACACAAATTCTTTTGAGACCTCTACAAGCAAAAAGTAATCATGGTGTTTGTTTAGCATAGCCTTAATAAGCCAGCCATATACTTATATATATAATGAACATCTGCCAACACCACTCCCCACCCCAAGAAGTATTGTTGCCATGTTCCCGTTTTGTCTTGTCAATCACTTTTTTTTTTTACCGAATTGACAACTATCCTTGGGATTAAGCGGTGGCTAGTCTAACGAGTATTGCATCTATTGTGTAACTAAATGCTACAATTTTATCATACTAACGGTAGCTAAGTTCATTTAAAAAATGTAGTTAAGTGAATTGTGGGTACAATTTCCAAGATTTAATCATGTGGCCTGGGTCGCTATTAGCCAATTGCTCCTTTCTCAGGCAAAAGTGCGAACCGGCAAAGCCCCTCTTGTAAATTATATTTTTAAATATATAAATCTATAGTAATTTTTATATTTAATTTTGTAATTTAAGTATATTTATTCATATTATATTGAATTAAGATTAATTTTTAAAACCTATTTAATTATTTTTAATAAACTAATAATCTAAAAATATAATACATCAAAAATAATACTTTTTTACCTTAGAATAATACATAAATACAAAACAAGTTAAATTAAACTAGTGTAACTTAAGCTAGCAAACTATAATATCAAATTATATATATTAATATAGTTTGTTATCAGCATCATAATTTTATAATGATTCTAAGTAGGATCATGGTTTTATTATAATACTATCTAATTTTAATCTATATAATCAATCCCCGATAAAATTGTAAGATTATATGATACTATGATACGGGAAGAACGAACAAAGACACAGCCACAAGCGCACAAGCAGCGCAAGTGACAAGCCGTACTGGCCTCCTGCGGTGTACACGAAACAAGAGGCAATGCGGCCCAGTAGCCGCCAGCCGCTGCCGCCACCGGCGCCTGCCCTCCTGCTCGTCGTCCTCCTCGCCGTGGCGCCGCCGCCGGTCGCCGCGGTGGGCGTGAACTGGGGCTTCGCGGCCTCCCACCCGCTCTCGGCGGCGCAGGTCGTGCGCGGCCTCCTCCTCCCCAGCTCCGTCCCCCGCGTCCGCCTTGCCGCCGCCTCCTCCGACGCGCTCTCCGCCCTCGCCGGCACCGGCGTCGCCGTCACCGTCGGGGTCCCCAACGAGCTTCTCCGCCCCCTCGCCTCCTCCAGGAAGGCCGCCGCCGCCTGGGTGCACGACAACGTCACCCGGTACGCCTCCGGCGTACGGTTCGAGTAAGAGCCCCGCGGCGCGATTTGTATGCGCCGGCGCATACCAAGGCTTAGTCATTAGATAGTTACTGGACTTATACTGATGAGTGATAACTAAAGAAATAGTCTAAATTATGCTTGTAAGTTGACCAAAATATTATGTTGCTATATTTAGACATAGTATTGTCACTATTGACATCAGTTGACTCGATTAATCAATTTGCAACCACCGGATTTGCCTATCATGCTCACAACCAATCTCCTTAATAATGAAGAGACGGTTGACTAATCTGAACTGAAGATTGAAGACATTGCTTTAGTTAACTTCATTGGTTCAGTTCAGTGGGTTCTATGTTGCAGTAGTGCACTGAAATTTTCTTATTACTAGGTTGGTACCTCAAGGTCTTTTTCTCATGAAATAGAACTATGATTGATGAAACACTCCGCAAATGTCTGTATATGCTACGCATTTTAGATCCTCTGACCTTTATTGGCTTCCTCGTGGTGAACCAGAGATGATAAAGACTTCTCGACTTAGTTAATATTTGGAAAACTTGGATGTGTAGTACAGCTAGTTCCCCAGCAATTTTTCCCTGAATGATTGGGGGTGGAATATATTGTTGTGAAGAGCTGCAGTCTTCAATGGGTAGGTTGCGAACAGATCTGTCATTGTCAGTTATTCCTTAGAACGTGGGAGGATATTTCTGTTCTTGCTGAGTATTCTTAATTTTTCTCCAGGTTCCTAAGTAGCAGAGAAATGGGATATATATTGTACAATTACTATGTCAATTCGTAGATCCTAAATGCGTGAAAAGAGTGTATAGTTGGGCTCTGTAATACTGCTGATGTTTTCTTTTGCATTCATCAAATGTGTTTTTTTAAGAAAAAAATCGAATTAATAGCAGTGAAGTGTAGTGCTGTTATTGTGAATACACTCCTTTAGATGAGGTGAATCCTGGATTTGAGGCACAATTCAGTCTGTTTTGCAACAATGCATTGTTTTGTTTCGTATGTGCAGCTATGTTGCAATTCAGGTTTTGTGGTTTTACTTCAATATTATCTGTTTTGTTGATGTCAAAATAAAATTAACAGGTATATTGCTGTTGGAGATGATCCATTTCTTCTCAACCATGGGCAACAATTTCAACCTTTTGTGGTTCGTGCAGCGGCAAATATTCAACGAGCTTTGAATGATGCAAAGTTATCCACCAAGATGAAAGTAGTTGTACCTTGCAGCTCTGATGCATACCAGAACACATCTACTCTACCTTCGAAAGCTTACTTCAGGCCAGATGTTAACAAAACCATGGCTGAGCTCCTCCCATTTCTTGCGAATCATAGGTCACCATTTATGGTCGAGCTGAACCCGTTTTTGATATTTCAACAGAAGAAGAATATTTCATTGGACTATTACCTTTTCCAACTAATGTCACATCCAGTAAGTGACGGTCATATAAAGTATGACAACTACTTCGATGCTAGCATAGATGCTCTGGTTACTGCTCTAACTAAAGCTGGCTTCAGTGACATGGACATCATGGTTGGGAGAGCAGGATGGCCAACAGATGGAGCTGCGAATGCAACTCCTATTGTTGCTCAATCCTTCATGACTGGCCTGGTCAACCACCTTGCGAGAAAATCCGGGACTCCACTTCGCCCAAAAGTTCTTCCAATTCAGACATACCTGTTCAGCCTTTTAGATGAAGATCAACGCAGTACAACAAGTGGAAATTATGAGAGACACTATGGCATTTTTACCTTTGATGGCCAGGCTAAGTATCATGTCAACTTGGGTCAAGGTCCTAAGGTTCTTAATAATGCTCCTGATGTGGACTACCTTCCATCGAAATGGTGTGTGGTGGATAACAACAAGGACTTGTCCAACGTTTCTTCCAGTTTCTCTGTAGCTTGCTCCAATGCCGACTGCACTGCTTTGTCGCCTGGTGGCTCCTGCTCAAGTCTTGGCTGGCCTGGGAATGTGTCATATGCATTCAACAACTACTATCAGCAACATGATCAGAGTGAGGAGAGCTGCAACTTCAATGGTCTAGGTTTGATAACCACTGTTGATCCATCTGTCGATAATTGCCTGTTTGCTCTTGCAATCCACACATCTCATGCTGCTTCTTTTCACCTGACATTAGTCATGTTGCGGATATTGGTGTTGTGGGTTTGTACTCGCAGTTTAATTTGATGTATCTGCTTAGTTTGACTTCCTCAACTGGTAAGTTTAACAGAGTATATTAAGCTATGGCATATTGGACATTTTTTTATTCTACTGGAACATGCTATTTTAGTGCATTTTTCAATTTCAAGAGTAAATTTTGTGATCGACCTTTCTGCGTTACATCTATGAAGTATGATGACTCGTAATAATTAACCCATATTTGCAAAAATAACCATATGTGTGTGAGAATGACAAAATGATATACATTTGTCCGGTCATCGGGCGGCGGTGCCTCTGCACCGCACGTAGTCTCACCGGTCACGCCAGCATCGTGCGGCGCGCTACCGCCCGGCCACCATGCGGCAAGTGGCTAGCCACCCCTCCACCATACGATAGGTAATTAAGCTGGCTAATTAGTCGGTTTAATTACCTGTTTAAATTGGTATTTTATATATCATATTTTTCTTCAAATTTTTAAATATAGCAAATGAGTTTAAAATTATAAAATTTTATGTAGAGTTTTCCGACACAACATACTTCATTGTATAATTTTTTAACAATTTTATCCGCTCTGAATGTTGCTCAAAAAATCGTACGCTTTTGATATTTGTAGGTGTTGTTACATATAGCAAATGAGTTCCAAAAATTATAAAATTTTATGTGCAGCCTCTCGACCAATCGACCTAATTTTGTAATGTTTTGAGAATTTTATGTACTTTGAATTTTTCATGTTAAATTAATCATGAAATTAGTGATATGCGATGTCTGCATGTGTGATTGCAGTTGGTTTGTAAAATTATAAATCGAGGTAATGGTTCAATTTAGTTCGGAGTTGATTTATGGATTTGGAACCTTAGAATTTGATAGTAAGATGGTAACAAAGAGACTTCCTTTTGAAGAATTGAATATGAAAAGACGATAACATTTAATGTTGCGAATTAAAATAGATTTTATAATAAATCTGGAAATAACATGGCACATAAGGTTTAGTTACGTGCATAAGAAACAACATCATGCACGATGAAACAAACCGAAGTACTCTTACGATACACATGCGTCTTTTTGGAATGAAAATAAATTCGACATTCGGAGAACTAGTTTGGAACGGATCGACCTACTATGTGGACTAGAGCCATTTTCCCTTCCTTGCGAGGTTGGCATTGAACTCCTTGATGGTCTATTTGGTCTTGGCCGCCATTTTCCTTTTTTTCTCACGCTCCCTCTCACGAGTCTCGCGCTCTCTACGCATGCACATCTCGAGATAAGTTTTAGTCTTTGTCGGACCGCGGAGGAACAACTCCTGAATCCTCTGTGTAAATCGCACTAGTCCAGGATCAAGTTAGTGCACATAGTGGATAACAAAGATTCATATCATGCACAATGGCATTTATTCATTAACTAAATATGGGTGTGATGGCCAAAGTTTACATCAATGGTTCATAAACTAAAATTAAATATAAGCAGCGGAAGAAGAATAATAAAGTAGTAGACCATCCTGCCAGCCCACAAGTGAATGACGGTAAGACGTGGTCTACTCATCATTATTCTCACTGAAGTTGATGCAATTTTTCTCTGAAAATAGTGAATGAAGTAATATGAGTACATAAAGTACTCTACAAGTCTCTGAAAGGGTATACTAGTAGCACTTAATACCAGGTAGCTAGCTATAACATTAAAACAACATATGGAAGCACATAAAATATCAGCATGCATTTGATAATTTGAATCTAAATAATTTGCAAAAATAGGTATTCATTGTATTGTTTCGCCTGGGTCACAGGTTCCTTGGTCTGGCTGATCTTGACTGGCGTCTGCCTCGGATTCTTTTTCTTGGGCCTCGTACGCTAATTTTTTACGTCAAACGTACATTTAAAAAGAAAAAAATAATCAACATAACCAATAAATCCTCATCAAAAATTCAAATAAGCTCAAAAATTCATGATTTTGGTTCCACTGGAAAGAGGGTGAATTTAGATGAATTTAGCAATTTTCCTCACTAAATTTGAAGTTAAAATGAATTAGTTATGTATTTTTAAAGTCCTCAGCCGATTTAATTCCAAAAATAAAATCAAAATCATTATTTAATCCTGAGGAGAGAGAGTACATCAGACTGACAGGTGGGGTCCACTGGTTATTTTATTTTTCTCTTTCTTACACTGACAGGTGGGACCCACTGGTTTTTATTATTTCTTTAAACTCTCAGAGACTGACACGTGGGGCCCACTGGGATTTTAAATTTCCTAACGCGCCAGTGACTGACATGTGGGACCCACTACGGGTTATTAACCCTTTTTCTCGGTGTCACTGATAGGTGGGGCCTACGGGATTTAAAACTTTAAGTGACACTGACAGGTGGGGCCGCGTACCGGTTTAATTAAAACATGTCCCACATGTCAGTGACTCATCAACTTAACTGCTGTCATTAGCGATAATTAATCACAGTGCTAATTATATTTTCCTAATGAATAGTGTCATCGTCCTCCTCCCGACGACGGCGAAGCTCATCGCCGGCGGAGGAGGCGGTGGTCGATCATTAACATAAGCAAAATGGATTCCTCGTGCTTGCGCCCACCCCTGTGCTAACTCTTGCCGACCAATTTGGCCGGAGTACTGGTCGGCAGCGAAACAGGGCGGCGGTGGCTATGGCGATCTACTGCATTAACATTCAATTAATTGCTCGGGGAGTACCTCTGGACGATCATAGTGCAGAAATTGGGGTCGGCGAGGCTCGGGCGGGGCTGGGGTGTTCTGGCGGCGTGCGGCGGCAGCGCTCCGAGGAGGTTTTACGGTGAGGGAGAAGCTCGGGCTATGAGAGCTTCGGGAGACCTATGGGATGACTTCACCGAGCTCCTAGGATACTCCTGGCAAATAGAATTGAACTGTGGCAGGCTCAATCGCCGGTGAGCCTTTTGGCTGGATTCGGGGAAGAAGATGGCTTCGGCGAGCTATATTGTACGAGAGCTAAATTGCTTGCACTGGGAGGGAGAGTGAGGTGCGGGGAGCTCATTGCGGGCTTCGGAGGGTTCTTATAGGCGGTGGGGCGCTCTGGCCGCACAAGAGTGGGTAGGCGGCCATGGCGGGTGACGGGCAGGTTGGTGAGGCCACAGTGCGGGGGAGGTAGACTTGGCAGTGCACGAGATAGTGCTGACGAGCGCTATTGCTAACGAGGTGCGGCGTCATCGGTTAGGGGTGGATATCGAGCCAGCTCGGCCCGGCTCGGCTCGTTAGACTAACGAGCTAAAAAATAGGCTCGGCTCGGCTCGGTAAAAAGCTCTGAAACGCTTTCCTATACCCTTTTTGGTGGGAGACACTTCAATTCCCTTCTTGCTTTTTCACTCTTTTGTTGGTATCATCATCTTCTACCACGACCGCATGTGCATCATCGCTTGCAGAATCCAGGGAAACATGCGAACCTTCACTGTCATTTGACAAATCAAGCGTGTCCGACGAGACAGGCTGCTCGCACTGCTCACCGGGCAACTATGCAAAATTAGAGGCAGTAATCATACAGTATGCACACACACATGCTACATAATCAGCACACACACACATGGTAAAAAATCAGCACACACACAATTGGGCAACCATACAGTATGCACACACACATGCTAAATAAAGCAGTAATCAGCACATATCAGAAAAATCAAACTGCATCCTTGGCACTGTCAAAATATTCAGGCATCACAAGATTTAAAAGATAGATTTAAATCTATCTTTTAAATCTTGTGATGTCTGAATCTATCTTTTAAATCTTGTGATGCCTGAATATTTTGACAGTGCCAAGGATATAGTTTGATTTTAAAAGATAGATTTTGACAGTGCCTGAATATTTTCACAGTCATGTGCTATATTGCATTGGCCTCAGTACATGGGCACATATGACAGTGCCTGAATATTTTCATAGCCACATATGAGATGCAGCATTGTCCTCATATGTGCTATAAATCTATCTACATTAAACTCTCAAGACTGCTCGGCTCGATTCAGGACACAGTCAACAAACAAAATCCAAAATACACTCTCAAATCTACATTAAACTCTCAAGAACATGGGTTGATGAGCTACTTTACCGAGGCTGCCGGGGTTGGAGCTGCTTTGCCACTGCAAGGTGGTCGTGGACAGGGGTTGATGCCGAGGCGGAGCCGTAGCCGGACCCGGAGGACCTCCTCTCTCCGCGGTTCTTCGACTCCATGCTGGCCTGCGCATGCCGCTCCATGAGCCAGACGCCGACGAGAGGCCCACGACGAGATGGGAAGGGCGGTGAAGGCTGAGGTGAGGAGGAGGGGAGGGATCGACGCCGACGGACGGCGAGGGTGCGGTGCCATACCGTCACGGCGGCGCCGGATCTAGGGTTCAGAGGGGATCGGGAGTGCATCGCCTGATCGCAAAACAATAAAGGGGATCGGGAGTTCGGAGCGTGTCGGTGTGTGTCGGTGGCTCGGTCGGTGCCTTAGTGCCTCTTCAGCGAGAGGGTGTCGGACTGTCGGTGAGATGGGCCGAGGCGCCGAGCGTAGATGGGCCGAGACAGAGGAGACCGAGCCAAACGAGCGGCTCGTGAGCCAGCTCAGGCTCGGCTCGTTAAGGGCCACGAGCTCAGCCTGTATCGAGCCAAGCCGCAAGCCACGAGCCATATTTCCACCCCTATCATCGGTCCTTGGCGGTATGGCACGGCTGTGGATGACGGGGTGGGATGGCGCGGCGGTCCTTTGGCACACGGGAGGGATGGGGGCAGAGGGAGGAGGTGCTACGGCGGGCAGGAGTGGCATGGGCTCAAGGAGACGCGTGAGCAACTGCCGGTCCGAAGGGGCAGCTCAGGGGGTGGGGCCACTGCAGCGCGTTTTCGGGGAGAGGCAGTCGGGCGAGCGTGTGCACGTGTGAGAGCGAGAGGGTGAGCGAGGCAGAGAGCCAGTAGGGGAGGAGAGAAGAAGAGGGGGGCTGGCCGGGTGAGCCAAAGGCCGGTTGGCTCTCTCCTCTTCTTTTCTTTTTTTTATTTCTATTTTTATTTGTTTTTCACTTTTGAATTTCTATGATTAATTTTTGGCATATGTGTGTGTATATTTTTTTGCATACATTTCGTGCATAATATTTTAAGATAGGATTTTTGTACTTTTACTTTTCTCTTTTTATATTTCTCATATGTTTGCATATCCCCTTTTTAAGTTTGGGTGATTTTTACCTTTATTGCTAATTCATTCTTTTGTGCATTCTGGATCATCTTTTCAAATTCGCATTTTTGTTTTAACTTTTCTTTTATAAAGTATATTCCTTCTTTCAGTTGTTTTCCCCTAGTTTTGTGTCTTGACATTATATATATATATATATACTTAATGGAAACTCAATCAGAAACTTTGAAAATCCAAAAATTTAAAATACCATGAAATGCCAAAATTTCCAAATGTCACTATTTACACAACATTTGTATTTTTCCAAAAATTTGGAATGTTACATGATGTGGTGTGACATGTGGTGCTTATGTGGCTACCACGTGGGTCAGGTGAGGACATGGCTTACCATGCAGCTGCCACGTGGTTGACAGGCGGGCCGAGAAGAGGAGGCTAGAGGAAACTGTTAGATGGAGATCGTGCGTCTGTGATGCACGGAAAAGTTCGGACCAAGTTGAAAGGAATGCTTGCAAAAACAAAGACAACAACACAATGTAGCAAAAAGCAATTGACATGCTTCAAACAAAATGAGAACTAGAATTTGAGAATAATAAGATGCAAGTGCAAACCTCCGATGCAGAACATCCTTGCAATAAGAGCATCACCTATTTGGCAAAGTTCGATGTGAAAAACTTTCTACAATCCCTGTCTGCTGCTTTCTTCTCTTTGATGTTGATGGCAATAAGAGCATTATGATTTTGCATTTCCTCCAAGATGACCACCGGTTCTCTCAATTTTTTAACATGATTCCATAGAGAAAATATGTGGTTATCATTCTCTCTACTAGCCCTACTACTAACAACAGAGGAATTGACACTACTACTAGTGGTAGCACGTGCATCTATTGGAGTAGTTCCACTTACCATCCCTAATCAGAAGTGTGACTGACCTCAACATCAGAGAAGGGAGAAGGCAAGACCGTGGCTGAATGGCAAGTACCTCCACTTGCCAAGACGGTAGGACAATAGCTAAACGGCAGGACTGTGGCACGAGAGATCTAAGGGGCGATGGTTGAACGGCAGGACCACGGCAAAGGCGATCCAGGGGACGGCAACAGCGGGAAGCCAACAGGGAGAGGGCACAGCCAGTGAGAGGTGAGCAGGGGCTAGGGAGAGGGTGTGGCCAGTGAGGGACGAGCAGGGGCCAAGGAGAGGGGCGGTTAGCAAGGGGGCAAGTAGGGACCAGGGAGAGGGGTGCCTAGTGACTGGCGAGAGTAGCAGGAAGAGGAGTAGGGATAGGGGCAGTTCGCAAGTGAGTGAAGGAATAGGAGTAGGTATAGCCGGATAGGTTTTGCTGGGGTTACAATTGGGTCGAGTTGGTAATGGGTTTTTATTTGAATGGTTTTGGTCCACCAAGTATTAGGAAGTATTGACGGATTATTACGACTAATTTTATTTATTTTGAAAATTAAATTATATCGATACTTCTCGATACTATATCATGCCATATCGCCACGTATCACTATATCGGATATGTATCGAATACAGAAATGTCAACTCAGTGGAGTGTCGGTGCTTCTTGGATCTCCATTGCACCAACAGATCAAACATGTCGTTGGCATCACCATCCATGGATTCTTTCGACTGTTTCCTACCCATGCTCTACTTGGTGCTGCTTGTCGTCGCAACCACCGCATCGGCAGGTGCACGACCGACGTCCACAGCACCATCGTCTACGGCTTGGCTGAGCGACTGGACGGCGAGGGGTCGCAGCACTGCTGGGAGGCGCTGATGGAGATCAAATCGTGCACGGGGGAGATCATCCTCTTCTTCCTCAAGGCGAGGCGTACTTGGTGCCCAGGTGTTACCGCGCCATCTGTGTGATCGAGCAGCGCTGCTGGGCCGCCGACGCCATGCTCAAGGGCTACTGCGATGCGGGAGACGAGCACCAACCATCGGCGACGCATCATCGCCATGCTCTGGACGGTAGTGCCTGCACGTGCACTGCCGCCGCTGTGGTGGGAAGGAAGGGCTTGGTGCACAGTTAGATGGCTAATTAACTACGAGCTTGTTGCCATTACTGTTGGCTTTGCCCAGGAACGTACACACGCACGCGAACGCGAGGTAGACGAAGAACAGTAGACTTTCTAAGCGACGAATGCCGCGGCCGCCACACAGCCTGTTTTATTGCTCAAAATGGACTCAGCGCCACATACATAAGGATTACATGGTCTTTAATAGCCTCTCGGCGACGCAGCGCCCACGCAACGAACTCCGCCGGATTTCATGCTTCCGCTGCGCTCTCCTGGCGATCTGGCCGTCTCCACGCTCTGAGCCACAAACTCCTCCGTGAGAACCGGTCTCCAGTGCATACAGAGCTTTGTTGCGCTTCCTCCGCTACTGTCGCCGATTGCCACCTCTCGGCCATCCCTGCATGGCGTGATTTATTCTAACAAACTCCCCCTAAATCACGACACCGCCGCGCGTCCCGCCCTACAGGGGCGCCGGCTCTTCGTCGGCGTCGGCGAGCAACGCCTCCTCCTTCCTTGGCTTGGTGCACTCCCTCGAGAAGTGGCCGCGGACGCCACAGTTGTAGCACCTGCCCTTGCCGGAGTTGCGTCGGTGCTTGCTTGCGCCCGAACTGACGCTGCTCCCCCCATCATCGTCGTTGTCATCTTCATGGCCGCCGCTACGGCCTCCCTTCCTGTCGCCGTCGCCGTGGCGCGCGTCGCCGCTGCGCACGCGCTCCTTCCCGCGGCGCTGACCTCGGCGCACCTCCCACTGCTCTTCGGTGAGCAGCAGTTGCCCGGTGCGGTCCGCGATCTCCTCCACGCTGGCTCGATCCTCCGCCGCACGAAGTCTCCCGACGAGTTCCTCGATCAACATCGCGTCCAGATCAAGCAGCGTCTCGATAGACACCGCGATCTGGTGGTACCGTGGTGGCACGACGCGCAGGAAATTCTTGACGACGTGCACGTCCTCCATCGATTCCCCCAGCTCGCACAATTTTGCGACGAGGGTGTTCAGGCGATTGGCGAAGTCGTCGATCGATTCGCCCTCCTTGAATGCGACGAGCTCGAACTCCCTCAGCAGCTTCTGCGCGTTCGCCTCCTTAACGCGCTTGACACCGAGCCGCATCTTCTCCACCGCCTCCCATGCCTCCTTCGCACTCTTTTTGTTGGCGAGGCCGGAGTGCATATCCGTCGGCACGGCGCGAAGGATGGTGGCCAATGCCAGCCGATCCTCGCGGCACTCGACCTTGCTCGACTCCACCGCACCCCACAGCCCCATCGCCTCCAAATTTACCTGCATCACAAGCGCCCACTCATGATAATTGGTGCGCGACAGCATCGGGAACACGAGCGACGAACTCATCTCCTTGACGCGCTCTCCCACGACCTCGCGTGGCTTGCTGCCACTACTGCCGTCGCTGAGCTTCGACTTCTCAGGCGAGGGAGACTGATCGCCGGCCATCAGCTTGTTGTCGAGCTTCACCTGCTCTGATACCAAATGTTGGCTTTGCCCAGGAACGTACACACGCACGCGAACGCGAGGTAGACGAAGAACAGTAGACTTTCTAAGCGACGAACGCCGCGGCCGCCACACAGCCTGTTTTATTGCTCAAAATGGACTCAGCGCCACATACATAAGGATTACATGGTCTTTAATAGCCTCTCGGTGACGCAGCGCCCACGCAACGAACTCCGCTGGATTTCACGCTTCCGCTGCGCTCTCCTGGCGACCTGGCCGTCTTCACGCTCTGAGCCACGAACTCCTCCGTGAGAACCGGTCTCCAGTGCATCCAGAGCTTTGTTGCGCTTCCTCCGCTACTGCTGCCAATTGCCACCTCTCGGCCATCCCTGCATGGCTTGATTTATTCTAACAATTACCATGCTGTAGAGTGTGAAGCAGTGTGGTTCACATTTGGGGGGGGGGGGGTTGTAGTAGTTTTACGATGTTCTTCTGGGTTTACTATAACCAAGGCTAGTGGAGATATTAGTTCATCGATGGTTTTTTAGACCGTAGTTTATGATTTTTGATTATAGTTGATAGTTTTTTGTTATATTTTTTTGAGATAGTGGTAGACAGTAGGGATGCTGACGTCGACGGCACACGTGTCCATGGGCTCGGAAAACCATTTAGAGAAGTGGCTTCAAGAAACCGTTTGAAGAAGTTGTCCTATTTAAAGCCACCAAAAAACCTTAAAAGAACATGGCCTTTGGATTTGGCTCTTATTTTCGGTAACTCGGCTAATCAACTCAAATAACACAACACAACGTCGTTGAATTGAGGCTGTCTCAAATCTTGAGCGTTGTTGCGGGTTGCGGCTCCTCGAATAGGGATGTTCACAACTGTACCAAACCGTATTGGTCAACTTGGTTTGATCGGTACTTGGTATTCAGTATGGTATGCGAAAAATCTGGTTTTTGGTAATTCGGTTTTTCAGAAAAAAAAAACCACTGAAAATCGAACAACCGAATTACAAAAGACTTTCAGCATTTATTTCCTTCTAGCTCCCTGTTATTTACTTGTTTGCTATATGTGCATGTATGTTTTTGTTTCCATTCCTTCTAGCTGTCACCTAGTGGTTCTATAGTTTATAATTTTTATAGTTTTGTTTGCTTGCAGTCATTGTTAGTTTGTTATCATACTAAAATATTATTATATTATTTCATAATTCACATCAACTTTAATAAATAATTATTTATCAATATTATACTAAAATAATTTGATATTTATTGATATCAAACCATACTTTCAAAAATACCGTATCTAAAAGCCCTGCAAGGCAGCAACAGGGGCAGGCGGCAGCTGTGGTGGGCCTTCCGCCAACCGTATACGACGAGGCTACGGACAGCGCACTCGCGGCCGCCCGCAGACACGAGTGAAAAACTAAAAAAAAAAAAAAAACGGGGACCCGCACACGGGCAGCGAACATCGCTGCAGAGGCACGTGGTCCACGGAGACGGAGGCCGCAATGAAACGGAGGCCGCAATGAACTGCCGATGCCGAGAGATGCTCCCCCACGTGTGGTCGTGTTGCAGCACGTCGTGCAGCAAACGGTGCTCGCTCGAGCCGTCGTGCAAGGTAAGGGGGGATCCAAATTCTGGCCTCAGCCTCGCCCCAGCACACACTTAACGCTACTCCTCGGCAACGACGCCGCCGCAAATGCCGCCCCCGAAACCCCACCCGGTGCTGCTCCTCGTGGCCGCCTGCGGCTCCGGCCTGCTCTGCCTCGCCACTGGCACGGGGGAAGGCGGAGCCAGCTCCTGCGACTTCTCCGTCGACAGCGGCGGCGCGCTGTACAGCTTCAGCCTTGCGTCGCGGACGCCGGCGCACCGCCACGGCGTCCTCAGCGAGGACGGGTACGTCACTAGCCAGACACACTGGCCACCTTAAATTGGTCGCTTCGCACCTCTAGCTTCCATCGAGATGGGGATACGCTTTTTTTTTTCATTTTTTTTTTTGGGGCCGAGTGTGTGAGATGCATCATGAAACGAAACGAGCGCCATGGGTCCGGGTCCTCCTCGTGCTTCCCGAAGACGCACTTCTCGTGTTCGACGAAATGTTCGCGTTGGGTTTGGTCATTGCTGAAGTGAGCGATTCCGTCACTTTGCCGTGTTACGTGGAGGGAACCCCTTTTGGTTTCCTGCACATCAAACACCGTGGAGTGACCGATTAGTATATGAAATGGAACTTATCTTGGTATCAGAGCAGATGTCTCAAGTCTGTCTTTGCTAACATGCTTGACTTACTTGTAAAATTTAAACCAAGATTTAAGTATTCTTTGGGTGGTTGGTTGAGGGCTTTAGAAGTACTCCAGTCTATGCAGTAACAGAGCCCGAAATCCATCTGCTTTTATTAATTATTACACTGTCATGTGTTTTGGTAGTAATCCGTGTTTGCGCGTGTCCCATAAAAATAGTCATCGTGTGTTTCAGGTTCTACAAGGTGGCCGTGAATGATTCTGTACTCTGGTTCCAGGTTGGTTTTGACAGCTTACTCTTTCTTTCTATGTGGTTGTTTTTGCGTCTGTAGTTGCTACATCTAGGAAAGCTTATATTATAAGCAGACGAATAAGCATGTTGGTATAAGCAGAGGAATCATATATGCTGAGTGGGTTATAAGAATTTGCCCACAAAGAACTTCGAGGTTTGTTCTACATCTGACTGTTTTATCGATTTGATATATGCAGTTGTGTGATCAAATGATATTCAACTTTGACCCACCTGTGTGCCTTGACTGTGAGGTACTCCCTTGCCTTGATCCAACCATGATAATAGTCTAGTTGGAAGCCTTTCAGAAACGTTCTAGAATTTTCTTTGCTGGGGTTAGCATAGCAGCGCTAACACGTGCAGTTAAGCATGTTTGTTTGTGCTTGTTGCTCACACACTGCATCTGTTTCTTTGTTGCTTTATCTGGAACTATGTTAAGTTGTCCTCAGCCTTCTTGACTTCACTTATTTTAAAATTCAAGAAATACTGCTTTAAAGCATAGCCTCCATACTCTCGGCAAATCACGCCTACACTGCAAATGCAGAAAATGGTCCAGTCATCACCATCAGAGTGTTATTTTCTTTTTATCTGTACATACATTAATTTGTGTCTACCATGCATGAACCTGTTGTAGACAAGTATTGGGGGACATACTATGGTAGAAGGTCTAAAGGTGCTAAAGAATCGACTAGAACTAACGGGTTCTGTCCAGATTCAGATTTCCAATTCTATTTTTAAGCTATAGCTGATAAGGTAAGTCTAATGACTCCTAACCGACTTGGTTTAGGAGATCATGGTCTTGTAACTTATATATACTACCCTGCGGTTTAGCAGGAAGGCAAGCAATAAAGTAAACTCTTATTCCCTGAACCCTACTTCTCCAAAGCCGGTTCAATGACGGCGAGGCAGAGAGGCCGGCGCCGTGAAACCGAGGACCCAGTCCAACCTACCCACCCGTGTTACCTGATATCCAGAGCTCAGATTCATAACAGAACCCTGTTGCAGTTAGAACTCCATTTCCTGTAGTTTCTTTGACTCACCATATATTCATCTCATTAGAAGACCATTGCCCCTTAGAGGTGCATACTTTACTGGCACTGCATATTTGCATCAATTGAATATTCAGTCAGCGTCAAGAGGTAGTCTGTGTTTCATGGACCACAGACCTTTCTACATGCCAGACGATGCTATTGCATTTGTACATGCACTTTGAGCAATTCTCATGTCAAGGACTAACCTAATAGGTGCATTGGTAGTATGGATATATCATATATGTTACTGCCTGTATCAGAATTATTTTGCCAATACATTTAGGTTCATCAACACCTTCATTTTAGTTTCATAGAAGTTTTTTTTCATAAATTGCTTTGATTATGTTGTCTTTTAACCATTTCTTTTACTGAACTAGGTCTGTGGTGGTCCATTGAGGTGTGGCACCCAATGCAGTGCACTTGTGTCAAATAACATTGGAGGTAGCTTTGTAATCCTGATTGGATATATTTTCACCAGTTTTTTTCCTGTTATCTTTTTAACATGCATCAAGAATAATGCTGAATATTAAGTAGTTTCCACTATGCATTTTCTAATTATGTTAAATTTTCTGTATAAACTTAAATTGCAATTGTTATATTTTTCTTTTTTGATGCTGGTATCGGTGTCTACATTTTGCTGTTTCTGCAGGGTATGATGTTTGCACAACCATTGGAAGGGTGTCTAAATCCCATATATCTCTAATTGGTAAGGATCATCGTAAACGCATTTTCCACAAATATCCTTGCTATTCAAAACTTACAACTAGTTGTTTCGCTGAAAAACAGATGAGAGTAATCCTCAAAAGGGTGTTGTTGTCAAGATGTTCTCATCAAAGTGCTCTATTTCAGTTTTCATCCTCTGTGATACAACTGTAGCCCAAGTGAGTAGATTCCTTCATATGCCAGTTTCAAGTTAATATTTTCTCCCTTTTTTCCTGCCACTGTTGCATCTTATTTCTTTTATGCTTTTTCCCCTTTCTTTTGCAGGTATCAGATAAATTCAACCTATCAGGAAGTTGTGATTATGTGGGTATACATATTTTTTCTGTTGCAATGGTTCGGTTTTCTTTCATATATTTTATCCTAAAATGTTATTAAAATTGTCTGTCACAGGCTACAACACTTAGACACCCTTCTGGTTGTGCAAGATCTGTCTCTTCTTCTGGACATGGCTGGGGTTGGTTAGGCATTTTGTTCGTAATGTATGTCATTTTGAGTTGCATTTATTGAGTTACTAAAGTTCAACTAGTTGTTACAGTGTACCATTTTATCCTGATGATTTCCCACTGCCAACAAAGTTTCTCACTTTTTTTAGTTCTGACTTGATTAATATTTAACTGTTTTGCAGATTTCTATGCCTTCTTGGAGGGTACATTTTGATTGGTGCAATTTATAGATATTACTTCCTTGGCATACATTCTGTAGAGGTAAAGCTAGTCTCACATAAAGTCCTTCTTGAACTTAATATCCTGGAATAAATGCCACACAATTCTCATCTACCAAGTTCCTTGATTTAATTGATACATCTGCAAGTGCATGGATATATGCTTGCATGCTTAGTTTAAGGAATAGCGTTTCTGCAATTTGTAGGGAAAATTACCATGTTTGCCCCAACTTTTGGTTTTGATATTGTTTAGACTCTGAACCTTTTGAGGGTATTATTTTGGTCTCTCATCTATGGGAATGGTTTCAGGAAATCTTCTGCTAAAATTTAAATTCTAGGTTGAGTTAGACCCAGTCCCAAAGTCGAGGAAACAAAATAGTTCACTCAATACATGAAATTTTAAATTGTTCCAAGCCCGAAGTTGAGAGACCAAAATAGTCTGCTCCCTCAAAAAAAAAAGTTGGAAGTTTAAATTGTATTCGACACCCAAGTTGAGGGATCAAAAGTTTTAGCTTGTTTTCAATTGACTTCACTTCAACTCCATAGCTCTAAATATAATTAGCTGTTGTTAAAATATTGATTCTTGTGAAAAAATCAGTCTTAGTCATTTTAGTTACTTAATGCTTCAATACATTTCTATTATACTCCATTCCCCTTGATTTTGGTTGGATTTCTAAAGAACTACATAAAAGATACCACTGTGGTAAAATAAACTAGAAAGAGCAAAAAGATGCAAAAGGACATGTACAGAGACAAAAAAAATTCTAAACTAAATCAACGATAACTAGCTCATAGTTCGTCCTTTGAAAATATGACAAATGCCTGCGCAATTGCACCATGGGTGTTCAAGCATCAGCTGGCACATATGTGTAAAGTGATGTTTATGTGAGCAGTTAATTTATACATTGGTTTCCTGCATTGTGATTCCTCTTTAGATACACATTGATGATCATTTCAATGCTTTCAATCCACATTCTCGTCTTATTCTTTTGTTATATTCTAGGCTATTCCAAACCTGGAAGTTTGGATCAGTTTGCCACAAAGAATTAAGGTAAGTTTAAATAAATATATATTTTCTAAATAGAAACATGCTGCTGTGTATGAGTGATTTTACTGCACCTTTTTTTTGTGAACCAAGTTTGTTCTGTACTTTTGTTTTTCTCTAGTACAACAAGCATTATTGATACTAGCTGAATGCCCGTGCTTTGTTACGGGTTAAAAAAATCATATTATCCCCAATACATCAAGATTGTCCTGTCCGGCACATGCCCTCGACTGCGCCTTTGCGCTCGGCCGAACTCCGACAAAGGTGGCATCGCGCCGCCTTCGGCTTCGCCGTTCACACAGTAGAGTTTCATTGTTTTTTCTTGTTAGAGAATTTTTAGGGAGGTGGAATTTGTTTATTGGTAGATTACTTTTCTGTTTTTGTTAGATACTTTTTTGCGAGGTGGAAGGGAGAGTTGGGAGGGGCAACGTACCGCTGCGACCGCGACCGCGACCACCACTTCCCTCTTTTAAGTAGTAAAGATACTGTTAAGATCTTCTCAAGATGAACTCGATGAGCAGTAATTGATACTTGTAAACTAGTTTCATTACTAGCGAGTATCTAAACTAGGCCTGTAACATTGTAAAGGATTTAATTAGTTGGCAGGCCCAATAAGAGCCATAATATTGTTTTTTTAAAGGTGAAAGGTGCGTCTCTAGTTTACAGATGTCCCTATTGAAATGCTTTAGAGTTACTTTGATAAGATTTTGATTGACATCATATGTAACATTACGGCTTGTTCATCCATCTGTCCAGAGCATGTTTGTTCCTTCAGCAAGAAGTCCGAGAGGTCCTAGCAGACATAGTCGAAGTCCATATTCCCCTGTAGATCATTGAGAAGTAGGTATCAAGAACTGTATTGGCAGCCATACAGTTAAGAAACACATATGGCCTGGAAGAAAGGATAAATCTTCATTCGATGGTAATGTCAGGTACCACTGATGAGTCATGTATGTTTGTCCTTGTATTATTTGTGTGCAATATCTGATTGAACTATTACTGAGATTTAGTGATCCAATGACTAGATTTAAGGTCCTACCGACAATTAATCCCCCTTCTCTTTTTTTTCTCTTTCTTTTTCGGGATGAGGGGGAAGCTTCTCATTGTGTTCAATAGTTGATTTTTCATTGTTTATTCACATCTCCAAAATTCAATAGCATTTTGCACTCCATTTATTACTATTAGCTTGTATTGAAATATAGCTTCAGCTTTCAACGCATAATAGCTTCCTTTTTTTGTTAGTCTGAATTTTTTTTTTTACTAAACTCTATGGATGTGCTGCTTCCTCAAAAGAAATTTAATTCATATGTAATGGCAATTCCTATGTTCCATTAGGCACAATTTTTAATATTTTAAGATATTTTTACCATCAAGGTTGTATCTCTACTATTTAAACGTGAGAGTTGTGGAGTGGTATGTTCCTTCCCCTCCCTCTCTACTCACAAAACGTGCTCCCTCCCCTACTCACAAAACATGATTAGTGCTGACATGTGGGTCATCCTTGCCCCACCAGGACACAACCATCATCCTCATCTCTGCCCTTTCCCTCCCCTGCTCGAGTCCCTCTCCATCCCATCTCGCCACCAACCTTCATGATCCATCCCCCGATCCCCCATCCTCCAGGACATGCAAGTGGCGCAAGCACGCCACCGCCTAGGGTTCCGAGTCCCTCCCATGGATTTGATGGCACAGAAGTTCAAGGGTGTGTGCTCCGCGTGCTCCCTCGTTGGATCCCTCCACGACTCCATTGCCGCCCTCAAGTGCATCTCCTGAGAGCCCAAGCCGCACCCTGAGAAGAATCCCTTATCCGAGGGTGGAGATGACTTCTCCACCCGGGGTGACGTGGTGATGACGCCGCCGCCATCCCCCCGATCCCCCAGTCCCTACCAATAAATTTGAGCTTTGCTTAGATTTGGTTAGTATTACTCATTAGTCCTTTCGAACGTTTCACACATAAGTGTTTTACAAGTTTTTTGAGAAGTTCTTTGGTTCTTTTTCACTACAGGAGGAATTCAGCTTAAGGTGTATATTGTTTTATTTTGTGATCTGAATCTGGTTGGGTTCGACCACTTGAAGAGTTCGATCAGGTTTTGCTCAAATGCGAGCTGGTCGAAGGTTATGATTAGGATCATCTTCGTATCCGTAATGGACTTTGTGCCAACTAGAGTCAATCATGGCCACTTGAAGCGCTTTCGACTACAACTCGTCACTGTTATCTTCTGAGAATTTGTTCTGTCTCTAAGCGAGGTTTGTTTCTGTTTTCGAGTAGGTTACTATTCCAATTTCCGAGTAGGTCTCTATTTCATTGCCAACTAGGATTATGTTCTTTCCTCGTCTGGAACTCTTGTTCTTAAGGCTATTTATATTCCCTATAAGCCTCATGATAGCGCGCACAACATATGTTATCTATACATATAATACGTCATGAGCGTTTTGTAATTTCTCCTTCATATGGTGATTTTGTCGATCATGCATCTGTGGTTTTTTCCTGTAAGGGTTTTTCATGTTAAATCTTTGTCTCGTGCTCCTGATTATTCTTTATCGTTTCATATCTTGTGTGTTTTATAACAAGTGGTATACGAGCTTATAACATGCTATGCTTTGGCTACAGCCCCAGTCTGACCGCTCTTCCCATGGTGGTTAAACCACACTAATTAGACCACCAACCATTGACCGGTGTAACCAGCCTAAACCGACTTAAACCTTCCTCGGTAACAGGGCATCGATGTGACCGCATTTTCAATGCTGGTCACACCGTCTAACTCAATTTTAGTCTGACCGCCAACCAACGGCCAGTATGATCGTACGTGCCCAACTCCAAAATACGCTTTCTGGAAAATTGCTACTGCTAACTCGAAATCGGTCACACCACGACCGCAGTAGTACTGCTCATATAAGGCCGGTACTACCACCATTGCCAGGCCAGTCATACTGATTAAAACCTGACAACAACTCTAAAAACTGAAATACTTCAAAACCAAACTCAAACTTCGACAAACCCTGTAAATCAAAATCAAATACTCATCACAAGCCATAGAGGACTTCTACATGGTCTTACACATAGTGAAGTAACGTGATGTGACTATTCTGAGTAGAAGAACAGATTTTCATAGAGTAGGATGGTAAATTTGCTTCCTTTCTTGCCATTCCTTTAGCTCAGAAAGTGATGTAACTATTTTTCATGGCTAGCACAACAAGGAATCTTTTGTAAGTGTTTATACTGTTTTTCCCTTGTTTTATTGTATGTCTTTCAAACTTGGAGCTTTCCTTTTTTTAATAGATAAAGATGCTTGTTTCTACTGTAGTGTGATCTTTGTGCATTGGTCGTTTTCAGAATATGAACCTTCACAAGATAGCTTCACTGAGCTGAATTGCTGTTGCGTAATTGTACTATGTGCTGATTTGGACGCTGGTGCAGACGCACCATTCTGATGTGATGGGATAGTGGAAACGAGATTTTCTTGCTTACAATTTGACAGATTCCCTTTTCATTGTTTCATGAAATTTTCTTGGTCACCCATTCTCTTGTCTGTTTTGCCCTTGGCAGATCAATTGTGCAGACTGAAACCACACACTAATGTGTTGCCACCAAAAAAAGGGCAAATTCATTATATACCCTCTTCATAGATGAAAATTTAAGATATACCCTCCTACATATCCAAATTGATAATATACCCTCTTCCAATCTATTTGCTTTACAAAATTCATCATATACCTTCTTCATATATGAAAATCTAGGATATACCCTCCTAGATTAGTATAAAGAGGGTGTTTTGTAAAGCAAATAGATTGAATGAGGGTATATTATCAATTTGGATGTGTAGGAGAGTATATTCTAGATTTTCATCTATGAAGAGAGTATATGATGAATTTTGTTCCAAAAAAAATACTGGTTCCTGTTGAACCAAGAAGCTATAGATTACAATAGTTGTGTTGCCGTATATTCTACTCGTGATGCTGCTGAGTGCAGGCTGGACAAGTATCATCATGGCTGAAGAGTTGCAGGAACTGAGTATCTGCTTCGAATGTTTGGTTGGTGAGTAGCGTCTGACATTTTCTGAATGTTAGGCACTTGCTTGCAGACGATTGCCATTAAGCTCTCTCTGCCATTTTACTATGAACGGCTATTGTGTGTGCTACCAACCACTGGGTATGGGTTGTGCATGGCTGTATGCTACTCCGTAGTTCGAGGGGGAACTGCCGATAAGTCTCACCTCCCAATGCATTATCAAGTTGCTACCTGACCACTGCATCGTTCTGATTTGCACCCCACCACACACCAAAAGGGTAGCTAATCCCTGCAAATTTCTGTATTGTTTTCACCTGCAGATCCTATCTTGGACTTGTCTTCTGTCCTTCCCTTCTAAGCACAAGGCAGACGTCGGAGCCTGGACAGTTTTATATCACATATGCAGTAAAGTATCGTGGAGACAACTGGGCAATTAAACTTCCAGTAGAAAACGTGGATGGCCAGATCAAAGCGGCCTACGCATCAGCAATCCAGCGTAAATAAACAAATCAGAATTAGATCAGAACTTGATCTCTACGATCGATAGGAAATGAAATCCAAATAATAATCGAATAACACATACTCTTGCATGTAAGGGTATATTCAATAGTTAATTTCTCAAGATTATCTCTAAAGTTTTCTTGTCATCTAAAAACAATATTAAAGATAATATCTCTAATAGTAAATCATTTTTTTAACTATTTTTACTATAACTTCTTACCTTATATCATCTCACTATTTATATCGATTTATAGGCTAAGTCATCTCTTGTATACGAGATAGCATATTATCTTTTTTACCTTCTTTTTTCTTCACATACGATTTAATCATTTAATATAATTAACAGATAACTGAGATAATACTATTAGAGAAAACCTAAATCAATGCAGACAAAGCAAAATCAAGAAGCGACAACAAATATTTACCAATTAAAACCCTGTAAAAGAGAATAAATTCTAGTGCTAGCAGGAAACAATAAGAAAACGAAACGAAAAGACAACGAAAAAAAAGAAGGCAGGTACCCTTTCGGAACCTGAAAAAAGGGCGAGAAGGAGAGAGGAAAACTTGGGGGAGAAACCGCCGAGCCGAGAAGAGAAGGATGCCTCGAGATCGATTTGACCACCTCCTCCTCCCCCTTCCCTCCTCCTAAATGGCGACTTCTCCAAATCTCCCCTCCTCCTCTTTATTTCCTCCTCGCCTCCTCCTCCTCCCCCTACTCTGCCCCGCTGAGAACCCTAGCGCAGCCGCCATCCATGGCCGCCGACTACCGCACCCCCGACCGCCTCCTCCCCGCCGCCGCGGAGGAGCCGGCCCAGGACTCGCCCAAGCCCGTGCTTAGCGTGGCCCCCGCCGCCGCAGCCGCGACGCACGATGGGCTCCGGTTCTGGCAGTACATGCTCGCCGGCTCCGTCGCCGGCGTGGTCGAGCACACGGCGATGTTCCCGGTTGACACCCTCAAGACCCACATGCAGGCCGGCGCGCCGCCGTGCCGCCCGGCCGTGTCGCTGGGGGCGGCGCTTCGCGCTGCCGTGGCGGGAGAGGGGGGCGCCCTCGCGCTGTACCGCGGCCTCCCCGCGATGGCGTTGGGCGCCGGCCCCGCCCACGCTGTCTACTTCTCCGTCTACGAGTTCGCCAAGTCGCGGCTCTCCGACCGCCTGGGCCCCAACAACCCCGCGGCGCACGCCGCCTCGGGGGTGCTCGCTACCGTCGCCAGCGACGCGGTGTTCACCCCGATGGACACCGTCAAGCAGCGGCTGCAGCTCACGAGCAGCCCTTACACGGGCGTTGCGCACTGCGTCCGCACCGTGCTCCGTGACGAGGGCCCCGGGGCTTTCTTCGTGTCCTACCGGACCACCGTGGTGATGAACGCGCCATACACCGCCGTCCACTTCGCCACCTACGAGGCGGCGAAGCGGATGCTCGGGGACATGGCCGCCGACGAGGAGTCGCTCTCTGTGCACGCCACCGCCGGGGCCGCGGCCGGCGCGCTCGCGGCCGCTGTCACCACGCCGCTCGACGTTGTCAAGACGCAGCTGCAGTGCCAGGTGTGGATCTTATGCATTTGGTTTGCGCTTTGCCCAAAGGTGTGATCTTTAATGACTTTGATAATATTGGAGCTGATTTGAGTGGGCTTGGGTGGCTTGCAAAGCGAAAGGAGTGATATTTATGCCTGTGCAGTTGTTTCTACTCATCTCCAAGATTATTGGAGTCACTTTGTACAGTAAAGTTTCTAGTTTTGGTGTACCTTTGATCTGTTAGTGACATAGTGGTGATTACTGTTCTTAGGGTGCTCTGTAGCATTAATGTGGAAAGGGCTAATTATACAGGGAGGCAACTTTTAGGTCTTACGAAGTAGCCAGTATGATTGTAGAGAACTCCGAGCTCAGCAATTTTGAAGCACTGGTATTCTCTGTCTGGACTACCAGACATAGCATATGCTACACTTGGCCTCTTCTAAGGCTTGCATTCTTTTCAAATTTCACACCAATGGATTATTTTTCCTTATAAACTTTTGGATTTTAAGTCAGCGTTGCCCGATGTCCATGCAAACAATTAACTGTGTCGTATTACTTTCTGCTAGGAAAAAACTAAATAAATGAATGTAAACTCACGGTGTAAAATTTTTTTTTGCTGCTTTATCCTGGTTGAAATGACATACCGATAGCCAATAGCTGATCTGCACAATGTTTTGCTGGGAATTGGATGTGGAAGTTTACAAATCATTGGTTACACACGTTAATAATTTTGTAGTCGTAACTTGCTCTGGACCTTAAAGCTAATAATATCTGAATACCCTCAATTACTTACTATCATTTGTAGCATTTTGACTTGACATGACGAGCCAACTGGCTTACACATACGTAGTTCTTTGTCTAATCAGCACAAAAAGTTATAAGCATAGCTTGCAACTGTCACCAATTTTTATTACTCTGTGATCTATCCCACTGCCTATATCCTTGGTTGTTTGAGGTGAGATATGTGGCTTGTTGATCAGTTGTCATATTGATCATTGAATTTTTCATCATGTTAATCTTATGAGTAATGATTGTTCATGACTGATTAAAATGAAAAAAATAACCTGTGCATATGTGCTATACTTCATAGCCATTATTAGTAATCTCTTGGTCTTTAGGGGAAAAGGCTTGCATTTGGTTAGCTACATAAGTAAGAAGGGTTCAACTAGACCACAGTTACTTTTTTTGGGGTGTTCAAAACGGTTTTTGCTGATGGTTTTTGGCTGATAACTTTTGGCTTTTGCTGATGGCTTTTATTTGAGAAGCCACTTCGTTCAAAGCCGTTTTGAGCGGGGCCATATGTGAATGCTATCACCTGTTTTGACTTTCAAGATAGTAACACTGATTTTGGTGGTCAGGGTGTATGCGGCTGTGAGCGCTTCTCAAGTAGCTCTATAGGAGGTGTGTTTAGAACAATCATACAGCGTCATGGATATGCCGGGCTCATGAGAGGATGGAAACCACGAATGCTGTTCCACGCACCTGCAGCTGCCATCTGCTGGTCCACATACGAAGCCTCGAAGGCGTTCTTCCAAAGGTTCAATGCGAAAAGGAGGAAATAATTGGAGCATTCCTTCAAAGTGTGTGTATTTTTCTTGAAGTCAATGCACTTCTATACTGCGCCATACTTCCTCAGCTGACAGAAAGAGGCAGCAGCGCCTGGATGCAGTTGTTGTGCCGCAGAGCGATCCATGTGGAGTGATGCGCTGCGCATCGAAATCTGTCTAAAGAAGATCTGTCTGTACCTTGTATTTCATTTCAGCTAAGTTAATGTATTATTTTTCCCGGCCCGTGGTTGAGATAATAAGTACCAGAATAATTTTGCCCAAATTTGATCAGAATCGCTCAGCATATTGTCTGGCCTGCCTTGTGCCAGATTACTCATAAATTGCAATGTGGTTTTGCTTTGTTACGGCATGCTGATTTCTTCGTATAACATTTTCCATTTGTCTGCCTTCTGCAAGTTGGAAAGGATACATCTTGTAATGAACCCGCTTGCGTAGTTTAACCTGCGTATTCAGATGTAAGATCAGGTGGAAGTAAAACAAACTTTCAACCTACTGATAGTTTCTCTTATATAGCTAGCCCACAAAAGCACCGGTACCCTGGTACAGACCCATGTTCGATTCACGGCTGGTGCAATTTCCTTTTTTTTTTTGCATCTCGATGCGGACGCATAGAATGATAGAGATCAGCGTCTTTTCAACGCATTGGCTGTACGTGACAATGTAAACAATCCAGTGTTCAGTGTTCACATCCTGACATCCTTGTTCAGACAAGCATTTTTTCCTCTCATAATTTGCGTAGCCTTGCACAACATCGATCTTTCAACACAGAAACATATATGTAAGCACAGCTTCTCAAGCTGCAGTCTTTGATTTCCCCTCGTACCTCTCTTGTACTCTCTTATCTACTCCTAGAATAACAAAAAACTGTGTAAGTGTTGTACAGATTGAATTTGCATTTAGAATAACATTTAGAATAACAAGATTCATCTTCTCACAATTAATGAATAGACTATGTTTTGAATTCATAACTTTTATGATCAGATTTTACTTGAAATCTCAACTAGTACTACGCTACCAATGAACAACGCCTAAACGGAGCGTTATATGGTCATGCTCCATATCTGCTCATGAGCTTTCTACAGAATGCCCTGTTCTCGTGCACTGCGATCACACAGTTAAGCTCAAATAAGTGTGTTTTTTCTAGGTATTCTGCAGGCTAATACTTTTTCCTTATTTGGACAACAGAATACATTAAAGCTTTGTGCCAACCTTCTACTAGCGTAAATTAACATTTATACTACATAAACTAGGAAACCATGTGAGTAAGAGATCATAGTTTATTATCGCTAGACACGTAATGCGGCAAAAGAAGAGTTGGAGCATCTCGGTTTAACGAAAGCGCGTGTCAATGTAGTGGAAATAGTTAATCATCCAACGTTTTGATCAGCGTCCTTGGAAGGTGATCGTCCTTAAGCAGGAATGATCTACATGAGCCAATTGCACCTTCTCCTCGGATTGTCCTCAAACAGCAGTCGCGATAATGTCTCTATTGAGGTCTACACATTTGGGGATAGAATGTCGTGCACCAGTGTGTTAGCACCAACGTGCACAACAAGACATGTAAGAGGTGGTAGCTAGGGTTTCAGCAGATGTGTATTTGTTAGGATCTTGCCTCCTTTCCGATAGCCCAAGGCACTTTTTTTATATAAAGCCTCCGACTCGATCCATATCTAATATGAGTAGAGATCGTATCTTACTCAGAAAGTCTCTGATCAGATCCTTATCTGATACAAGTAGAGATTATATTTTATTTAGAATCTATTATCCAGATCCTTATCCAATTTTCTCACCGTTTTCTTGAGATATTTTCGTGTAATTGTAACGCACCTTAGTATCCATCCAAGCATTCCCGTGGCATTTACACATGGGGCCCACTTGTCAGTCTCACTTGGTGATGTGTCCTTCTCTCTTGACTTCTCTCTTCGCAAAGACTAGTATCCTCTATCGATTCATATCCGACAAAAACCAAAGGAGGAAAGTAGTCACCATTGTCTGCGAGCCATCGCCACCAAATAAGGCCTGTTCCAAACATGGTCATATTCCCCGCAGGAATTTGAGCTAATTCATATGAAATTTCTATAAAATTTATGTAAAATTTCTGCATTTTAAAAATAGGGTAAGAGGACATACCAGGTGAGGTTGACGAGAAAACAATTTGGGATATAATTTTTGTAGATGGTAACAGCCAATTTTCAAATACACATGCAATTTTAATTTCACATTGTTCAGAGCCCACAAGGTTAAGGCCCAAGACCAAAGAGGGCCATCTTCCCTTCCAATTGGGCCACAATGATAGACTGCGGACAGGCCCATTCTTCCACACCCATCGGCCCACACTCCCCAGAACTAGGGTTTTATAAGCGCTCTCTGCCGACCAACCCACGCCTCCTCCAAACCCTAGCGCCGGCGCGTCCACTTCCCTGCTCCCCCATCTCCTAGCGCTCAGGTAATTTCCCTATCCATCTCCCCTCCGCCTCCAATCCAACACCACAAATCGCGCCGCATTCTTTGCTTCACTTCCTCGTTCTTGTTGCTGATCTGCGTGTGTGTGCTCTCCGAATCGAATCTTGCGGCAGGGCCCCGCGAAAGGGAAGGAAGATGTACACCGCGAGGAAGAAGATCCAGAAGGACAAGGGCCTCGAGCCCTCCGAGTTCGAGGACTCCGTCGCGCAGGTGGGCGCCTCTCTCGCATCCTCTCCTCTCCCATGTCAGCGTCGTGCTGTTCTTGCGTTTCCTGTTTCTTAATTGGTCTGCACTTGGATGTGTAGAGGCGTGACGTGATTGTGATGGCTGCTGTCTTGTAGGCTTTCTTTGATCTGGAGAATGGCAACCAGGAGCTCAAGAGCGACCTCAAAGACCTGTACATCAACAATGCATTGTAAGTCGCCGCTTACTCCATCCTGAGTTTTCGGTTGAGGCTTTGGCTGCTTGCTCTTGTGAGCTTGCCCTTGTGGTAGTGATGCGTGACGATGCGGTGGTGGTTGTGTGTTTGCAGACAGATGGATGTTGCCGGGAACAGGAAGGCGGTGGTGATCCACGTGCCGTACCGTCTGCGCAAGGCCTTCAGGAAGATCCATGTCAGGCTCATCAGGGAGCTGGAGAAGAAGTTCAGTGGCAAGGTTAATTGCGCATGCTTTCTTTAGCTGCTGTTTTGCTTCGATTACATGCTAGTACGCAATCACCTAATCAATTTAGCAGTTTCTGAATGTTGGATGCGAAGCTGCACGCTGTAGTAGTGTAGTATGTGTTGTGCGTGCTTAAGTTCCTACTCAAATGATGAAAATATTGCCTTGTAGTGCTGAACGATTGGAAGGTACCCGCTGAGTATAATTGTCCATATTAGAAAGTGGATTACAATTTACAAAATTTACCACCACACTGCAACACTGTTTTGTGTATCAGTTGCATATAACCAGTTTCCAAGTGCAACATGATACATGCCATGATTGGAGTATGGAGATGGTTGTATATACTGATGCTTAAATTCTTAAAACATGTCTATGATGGAGTGATTAACATGCCTGGTCTATCATCTTCTATTACTTTGATAAGGAGTTAATGGCATCAAAATGAGGAAAGAAACTATTGAATAAACATTTTTTACTCAATATATTTTGTTAATTGCAAAGATCAAAATTTTACTTTTGGAAAAAGGTAGGAGCTTGTGTCCTGTTTTATTACCTGTTCCATTTGCACTTCAGCTAAAGTCTAACATTTGAAGTTTTGAGCTTCCTGCATGTTGAACTTGTCAACTTGTACGATAAACCTACATTCTTGGTGCCAGATCATGCGCTGTAGAAACCGTTGGCCAAAGTTTTGCTATGTTTCCGTATAACTGTAAAAGATTGTGTAAACTGTATAAGAGATTGTTCATAAAAAATAAAATAATTGAATTGATCACTTGTTTCACTGCACGCAGGACGTGGTCGTTGTTGCAACAAGAAGGATCGTGAGGCCACCCAAGAAGGGTTCGGCTGTTCAGCGCCCTCGCACCAGAACCCTGACTGCTGTTCATGATGGTATCTTGGAGGATGTTGTCTACCCAGCTGAGATTGTTGGGAAGCGTGTCAGGTATCGTTTGGATGGTGCTAAGGTCATCAAGGTAAATGCCACAACTTCCTATTATCTTATTGTCTTGATCATCATCTAAATATCCTATGAGCAATTTATTGAAGCATATACACATTGATCACTGCGTCTGTAGTGCTATACTTGTCATTGATATGATCTTTACGTTCGCAAGTACAAGCACTGATGAGGGCCCTGATTTTATTATCTCAGATGTTTCTTATCTTAGATGGAGTGAGATTAGGCAAACCAGTCCAGTAGCATTTGGCGCATAACGTTCAGTTTGATGGGCTAGCTAACTTAGTACTGACCTTTTGTTGTTATGTTCTTTCAGATTTTCTTGGACCCAAAGGAGCGCAACAACACCGAATACAAGCTGGAGACCTTCACTGCAGTCTACCGTAGGCTTTGTGGGAAAGACGTTGTCTTTGAGTACCCTGTGACCGAAACCGCTTGAAGACGCATGCCTTGGATATCTCCATTTTCACTTCTTTTGAATCCAGATGTTTTGGTTGAGGTCTCAATTAGTTAGCTCTCTTATGTATTCCAGAAACCATAGTTTTGATGCCAACTTGGTGATTTGGTATTTGCTACTTGGAGATGGCAATGGACGTGAACAATGTTAAAAGTTTTGAGCATAAATTATAGACCTGTGCTCGGTTAACTTGTTGCAATTTATTGTTTGTTGTGGAATGTGCTCAACATCTGTGCTAGGAAAACAATTCCTTATTACAGTGTTCGTGTTTATATGCTTGCTACTTCGCTAGTAACGAATCACTAGTGGGCAGCTTGTTTGCGCTGCCATCAGCCGTTATTTGCTACTTAAACCATTTCATTTAGATCTTTCATTGTCACCCAGTTGGTTGTTTCTGCTTTGGAGTCGGTCGTTTTAAGGGATAATTGATCATTTGTTCCGAAGTTAAGAGAGTTGTTGATAAAATATCTTCTATTACATGGTAATGGACCTTTTGCCTTAAACTTTATGTGCGAATTGATTATTTGCTTCGTTTTAACTTTTATCGTTGAATGATATCTTAAATCCAAGAGGAAATGATCATCCCGCCCTTAGGCTAGTGCTTTGTAGCTTGGTTGAGCTGCCGAACCTGATTGAGCCACACTATCCTTCTCGCTCTCCCCCCCCCCCTCCTTCTCGATGACTGAGCAACCCATGTGGTGTAGCTTAATCCGTTTTGTCGAAAATAACATCCCTTTTCTTAATCCGTTTGTCTCTTTCTTTGTAGTTTCCTTTTCTTGTTTGTTTTGAATGTTTTAGTCAATTCACGAAACCATAGGTTGTTTTGTAGATCTGAATTACGTTTCAGGGATTAAAAGCAGCATGCGCAAATGGACCCCGAGGGGTAAGTAGGTTGTTTCATAGATTTGAATTACGTTTCAGGGACTAAAAGCAGCATGCGCAAAAGGACCCCGAGGGGTAAGTAAATTCCTCTCTATTGTATGTTTTATTGGTTGGTTTTGTGTTTTAACACAGGTAGAACGAATAGAGTAGTATGACTCTTAACTCAATTTTTCTCACTCTCGATTAGGGTTGATCCAGGCATTTACAGTAGCTGTTAGAGTTTCGCTATACATTGCGTGGTTTGATGACGAAAGCCAGTGTGTAGTTGATCGTCAAGATCTGGAATTGGTTGTTAGTGGTGGGTGCACATTGGATATGCTACTAAAACAGTTGTGTCAAAGGACAATTTTGGGGCCATACTAAGAAACCAACAAACCTTGTCTTTTGTTTATCAGTTGATATGCTCATTGTAACTAAATGAGCTTATTTTAGCAGACAGTTGGCAATAGCAATGGTTGATAGAGCATCCCAATCTAGCTTACGACCACCACATCTAAGACCTACTAAGAAGATGTCTCCAAAGAAGAAGACCCCATGTTTATGAGGGTTTCTTATGAATCTTTTGTGCTTTTGCAAACAAAGTTTCTGAAACTGTGAGACTTTGTAATGTGGTTCTGTGAGATATGACTATGAGTTATGAACTCACTGTACTATCTATCTGTGAGATTATTTGCATATTTGAAACTCATTAATTTGTGAGATGAACATGATGCTATGTTAGATGGTTTTCAGTTTGTGTGAATGTTGTCTTCAATCTAATACATATCAGCTTGTGTTTAGATCATATCTCATATTGCTCGACACAAAGTAAATATTGTCAATTTTAAGTTCTCAACACCAAGTACAAAACAAGTCATGATTCAAAACATTGCAATCACTTAACTAGTATTCATTACAAGTTATTTTGTCACATAGGCTGCTAATTAACTAGCATCACCATCGTAAGTAGGACAACAGAACAACAATCATTGCATTCCCAAGCGTATGGAACTCTACAAATTTGACGACCTTGTTCGTCTTGCCTGCTAACTCAGAGCCTAAGGCTTTCAACATAGCCATTTCAGCATGGAGCTTGTTCATCTTGCAATTCATCTCACAGCAGAAGGACTTCAATCCAACCATTTCAGCATGCATGGAACTGTTACATTTATGGATGTGTTGTAAGTGTAAAAAACCAAACACGTTAGAGGGGGCAGACGTTGGTTGTGCTACGGGTTGGTGTTCATGGTGGCAAGAATGACACGAAGATTTATACAGGTTTGGGGGTCTGAGAGGGCTGCCTTACTGTGGTGGCCTTCGGAGGGTTTCGATGGCTCCTCCCGAGGGACACCAATTTGAATGGCACTTTGTATTTATTGTGAACTTGAGTTACAAATGAGAGATACATATGATATTTATAGGCTGTAGGGTCAGTACAAATGACTAAAATACCCCTTGGGGATAGCTAGCCTACAAATACAAATGAGGGGTATAATTGTCCTTTATGAGAATAATTGCATTTCTTGGTTGTATGTAGATGTCTTATGTGGAGCGGGGGGCCCGTTAGGAGAATGGGTGAATTATTCCTCCAACACTAGCCCCCTACCCCTTGGCGCTAGGGGAGCATCTGAAGGGGGTAATTTTGAGTTACTGCACTTGTGGTGCCAATGTTGATTGTTTGCTGAGACTTTGATAGGGCTCAAAATGCGGCCGAAGGCCTTGCTGAGGTGCTGTGTCGGAAGCCATGGCTAGGGCATCGCCAGAAGATGGTGCTAGGGCGCTGGCGTCGTAGGCCTGTGCTGGGGCACTGGAGGCCATTGAAGGAGTATCAAAGTCAAAAGCCTTCGCCAGCGTCAACGTCGGCGTCGAAGGCCGGTGCCAATGTGGGCGAGCAACCTTGTCGTGTGCAACCATTGGCCATAGATCTGAAATCCTTCGGTCTTCAAAGATGTATTAAGGACTTTGACGGAAAAGTTAACTGGTCTCCTCAAAATGTTAGATCGACCCTCCACCTTTTTTTTGGAGCCTTGCAAGTGGCTAGCCAGCCATTTTATCCTTACGGGTCGACCGGCCAGTTTGACCACCCAACTTGCTAGGGTAAGAGTGTTCTTGTGGCTATGCAAGACGGCGATCGAGGGCCAACGTCTGAAGCCTACCATTGCAGCCTTCGACTACTTCTTCCACTTCCAGTGGTCAAATGGGAAGTTCGGACCACTGGACACGCTGACCTTGACCGCTCAACGCCAGGGCCAGAATCTAGTTCATGCAACTAGGTACAACTAGAGTCGCCCTGGGAAGAAGTGGTTTTACTTGAAGGTGGAGGGCTTTCCATACACTGGCAGCCAGCCCAGACTCACTCAAGACAGTTATCCTAAGATCCCTCATCTCTTAGATGCTGACTGGGAGTTCATTCGTGTTGCGTCCAAGATCCACAAGTGGAGCGGGGTTGGAGACCTGATTGAGGAGATGACCCTTGTAAACATCAGCCCCCTGGTTGATAAGAAGCATGACTACATCACGGTCTCCAAAAGCATAGGTGAGCGTGACCTGGCTAGTTCGCATCAGATTGTCCCAAAGTCCATGAGTTGGCACCTTTATTTAACTTTGTGCAGCGCACTCTCCCAAGGTGGCAATCGAGGAGGCCAACTGGATCCTCGGAGAGATGACTATCATCGAGTACGAGGCTTTTGAGGAGGCTAGCATTTCCAGTAGCCGGGGGGCCAACATCCTAAAACTGACGATGCCCCTTGGGGCAAGCCTGTTCCTAATCCATCAAAGAGGAAGAACGCGAAGGCATTGGCCTCGAGGGCACTTCCAGGCCCCTTCCTTCGAAGACCCAACCGAGGGCAAAACCCCTTGCTAAGGGGCGAGGCCCCCTCCCTCAGGCGGCTTTTGACCCCCCGCTAAGCATCCTTCGCACTCTGCCACCTCGGGGCTCGCTTCACACAAGGGGAAGCCTCAGGATCCCAAGATGCTTCAGAGGTTGCCTCCACAGAAGAGGAAAAGCAAGCCTCTGACTGCTATCCACTTCCTACCACATTGCTGAGCCTAGGAGCAGAGTTGGCATGGGTGTTCTCTGAGTCATGGGACTTCTCACACCACGTCCTCTTCCTCGCGCTCTAGCTCCACGTCCCTCGCAGGCTCCGGCTCCATGATATCCTTTGTTCATGTAGTGGAGGAGCAGCTGGAGGAGGGGGGTTTGGACTCAACCCCTCGTAGCGGCCAAGGGCACCCAACACTCAGTGCTGTGACATTTTTTACTCTCTTTAGCGATGAAGGTAAACAGAGCTTCTCGTCCTTTTTAGGTGTCTTTGGCTATTTGTTGCCTCTTGCTTAATATTTTCTGTTAGTGCTAGGTGTTGTAGAGGCGAGAGCACATACTGATGACACCTGGATGGCGATGCTCAAGTCTTAGGATCTGAGAGGCAAGAGGGCCCCTCCTAGCATCGAGGCCAGCGAGCAGGGGGCTCATGGTGAGGCCACGAGCTACTCCTCCAGCGAGCTGCCCTCCTACATCGTTCCACTCATCAATGATGATGATGCAGTATCCCAAATTCGTCGCCTCATCGAGGGTCATTTCAACAAGTATATGTCCCGCTTCCGTGACATGCGAGATGTTAGGGAGTTGTCCCAGATCCTCAAGGATCGATTGGGCATCGCAGTAAACCTTTACTTCCAGGTACCTCTATGGTCGCTACTCTCCTTTGCCCAGTATCCTATGCCTTGTAATACTGGTATTCTATATGCTTTCCACAGACCACTTCTATCTTCAACATCATAAGTGCTGAAGCCCCCCGGATCATAGAAGAGATATTCCAAAAGGCTGTGGTTGAGGCTCAACAGAAGGCCTCACAGTTGAAGGATGATCAACTGAGAGTCGCAGAGAAGAAACTGAAGATTGCCGAGGAAGCTGAGAGCCACCGAGGAGAAGGACAAGGTCATTCGTCAGGTGAACGTGAGCTTGTAGGAGGACATGACCAAGTCCTGGTAGCGACTGAACTACTTCTTCAGACTCCACGACATCACCTTGGCTATGTAGAGGTCCTTGGAGAGCCTGGGGGCTAAGGTTGCCCCTGTCCTATTGGGGATGATGAAGCCAGAGGTGTGGGTTCCCCTCCTTGAGGAGCGAGTCAGCATACTTACCAGAGCTACCAAGGACCAGAGTCAGTCCTTCGCCACCGTAGCTTTGACCATCGGGGAGGCGGTGCACGAGGGCTTTCGTAGCCTTTTCACTGCCGAGGTGAAGAAGGCATCCTTAGACAAGCGAGCAATGCTAAGACCCCTCGCGACGGAGTTCATCAAGAGCGTTGCTTCATCCATGGCTTCAAGAATTTCTATGTCTTCACCGGTAGACAACGAGTGTGATGCCCCAGCCAATGTATGACTTCTGTCGCTATGTTATGTTTGGTAGAGATCCTATAGTGAATTAGGTAGACTCTCTTAGGATCCTTTTTTTGGTAGATGAGACATGCCTGAGAGCTCATCTTACATCCAATGCGAGAGCATGGTTGTGTTTCTATCTTATTTATTATGAAAATAATAGGATGATGTTATGCTTCATTTAGGGAGTGTTTATGAGGGCGATTGGCATCAAATATAACTGATGTGCGCAAAGGGCCGAGCACCCAGGTTTAGTAGTGGGTACAATTGCCAAGGGACGCTTGGTCAAGGTTGTAAGTACCCCTTAAAAGGGTCAAGGGCCTTGTTTGCCAGTCCCCTGATAGCCTAAATGTAATTAGGGTATGTTTTCGTGCCCACTGAGAGGGGATGTCTCTCAAGACCTGTTAAGGTTTATAGCTTATGTAACCATCTTGTTCATAGAGAAATAGTCTCGAGGGGGATGCAAATGTGTTAGGTACGATTGACCCTTTGCCTGCGTCAGAGTGAGTCGATGGGTGACCCGGAGGTCATTTGGCATATGGCCTGGAGGCTAAAGAGGGTGTAATCCTTTGCACATCTATAGACTCGGGTGCTAAGCCTAAGCTGTCGCTTGCACCCTAGGTCCAGCAGGGTGCAAGCTGCCATCGCGGAGGCAACGGGTAAGCCGATTTAGTCTTTTATTGAGGGAGATCACAGAGGCCATACGCCCTGGTCACCACGGAGGTGATACCCTTTAAATGGATGGGTTGTGAGGACTAGCGAGACTTGTAGGACATGGTTGTCTCCTAACAGCAGCGTGTTAGGAGCATATCCTTGGAGTTAGTCACGACCATGCTAGTGAGATGGTTCCTTAAAATGGTGTAACCCTCTAACAATAGCGTGTTAGAGGGCTGCCGCCTAACAACAGCATGCTAGGAGGTAAACCTTTCAATCATCGATGATCATATAGTTAGGAAGACATTCACAAAGCAGACATGTCCCTTAACAACAACGTGTTAAAGGGCGACCCCTAAGTCATGTCACAGTTGCACAAGTGGAGCAAACATGTGAAAATCTCATGCCTTTATTGCATTGAGCGAGATGGTGTTTACATCTCAGTAGGTGCCGCTTGAGTTCATACAACAAAGTTTTCAAGTGTAAAACTTATGGAGCTTGTTCGCATTACATGCATGCTTCAATAGCTTGTCTTCCATGGTAGCAAGTCCGTAGGCACCCGATCCCAGGATGGAGGAGATGTGGTACGGGCCTTTCCATTTGGGGTGAAGCTTTCCCTAAGCTATGGGGTCAGTGAACTTTTTGATTATAAGGTCACCGAGGAGGAAACCACATTCCTTCACTCTATTATTGTAGAATCAGACGGCATCCCGTTCGTAAGTGGCGTGCTTAAGGAGAGCTTGATCATGGATTTCCTCAATAAAATCCACCTCAACATTGTGGTTGTCCTTGTTTTAAGCGAAGTCAGTAGATAGGGGCCTTGAGAGCATTTCCACTTGGAGGGAGCTTGGCCATTAATATCAGCAAAGAGAACCGCTTCTACCCCATACATGAGCAAGATTGGAGTCCTCTCAGTGGAACGGCTAGGAGTCATGCACAATTCCCATAGGACATTGAGGAGCTCCTCCGTAGGATAGGTGCCGGTCTGGAAGAGGCAGCACCGGGAGGCTGAGGGCTATCGCAACCCGCCAGTCCGTGATTGCTAGAGGCTGGATCCAAGATTGCCGAGAGCGGCGTCGGCAGGCAAGGCAAAAGGCGGGCCGAAGACGGCCGGATTTGTTAGAGCTGGCAGTAAAAAGGCATGGCTTCGTCGCAGCTATCAGTGGGGAAGAGTGAGGTAGCACCAGATCTGAGGCAGTGGTGGCAGCCTGGAGCGTCGAGGTTAGTAGTGGAGACAAATGGAGATGGCTGGATCTGGGCTTAGCAGGCGACGACTGTTGAAGACGCAATGAGACGACCGGGATCCGGGTGATGGAGAGGCGAAACAACCCGGATCTGAGCGATGTCGAGGAGGCCAGATCCACTATGCGTCCGCCACCAACGAAGAGCATCTCAGATAAGATGCACGAGCAGACGGTCCAAGCGACAACGTGAGAGGAGGCGGAGGACCAACGGGATCCGGTGAGGTAGAGAGGCTCGAGTAGCGGAGGGATCTGGAATGAGATCCAGTGGCTGGGACAGCGTTGGAGAGGCCAGAAGGAGCTGGCTGTGGCCGGGAGACAAGGCTCTAGATAGGCATCTGCCTGATGGTCGCTACCCCTAGGAGCGGAAATCAATCCTCACAGGGGCAGCACAGCGGAAGACCTAATTGACAGCTAGAGTTTTAACCTTAGCTCTAATATCATGTTAGATCTATAGATGAATAGAGAAATCACACATGTACTACACAACCCAATGTGCAATATATAATACAAGACTCAAGAGACATAATTAAACCCTAGAAACTTGAAAAAGACACAAATACCCTCTTTATACCAACAATTCTTGTTTTCAACCCTTCCGACTCACATTAAAATGTCTCATATGCTTCCTTCAACTTGAAAGTCTTTTCAAGAAATTCTGGAATAGCATCTTCAGAGCAACTAGTGTCAACATGAAGGACCTCCAATGTCGACGAGGTAATCTTGGTACTTGTCCAACCACATAAAAAAATGCAACCATTTGACACCTAAACAACACAACAAAGTTCTAAATTAGTAGAACTGAACCCATCTCACCCAAATTTATCTACATACACACAAACCCTAAAACCTAACCCTAATCCACATGCTATCCTACCATGGTCAGCGGCAATAAAATAGATCCAACCGAGCGGAGTTCACAAATGATTAGAAGACTTATGTTGACTTGATTCCTGAGTGCACTTCACAAATATCTTGCCTGGGCTGCTCTTCGTCTTCGATTTGAGCTCCACCAGCTTCTCCAGACCGCACCGAGGGCACACCAAGAGGGCTAACCCGCTCTTGCCATGGCCCAGCAAGGCCACTACATCCCTACCAGCCCGTACGAAACAGCTATCGTCGGACATGGCCACTGCGTCACCTCCTCGGTTGCCAGGGTCAAGAGAGGAATGGGGAGGGAGAGAGCGAGATGGAGAGAGTGGCTCAACCAGGTTCAGTGTCAAGGCCCGACTGAGCTATATAGCGCTGGTCTAAGGGCAAGGTGGTCATTTCCTCTTGGATTTAAGATCACATTCAACGAAAAATATTAAAAAATCAAAAATGGGCAAATGATCAATTGACGTATGAAGTTTAGGGCAAATGGTCTGTTATCATGTAATAGAAGGTATTTTACCAATGGCTCTCCAACTTTAGGGCGAACCATGAATTATCCCTTGTGTTAACCGGACACTGTCAAATTTGGGTATCTATCCTTTGTTGTCAATTACCCGACCGTTCATGTAAACATAATGTATCGATGCCCATTGACCAATTGACGGTGATGGAGAGTGTAGGCATGTCCAGCTTTGCGTGTGTTCGATCTGATGGTTCTAATCTAATTTGCACCTCATTGCATGGAACCACTACCAACCCTAAATCAAATATTGCGAAGAGCGCATGCTCGTTCAGATGATATAGATTCATAGTGACTAAACATGAGCTTACAAGTGTTCATCACACAACAAGGTCAAAACTGAACCACGGGAGATAAATAAATACACAGCCGAATAATCTCCATACTCTAGCATTGAAACTTCATTCTACAATGGTCGATATCAGTTCCTCGCAAATGAGAGGGCAGTTGGCAATCGCCAAAATCCCACTAATGCTGTATAAGTTGGTATCATCAGGAGTACTGCTTAAGTCTAAGCAGACCCCTAACCTTATTATCTAAACCCTGCAAGTCTTTGACACTGTCATCTCAAGCGCCAATATTCTCAATGGTGGCACCTTTGTTGATCCTTTTGATTATTCCTGCTATAACCTGGTTGTGCCAGAACGGTACAAAAACATTATTAACAATATTATCTGTGTGAAGAATATTGTGAGCTGCTTCTATTAATATCCCTACTAAACATTAGATGAGTAACAAGTCAGAAATTGTCAATAAATCTCTTACCTTTCCAGGTCCGAGTTCATAGCTTTTATCAAGCCCTTTACCCATAAGAGTCTTCACAGTAATCTCCCACTGAACAGGAGAGGTTACCTGTTTCTCCAGTAGGTCAGCCACACAGGTCATTGTACCCTAGAAAGTTGCAATATAAATTCAAGTTTGGTGTAGATCAAATACCTGCCGTGACAAAATCTTCTTGATTGTGTCAGGATCTGAGTGGGGCTGTGCGTCAACATTGGAGATGACCGGGATTCTTGGTGTTCTAATCTCTGTATCAGCCAATGCAGATTCCAATCTTGAAACAGCAGGTTGCATGAAGCTTGTATGGAAAGCACCAGCAACAGCTAGGCGAACCTGGCAAGATAATAGTCAACTTAATATGTACAATTTTTCATGATGCAACAAGGAAATCGCTTTTCCCTGAAACCCCCTAGATAAGACTGCAACAAGGCAATCACTTTTCCATGATAGCCTTGCAAATAAGACAGAATGTTACACCTATCAAGTTATGTGTTTGTGAAAATCCTTTTAAAATGCGTGCAGTTATACTTTCTTAGCTGTTATCACTAAAACAAACAAACAAAAATTATTTAAATTGACCATGTGAAAATGAAACCATTAGATTTGTCATCTAATGTACTATCGTAATATAATATCTTCATAATTTTTTGCTAACATATTAATACGAAAATTTATGGCCAATGTTACATATCAGAGACTATGCCAATGTCCAAAACGGCATATGCTTTTGAACAGAGGGAGCAGTGTTCAGTAGAATACCTTAAGAAGTTCCAAAACTACTTCAAATTATGATAGCCAGATTACATATTTCACGGTAGGTATCACAAATATTTACATACATAAGCCTCCGTCAAATATACATATATGGGAACACTAACCGTCATTCTGGCCTTAAAGGACTTTGCTTTGGCTTCAACTGCTTCAATACCCTTCACACCACCAGAAACTGCATAGTTCCCCTGCAATAAAATGTTACTACGTTGAAACCTAGCAAGACCCAGTAAGGAATTAATAGCATCAGATGAACGACTTACAGGACACAGAAAATTTGCTATTTGTACTCTTTCCTTTTCATCTACTTCCCCGTTAGCAGCATCACATAGTTGTTGCACCTTTTCTGAATCTAGACCAATCACACTAACCATCGCACTATTGGCAGCATCTGAAGCATCCTACACAGATATTGAACATTACAATCAATTTTGAAAGTCAAAAAGTCAAAGTAGTTATATCTCATAGTGCTTGCGGACACTAACCTGCATGGCTTCTCCTCTAAGCTTGACAAGCTTCAGACCATCCTCAAAGCTGCATGTTGAAAACTATGTGTAAGTATGCATACTTGGCACACTGCAAAATACAAAGCCATGATGCTATAAATTTGAACTTCCTGTTACAGGTATAACAGATTCAAGATGATGTTCACCAAAAGATCAAATTTAACCTATATTCTGTGTTCACTCCATGATGGACAGGAATTCATGCACTTATTTCTTGAAACAAACGAATGCATGATTTTAGTAACAGAATAAGGGAAACTGTAAGACCATGTGAATACCTAAAGGCACCAGCAAATGCAAGTGCAGTATATTCTCCCAAGCTGAGACCACATGTGACATCTACAGAGTTAATTACATCTTGGCCTCCATCACGTGCACGTAGTAGTTCTACAGCTGCAAGGCTGGTAACATATATAGCTGGCTGCAAAACGGTTTTGTTTGGTAAGCAGAATACAATTCAACGGACAAGAGCAAACATATCATCCTTTGGCACTCAAATGTATATGCAGCATAGCTGAGTGAAAAAAAAAACTGCCAAACTATTTTCTGGACTACATTTCTAGCAGCATTGCAAGCCTCAACGAACAAATGTTCGTATAAACAGAACTTAGCTAGCAGTGGCATTGTTTTTTTGGTTAACCAGATTCAGGACTTACAAGTTATTCATGGTTGGATGCTATACAGCTCTATATGATAGGACTAACAAAACATGTTTCAATAGCATGACATTAGTAGTAGTGAAGGGCAGATGCTTGAAATAATACATTTGCATCGGTAAGAAAGTGAATGATCTACCCGTGGGAGCAATGAATCCGAAATCCACAAACCTGACTGATTACTGTTGAGTCAAGCTTTTCTTTTGGTCCATTGGTGCACAGATCCAACAAGTCATAGCTACATTTAGCACAACAACATTTGCATGAGCGCTATATAGTCTTTGGAAGCAGTCTGAACACTCATTAAATTTAAGAACAAGTACTGCAAATGAGAGCAAACGGATAAAAATTATAAGAGGTTTGGAGATACCCAAGTATATCATTAGCCTTATCAAATAGTTTGGCAGCTGCTGGAATATTCTGAGCTTCTGCGCCCATTCCAACAGTCTGGGCACCCTGAGAAGAGAAGAAAGCATGAACAGACCGAAGTAATGAAGTAGACACGCTGCAAATGTATTTAACCTGAAATTATGCATGTGGCAGCATGCAAATTGCACCAGCACTGATGCACCTAATAAATCAAAGAACCTCCTATGACAAGTTGACAACCTAACGATCGCATATGGAGTACTAATGTTTCAAGGCCAAATTTTCATGTACGTCAACTGAAGCGGTGAAAAGTCTTACTTTTTTTACAGCTGACCCAGCTACAACCGCAGTAACAGACTACGCACTTACTATTACCTCCTCGGATTCCTCCATATTTGGTGTTCCTGCTAGATTATATACTAAGATTGATGCTAGTTACTTCGCCGTTCAAACACCCTCGCATGAATCGTTGTATAATGATCACCATTCCAATAATTTAGTTACAATTCCAGCTAGTAGAGTCCTGTACGTTTACCAGATACGCCCTAGGCCAATCCACAAGCGGGTGTACACAGCCCACGAGCTAGAAGAGGTCTCCTTTGGCTCGTACCTGGCCGGGGAAGAGGAACGCGGCGGTGGGCTTGTAGTCGGCGAAGAGCGCATCGGCGCCCACCGCCACCTCCGACCCAAGGGACACCCTGGACGAAACCCTAGATCTGGACGGCACCCTTACGGACGCCAGCGCCGCCCTCCGCGCGGGCGTGGCGGCGAGCGGGGCCGGCGTGGAAGGCCTCAGGAAGGCTAGCGTGGAGGCCATTGGGGATACCGAGCGGTGGAGGAGGCGGCGGCAAGGCGGGAGGCGAGAGGGGGAGAGGAGCATGCAACTGCAACTGCGAGCTTTGTAGATGGGGAGGATGGCTGGCGAGTAGCGAGGCGGCGGCGGAGCTCACGAGGTGGAGGTGGGGAGGAGGGGGAGAGCGACACGCGAGCATGACGGAGGCCTATTGGGTCGTGTGGCTGTGTGGCCCTCTCAGAAAGGCAGTAGAATGGGCCGCCTGTTAATGATAGTTTCCTGCGCTGTTGGGCTGGGCCCGAGGTGGCATGTCAATTGGAAGGCCAATCCGAAGCACATTTTGTACTAACAGCTCTCTTCTTGTTTTACAATGGACTTGTTGATCGCCTAAGCTTGATGATTGCATATACCATTCCAATTTTAGCCCCCTACAAATTAAAATATGTACATGCTTGAACAAAAGTGACGAAAGTGAGACGCTGTCAAAAAAAAAGAAGAAGAAGAAAGGAAAAAACAGATGCATGCGAGCGTATCCGTCCACCCATCGCGCGGTTCGGGCATGCATGTGATCCGCCGGTGATAGTACGGTGCAAGCAACCTTTTGGTCCGCGGCAAACGCAACTTGCCCACCAGGGGGATAGATAGCTACCATTTACATCCAGTTTGCAGAAAAGGAGCGGTCGAAAAGAAAGGAGGGGAAAGGCTCGGTACTGACGCTTTTGGCCTTTGGAGTAGGTACTGCTACTATACTACCCGTACTATTTACAAGCAGTTGCTTGCCCTCTGCTTTCAGTTTGGCATGCAGCAAGTGGTGTGCTCTCCCTCCAGCGAGGCCTTTCTTATTTGTGCAGTCCAAGTTGCATGCAGATGTTGAGTTGATGCAGCCACCCACGACATCTCTAGCTACTTTCTGGATTTCCCCATTACTCCGTACTCCATATTTAGCTAGTCACTGCGAGAATGTGCAAGATCTACATGTAACTCATACAAAACAAAACATACATTGCAGCTGTATGATCTGACCGTCGCACATAAAACCCTTTCTAGAATGGTTTCGATGCTTGGTTAGAAGAAAATCCCGCAATTAAAGGTGATATGTGCATATTTGTTCCGTGCAATTTTCCAGAAGAGGATCGAAGCACTCCCCGAGGTTTTTAAGGTATATTAATTTAATTGATGAATTTTGTAACACCTCCGTTTCGGTGATGCGATCTTATCAGCATCTCGCAATGCCAGACTGCTCAATCATGCTGAGGTATTTGTATTTGAGTGCACATCATTGCAAACACATACTTAAAAGGGGTACAAACCAATTTTATTACAATATAGAGGCTTAAACAGCCAAGTCTTGCAGTGGGCGACGGCCCTTACAATACATAAAACCAAAAGGTGACACAGGCAAGTCTGAGCGAAGAACAACCTCTAAAACCAAACGTCAACTTCGTCGAAAGCACCTCCGTCGTCTTCGTCTTCTTCAAAAACCTCAATTTCTTGCGGATCGATTTCTGTTTATGTTGTTTAGCAAGTATGAGTACAACCACCGTACTCAACAAGTCGCACGAAAATATACTGAATAATTACATGCAGGGGATTTCAATGGGCATGAAATAATAGTTCCATTATTTTATGTGGATGCAGTTTTGCCTTCATAAAACGTTTTAAGTTTAAAACGAAACAAATAAAAACTTCTTAATAACTTGGGTTATAAACTTGAGCATTAACTTTTCCATATTACCAAAATCATTCCAAATCTACTTATGCTTCATTTATGGGTTCACCCAAATAAACATAGCTTCGTTATCCGGAAGCACGGCGTATTCGAACACTATTTGCATGTCACTCTGCAGAGCTGCTCAGCTTTACCCACAAGATTTCTTAATCCTCATGACTGAATCAAGAAAACAAAGATTTTTGCCTACCCAGTTCTATTTATAGCCTTTACCCGATAGATTAGGCACCAACATAAACCCGGGGATCTGACTGACCAACATCAGAAAGAGGAACCCGTTTTGTGAGGATCTATCATTGTAGCCCAATTGTACCATCCACTTTTCTTTTCTTTTACTAGTAAAGGTTCAACTGAACTGAGTGGCTACTAATCCAGGTTTGACGAATCAACGCTTGTGGTTGAGCGGGTACTATGTTCTTTATTAGGCATAAAAGTCTTATCCTTGCATTCTTACCGAGGCAACCCCGCTAGCATCTCCTGATAAGGTCAAGGGACCCGGCCAATTAATGGCTTCCCGTGACTACTCCTTATCCTCCACATTTATTTTACAAATGCTACCGACAAGCGTCGGATTACTTAACAGTATAAAACATGATTTCCTATACTACCATGTGGTACAAGTAGTTCTATATTTTATGTACTAGGGTTTGTCAAATGAGCATGGCTAACAAAGTGAGAGTTGGTTTCTTTATCAGTGGTAGGTTATAACTAAAACATGATATTCTAAATATAATTATACATAAAATAACAATGTAAAAGTAATGTAATAAAATATTGCGTATTTAATAATTAATGGACATAGGTTCAATATGATCAAGAATAATGCGACTTGCCTTGCGACTTGGGGATTTCGACTAACTCGTACTCTGGTAGATCTTGAGCTGGGACTGGAACCTCCTCCTCCTGCGTCAGTGGGTCGGCGGCGTCGGGTACTAGCGCAAAAATAAATAAAGTTAGGCCCGCTTTCGAAGGAATGAAATTGGACTGGAAAAACGAAAATAAAATCGGACAAAAACTTAAAATAAGGGTTTTGGGTTAACAGGGGTTTGGTATGGGGAAACGGATCTCGAAAATGGGTTCAGTGGTTCGAAACGGTTCAAATGAGTATAAACTCACTTTTTGGGTTTCGGATTTTTGGAGTGAACAGTAACGGGTCGGGTACACTGTTCATCGTGGGCGGGAACTGTTGTCTCGTGGGTTAACTACAGTGTTTCGTGGCCTAGCCCACGTCAGCCGCTCGACCCGGTCTCCTTACGCACGCGCACGCACGCGGTTGTGGGCTGAGGCGCTCGGGTCGGCCCGGTGGGGGTTTTGCGCGGAGCGGCGGCCGCCCGATCGCGATCAAACGGTTGGGCGCGCTACGGCTTCGTGGCCGATGGATGGTTTGGGGCGTGGAGGGCTACGATTGAGCTGCGTCCTCGTCTTCTTCCTCGGGTCAGCCGGTTCGGGCCAAGGACAGGGGAGAGAAGCGACGGCGATCGGTGGCGCTACGGGTTTTTGCGACGCAATCTAAGGATGGGAACGGGTTGTGGGAGGCACCAGGGTTCCATTTTTGGGCTTGGTGTCGGCTACAACTTAGGCAATCGTCGGCGGCGGTGCCATGAGTGCTCTTGGGTGCCTACAGGCATGGGAACAACCTAGGGACTTTCGGGAAGAACGTATAGGCCGGTTTGAGCTGCCCACGGTGGCCACTAATGGCCGCGCGGCGGCGCTCGCGGACAGGGCAGTAGGGGCGATGGGAGCTCGAGATAGTGCTTCGGGGAGGTTCCTAAAGGCCTAGTGATGCTACTCACGAGAGGAATCGAACTCTAATTAACTAGATCAAAGGATTGAGGATTTGAACATACCTCGGGCTCTTTCGGGTTTCTCGGCTATGGAGAGGGTCTCAAGGCAATTGGGCGTGGTTAATGCCTGCCGGTGGTGTGTGCTTTAGGATGGAGGGGGCTCCAGGGTTTAAATAGCCGCGCTAAGGCAGTTCGAGCTTGTCCTGGCTCCGATGGCTTGCGGGAGGGGCTGGCTGGCAGGGGCGAGTTATGAGCGGTGTCATAGGGGATTTGGCGGCAGTCAAAAGTGTCAGAGGGGTTGAGTCGGCTGTGAGAGAGGCCGTCGGCTTGGAAGGGAAGAATCGGGTGGCGACGGCCGATTTCGGCTGGGCGGCGCGACGCCTGGCTGGGGAGGGAGTCTAGGGTGGTCAGGGGAGGGGTACAGCTATTTGACTCAAGCACACAGGTGTGGCAGCGACTGGAAGGCGCGAGAGGGCGCGGGAGGACGCGAGCGACCGAAAAATCAGCAGCGGCGTCGGATTTTCGGACAGCTACAGTAACCGCGCTAGGGCAGCTAATTGGGGGCGGTTCAAGTATGATCTTGGGCTGGTTTTGGTTGGACTGGGCTCGCAACAGGGCTGGGGAGGGTCAAGAATTGGATTGGGCTGGAAAGAAGCAAAAACTAAGGAAAATTTGATTTTCAAATTTGATCCTACAAATTTCACTCACAGGTTTCTAGTACTCAGGCCTCAAGCCTGAAGGCCCCTTGGAATTTAGTACTGCCGCCTGGCCAGCTACGGCCGAGATACAGAAATAATTCAAAGAAGGTTCTAAGGAAAAGGCAACACATAAGATAAGAGAAAGATGAAAAGGGCAAAGGCTACCGATCGAAGGAGATTTGTTAATTTGGAACTAGCCATCATCAGATTTGTCAGTCGCATCACACGATAATTTACTTTACTACTCCCTCCGGTAAAAAAAATCACAAAAAAGTAATGTATTAGATATCAATACGGTATCTACAACGCAACTTAGACTATTAATCTCTATTGCAATATCCCTCCCCCGTTCTTTTTACTTGATGTTTTTAATTTTTTTATAGTCTTCGATATACACCTTTAATTACTACTTTTATAACTTTACACTAAGATATACTATTAAAATTATAATATTATAATGGTATTTTTAATGATAAATCTAATGATATAATTTTTGTATAGGTAATCTAGATAGTTTTAAATCTACTAATGGTCAAACTTTACAAGATTTGATGGCACAGATTATAAGAAGTTAAGTAAAAAAAGAACAGAGGGAGTATCTATAAAACTTAATAAAATTATGATAATATGAAAGTACTTTATACGAATATCCCAAGCTTTAACATATTCTCTATAATTACTATCAATTCTACATTCCATTCTACTATTGATAAGGTGAATTTGTTCTTAACTATCTCTAGTTTGAATAAGGATGAGTTGCTACTTAAAAGTTATGGTTGTGATTGTAGAATTGATGGTAACGTCCAGTAGGAGGTGAGAGAGGAAGGGCACCACAAAGATATGCGTGAAGTACACACAATGCAAGGAGGCACTCATGCAGCAAAGAGGATCATGCGGCGCTGGTTCATGCGTTCACACGGGGAGCGGGAGAGAATAGGCCAAGCGAGCGCATGTATGAAAAAAGAGGAAGGAAAGCGGAAGGAAAATAATAGAGGCCCAAGAATCCAAAAGCCTAAGTTTTGGATAACATTTTTAAGCCTAATTTGGATTCATATCAAGCCATTCAGATTCAACTTAAAAATCAATTCAGACTCAGTTCAAAACACTCAATAGGCCTACAATAAAAAGTCTATAACTTTTACAAACGAAGTCCGATTTGAGTGCTCTTGTACTTGTTAGAAATCTTATTCAGAAGCCCATACAATGGATAAGACCCTAGCTTTAGAAACATCACGGATCGTCCGTTATCTCCAAAACAAAGTGGCGGTCAAAAAAATTATATTTTGTTTTGTGTTCGTATTCGAGTTTAAGTCTTGTTAGATGTCTTATGAGTGCTATATAGTCAAGAGGTGCACTCCATAAACCAGATTGGATGTCATATTTTTAGATTAATCATATTCTTGATTCTATCATTTGAGCAAACTTTGCCCTCATTAGAATTGGGAGTTCTATCTGTTTTGCTATTCTATTGTTCTTGTGATTTTCTTGTGAATTGCAGAAGCATGTCTACTTCTTTACGTGGCAGGTGGACAAGGATCAAAGCGTGTTGTTGGGTGAATTCAAGTATCGCAAGGTTTCGATTAAGCATACCGTTGTTGGCGCCATTCAAATTGCCAGGTTCATAGGTTCTTCAGCATAGCCACATTAGTTATTTCTAAGTTATCCATGATCCTATATCGCGAAGATCGGGCTCCCCATATTAGTACTTTTCGAGACGAATTTACACACGTCAATTTCATTTGCTAAAGTGCGGAAAGTTTGACTACATGCAAAACAAACATTACTCTTTTATGGCCAGAGGGTGTAGAAAACTAACTACTACCATGACCCAGGATTAGCTGGTGCTTAACAGGCTACAGCCATGTTAACCCCTATAATAAGGCAGCGATCAGTTCGGCTCCCCATCGCGGCGTTCAACGATTTTTTCATTGTGCACGCGATGGGAGCACTGTTGCTATTTTGTTGTTTTCTTCTTTTTTTTGTTTTTTCGAATTTTTGTGTTTTGTTTTTTTTTCTCCGTATTCCTTTGCATTGTTCGCTCTAGATTAGCGTGCTGTTTTTATTTTTATATTTTTTTTAAATTTAATTATACTTAATACACCAACTCAGCTACAGTATTTTTTCAACCAACTACAATATTTTTTCAACAAAAATCAAAAATCACCACTATTCCGAACATCTTCTAAGACTGCGCCTTTGGAGTATGGACCCCCCTGACCTGACTTAACCAGCTCAACTTGCAAGAACCAGTTTGGTGAAGATGTTGTGCCAATGCATTACTCATTAGCCAATAAAGAAGTCATTTATCATCGTACGCACGTCAATATCACTGACATAAATTAATAATGATGTTCTCTAGTAATCATCACGAGACTTTTAATTTCTTTGTGCATAGCATTGGGTCATTACATACCGGATCCGCCCTGAATTACAGTACGGCCTGCTAGTTTGGTCGTCGCCGGTCACCATCACGTTGTTTGCGAGAGTACGACATATCTCCATCGATCGATCGATCCAGACACATCTACTGGCGACGTCGGGGCCGGGAGAGGAAGAACTTAGCAGCAACGTACAAGCCGGTGTACCAGCAGCTGAGCTTAGCTGGCTGGCTAATGGAGACAAGCTAGAGAGAGGCCTGATGCGCAAAGTCTTATCTGGTTCCGAGGTATGTTCGATGCACTGGACGAATCACACAGTAGCACAAGATAAAAGTGATCGATGAACGTTAACTGGCCATCTGTACGAGCATGTCCATATGGCCATGTACGCATGCATATGTAGACCCTGACCCTAACTGTCGGTGGCGGCCTAGCTCGATCGGCCAATTGGGGCGCTGGATTGGGAATCGCTATCTTGGTGCGGTTACGACGAGGGATTCGTTAGCACTCGATCGTTAGCTCCGGATGTTCCGTTATAATATTTTTTAATTATGTATATAATAAAAAAAGAATGATAGAAGATATAAAATTCGTAGTTAGTATGTAGAACAATTTTAATCATCGTATGCAATAAAATATTTTCATAAAAATCTCAATATTGCACTGATTGTTACAGATTATTGCATATATAAAATCAAAATGTTGCAACAAAAACAAACTCCTATCTCCCATGGCAGGCAGCGACGAAGCCTCGGGCACGGTGGCAGCAGCAACGGGAAGGTAGCATGCGCAGCGTGGATCTGACACCAGAGGAGAAGACCACCCACAGCCTCACGGCGTACAGACGGGTGACCGAGCGAATGACGAGATGCAGCTGAGAGATGCGGCGGCCAAGCCGACTGACAGCACATAGGAGGTGGCCGAAGGCAGGCTAGTGGTTGACCGGCGCATAGGAGTAGCAGCAGCGAGCAGCCAATGGCGTGAGCCAAGGGCCGAGCTGGCACCAGCAAGGCCCGTAGCGCAGCGGAGTGGATGAGAGAGAGGCGTGGGTTGGTGGCAAAGTCTAGCCGTAGGTGGCCAAGTCGGAGAAGCAATGGAGCCTTGGAGGTAGATGGAGAAAAGAGGCAGTAGAGAAGGGGAATGATAAGATTACGAGTGGGAGGCTGGGAGCAATTGTTAGTCAGCCAATGAGTGGGCTATCTCCCCATTTGATATTTTTCTTGGTGCTGTATGTCCGCATTGTAGCAATACCGTTATGACAATACATGTGCATATTCTAATTTTAGAAAGAAGTACACATAGGTATAACATATTAGCCTTCATGTACAGTATTGGCTCTGCTACCTCTGCAATGAAGCAAAGGAGGCTCATCAAGCTCTAGGTGGTACTACGTACTACTACAATGCATATATTGACGTCTGCTCAAAAGACTATTGTTGGCAAATCTGTTAGAAGTGGTATTCTCTTGTACAAAGCATCTTCAATACAAATAAATTGGCATAAAGATAATATGATTTTCATTTCAATGCATTACAATCATTGCATGATTACTTCTCAATGAAAAAGGAAAATACTATCCTAGCCGGCATCAATCAAATGAGTAACTATGACACAAATGCTCCTTATTCATATGTAAGTGTTAAACAATAGGTAAAACTATTAACAAATAAATGATGCTAAAAAATAACTAGAGAATAATGCGGTCATTTCATGCTCGTGCTTGGGGAAGCGGGATTCCTACTTAATGTGGTTTGGGGGGGGGGGCCTTAATCATGTCACATAAAATTATTCCAAGGGGTTTCAATCATGTCATATGAAATCATGAAAATATTTTATAATTTTTGAAGCTCATTTTTTATATTAAAAAATTCCTACAAACAGTATAATTAAATAAATTTTGGAGTAAAATTCAGAAATAATAAAAATATAAAAAATTACATAATTAAGTACGCTGCCTTAGAAAGCTCCACAAAAAATTTTGTATTTTTGTACTCATTTGTTATATCTAAAAAATTCTACGAGTAGTATGCAAATAAATTTCCTAATATATAATTAACCAGCTAATCACATGGGCTAATCACCTGAAGCCCGACCACTGGGCTTCAGGTCTGTGGCCGCATGGTGGGTAGGCGGTAGGCACTTGCTGCTCGGTGGCCGGGTTCCGTTGGCCACATGTCAGCTTTATGGCACTGCCGTCCGACCAATGAGCGGCAAAAGTGGCAGTTTTGCAAATATCACGTATATACTAATATTTTTATAAATACAGTTTTAAATAATATCATATGTATCAAAAATTCTCTAGAAACTAGCAAGCGCATGTAGTCTTCTGCGTGATATGCCTGGTACGTCCAATCAATGAATGGCACAGATTAAGGCCCCGATCATTTTGGAGTATTTTTCACTGTTTAGCGACGGAAACACTGTAGCAGCGACGAAAACACTGTAGCACTTTTTGTCACGTAGTGAATTTTTTTTTGTTTTTTGGTTTTTTTGCATTCCGTTTTTTCTCATATTCCTTTGCATTGTCTGCACTAGACTAGCAAGCCGTTTTTATTTTTACATTTTTTAAAATTTAATTATGCCTAACATGCAACTCAACTCTGATGTTTTTCACCACTCTGATGTTTTTTCAGCAAAAACTAAAAGTCATCGCTATTCCGATCACCCCCTAAATAACGTCTTATGCGTGCATGTACCAGTGGTTAGTCTGCTCATTATCATCGATTGCATTAGTTAATTAGTAACAGCGCTCGTGACACCGACAGTTCTGGCGCGGTTCCAAGCTAGTCTGCTAGTGGGCCCGTGCATACTGTTATTAACTTTATTCTACTACTTGCAAAGTTAATTATTCCATCACCCACTTGAAAGCGTACCCTCTGGCTTTATCATAAGCAAGGGTAGTCTTTAACTCTTTATCACAAGCAAAGGTAGGCCGCAGCTGGGTCCAAAAGAAAGAGCTGTTTATATTGGTTTTTAACGTTAGTTTATAAATAGTAATAGTTTATAGAGGTATATATATATTTGTATGTGATTTTGATCGATATAAACAAAATTTTTACAGTGTATATTACAATCAACAAGTAGACTCCGTTTTAAAAAAAATACTCTGTTTGAAAGTTAGTTTCTATAAAATACTAGTTACTATAAAAAATAGTTTTTAGAACTCATTACAAATAGGACCATCTATTGCTAATTTGTTACCATGTCACTCGAGCAACTTGGTATTTGCACGGATAGCAAGAATACATGGTTTTGCTACTTCTTGCGGTTATTGTTTATCAAGGTAGTTAGTTGATAGAGGCATTTTTGTCATAATATAAACAAAAATGATTGTCTAAAGGGGGTGATTTTATAATTTTCTTAATAATTATTTGTATAATTTTTAAAGTATAATGAATGATAAATAAATGATACTTATCTCTTCATTTATTTTGATATTAGAGTTACTTTTATTAGAAAAAAATATAGAAACGTCGCTCTTGCCTAACTATGTGTGCACAGGAAAAAATGCTAAGTAATAAAAACGGAGGGAGTACAATGCAAAAGGTACAGTACAATGGCTTGTTTGCTACAGTACTCCACCATTGTTCTCTGCTTTCTGCCCTGTGTTGTACTATGCTCCTCTGTTTTTGCTTAAGCAAAGGCAATGTAGATCTATCGTCTTCCGTGGAAGACTAATATAGGTTTATGGTAGTATATTATAAATTAGTAAAAAATGTTAAAAAAGTTACTATTATCTAGAACATATAATAGTATGGAATTATTTTTAAGACATGATATTATATAGAAACATATTTTATGTACATTAATGACCGTACAAACACGAGTACATTTTAATAATAATTTTGTGGGATTATGGATTTATTTTTGATCTTCATCTTTTTAGACGTATGCTAAGAGGATGTATTCACGTGTGTATACATATATCTTTTTTTGTAATCGAATAAAAATAACCGTACAAAATGCATCTTCGTGACAGAGGATGAAGAAAACGTTTCCCATTGTCTCTCTGTCTTTGAAAGAAATCGAAGGTCCCCAAGACGAACAGGTGCAATTCCGAAAAACCCCCGCGCTTAGCAAGTGGAAGCATCCAACAAATTCCAACTTGGCAGTAAGCTAGCAATGGTAAATACAGTCGACAAAGGAGAGGAAGCAACCAGGTAATTAAGCGACCTGACATGCAAGTTGAGCCACTTGTGTTAGTTAATTAATCGTTCACGTTAAATCAATATGCCCCCTCCCCTTTGCTCCTTTTTTCTATATGGCAAGTTGCCGAACGAACACGATCGACGGGTGGCTCGACAACCGAGCGCAACTTGCTGGGCGTAACGACGGAGCGCGCGAGGCATCATCTGAGCCTCTAATTATCGACCTAATCTTACTTAAAAGCATCAAATAATGGAAAATTCGACAGGGGCATCGCACGGAGAGGGACGTGATCGATCGATCTGTCGAGAAACTCTCGCTGACGATCAATTCGAGTAATTTCTCTGTTTAGAATGAACAAGAACAAATTAATCACAGAATCACAGAAGAATAGATTGAATACAGAGAGATAGAGAGAACTCTTATTCTTTCTTTATTGTTTTAATTTATTGGGTACAAATTTAACCATATAGCTTTTTGTTTATAAAAAATAGTGAGATGTCCATTAAAGATAATAACTTTTAAACCAAAAGTTCTGATTTCTTAACACATTCAGCGCGCGCAAGTTGGCCTGGCTGGCACGAGGGGAGTCGCGGGGTGGCGGCTGTGGTAGACTGGCAGTACAATTCCAAACCGTCGTGACTCGTGACGCGCAAGTGGCCTGCTGCCTGCAGCTTTGGATTTTAGGTAGGATCTTTAGATATGTATTTTATGGTTTTTAATTTATGATTTTAGAATTCTCGTGATTTATAAAAGAGATTAAGAAGAAACATATGATTTTAATCGGTACATATGAAATCGGTATAATACGTATTAAGAAATTCTACGGAGGATGACCAGTTTTCCACGATAATTCCTCGTCTCGTATATAGTCACCGACGAGCAAACCTATGAGAATTCCTCGTTTCAGATATAGAGCACAGACGAGCAAGGAGTAATCACGGACATGTAGGTCTGTGTTCAAACAAAAAAAGATCTAATGAATTAATCAGACTCCATCGGACCAATATGCACGGCTTTCTTCTTTGATTCGTTTCTTGGTCGGTGCTACTAGCTGCATCCAACGTACTGTGTTTGCATTCGTAAAATGGTTTATTTAGCAAAGTCCTATATATATCGCCGTAGGAGAGATGGTTAATTTGTGTGTTTCTCCAATACAAGGCACACTGTTTTGTTGCATATGCTGGTGCATGGCAGTTCTGACGCATGTAAGATCGGGGTGAAACAAAGCATTTATGTCGATCGATCGGGTGGCTAGATTAATATTTCTAGCGAATTGAGTTATCTCACGGCCAGGACACACATGCTATGGATCGAAATTGCTCTCATCATTTGCTGTGTTACAAGGCTCGATAGATCGACCAAAGGAGGTCTGAAAGGCTATTGTTGTCCATTGCTCCCTAATGCACACTACCATATCACATATGGTAATATGGTATATAGCAAAATTTACAAATGGACACAAAATTTGATGAATGTTTGGCGCTTGACCGAGAACAGATGGCAGATCCACCGTATATACAGAGGAACTCAAACATATACACTAGCGAAATTGGAGTCTATCAATTATACTTGTCATTAGGGGGCATGCATCTCACAACAACGAGAGAAAAAAAGAGGGGTCAAATGTGAAGAAACCAGGAGGGAAAAACGACGATCGATTACCCATGAAGAGGTGAAGACCTCACGAGACGGCCCTCGGGCCGGCGGCGAGCTTCTCGGCGGTCTTGGCCAGCGACTGGAGGTTGCACTTGACGATGGTGTCGACGAACGCGCGGGTGTCCTCGGTCGTGTTGCCCGGCGGCACGTCCACGACGTACGACTCCACGACGACGGTGGCGCCGGCGGGCGCGGCAGGGGACGGGTGGACGGTGGTGACGGAGAGGTAGTTCTGGAGCCGGTGCTCGCCGCCGACGACGCGGAAGCTGAGCACGTGGCTCTCGTCGTCCAGGATCTCGAGCCGCTCGCGGCTGGACGCCGCGGGGAGGCCCGACACGACGCGCACCTCGCGGAGCGTGCCCACGCCACCGTCCCCAGCGAGCAGCGCGCAGCTGCGCACGAACCGCTTGTACACCTGCGGCTGGTCGAACCGCCGCACGACCGACCACACCGCCGCCGCGGGCGCCGCCACGTGCTGCACCACCGCGGAGCAGCACCGTCCGGACCCCAAAGCCGCGTGCTCATGGTGCCGCGCCACTTCCACCGGCACCTCCCCGTCGTGTACCCCGCACCTCATCCCCGCCGCCCCCGTCGCGCATCCGACGGCCACGCCGACGCCGGTCAGGACCCGGTGGTGCTGGGGCTGGACGCCGGAATGCATGGCATGTTGCGGTTGGTTCTTGGTCTCGCTCGCTCCGTCGTCCCACCCTCCTCCTGTTCTCTTCTCGTGTCCGGTGAAATTTTCTTGCAACGGTGGGGGGACGGAGAAGAGGTTGATGAGGTAGAGGCGTATATATATGCGCAGTGAGGCAACTTGCTGTTTTAGCTAGCTTGCACTGTTGCATATATATCTTGGAAGAAGAAAAAAAACTCAGTACTAGTTAGGAATTCCAAAAAATTTTCCTCTGCCTCGCCTCACCTCCTCTTCTCCCACACACGAATCGTCTCCTCTCCACCTCGAGTCCTCCGCATCGTAAAGGACAAAGATTCTACGCGGAAACAGATGAAATTTCAAAAATATTATGTCCAGGACACGGTTCCGAGTAAGCAAGCCCAACACGGGTTCAAATCAAAACCATATTCTAGAGTATAATTTTATTTACTCGCGTACAGATTTTAAACCTCCGAATGGCAATTAATTTATTATAGAGATCTAAGTAATTCTTAATGGGTTTCTACCATTTATATATATCTAACAAATTAACCGAGTATTTAAATATGCATCAGAATGTTTTAAATGGTCTATACTAATTTAAATGGGTACATACTAAATTTTAATCTATTGATGACACTCAATTCATATTTGATAAGCATACTTACTTGTTAATGATATTTCACAATGTAACATGAGTAGTAGAACTTTACGACATAATTTAACATGCAAATGGAATGCTCAGATTTAAAGGTTTGCGAAGAGGAATTTTCATCGCGTGCGCTAAATCTCTTTCCTCCCCTTTTATTTTTCCTCTTTTCTTTCCATTCCCCTTTTCTTTTTCTTTTCTTTCTCTTCACCCGGCTGAATCGCTGGCCATTCGGCCTCTTCACTCCCCACCTTATCCTATCCTCTCAGCTTCTCCTCCTTCTCTCCATCTAGATCCATGGCGCCCTCCTCCTCGTGCCACCCCCGCCTTCAGTTGCTTCCCTATCACCCCTGGGTCTGGGTCCCTATGCCGCCGCCCTTGGCCTAGTTCCCCTGCATCGCAGCCTGCTACTATGTTCCTAGGCGTCGCCAGCCTAGCCATCTCTCCCTCAGATCTGGCTACTACTTCTCCCGAGCTCCCTCTCAGCATCAACCTTGTGTCTTACCGCGGCCTATCTAGGGCCGTCTCTCCCGCTTGGTGGCTAAGGTTTGCTCAGCTCCACCGATGCCATTTCTCCATGCGCTGCCACCTCCTCCATGGCCAAACACCTCCACGGCTACTACTCCTCTCCTCTAGCTCCTCTTACTCCCCTTTCTGTTTGTACTAACTCTGGTTGCTTACTTTGCTTAAGTCTTTCTTTATACTTTGCAACACATTTTTGATTTGAGCTATATCGAGGGTGGTGCTACTGCATCTGCTACGACGGGGCTCGAGATCATCCATGCACCAGGGGTGTGTGGTGTGATTGTCAGGTGTGTATAGTGTGCCTGTCACCACGATGACTTACCCCTCGGTATACTCTCTTCTTTCTACTTCCCTATGTCCTAGCTTGATGGGCGGTGACGCTTTTGTGATTTGGTGGATGGTTGTGTTACGTGATGCTCACTGGTGATTTCTATGAAAGTGCTTTGTGATGCTATGTTAGAAATGATTTAGTGAATCCATGTATTATTTGTGTTGTCTTGGAAGGCAACAAAATCGCTACGAAAATGCTATGTGTCCTATCTTGGTCAGCTGGCTATCGGGTTGATCTTTTTGGGAAAAGATTTGGAGAGGAGCCGGGGTGGTCACTTTTACTTATCGGTGTACAGGGTGGGGGACTTGTGGTCATCTTCTCCTAGGGCTTGACCCCTTGCCTCCTTGCTCTTGCTCCTAGTTGGCTTGCCTTGATCTTCCTTGTGCTGGCCGAATGAAGATGGAGGTGTGGGTAGATCTTGAGGGGGATGGAAAGGGGGAAGAATTGGAGGTGGCTTCCCTGGAGTTGCTTGAGTGAAATGATTTCTCTTTCCTCTTTGTTGGCTCAACTCGGCCTTATCTAATGGATGTACCTTTCCTGTGTTCTCTCTGTACCTATTGTGTTGAGGGGGACTGAGATATTTGTCTGGTTGGGTTGAAAAATGGACTTCTGAATAAACATAGGTTTGTTTTACAACCGAATGATGATCCTACGGCTGTGACAAGTGTCGACTAGTTCCCAGACGATCTAGTATCTCGACAAGTGGAATGTCTAGCTCGAAAATAAATTCTAGGGTTCTGACGGCAATATTTCATTTAATTTCTTCTTTTGTTCGGTCTTATTTCGGTCTTCTGTCATTGGTTTTCTTCACAATAAAAATAGTGTCGACTGATCTAGTTTAGCAATATTGATGTAATTGAGATTGTACTGTGATTGGTTATTTTGGAGCTGAAAGCCTTAGTTGAGAATGAGATTTGTCATTTGATGCAATTTGACTTATGTTTGATGTAATTTAATTATGTAATTCTTTGAGATCGAGAATTGTAATTGAATGTGACTTGAGATGTGAAATAATGTAATCCAAATTGTTATGTTGAGGTAATATGGACTGTTAATATTTTTATTTAATTTGAGGAACGATTTTAATTATTGCTTGATGGATGGAATTATTTGATGAAAATGGACTAGGATTTATTAACTACTATAATACGAATTGTTATATTTTATTTGAATTGCCAAACACTTTTACTTACAGTGCGATTAATGGTATTTCCTTATTGCGATGTATTCAAGTTGTTTTAACTCCCGTAAATGGAATTTGTGACTGAGATCTATTTGTTTATCGCCCTTAGGTTTCAATTTAACTAACTGCAAGAAAAAAGTTTAAAATACCTCTTATTTTATTTATTAGCTAATTAATTTAGCTTAGCTTCACAACCCCCCCTCAGCTTAGAGTGAGTAATTAAAAACCGCGGGAAGGGGGGTGACGTTACATTAATCTATATGGGAACACGTAGATTTCATCCCACTCCAAGGACCGGACTAAGCTATACGTACCGGAATTTCCTCTGTGTCACTGTTATTGCGAAAGCACGATCCAAAAGAGAAACAAACCTAGGTTGTGAAACAGAGGGAGTAAGTACGCGCATTATACACAGAGGATTTAAAGCAGTACTACGAACTATCGCACCTCCCATGAATTTTGCGAGAATTTAGCTGCAGCCTACAGGCAGACAAGCAAGTTGGTTGAGATAGAAATAGAAAAGGGGAGGCAAGTTGGTTGAGATGAGGTTGCCCCCACTGTGCTCGCCCTGGATGCCCCATTTTAATACCGCCTCCCTCTTGCCCTTATCCCATAGCTTTCCATCGTCGTGATCCCCCTTTGCTTTATGATTAATTATTGCCGTCATTGTTGTTATTTCGTCAGCTAATAATAACTAGTGCTACATGGGGGGCATGCGCCCTCATCAACTTGGCACGGTTGTCAACTTGTGCTCCGCCCTTTTCTTCAGATGAAAGGACCACCAGCGTTGTACTTCACGTAATACTATGGGTATGTTCTTTTTAGATTTTTTTTATGCTTTCTAGCTTTATCTTCTCTCGAAGCTGAAATAAACGAGGCAGCTTCTCCAAGTTACATCTCTAAAAGACTTCTCGGGCTTAAAACCGTGTATCATTTGCGTTGGTGTCTTCACCACCTAACGTTGTCTTGAAAAGTACAGATAAAAATTATCAATCGCACTCTAAAAGAACATGGTCATTATTGTTTTGGGTTATATGCAGTTAAATTCTGACAAACGCGGTAAACTGCTTGGTTGGTGCAATCAGATTGGTACATGAGAATTTCCCTCCTCACTTACCGTATGCAGTGGTTTCGGTTGGTGGCTGGGAAACTGCTACCAATACCGGAGAATATGCTTCGCAGATGCCTCAATTTTGTGGGCAATACCGGCTCAGGACTCGGCCGACCTGATTAAAAAAAAGAAATACTGACCCATGCATGGACCATGGTAGACATGCACAAAGAAAGGAAGTCTAATACTCTAATCTGACCTCCTGTTTAGGATAAGAATAACAACGCGGTCTCTTCCCAGCCACGCTTGCACATGACAACATTTCGCAAGGCGACACTTTCTGGGTGTTGGCATCTGCGACTTATGGTTTTTATGGTTTTTAGATATGATTAACGGATTTTAATTAAAAATAAATAGTAGTTATCAAAAGAAGTTACTTTAAAATGAAGGATCAAACGGTGAAAAAATGATAAAAAATACCCACGAGACAAGAATGAGAGGAACGGAATGCATGATGTGTTCATAACCTTCTGCCTTATCCTTAGTGTGAGATGGAAGTGAAAAAAGTGAAAAAACTATTTTAAAAATATAGATGTTTATATTGGCTTCTGACGGCTTCAAACGAAAGTCAATACAAACAACCATTTGTTTAGCAAGTATTCATGACATAAACTAGTAAAAAAATAGTGTTTCAATGGAATTTTTTTGCTTCTTCTATCGAGTTCTTCCCCATGAGCGCGATCGCATATATGGGGGTGTTCTTTGCGGCTTCTAGAAGCGGCTTTTGACTTTTGCTACAGTAACTAACTTTTAAACGGAGTATTTTTTTTAAGATGGGGTCTACAAGTTAATTGTAGTACACATTAAAAAAACTAATATCTGTATCATCAAAAATCGTAAGCGAGTATCTCTCTTTCCGCAATCTCTGTAAATGCAATGCAAAAGCCATCACCAGTAGTGCCCAAAACCATCACCATGATATCGCAAAGAAACGAGCCAGTGGGAGCTCAGGTTATGCTACTGTAGCAAAAAACAACAACAAATATAATTCATATGGTAATACTCCCTGTTCTCTTTTAGTTTATGGTGTTCATTGAACCATCGAAGTGGACAGATTTTTTTACTGTATTTTTACAAGAACTTACCGGGATAACTTTTTAAAATAGCTAATAGTCTTATACTAAAGTTAAACCATCAATCATAACAAAAAAAAACCCGCCAAAACCATCGATAGCAAAGGGTTTTCTAGCTACGCATAACGTGAGCTACCATAACTTTATCGTTTCCTACGTCCGGAATCGTGAATACTGAAGTGAATTGTAGCAATATTTATCGCAGAGAAGCGTGGCCGAAGAGGTCGTAAATAAACCAGCAAGTTTGGCAAGTTGGCAGGCCACTTGCGAAGGGGCAGCGTAAAGCTGGTGGGCACAGGATAAGGGTGGGGATGAGCGCAAGTGGGGGAGTCCACACTTGTCTCCCTTTCGAAAGTACAGTACTACAGTCCAACCCAGTGGCGCCCAACTGCAGCATCACGAGATCTTCACCATCTTGATCAGAAATCTTTACTACACTATTTAGAAGTAGCGACGAAGCTAAGATAAAAATAAAAAATTACTAAATAATACTTAAGTATTTTTTTTATTCGATGCATTCAGATTTTGATTCTCCTAGACATCTACTCCAAAAAAATCCCATCTCCTCAAAAAAAAAAAATCTAAGTGCTCCAAACCACAAATAACACTTGAATCCTCTCAGACACCTCTAAAAAATCTAAGCGCTCTGAACCACAAAAAATACTCGAGTGCCCACTAGAAACCTCCTAAAAATAAATGATGATCTCAAATCTTTAAAGGATTAAGCTAAATTAACACAAACACAATATTTTACTCTTATGTAATCTAAATTCATATATGAATAGAAGAGAAGCAAAGCACAAAAGGTGAGAAATACAAGAAGGTACGTTATTAATAGAAAGTGCATTTCAAAAATATATAAATTGCTTATAGTGAGTAGAGATCAGTCATCTGCGTATCAAAAATAGCAAAATTAATTGTGCAATAATAAATTATAAATAACAATAAACATTTAAAATAAACAAAACATAACACTAAAGCACTATTAAGGGGTTGCAAAAGGTATATTTTGATTTCTTTTCCACTAAAGTGCCATAGATATGCTAATATGGTATTAAGTGTTGGAAAAAAAGGTTATTTTGATTTATTTTCCAAACTACGAATGTATCAAGGTAGTTGATGGAAAAGGGGGTGTGAAGGAATCTATAAATTTGCTTGGGAAACCTTTAAAGGGTCAGTTACCCTTTTCTCCAGAAAAATGATCCTTTTCCTCCCATAACCCCCTCTATATACCACTGCCCACCTCCTGTAGACAACCAGCACAGAATGCCACTGAAGCACAGCACACCAATCACTTCATCCACACCCAACACCAACCATCAACCTACTAAGCTAACCACCTGGCCATATCCTACCTCCGTCACCCAGTGACATAAATTGCTTGCATACTAAGTAGCATGAGCATCATGATTCATATAAGATGAGCCTAACTCTATCATGTGTCAGCACCAATTTCATATACTAGCAAGCAGTAATAGGCAAGTTAAAAATGGATACCCAACTACTCGCTATACACGCACCTTCTAGGGCCAGAGCATGGTGATGGCGGTCTCAACCTTGGAGAAGGCTGAGAGGCTAAACAATGCGACCAGCACGAGCCCCTGCTCCCTAAGCAGTTGTAGAATCTGTAGCACCCTAGGTCACCTCCCACGCATCGCCAGCCCGTTGATCCTCGCGGACGCTTCCACTTACGCATATGATGAAATGATGAAATAGGACATCATCATCCTCACCAGTTACGCCCATGATAAGTACATCTACTAGTCCACAGGAGGATGCAGAGGATATTCTATTTGTTTCTCAAACTGAATAAGAAGAGGTAGAAACTCCTCTGAGCAAGACACCTGTTTATCGAAGCCTTACTAAAATTTATGACCAGACCAAACCCATTGAGATGGCAGAAGAATTACTGATGGTCACTGCTGATAAACCAATTAGATTTCAGAAAGCTTTAAAAGAAAGGCATTGACAGAGCTTGACTCCATAGAAAAGAATAAAACATAGAGCTTGACTGATTTACCTCATAATCAAAGGTAATAGGGTTAAAATGGATTTTTAAAGTGAAAAGAGATATAGAAGGAAACATTGTTTATCACAAAGCAAGACTTATGGCAAAAGGCTATATTCAGAAGAAAGGTATAGACTATGAAAAGGTATTTACACCAATTACAAGATTAGAAATAGTGAGACTGATATTTGCTCCTGCTGCTCAATTTGAATGGGAAGTTCATCATATAGATGTCAAGTTTGTATTCTTAAATGGAGATATCTCCGAAGAAGTATATGTATCACAACTGGAGGGTTTTCAAGTGAAAGGACAAGAAGGCAAGGTAATCAACTTTTCGAAGCTTTGTATGATTTGAAACAGGCACCTAGAGCCTGAAATAAGAAACTGAATAGTTTATTGATAAAACTTGGTTTTGAAAGATGGAAGCAAGATTCAGCTTTGTATACCAGAAAGACAGAAGAGAACATGTTGATACTTAGCATATATGTTGATGATCTCATTATCATAGGAATGTGTGATCAGAGGATTGAAGAATTTAAGAAGGAGATGATGAAATAATTTGAGATTAGCAACCTCGGACCCTTAACTTACTTCCTCGGTTTATAAGTGAAACAAAGTAAGTATAATATTACAATCAAGTAGTCAAATTATGCAAAGAAGATTCTTGAGAAGGCAGACATGACAGGTTGCAATCCTTGTCAATACCCCATGGAGTCAAAGCTGAAACTTGACAGAGATGAGAAAGGAGAGCCAGTCAATGCTACTAAATTTCGAAGTATAATCGGTTGTCTACGATATTTAATACATACATGACTAGACCTTGCATACTCAGTTGAAATATTTAGCAGATTTGTGGTAAGACCAATCGTACAACACAAGTAAGCATTAAAACATATCTATCTAGAACAATTGATCATGGTCTGAAATATGTCAAGCATGACAACACTCTAACACTTGAAGGATTTTGTGATAGTAATCTGGCTGATGATCCAGTTGATCATAATAGTACAACTGGTATGTTGTTTTATCTGCATGAAAACATGTTTACATGGTGCTCATAGAAACAAAGTATAGCCTTATCATCATGTGAAGTAGAGTTTATGGCAACAACTTCAGCTGTATATCAGAGTATTTGGTCGATGAGGTTACTTCATGAATTGATTAAACAATTCATCAAGCCGTTCACATTATTTGTGGACAACAAGTCAGCAATAGCACTTATGAAAAATCTAGTGTTTTACGAAAGAAGCAAATATATTGATACTAGAAATCATTTTATTTGAGAATATGTTAAGAAGGACTGGTGGATGTTACACACATCTCAACAGAACAATAGAGGGCTGATGTACTCACAAAGGTGTTGGAACGAGTCAATTTCTATTGTATGATTAACTTACTTGATGTCAAGAAAGTTGGTTAAGTCGGCAAGGATTAGAGGGTGTTTGTTAGAAATAATCCTACTGAATTCGTTTAGAGTTGAAGTCCGAATCAGTTTAGAGATAGAAGTTCGGTTTCAGAGTCAAACTTAGTATCCTAGTCATAATCAATGTTTAATCTATAACCCGTGCATAAATAATGGAGAAAACAAAAGAAAATGTGTGGCGATTTGAGTATCACCAAAAAGATTTGCGTTTACTCTATCGCTCAACTGTTTTTCGTATTGTCATCGTCATACTCGAAGAGCAAAGGAAGCATTCGGGGAACAAGACAAGATTGTCCGATCATCATTAGACTGATCCAATCAAGTAAAGCAATTTGGACCAGTCCGAATAATATCCAAAACTGCACCGTCCGATCTTCATTGGACTGTTCCGGTCAGCGTGAACATTCGGACCAGTCTGAACGGCGACCAAAGCTACACCGTCCGATCATCATTGGACCGTTCCGATCAACGAAGAAGTTCGTACCACACTTCAGAAGCGTCCGATCTTCATAAAACCCGATCAAACATTAGATCAAGTGGAGACTTTCAGACCACTCTTGCGACCGTCCGATCTTTGTAAAACACGATCGGATCAGTCCGATCGGCAAACTGAGAGTGTTTGGACCTATGCAAAGAGATACTTCCACTTCAACCTTGAGCAGAGCGATCATTTTTGTTTAAAAAATTCTTCAGAATCCGCCCCTACTTGGAAGAGTGGTCACAACTCTTGAGTTTTAGCAGCAAGTCATAACTCACAAGGGAGTAAATGAATGGACAGAGTTTTACTACACTCGTTATATTGAGTTTCATGCATCAGCCAGTTCACCCAAAAACTTAAACTGATGAGGAAAGGTAGGCGATTTACTTATACTTTAATACTCTCCTCACGTGTAAGCTCTCTCAGGCCTAAGACGTGGAATAGAAGTGGACTACAATTATTTTTATTTAATTGCGTCAACCGGGTCTCAAACTCAAGACCTCTTAGCTCTTATATCATATTGAGTTTTATGCACCAGTCAGTTCACTCAAAAGCTTAAGCTGATAAAAAAAAGTGAGCAATTCACTTATACTTCAACACGTTAGGATGCAAATCATTCGTAGTCCTTATATCATTGATTAATCCATACAATTCTAGTTAAGGTATCGCCGAAAATCCAAATATATACCCTCGTATCTTTCTTGCTACATGTTCGCTTGCTCATGGTGTGTTTTTTTTTCTTCATAAACAACAAAAATGCCCACAACACGTTTTTCCCGTCACCAGTACGAATGGCCTTTGTGAAACGCGTTTAGAATTGCTTTGCAAAATAAAATTTGGTCTACATTTTCTGTCCAGACCTGTATGACTACTTTTTCGATTGTAATTGGCTCTAGGAAATAGCATATGCACGCATGGTGGTGCCTATCTTTTTGGAAGAGATCATACATTCTATGCCCAAATTATGAAGGTGTCTCCAGCTTTTGTTAAGAAGTTTAGGCCTTGCGGGGTCAGACCTCATAAGACTAGAAGGATATGCAAACAAACTAGCTGAGGATACACGTGTCCTGGATTTCGTCCAGAGGAGTTGGAAGTTGGAAGGTGAGCAAGGCTGGGCTAGTTCGTAGGGCTAGAATCGACTGGATCGGTTTGGGCTTTACGTCGCATTGTTGGGTTGGATTGGGCCATGGTTGCAGGAGTTTCCGCCTTCGAACTCTCGGTGCGTAAAAGTGTAGTAGCGAAAGGTGCGGGGCGTAAAATTACACAGCCCTTTTACTTGCCCGCCCTCCACTTCCCTCCAAATAACACACCCAAATGCTTCCCCGTCTCCTCCCGCGCCGCCACCACCGCCGCCTCCTGCAAACCCTACCACCGGCAGCCGCTGCTGGTGAAATCCTCCACCGTAGGTTGTGCTGTACCGCGGGGGCGTCGAGCCCGAGCTTGTCGATATGGCGGCGGAAGAAGGAGATGGGGAAGGAGGGCCTCATGGCGGTGGCGCAACTGAAGCGGCTCGCGGCTTTGCCCCCCGCCGGAGCCAACCTGCGGCTGGAGCAGTTCATGCGCTCGCACGTGTCGCGGCTCCTACGCACCGACCTCCTCGCCGTCCTCGCCGAGCTGCTCCGCCAGGACCACGTCCTCCTCTCCATGAAGGTTCCGCTTCCACCGCCGATAAAGCTGCTAACTTTTATGTTTGGTTTGCGAGTACATCTGGCTTACTATTGCTTTTAATGCTGTATTTATGCAGAAATATGTCATGTATAGGTGCGTTGATCTAGAATTGCTGTGGTGTTTGAATCGCTAAGTAGTGCTTGTTAACCGTAGAATTTGTTAGGAATTGGGTTGGGTAGTACTGGTATTCAAAAGCTGCGAGATTCTGTTGTAGGCCTTTGTTACTCTTTCCTGTTGCCAGGTCCTGTTTGTGGGGTATGCTATGCAATGTGATCACTTGGATTTATGATGTATTATCTTCACTTGAACTGTCTTCTGCGGCACTGAAGTTGTTAAGGTTGTTTGTGCTTTTTTTTTTCTTTCAAGCTTTTCTGAGGTGTATTTTAGTGTGTTGACAACTGTACTTACTAGCTGCCCTGTTATTCTTTTATATGGAGGTATTTTGGTTTCTGTTTTATTTGGTTAGAAACCAAAATAAAGTTGTGTATTTAGCTTAGATCTCGAGTAGTATATTGTTCAGTAGCTTCTTACTGTCCAAAACTGGAACATTTTAATATATCTTCATGTGGTGACCTCCCATGTCACTGCGTAGAAACCTTTTCTTTAGCTTAGTTGCATCTTCTAATGGGCATTTGAAGTGATTTTACCATGTTAAATAGCTTGCATAACATAACTGAGGTGTTTAAAGCATTCCTTCACCATAAATAGTTCAATTTGATTATGTTGGCTTTTGTCATCTCAAACTTTGAATTTGCTGGTGTTTTAACTTTGAAGCAACGTACTAAATAGTGGATAGCAGACTAGTAGCGGATTGGCTCCAGTGTAACGGATAACGGATAATAGACGCTATATTCCCATAAGATATTCTAAATGGTAGTGATAATTTTGTGTTTTACATGTATATTTAAATTATATCTTGTATCAAACTAACATGGAATAGATACTATGTACCAAATTATGAACATAAAGAACATATATATTTCAACATATTTGCATATACAATTTGAGGCATTGCTAAAACCGCTATATCGGCCGCTACAACCACTATAGCGTCCGCTATGTTCCAACATGCTATTTTGAACTGCTGCACCGTCACAGTAACGCCTAGACCCTGCTACCACAATAGCAGCCGCTACATCTGCTATTTAGTACAGCGCTTTAAAGTGATTGCGTATTTGCATAGTCCCATCGTTCCTGGTGATTTATTCACATTCTTTGGTCAATCTAGTATGTAGCACTATTTTAGCAAACTGTTTTTTTTTCTGGATTTTGTATCTCGGACTAGGAAGTTTGATGTGATTTTACAACTTGGATAAGTCTGCATGACTTTTTTTTTACTGAAAGGCTATTGCACAATGGTGCTCAGTCTTGCTGATAGATGTTGAAAATTCACCTTTAACACCACCCTGTTGATAGATTTGTTCTGTTATCATTCATATTCTGATATTTGGTTCCTTGAAGTTCATTTTTGGCGATGTGGTAAGCTTTTAATTGTGCAGTGTGCCCTACTTGGAGACACAAACTTATGTTGCTATTGCCTTGGATAGCTGGATCTTTCCGAAATTCCATATATATGACACCTAGCATTCAGTGGAATAGTGGATAAACAAACACTTATATTTGAAGTGTGATATAGTCTTCTGTATTTTCAAAAAGATTTAGGGTTATGTAAGGTTAAGCATTTATGTGTTGTTACAGATATATGGCGTTGTGCGGAAAGAAATATGGTATCGGCCCGATATGTACTTCTACCGAGACATGCTATATATGCTAGCTAGGAACAAGAAGATTGACGAGACAAGACAGGTTTGGGCAGATCTGAAGTCTGAATATGTGCTGTTTGATCAGCACACTTATGGTGACATTGTGAGAGCCTTCTGTGATGCTGGCTTGATCGATCTGGCGATGGAGTTTTACAGAGACATGAGAAGTTCTCCAGACCCACCTCTCTCGTTGCCATTCCGGGTTATCTTGAAAGGCCTGATTCCATATCCTGAGCTGAGGGAGAAGATAAAACAGGATTTTGTGGAACTTTTCCCCGATATGATTGTATATGATCCGCCAGATAGCTTGTCAGATGTAGATAAGGAATTCAAATTTTGATCAAATATACATCCAGAGTCCATACCTTCATGATTGATGTCTTCCTGAAGGTACCATCAAAGATCTATAATGCTCACTTGCTCAGCTTTTGGTTGCTCTCTGCATTGTAAGCAAACCTCCATTTCTCTTGGCTCTTTTGGCATATCAGATCATTTGTGAATGCAATTCTTATTAGGACTGGGTGGATCATCTTCCAGGGTAAACACCACCGGGAGGAAGGCCAAACGGCGTCGGTTTGGTGGTATAAAAGATTAGACTAATGAGGAAGAAGAATCTTTGGAGAGAGACTAGATTAATTATTTCTTCATTGCTTCATTTCTTAATAAAATGAGATACACTCTCATCCTTACATATATTGGATGACTTAATCCCTAAGGAATTTATCTCTAATATTATGGAAATAGATTATTCTAGCCAATCTAATCTTATCTGTAACAAAACTAATCCAACTAGATCGGTAGTTGCCACATGAACAGTAATCATGTATCGTTTACATGAACAGTTCCAAAGCACATGACAACTTCTTTCCTTCAAGGAAATTGATGACGGTTGATGGCGAAGACGTGAGGGCCTTAATGTTGCACGATGTCGAGGAAATTGCCAATGGTGAGGGCCATCGGTGTAGGACATCAGTGGTGCACTTCCCACCACAAGAAGTGACAAGGATGGGAGGGACGGCAACGTCGCAATCCCCCACATAACACCTGTCGTGCACTGCATCTCCGATTGCATAGCATTGGCTGATGACATAGAGCAAGCCATTTGACCAATAAGGGCACAGGCACAGTAGGTGATGACAGCAGCGCGACCATCCCCGTGTTACAATTTGCCTCTTTCACCTTCATCTCCTCTAAGATGGCCTTCATCTTCTTGGCGGTACCCATCATCATGTCGGTGGTGACCATTATTTTCTTGGTGGTAATCATCTTATCGGTGGTAGCTATCATGTTCTCACTGTTAGCCTTCATTAAGGCCAGCAATTCAGCAGCAGAAGTCATAGTAAGTGGATCTGAAACCAAATGTGATGAATCTTAGTTCATCAGGGTACATCGTCGGGAGGAAGGCTGGGTGGCGTTAACTTGATTGGGGAGAGATTTTAGAGGAGAAAGACAGACAGACAGTAATGAGCTCTTGTTTATTTTTTTCTTCTTGCTTGATTCCAAATGCTATTAATGGATCTTTTTATATAAATGTGGCAGATCCTAAAGATAGAAATAAACATAAAAGATAGCAAATAAATAAAAGGAAATAACAAACATGGAAACTAATCATTACAAAAGGAAATAACAAACATGAAAACTAATCATTCTAATCTCTATTTTAGTGATGGTTGCCATACACGCTATAGTACTTTACGTGAACATTACCATGCCCATGACACCCATCACTAAAATGTGATGAATCTTAGTTCATCGGGGTAAACACCGCCGAGAGGAAGGTTGGGCAACGTTAGTTTGATTGGGAAGAGAATTTAGAGGAGGAAGATAGCATAGACAGTAATGAGCTCTTGTTTCTTCTTCTTGCTTGATTCCAAATGCTATCAATGAATCTCTTTATATAGAGGTGGCAGATCCTAAAAATAGAAACAACTCAAAGAGATAGCAACCAAACAAAAGGAAATAATAAACATGGAAACTAATCATTCTAATCTCTATTTTAGTGGTGGTTACCATATATGCTAAGTACTTCACGTGAACAGTACATATGTCGTACTGTTCACGTCAACAGTGCCATGCCCATGACAACTTCTCTCCTTCTCGATGAGCAACTCATCTTCAAGTTGCATGTCGACAGCCACGACTGCATCCCTAGGAGGCCCCATGTCGACGAGAGATCATAATGTCAACACAGCGTCTCACGAGAGAACAATAGAACTTTGGCGATGATTGACGAGGACAATGGGTAGCTTGTGTGGCTTGGCGCCCTTGGAACATGAAAACGGCATAGGGCAGCAAAGAATTGTTGTCCGTCGTGACGTGCCACACCATTGGAACGAGTATAATGCCGTCGCAGCCCACCTTGGAGCACCCTCCGCGATGCGCACTGCAAACAGCATGGCCTTGATGGGTAGCATGGAGAAAATGGTCGTGAGGTAGTGACCCTCTTTGTCTTTGATGGTGGTAGCGGTGTTGGCACTAGGGACAACACTGCTCTATCCACTGTTGCTGTCATCTTCTCCAGGGCAGCATGCATGTTGAGGAAGATAGTCTTTATTGTAGCCAACGACTCGGTAATAGAAGCCATGGTAGCAGAAATCGTAGGAAGGGATCAACTGCTCTAATATCAAATGTGATGATTCTTAGATCATTACGGGGTAAATATCGCCGGAAGGAAGGTTGGACAGCGTCAGTTTGGTGGGATAAGAGATTAGACTATATATAGGGGAGAACCTTTGGAGAGATACTAGATTAATTCTTTCTTCGTTACTTCATTATTTAATAAAATGAGATACACTCCTATTTTTATATATATCGGATGGTTTACCCTTAAGAAATTTATCTTTAATATTACAAAAATAGATTATTCTGATCAATCTAATCTTATCTGTATGGAAACTAATCCAACTAAATCGGTGACTATCATATGAACCATTCACGTGAACAGTTCCAAACCACATAGCAGGAGCACCTAATTTTCCCTGTCGGTGAATCATGTTAAATCTATGCTTCGAGCATTAGTGTTTGCCAAGCACCATTGAGTTGACTGACAGAAATCGCTGTGATAACCATGAAGTTGTGACACTGGCTCACGGCCATGGCCACCTGGCCCATTTCAGAAGACAGATGGTGACTGACTGACATCCTAGGATCTCAACCAGTTCCGTCCTCTGGCGGTGTTTGCATTGGACGATGTAACTCGTCACGTCCTATCATTCCATCTCCTTTTCCGTTTCCCTCCATATCTTCAGGAGCCAGAGCCGCACCCTCTGCAGTGACCTGCCGCTTTCGGTTACCCTTTCCATCCCTTCTTTCGAAATCCGTTCGCTGCTTAGGTCTCAGCACCCTACTGGCCGTTGCCAACCCAAGGCAGGGTGACAAAAGTACACGGCGGAATGGAAGGATGGGCATGGACACCGGGACACGAAGCCCCCTACTCCACCGCGGCACCGCCCCCCATGGCCTGCGCTGTGCACGGTCCTCCAGTACATGATGGCTCGTTCGTCGAGGCGATCGCTACTCCCTAGTAGCGCTCCAGTACCAGCGGTTGACAAAGGCCGGGCAGGCCGATCCAGCAAAACTCTCACAGCCTTTCCGGTACAAAATGATGCTCCTCCGGCCGTGCCGTGCGGGCGGTCCCCCTGCCGCTGACACGGCGGGCCCCCGCCGGCCGTGGGGATCCACGTCCAGCGGCACGTCTTCCGGCAGCTCGAGTGGCCCTGTTCCATGTGCTCCTTCGTCCCTTTGTTGTCTGCCCGTCGAAATCTCTCTCACCAGCAGTTACTGGCTACTGCCATTGATTCACTCGCTGCTTTCAATGCTAGGATGGGAGTATTAAAAACTCCGGCGCACGTGCTCGCTGCCAAGCTCTGCCGCTGCACGGCTGGACCCGCTGCCGGGGAGATAGCCGTTGGCGTTGAAGGGGTGGGGCACCACGGGGCAGGACAGGGTACAGCCTGCAGCTAGCATCCGGTGGATTTTTTTAAATAAATAAACAAATATGTGAATTTTTTCATCATCTTTTCAAAAAGGTAATTTTTTAAATCAGTTTATCGATATTCGATTCGTTTATATAAACACTCATGTTAAACCAAAAACTATTAAGTGCAGTTATAAAACATCAGCCATACCCAGGAGATTTCACACTAACTCCTACGCACTGAACGAGATAAAAGTTTGATTATTTCCGGCCTGAGCCTGCCCGCCGGCCCACGCTGTCAGACTCACGCACCGTAGTGCTGGACTGAGCTACCTGCCTGTAACGTGTAGCAGCAACAGCAGCAGCAGTTTTAAAACTTTGTTCTCTGCTGCCGCACAGGCGAGCTAGCCGTTAGTTAGCGCATCTGGATTGAAGTCGTTAGCCTAGCCTAGCCTAGCCTACCTTAATTATTCCCTCCTTTCCTCTCTTCTGACCAGTACCCGCATTGCTTATATAGAGTGCAGTACTAATGTTTTCCGCCTTGCAGAAACCAAGAACTCGATCGAGAAAAGCGCCTAGCTAGGTAGGAGGAGAGATTGATTGCATTGGGTTAGATTAGATTAGATCCTAGCTAGAGCTAGTGGTGGCTTAGTAGCCATGGATGTACGCAATAGCAGCAACCGATGCAATGTTCGATCGAGAGGTTTCCTTCTGCTGTGGCTGCTGCTGCTGCTGCAGGAGGCGGCGGTGCCGGCGCGCGGGCAGGCGCCGGACGGCGTGGTGATCGCGCAGGCGGACCTGCAGGGGCTGCAGGCGATCCGGCAGGCGCTGGTGGACCCGCGCGGCTTCCTGCGCGGGTGGAACGGCACGGGCCTGGGCGCGTGCTCGGGCGCCTGGGCGGGCGTCAAGTGCGTGCGCGGCAGGGTCGTCGCCATCCAGCTCCCCTTCAAGAGCCTCGCCGGCGCGCTCTCCGACAAGGTCGGCCAGCTCACGTCGCTGCGCAAGCTCAGCCTCCACGACAACGCGCTCGGAGGGCAGGTGCCGGCCTCCCTCGGCTTCCTCCGCGACCTCCGCGGCGTCTACCTCTTCAACAACCGCTTCGCGGGCGCCGTGCCGCCGGGGCTTAGCGGCTGCGCGCTCCTGCAGGCTCTCGACCTCAGCGGCAACTTCCTCTCGGGAGGTATCCCTTCCTCTCTCGCCAACGCCACTAGGCTCTACAGGCTCAACCTCGCGTACAACAACCTCTCTGGTGCTGTGCCGAGCGGCCTCACCTCTCTCCCTTTCCTCGAATCCCTTCGCCTCGACAATAACAATCTCAGCGGCGAGGTGCCGTCCACCATTGGCAATCTTAGGATGCTCCACGATCTTTCTCTGAGCAACAATTTGATCAGTGGAAGCATCCCCGATGGAATTGGGAACCTCTCAAGGCTCCGAAGATTGGACCTTTCTGACAATCTGTTAGGGGGTAGCCTCCCTGTATCACTCTGCAACCTCACCTCGTTGGTAGAGCTCAAGCTCGATGGCAATGACATTGGAGGGCGCATACCCGAAACCATCGACGGGCTCAAGAACCTGACCAAGCTGTCCCTGGGGAGAAATGTCCTCGACGGGGAGATTCCGGCGACGGTCGGGAACCTCTCGGCGCTTTCGTTGCTCGACGTGTCGGAGAACAACCTTACCGGAGGGATTCCAGAGTCCTTGAGCAGCCTTGCCAATCTGAGCTCTTTCAATGTGTCCTACAACAATCTCTCCGGACCTGTGCCTGTGGCTCTTTCCAACAAGTTCAATTCCAGCTCGTTCGTAGGGAACATTCAGCTCTGTGGGTTCAATGGCTCCGCCATTTGCACTTCCGCTTCCTCTCCGGCGACCTTGCCTTCTCCTCCGCCGCCTTCGTCGGAGCGGCAGACCAGGAAGCTTAACAAAAGGGAGCTCATCTTCGCAGTCGGAGGCATCTGCTTGCTCTTCTTGCTCCTCTTCTGCTGCGTCCTCCTCTTCTGGAGGAACGACAAGAAGGACAGCGCGTCTCGCAAGAAGGGCGCCAAGGGCGCAACCACCAAGGAGACCGGGAAGCCTGGCGCCGGCGCCGGCTCGGGCAAAGACGCCGGCGGGGACGGCGGCGGCAAGCTGGTCCACTTCGACGGGCCGCTCTCGTTCACGGCTGACGACCTGCTGTGCGCGACCGCGGAGATCCTGGGGAAGAGCACGTACGGGACAGTGTACAAGGCGACAATGGAGGATGGCAGTTACGTCGCGGTGAAGCGGCTCCGGGAGAAGATCGCCAAGAACCAGAAGGAGTTCGAGGCGGAGGTGAACGCGCTAGGCAAGCTCCGGCACCACAACCTCCTTGCCCTCAGGGCCTACTACCTGGGGCCGAAGGGCGAGAAGCTCCTCGTGTTCGACTTCATGCCCAAAGGCAGCCTCGCCTCTTTCCTTCATGGTAAGCTCACTTGCCGAATACTGCAATGCTCACTGTTTCTTCAGCTTTGGCTTTGGTTCTTCGATTCCTCGTACCACAACTCTGCAATGGATGTTGCTCTTGTACTACTGCAGCTCGCGCGCCGGACAGCCCGGTGAGCTGGCCGACGAGGATGAACATCGCAATGGGCGTGGCACGGGGGCTGCACCACTTGCACGCTGACGCGAACATGGTGCACGGCAACCTCACCAGCAGCAACATCCTCCTGGATGAGGGCAACAACGCCAAGATAGCCGACTGCGGCCTGTCGCGCCTCATGAGCGCGGCGGCCAACTCCAACGTGATCGCCGCGGCGGGCGCGCTCGGCTACCGCGCGCCAGAGCTCTCCAAGCTGAAGAAGGCTAGCACCAAGACCGACATCTACAGCCTCGGCGTGGTCATGCTCGAGCTCCTCACCGGCAAGTCGCCGGGGGACACCACCAACGGGCTCGACCTACCGCAGTGGGTTGCCTCGGTCGTCGAGGAGGAGTGGACCAACGAGGTGTTCGACCTTGAGCTCATGAAGGACGCGGCCGCGGGCTCGGAGACCCGCGAGGAGCTGGTGAAGACGCTAAAACTGGCATTGCATTGCGTCGATCCTTCGCCGTCGGCGCGGCCTGAGGCGCAGCAGGTCCTGCAGCAGCTCGAGCAGATCAAGCCCTCCGTCGCAGTCTCCGCCGCCTCGTCCTTCACAGGCGAGCCGAGCCACACTACTGCGACTGCCACTACTGTCACCGACGAGACGAAATCTACTACTACAGTGTAGTCAGCCTCTTGCAGACTGAAAGTTCCAGCTCTAAGTTACTTCAGCTTCTTAATAAGTAGACTTCAGAGTTCAGAGTCTATTTTTTTGGTCTGTACATACAGTTTTTAGGGGTTAGGAAAATTTTGATACTCATGTCATTCTTTGATTCCTGAAATATTTTGGATCTGCCAGAAGCACTCCTTGTTATCAGAAGATGATTTGGGAGTGCTGGCTTCTAATTAAGTTCCAAATGAACCTTTAGTACTTCAGTAGTCTATCTGAAATGCATTGCAAAAATTTCTCATTCCAAACCAATGGTTTGGCTTCGTTTTCTTTTCTAAGGATAAACTTTTTTCTAATCAATTATTCTCTTATCATGCAATGATGCAAGAAGAACCAAGGTGTGAAATGGTGTATTTTCCATTGTAAGATCAGAAAGGGAAGTCTGATGCAACAAATTGGGAAAGCAGTGCTTGAGAGGCATTTGGGAAAGCGGTGCTTGAGAGGCATTTGGGAAAGCGGTTTGGACCAATGCGATGCTGAGAAGATTAAGTGGATCAAAGGCTAAAGACTTACTGGGTTTGAGCTCATGTGCTTTGAAAAACGTGCATGAATTAAGTGCGAGTGTAAAACCCATATTGTATGGGGTTAGCAGATTTTTCTAATTGTGCTAATTGATAGTATATATTAGGATTAGATATGTGCAGACTTAATGGGTAGAAGATGAAAACTTACAAGTCAACCATCCCAATCATTTCATTCTTAAATTCTAGGGTTAGGATTTGAGAGAGAATAGTGAGTGTTGTGATGCTCTTTTATCCTCTTTATGGAGTGGTTGTAAAATATTCATTTTCAAGTGGCAATAAATCAATTTTGTTCATTTCTCTTGAAATGCTCTTGTCTTAGTTGATTTGTTCTTATTCCTGTTAGTTATTTACCTTTTCTCTCCCCTTCTTGATCTTGCTACGTATCAAGGATGTGTAAGTAATAGAGGTATCTCATTTAGATCAAATCTCATCCATTTAGGCATTGTGATTTGCAATATTTCGAAGTTGCTTGGTTTTTACTTGATTTGGAGTCTTCCTTGAGGATTCTTGATCTACGAGTCTTGGCATTGAATCTTTGGGTGATCTTATTTGTTGTGACATATGAGAACTTATTCAGAGCTATCTTAACTGTTTTTAACTCATAAGTAAGCTGTATCTCAAGTTTTGGAGATTTGTTCTATTTTGGTGTAACCTTATATATTTTAAGAAAATGTTAGAACTTTAGTCAAGATACATGCAAGATTCATGGATTTAATAGGTTCTTGACACCCTCAGTAAGGTGTGTACTAAGTTTCACTTCATTTGATCATAGATTTCGAAGTTTGTATCAAAAGTGGTTTTGATCTAAGCTGATTTTTTATTCTGAAAACAGGAGAGCAGTTATACTGCTTCTAGGCCTGTTCAAACCAGCGGTTTGTGACCGGTCAGACTGTCCACTTGTCAGACCGCATATTCAGTGACGATCAGACTGGTTAGGTGCTAATTTATTGATGCTTTGTTGTTTGGGTAGTGGTTTGGATTTAGTCCGTCAAATCTGATCTTCTTAACTCCGCAACTCTGAAGTAAAAGATTTCTAGGTACTTGGATAAGGATTTTGGAAAAGGTATCATTCACCTCCTTTTGTTGTCTTTGCCGCTCCTACACTTTTGTTACTCCCTACTGTAGCTTTCTTGTTGATCTAGTGAGTGATGTGTTAACCATGTCGGCTGTCGCCGAAGTTCTCCCGTCCATCTTGCAGCTCGTACTGGGTTTGGTAAATAAAAGTAAGTAGCAAGACGGTGCTAACCCTTCTCTAATTACTCGATAGTTTGCCATTCCTGCATGTTTGGTATTTGTTCAGTTCTGTGATTCTGTCTCAACTACTATTCAACTTAAGCTGCACTACATGTTCATAACTTGGTCATGGAGTCAGAATCGTGCTGCTGTATCACCTGGGCGTAGTGTTTTGTAAGCAAACAGCCTACTGAAGTTGAAGCGTAGAACAAGCCGTTAGGATTCATCTAAAGCTTCCAAATCAGAAAATTCACCCGCAAGCTTGCAATTGCATTGCATCTACTCAAATGGATGATAATAATAACCTCATGAACTTTAGTTTGTTTGCACCGCACATTGCCGTCCGGAAATGGCATGGGAAAGGAGCGACCTAGCGGCTGGCCCCGTCAAATGACACTGCAAACGCAAGTTTAACGGTGAATGCTCCTACTGCTCTACATGAATAGTGGCTTTGTAGGACTGATTTATTTGAACTATAATTCAACTCCACGGTACTAGTACATGAGTCTGCACGAAAATGCAGAATTACCTGCGTTAATCCTACCATGCATTAAGGTGGTGCTTATTTGGGCTTAAAAGCTCAGATTTATTGGTTTTTTATATTGTAGCTGCTGAAAATACACTATAGATACTGATAACTTTTTTAGCATAATTAAATTTAAAAAATAAAAAAGTTATATCATTATGGACAATGCAAAGGAATGAAGGGAAACAAAATGCAAAAAAAGCCTAGAAATAACCAAAAAATAAAAAAAATGAAATTAAAAAACTAGAAGCCAGGAGCCAGAAGCTTAAATGAACAAGGACAATATATCTTGCAAACTAACAAAAAAGAAAATACCCTGTCAATTTACAGTTTGTTTATTGTAACCAGTGAGAATTAACATTTGAATCCTTTATATTAAGGTAGCGTTCAGTTTGACGTTGGTTTATAGTTTTTTTACTGTAGTTGACTTATTTTTTATTGTATCTAAGTTGGTTTATTTAGTATAATTAAAATTTAAAAAAGAAAAAAGAAAAAAGAAAAACATGTCAGCCCATCGCAGACAATACAAAGGAATACGGGAAAAAAAAGAAAAGACAAAAAATCCCAAAAAAATCTTAAAAAATTAGAAAAAACTGAAATTGCTGAGTAGTGAAAAAAGCAAAAACCAGAAACAGAATCTAATTTTAAACTGTTTTAAGCAGTGCCTAAAGAGATAATTGATTCGATTACCTAGGAGATTCGAAGACTTTTAGATGGACTACCTCTGCTGAATGCCGATGCATGTTCCTTTCTCCGGTACGGCGATGAAACTCGCAAGAGATTAGTTAATTGTTATCAGCGAGAAAGTTACGTAAGCCGTTCAATGACCCTAACTAATCATGTCGCAGCTGCGTCGCCTCCTGCCCACCAAATCACTGAAAGTTGAGCAATTGTTCAGTTGGAGTGGAATAAAGGGGCCCGATTGACTTCACTTTGTGAAACAACCTACTAACTCCTGCAGTGTGGTTTAAGCTCTAGAGAGATTCTGTACTTCGATGTCGTGCGCTTTGCAAATTTGTATAGTCCAAGGCATTGCATTTTCCAACAAACTTCCTAGGTTTCTTTTTTTCAGTCTCTTTCAGGGTTCAAATCCCAATCTTCTTTATGATACACCTGTTGTTTATTCACTTTTTGTACTGGCAATATGTTTCTTTTCCAATAATAATGTGGATAGCAAGATCTATAATTGTGCATGGTTGAAGATTCAGACCAAGCAGGCTAACTAACTAGCACATTTCTCGATGAAGGTTGAGCCAGAATACTAGCATCCTGACAGAGGAAAACTCTTCAACATTTCACTGCAGAAAAGAATCACTTTTCAGTGTTCATGATCTACCTTCTCGATCGACCGAGTTAATGCGGTCACTGTACCACCAGCCAAGCTACGATCTGTATAAACCTACAAATTACAATGAGTAGGGGAAAAAAAACTTCAGAACAGGTAAAAGGATTGGGCGGTGAAATGAGAACCCAAGAACACCCTGCTTTGCGATACGTAGGCCAGTCGGTGTAACAACCCCCCCTCGGCATTACGAACCAAAACTAGAGCTAGCGTGCTTGACCGCCACCTTAAAGGAGAGGAAAGGGGCAGAAAGAATGGAGCCGCAACAAATCGAAACCTAATCTTCCAAACGTCAAACAACCGCACTACCTCCTCGGCTCCTCCCGGGCTGCCTCCCACCTCTCTATATATACGCCCACCGGCCTCGCGCTTTGTCATCAAGTCAAGAACACCAGCATCGGAGGAGCAATGGCGACGACAGGTCTCCTGAGGCTGTGCTGCTTCTCTGCTCTCCTCCTGCTCTCCTTCCTGCTCCCCAGCGCCCTCGCGGAAGAGCGCTTCTACGAGTTCGTGGTACGCGTCGCTCTTCGATGTGTTTTCTCCTACCCTCTTGTTAGTCTTGAGGTTTCTGTGGTTGGATTGTGCATTGCTAGCATTGTGTTGTGTATGGTCCATTGATTGATTCGGGAGAAAATGTTCGGTGGTGGTGTTGCAGGTCCAGGAGACGCTAGTGAAGAGGCTGTGCAAGGCGCAGAAGATCATCACGGTGAACGGGCAGTTCCCGGGGCCGACGATCGAGGTGTACGACGGCGACACGCTGGCGATCAAGGCCGTCAACATGGCCAGATACAACGTCACCCTCCACTGGTGCGTATATACACTCTCCTACTCGTACTCTTGGATGGTCAGAACTTCAAACGCATGGTGCATGAACACGCGTACTGAATTGATGCGTGCCAGGCACGGTGTCCGGCAGCTGCGGAACGGGTGGGCGGACGGGCCGGAGTTCGTGACGCAGTGCCCGATCCGGCCCGGCGGCAGCTACACGTACCGGTTCACCATCCAGGGGCAGGAGGGCACGCTGTGGTGGCACGCGCACAGCTCCTGGCTCCGCGCCACCGTGCACGGCGCCCTCGTCATCCACCCCAAGAGGGGCGTCCCCTACCCGTTCCCCAAGCCCAACAAGGAGCTCCCCGTCATCCTAGGTACACACAATTACATACTCACTCGTCTTCTTTCTGTTGAGATCGATCGATCCATCATGCATGTGAGTCTTGTTTGTGGTATTGGGATGCGCAGCGGAGTGGTGGAGGAGGGACCCGATCGCCGTGCTCAGGCAGTCCATGATCACCGGCGCGCCGCCCAACGTCTCCGACGCGTTCCTCATCAACGGCCAGCCCGGAGATTTCCTTGAGTGCTCCAGCCAAGGTGAGCGCGCGCGCGCGCGTCTCTCTGTTTGCGCGTCGTTTGCTTTGTGCAGGAGATTACTTCGGTTGTTGAGAATCTCAACAACTGCCTTTGCCTAAAACTCTTAACTCTAAAAAATCTAAGTGCTTTTGACTCTAAAAAACAGTCAAATGCTCTTTAACATTTTCCAAGAAGAAATAGAACATCTTTTGAGAGTGTTTTTTTTTAGAACCCAGTCATGCAAAGTGAATCAACTAACGCTACACTATTCTTGTACAAATTCCAAATTTGGCTAAACCGACCAAAGCATATTTTAGTTTGGAAAAAGCATCCCATCTCTCCTGCATCTCTCGTGCAGAGCATAGGTCCTCTAACGCTACGACCTGTAAAAAAATATATACCGCTGTGAATCTGTGACCAAATTACTCTTCCTAAATTCTTGCGAAGTGACAAAGCAAAGGGACAAGCTTCAGAGGTGAACGAATCCAAGAAATGATATGGAAAGGGGGAGAGAAATCCTGAACCAATTTCTTCGTGTGCATGATGTTACTCTCCTTGACTTGCAAATTAGCGATGCATGCTTTCTTCAGTAACCTCTCCAACTAACTATTTGCGTACCATGCATGCACCGTCACCACAGAGACAAGCATCATCCCGGTGGTCGCCGGCGAGACCAACCTGCTGCGCATCATCAACGCGGCCATGAACGCCGAGCTCTTCGTCTCCCTCGCCGGCCACAAGATGACCGTGGTCGCCGCCGACGCCTCGTACACCAAGCCCTTCGAGACCACCGTCTTGCTCCTCGGCCCCGGCCAGACCACCGACGTCCTCGTCACCGCCCACGCCGCCCCTGGCCGCTACTACCTCGCCGCCCGCGCCTACGCCTCCGCCCGGGGCGTCCCCTTCGACAACACCACCGCCACCGCCATCTTCCAGTACAAGAACGCCCCAGGCTGCCCCACCACCGCCTCCACCGGGGCAGGGGTCGGCCCCGGGGCCGGCGCCGGCGCAGGAGCCAACACCTTCAACGGCCCACTAGGCCGTTCCCGGTCCTCCGGCCACCCCGGCCCCGCCGGGCTGTCGCCAATGCTCCCGTTCCTGCCGGCGTACAACGACACGAACACGGCGACCGCGTTCTCGAACAGCCTCCGGAGCCCGGGGCCGGTGAAGGTGCCCGGTCCAGTGACCCAGGAGGTGTTCACCACAGTGGGGTTCGGGCTGTTCAACTGCCAGCCGGGCCCGTTCTGCCAGGGGCCGAACAACACCCGGTTCGGCGCGAGCATGAACAACGTGTCGTTCCAGCTACCGAACACCGTCTCGCTGCTGCAGGCGCACTACCACCACGTCCCCGGCGTGTTCACCGACGACTTCCCGCCGCTCCCCCCGGTGTTCTTCGACTTCACCTCGCAGAACATCCCGCGCGCGCTGTGGCAGCCGGTGAAGGGCACGCGGCTGTACCGCGTCAAGTACGGCGCGGTGGTGCAGATCGTGTTCCAGGACACGGGCATCTTCGCCGTCGAGGAGCACCCCATGCACATCCACGGGTACCGCTTCTACGTGCTCGCCACGGGGTTCGGCAACTACGACCCGAGGCGGGACGCGGCCAAGTTCAACCTGGTCGACCCGCCTAGCCGGAACACCATCGGCGTGCCGGTCGGCGGGTGGGCCGTGGTGCGGTTCGTGGCCGACAACCCTGGGGTGTGGCTGGTGCACTGCCACTTCGACGCGCATCTCAGCGGCGGGCTGGCCATGGCACTGCTGGTGGAGGACGGCGAGGCCGAGCTCGAGGCCACCATGGCGCCGCCGCTCGACCTGCCCGTCTGCGTCCTGTAGAGAGTTTCTTGATTTCTGTACGTACGTGGTAGGGAAGTTGTGGTTGTGTGCATTGTACGTGTTGTGATGCTACGTGTTTGCGTTTGGAATTGCGCGTTGTAATTTGGATTTCCATTTGAATTTGCGAAGAAAACGGAAGTTTTTCGTTATATATGGGCTTTGTTTTTTATGGTGGAGTAGACCTGTTCAAAAGGGTGGTACGACCCGTATGATTCTAATTCGGCGTCGCTCGTTTAGCCCATCGGCCTAAACTAACGGCCTAGGCACGACCTAGCGGGGGGTTCGTGCCATACTGGACAGGCACACGCCCGTTTAACCCAACAGGCCACTAGGCACAACAAACTCATTCGGCCCGGTTAACCTGTTTCGGCTCAAAAAAATAAAAAAGTAACAATTCAAAAAATAATAAATTATAGAAATATAATAATGAACTTTATTAATATTTAAATTGCTACCTTATTAAAAACTTTGCCAAGTAAAAACTTAATTAGAGAAAACCTTAGTAAAAAAAGAATACAACCTGTAGCTCAACATTACAAGTAAAAAATCAGAAAAAGTACAATGTATATATGGATGCTTTAAGAAGTGTCAATGTCTTAACTACCTTCACCACCAACTAGATAGAAATTGTTGAACGCATGTTCTAATTTTATATCCACCACGTAGTATTTAGCTCACGCATCAGTTTGTTCCCAATCTTTCATTATAAGAAGTACTTTCACCATCTCACTCGTGAGACTTGTTCTTCTCTCCTCCAATATTCATCTAGAAAGACTAAAAGTAGACTCGAAAGAAACTATCGAGACAGGAATGGTTAACACATCACGTGCTAATATGGATAACACCGGATATTTTATCTTGTGCTCATGCCACCAATCCAAAATGTTGAGGCACCTCTACATGGCGATGCACGGGATCGCTGTCTAGAAAGATTGATAGTTCCCCGTGGGCCCTGGTATGGATGGCTCCAGCAATTAATGATGTAGAACCTTTTGAAGGATCCTGGTGCACAAAAGATTTTGCCTCACATATATATATTTCCCTTCTTACCAGCAGTGGGTGCTAGTGGAGTCGTTGCAAGCGAACTCCCTGAAACTTATCTCGTACTTCTGATAAATTTTAAACAATTTAGAACAAACAATTGTAAAATAGTTAAAGTAATTTATCCCTATAGACTCATCTATAAGTGAAAGAACATTAGTAAATCCTTCAATTTTAGTTCTTAGATCTAGAATAAATACAAATGCATATAAGTACAAAATCTTATTCTTATATTTTAAATATTTAGTTTGTATAGCGCACACAGCCTCTCGTAATACTATGTCATTTTCATTAGCTTTCAAGTGAATAGCAATTGCATTAATATGATGTATAATTACAGGAGATGCTAGATAATACACTTTGGATGAAGCAATAGTGATTTCATAAAAGTGTCCTAAAAATGCTAGTAACTTCTTAGCGATATGCTAGTGCTGCTTAGTTAGAAGTGTGCTTAGTTAGAAGTGTGTTGCCGGTATAGCTATGATAGTGTATGTGGATAACAGAAAATGTGGGCTTATAGGGTAAAGAATCTTGTAGCATGAGATAAGTTGAGTTCCACCTTACTAACATGTCCACAACGATTTTTTGTGGATGTACACCCATCATAATGTAATAGGTCTTATATGTTGCAATTCGTTGGTTAAAATTATTACAAAAGAAATTGCATCACGAAAAGCTTAAATATATGGATCCAATTTTTTCAAACCATATTTAACTATAAGATTAATAATATGGTAGGCGCATCGCTGATATAGTAAGAAGTATTTGTCGTATGTACTAAATAAGGTCATGAGAATATCCACTGTCTTAGAGTTTGCTGTAGCATTGTCGAGGATAATTACAAAAAATTTATTTGCAAGACCAAAATTTTTCATGACTTTGATAATCAAATCTGTAATATTCTCACCCGTATGTGCTACGTCAATTAGTTTGAAGCATATGATTCTCTTTTCTAATACCCAGTCATCATTTACACAATGAACGACTACACTAAGATAATCCTTCCTAGATCAACCACTCCATATGTAAATATACAAGTTCCAAAGAGTTCTTTAATTTTATCATGACCATAATTGTAGTATTTAACTAAATCTCTAGTCACTGTCTGTCTAGAAATATGAGTAAATCTAAGATTATGAGCAATTCTAATATACTTGTTGAATGCTTCTGACTCATCAAAGTTCAAATAAAGATCTTGTGTGGCAATTAAATGGGCTAACGATTCTTGAGTTACTTCGGGATTATAATGCTAGTTATGTATTATACCGTCAGGGTTGTACTATAGTTGTGTCTGCCTCATGGTTATGCCTTGTTTTCTTTACATCTTTGGGCATATCTATGCAAGTGCTCAATTTCACCTGAAAACTTTGCATATAATTCATGATGGCATATTTTGCAAATAACAACTCTTATCTGAGCTCTGATCGCATCTCACTTCACTACCTTATCAAAATCTATCCACACCTCCAAATTGTTGGATCTGGACCTCGTTGCTTTGGTGCTTACTGATGTAGAGGTACTCGTAGAACCTAACCATGGTACAGCCAGGGTTTACTCTGCCATTTAATGTGGAGGCAAAGACATTTCATTCCCAGAGGATGAAAGATCTTTCGGATTAATTTCATATTCACTCGTAGGAAAATTATCAAAGTTTTCCATAGAGAAATGTGAAAAACTGTAAAATACAAATAGAAAATTACACTATTACCTATTTTACATCACAACAAAAAAAACAAAGAACAACATAAGTATATGGATATTACTATTGTTATCTCTTTTCTTGACTGTAGGTTGGATTTCAAATTTTTAGATTTTTGGCAAAATTATTTTGAATTTTACCAAATTATCACAAAGTGTATCGAAATTTTCATAAGAGATTTCAAAGAAGAGATTGCTAGTTTGAGTGTGACTGAATGAGGGGGGTATGTTACCTATTTATAGAAAAATTGAGAATTTTTGTACTTCAAACTCTCAAATGGCCGCAAAATGACTAAAAATTTCAAAAATCCAACTGTTATTCATGCTAAATGGGCCAAATGGGCCCTGCACACTGCGCCGTGCCTGGGCCAACCATGCCGTGTGGGCAGTGCGATGCTAGACCATGCCTGTGTAGCCGTGCCATGCCGGCACGCTGGGCCAGGGCGGTGGCCTAAGCACGACCCAGCTTCCTATGCCATGTCAGACTGGCATAATCCACCATGAGTCGTGCCTACGAGACTAGGTTGTGGGTTGGCTTGGTGGCCGTCCCATTTTGGCCACCCGGAGCATACACTATTGTCTTTTAAAACTACTAATGGGTTGTAGTGCTTTAATCGAGGAGTATGTTCAGGCCCACTATAGAGTGGACTGGTGGTTGTAGCTCTTCGTTGGACCAGTCAAGTTCAACTCTATGCAAAAAAAAATGCTCTTAAAAAAATTAATCTACAATGCTGAAAATATTAAGGAGTTCATGTCGCTTAAAAATAAGAATGAATATTAAGGAAAAAAACCATTAACACCCCATAAATCATCTATATTTTTAAGTTGCTCCATATCTAATTATTGTTTACTTTGCCTCTTATAAGTTAAATAGCCGTGCAAATAACCCTCAAGCCATATGTCAGCACTATTTCTCATGGTTTTATTATCTCTAGCACTTGTTTCAATGGTGTCAACTTTTTTCAATGATGTTAATATTTATTTTAATTATTTGGGTGATTTGGTATTTGTAATACACCATTTCATCACTAATATTTCAATGCTGAAATTATGTATTACAAATGCTGAAATTACTCAAATCATTAAAAATATTGAAATTACTTAAATAAATACTAAAATCATTGAAACAGATATCAAAGATAACTAAAACCACAAAAAAATAGTTTGAAATGTGGCCTAAGAGGTATTTACATACTACCTTAACTTATAAGGGGGGACAAAGTTTACATACCAACTTAACTTATAGGGGGACAAAGTAAACAAAACCGAGATACAGACGACGAATTGAAAAAGGTCACCTATGTGAGTGTTCATGTACGATCACGAAGCAACTAGAAGAAGAAAAATATCAGTAAGAACAATCTATAGTCCAGAGGGACACACCATCACTAATTATTAATCCATTATAGAGTCTCCGTACGGTTAATCACATCAAGCTGGTTCCCTTTAATCGCACCTAAACCTGCAATGCACGGACCTACACACCCCCAAGTACCCCCTTAATCATTGGTCGATCCGATCTGATTTAGGGGAAGAAGGGTGAAACCAACACCTACCATTTTATCACTCTAGAAACTAGTAGCACTAAAGCTCGGCGCATTCAGAAAAGCTGGCAATCGAGCGCTAATTAAACGTACATAATTAATTAAAAATCAACAGGTATAGTTACCACATTTTTCACATCCTTGCGCTGCTAAGCATCAGCTAGTGGCAATGGAATGCTAGTCGGCCAACAGTAGCAAAGCACACGCACCTTTCACACCACGGTTAAGTAATCTAATCGCAATTATGAAGCTGGTGTTTTTTTGCTCCATGCAGTGGGGGGAAAGGCAGCCCCAAAGGATGGAGGGCTGTCACCAACGTGTCCCTCGGCTTGCGGACCGCCCGATCTAAATTGGATGGCCGCGATCCGTCCCCTAAAATGCGCCGACGGTTAGCTGCCTTGAGGTGCATGTTTTGCATGGTGGGATCGACCTAGAGAGTGTATTGCGTTTGTTCTCTTTGCGATCTAAGCCCCCGCTCAGTGGATGCTACCGCCAGCGATCGGCGGTAGTGTTTGGCTTTTTTTCACTATTTAATTTTTTATTTTTTGGTTTTTTTTCTCATATTCCTTTGCATTATCTATGATGAGTTAATATGTATTTTCTATTTTATTTTTTTTTAAATTTAATAATGCTAAATAAGTCAACTCATCTACAATAAAAAAAATAAACCAACTAAAGTAAAAAAGTCATAAGCCAACGCCATTTTGAACACCCCTGCTGCTTGTTGCTTGTGATGTCTCAATAGCTTAGCTTTAGCTAGTGCTAAACCGCCTTTTGGAGTTGGAAGTCGCTGTAAAAAATAGGCCCATAAGTAAAGCATATTGTCTTAATTTTAAAGCGTGTATAGTTTAATGCCATATTGCTAAGACAAGGTGGGGGAGACCAATTTAAAAGGTCGAGTCTATGCCACTTCTTAAATTATGGATAGGGATGCTATGAGAGGGCTTTGGCTAATCACGCGCACACGAGCGACCGTGTCGTGCAATAGCGCCCCACTTGGCAGACCAAGTCCACCTTTATTTTTACTGAACCATGCATCACACACACACACTCTCTCTCTGATTGAATGAGATTCAAACATTTGAATTTGGATCTTTATTGGGTCTGATAATAGACAGTTACCAGTGGGTAAATGGTTAGTTAAATATGTTAGTTACCATGGGTAAATAGTTGCTTAATTATGTCAGTGATCAGTCTGTATACACACACACACTGGAGACGTCTAGAGTATATTGCTAAGAAACTCACTACCTCCATTTCTTCCTCCCGTGAACTTATGATGTTATGCTGCGCCGTCTAAACCTCGTCGACTCTTCTTTCCTGATGCTTTAATATGAAAGACTTAGAAGAGGCAGATATTATTCTGAATATTAAATTGATCAAGAATGAGAATGGGATCACTTTAAATCAATTCCATTATATTGAGAAAATATTGAACTGGTTCGGCTTTGAAAACTGTAAAGTTTTTCCAACGCCTTATGATGCAAATATTAAACTACGAAAGAACCAGGATGTAGTAAAAAATCAATTAAGATATTCGCAAATTATTATGTCACTCATGTATTTAGCTGGTGCCATAAGACCTAACATTTTATTTGCCATGAGCAAATTAAGTCGGTTTACTTCTAATCTAGGAGATGATCATTAGGAGGCACTTAAAAGAGTGTTGTGCTACTTGAGGGACATAACATTTTTTAGAATTCATTATACTGGATACCCTTCTGTATTAGAAGGGTACATTAACTCCAATTGGATCTCTAATGTGAATGAGATCAAAGCTACAAGTGTGTGTTTGCTTTAGTTGGTACTGCGGTTTTATGGACGTCTTGTAAATTGATTATATTGACGAGGTCAAGCAAGAGAGTAGAACTTGTAACACTTGACACAACCACTTTTGAGACTGAATGGCTAAGAGAGTTTTTGGTGGACTTGCCATTGGTTGAGAAACTAATACTGGCAATCCTCATGTATTATGGTAATCAAAATGTGTTGGACAAAGAGCCAAAGTCATAAGTGCAAAAGATAATATGAAGTGCTTTAGACATATGAAGTATAGACTTAAATCTATCAGAATATTAAGGAACTCCGGAGTGTTAGCTGCAAATTATATTAACACTAAGAAAAATATGACAGATCCTTTATAAAGGGGTTAGCATAGAAAGCGATTTTCGTTGCTTCTATGGACATGGAAATGAGGTCCATCTGAGTTACATCACAATGATAACCTATACATTCTTGATTGAAGATTTCGTGACTTAGATAATGGAAAAAATAAGTTGATGTTATAACAAGAGAGTACATATTCATTGAACACATGTTCTAATAAAATAGTACTCTCAACAGTATGAAAGGTTGGCATAAAGTCATAATACATTCCGTTGTCTAAATAAGGAAAAGGTATTAGTCTGCAGGACCTAGAAATAATACTCGTACTTGAGTTTAACTGTGTGGTCGCAGTTCATGAGAACGGGGCATTTTCTAGAAAGATAATGAGCAAATGAGGGAGCATGACCATATAACGATCCGTTTAGACGTGGTTCATTGGTAGCCTAGTACTAATTGAGATTCCAAGTGAAATCTGATCATGAAAAGCTATGAATTTATGGTATAGTCCATTCATCAGCTGTGAAAAGATGAATTTTATCATTCTAGATGCAAGTTCAACCCGTACGAAACTTACACTAAAAGACTGATATATTAATAGTACTTCAGCACAATATCTTTGACATCTTTTTGCTTCTTACTTTGGACTTGGTGGGAATTATTAAGAATAGGCCCATAAAAGAGGTCTATTTTTTTAATTCCAAAGTGTGCATGGTTTAGTAACATATTGCTATGGCAAGGTGTTGGAGACCAATTTATAAGGTGCAATCCATGCCACTCCTTGAAGTATGGATGCGGATGTCATGAGAAGGGCTTTTGCTAATCACGCACGTGTACGCGCGTATTTCCACATGAAAATCGCATGACTTGTGACTTACGACATGTGATCATGCCGTGCCATGGCATGCTACTTGGTAGGCCAAGTCTACCTTTATTTTTACTGAACTATACATCACACACACACTCTCTCTCTGATTGAATAAGATTCAAACGTTTAAACTTGGGGCTTTATTGGGTTTGATGACAGACAGTTACCAGTGGGTAAATAGCTAGTTAAATATGTCAGTTACTAATGGATAAATGGCTATTTAATTATGTCAATTATCAGTCTATCTATATATATACCTAGAGACGTCCAGAGTATATTGCTAAGAAACTCACTGCCTCCATTTTTTCTCCTGTGATCTTGTGATGTTATGCTGCACCATCTGAACCTCATCGACTCTTTTTCCCAGCGTGCACCGTGAAAAAGGGGAGCGGTATCTCCGAACTGTTGCTACCGTGAAGACTTGCACAAGGGCGGCAATAAGGTTTTTGGGCAGCGCACATCTGCTCGACTACTCGCTGCACTGCTTCATCTACGTTCTACACTGCATCATATCTGCGCTGCTTCATGTTCTTCATCAAGTCCAACATAAGTCATTTGGGCGTTCGAGTGACTTTCATACTATATTTCCCTTACATATTTTATAAAGTATAATTAGTAGCTTGTTGTTAGATGTGAGTTTTACATCACTAGTTTTTTTATTGTATTTGTCTCCTAATAAAACTTGAAATTAAAATATTGCCTACATTTTCAACAATCATAATCCTATCTACTGCCTATGAGCATGCTTATATTGGTTTCTATTTCTGACTTTTGTTTTGAGAATCCAGAAGTTAATGTGAACATCTGGCTTTTTGAGGTAGCTTCCCCGCACCTCTCGCTCCTATCTCGTCTCGAGGATAAGACAGAAGGTCACGGGCACATTACGTACTCCACTTCTCTTGCTCCCGTCTCGCGCACATATTTCTCACTCACTTTCCTCAGTGTTCGTTCCCTTCTTCTAAAAGTCATTCTTTCAGTCATTACTATTCATTTTAACCAAAAACTATTAGTCACAGCCAACATGAACAGACCAAGCCTATCTTAGAATGTAGTACTATATATTGAGCCTATCAGCTTCGGGTTAGGTACCACATAGATGAAGCCCGAGGAATATAGATGGTTACCCTAGTAACGGGGGTGATCGTTTTAGCGATGGCTTTTGGCTAAAATTTCACTGTAGCTGGCTTTTTTTACTGTAGCTGAGTTAGTGGATAGTGTAGTGAATAGTAAAAAAAAACTGAAGTTAAAAGCTGAAATTTTTAAAAACCAAAACGATCACTGCCTTAATCCAGACATTCTAGTTACAAGTTCGTGGTAATCACATGTTTGGATGATACGTTGATGTCAATGCCTGGGGAGGTAATTCCCCAGCGACACAATACCTGCACACTTATTAGCACTAGATGGAACAAGCAGAACACGCCAATTGGTTGGTTAAACCGGATGGTGCAAGAATATTCTCCTTGTTAGAAATAAAAACGTAGCGCAAAATGTTGTGAAATCAGGACTTGTTTGGAACACATAAACATTCACTCACTCATTCTATTGGAAGATACAATATCATACGATGAAGTAAACGAAAATCAAGCATGTGAACCCCTCGATCTGGGGCAACTTGTGTGTACCACGATCAAAAAAAAGAAAGAATCAATGGTTTTTTTTAAGCATCGACCAGACCAGGCCATAGCAAGTTCAAAGAATGCCTTGAGAGAGTTGAGTTCAAGTCCGAAGGAGTAAAAAAGAACCCATCGGAACCTAGAAAAAGTCCGACGATAAGGTTGGGGTTCGAAGCACTAGCTCACCTTTTTATACGGATTGTGAGATCTCTATGTAGTTGCACACACCCCGACCTATGGGCGCAAGAGCTCTCTTTGTACGGACTAATGAATACATTTCCATCTTTTACTCGCTAATCATGTCAGAGTTGCAACTTTTTTTAAAAGAAAACTCGTAAGGATCTGTTTGAAACATGGGAGTTTTCCCGATTCGTACTAGAATTTCCGTAAAATTCTTATGAAATTCGTGCTTTCGAACAGGCCTTAATTAGTATACAAATGTTTTTTTATGGTTATGAGCATTAAGATTTCTGATTTTTGAATGCACGCGAAGATCCATACAAATTTTTGCATCCTTCAAAAAAAAATTTCCTCTCTTCCAAAAAAAAGACCGTTAGATCTTTAAACTAACTGGTATAAATCTAAATGCTTATAATTATAAATAACACTTGGGTGTACTCTAGACATATGATCATGGCCGTTTCGAGGCACTTACTTTTGTTGGCTTTCTTTGCACAATAATACACACTTCCGATTGTTTAACTAGCAACAACTCAAGCCCCTATATAAAGCAGTTGCCACCCAAGCATGCCGAAGAGCCAAGGGGGCAGCAGGCACGGAGGGGGAGTTTCTATTAGCCAAGTAACATACAAAGGCTAGAAACAATTAAGCCGGCAAGAGGCATGGGCAACAGCCTGAGGTGCTGCCTGGCCTGTGTCCTCCCCTGCGGCTCCTTCGACGTGATCCGGATCGTCCATCTCAGCGGCCACATCGAGGAGTACGCCCGCCCGGTCACCGCCGGCGAGGTCATGGCTGCGCACCCAAACCACGTCCTGAGCCGGCCGTGCTCCCAGGGCGGCGCACGTCGGATCCTTATTGTCGCCCCCGATTCAGAGCTAACGCGGGGGTGTTTTTATTTCCTGGTGCCGGCTTCGTCGGTACCGGAGAAGAAGAGGAAGCCATCCCGGCCGCAGCAGGAGAAGGCACGGTCGTCGAAGACCGTGCCAAGTGCTACTACTAGTGCTAAGGTGACAAGGGATGGCGGTGACAATTACCTGGCGGAGGTGTTGTCAGAGGGGAAGGCCAGCTGCAAGCGCCGCCGGAGCGTCCGGGCGGCGGTGTGGCGGCCGCATCTTCAAAGCATCCCGGAGGAAGCTCATGAGTAGCGTCTCGTTCTCTTCGTAAGATCTGCTTTTGTAGCTGTGTTTTCCCCCCTTTTTTTTTCTGTACATACGGATGTAACAGTGATGGTGGTTTGTGCATGGTGTACCGTGCACGTACGGATGATCGGACGGCGCTGCGTAGCCATGTGGTGGGCGCTTATGGCCGTTCGATCGTCGAGTTTTAGGGGAGAGGCGATCATCTCTTTCTGCCTCTCTCTCTCTGTCTCTTGGTTTTTTCGCTCTCACCGAGGTCAGATCGAATTGCTTTCAAGGCAGTGAGAGTTGTTGGGTTTGGGTGCCTTCTCTTGGGAGAGAGATCATAGGCTCGAAGGATGGAGAAACAGAAAACAACACTGCGTAAATCTGCTTTACGCCTGTAATGACAGGGACTGTGTAATTTGAGGTTGCAGAAGTTCAACAGAAACACCAGTGTCTCGTGCCCATCCAGTCCTCTCGTGTCTATCGAATTCACTTCGTCACTTATACACGTACTAATACATTACTAAAGGAAGAAATTCAATCACTAATTCAGGATCGTCTGGGAGCCCACCGACGGAGGCGCTGGAGCAGGGGCGGGACGTACGCCGGCGCCCGGCGGGGACAAGGAGCCGAGGAGGTGGTGCAGAGGACGACGGGACGGGCGGTGGGTACGAGGCGTGGGCCCGGGTCGGCAGTGGGTGAGTTGGCTGGATGACCTGTTCATGGGGACAAGTGTCAGCCGGTGGTTGGCTGGCCGACGCATCTTCCTCTCACCTCATCCCGTCGCGCTGCTTCACGGGAACGAAGCTTTCTTGTTCTCGTGTGGGTGTTCCCTTCTGTGTTCCTGCGATCTGGACCGCTCACGGTCCAGATCGAACGGTTCAGATCGCGGGAACACGGAGGAGAACACCCACACGGGAACAGGGAAGCCGTTTTCGCTTCGCGGTGCACGCCGTCGACAATTGTCAGAAATGCACTAGTACTTTGCACATCGTGATGAAGAAGAACCTGTGCACGTTCCGGAACTCTAGGGGATAAAAAACAAGTTGCAAATTGCGTTCATGGCATTTTTCTATATTGCGTACGTTCCATTGGTACATGGGAGGGGATGAAAGCCTTCTGTCCCATGCATGCATCAAACAAAGGGAAGCGGCATGCCGCATGCGTGCATGTATCCTCCCCGTCACATCTGGTAGTGTGAACTGTAGCCTGGGTTAAACAACAGTACAAGTGTACCGCACCACGTGTTTAGACTTCGTCTAATTGCTAATCACGCGTTGACAGCAGAACTTAACCGTGTAATTAGCGTCGTTAGCACAGTCGTTCAATTATCAACCACGGCACAAGTAATTGAACAAAAGACAGCAAAGTAAATTAAAGCCATTTGCAACATACATAGAACTCAACATTTATTACCTCTTATCGCCATCCGTACAACGATTATATAAATTAAAATTACATCATATAGCATATCATACATCAATGCATTTAATCAGAAGCTACAAGATTTAAATTACATCGCATTCACTTCGTACACTTTGCATTGCACCAGTTTTACAAGTAATCGGCGTTAGTATAGCGAGTAAACTAATTTAAGCAGTACCAAAAAAGACTGAACAAGGGAGGGGGTGTGGTGGCCACAGAGGAAAACGGAAGAAGGGAGAGAGAAGAAAAAGACTAGGCGGTAGAATATAATGAATGAAGAATAAGAGAAAAAAAGAAAAGAAAAATAAAAAGGTATTCTCACCACTCTGTAAGAGAAGGTTACCATAATTAATTTTATTTTGTTTCATCTATCCAACTAAACACTAATATATACCATTTTAAACACCTCATCCTTCCAACCAATCAATATCTGGACTATCCATCCCGCCAAACAATTACTTTACTAGCCTCGTAGGTGCGGCGCCACGCCGTGCTAACTACCATATGGACCGAAGTAAAAAAACAAAAATTCGCTACCATGTGGACCGAAGATTCGTATAAAAATGATGTGCCAGGGGCCTCTTCGGAAAAACCAAGGAAAAGGACCCGCGCGTAATTTCGAAGAAACCGCGGGGCGTTATCCAGTAAAAGGGGAGCGGAGGGGCTTTTTCGTAAAAACTGAGGGTCTTTTCGAAAGAACTAAAAGTCTATACGTAATTATGAAAAACCGTAGGACATTATTCAATAAAAGGAGAGCGGAGAGACTTTTTCGCAAAAAAATCAGGGACCTTTTTGTAAGAATTGAGAGTCTATACGTAATTATAAAATGTTAGAGGCTTTTTTTGGGGGAGGGGACACGTGGGCACGTTGGGGGCCGTGAATCCCCCCAACTTTGATATAGTAGTACTAGCCACATAGGCGTGGTGCCATACCGCACCAGCCACCGTGTGGACCAAAGTAAAAGAGTCGAAAATTCGCAACAAAAAGAAAGCGTTGGAGCTTTTTCGTAAAAAATAGGAACCTTTGCGGAAAAAATATGTGCATGTACGTAATTACGGGAAACTGCGGGTCGTTACTCAGCAAAAAAAGTGCGTAGGAGCTTTTTCACAAAAAATTAGAAACCTTTTATGAGAACCAGAGATCTATACGTAATTACTAAATTTTTACGAACTATTTTGCAGGCACTAACACAAAAGACAGAAAACCTTAGCCAAAAGACAAAGAAAAAAGAACAGAGCCATCTATCGCAAATTCCACCAGACACGTCCTAAAACAACGAAACCACACTCTCAGAAATAATCGCTCACTGACTAGTAGGCCCGAGCACAGTCACAGGGAAAGATTCTGAAAAGGTTCGTGTTGCGCTTGCTATTCCCGGCGTGCTTCCGCCTCAGCTTATGCATAAGTGCTTTTCCGGTTTCACACACAAAGCACTTTTTTTTTTATCTCATCACCCCACGAGGCTATTCTTCAACGAGTTTCTACTTCTAGTTCGAGACTTTTAACTTTATTTATTTTTGGCTTTTTTCTTTATTTTTTATTATCTATGATAATATAATTTTTTATTTTTAAAATTTAATTACACTAAAAAAAAGTTAATATTGATTATAGTGTATTTTCAGTCGTTACAGTTTATTAAAAAAATTAGAAGCTTGAGCCCGCTCCAAAAAAATTAGAAGCTTACGCCCGCTCCAAATAGCTTCAATTTCTTACTCTCGGTTTATTTAATCTAGAAACCACTTATAACTTATCATTTTCTAATTTCAACTTTTCTATTTTTTACTCTTTTATGTCACGATGATATAACGGTTTTTTTAATTTTATCTATTTAAAAAAAATTAATTCCGTTATAATATAATTTTTTAAAAAATTAAAAACTACCGTTAAAAGCTTAACCTAAAAACTAGTTAGAGCGCACCAATAAACCCAAATGAGCACGGCCGTGGCCATCGGGGATCGAGAGACTGTGCCACTGGTGAACGATGCCGATGGTCGCGACTGACGCCGCCGACGCCGCCGCCACGAAGCCGCCGGACGCCGAGAAGCCGGCCTACAGTTCCCACAACGCCGCCTCCACTGCGGGCCGCGGAGGCGGCGGCGGCGTGGTGGATTCGGTGGCTACGCGGTGGCGGCGGGAGGACATGCTCGACAAGAGCCCCCTCGCGCTGCACGCCGCCGCCGCGGTCTTCGCCTTCATCGCTCTCGTGCTTGTCGCGTCCAACAAGCACGGCGACTGGATGGAGTTCGACCGCTACCAGGAGTTCAGGTGCGCGATTCGAGTTTAGCCGTTGGCTCGGGTTGGTCTTCGATTCGGGTTTAATTCCTCTTACATGTGCCGGGTTGCTAGGTACCTGCTCGCGATTGCGGCGCTGGCGTTCGCCTACTCGCTGGCGCAGGCGCTGCGGCACTCCCGTCGGATGCGCGGCGGCGTCGACCCCGTCTCCGCGGCGTCGGGGAGGCTTCTCGATTTGACCGGTGATCAGGTGAGTTGCTTTGAGTTCACTAATTATTTCACCCGATCAACGAGAGTTCATGCGATCTCAATTCCTCAATTGGCCCAAAATCATAGAAGGGATAGGGAGAGAGTATAAAGAGGTAAAGGGTGGGGTAATTTAACCTGTCAAAGCAAGAGTGGCGATTGGAGAGTAGAGATTCCAATTCCATGGTAAAGGAGGCATCAATCCACTACTGCTAGTTGTTTCCAACAAGTAGTATCAAAGCCCGGTTCTAACATCTCTGGCCTAATAGATACTAGTGTGTGAACGTCTCATGGACTGTGACTCTGAGGGACCGTCGGTGTATGGTGAAGAGGCAGTGAACGACTGAGTGACACCAATGTGTGAAGGAGGAGATTATTGGAATAGTCTCATATTGGTTGTGGAAGGGCAAGGGACCTAACTTAAAAGTGGGGGAGTCCCTCATCTCATTGGCTAGCTTTTGGGGTGAGAAGGCCCTTACGATCCAACACCATCCAAGCGTTTAATAAACTAATAGGCATAGTTATGGGGATTAGCTTTCTAGTGGAGGCATCTTTGACTGTTGGAGTAGCTAGATTGGTCTATGGAACACTGTGATGTTCTGCCTCCAGACATAACTACAACTCTACAATATATATCTTTTCTTGTTTATTTTTGGAAGAAACTTAAAAAACGATAAGTGGGCTAGTAGCTCTCAATAATTGTCCAATATGGTCAATCTGTATGACAGCCCAACGACAACAATGATGGTAATGTAGTGGCTAGTATAGCATTGGCATGGGGAGATGGAAGTGGTTGGGACCAGCCATCAGAAGTTGCTCGAAGTTCCATGTATGTTTCGAATTTTCAGTTTGATTGGATCCTTGAAGGAGTACAATACTACATGTCAAAAAATTGTTCATGATGTATGTTGGATGATGCTTAAATGCACTGAAATGTGTGTGGAATCGTGAACTTGAAATGTTTGGGGGCCACATTTACTTAGCCTGCCCTGGAGGATATGACTGTTTTGGACCTGTGCTACTTAATTAAGGGCATTTTTTTGTCAGCTTTTGCAAACAATATGACTAGTTAGCATGTTGCTACTACATGTTCCTGGATTGCTTTTCATTGCTTTGGATCTCATAAAAAAACTCTGAAATTTGTATTAGTGGACCCCAATATGCTAATGATACTTAGAAGTACTTTTGCAGTTTTGCTGTAACTTGACCCTTGGTGAATTTGCTTTCCCAGTGCATATCTAAATCTAAATTTTATTAATTAATGAAAGTTGGACTAAAAATGTTACAGTCCATGAAATTCTCAAACCAGATAAGAAGGTTTTGGATCATGTTTACCCTTAGGTTCTTTGATCAGGGTTTAGGAGGTTACAAGTAATTTTATCTCAGGCTTTCTGTTTGATGTCATGATACCATGTCAAGTAGCACAAGACAACAAGAATCAAGAAGTAGGATATTCATCCACCTTTATTTTTTTAAGAGCCTTCTGGATTAATTTAGCTTCCAAAACTGAATTGCCTGTCAATTGCATTTTCTTTTCTGAGAATCTGTCAGTAGCAAAATTTCATAACCATATATCAGAGCTAACAGAAACTAGTGTATGCATTTGCAGGTAATCGCATACTTGCTTATGTCTGCTCTGTCAGCCGCTATCCCCATCACGAACCGCATGAGATTTGCAGTGATCAACAACTTCACCGACGCGACTGCTGCGGCTATCAGCATGGCCTTCTTTGCATTTGTAGCCCTGGCCTTGTCAGCCGTGGTTTCCGGATACAAGCTCTCCAAACAAACGTACATGTGAGTCACCATTGTAGAAGAGTCAAAGCCATTACACGATTCATTCATTCCGGAGAAGCAAAACGTATGATGTCCCTGTTCCACATGAAGGTGTTGTGCCTTATAGTAATCGTTGTTGCTTGCTAGTAGCTTCCGCATTTGTACATAAGTTTACATGCAGCATGCCTAAATACAATGATATCCATTTCAATTCTGTGCTATCTTTAAGACTCCGAGAAGATATTGCTGCTGTGATGAGACTGCTTGTTCTGAAGACAGAGAGTTGAGCTGTGTGCGCTCGCATTTTGTTGTAGCTTGTATCAGAGACTTTTGTAGTTTCAGAATTTTATGGGATAGATTTGTTCTTCTCTCAATTACCTTCCTTGCTGGTGGTTGGTTGGTTTTGGGCTTGTTCCAAACAGCTTTGCGGGAAGGCCCGAGATCAGCTTCGGCCTTCCATGATCCCCTCCGAAAGGACAAGGGCCTGAAGAAAGCAGGAACAAAAAAAAAGGGATGTTGCGAAGCAGAGAGCGGGATTAAGGCATATACTCATGAGCTCCTTGAAAAAAAAAACCATGCGCCATAAGGGCAATCTTGTTTAGCAAAAGAAATATCGATTTATAAACCTTAAAACGGTTGCTGAGCTTGAATGAAAATGAAAGAAGAAACCGATCTAATACATCATTCTTATTGCAGATGTGGATTTTAGTCGTTGTTTAGGTGGTTGTATGGTAGAGAGCAAATGAACAATGTTGCGAAGAAATATTTAGGAAAACATAAGGGACGACCCTCTTTGGCCTTAATAAAGCTCCACAATTGCTTGAAGTAAAATTCTTTGGACCCCATTTGAACTGAGACTTCCGGTAGGATTTTCAGATAAATTATACAACTATTTGCAGAATTCATATTTTCCAAACATGACTTTAGCTCTTTGCTATATAGATTCATATGCTGTCATCTCTTATATACCTTATGTCCTTTTCGGAGAGAGGGATTTGGATTCAAATCCTTAAAGACTAAATTCTAAAAATTTCCAGAGCAATCTCCCTCTTCCAAATAGTCTCTTTAGGAATGTGTTCTTTTCTCTTTAGAATTTGAGCTTACAAACGAACACACATGAAACAAAGGTTACTAAGGCGGTGCAGTGAGGCGCGGCACCTCACCACCTTTACACAACAATGTCGTTTATGGCGTGCGGCGTGGTGACACTATATGACGTGTGGCATGGCGACACTATATGCACATCTTAACCTAGCTTGGTAGTAAATTAAATCAACAATGTAGTAGAACATGCATACCTTGATCTTATCTATTCTTGAGCTCATTTAGCACCATTATCTACCAATGTATCTTCTCCCATATAGGATCTATCCTCTTGTAACTTGCAAGTTGCAACATGTAGCTTGTTACTTACAATACATTAGAGTAATGCATATTTTATATTACATTTCATTGAGCAAATATGGATTGAACGACATACCTTGTTCATATGTGATAATATACCATATCTTATCGTAACCCATAAGCTACATGAAAATGGATCAATATGAAGTAAATAACTAAGAATTTAAATATACAATTACATAAATAATGAGCAACATGACTAGCATAACATAACCAACATAAGTTCACACTCCATAATAATTGTAGTGGGTGTACTAGTGTGTAATGTGGAGCAATAATGCAATATATAGTCTCTGGATTCCTTCACCCGTTCGGAGAGAGACTGAAGCAGACCACCAGACACACAGAGCGAGAGGCAAGAGGCCGAGAGCACTAGAGGCGACTAGGCGAGAGCAGAGACAGGACCGAGAGGAGAGACCCGAGGTTCGGAGGCGTCGGCGAGGCGATGGATTGGAGGCTGGAGCCGGCGGCGAAGGAGGAGGCGGTGCACTAGAGGCCGAAGCCGGCGCCGGTGAAGCAGGAGGCGGTGGCGGTGAAGCAGACCTAATCAAGTGGAGGCGACGGCGTCTCCGGTGGCTACGACGGTGGATCCGGCTGCGGCGAAGGCGGATCCGGCGAAAGTGAAGCAGGACACGATGGTGGGACTGCGGCAGCGACGGATCCCGCGGATCTGGCGGCTGCGACGGCGGATCCGGCGGCTTCGACGGCCAATTCGGCGACGGTGATGGCGGATCTGGCGGCGGTGACTCCCTCCTTGCTTTTTCGAGTGCAGTGGAGACCCCAAAAACTGGTATGTAGTCTCTAGTCTATCTCTCACACTCTGACTCGAGTAGCTGTTAACCCTTAACCCCCTTCCTATGGCATCCTCCGACCGACGCCATACCACCGAAACGCCGCCACGGCGACGCCTTACCGCCATATCACCGCCATGGCGGACAGGATGCGACGCACCTCCATGACGTCCGGACGGCATGGAGCTCTGGCCCGCCATGACGCTATGACGATGAGATATCGCCGATATCTTGACGCCTTAATAACCATGCAAGAAACATACTTTACATTCATCATAATTCATTCATAAACAAACTTCTGCATAGGACGGAGACCGACGGCCTGGATGCCACCACGTATACTCGTTGTCCTTCTTCATTGACAAGTAGGTGTCCGTGAGGCGGTGAGAGAGAGAAGCACAAAAAAAAGGAAAAGAAAAGGTGAGAAAGAGAAAACCTATATACCAGTCTTACCTAAGCACCGAAGAAAAACAAAACGCTCTGTATTTTCTACTCCTCTCCCCGATCTCCACGACCCAAACCCTAACCCTCGAATCGAAGCAACCGGCCGGCGGCGATGGGGCAGGGCACTCCGGGCGGCATGGGCAAGCAGGGGGGCCTCCCCGGAGACCGCAAGCCAGGCGACGGCGGCGACAAGAAGGACCGCAAGTTTGAGCCCCCCGCCGCGCCGTCCCGCGTCGGCCGCAAGCAGCGGAAGCAGAAGGGACCCGAGGCGGCGGCACGGCTGCCCACCGTCGCGCCACTCTCCAAGTGCCGTCTCCGCCTGCTCAAGCTCGAGCGCGTCAAGGACTACCTCCTCATGGAGGAGGAGTTCGTGGTCAGCCAGGAGCGGCTGCGCCCCAGCGAGGACAAGACGGAGGAGGACCGATCCAAGGTCGACGACCTCCGCGGCACGCCCATGAGCGTCGGCTCTCTCGAGGAGATCATCGACGAGAGCCACGCCATCGTCTCGTCGTCCGTCGGGCCCGAGTACTATGTCGGGGTACTGTCGTTCGTTGACAAGGACCAGCTTGAGCCCGGGTGCGCCATACTGATGCATAACAAGGTACAAATCTGTACAATTTGCATTGATCTGATGGATTGGGCGGAGGGACTCGAAGTGCGGCGGTAGTTTTTGCTGTTATGAAACTTAAGGCAAGTTCAAGTTAGTGATGTGATGCTGGGGGATGGAAAAGGTTGAAATTTTTCAAGGGAAAATTAGATTTGTGAAGGAGGCTAGCAATAACCTGGTCCATTGAATTAGAATTGGTTGGTTTGGTGAACTTGGGCCATATGGTGAGAGCATTGGGATATGGTAGGATGGGAGAAACCTGGAAATTGAGATGAATATGGTCGTAGCATGTGTAATAGGTTTACAACTGTGACACAAGATTTGAAGATGTGGCGTTTGGTAAGGTAGAGTTGCTTGTAGGTGGAAATTGTTTCAGAGAAAATTCAAATTAAACCGTGTGTGTACCACAATCAAGTAAAATTAAGATAGTCTATGCATGAACTGTGTTGTAAGACGATGTTTATGCGGTCTCTGCAAACTTTGAAGTGTAAGTGCTAAGTGACTGTTTCCTGGATTTCTTCAGAAAATATTCATACGAATTCTGTTTGGTTAAATGCTACCTTTTTGTTCGTCTATATGTACGGTGGTGACCAATTTCAAGCCTGAACTAAATCACCAAACTTTCTTTTGAAGGGTTATCAACTATTGACAGTTGCAGAAGTAAATATTTGTTCAATTCGGCCCCTTATTAAAATAAAACATAATTTGTGTTATTGGCTTATTGCTTTCCAAAGATTGTACTTTTATATTTCCCCCCTATTTTTGTATTCTGCATATTTATTGGTTGAATTGGTTGTGCCATCACAAATGTGGTTTTTCCCCCTCCTATGTGCATGGACATGCCATACATTTTGGGACCGCAAAGGTTTAGAGAATTATATTTGAATTTGGAGGAACCACTGTTATAAATGGTGGCTAGTGAGTGTTCACCATCTTTAAGCACTTATGTGGTTTAGGTCCTTGATAATGGCGTTCATTTGCAGGTTAGCCGCCTTGATTTACAACACCATGAGAACCATGTCTAAGGGTGAATAACTGAATACATGGACAGACTTAGAAAAGAGTGATTAATATGGACAATGGCTGATTGCATATGTAGATACTCTGTGGAACGGACAAAATAATTGTGATTCAGACATTTAGTATACTCAGTTATATCACTTGCAGTATTTTGCTTTTAAGTTTTTATTGTTCATTCTTCCGGTCTTGTATTGTTTTGTGCAGTTGTTAATGATCTATTTTCTTAGTGGCACAACTCTTCTCAGATGCATGTTCAATTATTTCCACTGGATACATCTCTAGATCTTCCTTGGTTTCATGCCACTTTGGAAATCTCGTTGTGCTTTTATATGTAAAGGGTGGAATTATAATAGTACTGTTTGATGTGATGAACTTGAATCTTTTTGTACTTTTTTACTTGTCAGAAACTTACTGAGAATCACTTCTTTCAGGTTCTCTCTGTGGTTGGAATTTTGCAAGATGAAGTTGATCCTATGGTTTCTGTCATGAAAGTTGAAAAGGCACCTTTGGAGTCTTATGCTGACATTGGTGGTTTGGATGCCCAAATTCAAGAAATCAAAGAGGCAGTTGAACTTCCCTTGACACATCCTGAGCTATATGAGGACATCGGAATCAGGCCTCCCAAGGGAGTCATATTATATGGGGAACCTGGAACAGGAAAAACTCTACTTGCAAAGGTTCATGTCTTTTCCTTTAGAACACTGAAGGCTTGAATTTTCATGTTTTGATCCATTTGAACTTTTGTTTTTTAATAAATTAGTGAACCCACTAAATGCTAGTTTTTTTATGTTCACCTTTTCCTAAAAAGGCTGAGTAACCTGTTGTGTTTGCTTTTAATTGTGCAGGCTGTTGCCAATTCTACATCAGCAACATTCTTGCGTGTTGTTGGGAGTGAGTTGATCCAAAAGTACCTTGGTGATGGCCCCAAGCTTGTAAGAGAACTGTTTAGGGTGGCTGATGATCTTTCTCCTTCAATTGTCTTTATTGATGAGATTGATGCAGTTGGAACAAAGAGGTAGGATATGCAGCATATTGAAAGCTTATGGCAGGATGATTTTTTTTGGCATATATAAAAATATGGCTAGAGCTTCCCATAAATAAGTTAATGTGGGTTCTGTTAATCTTTTTGTCATTGTTATAGGTACGATGCTCATTCGGGAGGAGAGCGTGAGATTCAGAGAACCATGCTGGAGTTGTTAAATCAGCTTGATGGTTTTGATTCAAGAGGAGATGTTAAAGTTATTCTAGCAACAAATCGCATCGAAAGTCTTGACCCGGCCTTGCTTCGACCAGGTCGAATAGATAGAAAGATTGAATTTCCTTTACCAGATATTAAAACCAGGCGGCGCATCTTCCAGGTACTTATCTATGATGAAATCTTAAAAACTTCTCGGTTCTATATATTTTATGAAAAACATATTTGGTCTTATCGAGATTATGTTATGGTGTGCAGATACACACATCTAAGATGACACTGGCGGATGATGTGAACCTAGAAGAATTTGTGATGACCAAGGATGAGTTTTCTGGTGCTGATATCAAAGCAATATGTACTGAAGCTGGATTGCTTGCTTTAAGAGAACGCAGGATGAAGGTAAGGCAGCATCCTTCTCCAAATCAAACCCCTGTGCTTTTTTACTTAATACTGGTGAGCTGCTTAATTTATACCAACAAAATGTCGCGATAATATAACCTTCTGGGCTTGGTTATGGGTGGCAATGCCTGGAAAAGGCACAGTAACCACCAAAGTCACTTTGCTGATCCTTCTGAACAGTTTGTTATCAGAGTGCTCTTTCTGTCCAGTATTGACTACACAATAGTGTATTTGCATGAAAGTTCTGATTCTACATGTTTTGCATTCCTGCTCTTTTGTTTTCTGTTGCTTTAGGTGACACATGCTGACTTTAAGAAGGCCAAAGAGAAGGTCATGTTCAAGAAGAAGGAAGGTGTTCCCGAGGGACTCTACATGTGAGACTGTTCACTACCCATCGGCACCAGAATCTCATCCACGACACGGTTTAGTGTAATAGTTGAGTGCCGGTGTTTATATTTGGTTAAAATGGTCGGAGCATGTTTATTTACATCCTTTTTATTCAGCAGTCGCCAACTCAAAGAACGCCCCTCTCCATGAACAATGTATTATGACTACCTGGAATGCAGTGATGAATCAGGGTAGTGGTTGCATTGCGTGCAGACCGTAGACATACATGTACACTACCTTGCAGTTTGATTCGAAGTTACTGCCTTCTGGATTGGTAAAAGCGAGGATTCGTGATGGTTTCAACTATTGAACTTGCGATTGTGATGACATAATTCCTGCTACATTTGCATAAAATGGATGGAAGCACATCGGAAATTTATAATATAAGCTTGAGAAACGAGAACGTATTGCATGGATAATATATATATAATTGTTTTCCCCCTAGGTAAATATCGTTTCCCTTTCCCATGTAGAGAAGCGGGGGGAAAATAGTATTAGCTGAGTGGGATTTGTACCAACGGCCCTTTCGGACAGAACCTTAATCTGTCGCCCTAGGCCAACTCGGCCATCTCAACTTGGTGACAAACTTCTCAAAAAACATGTAAAAAAAGTGATAAAACTTCACAGTGGCGATTAAGAACGTGTGCACAAGGTGCAAAACTCCATATAACCATGTAAGACTTTCGGTATTCATCAATCTCTCTTAGATGGTGAGCACAGCTATGTCAGTAATGATGCGTGACAGGTAGAAGGTGTCTTTTCCCACGGTGCTCTCTGCTTATTGGCAAGAAGGCGAAATGCTCGGCGGAGGCACCGGACGGAGTTGCTACCAGGCTGAGGAGCAACGCGGTGGAAACGAAGGAGAGTGCGTGGAAGACGGCCAGTTTGAGCCCCGACGCGGTGCGGCTGGCCTCCCTGAGATAGTCCCGCATCAAGCCCCAGTGCGGCGCTTTGCCAGCTGCGGGTACAGGAGGTGGTGGTGCAACAAGCCGCTCGTGATGTCGGAGGCGGCCACGGCGACCTCATTGTGGAGCTTCGTCAGCGTGGGATGCGCCCGCTGCAGCATGCCCACGCTTCGCCCGTTGCTTGCACAACGGCACAATGTAGCGAGAGATGTGCTGCACCCAGCGGCGGAACTAAAAATTTATGTTGTATAGACACTATTGATATTTAAAGATAAGGTAAAATGACAGCTATTAAGTGATTATCGGCTGATCAAATATTAATGCTGAGTAAACCATACATAATCGGACAATATTGATGTGGCCAATGTTCAAGAGGCGCTAAGCGGGTGACGAGGTGGGGCCTAGCGCCTAGAGGGTCTAGACGGCCGAATGAAAAATGAGGATAGCAAGCAAAAGATAAGCAATCATGTATACACATTTGATGTTTAGATTAAAAGAATTATTACCTTGAGCAACAATGATAGCTCTCCATCCATTAATGTAAATCCAAGGAGGATCCAAACAGAAAAAAACTAAGGAAAAAAGACTATTTTACAATATTGTAGAACTCCAAGGACAAAATTATAAAATTACCAATCCCCAATCTATCCTCAAATTTTTAGCCGAATCCCATGAGCCTAGCACTTCCTCTTCTTTAACCTTCTTGATTCTCCTCTCCTCTCTCTACTCCGATCAGCGATGAGGCCAAACCATCTCACCACTGCACCATCCATAGTTCATTGGCTAGTACCTCCTCCATATCCTCCTCTCACTGCCACACCTCCCCACCAGTTCGGTGTGCCACCCTAACTCCACCGCGTCGCACCATCCTTCACTGCATCCTACAAATCCCATGTTGCCGCCTCCTCTACATCTCCTTTCACACCACAGCACCACCACCAGAGCATAGATTATGTTTTTCCTCTCCCCTGGCCTCTGATTGCTTCTCCACCTCTTTCGACACCTCCTCTCCAGCTATGGCAACCACCGTGGCTTAGCCAAACACGTCGGTGCGCCACCATCTTCGCCGCCTAGCCTCCTCGACGCTTTGGGACTCGACTACTACCCTAGATAAGGCATCGGGTGGCCGCTTAGCGTCTAGGCGGCGCTTAGGTAGCCGCCTAGGCTGCCTTTTAGAATAGTGGATGCGGTCTATTTATGTTATATATCTCTACTATTTAAAAGAAGGAGTTGGTGGTGATACGTTGTTTCCCCTCTTTCCTCCTAAAAAAACAATTCTGTGTGCCCCCGTCCGCTCAACTTTTCTTTTCCCCTATCTACACAACTTCTGCTCGCCCTTCCGTGTCTCCCGTCTTCCCCAAACTGAAGTCCTAACAAATCCAATCATCACCGCCGCATCCTAATCTTGCCCCGCACCACCTCCTCCTGCTCCCCACACACTAGTGCCGCCACCCTCTTCCACCGGCGTACTCCCCTACTCCTCCCCTCGCCCACGTCCCCACGTGTGCCTTCTTAGGCTGCTTGTGTTCACTCATCTCGCCACTGCCGCTGCCTCCCAACGGCACCGCATCTCCCATACATGACTACGCACTTCATGCTCTTCAGCTACAGCCTCCTCTTCGCCTTGGCCATCTCCGCGACTTCTTTCGTAGGATCCTCGACACCGGCAAATCAAACACCACAAGCTGTGCTAGCCTTGCCTGCGTGCCTAGCCGCTTTGGTGGCTGGAGAGATTTGGATTTGTTTTCTATTTTTGGCTCACACTGTTCTTCTTATTAATTTGGTAGGGTTTACGCGCCAATCTGCGACTTCTTGATGTTGGTGCAAAGCTTACTAAGGAGTAACTTGCCAATGTTGGCATTCAAGGTCTTGATTGCATCTACTTTAATCCTATCAGCAGTAAAAGCCGTGGTGAGTGGCTTTGATACTAAATATTATGGTTAGTGATTGGGTAGCCATCAACAGGGCTATTACTTAGCGTGGTATATAGACTCTCAGGCCTGATTTTAGAAGAAATAGAAGACTACCGACTTTTTGATTATACATTACTTGATAATAATATATACAACGTTATCCCTTTTATAAGGATAGCTAGACTTACTTTCTCTAAGAAATCTATCCCTATATTAAATAAACTAATCCCTAATACATAAAAATAATCTAAAAGTAAACAAATCAAAATAATAAGAAAACTAAATATTATATTCCTAATACACGGAATGTTGCTAATGCTATCGGACTATTCAAATATGTAGTAGCGCTGTAGCACCATGTAAGTATAGTTTATGCATCCTTGCGGTGCCGCGCCATAACAAGAACAAGTTAACAATAGGGAGGTGTACTGAACTCCATTAACAATACATACTAGTACTATGATAGGCTAGGTTATTTGTATAGTAGAACAAACCGACAGAGGCATCCACGTATACAATAGACAACAATGACACTTTAATTTTGAGCAAATTTGGATATACACCGCTTCAAAACCTTGCAATTAGACCAATGCCACTCAGTTTCATGTATTTAGAAATATGCTACTCAGATTCTTGCTCCCTTTGCAAAATGCCATTATCTCCAACTTTCCTATATTTCTTAGCTGTTTCTCCTCCTTTCCCATGTTATTCTCCAGTGATCTTCCCAAATTGCCCCTGCTCACTTAGGATTGAATCAGACCACGACAATCCATCCGTTCAAAAGCCACGTCAAACACCCAGCCATCTCTTTCTTCAACCAGACCAAGCCATCTCGAGCAGGAGCAAGAACCGCGTCTTCTTCCTCGCGACGGCGTATCTCCGCAGCACAATCCGGCGACGGCGTCGGAGGCCTCACCTCAGTACCATCAAAGGAGGCGAGCATCAATACAGTAAGAAGCTCGTGGGCGCGGCGGCAGGCAGCGTCCACGGCAAACTTGGCAAGCAGCTCGAGGCCGAGGCGGCGACCACGGCAATAAGCTCTGGGCGGGGCGGCGGCGACACGCTCGGCGTGGTCTCTAATATTCTGCCTTGCATCTGGTTCAATCCAACCGAAGGTAAGCGCAAGGGCAAGAAGGGAATTTCAAATTATGGTAATTGTGAAAAGAGAAGAAAATGATGGAAAATGGGGGAACTAGCAGAAATGGCATTTTGCAAAGGAAGCAGGAAACTAAGTAGCATATTTCTAAATATATGAAATTAAACCGAGTGGCATTTCTCTAATCGTAAGGTTTTGAAGTGGGTGTGTGTGTATATGACTTAATTTTATAATTGCATGTAGAGGAATTGATCCAATTCCAATATCACTAGACTGAGGGTGGGTTTTTTTAGGTTATGATTTATAGTTTAAATTTTTAAATTTTTACTATTTGTGAGAGATAATATGTAGAGAAAAATAGTCGTATGCGATTTTAGTCGGTACAACTGAACTAAATATATTTTTTACTACAATCTTCTTGTTGACCCTGCTTTAAAAAATATACCGTTTAATATCAGTTACTGTAGTTCATACAAGATAAAATTGGCTGACAATGGTTTCACACCTAGCTTGAATCTAGTGTAACTACCATATTGGTTACTTACCTTGGGGAGGCGAACAGCATAGGAGGACCCATTAAAGGTCCAGTGGGAACACATGTATTCTATATTTATTTTTTAGCTTATATCTATATCAGTTAAAATTTTCTTATTTATGGCTTTATTGGCTCAACAAAAATACTTCTATTAAATTTAAAATTAGATAAAAAAATAAAAATCCAAACATAAAATTATTTATGTCCCACACAATTTTCAAGCTGGATCGCCCCTACGGAAGAAGCGGGGACACTCGACGCCGCCGTTGATGCTGCTCTTCTCCTCCGCGAACCTGATAGGGTGGACCCACCAGTTCCTCGGACGCCACGCGCGCGAAGACGTGCCAGTCCACGCTAGCCATGGGGGAGGCGATCGGAGGAGCTGCAGCTAGCGACGAGGAGCTGCAGAGCAAGGTCGCGTCCTGTCCTGTGAGGAGATATATATATATTATGCTCACGTCGTCCAAGAGACCAAGATGCTGCTCGAGGCGGCGTTCGGGACGACGATGCCTACGACCTCCTCGGCCGAGCGGTCAGCTGCTGCTGGGGGCCCCGGGATGGGCTGGGCTCCGCACGCTGCGTTCCCCCCGGTGGAGTTGAGACGGTCTCCCGGGAGATATCATATGACGGGACGCCTGCCCGGCGACTCACCCACGTATGATCTCAATCCCTTTGGACGTCGCGTGGTCCGCGTCGCTCTCAGCCCCGCCGCGCCCAAGACGGACGCAGAGCTCAGCACCAACCCGGGCGTCTCTAATCAAGCGTTGCATGTGGGCAAAGCACGGTGCGTATGTACGTTAAGAACAGCCTACATAACTAGTCAGATTTACTGATTGAGATCGCTGATCGACACCATCATCCATGATTCGATTCACCCAGTGTGTTTTTTTTCCAGTCATCTCGATGTTGCAGTAAACCTTAGGCCGCACTCATTTTAGCTTAAAATCAGCTTCTGCTTTTTTTTTCACTATTAAGTAATTTCATCTTTTTCTAATTTTTTTAGATTTTTTAGATTTTTTACCTTTTTTCTCATATATCTTTGCATTGTCCGTGATGGGTTAACATATTTTTTATTTATAATTTTTTTTAAAATTTAATTATACCAAATAAGCTAAGGGCCTATTTATAGTGGCTGTGACTTATGACTTTTTGTTGGAATTTTTGAATTTTAGCTGTTTGTGACAGAAATTACAGAGAGAGAGATATTCGCTTGCGATTTTGGATGGTACAAATGTTGATCTTTTAACGTGTACTACAATTAACTTATAGACTTTGTTTTGAAAAAAAATACTTTATTTAAAAGCTAGATACTATAGCAAAAGCCAAAAGCCGCTTTTAGAAGCAACTTCAAACAAACCCTAACTTAACTATAATAAAAAATAAACCAATTATAGTAAAAAAAATCATAAACCAACGCTATTCCTAATGTCCTAATTGCCTTGGCTTTGTGTGTGCGCGCGCGTGTTTCATCAACTGCTTTTTCATGGTTTTGTGGGAGCATTAATAGGCAACCTAGTTGAAAAGATACTAGCAGGATGGGCTAATTAATCTCATCCACGTCTGGCCGGGCTGAGGGCAAACCCATCCTCATATGTGATGGTAATTATGCAGACTTCAACAATTGCGAAAAAACACAAGGTACAAATGGTTTCCCCGTCAGTATTGCAGTGCAGATTTGAAGGCATGAAGAAACTGCCATCACACTGCCCGTGCAGTCAGTCCCAGCATTTGAAGGCATCAAATGCGAGCTACATAAAATGAGAAATGAGCTTGCAAAAAAATAGATAATGAGAAATGAAAAAGGATACCAGAAAATGCAGGTTTCCTTCTTGTCGTACATACCAGAAAATGCAGGTTTCCTTCTTGTCGTACAGACAGGGTCTCTCCAGAGAGAGCTAGGGAAATTACCAACATGGAAGGCACGCTTACACAAGTGGACAACAGGTCAAAATTCTCGATAGTAACTAACTACACACGCTCAGGAGAATGAATAGTAAAGCCTCCAGCCCTACATGAAATGAAAGACAGGCCACCACGATATTCCTCCAGGCCACCACCTAATTAAGACTATTTATTACTTGATGGATAAGCTTCTGGTGACGAGTAAAGGCATGTTTGAAGGTCCTCGGAACTTTGATAAGCTTCTGATGAATGCTAAGTATCAATATCAACCAAGGCCTGGCACATGGCAATGCTAAGTCATATATCACTTCCAAGTTCCCATCAAACCGGATGCTCATTCAGAGAACAAACAAATGGGACTTCTCTGAGGATGCACGAAACGCAACATGCCCAGATTTAGATTGCAGGAAGAAATCAGAGAGAGAGAGAGAGAGAGAGTACGAGTGACACAACATGTATTCGAATATCCTGCTAACGCCTTATATGTTCAGTGAAAAACATCCTGAGAATGTTACATTTGTGATGATAAGCAGATTTAACACACACACACACACCAAAAAAAAGAAAGGAAGAAAACCCCGAAAACAGAACACCGTACATGCTAACTAATGGGGCGCACAAATAATTGCCTTGATAGAACTGCATATTTGAAGCATCAAGTAGTAGTTTGTGTTGCCTTGCTGGTCTTGTAGTCACTGCAAGCACTGCAAAGTAAAGGAGCTTCTTAAACAAACATCAAATGCTTTGAATCTGTTGAAAAGGAACAAGCAGCAGAAATAGGAATTTACAAGGTATACACTCTGCTACGAAATATAGCACACTAAAACATAGTCCCTTTCACACATATTTAAAGACCAAATTCCAAATGTATGTAACCTCGCCTTTCTGTGCTACAACACATGCTCAAAAGAATGGTCAAGTCCCCAAGAGAATGAAGAAAGATAAAAGTAATGTTTTCCAGGTATTTGTAAGATTGTTACTTAACAGAGATATTTCTGGTCATAGATAAAAACAGATAAACATATCTTTTAAACATCCATTTTTCATAATAAGGAAAATCGTCTAACTGTAAACATAAACATGACTTCCTTGTATGGGATACATAAAAAGGGTCTAAACCAAGCAATCAATTACTCTTAAAATCCCATCTTCTCCATTGTCCAGCCTAATTGTATGCTAGTCAGTTAAAAGTATGGGATATTAATGAACTGACAAACAGGGATTCCTTTTTTTTCATTAACTCAAATTATAATACTTAACTAGGAGACACCAGTAAAAAAAGGCAGTTCTGGATCACAATTGCACATGGGGACATGAAACTTACCCTGTCAGTAATAACTCTGAAATTATTTGCCTGTTTCCTTAGCCTCATCTGAATCTGAGTCACTAGCATTGTATCCTACAAGAAACGACATGTTAGGTCCAGCAAACAGATGTACACATGCATTTTTACATTAGCAAGCTGAAGATACTAAGGGCCCTTGCATTCTTGGGGGGAAAAGGATACTGAAGGGCCCCCTTCAAATGTAGGCAGGGTTTATATTAGACAGCAGACTGCTAACCTGGGCGTTTATTGCTGACTTTCCAGACTGTAGATCGATATCTTGATGCTTTCTCCATCCAAATTCTAGCCTGTATAATGAAGATGTTATTGGTTAATCGATTAAAATTTCGTAGCAATACAACAGAAAGAAGAATGCATTAAATCCAATAGAAATAAGAAACATAATCCTTGGTAAGAACACTCAATGATTGGCTTTTCACTAATTAATTTTCATTTCAGAACAGCTTGCATTTTCCATCAATTGAACTCCAAACGTATTCTATGTTGTTGTCAAACCTACCGCCAGGCTCCAGTGCATCATAAATTTGGCACATTCATAGTTAACTCAAATCTTATATGTTTTAAACTTCAGATTTTCCCTAGGCATCTATTTGTGCTCCTGGTATTCACTATTCTATTACAGGGTCCTGGGCAATCAAAGAAGGTGTTCCACATTTTCACTCTCTAAGAATATTCTTCTTTGCTTTGTACTTTTGTAGCTCTAGAATGTAGATGTCAATCACCGAAATTAGCCTATTCGATATGACAGGACCAGAAAATTAGTACCAGACAGTGTTTCTGTCAGTATATTAACCATGAGAGCACAATTGCACATGAAGATTTATGAGCAATTGATTAAGAACAAAAGCAGAGTAACATGTAGGATGAATCTGGCTCCTCCATCGTTCATGCCCTCCAATTAAGAAGGAAAATTATGATTATCCACAGCATCCGGATTTTGCTTTCTTTTTCATTTGGCAACTAATCGTGTTACATGCTCAATTGTGCGATGAAACAGGTTATAATTCCATTAGCATGGATCAACATGCATCCAAATGTATCTGTAAATACATCGGCGAGCAACTGCACAAGCTCAATTAAACCGATTTCTCCACTGGCAAGCATTGTATCTGCAAATATAGCAAGAAAGCAAGCAAGCTCACAAGTCACAACCAACTAAATACCTACCAGTTCACTATGGAAGTTTGAGCGGTTAAATAAGAATTATGATGCAAAATCTATAAAATTAACACAATTATAACAGCAGCATATCGAATTCTAGCCAACAAAACCCAGTCTAAATATACTGATCCAAATCGAAACCACTAAAGAATCACGCAGTATCATATTCCAAGGCCAAGCATCCAGAACCAAGACATAAAAAAGCGGCACCTTTTACTCCAGATTCCACAAATAAAAGCCGGAAGGAAAGCGACGAGAGGGCTCACCTTGTGCTCGTTCTTGTTCACGCCATAGCCGCTGCGGTACATCTGGCCGATGAGCACCTGCATGGCGGCGTCGCCGGCGCGCGCTTCCTTGAGCGCGTCCTGGAACCACCGCTTCGTGCAGTCCGAAACCACCTCGGCGAGCGGCATCCGCTCGTCCTCATACGTCCCGAACGGCGCGTTCAAATCCCGCACCTCGGCCAGTCCGGAGCTGGCCCCGGCGGCGGCGTTCCTGGGCGTATCCAGCGGGGCAGGCGGCGGGTTCGCTGCCTTGCCGACGGCCCAGGAGGAGCGGAGGTTGCGGGCGTAGGGGCGCAGCGCGGCGGCGATGGCGGCGGCCGGGAGGCGCTTGCCCATGCAAAGGTGAGGGTTTCTTGGGAGGGGATGGACGGGGAGCGGCGGCGGATTGGTGAGGAAGGCAGGGGCTTTTGTGCGAAAGGAAGGTGCCCACTGCCCTCCATTGCGAAAGTAGGAGAGTTAGCGTGGAGGGGACGAGTTGGAATATAGTGGTTGATTTTATTTCTTTTTCTGCTTTGGATTTTCTTGGATGTGTGTGGAGGAGGGAAGAATAGGCCAGATCGTGACACCTGAACAATTTTTTTCTTTGGTAAAAAAAGAAAAGTTCTATGATCTTCACGCGGTGGGTAAAAGCAGGTATAATTAGGTTTTGTTTAACATTAAATGATTAAGCAGTGCAATCTTATGTATTCCATCCTAATTCCCTGCACCATCTGAAACTAACCTCGGCTGAGTCATTCCATTTGCAGGATGATCCCTCCTGCGTATTCTCGAAAAATACTTGTAGATCTGTACATAAGCTCAGATGCTTGCTTTATTATCTAATTCAGTTTTGCCCAGAACAGTTTGACATTTATGGTTCTATCTATATACAATCAAGTTACAAAAATCACACTAGTCCTAGCAGGCATACAGTTCTAAGCGTTATAAAATATACGGTAAAAATAGATGATCAAAAGACATAAGGTGAGAATTTAACGTGAAAAATCCTTTCAGGAAAAACCATGGAATCACAAAAATGAAATTTACTATATGAGCAGATATTACATGCACAGAGAACTTTGATGTATCTCAATTGTATGACTATATAAGTACATATATATGCTAGGGAACAAAAGTCCTAAAAAATTACGAAACCGAGATGATGTTGACGTATGTGTCCACTTAGATACATATACGAATTCATATCGTATTTTAACAATTTCTACATTGAGACGTATTCGGATCCATACTCACCAAAATCTAGCTATCCTACAGCCAGGAGGGCAAAACAATGCCTCGTCTAGTCTTCTCTTGCACCAGCCTGATCATTGCCTCCAATGGAGGGCTTTGATCAAAATCTGGTCAATAATGAATGGAGATTGTCCTCTTGCTCTTCCGGAGGATTGGGACCTGATGCCGAGCAGGAAGTTTCAAGGGGAAGTCCTTGCTCGCTTCAATTCTTCGGTACATCATCCTTCTTCCTCCACCCATGGATGTTTCTTCTTATTGGCGGTGTTTAGAAGATTCGCCTTCTGTTTCACATATTCTTCTGTGAGTTTGGCTTTGCATTCGGTTTTGGGGGGTTCCCCTGCGGGTTTTCATGTGAAACTTGAATCTAATAGACATTTTAGATTCTCAGTTGCCTCTAAAGATGTTGGTTTGCTTATTTCTTCTCAGAAAAAAATCATTACGAATCATTTTGATTTTTTTTGCATCTTTGGAAAGATGGAGGTTCTGATTAGAGAAAAGAAAAGGATTTTTGGGATGAAGAAGAACAACAACCGTGAACTCTTGTCAGTTACAAGAAGAAACCAAACTCTAAAAGTGCTTCCTTGGCTTTTAAACATTTGCAATCCTCAACCAAGTGAAAATCTTCTCCGACTCCTCTCATTAGGTCAGTCAAGATTGGTAGCTTCTTCTGTCCTATTAATCTGGTTCTTCTTTGGATCCTTCCTCTTGCTCGGGTGGGACGCTTGTTAATTCAAATTTGGTGTTTTCTTGGTTCAAAAATGCTCTTGGTGCCCCTTCATCCAATTGGTTTCTTGAGTTGTATGAACCGAGGAGTGCCCCTTTCCTAGGAAGGTCTACGCTAAAAGTTTCTTTAGAGCAGGGCAAATCTAAATCTCATTGGTCAGTCTCCCATGCAAAAGATATGGATCCTTGCAAGGGTAGACCCTCCTCTATATAGCCTCTTTCCAATGCTAGAAAGTTGGATACCCGGAGTGTTTTCTTGGAAAGGGTTGGGCTTTCAAAGGATAAGCCTGCAATGATGCACCCTCACAGAGAAAGAGATAGTCCCAGTTTGCTTAAGACACCGGTCTTTCCTTCACCTACTGCGGTTTGCTTCCGTTGTTTAAGCTCTGGTCATTTTGTCAAAGACTGCAACAGCAATCTTAGATGCAGAAATTGCTTCCAGTACGGGCATTGGAGCACATCAGAAGAAAACTTCACCAACAGTTCAGATGGATCACTAAGCAAGCGCCTTCTGATCTAGCCATAGACTCTTTTGCCATCACAAGACAAGAACCCTTGTCTCACTCTTCTTCTCGGCCTGAAAAAACCCCATCCTACCCAGAAATCCTTGGCTTTCCCACTTCTCTTACTCACTTCAAAGTGAACCACACCGATCAGTGCTCTAGAGTGAAAGGTATGGCGAACTTCGCCATCAACCCTCTTCGCTTCATTCCCCATGAGAAGGTTGTAGAAGATGGAGGCCCAAATCGCATTGCTAGGGGGAGGGTTTCCCTGGCGGGGAATCCAATAAAAGAGCATGAAGAATTTGTGATCGCGGTGGATGATGAAGAGGTGATCAACCTGGAGGAGTATAATGCTTTTGCACTTAAGGTCAGACACTGTACCCTAGGATTGGTTGGCTTATGTTGCTTGGGTTCCCTTTAGACTATCTAAGTCTTCCTTATTTAGATCAAGCATGTGCGTCTTTTGGCAAACTGATACATTGGCATTCAAATGCTAGAAGTAAAGCTTATGCTTTGGTTAAGTGATTATTTGATGATGTCGAATCAGTTCCCACAAACCTTGTCATTAGATTTGGATGTGAAATGGGGGGTATTGGTCGATCTTGGACTTCTCCAGTACACATCATCAATAATGAGTTTGCACATCCTTTACCCCCAAGATGAGGATGAGATTTCACCTAATAATGGAAACTCACATCCCTTTGAAGAACATGTTTAGCCAGGAGAACTAGAACAAATGGAAGATTTAGCTACTCAACAAGTACAATAGATGCAAGAGGTGATCTGGTTTGGGATTTGGCTGCTCAGGAAATACAACAGCAAGGTGGACAAGCTTGGCACTAGCCCAATGCAGGTGTTCCTACAGTGTCCCCTCAGTAGCAAATGGAACAATCTATCTCTTCTAATATTAATTCCATTGGTGCCAGTATATCTTCATCTAGTGTCTAAGGTCCCACTTACTTACAACAACAACAGCAAGAATTGCAACTGGTAGTGCCAGAACAGTTAGATATTCAACCTAACTAAATTATGCCTTATATGTCTGGGCACTTAGGAACATCCTTTCCTCAGGCTCAAGTTGTTGCCTGGTGGTGTCAAGTTCCTGCAGCTCTTCCTTACTTTCATTATCCCAACCAAGATAACATCAACACCCTCCTGATAGGTGTTCAACAGCAATTTCCCCTCCCTAGATTGGGATGGAAATTAGCCTTGCAAAATGAGAAATAAAGGATGCAAATATCCAATGGGGAAGGCCAAAGCAGTAGGAATCAGATTGTGGAAATATCTAATGCAAGAGCCTCTGCTGGGAAATCTAATGTTGAAGCTTCTGAAGATAAATACAATGCCTTGAAGGCAAGGATGTGAATTAAGTTTACTTATCAAAGAAGAAAGAAATTGGTTCATGATTTAAAGGTCAAGCAAACCATATACAAGACTTACTCTTGGAGGGAAAAGAGTAAGCTCTCCTCGCTAGTGAATACCCAAAGGCAGAAGAAGGTGACAAAAATATAGATTCTCCTCTGTTGGTTGAAAACTTAAGAAGAAGCAAAAGATTGGAGCTGAAACATAGAGGTTGCAAGCCCATGGTTAACATCCCAAGCATCTGTAGAAAAAAAGAAGCGCTAGATCCCCTACAATGCTGAAAAGTCCTTTCTTTGATGATGGTAATGCTTCTCCCTCTAGTGCTTTTCCTGGTCTTGTTAAATTTCCTAATTTAGCTGACCTTGATGGCCATATGGGAACTTACCCTAAAATCACTGTGGAAATCATCCAGTCAGTGCCTGTGGACAAATGCAACATCACTCCTGAGGAGGTGTCGCGGGAGCTGCTCATGAAGTCCAGAATGGAGCCAGAGCAGATGCTAACGAACAACTCTTTCAATGAAGAAAACGAAAATGTTGTCAGATAAACAAGTATTTTGGTTTCCTAAGGTGGCCACTCCCCCTTGGATGTTACTTGTAACCTTTCTGGTTGTAGTGGTTATTGTTCACCAGGCTGCTTGTTGTCAGAAACTTATGTCCTGGAATACTGTCTGTTTAGCTCTCAGATATGCTTTTTGGTTAGAACCTCACAATTTGGATGATAAGAGCAATTATGTGTTTCTCAGATATTTTGCTAGTCAGTTTTGGTGGTTTAAATCACGCTTTGTGCTATTCTGGTGCCCCATCGTATCATATGAGTTTGAGGTCTTGGTTGGTGATGGTATCCTCTTCTTTACTGTTCACTTTTCAGCAATAGTCCTGTTATTGATTCTTTCTCTCTAGTCTATGACTTCGGAGAATTCTCTCATGTCCTTCCCTTGTTTTACAATGAGTAACCAAAGAAGAAACTGGAATATTTTGAATTGGAACGTAAGAGGCCTGAACAGCGAGGAAAAATGGAGAGTTGTGAGGAATAAAATTAAGAAAAGTGCTTGTGCTATTTTCTGTATCCAAGAAACTAAAAGAGAAATCATTGATAGTTCTTTCATGAGAAAGATGGCTCCAAGGAGCTATAAAAAATTTGTGTTCGCCCCTTCTGTTGGTGCTTCTGGTGGCATCCTTATTAGTTGGAATGGATCTTTGTTTGATGGCCAAACTGCTCATATGTCCAAATTTGCGGTTACCATCAACTTTTCCTCCAAACCTTAATGCAGAATGCTGGACTCTGACTCCAGTTTATGGTCCTTGTCATGGTGTAGATAGGGATAATTTTGTTCAATGGTTGTACAAGCTCAATATACAAGAGGAGGATAATGGATGATCATTGAAAATTTTAATTTCTATCAGTCTTCACTTGACAGAAATAGACTAGGGGCAAACATCAATGATATCCTCATCTTCAATGAAATAATTAGCAATCTTGGTTTACTGGAAATTCCACTTAAAGGAAGGAATTCCACCTGGAGTAACATGCAGGAGAAGCCTCTGATGGAACAACTAGATTGGTGTTTCACCTCAGTGAACTGGACCGTTGCATACCCCAACATTTTACTTATCCCTATGGCCAAAATAATTTCGGATCATATACCATGCACAGTGTAGATTGGTACAAACATCCCTAAAGCCCAAATCTTCAGGTTTGAAAACCTTTGGGTTGACCAACCTGGGTTCAAAGAAATTGTGGAAAACATATGGGATTCTAAGGTCAGAGCACTAAACAGTGCAGTCAAAATTTCAGCAAAATTCAAGTTACTCAGGAGAGCTCTCAAGAAGTGGGGGAAATTTTATCTCAACTTAATAGGATCATTACGAATTGTAATGATACTCTGAAAATCTTGGATTAATTGGAAGAACAACGATTGTTGTTTGTGCAGGAATGGAACTTCAGAGTTATCCTTAAGAAACACATTCTTCAACTTCTCAAGTACAAAAATGAATATTGGAGGAAAAGGTACACAATCAGATGGGTAAAGTTTGGGGATGATAATACAAAAATTTTTCATGCTGCAGCTACTGAAAGATATAGAATCAATACAATCAAAAGTTTGGAAATGGCAGATGGCCGAATTGTCTCAAACCACAATGAAAAGGCAGTGATTATTTGGGACACTTATAAAAATAGAATGGGTCTTTCTGAACATCCAACAATGTTATTTGACATCCATCTTTTCTTGCCCAGAGATGATCTAGATGCCCTGACAAATCCTTTTACCAAGAGTGAAATTGATGACTTAGTTAAAAATTTGCCACTGGACAAAGCTCCTAGCCCAGATGGTTTCAATGGTCTTTTCTTAAAAAGTTGCTGGAACATTATCAAAGAGGACTTTTATAGACTTTATAATGACTTCTACAATGGTGGGCTTGACCTGCAATCTATAAACAATTCATTGATTACTCCTATCCCAAAGGTGAACAATCCAGTGACCTGCAATCTTTTGAACACTGTCCTCAAATTGATCACCAAATTGTTGGCCAACAGACTTCAGGTAGTGATTCTGGACCTCTTCCATCAAAATCAATATGGTTTCATCAAAGGAAGAACTATTCAGGATTGTCTTGGCTAGGCCTATGAGTACCTCTATCAATGTCACCATTCAAAGCAAGAGAGGGGCGTTTGATACTGTTGAACATCAAGCTATTCTTCATATGTTGAAGCAGCTCGGTTTTAATGACAATTGGATTGGATGGATCAAATTTATCTTGGATTCTAGTTCTTCCTCTGTTCTTCTCAATGGAGTGCCAGGGAAATCTTTGAAATGCAAGAGAGGGGTCAGGCAAGGAGATCCCCACTCCCCCTTGTTGTTTGTTATTGCTACTGATCTTCTACAACACATTGTAAATAAAGTAAGGGAAAGAGGTCTCTTTAGCCTCCCTTTGAATCTATCTCATTTGGTGGACTTTCCAGTTACCCAATATGCTGATGATACTATTTTAATAATGAAAGCCTCTCAGAAAGAAATCTTTTGCCTCAAAGGTATTTTGCAAAGCTTCTCTCAATCCATAGGTCTCAAGATTAATTTTCACAAATCCTGTATGATTCCCATTAATGTTTTAGCTGAAAAGATGGCTCAATTGCTGGTGTTTTTGGTTGATTGACCTTAATCAACTCTGTTCTTTTATCCTTACCCACCTACACCATGTGTACTTTGAAAATTCCAAAAAAGGTCATAGACAATATTGATAGAGTCAGAAAACATTGGCTTTTGAGAGGATCAGAGGTGAATGCTAAGGGAATCTCTCTTGTTGCTTGGAGGAAAGTTTGTATTCCAAAGAACAAAGGTGGATTAGGGGTGATTAACCTTCATATTCAGAATGAAGCCTTGTTGGTCAAGCATTTATATAAGTTCTATAATAAAATGGACATTCCTTGGGTGAACTTGATCTGGAATTATCATTACATGGAGGGACATATTCCTCATTGTGTGGTGACTAGAGATTCATTTTGATGGAGAGATATCATGAAATTTTGTGATCACTTTAGAGGAATTGCCTCAGGAATCCCAAGGGATGGATCAACCATTCTTCTCTAGCATGATGTTTGGAACAATAATTATCTCAAAGAAAAGTTGCCTAGATTGTATTCTTTTGCGAAAAATAAAAAATATCTCCTTGGCACAGTTCCTTTCTGACACTACACCTCAGAATCACTTTCACACACCTTTAACTCTTCAGGCGTTTCAGGAACTTCAATTGTTGCAGAGTTTGCTTAATCTAATTCAGTAATTTGATTCTTAGAAGGATAGTTGGAAATATTGCTGGAGAAACTACACTTACTCTTCAAGGAAATTCTATCTAACTCCTTTCAATGCCCTGTCGTCACCTAGACACTTCAGCTGGATCTGGAAGTCAAAATACTCTAAGAAGCTTAAGGTCTTTGTTTGGCTTCTCTTCAGGGACAAACTCAATTCTAGAAATTTGCTAAGAAGAAAAAAAATTCAAAATTGAGGGAGATGACTACAACTATGTTTTATGCAACCTTAATATTGAAAAGACCTCCTACCATCTGTTCTTTAATTGCTCGTTCAGTGTCAGATGTTAGTTGTCTATACGCATTACTTGGAATCACATGATTGATTTTTTTTCAACATAATTCAAGAGGCAAAGAACACTTTTCAACATCTTTTTTTCATGGAAGTTTTCTCAATTGCAGCTTGGGAAATTTGGAAGCAGAGGAATATGAAAATCTTTTAGAGTTCAAATCCTTCTTTTAATAGTTGGTTAGCCGGTTTTGTAGATTCTGTTCTTTTTCAGCTCAATAGAATGAATAGCCCTCTTAGTTTTTTGTTTCCTCTTGGATTAATAGCGTTGTTTAGTTCTTTTTGTTTGGGCATCTGCTTGTACAGTTTCAGGCTCTCCCAAGTTCTCTTTCTTTTATTAATTTATCGGCTTTTGCAATAGGGCATTCCCGTACTGTTTCGCTTTAAAAAAATAATCTCTAACTTAAGATGAATTCGCTCATGTAGCCTAAATTCGCTCTTGTAGCCTGAACAAATCAAATCTTCTCATATCATAATCCACCATCAATGATTGCTCTGATACCACTTTTTTTTAACGTAGACTCGGCGTCCAAGCTTGGAATTGATTTCCAATTGACCGGAAAGCGGATGCGGATTCCTCGTTTCTCACAGCGACGGGAATTGCTTTCGGTCGACCTTGCTACAATCCGAAAGACCGAAACAAAGTTTTCGGTGGTTCTTTGTATTGCTGGAGGACGGTTTCTTGTTGAAATACGGTGCAAGCCACACGATGGCCACCTTTGATGATGTTGCCATGTGGGTACCGTCCCCGGGAGTTGTCTTCTCCTAGGGGCAGCGTCTTGGTTTCAAACTTAGAGCTCTAATATCACTTATCATAAAACGCACGGCAAAAATAGATGATCAAAAGAGTAGGAGACAAGGATTTAAAATGAAAACCCCTTACGGGAAAAATCACATACGTACGAAGATGAAATTCATTATATAAAGAGATATTACAAAGTACGGGAAACTTCGATGTATCTTAACTGTGCGACTACAAGAGTACATATATATGCTAGTGAACAAGAGTTTTAAGAGATTACGAAACAGAGACGAGATCGACCCATGTGTCCGCTTGGACACGTATATGAATTTGTATCACACTAACACTTATCAAGCATCAAACTTCAGGAGGCGCATCAAAAGGATAATAAACATATGATGTGCCCCCAAACGCAGCAATCATTAGTGGATAGATGCAATTTTTATAGTGCTGCTTCTATCTCGGCATGAACTTCACTGGCATAGATCAACTATCTTGACATGGTGTTCTCGAATGGAAAAAATTGTCTTGACATGAAGTCCTGTAGTCTATTGGATCCATTCCATCATTTGCTCCATGCAAGAACGGAACACAAGACCTGGATCGGCACATAACATGTGAAGCATCAGGTGCCGATTTTCTCTGAGGAATCAGCTACTCACTCCAGCTATCCTCGTTATCATCATCAGCAACAGCCTGTTTTACAAGCAAGAATCATCGTTCAGTCATATATGATAAAGCTATGGTCAACTGAAATTGTAGCAAGAAGGATGTAGCGAGAGAATTATTAACCTGGCGAATCGCATTAACCCTCTCCAGAATGGCCACCACTTGTAGGTTCGTTCTTGGACCACCCATCACATTTGCTCTCTTTGCAAGAACCGGCTTCAAGTTGAAAGACTGTAAAGCAAGCAATATTATATTAGGATATATTTAACTGAAATGATGATGTTGTTTAGGTGCAGCCGTGAAGGCTAACCTTGTTCTTTATCTGTTCCAGTATTGTGTTCTTCTCATCTGAAAGCTTACCCGAAGGCTGAACCGAAGTAGGAGCCTTTCTTAGCTAAAAACATGAAACAAAAAATATATTAATTTGGTCAAGTGAAGACCTTAAAGTGATCAGAAGCAGAACATGAAAGTGGTCATACCATGCTTCTATCATGAGAAGTAACTTGAAGTAGAGGATATCTAGGTGGTTTGGGCAATGGAGGACGAGGTAACTTTGCTAGTTCCTCTTCTAATGCTGAAGAAAACTCCATTGCCTTGTCATCAGAACTACCACGTTCTACATCTTCCTGTTGCACCGACAAGTCAGGATTCTGCGTGTCATCCTGACTAGTAACTCCATTTGTTTTGTTTTCTTCTGAATCTGTAACTGTGTTACTATCTGCAGTTGGAATTTCCTTTTCCTTTCTATCAGATCTTTCATTCTCCTCATTTGTCTTATCTATTGGCAAAACAGTAATAAGAATGCCATTGCAATTAGAAACTCCATTGCTAAGCTTGTGTTTTCGTTCTTTCTCCTGTGGCGGTATTGGTTTTATATCTACAAGCTCAGACCAAGCCTCCTCTGGAATTACCATCAGCTCAGGTAACTGCCAAGTGTGTAGATTGTCACCTTCTACTGAAGTAACGTCTGCCGTGGTCTTGACTTCTGATGCGAAAAATATATTAGAAGCCTGCACATCACACTCTTCGTATCCTTCTTGGAGGTGATTTTCTTGATAATCCCTGTTAAGGAATGGATTTGTCTGAATCTCATTAGAAACTATTGCCTGTGCCATTTCCTTCTGCGAAGTAAAGCCATTGTGCAGAGTTCTTTCCAGAAGCATTTCAGCCTCTTGACTTCTTTCATCTAGTGAAGAATTACTCTCACTTTTCTTGTGTTTCACTGGAGGTTTTGGCCTTGGGGGTCTCCCAAGATTTGCAAATAAAGTTGTGGATCCTGCTTGAAGCTTGGTTGTTCGCCACTGCATTGGCGGAAGAGGTGGAAGAGGCGGTGCATCTTCAGTATCTTCAGAAGAACCATTTTCTTGTAGAATTCCATAAGTTGGTTGAGTAGGAAGTACATTCAATGACTGTTGCATTGCACCATTAATCATCCAATCAAAACTTGAGATGTTCGGTAGCGGCACATCTCTGGAGTCAGGAGCTAGTGGAGCTCCACAATTTTCAGTACTGCTGATGTTGCATGAATTAGGTGGTTCCTGATGCATTGGTCGACACAAGTCGTGTATTTCCTCAATGTTTACAGTATGATCTGGAGTTGCAACCATCATGGATGAGCTGCACAGCGGCAATTGCTCATTTTGGCCTACTACTTCATAGCTGCTGAGAACAGTATCTTGTAAACAACTAGTTTTCGGATGTAAATAGCACTGTTCGTCATCTGGCATGGCAACCTCATTGGTGATTACTGACCCAGTAACCAGTTTTGGTATATCAGCCTTCGTGATTGTTTCTGACAATGTGATATGCTCCATTTCAGGGATGTAGTTGTTCATGCCTTTACTTGCTGTTGCATCATCTGCATCTGTGAAGATGAGTGGAGTTATTCGGCAAGGATCATCAGATTGCTTGGATGAAGTTGGTGAGATCGCACCATCTAAAACCACTTGCTCTTCTATGTACTCTGTGCTTTCATCATCCACTGTATATTCATCGGATTCACTGCATCTTCCGGCATCTTGCACGTTCACCTGCTCTTCACAAATGCTGACTTCTTTCAGCTCTTCACCCATATCAGATGCATTTTCAGAAATAACTTCGGTAAGAATATCCTCAATCTGCTCTTGAATAAGCTCTAACCTATGATCGAGCATGCCAGTGGATGAATGCTCGTCAGTTGCAGCACCTGCACATCCTTCTTCCTCTCGGGGATTCGGTGATGTGATATCTATCAAGTAGACAATGTTGGCATGCTGAAAGCCATTTCCATCAGGGACTGGATCTTGGGGACTGTCAGTAGGTGGAACATCGTGGTCAGACTCTTGGTTCACCTCAGCTGGCTGGCATTCTCTTGAACCAACATCATCTTGAGGTGAATCCGAAGGAATGTTGTACATGACAATCTCTTCCTTAATTTCAACAGGAGGGTGAGGCATTTCTAGACACTTCACATCGCATCCCTCACCATTTGCTTCAAAGTCATATAAATTAGTATCTTGAGTGCCATCATACTTTAGCTCAAGCAGCTCTTTCGCCATGTTCCGAAGGGAATCAGAGAACGAATCATGCTTCTTGGAGAGTTTCTTCGGCAAAATGCTGACTTTTGAAGCAAGTAGCTCCATGCTGCCCACATACTTCAACCTCTTGCTCGCTGTTTTCTTGAGGGAAATGATTGCAGTATTGGGGTTCTCCTTGGCCTTCTTAGTACTATCAACTGTACCATTTGATGTGGCATTACTAACAATACCATTAGTATTTGATTCAGTAGCTGGTGCTCTCATGTCTGGCTCTGAAACATGGACATCTCCTGTGAGCAATTCCTCCAAGGACTTGGTCCTCTCATGCTCGCAAAAAACTAGCTTTTCTTGCACAAACAATTCCTCCAATGAGTTAGTCCTCTCATGTGCACCGACAATAGGTTTGGCCTGTGGAATGGAGACAGTGACGTCGTCTTGATGGTGATCAACCTTATCTCCATTTTCTGAGCCAATATCTAAAGAGTAAGGCACCAGCGAGTCTTTCTTGCTGAAGTTACTAGACCTCACCATCGCATTGTGAGTATCAGAGCAAATTTTGTGGGACTCCACATGTGCAAAGGCTCGGTGTTCATGGTCTCTATGCTCTGAGTCTGTCTCCACTTCAGAGTCCATTGTGGCGAGTGCATCCACATAAATGTCAACTTCAGAATTGTACCCCTTACTGCTTCCTACTGACCGAGCATCTGAAGAACGTGATAAAGCTTCTTCAGAAATCGACCTATTCTTGCGAACCATGGTGCAGTGGTCTTCCTTGTCTTTGTCCATGCTGCTGGAAGTGTCTACCATGATGTCTCTGTCTTCAGAGTTCGAGTCAAGTGAGTCAGTGAAAGAAATCTGAACTTCTGACTGATCCATGGAGGGTTTCTCCTCTGATGAAACCTTCTCATAAAGATTCTGCATCTGTGGTCTGAAGCTTTGGAACACCGATCCGTTTAGTTGTCGGTACTTCAGTCGTCGGCGTCTTGTTGGGACTTCATCCAAAGCGTCACCAAACAAATCTGCCTCCAATCTACAGAGGGAAATAGTAACTTTGTTTGAGAAGAAATTAGCAGAGAAAGAACAAATTGACACTTTCAGAGGATTTTAGGGGGAAAGTTACTTGGAGTCATTGTTGGATTCATTAGAAGGTCTGAAAATCTCAAAATTCTGCAGGTTCAGCCTAATCTCCTGAAAGAGAGGAACAAAAAATGTTGAATATTCCTTCTTTAAAAGTTCAGTCGAGTCATTCTCTCTTTTGGAGGTGTATTGAATTAAGGGGATGTTTAGAATGGTGTTGGTTTATAACTTTTTTTACTGTAACTAGCTTATTTTATACTGTAGTTGAGTTGTCTTATTTAGCATAATTAGATTTTTTAAAAAATAAAAATAGAAAAACATGTTAGCCCATTACGGATAATATAAAGGAATACGGAAAAAAAGAAAAGGCAAAAAAGCTCAAAAAATTAAAAAAAACAGAAAAATGTGAAATTAATGAATAGTGAAAAAAACAGAAGTCAGAAGCTAAATTGAGCGGTACCTAAATGTACAGCAAGTAGCAGAAGAAACTTTCAGTCTGACATGTTATCTGACTTACACAAGATCTGTCTAAATCTTAAAGAAGGGTGATAATGGACACATCTGCTAGTGAATGAACTATATATGAACTTCCTGTGTTAACAACGCTAGAGTTTTATGTTCATTACCATGGCTCTAATAGGCCTTCTTTCTCTTTGAATTCCTTCTTGCAGCATGCTAGAACATGCGGAATCCGTCTTGAAGAAGGATGGGTCCGTGTATCTCTTCATGCACGCTCCCTCGCCACCTATATCATACCTGAAAGTTAAACAAAAATACATGATCATGATTCATGCAGACCTACATTGTCTTCAGTAGCTACAACTCACAAGAGAACAGAAAAGGTAACTTATCATACTTGTCAAGCATGAACAATTTGGGAGGCCCATGACACTGCTTGAAGGACTCCATGATGAAGCGAGGCATGTCGCCTCTCATCACAACCCCATGGTCCACCCTCGGATTTCCATGCCAATCAACTCCTGCAAAGAGATCAATCAATGGCATGTGAAAGAAAGCAGCGTTTTTATTTTCAGAAAAGAACTAGTAGTGATAGATAAAGTTGCAGAGAAGAAGTCTGTACTTTGTGCTGAACCTACCCCTGTTAGAAGCAACATGCAGGTAGTCTCTCTGACATGAGTCTTTCTCCATAAGTGGCAGCTCTGCCTCCAGTTGCTGCACCCGGAGCATGAGCCCATGCCCTCGCGCCGATGCGATCATCACGTTATCATATAGCCCATGGAACACCTGTGCAGCAAATCTGCACACATACAATGGGATAATTCGATGGCATCATGGTCACTGTTATGAATTCGTGATACATCTGTCTACAATTCTAGTTTCTGACAGTTGTCGTTGATGTGTTGTGCTGTGAAATTTAGCTAGTTGACGGGATCATTACCGATTATAGCAAAAAAAAATTATGTTTTGGAGCAGGGGCTGTACCTAATTAGTGTTTAAAAATAGCCAAATGAAAGTCCTTATAAAATTTCGTTTTAAAAAAGAGAATGTGCCTTGTTAAATGCCACTGCTACACCAAAAAGCCTAAGAACATTAAAGATTGAACCAGTATGTCCTAACAGGCGCCTAGTTGTTAGGCTTAAGTGGAAGTCAAGAACGTTTGAATTTTGAACTTTGAAAGCCAGAACAAGGTTATTATAGCTAAGTCGTTCTGGAGTCATTTCCCCCAATTCAATTTGAAGTTGATGAACAACAGAAATGCCAAAGATCATTTCCATCGCAATCTCAAGAACAACTGAAGGGGGAAAAGATTTTAAATGAAATTAACAAATTCGGTTGTAATGCAGCATCCTGTACTTAGACAACGGTTAACCCAGCTTTTATTGAAAGCTAGTAAGAGTTACAAACCGTTCAAAATCCTGTACTTCCTAAGGGTCAATTCAAACTTCGGTTACTTTTGGTTGTTCTTCTGTACTTTGTTTGCTTCAACTTTCAGGCTCCAGAAATTAATCAGAGCTTTCTTCAACACATGAATGCGAGCAGAAGATTAAAAATAGATAGAAGTTATATGATGGCAAGAGAGTGCTTGATTACAATCAGGAAAGAAAGTTCTCTCTGTTGCTGAGCTAGGACAATACCATTAACATAGTTAACTACCTGAAAGTCAAATAGCTAACACATCAATCATCTACCGTGTCCGAAAAAAAGAGTTTGAAAACCCTCCGATTTTGTTCATAACAAAAGCATTAGGTGATCTACTGCGATCAATATACCACTGACCCCAAGAATCATGACGCAACAATTCCATAATATTTCCAATAACGACTCGTCCAATAAAGGGACAGAGATGGGCGGACGTACTCTGCGAGGTCGCCGAGCTGGCGGAGGACACCGACGAGGCCGGCCATGGCGACGCCATCGAGGACGGCCTCGGGGTCGTGCTGGTCGGCCTTCTTGTAGAGGTCGCGGCCGCCCAGGGAGTACTCGTTGGCGACCTTGCGCCTTGACAGGGGCATTGCCCTCGCTCCACGAGCTGCCTGCCCTTCTCCTCCTTGCTGCCGCTGCAATGTCAGCTTTTCTCTCTGGTGGTGCGCACTGTGCACCTTCCAATTCCGATAGCTCAGAATCAGAATCAGGCAGGAGCACAGAACTCCATAAAGATCCTGCCTTCACACTTTTGGCTGGGTGTGGTGTTCTTCGTTGAGGCGGCTGTTGTCGCCTCAACAAATAAGCAGAGGGGGAGAGAGTAATTAAAGGAATTATAGGAGTTAATTATTCTTCTCTCTTCTCGCGCTCTCCTCTACCAGAGGGACCCACCGAATCGCTCATCCTCCGGCGGAGTGCCTGTGAACATGTTAATGAAAGTGCTTGCTACACCTATACGTGAAACTTGTGATTGTGCCCATTTACTGCCGTGCATGCGTTAGATTGGCACCGCTTAAAACGGCTTAAAACGGTTTAAAGTTGATTTCTGTTTTTGATTTCTACTTTTTTTCACTATTTAGTAATTTCATCTTTTTTGATTTTTTTAGATTTTTTAACTTTTTTGTCTTTTCTTTTTTTTCCGTATTCCTTCCTTTACACTGTCCGTGATGGATTAATATATTTTTTCTAATTTTAATTTTTTAAAATTTACTTATGCTAAATAAATCAACTCAGTTACAGTGAAAAATAAACCATCTATAATTAAAAAAACTATAAACCAACGCTAAAGTGAGCGCTATCAGTAAACTTGGAACCGAAAGGTAGTTTCTGAAAAATCCGGGTGAAATGTCACAGTAGTTTGGAGTGTGCCCAGATACGGTGAGTTGGTGACAATTGTAATGGAGGTAACAAAAATCAGAATCGAGAATCGTCATATCGCTGTCATCATCATCACTTCATCAGATAATGCAGTAACATCGTCGCACTTTTTCCTTGGAAGGGATAAGTGCACGACCAGGAAGTTGTTTATGTTGCTTCGTCTGCTAGTAGACCATATCACCACTCTGCAGGTATGCTGCAGCAGTTATAACTTCCGATCCCGAGCTTTCCAAGCACATGTTTGCACAGAGTACTAGCATTTACTCGCCACTCCTACTTCGTGTGAATTTTTAAGTGCCTTTAGTATGTTTACCAAGGCCAGAGATAACCTGTAGATATTAAGGGAAAAAAAGAATCCCAATCCAAAATATCCAATCCAGCTCTGGTGAAGAATTAGATACTCCTAAGGTAAAAACTAGTAGACGCCTTTTACATGTCGCATGATTTTAGGCATGTTCTTTTTGAACTACAGCTTATTGATTTAATGAATAAAAATTATTAAGAGAAGTCTAAAACCACTAAAAAAACAAAAAAAAATTAGGACCTTCAATTGTCCCTCGTTACACGACAAGAATGCTCTTCACAAGGACAGTACACTACAAGATTTCGTGGCTGTATGATTTGCCAGAACAAACGGCTGTATGATTTGTCAGAACAAACGGTGCCCAACAACAATGACTTCCTCTTTTCGGCTTATGACTTTTTTATAAAGTCTTTTTAATATAAAATCTACAAATTAATTATAGTAGACACTATACTAACTTTATCTATATCGACTAAAATCGTACGTCTCTCTCACAAACAACCAAAATTAAAAAATTTAAACCAAAAGTAGCAACCTAAAAGAACCCACCCAACGCCCTACCAATTTCAACCCTATCGAGCTACCACCGGCTACATGTACCAACCAGATAAGAGACCAGCGTAGGTTGCACGAGTGAGCTCAACACATGGAGAAATTTTTTGAGCAACACTACTACACAAGTCTGCCTGCCTGCCTTGCCGACCACCTCCACTAGAAACATGCCAATGCATGGCTAGCATGCACACATACGTTTTTCGACTTCAAAGTTACTCATAGGAGGAAAACACACAGGTACACACCTAATTTGAGGGACACGAATGCAACAACAATCCCATAATTGCCAAAGAGTAGTCGAAGGCTGCACACCTTTCATTGAAAAAATAGACAGCACGAAACCTACCATCCCACCACTAAAATAGTTGTTCAACAATCATGCCTGCAACTACTGAGGTGACACTTCTGGTTTTGGCAATATATTATGGCATATACACCTCACTCATCTCTGACCAAGGACAAAGGCAGGAGGGAATATAAGGGGCATGATTTTATCTTGGCTTTTAAGCGAGGGATACGCCCATGTCTTCTCACTTCTACCACTGTAGGCAAAAGATAATGTAGCCTACATAGGCCACAATACCAGACTTGACACGACCAAAAGCAGGGTTCACATAAAGACTGAGGACCAAATCTGATTTAAAGTAACAAAGAATTTTAACTTCTAAACTAAGCAAGTGCTTACCAAAAATACAGGTGTTAGAAAGCTGATGCAACGGCTTGAAAACTTAGGGTGAAAAATCTTACGAGTACAGAGTTTTTGGCCGGTTTGGGGATCCAATGAATCATTCATTTTTTGCATAAGATATAGCCATTGGGTTCTCGGGGGCGATCTTGAAACCCTGGAGGGCTTGCATTGCTACCATCGATTGGCTGTCGTCCTCGAACTCCACAAAAGCAATGCCTGGCTTGGCTTCGATCATCCGGACTTCTCGGAAACCAGGGAACTGCTGGAACAGGATCTGGAGCATCATGCTTGTGGTATGGTCTGGCAAGTTCTGGATGAAAAGGATATATTATTTGGAGGAACAGGTGGCTCTTGTAGAGGCTTACCCAGACGAGAAGGTTTTTTTTGCATAAGATATAGCCATTGGGTTCTCGGGGGCGATCTTGAAACCCTGGAGGGCTTGCATTGCTACCATTGACTCGCTGTCGTCCTCGTACTCCACGAAAACAATGCCTAGCTTGGCTTCGATCATCCGGACTTCCCAGAAACCAGGGAACTGCTGGAACAGGATCTGGAGCATCATGCTTGTGGTATGGTCCGGCAAGTTCTGGATGAAAAGGATATTGTTTAGAGGAACAGGTGACTCTTGTAGAGGCTTGCCCAAACGAGAAAGTTTTTTTTGGTATAAGATATAGCCATTGGGTTCTTTGGGGCGATCTTGAAACCCTGGAGGGCTTGCATTGCTACCATCGACTGGTTGTTGTCCCCGTACTCCACGAAAGCAATGCCTAGCTTGGCTTCAATCATCCAGACTTCCTGGAAACCAGAGAACTGCTGGAACAGGATCTCAAGCATCATGTTTGTGGTATGGTCCGGCAAGTTCTGGATGAAAAGGATACTGTTTGGAGGAACAGGTGGCCCTTGTAGAGGCTTGCCCAAACAAGGTTTTTTTGCATAAGATATAGCCATTGGGTTCTCTGGGGCGATTTTGAAAACCTGGAGGGCTTGCATTGCTACCATTGACTCGCTGTCGTCCTCGTACTCCACGAAAGCAATGCCTGGCTTGGCTTCGATCATCCAGACTTCTCAGAAACCAGGGAACTACGGGAACATGATCTTGAGCATCATGCTTGTGGCATGGTCCAGCAAGTTATGGATGAAAAGGATATTGTTTGGAGGAACAGGTGGCTCTTGTAGAGGCTTGCCCAGACGAGAAGGTTTTTTTGCATAAGATATAGCCATTGGGTTCTTTGGGGCGATCTTGAAACCCTGGAGGGCTTGCATTGCTACCATCAACTGGCTGTCGTCCTCGTACTCCACGAAAGCAATGCCTAGCTTGGCTTCAATCATCCGGACTTCCCGGAACCCAGGGAACTGCTGGAATAGGATCTGAAGCATCATGCTTGTGGTATGGTCCGGCAAGTTCTGGATGAAAAAGGATATTGTTTGGAGGAACAGGTGGCCCTTGTAGAGGATTGCCTAGATGAGAAGGTTGATAACCCTGCACAGAAATTGACAAAATTGTATAGAAGTTGAGCGTATGAAATTTCCTGCAGTCCAAAGATAATCTAAAACTAGTAAGTACACTAGTACTTGTTTTTTTTATCACACATTATACATGAAGGTGACGATACATTCAGGACAGACTATTGGGGCAATAGCCAAGATATGATATCTTACTAACTACTCCCCCATTTAATCCACGTCATGGAAGATGGACAATATGAGCTCGTCATGACTAGGAACATTTAAGGCAGTTAATTATCTTTTGGGTTAGGTAAGAGAAATCAATGAAAGCAGAGTTTCTCAGGACATTGATGAGCTAATATACCTTAACAAGAATTAAATACAGTGAACAGAAGGTATTGTAAGACTAGCTTCCTACTCTCAGAATAGCTCAATTTAAAGTAGACAACAATTATTTTTCCACCATCATGACTCAAGTAGACCAACCAGCCCAATTAAGAGTAATCGTTGATATAAGGTTTAGGTATGCAGACATAGTAATTCATAAACCTCCAATGATGCATCGAATCTTTCAACAAGTACATAGATATTCGCATTGTCAATCTATGTTATCACGGCGACAAGGCGAGGCGAGGCGCTCCGGAGGTGCCAGGGCGCCTAGGCGGGCGTCTAGGCGATGATTAGACGATGGTAGAGAAAATAAGAAAACGGAACTCTGGAAGTCTAAATTAGGATATTTCTAAAAAAGGATCTAATTGTAATTTTATAGAACTCCGAGGACTAAAGTTTAAACTTCCAAATCCTTTTTATCACACCCGTACTCGATCTCCTCGGTCTGTCCGCACTCCGCAGTCCCCTCCCGATCGCCTCCTCTCCTCTCCTCCCCTCCGGATCCACCGCCTCCAACGCCTCCCCTCCGGATCGGCCGCCTCCTCTCCTCTCCTCCCCTCCGGATCCACCGCCTCCTCTCCTCCGAGCGCCGCCGCCTCTCCTCCGACGCCTCCCCTCCGGATCGGCCGCCGCCTCCTCCACCCCGGTCCCTCCACCCTAGCTCGGCCGCCGCCTCCCTCCACCTGGACGACGCCGCCGCCGCCACCTCCACCCGGACGACGCCGGATCCGGCCTCCCTGCGCCGGATCGGGGCTCCTCGCCACTGGATCCGATCCCACCGCCGCCGCCTCCACCCGGACGACGCCGGATCCGGCCTCCCCGCGCCGGACCGGGGCTCCTCGCCACCGGATCCGGTCCTGCGCCGCCTCCCGCCGCCGTCTCCCCGACGCCTGGAAGCTCAGTCGACCGCCTAACTTCGACAAACTAGGCGACAGCCCCTGGCTCCACCTTGAAGCACCAGGACGCCTAGGCGTCGTCTTGATAACATAGTTGTCAATGCTGAATCTAAATGCTGGTGATTGAATTGAACAACCTGTGGAGATATTTACTTATACCCTATACTCCAATTTCCCCCCTTAGAATCCCATCCAACGTCCTATTATGTTGACATTTGATAATTTTTATACATTTCTAAAACTAACAAGTGTCTACTGATTCGACATCTTTAAAACACAATGTAAGTTGTATTGAATCAGAACTAGGGACCCCCTCTGATGAGAGCCGAGTCCAGGTGATAACATTAACATGTTCAACAGAAGTACAAAAATATATAATAATCTTTTTTTAAAAGGATATCTTTCCACTTAGGAAAAAAAGAGAGGGGGGCTGAAGACCAAAGAACAGCTGCATGTGAAAAATGGCAGTTGCAGTAGTAATAAGCAAAATACAGTATTCAAGAAAAATCTAGATTGCAGAATAAAAGGTCGGCACAAACTTGCAGCGCAACAACTACAAATTTTTAGGGCTATATATTGTCAAAGGACCATTGCGACGAGGCCAGAACTTTCGACAAGGATGCTCAAATGTAGAGTAGAAGTGATATAATCAGAAATGCTTGGCCATAGTTGGATGGTAACATAGTTAACTTCAGTTTACACTTTGTCACTGCAGGTGTGCCATAGACTAGAGTCTAGCAACATTCCGGTATGAAAAGACAATTACTATCAGCCTAATGGTAGCCTAAGTGACTAGATCATTAAGACACTGTCAATGAAATTTTAGTAGTAAACAGAACAAGATAGCGATACATATTCTAGACAACATGCGTATACCCTTTCTATATTTTGCGTATAACAAGAAACTACTGACGTAAAGAGAAGAGTTGTGGTGGGTAAATGTGTACAGAATAGATGAACACAAGCACAAAATCTACACTACATAAGCAAATGCATCACCACAATAAGCCAAGGCTTAAAAAAAGGCAGGCTGGTACAATGGGCAAAATTCTGCAATGCAACGACGACTGTTGCACAGGCAATGACCAACAAGGCATAGCATGATTAAACAACAAAACATAGAAAACAAAATTATGGCTTTTAAACCAGCAGAGAACTAACAGTTCCATTGCTTTGGGCAACAGCAGCATTAGGACCAGGTTGCTGTGCCTCTTCAGCTCGTCACTTTATCTCAGCAGCTAAAAGGGGCAATCAGAGGCAAAATGGAAAATATATATACACACTTTTCAACACTGCAAACAATAAAAACAAAGGAGAAAATAAAATCTAGACTTAAATTGCATCAGAGTAGAACCATGACATATAAAACATAACAAACTGATAAAACAAGTTTCATATGCGATGACTGACAAGTGAAATAAGATATGCCAACAGGAAGACTTCCCTTATTCCAACTTAGAATACTAGCTTGCTGATCGTGAAGTTAAATACAGCTAAAGCTGCTAATATGCCTGTGATCAGCTTCAGACATTCCAAGCATTTCTCAAATATAATTCTATCCAGGAAGAAGCAACCTAAGGTATAACTATACATTTGGATAATCAAATGGGATGCTAACCTATGAAGCACCGATACGGCTCTCAGCTGTCGTACGCGTGTCCGATACGTATCCAATACGGCGATACGTATCGATACGCGGCGATACAGTATTGGCGAAGTATCGGCAAATTTCATCCAAAAAAATAAAAAAAATACTTTGATACTTATGCGATACGCAGCAATACGCCAGCGATACGTCCAGCCCAGCCCATACGCATCACTACTTCTACCCCGCCTCGCCTCCCCCGCTCGCCCCCGCCGCCACCGCTCTCCCCCGGCTCGCCACCACCACCACTGCCCTCCCCCTGCCTCGCCTCCCCTGCTCGCCATCGCTGCCACCGCTCTCCCCCCGCTCGCCCCCATTCGCCGCCGCCCAGATCTGCCACCTCCAGCGGCCTCCCTCGCCGCCAGTGGTCTCCTCCGACTCCTCTCGGCTCCCTCTACCTACTACCAACCTCGGCTAGCCCCACCGCCGCCTACCACCTCAACACCGCCGAACCCTAAGGTGCGCCACCGCCGAATCTACTGGTTTCGGTGGTCTTCTCCGATGCCGACGACTTCCCTGACCTCCTCTCGCCTTCCTCTACCTTTCCCTACTGAAGGCCTGCGCCGGCTCCTCCTCCGACTCCGGTGCTGCGGAACTTCAACTGGTGGGTTCGTCTTCCTTGGCTTTGGTGGCTTCGCCACCAACCCTGACGATGACAACCAGCGCCTCTCTACACCGGCTCCTTCGCCGCTTTCCCCACTGACCCCGACGATGACGACCGGCGCCTCTCTACACTGGCTCCTTCGCCGCTTTCCCCACCGACCCCGACGATGACGACCGGCGCCTCTCTACACCGGCTCCTTCGCCGCTTTCCCACCGACCCCAACGATGACGACCGGCGCCTCTACAACTTCTAGCAAACGCGTGAAACGAGCCCAAAATCTGGCAGTTTCATCAGCTGCTACGGCCAAATTTTCAAACATTCTCAACGTTCTATCACTCCAGAGGCCACAAGGGAGAGCCGACCGAACCCTACAGCGAGGCGGCAACGAGCAACAGCCCAGATCGGGAGGCTAGGGTTTTAGGAGGGATTTGGCCAGCGGCTGCGGCGCCGCGCTAAGCAGCTGGGAGATGAGCCGTACCTTCTTTCTTGATCTTCTCGTTAAGGTTCCTGAGGTAGACGGTCTGGTTCAGGGGGCACGTCGCCGGACAGCATCTCCACCGCCGCCGCGCCGCCGAAGTCGAGGAGGGGCAGAGAAGCGCGAGAGGCCTTTCGCTTTCGGGCCGGGAAATTGCGGCCGTGGTGAGGGGTATTTTTGGGGTAGAAAAGTTTCTATCCCTTCGTAGTTCGTAGGATTCTCGCTTCCGGCCTCGAGGAGGTCGGTACAGGGCGAATAGATGGGCCATTGTGACATGTTGGGCTCAGATGGTGGTCCGGTTACTTTGGGTTGGGTGCGCAGTTACTTCTTCAGTTACATATTTCTTTAGACGGCTCAGTTACCTATTTAACTGGGGTAAACATTGCCTCTACTTTGGAAAGCTTCAAACAAGTCCATCTCTTATTCAGTTACATATTTTTTTAACTGAAAAGGTCCACTTACATATTTTTTTAGACGGTTCAGAAGGCTTTTCATGGGCCTTAAGACGTGTGTTTACAAAACAAAAGAGATGATATCTCGATATGTTAAGTTCAGTCCGATCAATTTTTCCTATGTAAAAAAGATATGTCAAATATAGAATAGCGCAAACAATAAATTAAACACACAGAGATAAGAGAGGAACTTCTTTCTTTATTGTTTTCTTTGTTTACATGCACTTTACAATGATTAGGATCCATATTTATAGACTAAATGAAGAGTGACCACCAATGTGTCAGACTTATAGACCTAGACTCAGGTTTTCTAATACTCCTCCTTAGGCATCCAACAAGTTCATGCCACCCTCGCCGCCAGCCAACCATGAGTGTTCCACCACCACCGAGGTGAGCATTGAGTTCCCCGTGTTTCCCTCTTCGTTTCACCCTAAACCCCACCCGCTATCTCCTCTCTGTTTGTCCATAACACCGACGTCAACCTGCCGACTGCCAAAGGCCTTCTCCATCATGTTCCGTCACCATTCAACGTCCATTGGCCGAGTTGTCTACACCATTGAATTTGCCTCGACGCGATCTATGTCGTGCTTCCGTCACCATCGCCGGAAGATCCTTGAGTCATTGCCAACCTTCTGAAACCATGACACTAAAACTGTTTCTTCATGTGCCCTGCTTTTTCGGAGAGTTTCCTGATTTTTTTTGTTCATGTCATATCGTATGCTAGCCTTTAAGCAATTCATCCACTATTTTATTTGATATTTTGTGGAGCTAATCGGCAGAAATTGAGCTTTTTACGGAAACAGCTGTTTTCAACTTTCTGACGTCGATTTGTCACCTTCGCTGAGTTTTAGCATATGTCAACAACTCTCTTAGACTTGTCTCATCGTGTCATACACTGAGCTTCCCTCCTTTTCTCCAAAAACCTTCCACAAATTTTCGCCTCCGACACTAGCCATGGCCACTTATGACACTTTGCGTTCCCATCTATTTGGTGATGTTTTCTTTAATCCTTTTGCGTAGAAAACACCAAGTGGTTTTGGATTCACTTCATCCTAAGTAGCTACCATTCAAGTAGTTTTGGATTCACTTCATCGAGAACTAAGATATCAAGTTTTTCCTTTTTCTCTACCGTCATCATTCAAATGTCGATTGCATCATTTCTAGTGAGTTTTCAACTTAGCCAACAATTTTCCTAGCTTTACCATATCGCGTTCTAATTTGTGCTCACCTTACTTCTTCATGTTCCATGTTCGAAAACTGTACTTCTCTCTAACCTCATGTTGTTGCCGTCGCCTACATCGTCATCGTGATCCGTTTGACGTGCCATCACTTCCTACGTTTTTCTCGGGTCCCTAGCAACCCATTTTTTTAGTTGTCATCATCTTCTGAGCTTTACCTTGTTGGCACCAAACCCTCTCCTTAAGCCTTTGCTCTCTGTCTAATGTCCAACCAAAAGAATATTCTAGAGAATATTCCATCGTTTTACATTTTCTGGAATTTCCATTCCTTTCAATTTTTCAATCGCTTGTTCTCCTCCGTCCAAACACTAAATAAAGTGATTCAAATTTCTAAATGCATCTAAATTCATAATCTATCTCCTAGTATAAGTTTTATAAATTTTAAATTTTATTTGAATTTTATTTATATTTATTTTATTTTAGTCGTTTTTCATGTGTAGACTACGACGTTCCAGAGGAGTTCAATTTTGACGACAATTCTCACTAATTTGCGAAGCAAGAAAAGTTACACCTTTGATCATATTGCTCCTAGTAATTTAAATTATTTATATTATTTTTAAATTATTATGCATATGTATTTTTTATTCAAACTTAGTTTAAAATTGATTCAAATTCTAGTTATACCCAATTCATTTGTATATAGCCAAATTTAATATTAAACATCAACATGCGTCATCACCCTAGATAAAAACTCAATTAGTACAATATATTAACTAGAAATTTTATAGAATTTCTTAGCCATGTTTAGAATGATTTAGATAAAAATATTTGTTTCACATGAAATGACAATTTCTAAAATATATTCTTTGACTTCGGTAAGTCAAGAAGGTCTATGAAATTTTGATAAAATAAAATTATAAAATCTAGTTTAGACTTAGGCATTGGTATAGTGATTAGTGTTTGCTGGTTCTCATTGATGTTCGATGGCTCAATGCTGATACTAGGCATAAGGAGTATGTGGGTAGCGTCTAAGTTAAATTAAGAATTGGTTTGTGAGCTATTGCTACAAAGTCATATCGTACTACCACAAAGCTGGTATGAGACAGTCCTGGCTGACTAATTTGTAAGTCCCAATCTGAGTCTCACTGTAGATTAAAAGTGAGTGTGGCATAAGCCATATGAAGTCTCATTCGGCTCAAAAGGGGGTCCCGGTCTAGTGGATTTCATACTGGCGTGAAATCTTAGTGTTGGTTTGGCCAAGTTGAAGACTTTGTATTGTAAAGACCTTATTACGATTTTCTCAGTCGCACGCCCACGAAAGCGTGTAATGGTCGACATTATGAAATAATCATATCTTATGGGTAAAATTGCACACCCCTGCAGAGTAATAAACTATCCTGGATAGTCATATCCATAGTCATGGATATGCTAAGTATGATTTTTCACAGGTTAGAATTTGGTTTTATAAAATTTGGTTTGTGGACAAATACGAAATCATTTAGAAAGATGGTCCAGGTGACATGCCCGTGGATAGGTTAGTGTGAGGGTGGTGCCTATATTAACGATATTATTTTATTTAAAATATTATTTTTACATATTGTAATAAATTCAGCTTTTGCACGTACTTTACAGTATTTACTTAAATTCTGCTTTACACTCAAACAAATCTAATATGTCTTCCATTGTCAATGCTTATACATGCATGAACTCTATTAAACCTCTTAGTGTAACTTTTAGAGTATTTTGTGTAGTCATATTGCTTCATTCACTATTTTCATATGATGTCTTCATCAACTTCAGTGAGGGTTACGACGAGTAGGCTACATCTTACCGTCATTCGTCTATGGGCAAACTCGAATTGGCTGCTGCTTTATTGTTCTTTTTTTTGTTGTTTATATTTAATTTTGGTTTATAAATCATTGATGTAAACTTTAGCCATCAGGTCCATATTTAGTTAATGAATAAATGTCATTATGCATGATATAAATCTTTGTTATCCACTGTGTGCACTAGCTAATCCTGAACTAATGCGACTTACACAAAAGTTCTCGAAGTTGTCGCTCCGGGGTCCGACATATGCACTGTTCCTTAACAAGCAGTAAGATCGCAAGGACCTAAGCGGTCAAATCGGTCACCGATCAAACCAACGTGGTTAGTCCGATCAGCCGTCAAACCACTTGCTAGCCTATAGTCAGACTTGTTTGAGACAATCTTAGATGAGCTTTGTGATCCTTAGCTTTTGGTCTGGTGAGATTATGAATTTATGTTTTCGTTATGTAGAGTTGATATCTAGGGGAACATACTCGCCGTACCTATCCTACACGTGTAGATGCTGCTGCTCCCATGCGCCCTGGGACGACTGAGGCAGTGATCATTTTGGCTTTTAAAAGCTTCAGTTTTTTTTCACTATTCACTACACTATCCACTAACTTAGTTACAGTAAAAAAAAGACAGCTACAGTGAAATTTCAGCCAAAACCATCGCTAAAACGATCACTCCTGATACAAGTGATCAAAGCGATACCAGCAACGCAAGGCATCATGCCTGCTCTTGCCGCAGACCTAGCACGTCACGCGCGTGGAGTTGTTGCTGTTGTTGGATCCGACACCTCCACGCCCTGCTGGTGTGCGGTTGCCGCCGCCTCCTCTGTTTCGCTGACGGCCTCTAAGGCGCCAATTGTTCCGGCCATTGTTGTTTTTGCACAGCATTGTTAGCCGAAGATGCGATCTGAGCATCAGCATTGTTCTACTCCTTGCGTAGCTGGGAGCTAAGCAAGCGTGTATATAGATCAGTCATGGAGACCGAGTCTGCACGGGTTGTCATGGACGTGACGAAAGGGTCATACTCTTCGCCAAGCCCTGCGAGAATGTAGGAGACCGTCTCCTGATCTTGTAGAGGATGGCCTATGGAGGCCATCGTGTCTGCCAGCACCTTCATCTTCTGGCAGTAATCTGACGCTGACAGCTCCTTCTTCTTCAGATTAGCCAACCGGAACCTGATATGGACGAGACGTGCGCGCGAGCGTGAGGCGAACATGCACTGTAACGCCGCCCACACTTCGGCCGACGTCTTGAGTAAGAGCACGTGGCTGAGAATCTCCTCTGTTAATGAGGAGAGAAGTGCACTTAGCACGAGTTGATTTTGCTGGAACCATGTGGTGTAAGCATGGTTTGGAACTTGGTAAGCTCTACCTTCGATCTCGTGAGATAAACAGCGCCGGTGTTTTAGCTCATCCATTAACATAGCCCAGAAGGTCCTGACTACGAAGATAGGGGATGAGTTATGCCTTTCATAGCAGGAAGTTGTCCCTGGTCAGCTTCACGGTCACTAACTGATTGAAGGTAGGCGAAACCAAATCTCCGGCAGAGGAATATGCCTGAGATACCGAAGCTGAAATGGAGGATGTGTTGGAAGCAGTAGTCATCGTGGTTTGGTCAGGCGATCAGAAATGGCTCTGATACAATGAAAAGTTTTGTGATTGTTTGCCGTAATGAACTCAGATGAGTTCATGTTCTATTTATATCCAGAACACATGAGATGCAATCTGTTACAATGAGGAATCCTGAGATCGGTTAAACAGCATGCCGTCCTGGATAAGCTACAGTAACGACAACAGGTAAGTTATAGCTAGCTTTAGCTAACAGATTAAATCCTAACTTCCTGAATCCAGTGTATGGCGCTGATCTGATGACTTGATGGTCAAGCTTGTGGACTTCTTTGATAGAATCCTTCCTTGAGTTCTGCTGTTTGGCTTGAGGATTACCAAGGTTTTTTATTCAGTTTGGTGGCTAGGCTAGAACACCTTGACAAAGGAAGTGATTCTTCTAAAAAAGGTAATTGGCATTATTCTCCTGCCCATGGATCGGAGAGTGATGCTACCTACCAGTGTACTACTACACTAAAGCTACTCTTGGTTATCTTCTCCTCCTCTGACACCTTGCAAGAACAATCAAGATGTTGCGATAGAGATACTAAAGTTCTTCAGCTACCCGTTCAGAGTCCATAACACGCGGGTTCACGTACCCATCAGTTCCTACCTTGGAACCCCACATGCATATGTGTAAGTGGGAAATATCAGACATATCGAGTGGTATCGTTCGATTGTGCCAGATTTGGGAAGACAGTGGAGTATAGCATGCTTGGTTCGAAGGCTAGTAATCTAAAGTATAATTTAGTGGCCTCGTGCTCACCGATCACTTGAAAATTCAGGGAACAGTTTTGGATGCTTGCTGGATCGACCATGATGCACTGTCGCCACTGGCCAGGACATTTCGTTTTCCTTCTCTTAAAAACGAAGGTCATTTCGTTTTCTCTCCCTCTTATCGCTGGGCCGCACGAGTACCTTTGATAGTTGGTCCCCCAACTCAGGCAAGATCGACTCTGATGCCCTCGTCTTCACCGCAAGCAATTTGAGCTAACCATGGAATATTCGTAAGCACCATGTTACATGATATGTGCTGCACTATATGATCAACTTGATCAGAGAACCTGATAAGAGAACCAAGATGCCGAGTATTTGGAACATAGTTTTTTTGCTCCACTTGGAATAAAGCCACACGCATCTTAGAGCAAATGATACTAACCTTTTCAGATAGGTGGCTGAGATCTAGAGAATAGGGGGAAGGGAAAAAAAACACAGCTGCACAACCCAAATGGAATCAGCGTTTCAGAGTGAGGCTTCCCTGTTCCTGTTTCCGTATCCCCCTTCGTGTTCTCTCGATCTGGACCGCTCGTTGCGATCAACAGAAATGAGAACAGAGAAGCCATTTTCAGCGTTTCAACGGCCCTGGAATAGTCCACAAGCAGAGCACGCACGCGTAGAGCTCTGCATCCGACACCTGAGTCCTGAGTGACTCATGCACAACAGTAGCCGGCGACAGCGTGGGGCCTCCCAGTTAGCAACGCCCATGGCTGCATGAACTGAACGTCTGTTTCAAAGCTTTGGCCGTCCTGGCAGCCGGTCGATGACACCTAAGGTCAATGGCGATCACGGACGGCACCAATTGATACAACAGTTGCGCTTGTTTTCCATATGTTTAGATAGTGATAAGTTGAATTTTGAACAGTGTATAGTACAGTAATATTTTCGTTATAGGCAAGTGGTTCAATCATACATAACGACCACAATTTCAGATAGCTAAGGACAAATACCTAAATATTCATGTATATCGACGTCGACTTAGAAAGGTACACGAGCTGGCTGGATGCTGCTTTTCCTGCTTGCGATAACAATTTCAACTGCTACTACATGAGTAGGATGCCGAAAGCTCATTCGATAGCCTTCATTAGCGCCGGTAATGTTCAAAGCTAACTCCACGCCACATGTTTCAGGCCTATCATCCTCCAGAATAACCATCAATCTCATGGCGGGGAGATTAGCTATCATATCAGTTTTTGTTCCGTGCCAGACATATCTGGTGGCATGCTGTACACGCGCGCACACAAAACAGCACCCAGAGAACTGGGAACTGCTCATACATATGGCATTTAGCCATTTACCTTAGACATCCATTTTTTGCAAATCAAGTCCCTGTCTAAACTCGGCAGCTACGGCAGGCGATACATATCGCTTGTCGTGCTACAGTAGCTTACAAGTCCTGCCGAGCTATAGTAGCTGTAGCTCGGCAGGTCCTCGGGTGGCTTGGTACATAATTAATAAGCATTAATTAATTATGATTAGCGCTAAATTAGTCAACACTATCATGATTAGCATTAATTAATGTATGATTAGCACTAATGCAATTACTGTGGCGCTCTGCTGAGCTACCCTTAGCTATGTAAAGTTGTTCTACGTGAAGTGCTTCTGTAGCTCCACGTCGCAACTCAGCTAGTCTTCTACAGATTTCCGTATAACGGGGCGGGCCGGTGGCCTGGTAGCGAGGACGAGGGGAAGAAAATTCTACAAGGGTGGCCTAAAAAGTCTAGTACTGGATATCTTTTTTTCAATTATGTCACTAGCATTAACATCAATCTTGAGAAAAATTCCAAATAACACGAGGAGTGCTTGTTCGCACATGCCCGGGGTCAGATTCATCTGATCAACAATCAACACGATGTGCTGTATTTGGTCAGGTACATACGTGCACTCAGTGTGAGTACTTAGGAGTGCATGCTCCCTTGTATTTAAAGATTGCAAGTGCGTAGGTGTGCACGCTCCCTTGTATATATTTTTAAAACAAGAAATTTGGTTTGTGCCTCGATTTCATCTAGTTAGAGTTGGGCCTAACCCATTTAAGGAGATAAAATGGTATGTTTGGTCTCTTTGGCCATCCTTGCCTAGCCTTGCTTTTTGGTAAGGTGGATAAGGATTTTCTTGCTTTTGTGGGAGAGCCAATTTGAGCCTCTTCCACCAGTGGATATTTCCTTGCCCACTAACAAAGCTAGCCAAAGAAACCAGACATGCCTTGGCTCCACACTCCAGCATAGGAAAGCCAGCAAAATCTTAAAGTCACTCAAGAGAATTATAACTTCACGGATTTGTTGGGAAAAAACTGAAGTGCTCCTCACAAAAGAACCTGAAAGTCTTGGGATCCTCTCGACTAACTTACGGGGGAAGATAAGGCCGCCAAACAAGACCTTCACCAACCGAAAACCCAACCGGTTCATGGGTAAACTCTTTTTTTTTTACACCTCAACAAATTTGGGAAAGGGGCGGTTCAATTGAAAAGGAGAGCACAGAAGCGGGAAAAGGGCAGTGGCAAAGGGTAAAGAAAATTCCAAACTTGGTGTTTCCTGTTCCAGAGCTATCGGGAATCCGGAAAAATTCACATCAAAGATTTTCGGTTGGCCATGTCGAAAGCAACACCTTGAACTTGTCCCCCCGGATTTGGGAGAGATTTTCTCTCCTCGGAACGCTCTGGATCCTTGTTCTTCACGGATAGCTTATGGACAACTTATCCAAACTTTGGTTAAGTTTGGTTCCCAAACTGAGTATATTTTTGTGGATTTATTCATCATATGCCCTCTCCTTTAATGGAAATTTAGGATTTACCCTCCTGACCCACGTGTCAGTGACTTGTGATGACTCTACATGTCATTGAGTGGGAAGGGTAAATCCTGAATTTGCCAAATATGGGGAGGGTATATGATCAAGAGCCCCTATTTTTGTTGGCAAGTTTTATGTGTTCACACGGCCTTAGCTTATGTGTCTCAGCTCCCATGTGTCGTTGTCGTCTTGACTCTAGCTAATTTTGAGTTCACATTAATTATATATTGTGTTCATATTAGTCATACATTCCCATCAGCCATTTCCGTTCATATTAGTTATGCGTTCTCATTAGCTATACTAAGTTATATATATATATATATATATATATATATATATATATATATATATATCTCTTTATGACTTGAATAGATCAATTACATGATTATTCTAAATATTCTACGCTTTCAATTTTGACAGGAATAATTCGAGAGGTGCGTTCTTAACGAGGTATCGGTTCCTGACTCCCATGAGCAACGAATCTCACACCTTTCTTCACGTGAGTCGATAGAGTACTCGCTAAAACTTTGTCGGGGTTTTTAATTTATGGTCAAATTAAATTAAGCAGAATTCACTCGGTCCACTTGAGGACCAAGTAAGTAAATAAATAAATAAGGCATAGAGGAAATGAAGAGATATAATGAGAAGACACACATATCGCTTCAAAACTCCAACACAAGCTACTTTTATTAAACCATCAATTTTATTCAGCCGTAATAAACCATTACCGTAGTGGTGGTGGTAGTAGTAGTACACACCATAATCCATGACTTAGACCAAGCAAATCACACTTCTAATTCAAACACGCAAACAAATACTAGTGGCAGTGGAACCCAGCAGCTTGAGCAGTTCAGTTCAGCCCATACGCACGCAAAACTAACGTCTTGGCTAATGATTTCACTTAGTTCATGCGCTTTCAGTTTATTTATTCGTAGGGTTATTATATAATAATCTCTGTTCTTAGATGGCGAGGACGAGGCCCGGCAGCGACTTGTGCCCGCGGTCGAAGCGGCGGCTTTGCCACAGGCACTTGGGCCCGGACGGCGCCGACGCCGGGGAGGAGGGGGAGGACGAGATGGAGGCAGAGGCGGTGGAAGTAGAGGAGGAGGGGGAGGAGTGGTTAGGAGAGATAGCGTTGGTGTTCTTGGCGGCGGCGGCGGAGAGGCGGGTGACGGTGAGGTCGGTGTTGAAGTACTCCCTGAGCTGGGTGATCACCCCATCGGGCCCGACGGTCCAGGCGTGTACCCAGTAGAGCTGGCGGGCGTCGTCGGCGCCCTCGGCGATGACGGTGGAGCCGAAGGCGTCGACGGAGAGCGGGGAGAACCTGAACTCGGCGTTGGTGTCGGCGCCGGTGAGGAGGCGCATCATGTGCTGGTGCGCGGGGGGACCATGGAACCACCACTCGAGGTCCGGGGCGAGCAGCTCCTGCGCCCGGCGCGCGTCGCCGGAGTTGAGCGCCTCGTACAGGTGCAGCACCAGGAACTTTCCGCGCTGCTCCTCCGACTCCCTGCAGCCGGTGATATCTGCCAGCTCCGCCACCGCCGCCGTCTCGCGCGGCGCCGCCGCTCCCTGCCGATGGTTAGCCAGCTCCTGGCGCGAGCCCCGCGTAGGCTCCTGTCTCCGCTTCGAAGAAAAGGAGGGAGCTAGCTAGCCCTGCAAGGCAAAGCACCGCACTCGATCGAGGCGAGGGAGAGATGGATTGGAGACGACGAGGGAGAGGTGGAGGCTTGAGCGGGCCTCACCGGGTGGCTTATATAGAGGCCGTGCGCTCCGAGGGACGTTTGATTCGCGGTAACAAGTGAGATGAAACGTCCTGTTCTAGACGGTATGGTTCATTTGATTTTATCGGTACAATATTTGAAAGGGATATTCAACTAAATAAGAGAATGATGACTTATTTAGGATAGAATCCTTCCAACTCGCGAACCAAACGCGCTTTAGAGGGCGTTCGTTCTAGCGATGGTTTCTAACTTTTGACTGAAATTTTACTGTAACTGATTAGATTTTTTGGGTATAATTAAATTTAAAAAAATAGGAAAATTATGTTAGCCCATCACAGACAATGCAAAGGAATACGAGAAAAAAGAAAAATACAAAAAAAACCCAAAAAATCTAAAAAAATCTAAAAATATTTAGAAAAAGACGAATTACTGAATAGTGAAAAAGAGCTAAAACTAAAAAAAAGCTGAAACGAGCATGGCTTAGTCCACTCCATTCTACTGTGTTTGTCCTCAAATTTTATGTTACTAGCAGGTATGCCCTTGCACATGTTACGCTTTTTCCGTTTTACCCCTCTAGCAGGTCTCTCTCGTCTTTGACCATTGTTGTCACCACTTTGGACTGAGATATCAGCCCCGTTCAATCCAGTTTTTAACCACTTCTCGCTTTTAGTTATTAACTAAAATTATACTGTAGCGATGATTAATTTTTCTGAATGATTCGATTAAAAAGAAATAAGAAATAAAAAATACGTTATATATCTACAAACAATAGAAAGAAAAAACAAAAAACAAAAATATCAAAAAAAAACAAAAGCATCAAAATTAAAAGCTAACATGTCCATTCTAGCTTTTCATTTTTGAAATCCAAGAGCCGAAGCCAGAATGACGGGCCATCGTCTTCAAGTTTAGGCGTCATGTGTCATGAATTGTGCAAGGGACAAGGGTGGACCAGTGCGTTGTGCATGGCCTGTCACGTCTCGTAGTATAACAGATATAGATGGTGATAGTTTTAGCGATGACTTCCGATTTTTCGCTGAAATTTCATCAGAATGACCAAATTTTATCAGAAGAGAGTTAGTGGATAGTGTAGTGAATAGTGAAAAAAAGTTGTTTGAAAGTTCGCTCAAACGATCAGGGCCTATAGTTCTGCTTATTTGAGCTTCTATTTTTAATTTTTAGCGTATTAATTTTTTTAGATTTTTTTTATGTTTTTTCTTTTATTCCTTTGTATTATTCATGATGATATAATTTTTTTTACTTTTTCAATTTAATTATGTTGAAAAAGCTACCAATAGCTATTGTGTATTTCGAGCCGCTACAGTAAAAAACTATAAATCTGAGCTTTTAAGTCCAAATGAACACGACTTAGGAGCTGCTCCAATAAGCTTAAGCTTTTAGCTTCTAACTTCTTCATTTTGTCTTTTTTTTTTCTAATTTTTAGGCTCTTTTATTTTTTTATTTTCCCTATATTCCTTTGTATTGTTTGTAATGGCGTAACTTTTTTATTTTTTATTTAATTACATTGAAAAAATTTCAGCAGTTAAAGTAAAAAATCCCTAAAAAAATTTCCCTACTCATTTGGGCTCTTTGTAGCTTATGATTTATTTTTCAATGTTTCACACTTAGCTGTTGGTGACTTTTTTAGCATAAATAAATTAAAAAATAAAAAATAGACTATCATGGATAATACAAAGAAATACAAAAAAACAAAAAAGTAAAAAAAACAGAAAAAACAAACATAAGAAATTAGAAGCCGGAAATTAAAATCTAAAACCCAAATGAGCACTTGAGCACTACCTTATAGGTAGGGGTGCAAACGGATCGGATACGGATGGATAATGTCTCTATCATATTTGTTTTTGGATATGGATACGAATACAGATAACTCAAATACGAATACAAATACGAATAATATCGAATACAAATACGAAGTGAATACGAATCGAAACAAATACAGTTACGAATATTTATCGGAACATGAAAACTCTTTAAACTATACATCCAAAATTAACAAAAATACGTAAATAGTTCATCTTGTCAAAATATTCATGAAATCTAAATATTTCATATTCAAAACATCCAAAATATTTGTTTTCATATTCATGGGTTGTATGTATTGGGTTGGACTGCTAGAGGCATTATAGGCTGGATGGCTATTGGGCTAAAATCTCAGATATCCGTTTTCGTAATATCCGGATAATCCGTATTCGTATCCGTATTCGACGGATACCAGGTTTACTGTATTCGTATCCGTATCCGATAAAAAAAATCCGTATCCGTATCCGATCCGAGAATTATCCGAAAAAAATCCGATCCAATACAATCCGTATCTGTATTCGTCCGAATCGATCGAAAACTATCCGATCCATTTTCACCCCTACTTATAGAAAAATATACAGCGTGAATCCACATATGGATGCTACTGACCATTGGACTCGTTGACCATATTGCGCATCCACTCAAGGGTTAACAACAGTAAGTGTGACCCCACCCAACCAATAATCTTTTAGGCTGGTGGAGACATTGGTGAATGGGCAGAACGTTGTCGATAGGTGTGCGAGTTTAAACTATTGTAATCCAATTCAATAAACAATAACACGAAGCTAGTAAACTACTAGTACTTTCTGTTTTCGGTTTTAATATAGTATAGATTCTTTTAAGGTCCCGATCGTTTCGGCTTTTTTCGACTTCAGCTTCTAGCTTCAGCTTTTTTTCACTATTCACTACACTATCCACTAACTCACATGTCTGTTTTTTCACCAACACTCTGTGTTTTTTCAGCCAAAAGCCAAAAGTCATCGCTATTCTGATCACCCCCTAAGTTATATCTTATGATTTTTAATTTTTTTTAAATTATGGTGGTTTGCGTGAGAAATAATTACGTGAGATCTTGACCGATATAGATAAAGTTAAAATAATATCTTAATGCTATAGAAAAGATTAAGCGGTTATGCTATGTCGATTAGTAAGGACATTTATGGTTCGTTAGCATTAAGTAATTGTCATGCCGAAGTGCCTAACGACATCCGGATGGGCTCAACACGTCACTTGCCGTCGAGAGAAGGCCACATCCCGGGACGTGCACTTCGGGGTAGGCGCCACTCGGTCCGTTGCTCCGGTAGCCACGGGCGCGTGCGGTGCAGTGCCAGCGATTGAGTCAGTGAGGGAGTGGTGTGAGCACGTGGGCTGCTCCGCTTGTTTAAAAGGGGGTCGATCGCCGTGGCACGCAGCGGCGTGCGCCATTTTCGTCGAACGATCTGATCCAATCCGGTTTCAGTCTGCATTGCAAGTCTACTATGCCAGTCTGGCATGGCATAGTATACAATAGTAGTACAATATCGCAGTGGCTTTTTTGTTCTTTGGCATTGTTTGTCGCCTGCTGGGGGCGTGGCTGCAGCTCTCCGCGGGCTAGCTGTGTCTGTTTCCTCATCCCTGGACCGGTCGAGAGCACTGCACTGAGATAGTGCAGCACAACGTAATGGAGTAATAAAAACACTCCGTCGCAAAAGAGGAGGGGAAAGGATAAGAGAAAAACTACGACACGGTATATCATGCAAATCCAAACCGATGGAATAACAGGAGATTCATCCTCTCTCTCCCCTTCCCTCTCACTCATCGGTGGAGCACCACGAGAACGACAACAGAGGTCTACCGATGGGAGTGTCGGCGCTGCTAACGATGGGTTCATCGCGCGCCTCCGATTATAGAGAGAGGTCGGGGAGGCGGTGGCCCAATGGTGAGTGGGGCGGAGGGTGGTGGGCGGTACAACGAGATGGTGGCACGGTGAATTTTAGGTTAGGCAGGGTAGGGACGACGGGAGAGGGGGAGAGGGCAGTGCGGCGAGAATGCGGGGTTGTCGCCGATCACCAATGGTGGAGAAGGGGTAGGGGAGGAGAAGAAGGAGCGCAGAGCTACGGTGAACGCTGAAGAAGAAGGTTGAGAGGGCGACGGGCACGGAAAGAGAGGGAGAGGAGGACAACAGCCGGCGTCGGAGAAGTAGGCAGGTGGAGGAGAGGAGAAAGATAGCACCGATTCAAGAGAAGAGAGAAAAGGATTCAAGAGAAGAGAGAGAGAGAGAAGGGAGGGGGAGCAGTGGCAAAGATGAGGTATACTATCGGGACACCGTGCGGTAGTATCTCTAAAAGAAAAATTGCATAACTGATACATCATGTATTCGTGTTCGATGCATTGGTTGGTTGGTATGTGTCAGCGTGTGCATTCGGCAATTAAAAACACAAAATGGGATCGACTGGGGTAGAGTACTAGAGTGAAATCTACTCGTATTTCACCTGCTTGATGTATGCAATTGCTTTCACAAAAATGTGCTTCTAACATCTGAAGTACGGCCTGATAGAGTAATATAAGGTGTGTTTTTTTCGGCTACAACTAATAGTTTATAGTTGTAGTTAATGACTTTTGATCTTAATATAAGTATTTATACGAACAAACTGAATATCGATAAGCCGCTTTGAAAATACTGTTTAGATAAGCTGTTTTGAAAAGACAGAGAAGTTGTTTTATTTATTTATTTAAAAAAATAAATTATAAATTATAAGAAATAAACTAAAAAGAAACGAGCCCATCGCAAAGACAAGCTGCTACCGCCTGTCAGTGGTATATCTAGCTAGCAGTGTTCTACGTATCCACGCATAGCATTTGCTTCCTGAATAGGCACTACTAGTGACTAGTCTAACGACCACTAATGCTCGGTATACCATTCTTACAGTGGTAGTAACTAGTAACCAAAACAGAGGTCAGTGAAAGACCAGGTTAATTGAGCGCAGAGTTCAACTCCATTGACTGCTCTTCGGCTTTTGGGGCCTTCTTTTAAGCAGCGGCGATTTATTATTTCAATAAATATTAATTATTAAGAGAACTAAAAGCTACTGAAAAAGAACATGTCTTTATTCACGCAAGTCCACCTCCACGGATAAAACAAGCTGGTAGCCGTGGTTCAGTTCATCATCAGTGTACTAGTTGCATATCACTGGGCGCTTTCGCCTTTTGCTCCCTTTTGGCTTTTACCCCGTGGCTCTCTCAGCTTTATTGTTTGTCTCGCTCGGCGGTGGATAGCGAACATCTGACCTGGACACAATTAGCCACGCAAGACATCGGACTCTTTCTTTTTAATTTATGATTTATATCTTTTAATAAATAAATAGAACAACTTTTTTTGTTATATTTTCAAAACGATTTATCAAAATAGACTTTTTAAAATAGTTTATCAGCATTTGATTCGTTCGCACAAGCACTTATCAAAAGCCACTAGCCACAGCCGAAAAGGAATACACCCATCAAAGCGGATGTATCACTTGAACGAATCTTTGCAAATATATTTGATACCCCAGTCTACTGTAATAACAGCGACGACTGCTTGCGTGAAAATGGATGGAATTTCCATTTCTCATACAGTAAATACCACTGTCCTATTCGTAGTGCAGACATACACAAACATCTTACTTGTATCAGAAACAAAGTTGTTAGAATTGTGATCCCAGGTAGGGTCATTTTTCTTTTGACAAGATTGGATCGTAGAATCACGATTCTACCAAAATTTTAAAAGCGTATATATTATTATATAAAAATTGAATTATATTTTCAAATATATAAGTCTATAATAGATTTTTTGAATTTAATTTTGTAATTTAAGTACACTTATTCATGTTATATAGAATTAATGTTGATTTTTAAAACTTATATATTTTTTAATAAACTAATAATCTAAAATTCAATATGTCAAAGATAATACCTTTTTACCTTAGAACAAAATGTAAAAAGCAAAAACAAAGCAAATTAAACTAGTGCAACTTAAACTAGCAATAGGTAATATCATATTTTATATGCTAATATAGTTTGTTGTTAGAATCATGATCTCAATGTGATTCTGCCTAATCCTAACGATTCTACGAGCTGAATCATTATACCAATACGATACTATCTAATTTCGATCTATATTGCGATCTGTATCATCTATCTTTAATAGGATTATTGTTGAACCGAAGATGGCAACAGAGAAAGGCGAATGGTGCCCCCAAAATATTCCCTAAATATTTACTAATCATTCACTCCAGTAGTTACAAAGCTATAAAAATTAAGATGAAAAGCCAATAAACAACTCAGCAAATCAAGAAGCTAAAAATCCGAGAAATGAACAGCAAATCTGTAGTACAGCTACAATACAACGCTACAATCTCGGTAGTATCGCTGCAACAAATTCAGCCCAATGAAAAGTAAAATTAACATGTTTTTAAAACCAAGAATCCATATAACTTTTGATTCATAAATCCAAATGTCTTAAAACTTGATATGCACTTTCTCCAGAATATCAGGAATCTATTCTAATCAACGATTAAGAGAATCATTGCAAAAGTTCCCACCTTTTCCGTTTGAATGAAGGTAGCACCAAAAACGGTGAATACGACTTGCTCTAAAACAAAACAAAAATCCAAAAACGATGAATGCAACTAGTTTGTAAGTGGATAATGGCCAATGTAACTCTAGATGTATTCCCACATATCACAGCAAGTTATAACACCGAAAAAATCAAGCCAAAAACTCTTGGATCATGAAATCACTCGTTGATGCCAAAATAAAATAAAACGGAATTTCTTCATGAACTTGCTATCAATATGCATAAAATGGGTGAAGATAGACTTTCAGATGTTATTTTCATCTTTTATATATTCTTAGCACAACAATATCAAGAAGGGAAGAGAGAAGATCAAACCCAACCAAATCAAAAGCAAATAAGCCAAAACATGAAAGATTCATGAAGATGAGCAAAGATTGATGTATTACAATTTAAGGAGAAAAATTTTACATTTACTCCCAAGCCAACACAAAACCTAAGGATAACAAAAAGCTTAGTCACAATAATCTCTCACATCTCCTATAAGGTTCTTTCCATGAACCATAACTCTTCTCTCAAAGGTTTAGATTAAACTCTCCAAAAGCTTAACCTAACCACCCCTCTCCCTCCTTACATATAGAGGCTCACAAGGAAAACCTTAACCAATACCTTTAGTTAAGTTTCATCTACTTATATAGACTAACCAGATAACCTAACACTACATCGGGTTTTACACTTACACATGCACACTTCTCAAATTGCTTACACCCATTAACTTATTAGTGAATCAACACCTCATTGATATTATATTTTTAGTACATACAATATCTAAACCATTTAGACTAATGCCATGGCTTCACACACCACTACTTTTTGTATTGGGCAATTTATCAAAACACCTCTTTATCGTCTTCTACAAAGTTTTTCGATTCCTTTACCACGAAGCATCGCTCATGCTTCGCTATCTTTCATGTGGCCCTAATGACCTTCTGTCAAGCCTCTCATGCATCCGAATCCCGTCAAACCATCCTCGCTTGCAAATGACTCAAGTTATTTGGCGCGCCACATGCTTTTTCGCATGACGGCACTCGACTTCCTTAACCGCTCTGGTCCTTAGCTCCTCTCTGAGTTTAGTCCTGATCCAACTTGCTGTTACCCATCATGTCCACACCGATAGCTCTCTCTCCGGTTCCTCGTCATCCCAGTTTGCAATCACCCTGTAAGTCTCGGTCATCTTCGGTGGCTCCTTGATCGTTTGGACCTTGACTCCTCCTGAGCGTAATCCCGATCCCTTGATCACTTTGGATCTAAACTCTCCTAGGTTAGTCCCGATCCGATCCGTCTCACCATGACATAGCTTTGAAGTCCTGCAACTAACGCAAATAAGCAAACTGTCACGTAGCACCGTACAATACACAAAGTCATCAATTAATATAATTAAACTATACAATGTACCATGCAAAATGTATGCAACCAAACTACTGATCTTAAACCTAGGACCAAATGTTAAACCCCTATACACATAAGCAACGACACACATGCCATACCCACACCCAATCAACTCAACCCAAACCAACAAAGCCACCAGTAGCACCACACTCAATCAACTCAACCCAAACCAACAAAGCCACCAGTAGCACCTTGACTGGTATGACTGCCAACCAAAGGCTAGTCATACTGCCTAGCGTCGGTTGTACCGCCAGTACAATGCCGATAATACCGCATCGGTAGTACCACAGTGCAAAGTCCTGTATGACCGCTTGAGTTCACCCCAAAGCAAGCTCACTGGAAAAAAGTTACCGCCAACTAAAATCCAATCGTATCACACCTCAGTCCGACCGCTGGTCAAGTCTGATACCACTACATCCAATCGGTCATACCATGGATTCCATGCCGGTCTGACCATCGGTCAAACTACCAATAACAGAAGGAACTACAAAAAATTAAAACTCTCAAAAACCAAACTCAAACTTCGCAAACTCTCTGAACCAAAAGTCAATTCCTCATCATAATTATAGAGTGATCTCCACATGGTCTCACAATTGTAGGATCGTACGATACTACGATACTTGTCGTGATACTGACAACCTTAATCAGAGCAACATTGATCAACTACAAATGGGGAAAAAATAATCGAGACATGACACGGTGACACTTGCTTGCTAGCTTTTTTTAGCTTCTATTTTTTTCACTATTAAGTAATTTCGTCTTTTTTTTATAGATTTTTTGGGCTTTTTTGGTATTTTTTTCCTGTATTCCTTTGTATTGTCCGTGATAGGCTAACATGTTTTTTTTAAAATTTTTTAAACTTAATTATGCTAAATAAACCAACTCAACTACAGTAAAAAAATAAACCAGCTACAGTAAAATAAACCCAAAAATCAACGTGCCAGGACGTCACCCTCAAACGGGGATCGTCCCGCTCCGTCTGTCTCGGGGCGGAGCGGATCATCCCCCAAGCGTCCATCCCAGGAATCACCTCGAAAGGCGACTGCTCGAACTCCTCGTCGTAGTACTCACGTAGGTGCATCACCGCCTTCCTGGCGGCGTCCTGAATGGAATCGTCTTGGGTGATCCTATTGCCGCCGAATCTCCGGCGTCGATCGGGTCGGAGAGTCAAGGGCTCCAACACAACTGTGGTCCTCCACTCGTATCCCTCGCCGTCGAGACAGAATCTGGTCGAGTGGAAGACGGGCTTCTGGGCCTCGGTGGCTCCGATGTACTGCTGCATGGCCCACAACTCAGCGGGCCACCCGGTCAACTGCTCCGGTCGGGAGTGATAGCATCGCACCATCTGCTTAAACGACAAAATTTTGAAGTTAGATGAGGTCAAGTATAAACAATTTGCAAAAGCGAAACTTATGCAGGAAGTAAACTAAGTCAGATGAGGTAGCACAAGAGAGGAAAAAGATAGCAATATTACTTATATTTTATGTAAATTCTTTTTAATTTTTTTGAATTAAATTTTTGCTATAAAATAGCACTTCTAATCAGTCTTAGGTCTTAGCTTACAGTCAAGCAAGTGTGCTCTGATACCACTACATAACGCCTGCTTCCGGTCGACGGAGGTCCGTGAATCGTCCGTAGACTGCATAGCTTGCGCGCGCGTCGCATGTAATCGTACATCATAGCCAACAAGCTTACAACATAAGATCCAAAGTTTATTACAACATACGACGCGTCGGTCGAGTTTAGCGTAGCGGGGCGGCAAGCGCAAATAATTTACATTACAAAAGAAATTCCAGCGATCAAGCCTGAGGGCGGCTAAAACCTACGACCACTGCTCATCAGTGCCATCGGTCCCTTCCGAAACCTCTTCGTAGACTTGTTCTTCTTCTTGGTAGGCATTTTCTGAATTTGTGTTAAAGCAAGTTTGAGTACCACTGTACTCAACAAGTTACAATGGTAAACCTCACATACCACGTGCACGGGTTTCAAGTGAAGGGTGTATACTGGTTTTATTTATGTGGGTGGATGCAGTTTTATTTACAAACAAGTTAGAGACAAGAACTCCAATATACCATAATTAAAGAAATGGGGTTTTAACATAGATTTCTTCTCTTTACACATGTTCAAAATACCGAAAAACTACTTATGCCTCGCTACTGGAATCACCCATCAAGCACAGCTCCATTAATCGGAAGCACGGCGTATTCGAATACAATTAATTTCACTCTGCAGAGTTGCTCAGCTTTAGCTACAAGGCTTCTCAACTTCCAATGTCAAGCTATAGACACGCTCAGCTAGCGTGCAACTGCATTGAGAAAACCGGATCTTTCGCTGCTCACTTTACTATATAGACCCTACCCGATAGGTGGTGATGCTCACCGGCCGTCGTGCGTATGGTGAGTTACGTGTAACGGCGATAACTCCCCCATACCATACACACGGACCTACCGTTACGTGTACGGTGAGTTACGTATAACGGCGATAACTCACCCGTACCATAGCCCAACTCCTGTAGGGGTTTAATTAAAGTGTGCAGCTAACGGACCAGGATTGATAATTCAATACTTGTGGTTGAGCGGTCACTGTGCTCTAAATTCAGCATAAGGGTTTCGTCCTTATATTTGCTCCTGAGACTGCCAACCACAACTGGTAACCGATACATCCTGCATCGACACCCGTCTGTTGCACCCTCCACCCTAGGGTAAGGTCGTGGACTTGTCCGCCATCGGGCACTCCACGCTACGCCTTACCTAGACCAATTTCTAATTCATTTGGAAAACCAGCGAACTATCTTAATTACTCGATAGCTCGTCATTTTATGTGATGAATAAGCGATGTTTAATTATACAATACTTAAATAAGTCTAAGTTTGTCAAGGTGAATGCGGCCTCAAGTTAAACATGGCATATGTACAGTGGTAGGTCATAACTAAAACATATACATGCCATTCTAAACATTTTTATTTTAGTTAAATAATTGGGTTGAGCAAGTAGTAGTAATGCAAATAGCTTAATTAATAAATACAGGAATTCATGGGTTCAATATGCGTCAAAAATTGTAACTTGTCTTGTGTGTCGATTACTTCAATGATCTCGTAGTGTGTGGACGACTGCTCCGAACTTTGCACTGCCACCTCGGACTCCTCGCAAGCTAACGCGAAAACAAACACATAAAATAACAAATAAAACCTTTTGTTTTTAAACAAAGCAATGGAAAGAAAAATTAATTAATTAAATTAAATAAATACAAAGTAGTAAAAGTGTTTGGACTTGAATTTTTGGAGGTGGAATAAGGATTAATGGATATCGGATATGGAATCGGTGCAACGAAATGGATCAAATGAGATATAATACACAAAATTCGGGATCTGGAAAATAACAAAGGCTACTGTTCACTTGAACAGTAACCAGCCCGGCCCACGGCGTCGGCGGGGAAACGCGCGAGCGGTTCAAACGCCCGACGGGCCGGAGGCCTCGGCCCAACTCTCACGCGCGCGCGGGGGGCCTAGAGATGGCAGGGACAGCCGGGCCGTCGGATCGGGCGGGAAAGGCGCGGATGCGGCCACGCCAGCTCCTCCCGAACCGGTACGTTTTAAAATCCCACTTCGCAGCTCCACACCGCAGGATCGGGGACGGAGGGTGAGGATACCACCGCGTCACCCACTTCCGAACCGATATGCGGGGAGAGGCTAGATTAAATCGGTGCCACTGGAATGAGATCGGAGGACCGAAGAGAGGCCACGTAGCCCGGGGAGGGGTCGTCTTCCTCCTCCAGCCGGCCGCGAAGGAGAAAGAACAGGGCTCCGCCTCTTCTTTCAAATCGGCCGAGGGAGTGGCTCGATGAGGCAAAGGATGGCGTGGGGAGGTGGAGGGAGGCAAGGGAAACTCATGGGTGCACTCAAACCGAGGTGAAAACTCAAAGTGGACGTCGCCGGAGGGAAAGAAGAGGATGGAGGTGGTGGCGGTTCGGGGAGGATTGGTAAGTGCTCAAGCCAAACGGCTGTGGTTTCACCATCTACAGGGGAAGGAGATCACGGGTGAGGCATCGGTTTAGCTCGAGGAAGCTCCACTTTGTCTGTCCACAAGGAGGTGGCGGCCGAGGAGGAGGGTGATCGGTGCCAGGCCGATTGAAAACAACTTGCTTCAAATTGGTTTGGGGTTCGGGTTTGGGGTGCTCCGGTGGTGCTTAAGCTAGAAGCAATCGAGTTTTAGTTGACTGGAGAGGGAGTTTGGCATTTCGACTCACCGGACCAGGGGAGGGTGGTGGCGGCGCTAGGAGCAGTGAGAGTTTGATTACTTGCTTGGGGAGGGAAAGGGGAGTGGCAGGAGCTCGCCCGCGGCTGCAATTGGGTTCTTATCGATCGGGGAGAGAAGGGGAGCTTGTGGGGAGTAGACGGCCATTAATGGCGAATGAAGGGAGAGGTACGGGAGCTACTCCCCTAGGGCAATGACGGCCACGCCGTTAGCCAGCTGTTGTCCGCAGGAGATTGGCGGGGAGGGCTGACCCCGGGAGAAGGCAACGGCGCAGACCGGTCTGGAGGAGGCGTCGAGCGGAGGGAGCGCAGCGCCCGCTGAACGCGAGGGAGGAGCGAGCGGCGGTTGAGGGCGAAGACTCTGGAGCGTGGGGTCCACCGGCAGGAGTTGACGCGAGCGGAGTGATAGGAGAGGGCAAGTGGGCGCGGTGCACGGGCGCGGGGCAAGGGCGGTGCACGGCGCAGAGAGAGGGGAGGCGAGGGCGAAGGCGGCTCAGGCGAGGGCGCCTACGCGAGGGAGACACAGGGAGGCAAGGGAGGGGGCCAAGCACCAATCTCAAAGCAATCCAAGGGCCAAGACTAAAACCGACAATAGCAAAGAAAAACAATGAAGATCAAATCTTTCTTTTAAAGTTTTGAGTTGTTTCATAGTTGGTGCGCATTCTTTTCCACTAATCGGCACTGCATTCGCCTCAACGCATCAGCTCATGTTCCCCTCGTCAAAAGCTCGCTCATTCATTTGCTTGCCAGTAACAAGGAGGGCTTAATTAGCTTAACTGAGAAAAGGTAATCAGGTCCACGAGGCTGTAAGGATTAATCGAGACGCATAAACATCGCTTTCGCTAGTTAGGTAAAGCTCCGGGATGAGTAGCCAGGTGCCCCATAAGTATCTCCATTAGCCAGGGTCACTGGGTCAGCGACCTCGCGCAGGGAGGCATCACGCAGATTAAGTACCTACTGCGGCTAAACGAATCGTGGTGGCCACTGCGTTCCCCAAATTTTCCAGTCACCAGTGCTGTCACGCATCATGTCACCACGTTGGAAAGATCGAGAAAAGTTTTCAGGTTGTGTTCGTCCGCATCCATCGTACTAACCACCACGTTCATGGCAGACCACCTTTTTTAAGGAAAGGTTCCTTATTTATACTCCCTCACAAAATGTAGGTGTGATTAAACTTTTGAAGCTTGATCATTAATATATACTAAAATACATAAATTGACTATATAAAAAATAGGATCATTGAATTTGTCTTGTAAAATGCTTTCATAATATATATTTTTAATTATTTTTGCTATTATATTATTATAATAAATTACAGTCAAAATTTTGTATTGGAGACCATAAAAAGTTAAAAACAACCTATATTTTAGGATGGATGGAGTATTAGATTAAGTGGTGTTCCAACTGGCTTACAGCTTAAACTTCTAGTCATGTCTTTTGGTTTATAGCTGAAACTGCATTGTAGCAGCTGTTAGTTTTTTCTAAGAAAAATCAGTTATATCGTTATAGACAATACAAAGGAATAAAGGGAAAAAAGGTAAACAAGTTGAAAAACTCAAAAAACCAAAATAAGCTAAAATTAGAAGCAGGCGTATTCCAACTACCTTCTGATATACATAAGCTGAAAGGTAAAATAAGACAGAAACGGAAGGCGGACCTTAAAGCATAGTAAAGTCCTTGCAATTACAGTAAAGCCCAAAGAGTATGGAAAATTACAAGCGTGCTCAACTGGACCAAACTACAAACTACACTTTATCACAACGGAAGCTACGTCGGGATTGTAGAAGATGGCCGGCGCTGACTAAAGAGTGATGAAATCGCTGGAGATAAAGGTGGCGGCGAACGAAAACCATTTTTCAGCTTCTGCTGGACAGAATTCGTAGCTTGCGAGACCACCAAACGACCGCCCTCACCAGTGCCGCCGTGTGTCTCCATGTTGAGATAACCCCGTGTTGAAGGTAAACTTAGAATGTGGCTCCAGTGCTGAAGGATATTCGCTGAACCAAACCGAATGCACCGAATCAAATTCTATGAGACCTAATTTGGCTGGATGTGAATAGGAGGTATAATCGAGGGACTCTTTTCTGCAAATCAGGGGAGAATGGTTACATTATGTCATTGTGTATGTGTGGTCAGAACAGGAGTCAGTCACGAGCGGACATCATCTGCTTGATCAGATCGTTTCTGTCTACGGAGTAGTTGTTAGCGGCAATTGCATCGTTGACGATGAGAAAAACGTTCAGGGTGATTGGTGGATTGGATGGTCGGCAGCGTCGGCGTGTTAGCAGCGACCAGACGTCTGTCCATCCGGTGCGTGATTCACTTACCATTACGTACTTCTGGCCGAAAGCGTGTCCAGTTACGCGGTGGCATTTTTTTTCTTGTCGCATATCCTTGTTAAATATTACCAGCAAAAAATAGTTTACTCTGCGCTACAGTAGTATGAAGGAAAGAGAGTGCCTCGGCAAAGGCTGTGCCAGGAAAAGCATCAGAGCAGTGGATAAAAGGTAAGCATATGGTTCGATATTCGTCGCAGCAAGCACTGGATAAGCGTTTGTGAAGTGGCGAGACGAAGTTATTAAACCAATCAAACAGAGAAGATTCCAGGGTCTAGATGGATTGAAGACTCTGGAGTGGTCTATGATCCTCTCCATTGTTCTCAGCTTTCTTCTAGCCTCAGGTATCTATTGCGTAGTTGCACGTGGAGCCCGCTTGGAGGTTGGCAGGAAAAGTTCGGCCCGTGTTGGGTACACCAAAGGGTTAGGCCGGCCTGTTGGTTGTCCCAGTTAGGCCGAAATTAGGGCCGAGACTATGACGAACACAGGCCATAACAAATAAACAGAGAGCGACCTTTGCCCTCCATGTTGTCCCCGTACCCATAGTCCATAGGTGTGAGTAGTCTCGCAGGCCCATACTAAGCTTGGGCCCCATTTAGCACGACGCATCGTTGCTGCAGCGCTGCTCCGCCGCCGCGGGGCGCGCAGCATTCTCATGTCCGAGCGGTCATCGTCAGTCATCACGTACCAGAACGAAGTACTGTTTATATAAACAGTATCTTTTCGATACTATTTATACGAATAATACCCTTTGAGTACACATATATATATAGAAATGTTCAGTGGTTAAAATACGTACCCGTGCTCTCAAAGCTCTTAGGGGCTTCGTCTCTAGTTCAAATATGTATATTAGATGTATCTATATGATTATATATAGATGGTATGATATTAAGTATGTGCATATATATATAAGTGCGTCCTTGTTATACTAAAAAAAACTACTTAGACTCTTGTCTACCAAACAAACAGAGCCATATATACTTGGTAAAACCATTAGCTTACCGCACTACACACATGGGGAGCTCATCTGCATTACAAGTTTGCATCATCCGTACGTACGTACGTAACTACGTACACATAATCACGGTGTACGGAGTACCTGGTACTACTTGCTACTATTCTTGATCCATTTGTATCAGCGGAGGCAGCGGCGGCCTCATGGCGTGGTGGCGCTCAGGACTCGCGCCGTTGCCGTTGTACGTGGACGACCTCTCCATGGCGACGGCGGCCATCTGCACCTCCAGTGGGCTTATGCCGCCGCCGTTCAAAGCCGCCAGCGCGTCGATCTTGGGCGGGCACGACAGGCTCCGGGAGTGCGTCGTGGACGCCTCGCGCGGCAGCGGCACCAGCACTGCGTTCCCCTCCTCGTTGCGAGCTCCGTGGGCGACGAACCGGTCGTCCTCGACGTCGTAGAAGTTGGCCGTCCGCACCTCCTGCGCCAGCGCGCAGCTCCAGCAGAAGAGCCACTTGGCGCAGTCGCCCACCGCGGCCCACCACCGCCCGCACCACCCGCTCCCGCCGGCCGGCAGCTTGTACCGCTTCCGCATCTGCGTCCGCCAGAACCCGCCGTAAAGGAACCCGCAGAACCCCAGAAGCACACCCGCGGCCACCACGGTGTCGCGGATGTCGTCGTCGTGGATGTTGAGCGCCGTCACGCTGAAGATGAGGAAGGGCGCCACGCAGAGCAGGATGAAGGTGAAGGCGTGCACGTACATGTTGCCGAACCCGAGGCGCTCCATGTTCCACCCGAACACGCAGAACGTGCACGTCGCCGACAGCGCGCACACCGTCCCGTCGTCGCAGCAGTCGAACAGCCCGCCGCTCCACTCCGGGCTGCTCACCACCACGCGCCGGTTGTATATCTTGATCTCCACGTCGCGGTCGTTCTCCGGCCGGTTGTGATCCTGTGCCGCTGCGGCCGACGACGACTGATCCGACGTCGACGAGTCCGTGCCAGGCTCGTCGGCCTGCTTCCGTCTCAACGGGCTGTACGCCGCGTAGAGGCCGGCGACGACGGGGCACCCCGTGCCAAGACCGTACCCAATGTTGAGAGCCCAGTCCGGCCGGTCCGTGCGCGCGTAGCTCCAGAACAGAGCGCAGCAGAAGTACTGGGCCAGGCAGGTGACGTGCAGCAGCACCACCACGACAAGCATGTGCGCGCGGTCATGCGGCCGCGGGGCACCGTCCTTGCAGTACACCTTCCGGATCTCCTCGCGGTCGCCGTCGGGGCGCCACCGGACGAGCAGCACGAGATGGTGGGAGATCTTGGGGTGTTGGTACAGGCACATGATGGTGAAGAGTGCGTTGAGGATCTGATTGATCACCTCCGTCCACTTCTTGCGCCGGTCGTCGTCGGGGATGGCGTTGTCGAGCATCCCGGTCATGAGAATGAACAGCATGAGCAGCCCCGCCGCGACGAACGCTAGCCAGATGAGCATCGCGAAGTTGGCCGGCTTCCTGCACCAGCTCACCGCGTAGCTCCACAGCTTGCGCCACTTGATCTTCCGCACGAACGGCACCCGGAAGCGCCTCCGGGGCCGGCGCCCACCAGCGTTCTCGTCGGAGTCCGGGTCTTCCCCTGACGTCTGGCTCCTTCCGCGGAGGCGGCCGACGAAGGTCGAGCGGAGGAACCAGTCCTTGGACGGCTGGGCTCGGAGGAAGTCCAAGAACCGCCTGTTGCGCCTGCTCGTCCTAAGCGCGCCCCTCTCCACCGTGGGAATGTAGATGGGGATGAAGTCCATCAGCCGCATTGTCCCCGACGGCGCGCCGGGCTCGCCGACGACCTCGACGATCTCGTGCCCCTCGCTGCCGCTGCCCGCGTTCGGAACCATCTCCGCCGAACTCCTTGCCCAGAGAACAGCGCCTCGAGACTTCAGAACAACATGTCGTACTCGGGCGTACTATCTGCAGCTGCAAGAGTTGGACACGTCGCGGTCTGAGCTCACAACTGAGGCAAGTCTGAGGTGTAAAACATGTCAACACATAGCAGCACAGCCAAGACGACCAAATCAGCGGCTTGGATTCTGACTGGCCATTTCTATGACCTTTTCAAGAAGCCTGTGAGTTTGCGACGGCTGCCTATGATCCCGTGTACTAATTTCATCGTCGGATATTTAATTTCAAAAAAAAAAATCCATCACCGGATATTTGATATATGTAACAGGCTGCATCTACCATAACCGGATATTACTGCGCCTTGTTCTTGGAAGGAACATGCTATCATCAACAGAGAACGTACAATGTTGGATGCAGTTCAGTAAATGAAGTTTTCATTGCTGTCTATAGGACCACGGTGAATCGTGGCACGTCGAAACTAAGCGGTTCACTGTACGATGTAAGAGAAATGCTCTGAATTCTGAAGTTACTAGGGACTAGAGAGAACCTAGTTGATGCATCAAGAAGCTTCCAAGGCTGCCAACCTTGTCACCGTGGTGCCATAGCAACTTGCAACCCTTTAGGTAGCAGAGTATGATGCAGAAGTAACTTTGATCTGTTGGAAAGCAAGCATAAAAAATAAGAAAAAGAAAACGATTTGGTGTCGTCCATGTTTCTTAGCAAATGTCTTACGCCAGGGTTTCCACCGGCGTGGGGCGGCTGAATTTATTAATGCTTTGTTCAACAAACCACGGGAAATCACTATCAGTATGGTGCGTAGCCAACAGGCCAATCCTAAAAAAATGTTGGCCAGAAAAGAGGAAAGCTGAATCCAACGGTGAAAGCACCCGGCTCTACAGAATGCCAAAAATCGCACAAAAGCGCCGGGACGTGCCCTGCGCTTAGGGATGCCAATGGACCCTACTTTCCGTTCCTGACGAGGAATTCTCCCATTAGGAGTGGAGATAGAGAAATTTCTTTCTTTATAGAGATAAACAGTAAGTAAATTTATTTTCTATCGGGGATAGAGGAGATGAGGATATTTTCCTACCCCCATCCCCGTTCCCGTTAAGAACCTGAATTATTGTATACCATATCATATATCTCATATGATATGTTATTAAAACCTTGTTAAATCCTAAATTTAGAAATGGACACTTATTTGAATTATATGATGCATCTATTGTACATTTATTGCGGTGAATTCATGCTATTTTTATTGATCTAATTGTCATATTATTGTTAATTATAATTATTTGTATATTGCAAATGATCACTTATTATCGGAAATGGATCCCCACGAGGTCCCATTCCACACTGAGGACAGGGAACTGAAGGAATTCTTCCCCTGACATGTAATCAAGGTCAAGGACAAAGAATAGAGATAGAATTAGGGACGGAGTCGTTCAACCACTCCCCGACAGGGAATACCTCTGTTGCCATCACTACCTGCGCTACTCCAAATAAGGAGCATTTGTTTGGAAACAGTTATGACTTAAGATTTGGTTAACGGTCGAGGCTATACCAGTTTCGCTTGGTTCCCGAACCATAAAATGGCAAGGCAATTTTTTTAAAGTAAATTTCACAATACTACACATATGTTGCTAAACTATAAAAAATCTACATCTTTAAAAATTCATTTCATAAAACTACATTTTTATGCCAAATTTGATCGAAGAACTGCACTTCGTCATCTCACCCAATACCTGACCTGTTGGGCCCACCAGTCAGCCACACTCGCCTCCCACTGTTTCTCCCCGTTGACTGGGCACTCCACACTAGCCTGCACTCCAATGTGTGGCTAAACTCTGATGCATGCCCCATTGGTCGGAGACAGAGGACGAAGGTGGTCCTCGTCTTCATTTTGAACTGAGGAGATGAGGCGGTCATGGGAGGGCTCAGGCGACCTTAACACTAGCGGGGAGACAATGGATGGATTTTTTTCCAGCTACAGCTTATGATTTTTGACGTTAGCGTGAGCGTTTATGTGAATAAATCAAATTTAATAAACCGATAAGTTATTTAAAAAATTGACTCGATAAGCCACTTTAAAATGATGATAAAAACCATCTTATCTATTTATTTAAGAGAAATCATACAGCATAAGCCGAAAAGAACTTGGCTAACATTGGCAACACGTAAGAGCAAAAACAGAATTGCAGATGACTAGGCGAGCATGTGCAACGATGAGCCCTGGAGGTGACGGACAACAGTAAGGCATGCATGGCCACAATGGTGGGAAGAGCTTTCCTATGGGAGAGGGCCACAACTGAGGCCCCTTCCCATCCATGTCAATCTAGTGGGATTTACGCTAGATTAACGGTGGATAGGGAGGGTCTCAGATGAGACCCTCCTTCATTGGATTTTCTTTCCAATGGCGAGCTATGACATCTGCAAGGTAAGGGTCGACTATGCCACGTTAGTCCATACATGTGTCCTCATCTCTGTTTGCACAGTGTGGCTAAACAGGAAGAAATGGAAATGACGTTGACGTGTGGATTTTACTTGTCTAAGTAAGGTCATGTACAATAGTATGAACCTTGTCACGTAGAACACGAGATGATATAGAGGAGAAAGATGGAGCATAGAAAATTAAACCATTTCTTATACAGTAGTTGACTATAACACGATAAATAAGATATATTGTACTATTGAGAAGCTATTTATAGAGATATGTAAAAAGATAATATATTGTATGAGCTGTCTTTAATACTATCTATAAATGATATAGAAGATACTATAGATAGTAGTTGTCTATACTATTATACATGCTCTTACATGATTGTGACGGAGTGTAGTTCTTCGACCAAATTTGACGCAAAGAGAGTATAGTTTTGTTAAAAAAAATTTAAAGGTGTAGTTTTCTGCTCTTTTGCCTGGTTGCAAAATTATAGCGCTGCGTAGCGTAGTATAGCACTTATATAGTTATATGGAACAACTACTTGCTCTGCTTTGCTTTATGCGATGGTTGATGTAGTTTCACTCAATTAGCACCGGTTTGCTTATCAACCGCAAGAATAAAAGAGAACAATAAACGCTGCTGAAAAAAGGAACCAGGGAGATGGCTAATGCACAGTAACTGCAGCTCGAACCGTAATAAGAATTGACGAACTAGCCCATGAAAGATTCAGAGTCGAATCGGAGGAAGACTAGGCAAATACATATAAGAGAACGCAATTCCAAGAGGTAGCACGAACCTGAGCTCCACCACCTCATCTCTTGATCCGCATCTCCATGGCCTGAAGATGCATACAAATCATCCCCTGGTATGCAAGTTCTTCTCTCCTCAATTGCAACTTTACAAGTGAAGAGTCTTGGCTGTCGGTAAGGACCACCACCGCTGCCTCTGGATTGCGCCTTGGACGAGCAGTTGCATGCGTTGGCGAGATCGGATTCAGGAGGGGAGATAGGCGCGATTAAATTCCCTTCCCTCGTGAGGTGATTTCGATTCTTGATCGCGAAAGGGAGGAGAGACTGCCTTCCCCCGGGGGGGGGGGGGTGGTGGGCGTTCAGAGATGGCGGGTGGGGGAGACTAGATAGGAAGAACGGCGACTTTCGGCTTTGTGGAGCGCGTGCCGGCTGTGGACTTGCGGAGGACAATGCACTCGTAACGACGGGATTGATTTCTCTTGGGTCTTGGATCGAACGGCCCAAGACTATTGGAGCGGGAGGCGCGCCAATCGATTGTTCGGAAAGGCCTCTTGCCCGTTTCTCTTTTAACGGGGTGTGAGAAACGCGTGTTGCGATTTCACCGAGCCTTTTGTCAGATCAGTCCAAATCCTACAAAAGGACAGAAAATCTACATAGATGAATTCTTTTGAGCTGTGATTTTAATTTTTAATTTATAATTTTTAAATTTTGACTATTCATGATAGACAATATACAGAGAAAAAAAGTTGCATACGATTTTAATCGATACGAGCTGAACTCAATATAGTGTCTACTGCAATCTACCTGTAAACTTTATATTAAAAAAATACACCATTTAAAAGTAAGTTATTGTAACAGATAATCAAAAAAACTAAATTGCAAGCCCTCCAGAACGCAACCGATAATTCGTTATTTTAAGTTTTTTCAGAGGTTCTACCGATAATTGTACCGATCTCAGGCTCCCTAGCGATCCAGTCTCCAACTCTCCATGCCGAAACTGTTGTCCACGTAGGCAGCTGATAGAGGTCATGGCAAAAAGCCCAACTCCAAGCCGGGGACTTTTGGCTGCTGAAACTGACCGTGCGTTGGTCCTTGTCCGCTGTCAAATACAAGGCGTGCACGGCAAATTTCTGCGGGTCACGGCTATTGCAACGCCAAAACATCCGCTATTCATTTTGAAGGGCCGACGCGCTGCTTGGAGTACTGGGGTATGGATACGCTTTACTAATATAAATAAAATTTTTTTTATCACGCAAATTAGTAAACCGTGCGAGTAAGATATTATAGATTATTAACACTAGATACACAGTACAGTGAAAGTAGAGTTAAAACAGCTGGTTAAATATAGCGCGTGTCAGTGTAATAGAAATAGTTCATCTTTCTTTAACCAACCGTCTCCTCTTCTCAGTTATCCCAATCAACGCCGCAGTCACAGTAAAACCTCTAACGAAATCCACATGTCCAAGAATGGAACGTCGTGCACCCATGTGCTAGTATCAGCGCGCACGACAGTAACTTTGAGAGGTGGTGGGTAGAGTTTCGATGGGTGTGTCTTGGATAGCTTTCTCAGTCTCACATCTCTCCTAATATATATAGCCTCTAATTGAATTCTTATCCAAACAAATACAGATTGTATCCTACTCAGAGAACTAACGACTATATGCTTATCAAATGCAAATAAAGATCATATCCTACCCAGAAAGTATAATCCAGACTTTTATTGTTTCAACCTATTAAGCGTATGACTCTGTAAGTTTATGTATATTTGGTTGTGGCTCGAAAACTCCTTTTCGATCCACAGGTTAATAATGGTCACTAACAGGACATGTCAACTCTCAAATATACATAAATATTATATTGGACGAACCTATATAGCGTTTATATACCGATTCCTTTGCCTCATGAGACCAGATCAAACTTGGCGATGTTTTAATATCGATCTTATGTATGATTTCTTGGATTCAGGGGAAACCTCTCAATACCCTTGTATGATTATGCAGAGTAAAGACACATGAATTTTTATATAGGTTTGGGCCTTCTCTTGGGAGAATAACAACTCTACGTCCTGTGCTACTATTACTGAGAAAAATTTATAAGTGTGAATAGTGCAAAAAGTCTAGCACTCATTCCAAAATTGATTGCCCCCATCCATCTCTAACATCAACCCTTATATCAACGACGAAATGGCAGTAGTTATTTTTTGCCAGAAGATGTATTGACACTTTGGGAGTTAACCGCTGGATAGTGGTTATTATTAGAGAGACGTGGATAGTTGTTTGTCGTAGGACAGTTGTTGTCAGAGAGAGAGATCATGTGCGGTTATTAAGCATAAACGCACATTCTAATTGTCTTGTCAGATAGACCTGTTGTGAGAGTTGGTTAGTTAAACATAGAAAAATAATTAGGAAGTTGTAACATAAATTACGACTAGGTAGTCACAACAGAACTTATAACTAGATAGTTATAGTGGGACTTACGACTAGACAGTCGTAGTAGATCTTACGACTACGAAGTAGTCACAGTAAAATTTATGATTACTCTACGAAATTTCTTCTTTATCGTTAAGAGGTATAGTCAGAGAATATGATGACACAATAAATAAAGAATTATTATATCCTTCTCAAAACTCAAGGTGAAAAGCATGTCATCCTATGGTAGTTCGATCATTCAATCGAATCTATAGTAGATTACTCAGTTGTGATTGACTTCTCAGCCATATTCGATATAGTCATGCACTTTCTTAATCCAACTATATCGAGGATCAGAGACATCTCTTCCGTTATATAGGAGGGACGAATTCCATCTTGTTCACTCGTATTCCTCTATATGTTTAATAGTAAGCCCGAAAGTTACCTTTATGATCATCCAGTTACAAAGTGATGTTTAGTAACCTCTAAGTAAATTATTACATATGTAGTAAATTATGACGATATCAAATCTAAGGATCATATATACACTATGTATGAGACCAATTGATAATACTTAATAATATAACAATTCTTCAGTATCTCTTGTTAGATCAATCCAACACCACGTTATCTAATATGTATCCATATTATTAATTAAATATCCACACATATATGATCTGTAAAATATGATCATCAATTAATACATATATTGATCTAGATCATCATAATTATCCTATATAATGATATAATGTCAGAAATACTTTAGAATAAGATCAAAATATAAATAAAAAGTTTCATGAATAAGACATATATTTGATGATCAATACGAAAACATTTATTAGAAGGACAAAATAACATATTATTTAAAAATTATAAATATAGAAATAATGATCGTTTTTTGGGCATATCATGAGCCAGACGTCTCATTAACAGTGAGCCCATGCCTAGATGTGGGAGTTGGATCGGGCTATTCTGGGCCAGCTCGAGGCTCGGTTGACCTGGCACGGCCCAAGCACGGCATGGGCACGCCATGTGGCGGGCCATGCCGGCACGGCACGAACGACGGGCCGGGCCTAAAAAGCCGGTTCGTTGGGCGGCACGACACGGCACGGTGTATCGTGCCATGCTTGGGCCGGCATAGCACGGGGAGCACGGACAAGGTGCTTGACTGAATTGCACTATCTTTATTTTTGCATGCAACTATTGTTAATTGCATGTTCTTCCACTCTGTTGGTGTGAGGTTTAACATATACAATAACAGTTCCAATCTTCATGATCTTCCTAACATCAAGAAAAGGTATACTTGCCATTTTCATACTCTCTCCGGTAAACTTTTAGTGTATATACAAATATACAACATATAATACGGTCCCATTCTGTATATATCTATATTTGGCAAGCACATGTGTATGCCACAAGACTAGTATATTGTACGCATGTTGTTACTTTTCCCTCAAAACATTTATGTGCTTATGTTTTTACGTAACTAATTCAATGTTAACTAGTTTTTAACGAGATAGGTACGAGAGAAATGAAGATGGCGGCCGCTGCCGCCTTCGTCGTGTATAGCAATTTTGAGCTGGGTTTGGGCTGGCACAGCACGAACGCTAGCACAGCTGACTTTGGGCCATGTCTGAGTTTGACCGAAGGCGAGGTGGGATAACACGGCACGGCATAACAAAATGATTGGACCGAGTCGGTACGGCACGATACGGTATGAAGTACGATGGACTTAGACGCCGGCACGGCCTAATGCTCACCTCTACCCATGCCTGCCTGCGGTGCAGTGGCCCGCAGCAGCACTGCACTTCGCGCGGATACGTGGAAGGTGAAACGGACGTGTGCGCGCCGGCCGCGTTGCGCATCCGGTATATGTTTCGCTTCGTTACAATGACGTCCAATCCAACTCTACCATCTCATGACTCTACTCTGTTCACACGTCCTGTAGCCCTAATATTCCTTGTTTATGTTTATGCATTGCATCGAAGAATCCCTTGCCGATTTCACGGCGTGGAAACTAGCTGTTGTTGCATCTTCTGCCTGTACGGTATAAGAAACGATATATCCACACAGAACCGTATAAGCCGAGAATAGTTTCATACTCCCAAATGGAGTCATTACTTTAGTCTCTAGTCATTCATGTACAGAAAGAGTGTATTGAAACGAGCCTCGAGTTTCTTTCGCCCAAAGGCAGCCCAGCAAAGGCCTCATCACGTGAAAAAGAAGAATAAAGACGACGAATTGACGATCAACAAAGCTACAGCACTACTAGCGTATGAAATCAACAGGAGTTTACAGCCTTGCGGGCGTTCTTGCTGTGGGTGAATAATTGCTCTTCTTTTGCCTCCGTCGCTTTTCTTCCTCCTCATGAGCAGTTTCCTCATCGTTTTTTTTTTTTTTGCACGGTGAACACTCCCCCTCATTTTGATCATTTCATTTCCTTTCGATGAAGTGGTCGAGTGAATTCGCACGGGCTCGCAGTCTCGCACGCAAAACGCAGAGGAACTTCGAAAATATCATACGTCGAGCGTCTTTTTTTCATAAGAAAATTAATGCTCGAAGTCTAGCAATGTACGTCCAGCCGGCTTGACCAAAGAAACAAGGAACGGCCGGGCATCTGTGCAGCTGTGCTATGCTACCACCTGCTCGACTAGAAGCTGCTGCTATTTGTCAAGAGTGTTGAATCTGATGGGATAGGTACAAGGTAGTGGAGGAGGATGCGAACTGTGATTGGGACTTGCACTATCACACGCCCATTCTACTACTTCTTCTGCCCACACCGATTGACCGGTTCAGTCACCCTCTCCTCCCTCCCTAGCCAGTCCAAGCAAGGACTCTGATGACCTTCGCAGCTGCTTCCTTCTGCTTACGTGCTGGATGATCCAAACGAGACCGCCGGTCTGACGAATCATATAATGAACCGGCCACCAAACCGGCGAAAGAAGCGAGTCCTCTTGTCCGGATTCGCCCTGTTTCCTTCAGCGACGGCTTCGGTGCGACTACGGTCCATGTCGTACTTTCCATGCATGAACGGTGCAGATTCATTTGCCATTCTGTGATCCCAAATGTTTCAAGCTAGGACAGGTAGAACGTCGCGGCATCGCTGTAACCCTCATTAGTGTACTAGTACGTACGATGTGCTTCCAGACCAAAGAAAATTGGGAACATATGCCTGGACTAAATATTGGAAGTTGGAACGGTAATACGATAGTACTACCGAACTTAGAATACACTATGCATCTACATGGTTTGACAAACTCTCCACAAGATAGAACTCTAGCATAACCTGCGACCAAGGGCTGAAGTGGCCTGCTCATTCCTGGGCCAGGCTCCAGTAGAAATTGGCAGCACCCTTATCGGAAAGGCCGTCTTTTTTATAGAGAGAGAGGGAGAGGGAGAGAGAGAGAGTTCTTATCGGAAAGCCCATCTTAGCACACCACATCTTTGAGTACTATCTTAGCATACACCAGTCACTGGTGGAACATAAAGATGATCAGTACTGATGAATGCTGATTGCCAGCCGCTCCCTGTTTGCCGGAGACTGTCTCGGCCCTCCCCGCCTGAATCTTGCCGGAATTGGGGGGGAAAACACCAGGCTGATCCTGCAGGCCCATGCAGCAGCCTCAGCGGCGCATGTTTGCCGGAGAAAGCGACAGCCAAAAACAAGTTGTGCTGCTCCCCGGTCTGAAGCTACAAGCCAAAAACAAGTTGCAGCTTGTGTGTTGCAGACGATCCTTTTCACTTTTTCGGGCTTCAATCCCTTGTTTTCCTCCTGCTTCCTGGCACAAAAGCATGCACTTCTGACGTCTCCAGTTGATCGGTGCTAGCTAGCTCCTTGCTATAAATTGGAATGCTACTCGATCAATGCTAAATTGTAGGAGTAGAGGTTCGAAGAGCAGAGTTTTGGGTGTGGTGGGTATCCGGTGGTGTGCTTGTGCGGGGTGGAGAAGCAGGGCACGTGAACGCCAGTCTGATCTAACTTCGCTGCGTGGCAGTGGCATGTGCTGCATGCTACTGTTCAGCTTTGGATAGCCTTTCATATGCCCGTCTTCTCCACCGAGCATTGGCACATCCGAGTCACATCTGAGTCATTCTTCTTCGTACGTTTCTTCATCAACCGCGCGAGAAATCCGGGAGGAGCCTCGCTCTACCAATTTATGAAAGTGAGTTGTTTAGCTGCTTCTTCAGATAACGCGTATACACTCTATGCTAGTCCATGAAGTGTCATCTACTGGAGACCATACCAGGACTAGGTGAATCTTTCAAGTTACGAGCATCCGCGACGGTATACATGCCTAGACAGACAAATGCACATGACGATCACAAGTAGTTACCACCTTTGCAGGTTGCACCGCATCGCGTGCCCTGAGGAGAGGACCACGCCGAGACGCCGCTTGTGCCGCTGCGGCGCTGCTTGATTTGCCCCTTGCGACCACAGCGCCGGTGGCGCGCCTTCGTGAAGTTTCGATCGGCGCACTATTCGTAGCCTGGCCGTCCCACCGCGCTCGCGTGTTTGTTGCTCCGGTGGTCTGCGAGGTTTGCTAGGCAGGCTAGCTCCAGATTCAAACAATCAGTATGTAGATTTATATAGGGATGATCGCAGGTGAGATCTTAATTGGACTCATGGTTATAAAAGGATAAACCCATCATATATATTTAGCGTAGTGGAGCATCGGAAGAAGGTGAATTCACCTTGACCAATGGCTAGCTCATAATAGGGTAGGTGTCGAGTGAGGTAAGAGACCGCCCCGAACCAACCACTATGAATAGTTAGGTGGAGATATAATATATGAAGATAGAGAGAAAAGTTCTGTATTCTGATTTAGACATCGTATTTAAGGAAATATGAAGAACTATTAGCTACAAAGATCAGAGTAACTATGGGTAAATTGGTATAAGCTTGTGTAGAGCTACATAAACCATGAATTCAAGCCTATCGCCTGGATTGGAGGCTACGAAAACTAAATGGAGGTTCTATCTGGTTATACGAGTAATCAGTAAATTTCTAAATTAACAATATGAAATTCTTTATCAATATAAAATATTTATTTTTGAGGTGATATGAGATGAGAATGAATGCACTGAGATGTTGATTTGGGATCATAAAAGTGCATCTTTGCTATTAATACTTGCTGAATACTTTGTACTCACTCTTACGATTATTCTCCTTTATTTAGATGTTAGCCAACCAGGAATTTCACTTGGTGTGGAGGATGCATATCTAGGGGAATGTCACACCGAGTGAGATCGAGACGATCCTAAGTACAACACGTATGAGATGGATGCCATATATGAGACGTGAGACGAGTAGAGAATTAGTAATAGCTCATGCACATCACTCAGGATGCAATAATGCGACGTTGTATAATTCCTTTCACATGTACAATTATTAGTTAGACTAGAACTGTTTTCATTAATAATGTAATATTCATGCACTTGAGGTCTTGTTAAAGACTTTAACTTTACGTGACAATGGGTCACTATCCTATTATTTGACGAAATAACGTTTCAACGAATAATAATCTGTTGACTAGTGTATTACTTCATGGTAATGACCCGGGATTCTACTTGTTTTACTTCATACTTCATGCTTTTCTCAAAGTGTGATTATGTATGGAGAAGAGCAGTACTTACTGCAGATGGGCATCAACCTTATAGGGGTATGACCAACCATGAAATGGTGGTTGTAATTTTGAAGGATATCACATAATACACTCATCCCTCTAACACACATAACTGCGGATCATAAATTTCTAGAGACGTTAAGTGTATAAATGTCATATGATCATTTTTGTTTTGTCGATCACAATAATTGTGAAAATTATCTACAAAATCAAATCTGCGAGCATCCACAAGAAACTTATCACATGTACGCTCGTGTGTGCCATCCAATCCCGCCTGCGTGCTATCTACGCTGCTTAATCAAGATTTACCGTACAGTAACAGTATCTACTATTTTAAGTTACCATTGATACAAATATAATAATACACATTATACCCACAAGGATTCGACAGTCTCGAGGAGAAAAGCCGCTCAACCGCCTCCCTCCAAAACCTAACCGCGCGGCCCACCGATCATTTGCCGTGTGGGACCGACCTCGGGCAAGGTTTGAAACAACCCAAAATTTTCAAAAATCAAAAGGAAAGATTTTTATTAAAAACTGGTTCTTGATCCTTGGTTTGCCCCTAATCCTTCCTCTAATCCCCCTCCAATCTCCTCCTAATCCCCCTCCCCTTCGGCTCCGTCTCCCTCCCCGGGCGCCAGCCGGCCGCCTCCTCGCTCGGTCGCGTCGCCGGGCCGCCGGACGTCCTTGCGGCCGTCGCGCGTACTCCTCGCGCCCGTCACCTCGCGCGCGTCGGCTACGCCGCTGGCCCCGCACTTGCGCCACCGCCCTCGTGCTCGCCCTCCACCCAGCCGGACGCAGCGCCCCTTGGGTGCCTCCTTCGGACCGCCGTGCGGCGCTCGCGTCACCCCGCGCCGAGCCGCTCTCCCCGCCAACTCCCGCGATGCCGTAGCACCGCCGACGCGACCTCCTCGCCCGCAGCAGTCCTCCTCGCCGCCCTCCCCGCCGAGCGCCATTAAACCCCAAGCTTTCCCGCCCTTTATAAACCCCATCGGGACCTCTTGCAGCCCGCGCCATTTCCCTTCCCGAGCCGTAAGCCCCCAAAACCCCTTCCCAACCACTTCTCCTCACCTTGGCCTTAGCGCGGTCGGTTGGCCACGCTTGCGGACCCCCTCCACGGCGCGCGCGCGCCACCATCTTCCTCCTTCCGAGCCCCTCGCCTTCCGGAGCCGAGGTCGAGCCCCCCCCGGAGCCCCGAAGCCAGCGTGGCCGTGGAGGCTTTCTTCTTCCCCGGCCGCACCGCAGTGGCTCGCGCCCCTTCCCTCTTTCTTTCCCTCTCCGGCGCCACCGCCGAGCGAAGAGAGAACCCTCGCGACCCTTTCTCCCGCCGCCGCCCGCGCCGCCGCCGTCCGGGCGCCACGCGTCGCATCCGAGCCGTGGCGCGCGCGCGGGCGCGCGCCTCGCCCACCTCCCGCGGCGGCAAAGACGCAGTCGCGCGGGCGCTCGCCGCGCGGGTCGCTTTTTCCTCCCGGCCGCATCAGAGCCAAGGCCGCCCATTACTGTTCATTTGTTTTTCCCGGGCAATTATCAATTTCCAAAATCCAGAAAAGTCCAAATAAATCCTAGAAAATCCCAAAAATCACCAAAATATACCATTTTGCTCAGTTTAATATTCTCCACCTATTTTTGGCCTCCATTCCTCCAGATTATTCCCAGAAAAATTCTAAAAATTCCTTTTGAGTTTTAAAGCTTTCTTTTTCTTAAATAAAATGTTTTCTTTTATTTATTTTTGATTAGTTTCTGTTTTCTTGTGTGTTTACGCTAGTGTCGGGGATTCCAGAAGTTCAAGTGCAAGCGCAGGATTCCGGAGCTACTTCGTTCGAGCTTGCAGAAATCATCCAAATTAACGGCAAGTCGCATTTCCTTTGAACATGTTGTACCCCATGTTTATTAGTTTATGTAATTATGCTATTTTCATTATTGTTAATTGAAAAGTGCTAGTTTATGTAAAATTAAATATTTAGAATGACATGTTAATTTTAGTTACGTCCTACTACCGCTAAATGCCATGCTAATTTGTAGCCCACCCTTGTTAACCCTAGGATTAAGTTATTGTATTATAATCACATATAGACTATTATCATTTCATGCAAAAATTTAGTACACTAATAAGGATGTGGCCGCGGGCCGGTAGATTTTTGAAACCCAGGCTAGGGTAGGGTGGTATGGGACACCGTGCCCTAGAATGGACGTACTAGTGTAAAGTGTAGGGTAAAGACGTTGTGGGACACCGCGAGGCGGTCCCCGCTTACTGCTTTACTGGTAGTTGGTGGTTGCGAACCACGTGAAAATATAAGGACTAGACCCTTATGCCTAGCAAATGACATAGTAACCGCTCGACCACAGGTGTTGACATGTCAACCTGGTTTAGTACTGCTCAACTCAAGCGGTGTCTTTGCTCGAGAGAGTCGAGGTTGCGGACTGCCTAGGGTTGAGCAAATGAACATACCGGTTCCTTAACTCGGTCATGAGGGTTAAGGTTGCGTGTGGGTAAAGTTGGGCAGCTCTGCAGAGTCAACTAAATGGTATTCGAATACACCGTGCTCCTGCTAACTGAGTCGTGTCACTTGGGTGATTCCAGCTGCTAAGCCTAAGTAGTGTTTACAAGCGTTTTTAACTGGGCTAGTGGATTAATTAACTCTTCATGAAAACCCTAATCTTAAGAAGTAATTGTTATTTCATGTGAATTAAAACTGTTTATGAAATAAAACTGCATCCACATAAGATAATACAACCAGTATATTCCCTTCCGTTGATAATTCGTGCATGTAGTTAAGATAGATAATCCTTGTGATTTGCTGAGCTGGTTAGCTCACGGCTTGCCGAACAAATTCAGAAGATCAAGACGCAGATGTGAGTTCCCCCGTGGAGGAAACCCCGGAGGAGCCCTTCTTCGACGAAGACCCCTGGCTTTAGGTCCTTGCCGCGCTCAAGTCTTCCTTGGGAGTTGGTCTTTGTTCTAGATATATTTTGGGCTTGCACGCCCGCTGCCACTAAACTGGGTTGACAACCCCTATCTTGTAATAAATGCTGGATTTTTGTTGTAAGCATGCGATGGTTCACTCTTGCGCGACATTCCGTACTGAACTATGCGTGGTTCGTACGGAAGGTCGTGTCCGTACGCGCCCCTGGAGACGGGGGTGTTACAAGAAGTGGTATCAGAGCAGGCTCTTTGACCGTAGGTTAAGACCTAAGGCAAACTAGAAAGCAATTTAATCGCAAAACTTAAATTAAACTTTAAAAAGGAATTTTGAAAAATATAAGTATTATTGCTGTCTTGTCCTCTCTTATTGCTACCTTACCTATCTTAGTTTTATTTCTGCTTAAATTTTGTCTATGCAAAATGTTTACCGCTTTACTTATCTAACTTCAAAATTTTCGTCTCTCGCGATGGTTCGCCGTGTTTTTCGCTCACGAGCGCTGGAGGGATGGCCTCTAAGCTTTGGGAGATTCAGCGAAGACTCGGAGAAGGATATCACCGCCGATCTTCCACGCTGTTGGTTGCTTCTTCAAGGGAAGCGACACGAGTGGAAGGCATGGTGACCACGACACCCCCGCCTATCCGCCCGATATCGAAAGGAAGTTCGTCACCGGAGGATCGACGAGATGACGCAGCCCGTGATGCACCAAAAGGTCGAATCTACCTCGCGACTACTACGACTGAGTGGCCGAGTCACCCCGACCGATCCCGAGATCGCTTCATGGGGCGATCCATCGCCGTCCTCGCCTCAGAGGTCGACGACCCCGCTTGTGGAGTCGCGGCATTGTGGCTCAGCAGAGTATCGCGATGAGCGTGCCGTGAAGGAGTCCAGACCTTCGCCGATTGCGATGGAGGCTCGGCGGGTGGTGCAGCAGCCTTCGCACCGCTCGTTCGCTTCGAGGCGCCGGCGGCGGCTTCGATGTGGAGAGTCCCCAAAGATCTCCTCCTCGTGTGCCTCTGCAGCGATCCAGCCGAGGCGTAGGATGACTGCGAGAGTACCGCGCCTGCCGCGCCTGCAGCTCCTCTTGCCTTGCCAGCCCCGGACGCCATGGAGGAGTAGTCGTCTGGCGAGAGTCCGCTAGCTTAGACTGACCCAGTGTAAATAGTAGTACTTTTGGTATTGTAATGCAAGTTGTAACATAAACCCTAAGTGGTCTGTGTACCACTTGTCTATTGTAAAAATATGTTAATTATCCTTTATGTTGTTTGCTTAAATTATCAAGTACTCCCTCTACCTTCAAATTTTCGCCTGTCCCCTTCGCTCTTGCTCTTATCTTATTTCGTCCTATACTTGCCTTGAAAAATTCAATATCTTACTTATCTACTCTTGTTCACCCAAAACCGCTGCAAGGCTAACTTCAAGTTTCCAATTGATAGACTTCCAAGATGCAATCAAAGCCAAAGAGCGACAGACGGCCGGCGAGTGGTGCACCGCCACGAATCGATCGCATAACACTTGCCGTGTACTCGCCATGATGGAACACAACAGATACCAAGTCGAATGAATATGGCGCAGATGTTGGATCGGCATACACAAACCGCCGAGCAAATTGCGGCCAGATCCCTGTGTTTCTCGTGGAGGTAACGCCAATCGGGATGGTACCCCAATTACCACCCGATGGATGACTTTCAAAAACCCGCCCTCCAACCTACTCTACGTCACAGACCCTCTAGCAGCAGAGGATTGGTCGCTAGATGTAGAGCGCAAGCTCCGAGCGAGACAATGTGAAGATAGAGAGAAGGTTTTGTATCGTCCCACCAGCCAGTGCGGTCCTGCAAAGAACATGGTGGATAAACTTCCAACGCCTACACCGCATGCAGAGATTACTTGGGAAGAATTCACGAAGGCCTTCCGCAAGGCCCACATACCCAATGGAGTCATGGAAGCCAAGCGCGAGAATTTCTAGCGCTAAGCAAGGTGGAAGTACGATCATGGAGTACTGCACCAATTCAATCATCTTTCTAGATTTGCTCGAAGACGCCAACAAGGAAGAGAAGAAAATGGAAAAGTTTCGGCAGACTACAACAATCATGAAATTTCACATTTCACTTTGAAGTTTAAAGATCTCCCGAAATGGTGGATCTTATCAACTCGGAAGAAGCCAGAGGAGAGATGGAGGACTACAAGAAGCGCAAGGCAATGCGCAAATCACAATCGTCCTCACGGTGCTCAACGAGGACGCACTCGTGGTCATCCTCATCCCGACCCCAAACTCGCCGCGAGATGTGATCCTACCAAAACTCACCCAACCAATCAAAGACTATGCAAAGACCCTTGCCCTAGCCATAAAGTGCCCCACTTGTGGTGGCAACCACCTCGCCAAGAATCGTCCGCGAAAGACAAATGCTTGTTTTCATTGTGGAGAAGTTGGTCACTACAGAGATCAATGTCCCGGAGGAATCGCCATCCGATGCGGCAAAGCTACGTGTCCAAGGTCAAGCAGGAAAGCAAAATCACAAACCAGCTCGCTCTTCAAAGGAGGTTTTCAGAATAAAGCGGTGGGACCTCGGTCACCAAGCAGCACACAAGAAATTACACCTCGACAGCAAAGGTCGAGGCCGCACAAAACCACTTTCTTAGCTGGGTGAACCATGTGACAAAGAAGATGCAGCAGAGCGGTGACATCATAGCGGGTATGTTCCCAATCAATTCCATACCCGCACTAATTTTATTTGACCACGGTGCAACGATTCATTTATTTCCAAGAGCTTTGCTTCAAGAAATAAGTTACCTCTGCTTCCTTACCAAAACCCTATGTGATTGAAACCCACAGGGTTAGGATGGAGTCCCACAAAGGTGTGGTGGACTTAGTATCAAAATTCAAGGGGTAGAGTTTAAAGCGATTTATCGCAACTAGATATGAAAGGGCTAGATGCCATTCAGGCATGAATCGCTAGCTGTGAATAAAGGAAAAGTGGATTGTGAAGTTAAGACAATCGATTGATTAGCCCCAAGGTCGTGAAGTGGTGGTAAAACGGACCGAGAGCTAATAAAGAATACAAAGAAACGCTGTACTCAATGCACTAACAAAGGACACCGCACAAGTGCCAGAGTGCAAGAGTACCGGATGTGTTCTCGTAAGAACCGCCAGAAGACCTCGACGAGCAAGTAGAACTTGCTATAGAATTAGTTCCGTGCACCAAGCCAATTGCTAAACACCAATATAGGATGTCACCAAGTGAGTTAAAGGAACTTAAGAGGCGATTAGATGAACTACAAGAAAAGAGTTTATCCGACCAAGTGTTTCACCTTGGTCTGCACCACTGCTTGTGAAGAAGAAGAGTGGAGAACCGAGGATGTGTGTGGATTACAGAGGATTAAATGTCATCACCATCAAGAACAAATATCCACTCCGAGAATTGATGATTTGTTTGATCACTCAAGGGAGCCAAGGTGTTCTCCAAAATCGACCGCGCTCGGATATCATCACTCAAGATCCGCGAGCAAGATCGAGAGAAGACGACCTTCATCACGGATATGGATTGTATGAATTTACATGTACCCTTTGGTCTAACTAATGCGCCAAAGATATTTCATGAATCTTATGAATCGGTGCTTATGGACCATTTGGACCGATTTGTAATAATCTTCATAGATGATATCTTAATTTATTCCAAAATGAGGAAGACCATAAGCAACACCGCATGTGGTATTGACAAGATTGAGAGAGCATCACCGTATGCTAAGTTTGATAAATGCGCTTTAGTTAAGAGAAGTTGCTTTCTTGGGTCATGTTATATCGTGAGATGGAGTTAAGGTGGATCCTAAAAGATCACCGCAATCATGGAATGGAAGCAACCCAAGACAAAGGATGTATGAGAAGTTTTCTTGGATTAGCGGGTTATTACCGCGATTCATAGAAGGATTCTCAAGCATATCTCGTCCACTCACTCAGCTACTAAAGAAGGATAAGCCTTTCTTATGGATGTGCTTGTGAAGAAAGCTTTCACGGTTGAAGACCAAGTTAACAACGACACTGGGCTTGATCCTACCCAACCTGCAGAAGGAATTCCAAATTTATTGTGATGCTTCTAAGCGTGGTTTGGGATGTGTGCTTATGCAAGACAAGAAGGTTGTGGCTTATGCCTCAAGACAACTAAAACCACATGAAGAGAATTATCCAACACATGACTTGAATTGGCGTGTAGTGCATGCACTCAAAATTTGGAGACACTACCGCTAGGAAACCATTGTGAGATATTCTCGACCACAAAAGTTTGAAATATCTATTCACCCAAATGAGTTAAATATGAGGCAACGAAGATGGTGGAGTTAATTAAAGACTATGATATAGAACTCGGTACCATCCAGCAAGGCAAATGTGGTTGCCGATGCCCTTAGTCGAAAGGTCCGACACAAAGAAAGCCGGTTTGACAGACATCCGCGAGATTACAGAGGGACATACTACGACTAAATCGATAATCACGAGAACAAGGCGATGGCAAAGACTAGAAATCCAACCCCTCCGACGGATCGGATCAAAGCAAAGACAGATGAAGATGAGGAAATCCGAAGCTTAAAAAGAAAATACAAGAAGAGAGTTTAACAGTTATGCAATAGACGAACATGGAATTGTTACTTTTCATGGTCGCTATTGCATACCCAACAAGAAGGAATTAAGAGATTTGATATTATCGAAGCTCATTCGTCCCAATTCTCAATTCATCCAGAGGTACCAAGATGTACCAGACTTGAAGAAGAAGTATTGGTGGAATCAAATGAAGAAAGAAGTGGCGAGTATGTAGCCAAGTGTGATGTTTGTCGACAAATCAAGATAGACCATCGAAACCCGCAGGACTATTGCAACCCTTGCCTATTCCCGAGTGGAAATGGGATAGCATTGGTATGGACTTCATCACCGACTACCCAGACTCGTGAAGGTTATGACGCTATCCGGGTTATCGTTGTGAGTTAACCAAGGTAGCTCATTTTCTTCCGATTAAGCAAACCTATGGGAAAGACAAACTTGCTGAATTATATTTGACAAGGATCGTGACACTTCATGGAATTCCTAAGAAGATTGTATCGCAGAGAGAGCACAGATTTACATCTAAGTTTTGGGAGAAACTACATGAGGCTATGGGTACCGATCTGAATTTCGATTCAAGATACCATCCGCATGATCGATGGGCGACATGAAAGAACTAATCAGATTTTAGAAGATATGTTAAGAGCTTGTGCGATTGTATATGGAGCGGCATGGAACACTTGTTTACCTTTTGCTCAGTTTTCATATAACAACAGCTATCAAGCGATATTAAATGGCCCGCTCAAGCAATCAGATGGCGTAAAATGCGAACACCCTTAAATTGGTCGAGGCGGGAACGACAGCTTATTGGCCCGCAAATTGCTCAAGATGCTGAAGCACATGTCCAGATCATCCGAGATAGACTCAAGATTGCCCAAGACCGACAGAAGAGCTATGCAGACCATCGTAGAAAGGATCTGAGCTTTGAGGTTGGAGACTTTGTGTATATTAAGGTCACCCCCTTTAAAATAGTCAAAAGGTTTCAAGTGAAAGGTAAGTTAGCTCCGAGATATGTGGGACCATTCCAAATAACCGGAAGAGTTGGGGAGGTAGCTTATCAAGTGCAGCTCCCGCCCAACTTATCTAGAATACATAATGTATTCCACATATCGCAACTTCGGAAATGTCTACGACAACCTACAGATGAAGTTCCATTATCAGATATTGAACTGCAAGACGATTGGACCTATCACAAGAACCCTTACAGATACTCGAGACATCAGAAAGACAAATCGAAACAAAAATGTCAGGTTCTGCAGAGTCCAGTGGAAGAATCACACAGCAGAAGAGTCCACTTGGGAAAGAGAGTCAGACTTGCAGCGAGATTTCCCCAACCTGCTCCCTGGACCAAGTTAATCTCGGGGTCGAGATTCTTTTAAGGGGGGTAGGTTGAAACAACCCAAAATTTTCAAAAATCAAAAGGAAAGATTTTTATTAAAAACTGGTTCTTGATCCTTGGTTTGCCCCTAATCCTTCCTCTAATCCCCTCCAATCTCCTCCTAATCCCCCCCCTCGGCTCCGTCTCCTCCCCGGGCGCCAGTCCGGCCGCCTCGCCTCGGTCGCGTCGCCGGGCGCGGACGTCCTTGCCCGGCCGTCGCGCGTCTCCTCGCGCCGTCACCTCGCGCCGCGTCGGCTACGCGCTGGCCCCGCACCCTTGCGTCCACCGTCCTCGTGCTCGCCTCCACCCACGGACGCAGCGCCCTTGGGTGCCTCCTTCGGACCGCCGTGCAAAGCGGCTCGCGTCACCCCGCGCCGAGCCGTCTCCCTCCCCGCCAACTCCCGCCGCTCTGTAGCACCGCCGACGCGACCTCCTCGCCCGTGCAGATCCTCTCGCCGCCCCCCGCCGAGCGCCATTAAACCCCAAGCTTTCCCGCCCTTTATAAACCCCATCGGGACCTCTTGCAGCCCGCGCCATTTCCCCCTTCCCGAGCCGTAAGCCCCAAAACCCCTTCCCAAGTACCCCTCCTCACTTTGGCCTTAGGCGCCGGTCGGTTGGCCACGTTGCGGACCCCCTCCACGCGCCGCGCGCCGCCACCATCTTCCTCCTTCCGAGCCCTCGCCTTCCCGAGCCGAGGTCGAGCCCCGGGCCCCGGCCGGCGTGGCCGTGGAGGCTTTCTTCTTCCCGGCCGCACCGCAGCGGCTCGCGCCCCTCCTCTTTCTTTCCCCTCTCGCCGCCACCGCGAGCGAAGAGAGGAACCTCGCGACCCTTTTCTCCCCGCCCGCCCGCATCGCCGCCGTCCGCGGGCGCCACGCGTCAGGCATCCGAGCCCGTGTGGCGCGCGCGCGGCCGCGCCCCCGCCCCTCCTCCCCGCGCGGCGGCACGTGTGAGGTCGCGCGCGCCGTTCGGCCTGGTGGTCGTTTTCTCCCGGCCGCATCAGAGCCAAGGCCGCCCATTACTGTTCATTTGTTTTTCCCGGGCAATTATCAATTTCCAAAATCCAGAAAAGTCCAAATAAATCCTAGAAAATCCCAGAAAATCCCAAAAATCACCAAAATATACCATTTTGCTCAGTTTAATATTCTCCACCTATTTTTGGCCTCCATTCCTCCAGATTATTCCCAGAAAAATTCTAAAAATTCCTTTTGAGTTTTAAAGCTTTCTTTTTCTTAAATAAAATGTTTTCTTTTATTTATTTTTGATTAGTTTCTGTTTTCTTGTGTGTTTACGCTAGTGTCGGGGATTCCAGAAGTTCAAGTGCAAGCGCAGGATTCCGGAGCTACTTCGTTCGAGCTTGCAGAAATCATCCAAATTAACGGCAAGTCGCATTTCCTTTGAACATGTTGTACCCCATGTTTATTAGTTTATGTAATTATGCTATTTTCATTATTGTTAATTGAAAAGTGCTAGTTTATGTAAAATTAAATATTTAGAATGACATGTTAATTTTAGTTACGTCCTACTACCGCTAAATGCCATGCTAATTTGTAGCCCACCCTTGTTAACCCTAGGATTAAGTTATTGTATTATAATCACATATAGACTATTATCATTTCATGCAAAAATTTAGTACACTAATAAGGATGTGGCCGCGGGCCGGTAGATTTTTGAAACCCAGGCTAGGGTAGGGTGGTATGGGACACCGTGCCCTAGAATGGACGTACTAGTGTAAAGTGTAGGGTAAAGACGTTGTGGGACACCGCGAGGCGGTCCCCGCTTACTGCTTTACTGGTAGTTGGTGGTTGCGAACCACGTGAAAATATAAGGACTAGACCCTTATGCCTAGCAAATGACATAGTAACCGCTCGACCACAGGTGTTGACATGTCAACCCTGGTTTAGTACCTGCTCAACTCAAGCAGTGTGCTGCTCCGAGAGAGTCAGGTTGCGGACCTGGCCTAGGGTTGAGCAGCGAACATACCTGGTTCCTTAACTCAGTCATGAGGGTTAAGGTTGCGTGTGGGTAAAGTTGGGCAGCTCTGCAGAGTCAACTAAATGGTATTCGAATACACCGTGCTCCCGGTTAACGGAGCTGTGTCACTTGGGTGATTCCAGTTGCTAAGCCTAAGTAGTGTTTACAAGCGTTTTTAACTGGGCTAGTGGATTAATTAACTCTTCATGAAAACCCTAATCTTAAGAAGTAATTGTTATTTCATGTGAATTAAAACTGTTTATGAAATAAAACTGCATCCACATAAGATAATACAACCATATATTCCCTTAGTTGATAATTCGTGCATGTAGTTAAGATAGATAATCCTTGTGATTTCTCGAAATGGTTAGCTCACGGCTTGCCGAACAAATTCAGAAGATCAAGACGCAGATGTGAGTTCCCCCGTGGAGGAAACCCCGGAGGAGCCCTTCTTCGACGAAGACCCCTGGCTTTAGGTCCTTGCCGCGCTCAAGTCTTCCTTGGGAGTTGGTCTTTTGTTCTGTATTATATTTTGGGCTTGCACGCCCCGCTGCCACTAAACTGGGTTGACAACCCCTATCTTGTAATAAATGCTGGATTTTTGTTGTAAGCATGCGATGGTTCACTCTTGCGCGACATTCCGTACTGAACTATGCGTGGTTCGTACGGAAGGTCGTGTCCGTACGCGCCCCTGGAGACGGGGGTGTTACAAGGTTCACAGGCTTTGACACCATGGCCGTCCATTGCGCCTAGCTCGTAGGTGAAAAAAGGCACAATAATTGCGTTTGAAAAGTTTGTCAAGTTCCTCTGGTTGAAATTCCAAAATCCCAATAGAAAGTTTCAAATGATGGTCTGACATAATATCCGCCTTGAAATCTTCAATCCGTGCGCGATGTAGGCCACCTGCTCTTCCCACCAATCTTCACCACGCCGCCCAGCCTCATTCATCCTGGATTCAGCTGCTCGCTACTACCTTTCAAAAATCAATCAGAAGTCAAAATAAATATTTAGTAACTTAATTTTATTTTTTATTTTTATATTATTTATGAAGATATAATAATATTTTTCTTGTTTTTATTTATTTTTCTTTAATGAATAATTTAAAAAAGCTACAGGCACTAAAATATAATTTTAATCAAAAACCAACAATCAGGATCCATTAAAAAGCCAGAATGAACAGGGTCATATTTTTTCGGCTACGACTGATGGTTATGGTTGCGGTAGATAGTTTTTGCTTGTAGAGTGAGCACTTGTATGAACGAATCAAATGTCGATAAAAATGTTATCTCGATAGACTCATTTGAAAAAGTGATGGAGAAGCTGTTCTATTTATTTGTTCAGAAAAAGCTATAAACTAACTTTGTTCTTTTTGGCTTTTTCTTTGGCTTTTGGGTTTGATTTTCTGGGAAGCCAAAATAAATGGAATGATTTTTCTAAATTATTTTTTAAACAGCTCTCTGAGTATAAAATTATACGCGCTATTTATTCTATCTCAAAAAATACAGAAAAACCATTTACAGTGGTCTGAAAGAAGAGAACCGCAAACCATAAACTAAAAGAAATTGGGCCATGATCTATCGTCGCCTCGCCTTGGCCGCCAGCACACCCCCACGCCGTACCCTCGTCGTCGTTCCCGAGGACAGAGCAAACTAACGGCGCGAGCGGTGTGCCCTACTCGCAAAAGACGCACACGGAGAAGCCCATCTAGTCGTGTTGGTCCAGGAAGCTATTCGGACCACAACGTTCGTGCGTATTACGTGGGCTGTACGTTCGCAGGCCCCTGGGATGGGCGGGAAGTCACTGGCATTACGTCCTGGGCGGACTTTCGTGGGCTGCTACGTGCGCCGCTGAGTCCTCCCCTCCAAACTCCCTCGTCGGGAGGGCTAAGCTACGACTCATTCACCTCTTCCTATCCCACCTCCGCCGCCGCCACGCCTGCCGAGGACGACGATGGGAACCGCCGCCGCTCCCACCAACACCGCGACCCCCTCCTCCTTCATCTCGCAGTCTTCCTTCTCCCTTAAGTACCGCACTTCAGCCCCGCTTCGTACCGTTCTGCGCGCTTCGTTGCTTCGATGGATTCTTCTAACTCTGATACGCTTCCAGGGCATCGAAGCCAAACCACCTCCGACCGACGAGGAGGGTGCCCGTCAATGTCCGCTGCGTCAGCATCCCTCCGGCCGCCGATACGTGTACTACTCTTTCCCTCCAACACTTCTTTTCTATTACTTTGCAATCTGCCCACTGCAAGTTATGCTTAAGCTCGAGTAGTCATCGTTTGAGGTGCGCAATCGAATGGTGTTAGTGCGAGATTGCCTTCAGTGATACTGTTATACGCTGTGATAAACGTTTTTTTTCCTTTAACTGTCCTGACTATTGGTTCGGCTAATGTTGCTTTTGTGTAAGGAGTTGATTGATATAGTTTACTAAAATGAATCTGCTTTCGTGGTGAAGCTTACAAGACGAAGGTCCCGCGCAATGCGAACATGGCCAAGCTCCAAGCAGGCTATTTGTTTCCTGAGGTTTTGTTTTCTTGTCATCTTCTCCTTTTTTTTCTTTCTTGATGCTATTATGCTGGAGATTTGACTTTTGACAGTGGTAATCTGTCAACTGCCAAGCAGATTGCCAGGAGAAGGGCAGCACATTTGCTGAAGTATCCTGATGCAAAGATTATAAGCCTGGGGATAGGAGACACTACCGAGCCCATTCCGGACGTCATAACGGATGCCATGGCAGAGGTATATCATCTTCTTAAAATAAGAAATTACTACTTGTGTTTCTTTATATCATAATTATCATAAATATCACAAGAAAATAGCTATATTTTATTTAGTCAAAATATGTTTTGTAGATGTACTGCATGACACTCAATTTTTATGTTTTTCCTTGTAAAGGATGGTCACTCAGATATTAAATCTTTGTAGGAGTAAACTAAGAAAATCCATTTGTCCAGTTTGTTGCGTAATGTCTATTTTGCAATTCAATATTATTCTTTGATGGGTCTACTTATATATGCAGAGAGCACATGCTTTATCCACAATTGATGGATACAGTGGCTATGGAGCTGAACAAGGTGAAAAGGTACAATTGATTCTCATTTTACTAGCATTTTTCTGTCAACGCATCAGTAGACAACATCAGATAGCTAGTTAACAGCTACGAAGGTGTACATAATTATTTTGCAGCATAAGCTTGTAAAACTGGTGCAGTCCCTTCTCAAATTATTCGAGGAGGATAGATACTTTGCTAATCCATGTAGGTTTAGTAACATCTAATGACATCTGCTGCTCTGGTTCATTGAGTTATGTTTTTCAATTATTAATTTCTTGCCTTCAACTCTCTGTCTCAAAGATCAAAACCTATTCTATCACAACTTCTTGATGAGTTGATGCTTAGCTTACTTTCTTTTACTGGTGCATCCAAATACTTGCATGAATCTTGTCTTTGGCTACATGAATTTGTCTATTAGCTTTTCAACTATATGTTCAGGTTAGTCTTTGAACTACTCTATCCTAAGCTTTTTATTTTCATCATCATAAAATGGTGCATTGTCTGTCTGTACAGAAACTAAGGGCAGCAATTGCTGCAACTTACTATGCGAACCTTGGTATTGAAGAAACGGATATATTTGTCTCTGACGGTGCAAAATGTGACATTTCTCGTCTGCAGGTTCAGAAAGGACCCTCCTCTCCCTCTTCAGTTTACTGTTCACGTTACATTGTCCTTCATAATTTTTGTGCTTCAATTTTTCAGGTCCTTTTTGGATCTGATGTGAATATTGCAGTTCAAGACCCGTCATATCCTGTAAGAAAATTCTGCAATTGGTTTTAACCCTCACTTGTTTTTCCCCTTATTCCTAGTTCCCAACCTAAGTGATATTTATGGTGATATGCTACTTGTCTTTGCTATCATAGTGTAACTTATAGCTAAACTATTACTTTTGTACTTTTGTCTTCTGAAAATTAATACCTATCTTCCATTTTAACAGGCATATGTTGATTCAAGTGTTATCATGGGGCAAACTGGCTTATATGAGCAGGATGTTCAGAAGTATGGAAACATCGAATACATGAGATGCAGTCCTGAAAATGGATTTTTTCCTGATCTGTCAAGTGTCCCAGGAACGGATGTAATATTCTTTTGTTCACCCAACAATCCTACTGGTGCTGCTGCATCTAGGGACCAACTAACACAATTAGTCAAATTTGCGAAGGACAATGGCTCCATAATAGTATATGATTCTGCTTATGCCATGTACATATCAGATGACAGTCCAAAATCTATCTTTGAAATTCCTGGAGCAAAAGAGGTAGGCTCTATGTTTCAAGATATAACTTCTTCCTACTACCTTTTGGAAAATTTAAGTGTCTTAAAATCACATTTTTCTCCAAAACATTTGGTGCTAGTGCTCTGAGAAGTAACACGTTATTTTCTCCAAGTACTTAAAACTAGACCTGTGTGGCTGTGTCATTATGGTTTGTTGATGTGTAGGTTGCCATTGAGACAGCATCTTTCTCTAAATATGCCGGATTTACTGGTGTCCGTCTGGGTTGGACTGTGGTTCCTAAGGAGCTCCTTTTCTCAGATGGACATCCAGTTGCTAAAGATTTCAACCGCATAGTCTGCACTTGCTTCAATGGCGCATCAAACATTTCTCAGGCTGGTGGTTTAGGTTGCCTCTCTCCAGAGGGTCTGGAGGTAGGATTTCAGGGTTTTGAAATCTGCATATGGCTGTTTGGCGATGTTTCTTCTCATCTCTGTTTGTTCCCATGCAGGCTATGCGTGACGTCGTCGGATTCTACAAGGAGAACACTGAAATTATTGTTGACACATTTACATCACTTGGATTCAACGTCTATGGTGGCAAGAATGCTCCCTATGTGTGGGTGCACTTCCCTGGTCGTAATTCTTGGGATGTCTTTGCCGAGATCCTTGAGAAGGCACATGTGGTTACTACCCCTGGCAGTGGATTCGGGCCTGGCGGTGAAGGCTTTGTGAGGGTCAGCGCGTTCGGCCACCGAGAGAACATCATTGAAGCTGCGAGAAGATTGACGCAGCTGTACAAGTGAGAAGTGATGCAGCCTTTGTATTATCTCGTACTGACGAAGCCATATCAATAAGTACCCAGCAACTTTTGGACCACAAAATTTGCACTTTCTAGCCACCGGGAGATGTTGGAAACGAAACTCGATATTTTGTAGGCTGTTATTTTTGTTCCTCTATTCTATTATTATGTGGTGCTCCTCTTCTTTCATATTAGTGTTACTTTTGTTAGATAAGAAAGCATAAAAACGCTTCTCTTATTATTATGAACGTTGCTTGTTGTAGCCCAAAGACGCCTGAAATCACTTGCTAAGTGGTCATCTCATTTGTGCTCGTTTCCTTACCGTCCTTTACGCTGCTGTTGCCACGTTTCACGTTTGTATACATTACAGCTGCCATGAAAGCTCGGAGATTTCTCCTTGATGCGTTGAGGTTACACACGCTTAGTGCACAAACGAAAAATCTCTTGCTCAATTCATTTTTGCTTCTTTGGTATGTACAATAATGCCATTTCGGTATCCATCGTAGTTGACCGCCTAGAAAGGATAACTCATTGGAGCATGAGCTAATTACCACAGCATAGAGAGAAGCAAATCATTGACTTTGCAGGATCAGGATTTTGTAATTTAACTCAAAGTAACCACGTGAGGACATTGGATTCTGAAAAATCATATTTTCCAGATCCATGACCGCGCTGGTGTTCACACAGGCACGCATCACATGCCAAAAATCTACCGAGCGCTCACGGTACGCAGAAAGAAAAACTACTGCAATGTACTCTACAGAGCTCTCCAGCGTGTTCAGGAGGTAAGTTAATTTAAGGGCTTATTTTGGACTGCGGACGCTGATTTTTGACTGTTTATGAGAAAGAAAATATAGAGTAAAAGAAACTCACATACGATTTTAACCGATATGAATAAAGTCGTTATAGTATTTGTTACAATCAACTTATAAACCTTGTTTTAAAAGGACACTCCGTTTAAAAACTAATTGCTTTAAAGCAAAAAACAAAGGAGAAGAGGCCTATGAAGTAACAGCTTCGTTCAGAATCACGCTCTTTGACAACAAAAAAAGAGAGAACGAGTTTAGCCTCTGAAGACGAACCATACATATCTCCAGTTATTTCACAGCTGCACTTAAGTAGCGGCAGTGATTCATTTGACAACTCTGTAGTGATCAAACTGATGCTCCTCACTAGGCAGTAGATGCAGAAGACGTTTCTGTGCAAAAACAAGAACTGGGCATCACTGCCTTCCAAAGAACAGTTACTAGCATTACACAGTGCTAAACCGCCGCTGATGTAAATTTGCACATAAGCTACAAACTGAAATCATAACAGGTCATCCAGGATCTGACATAACAGGGCCTTTGCAATGGCAGTGCAAAAGAACAATTGGTTGATAGTACAACATTTTTCAGAATGGTTGAATGCCAACTAACATTTAGAACCATCCAGCTCTAACAGGTTTACATCAAGCCACAATTTGATAATAAATATACGAGAATTGACCAATTGATTTATTGCATCAAACCCTTTTCAATGATTAAATCGAAATGGATAAATATGAAGTATGACAAAACAGGACAATATAAACTGAAAGTAGCTTCCAGCTAGGTATACCTTTGAGAATTCTGACCCTCTCATATATGACAAAAGTGGATATCCTGCTACATAACTACCACTAATAGCAATGCAAAGAAGAAGCAAAATAGTTGGCTCAGAGGGCAACCATATCCTGCTGAAGAAGACACCAATAAGCACATGACCAATACTTTTGAGGGCACCTAATGTACACTTACAACAAAAGAAAATCACAACTATTCAGTTACAGCCAATAAGAAAGAACAGGAATTCTATAGAAATATATAGTAGTGACCAATTAACTGAGTTCCTTCACTAACTCAATTTCTAGAAGTGTAAGACATAAATTATGCCAACAATTAACATAACATCATTCTCCTAACATGTCACATTACAACATAGATATCCATTCCATGATCCCAACCCAAACTCTGTTGTCCCCCCAAGTCTACAAAAAGAACACTTTTAAGATTTAGATCCAAGAGGATCCAGAACGAACGAACAAAATAACAACTGGAATTGTACTCTAATTATCACGTAGTAGTCTTCATGGCCTTGAATGCTGGGTGAAGCAACCCCAGCTCATCCTTCACCTCAAGTGGGTTACTAGTCTCATTCCTGATCCTTTTCACCTTCCTGCTCGCAAGAGTCTTGTGCGCAAACCCATACATTTGCAAGATCTGGTTATCCCCAAAATTGAAAGCTCGGTCCATCTGCTTGAGGCACCGCTCAACGGGGTAATCCCCAAACTTCCCACATGGCTTGCACCCGACAAAGTGAGTCACCAGCGGCCACCGGTGATCACCGAGCCCTGGCTGGTAATTCTCAATCATCTCCTCATACCTATCCACCAAGATCCCCCAATAACCATGGAGGTAGTACCCATTCTCAAGGTACACCTTATCGCCCCATTTCTCACGCTGCGTAGCAAGGATGTACACCATAGCCGACTGATCATCGGCTTCAAAGACCGGCCGGTCCTTCAAGAACTTGGTCAGAACCTTCCCGGCCTCAATACGGACAGGGCCCTTTGGCCCCATTGGTGCCCACGTATCGAGGAAATCAAGCGACCACTGGCAGTTGCGCAGCAAGAAGCTACCCGTGTTGAGCCCAATCCAGTTCTTGTTGTCGTAGACCATCTCATCCCATCCGTGCATGATGAGGTTGTAGGGTCCGTACCGCTCCCATGGCAGCTCGAATGCCATGTCGGAGAACATGGCGTCGGAGTCCATCCACCAGAGGAACTCAACCTCCGGGTGCGCGAGGAGCAGTGCGCGGATGAGCGGCAGCTTGGCCCAGAACCCGGCCATCTCGGCGTCGAGCAGCGCCATGTTGTAGAAGACCTCGAGGCCGTGGACGCGGCAGTAGTCCATCTTGTTCTTGATGGACTTGAGGAGGTAGTGGTCGCCGACGGGGTTCTCGCAGGGCTTGGGCGAGGACCCCGTGACGAGCAACACCCGCGGCTTGACGTCGTTGAGGAAGGGCGGGGTCTCCGGGTGGCGGCGGTGCCACGCGGCCCGCTGCTCGTCCCAGTCGGAGATCTTGGGGCCCAGCGTGTAGGGCGGGTCCCTGAGCGACCTCGGCGGCGGGTCCGGCTCGTCGTCCCGGTCGGCGGCCGCCCCCGCCCCGGAAGAGGAGGCCCTGGACCTGGCGTCGTGGTGCTCGGCGAGCGCCCGCTGAGGGTGGGAGATGAAGCGGTGGCGGAACTCGATGAGGTCCTGCTGCGGCGTGCCGAAGCGGCCGGCCCCGACGGTGCCGCGGAGGACGACGACGGTGAGGAGGAGGCAGAGCACGGTGAGCTTGGCGTTCCGCGCGAACCGCTGGATCTGCCGCATCCGCCGCTCCCCCACCACCCGCTCCGCCATCCACATTTTCCTGATTCCTCCTCTCTCTCTCTCTCCCCCTCCGATCAAGCAAGCTCCCCTCGCAACCAACCCAAATCAAGCGAAAGCAAAATGCAGGAAAGAAATCGCTCGAAAAATCTCGGCGACGCCTCGCAATGCGGCGGCGGGGGAGTGGACGAAGAGGAGGAGGTTTTGAAGTGCGGAGGGGAAATTAATAAGGCAGGGTGCGAGTGCGCGAGCACGCACGTTGGGGCGCCTCGGGGAGCGGGTTGCGCTGGCTGCCTGGAGCTATCGATCGGGAGGCGAATTGGAAGGTGAAATCGGGAGAGGCGCGAGGAACGGAATCGAAATCGAATCAATCCGCCGCGGATGCTGGGGAGGAAGAAGAGAAGGGAAGGGAATGGCAGGCAGGACGCGGATCCGAGATGCGATGCTTCCACTCCTTTTCCCCTCGTCGCCTCGCTCGCCGCCCGGTAAAGTAATTAATAATTGGCTGGTTAATTTAATCCACCTGGTTTGGTTTGATGCGGCGGGCGTGTGCGTGGAGTGACATGGGTGCTGTATGGCCGGTGGGGCCGAGGGGAACGTGGGATAGGGGTGGCCGGCGTTTCAGTGGACGTGGGTTTTGGGCGGCCATAATGTTGGCTTGCTCGGTTAATCGGCTGTTTCCCCGTCGTGGCGGTGGGGACGCGACGGGGTTTTGTGGGGTGCTGGCTGTCGGGTAGTGGGGTTTAGACTTCGGGTTTACGCTGTTATGGTTGTGCGCACAAAACGTGGGTAAAATCTATGGAAATGTTTAGAAATGTACTACGAGCTACGATAGCTTGATGTTACAACACAGGGACATGTTTACGCTACAAGTACAGTCGGGACAACGTGGGTAATAGCTGCACGATCGCATAGATAACGTCACGCTTTAAACCGCTTCAGTTTCTAATTTATTTAAATTTTAAATTATTTAAATAATTTTATTTTGTTATAACTTTTTAAAGTTTTTTAGCTTTTTTGTGTTTTTTTCTCTTGTTTCTTTATATTGTCCGTGACGGTATAACGTTTTTTTTTCAATTTTTCTTTATTTTTTTCTCAGAAAAAACTAATCATCGCTACAATCCAATTTTAGCTGTAAACAAAAGGCCACAGCCAGAAGGTTAAGCTATAAGCCGATTGGAGCACCGCCAACATATGTACAATTGGTACGATAGAAGTCAAGTAAGCTTCACATGTTTTCGCGCACATTGTGTAAAAGTAGCTTTGGGAGCTTTGGTGGTGCTCCACTTAGTTTTTGGCTTAAGCTTATAGTTGTGATTTTTGGTATTTGGTTGAAATTGCACTATAGGTATTGTTAGTTTTTTATAAGAAAAAAGAGAAAAAAAATTAAAAAACCGTTATATCGTCATGAACAATGTAAAGAAATAAGAGAAAAAAGGCAAAAAGAATAAATAAGCTGAAATTATAAACCGATAAATTCTAAGTGGCTTCTGGTTTAAATAAGCTGAAAGAAAAAAACAGAAACAAACAATTTGGAGCGAGACCAAATTTATTAAATGCACTCAAATTTTCAAAAGCAAATTATCCTAACCCATACAAAGGAAAAAAGTGACAACTCAAAAACTTATACAATTGTTCAAGACCGTAAGTTATAGTGCACATGTATGTATTGCATGAGCACTACACTAGTGGTCTAGGTCAACTGTCTAATATGTTGGTGAGTATATTCATTTTAGCTTCTAAAACTTATTTTTTTATTTTCTATAGTAATTAGTTTTTAAATAAAAAAATCTTTTTAAGATAGTGTTTATAGGTTGATTGTGATATACATTGTAGCAATATTATTTATATTGGTCAAAATTACACACGAGTTTCTCTTAATCTGTACTCTCTTATGAATAGCCTAAAGTTATAAAACACATGTAAAAAGAACAGACCTGTTAGCGTATGAACGGGTCAGTGCCGTTGTAAAACCGTGTTTATGATGGAGACCTAGAGGACGAGAGGAGATCCGATAGCCCGCATTGTCAAAACGGGAAGTACCGTCACTAACCAATGGTGGTGGCCAGTTGTAGCCGGTGACGTCGCAGGGAGATTGCAACCTGCACATGACACGATGACTTTTTCCAACATTTAATAAATCCATGTCCCCATCAGGGGTCATCTCCTATCCTCCAGCTCCTACTTCACTGAGAATTTCCTCTTTGTTTCCTCCCCTGACATGTGGGCCCATATATCGATATAGTCCCACTTGTCACCGATACACTAGACTTGCCACGTAGCTTTAGAGCCAGGCTTGTCGGTGAGGAGCTTTCCCTGTTCTTCGATTTGCTTAATGTGATGGCGACAACAATTACGAGATCCAGATTAAAGTACATTTTAGGGTTCCAAGTCCATTGATTCTTTTCGGATTATACGGTTTATGAGCTTTCTCGTACAAATAAATACAATGATTTTTTTGTTATTTTTTAAAGTGATTTATAGGAACAATCTTTTGAAAATAGCTTATCGACTTATTGTTATTTATTTCGTTCGTACAAACGCTCATGCTAAGACCAAAACTATCGGCCGTAGCAGAAAAATATGCACCTTGTACCTTTTCATTTGGGTAGGTGTGAGTGGCACAAATTATATTTTCAACCACGTAACATCACCTTGCACTAGTTTTTCCTCAAGTATGTACATACATGACTAGTCATACTACATATCATAGACACATCTGCGTAATGCGTTGTAGTAGGCATAGTTAATAATTTAATTACAAGCGCACAAATTTCTTCTCTACAGGTTCTAATAGAATTCTTACTTTTTAATAGGTGGCATGTTCCAATATGGGGCTTCGTGTGCAATAGCACACCAGTTCTATACAGTGCATTAATTACCATTAGAACTAGTTTTGCAGTGATATGCAACTAACAAACAAATGGTATGACTTTTTGGTCATCTTTCTAAAGTGGCTTATCGGAACAGTCTTTTCGAAGGCTTATCGACTTATCAGTATTTGATTCGTTCGCATAAGCGCTCATGGTAGGGCCAAAATCCATCAGCCACAGCTGAAAATAATGTAGCTTATGCCTTTTCGTTTGGGTAGGTGTGAGTGGCACAAATTATATTTTCAACCACGTGACATCACCATGGACCAGTTTTTCCTCAAGTATGTACATACAGATACTAGTCCTACTACATAACATAGACACATCTATGTAATGTGTTGTAACATAGGCGTAGCTAAGGATTGTTTCAACCTGCATTTTTCAATCCTTTTTAATTACCAAATTAAGGGTAATGAAAAAAAATTAAGCAATTGAATAACGGAATTGTGCAGGAAATTTTTAAGTGCAGAACATTCTGAATAAATTACAACTCAAGACAAGACTAACTGATGATCTACAAGCCATCTCAAATTGCAATTCTCAATTATGAACTCACCCCAACATGTTTCAAATCAACTCAAGTTAAATAAAATATTCACATCTCATGTGTAACAATTAATCACATCCATCAAACAAGGATTAAAAATATTCATGGAATTGAATAAAAGGTATTAACATCCACATTACAACAAATGTGTATGACAGTCCAATTACATTATTCTACAACTCAACTTGCATCCATTTACAATGCTTAATCCCCATCAAGTATAATTCTGGTCACATATATTACAATTCAAAGTACATCAATTTCATTCAGATTATATCAAAGTCTAAATCTCAATCTCAATTAGGTCCATCGTCTCCAAAGTGAAAATAATTACACTATAATTGCAAATACAAGAATATTATAAGCAAAAGAATAGTCGATATTATTACTTACAAAGAAAATCAATAACAGAAGACTGAACAAAAGAAATAAATTAAAATCAGGTTACCACCATAACCTGTCTAGCTTTTAGAAGACCAAACCCTAGCGCTCACAGAGTTATCAAGACCGTCCGGGGTTGACCGACACCTCTCACTTAAAATGGCCTCATCATCTAGAGAAAAACAAAACCCACAGCCCATTTCATCATTTACCAACTTACCTCAAGCAGTAGAAAAGCCAGCAAATAGTGTTGAAGCCGTGCCATGGACCAAAGGTCCTTAGGGTTACCCCATTCTTACCCTGCGCACAACAGCTAGAGAGGGAGTTGGGGATAAGACCGAACCAATGCATAGCCAGGGAGAGAGAGAAAGAGCCAACACCTTCCCCTTCTTTAAGCCAACCACAAAGAGAGCCAATGCCATTTCACCCCTACTCTAATTTCATTTCTCTGTCCCAACACCAAAGAGCAAGCCCAAGGCACAAACCAACAGAGAGATGGAGAGCTAAGCACTTCCATAGCCATTCTCCGTTCCCACTTCCCCTTTTCATCCCATTTCCAACCAAAGACAAGCAACCACATAGAGCCAAGCCAAAGCCAGTAGGCACCATAGAGAGGGACTAAAGACAGGAAACCATGCGGAGAGGAGCTCAAGGAGTTGGGGAAGAGGGTGGAACGAGGATGGTTGTCATAAAGGCATAGAACCATCCACTACTATGAGGACCATGCCAAGTTGACAAAGACTACGAGGGGAACCAAGGGGCGATCAAGAGCATGTGGAGCACGTCACAACCATCATCATCGCTTCCCATTTTCAACCTGACAAACCAAGTAGGTCACCCCATCTATCCATTTTATCCATCACAGTAGCATTGCACAAGCACATCACAGAGAAAGAGCACTAGCATGCACTCCCAAAAACCCATTGACACACACCACTCATCCATTGTAAGTCATAGACCCATCACAAAGAGTGTGCATAGAGAATGGAAGGAGTCTAGAGAAGGGGGGAGTATATCGGAGGGAAGTCACTGTGGTGCCAAGCCAAACCACGCACACCTGACAACCAACCCATGCTCTCTAGCATATGGGAAGGTCTCGAGCCCCGTCATAGAAATCCACAGTAGCACCATCTTCACCATCCTCAAATCATAAGTTTAAACTTAGAGCAAATCAAGAAATAAAGAAAGAAGTAGAGGAGGAGAAATAAAAGGGAAAGAGGTATTGGAGAGGTGTCGATAGTGGGAGCTGGCCGATGGTAGGATGGTCAGAGTAGGCTAGAATGGGGGTGAGCCAGGCTATGGCTGGGCTGGAGGATCCAAGCAAGTGGCCAGAAGGTGACTGATTGGCATATGAGGCTAAGGCTGGAGGGGAAGTCGATGGTGGCCGGAGCCAAGGCGACACATGGAGGCTGGTGTCACCGATTAGGGAAGGGATGAGCCAAGTCAGCCGAGCAGAGAGGCACAAGGGCCAACACTAGGGAGGCCGGCTATTAGGCCGAGCCAGGAAGGCCTCATGGAAGGTGGTGGCCTGGAGCCAGAGGCCGAGGGATAGCCAAGGGTGGCAAGGTCTAGATAGGGAGCCCTTTTCTCAGCTTGCATGCTATATAACTTGCTATGAAATCTTGCAGAGTACGATTTTCGTACTCATCATTGCTTGTTGAACTATTATGCAGTAGGTTTTGGCGACGAGGATGCAGATTTCTAGAGTCTTTCCCTAGTTAGTTGCCTATGGATGGGTTGAGGCATACTTGCTAGTTTTTTATGCCTTTTTATCTCCGCGTCCACTGAACTATTTTTATTGTATGTTCTATTTGGTCGTTTAGCCCACGTGTTGTAAACTTCATCGTGTATATTTATGTTCGCTTGCTACCTATATACACTAATTTGTTTTAAATTTATTATGTATGGCTATGATACGAATGTTGTTGAATATATGTGCTAGCCATTGATCATGTGACAAGCAAGGTAAATACATAGGGTTTTGAATGCAAATTCTGGGTCCCAACAACATTGGTATCAGAGTCATGCTGATTGTAGGTTAGACCCTTAGATAGAACTGTCTGTTAGTTTAAGAACTTGTGGTTTTAAAAACTTTGTTTGCAAACTTATCAAATGATCATGAAAAATATAGGTTATACTTACTGTTTTACTTCTCTCCTTACTTAGTCTCTTTTCGTACCTCTTTTTTCACTTGGTTACAAAATGATTCTTGATCTTTTACCCTTTCCAACTGTAGATGGCCCGAATTCTTTGTAACTAAGACAATGGTTGTCCTAGGTTCCTCATTGATCTACTATGAAAACAAGCAAGAAAGAGACAACCCTTGTACACTGTTTTGGATGAAAGTCAAATGGGTATCACCATTGGATAATGTGCAAAGCTATACATCAAGACAAGGATTGGAGACCATGTTCTCCACCATAGTTTGAAGTATCAGCAATATTGAGGGCCTCACCATTCAAGGGGTTGCCTTGCAGAGCAGTTTGCTAGATCTGTAGGCGACATGGCATCAACCTTCCTAAGTTGCTTCAGGACTATGAAGCGCAACTAGCCACAATCGACCGAGATGAAGCACCAAAGACACCCTCAGAAGATTTTGTGCCTGAGGAGCCAGAGGTGGGAGATTTCCTTGCCGAGAGGATTGATGGTACTGAGAACTAGATCCTTAGGATTAGATCGGTAGAGCTCACTTTGGTCTCATTTTGGTTTTGTGAGTCCCTTTCTTTATAATACCTATGTGTATTGTAATAATCCAACTATTTATTTCTAAAATTAATGGAAAAAATCAATTTAAAATAAAATAATTGCTATTGGGTTGCTTGAATTTTTTGAATTTTATTTGCCTATTTTTCCTTAAAAAGGCTTGATTTTGAAATGCGATTTAATTAAAAAAATACAAAACTATTATTAAATAAAGTAAAATATGAATATATAAAAAAATATTATTTTAAATTAATTATTTGAAGTCGTTTGGCTTTTATCTGAATTTTTTTGTGTTTTTTCTTGAGTTTAAAATCAATTTTAAAAACTAAAAAGTATTTTTTTAGTGTAAAAAATAAATACCAAAATAAGTTAGAAATATTTTTGTTAAGTCCAAAATAGTTTCAAAGATTTTTGCAAAATGTTTTGGAATTTTTGGGTTTTATTTGTTATTTTCTTGGTCTTTATCTCTTTTCTGGGTTTTTTCTGAATTTCAAAAGCAAAATTTTGAAATTTGAAAAATCCCGCCTCCCTCCTCGAGCGACACATGGATGGCCAGATCTCATCCACATCACCACTCGGCTTATCCCCGCCATCCGCCGTGATTTTTCTCTCTTTCTCCTCTCTTTCACTCCCACCCGCCGGATCTCCCACCCTCTACACGTGTCGGCCTTCTACCCTTTCTTCTTCCTCACTCCTTCCTCCTCTGTCACCTTCACCCGCCGCCGATCCCTCCGGTGCCATCTCCGGCATGATCCCCGGCACCATCACCGACCTCAGCCACTCCCCGCACTACCTACATCAGATTTCCTCATCATCGCGCTGAATCCCCCTCCATTCCCGCACCTGTTTTCCCCCATTTCTCTCTGTACTCACCGTCGGCCGTCGAAGATCATGGCGAGCAATTTGCACTGGCTCCACCTATTGGAAATATATATAATATTTTAATTCTAAATTTTACTAGGAGATAAATAAAATAAACTAGTGATGGAAAACAAATAACTAATAGTAGGCTACTCGTTGTACTTCAAAAAAATACACAAAGAAAATACAGTATTAAAGTCGATTGAATGTGCGAATGACTTACTGTTGGGCTTGATGAAGAATAGGAAGCAACACAGGCTCGATACAGTGTAGAACGTAGATGACGCAGTGAAGTGAGCGGTCGCGCAGATGTGCACTGCCCAGAAACCTTATTGCCACATCTGTGCAGGTCTTTATGGCAACAACGACTCGGACATACAACTCTCCTTCTTTACAGTGCACGCCAAGAAGAAGAGTTAATAAGGCTCAGACGGCGCAGCACAACAACACAATTTCGTAGGAGGAAGAGAATGGAGGTAGTGAGATTCTTGGCTATACTTTGGATGTCTCCAGACATATATATAGACAGATCGATAACTGACATGATTAAAAACAGTCATTTGCCCATTGATAAAGCCCCAAATTCAAATATTTGAATCTCATTCAAACAGAGAGAGGGAGAGAGTGATGTACGTTTTAGCAAAAATAAAGATGAATTTAGTCTGCCAAGTGGCGTGATATGTGACGGCACAGTCGCGTGTCGCAAGTTACAAGTTATGCGAAAATATGCGAATACGCACGAACGTGCGTGCGCGCATGTGTAATTAGCCAAAACCTTCCTTATGCCAACTTATCCATAATTCAAGAAGTGATATAGACTCCACATTATAAATTGGTCTCCCAACTTTACCTTAGCAATATGGTACTAAACCATGAATGCTTTGGAATTAAAAAAATAGGCCTCCTGGACCTATTTCTAACACCACCCTCCCCACCTCCTATAAGTAACCCCTCAAGCCCTCCTTACTCCGCACTACACCTCTCCTACCTCCTTTCCCTTCCCCGAGCCTCGAGGAGCCCTCACACAGCGCGCCCCTCTCTTCGAGCTCCGACGAGCATTTCGGCGAGGGATTCCGGAGATGCCAAAGCCACCAGTGCCATGCCGTCTTCACTATCGGCAGCGTCGCGCCCGTGCAAGTCTCCTCTATCCCTTCGCCAGGCCAAAGCATCTCTGGAGTGCCGCCACACTGGAGTCAAGCCGCCTCCACCGCCACATACTCGCTGCCAGCCACCTACGGACTACCCTGAGCTACGCGCTCAGGTGAGACGGGACTGTTGTGTCCTCTTCTTCCTTCTGCGCCCACCGTCGTCGCACGCCGGTCATCAGAGCATCGCTGACCGTCGCACCGCCACGTCATGGCATTGGAGCCACTACAAACCAAGCCTAGCCAAAGTGGGTGAATTTTATGAACACGACCACTAGTCTTTTTCCCGCTCTGAAGATCCACTTGATGCTGATGATTGGTTGCGAGCTATAGAGACGAAGTTGGTCATTGCTCAATATGCCAACAATGAGAATGTACTGTTTGCTTCATATCAACTTCAAGAAGCCGCAAGCATTTGGTAGGATGATTAGTGATTGCTTGGACTACTTTCAAGAAAGCTTTTCGCCAGACACATATTCCAACTGTCCTTATGGATATGAAAAATAGGGAGTTCAAATCTTTGAGGCAGGGGAGCATGTCAGTGACTGAATATATACATTGTTTCAACTATGTTTCCCAATATGCTCCTGATGTTCCAAATGAGGCTTGAAAGATGAAACTTTTTCGAAAGCATCTCAACTAAGAAGTTCAGCTATCACTTGCTCCGTTGGACTTTCAGACCTTAGTCAACAAAGCTATCACATGGAAGGATAAAGCATCGTGTGCTCCAGGACTAGCGCAAGTGGACTACACAAAAATTAGCAAGCAGTGGTTTGCAACAATGATGTGTGTGGTAGCTGCCCGCTATCCGTTCACCTATATCACAAGCACCTAGATATCAATTATTAGCCCCACATTCGCAACAACAAGCTATCCGATCTCCTTTCTATGGTGGCACCGAAAAACCTTCACACTACAAATCCAAACCGGCAGTTAAAATCAAAGAAGCAAAAAAGTTTTAATAAACACTAGCACAATAGTCACAAGACTTGCTTCGCCTTCTACAAGGATTGCTTTGTTTGTGCTTCCACTCTTCGTGTTGGTCTCGGAGCAAGCAAGCCATTAATGGGCACATGAACATGAACAGGGTGTGGTGAAATGCTGCCGCATTGTTCTTGATTGGCGCATAAATCTACAATGATCCAATACAATTTGTGACGAAGTCGACATCCAATTCCAAACAAGTAGTCAACTACAGTTTGCGATTAGACACAAAGTAAGCACATGGAGAACGAATTGCAGGGGCTCGCCGTAGAAGCCACAGCAGCTGGAGTTCCCAGACGACAAGTTCATGAGATCCAACCACGCTTGAACAAATTCACACAAACCTCACATCAGTCGAGTTGTATCAAAATTTAATGAGTGGCGTTTAATACGATCATGTTTTATCGCATGCACCGGAATACCTCCAGCCTTGCTGGGGAAGAGGTGGCAGAGGAGGTGGCCTGGATACTTCGGCTTCTCCAGGAAACCAAGCGTCACTTCTGCCTCTTTCTCCCTCTTCTCCTCGTCATCCTGCGGCGGCGGATAGGGGTCGGTGCGACAGCTCGAGCTTATCATCTTCCTCGTCCAGTGAGGTGATGTGGAGACCATGTAGCTTGTCGGCATTAGACTCCATCCCTGGCGGTGGTGAGGGATCAGTGGAGAAGGTGGGAATGGTACGGCAAAATGGTTGTTGGTTTGAGCGGAAAACCCTAGCCCCAGTTGGTCCGGCTCAGCCGCGTCTGAAGTGAACTAGTAAACTTAAACTACAAAGCGAAACCGACCGGGCCCGAGTCCGGACTCCAGAGACCAGGGCAAAAGCGGCGCCCGCCCGCGACTTGGTTCCCACCACTCGCTCGAACGGGAGTGCACCCAAAACCCTCGCCGCGCCGCCGCCTAAACCCTTGCTCCCACCGCCGCGACGACAATCCGCTCCGTGCGGGCCATGGCGCCCGCGGTAGCACCCATCCGCGACCTCCTCGTCTCCTTCAGCCCCGCTGCCGACTTCCTCGCCCTCTCCTCCGGGGACGGCCGCATCAAGGCATGGGACCTGACGCTGGCGATCCTCGCCGAAACAGCTCGGTTGCTGCTTCCATGGGTTAACTTGATCCTTTTCCTCTATCGCAGGTATGGGACGCTGTGCGCGGCCACTTGCAGACGGAGTTCGCCGACATCCCGGCGGTGGAGGCCGGCGCGCTCCCCGGGGCGAAGGGCGGCCACCTCGCGCTCGACTACACCTGCATGAAGTGGGTACAGCTCTCAAGCAAGGTCAGCAAAACCCCCATTTTCGGGCTGTTACTGCTTGGCGTTGTGTTGGTGTGTGCCCATCATGTAATTGTGTTTTTGCCTAGCAGAAAAGGCGGAAGGCAGGGAATTCGCTGCTCGTGCTTGGGACAGGCAGTGGTGATATCCTGGCACTTGATGTCGCTGTGGGGCAGTGGAAGTGGAGGGTCAGTGATTGCCACTCTGGGTACGTTTTATTTTCATGGAAACTCCCGGCTTCACCTGTTGAAACCACAATCCAGTACAAAATATTCATAATACGGTATCATAATGAAAAAGCTTAAACACACTGGCAAGCACATACCCAGGATTGTAGCTTTGACCCTGTTTGGTATTTCCATGTTAAGTTTAATCTCTACAATCTTGAACTCAAATGTGTTCAATTACATTGGGGTGCTTGTTTGATGTGTTCAGGGGCGTGACTGCTATAGCGTACTCTAAGCATGGGCAGAGCGTGTACACAGTGGGTGCTGATGGCATTGTCTGTAAGATTGATGCCTCAGATGGATCCATTTTAGGGAAATTTAGATCTTCTTCAAAAGCAATATCTGCGTTGGCGGTATCATCAGGTATCTCAGTGGTGAAATAACACTTCTTGGTTTACATCTATTTTGGCCCCACCGCACATCTCTCTTGCTAAATTATGCATGTATTACTTCTTCATTTGCACTGCAGATGTTTTGCATCAGTGTCATCATTCATTTGGTTTACCTATATTGATATGCCTGGAGCTTTGATGTTGCCTCCAGTACAATTGTCAACTGCAACTTGACTGCGCTGACTGACCCTAACAATTGTTGTCTGCTCGCGGTCGCCTTTATATCAACTAACAGATATGCTCTATTAACCATCTTTCATCCAGGTTGTCATGTTGACACCCCAAATGTGTTGGCTAATTCATGGCATAGAATATCTAAATGCCTGAGGCTCTCTTTCTAAAAATACAATGATAATGTTCTATTCGAAGTATAGATGTAAATATAACAGCATTATATCAGTCACATAATTCAATGAAGCATATTTGGCTATCTGCATTTAAAATATGATGTATTGAAATGTTTTCTTTAACAAATTTCGGAGCTTCAAATCTTTATCCATTACTCAATAAGATCTATGTGTAGATATATGCTGCTTGCTGACATGTGTATTCAATTATCTGTGTACTTCTTGCTAATGTCCTTGTAGGATCCAATATCTATCTGAATATATATATCTTATGTGATGTAAAACATGCGTATGCGTATAGTTTTGCTTGCATCTGTTCCATATCCAACCCATTTCTACCCTAGTTCAAAGTAATGAAATGCAGCCTGTACTTGATTCTATCAGATGGAAAGATTTTAGCAACAGCAGCTGGCCAGTTGAGGACTTTTAATGCTTCTGACAACAAGAAGATTCAAAAATTCTCTGGGCATCCGGTGAGTTTGTCATGTTATTCCCTCCTCCTCTACTGTTTTCCTCTTCTTAGCCTAGTGTTAATGGTTCTGCTTGTATTATATATTCTTTTCTAAATGCTCAAGTTTTGCTATTGGCTAAAAAAACCTTTTTAGGTGGCTGTAAGGAGCATGGTCTTTAGCGACAATGGCCGATATGTTCTGTCATCTGGAATTGGGGAACGCTATGTTGCTATTTGGAAGTTGGGCAGTGCTAAAAATCAGAGCTCAAGCTGTATACTCTCTATGGAACACCCAGCAATGTTTGTGGACTGTAAATGCTCAGACACTAATGCCGCCGAAGGAGAAATACATGTGTTGGCTATTTCCGAGATTGGTGTCTGCTATTTCTGGTCTGGGAATAACATGGATGACCTGCGTAATAAGAAGCCTACTAAGATTGCATTGTCTGAGTCCTCTCTTTCAAGAGCTAAGCAGGCTTTCACAATATTTGCTGCAAAACTTCAAGGAATAAATGGACCTGATTCTGCACATGTCCTGCTGGCTTATGGATCCATAGTGAAGCCATCTTTTGATAAACTTTTGGTTTGTTATGGTACGGATATTAATTTGGGTGTATCAGAAGATGGAGTTCTCTTACCAACAATTCAACCCACCATGCCTCAGAAAGGTCAATCTGCTAAAAAGCAAGGTATACTATTAATATTCATTAATTATGGTGGAAATATAACTTGTATATTTGTGATCTTCTGAAGATCCTAATGAGTCATCGACTACATTTAAATCCTGTTTGGAACACAGGAGTTCCGTAGGAATCCCATGGGAATTATATTGTTTCTTGTAAAATTCCTGAGTTCCAAACAGGTTTAATGTTTGCATATCAGATTTGACTGAAGTTAGGTCTATTGCATAATCCTTTAGTTTTTCTTGTTCCCTTGCCTTCTTTTCAGAAGGTTCACAGATTATCGGTGGGTATTCTTGGGCTGAATCTTGGTTGTTTTCTTATAGGAACTGTTACTGCTCTAGATCGGGCTAATGTAGAAGATGCCATCCTTCCTCTTCCAAAGCTCCATACTCAGGAAAGGAAAAGGAAACACGGTGTAACAAAACCCAGTGATGACACGAAGCCTGCAATTCATGGTGACCTTGGTACCCCTACAAGACTAACCGAGAAAAGAGGTAAATTATGTACAGTATCTTCTATATATATATATATATATATATATATATATATATATATATATATATATATATATATATATATATATATATATATATATATATATATTTGCACGAGTGATCAAATGCAGCCATAACCCGGTGTTTCCTATGCACAATGATGTAGCAACTAAGGCTATGAATTATAGGTTGCTATTTGCTAGCTTTTATTTTAGGTTTTACTGCATTTTTTAAATCAGCTTTTACCACATTTTACATGTATGCTTGTTATATTTAGTTTTCAGTATTTGTTATTTGTGTATTAAACAGCTCAACCACTTCACCCAAAAACTCTTTTGCCTTTTTAGTTCATGTGCAAAGAATTGAAGATGATAGTGTGTGCATCGAAGACATGATGAGGCAGTGTGGTGTCATTGATACTAGAGTCAATCAGAGCACGGAGGGCCATCCTGGCATGCCCACTAATATTTTATTTGATCTGTTTGGTAGTTGCAGCATAAAAGTTGACGCTAATGTACCCAGCAAGAAGGTTTCTGAGAACTGAACTTTGGTTAAAAGTTCCATCATATATCTGTTTACATGTTTACTCTATACATGCAGTTAGTTAAATTAATTCATTGATGTCAAGGGGGATGTTCTTACTATTTTGATGTTGTATGTTCTGTTGTTCAACAGATTCGAGCACATCTAAGATCTTTGAAGCCTGGAGATGCTTGCAACCTTCTAGAGAATTTAGTATCTGCATGGAAAACAAGGTGCCCACGACTCTATGCCCATGTTTGTTCACTGGTGTGCATTTTCATGCAGTGTATGACCATGTATTCCGTCTTGATTGCTGATTTGTTTCTCTCAAGTCTCAACAGATCTGGTAGTGCAGAGCTTGTTTTACGGTGGATCTACTGCCTATTAGTCATTCATGGTCGTTTTATCCCCTCTGAGAAATCAACAAAAATAATTAGCAACCTTGAGAAGGTATTATTTCTTACTACTAGTACTAGCTGAAGCATGTTGCATATATTTATTTGCCTTTTTGTATCTCTTGTATGCTTTGCAGATTATTTGATACATATTATGGTATTGTTATTGATGCCATGAGGTTATGTTGTAATGGAGAGGGGTTGAGCTATTAGCAACAGTGACCTTCTAGGTTGTCTGATTAATATTAGATGACTGCAGAATGTGGATCACATATTCCAAACTTAAAGACCACTAATGCAAGCAGGGTAGTTTGGTAACAAACTTCTCTTGGTCATACAAAAAGATAGAGAAAATTAACTTAGTACCATCACAAAGATGTATAAATTAGAAAATACCATTGCATGTGAGGCCGACACGTGGACTCTAGGACCACATGTCATTGACATATTGATTGTATTGGCCACCACATCATGTTCAGGTGGTGGTAAAAAATGCTTTGCTTGTATGAGTGTGGTCAGCTTCCTGAATTAGATTTTATTGTAGTTTCACAGCAACCTCTTTGATAAAGATATAGCAATGGTGGTGAGAATTCACCTTCTGTGACAACTTTCCAAATATGAGCCAACTGATCAGTGTGGAGAGGAGCTACGTTTGTCAAATCTGCATTATGGGGATGCTAATGTTATTAGTTTACCATGATCGAGCTGATGATATTTCCCCATACACTGATTGGTTGGCTCGGATCATGAGTTCTCAAGTTGTATTTGGAAGATGCTAATGTTATTAGTTTACCATGATCGAGCTGATGATATTTCCCCATACACTGATTGGTTGGCTCGGATCATGAGTTCTCAAGTTGTATTTGGAAGATGAATTCTCATTAGAGAGATCTCCTGACAGCTCAAATAATGATGTTGTATTGGCACTTGATAACAGCCGCTGCTCTGTCTTGAGCATATAAGCATATTGATTTAAGGGGTTAAAGGAACGAGCTTGCATTATAGATAAGATATATTTGGGAGATGGTACGCTATATAGTACTAGTGACTAGCAACTACTGCTGCTGTTTTGCTCCCTAATCTATTCTTGGTGAGAAATGCAACAGTGCTTCACTTTAACTTCATGGAACATTATGGATTATATTTATTGTATGTTTCGCATTTGATTTGAGCGCTATGTCACCTTACCAATGCTGGTTAAATTTTGGCATGCTAAATCTGGGAGGGTCAATTTGATTACCAGATATTTCGTGAATTGGCTAGAATATGACCTGAGAAGATAAGTTGGTATGCCACTAGTTTTAGCACAAACCTAGCACTGGCCCAATGTGATCAACACAATCAAATTTTGGTCAGCAGTACTTGGCAAGTTGGGGCTGCAAAGACGAGCCTACATTTCAATTTCCAAGCATCACAAATAAGCAGAATAAATAAAAAAATAATCAAAAAGTGGAACGAAAATCACTCTTTATTTGCAGATGTGTGCAGAAAGATACGCAGCAACGGAAGATTTACCCAAGCTTTCTGGCCGTTTTCGGCTGATAATGGCTCAGGTTTTCATCCATTTATAACTCTGAAAAATGAATCAACAATCTTAATGCTTCAGTTAATGATTAAATGATCATGTGTTGATTTCACTTTCGTCAGGTCGACAAGGATGCAAATGATGTATCTGAGCTGCCCTCGGAGAAGATGCAAGATGCCGTCGCTGCCCATTCTAAGGAAGAGGAGGAAGATGAAGAAATTGATGAAATGGTTTATGGTGAAGATGCAGATTCGTCTCAAAATAGTGGCGACGATGCTGAATAGAAACGTTACCCATATCATTCAGCATTCTTGTGATGTATTATTTTATTTTCAAACTTGATTATCCAAAGTCAAGTTTGTAAAACTAGGCAACGCTGAGAGGTTGCACAGAATTTTCAGAAGTGGAGGTACTAGCATCTGGAAGGCACTGAGGGCCTGTTCTTTGCGGCTTCTAAAAGCCACTTTTGACTTTTGCTACAGTAACTAACTTTTAAACGGAGTATTTTTTTAAGATGGAGTCTACAAGTTAATTGTAGTACATGTTAAAAAATTAATATCTGTATCATCAAAAATCACAAGCGAGTATCTCTCTTTCCGCAATCTCTGTTGCAAACAGCCAAAAAGTCATCAGCCGCAGCCAAAAGCCATCAGCCGCAGCAAAAAAGAACAGGTTCTGAAGCTTTTCTCCTCTACCTTTTCTTACGTGACTTTTTTTTGGCATTGTCACAGTTAAAATATACTGTAGCGGTTGTTAACTCTTCTAAGTAATTAAATTTATAAAATAAAAAATTATATAATCACCGACAATGTAAAGGATAAGAAAAAAAATAAAAAGCAAAAACTCTTTAAAGACAAAAAGAGAAGACGAAATTAAGAAGTTTGAAGGCGGAAGTTGAAGTTTTTGGAGTGAGGTATAGAGCTTGGATTCTATGGTTTATTCAGTGAACTAGGTCAACTGTTCATTATGTTAGTCCTACGGTGTAAGATAACCGTTCGTTTCAGCTTTTTTTTTAGCTTCAGCTTCTAGCGTTCAGTTTTTTTCATTATTCACTATTTCGTCTTTTTTTGATTTTTTTAGATATTTTAGGTTTTTTTGTATTTTTTCCCGTATTCCTTTGTATTGTCCGTGATGGGCTAACATATTTTTTTTTTCTATTTTTCTATTTTTTTAAATTTAATTATGCCTAAAAAGTCAACTCAGCTACAGTAAAAAAAAGTCAGTTATAGTGAAATTTCAGCTAAAAGTTAGAAGCCATCGCTATTCCGAACGCCTCCATATGCAACTTAGTCGCTGTGCACTTAGGATAATCTACTGCGAGGAGATATTTATATGAACATCGCATTCAAGTACAACCCAGTGATTTTACCAGTTTTGGTATGTACTATTGGCTCTGAGGGCCTTCTAGTAATTTCACAATTGATGAAGAAGAAAAAATAAACGGAAAAGAGAGCGGGCTCCACTTGTCAGTGAGGCAATGAAGAGCTTCGCTCGTGTAGATGCGATTTGGCTTAGGGGCGCCTAGGTCACCCGGGGGAGGAAGGCAACTGCGCCCTCGGCATGTGGCGGCTGCGCCCTTCGAGCCTGTGGTGTCCGAGTCACGCGGAAGAAGGGAGGCGTTGGAGGCGCCACCGGCCTAGCAGTTTCAACCGCCGGCCCTTGGCTGTAGCCCGCCTCCTCCTCTCTGATCCCCTATATAAGGCCTCCTCCCTCTCCTCTTTTGGTATCCAAAATCAGTAAGTCCTTCTCCTCGATTTCTAATTCCTCTCGGTTGATTTTCGATTTGAGGCTTGGAGCGGTTGCTCCATAGAGTTCTTCTCCGGCGCCGGTGCTTAAGAGATCCGAATCCCCTTTAGTCCAAGATTTCCTTGTGTCCTTCTCTTTGAGCTTGGTACCAAGGACCTGAAAGGGGGTCTGGATCTGGGGAGTCTCGGCTCTTTGGTTGGAGCATCTGATTGTCCTGTGCGGCGTTCACCTGACCCTCGACTTCGATCTCGACGGCTAGAGGTAGAAGTGCGGTATTGTATCTCCGATTGCCTTCATTCTTGCTGGTATAGCAGAGTACTTGGTTTTCTGGGACAGCGCCCCATGCGTGCCTTGCCACAACCTGGTTCATCTGCGTGATTTCGAGTATCACCTGCACTGTGAGTTCTCGGTTACTGTACTTCACAGTTTGTGGATTGTTTCATATCTGTGAATTGCAAAGTGATGCTATGGAGAGCTAACTACTCGATGAAGATAATTGTCTTATGTTGAAATTGAATGATTAACATTGAGCTCTAAATATTGTTGCTACTATCTTTTCTCACTCGTTTGTGACTACTTGCTTTTGGTGTGTGTGTGTATACTCTTTCGGTGATCATTGTAATTCACATGGTCTAGCTGATTAACATGTTATATACTTATTCATATTTGCTAGCCGATTTAGCTTGAGAATGATTTGGTAAATTGTGGTTCTTTAACCTAATATAATTTTAAGTCTAATGGCTGAATTCTTGTGAAATTTGGTGTTCAACTTGTGATCCCTGTTCAGTTGACCAAAAATTATATTTTCTGAGATTTAGATTGATATTTAGAGTTCAAAGTTTCAATCTTCTTTTGGCATATTCAATTTGTGAAGAGTATAAGACCATAATAGCGAGACGACCAAGTTTTAACTTGTGTAACTCTACAATCTGAGAGCACTAATCACAAATTAATCAAATTTGAGCTTTATGCTAAATATGATGACTTTCTTGGTATAATTGGTGGGCATATGCTTTTATAAAATTAGCTTAAAAAGTGTTCATGCTTATGTGATAGCTAAGTCTTCTATATGTCTTTTGTACCATGTTCATGGCATTATTGAATACACTGGAATTAAAATTAAGCATATGCTTACTCCCCACTGTTTACAACAATCCAAAAAAACCAATTCTTAAAAAAATGACTTCGTCATTCGATGTCGTTAAGGCGGAAGTGTTTGACGGTGCCAACTTCAAACGTTGGTAGGCTAAGACGAAACTATGGCTGACTGATCTCAAACTCTTTTGGGTAATTTCAAATCCTCCGGTGTTCCTATTGGAAACCGCTAAACTGTCGTGGTGGGAGGGCGCGAATAACTCAGTCTTAGCCCGTTTGCTAGTCATCCTCTCAAACCGGCTGTTCGATGTATATATTAACATCACAAACGCCAAGCAATTCTAGGACAAATTTGAGGAGAAGTATTCCGAAGGGGATAACGAGAATGAGTTCTTTGTGACTACCAACTACTTGAACTACAAGATGGTCGAAGGACGGTCGGTGATGGAGCAGCTCCATGAGCTATAACTCCATGTATATGACTTAAGTCAGTACGACTATATTTTACCAGAAAAGTTCCAAGTGAACGTCATCCTGACTAAGTTACCGCCCTCATGGCGTGACTTCGTGACCGCTCGTCAACATATGAAGTAGCGCTTGACTCTCAATGAGCTGTCAGCAGCTATTAATGTCGAAAAACGTGTTAGAGCTGGTGACGGTGTAGGAAAGGCTTAAGTCCAAACTCATTAAGTACATGTCAAGAGTACTGGAAGCTCTGAGAAACCAAAATTCAAGAATCAGCCCCAAATCAATCTCTAACCAAAGAAAATGAAGAAGAAAAAGGAGAACATTGTCTGCTTTGTTTGCGAAGAGGCTGGACATAAGGCCAACCATTGCTGCAATCGCAAAGGCAGAGATCCCTCTCCTGGTCAGCATAAGAGCCGCAAGACTGAAGTAAATATCGTACTGGCCAGCTCCAATTTGAAAGAGTACGCACCTCAGGCCTTTATGGCAAGTCCATCAATTGATTGGTGGATTGATACAGGTGCTACTAGACATATATGTACTAATCAATCATGTTTCTCTTTATTTCAGAGTGAAAGTGGTGGATCTGTCCTAATAGAGAACGGAGCTGCTGCGGCAGTACGTGGGATTGGACAGGTTTGCCTGAAACTTATCTTAGGCAAAACACTCATCCTCAAGGATATACTGTATATGCCTGCAATGACTCGCAACCTTCTGAGCGGGTCAATGCTATGTAGGCAAGGAATAAAGCTTGTGTTTGAGTCCAATAAGATCGTGTTGACTAAGTTTGAAAATTTTATAGGCAAATGCTATGATAGCGGAGGAATGTTCCGCTTATCCATTCTTGATTCCAATAATGTAACTATTTATAATGTTTTCCATTGCAATAAAATCCATGATATTTGGCATTCACCTTTGTGTCATGTTAACTTTGAAGCCATTATGCGGTTAAGCAAAATGAGTTTAATTCCAAGCTATAATTATGAGAAGAGTTGAAAGTGTGAAGTGTGTGTACAAGCAAAGCAACCCCGAAAATCTTTTCATCGCGTTGAAGGGCGGAACACTTCTCCACTTGAGCTAATCCATTCTGATCTTTGCGAGATGAATGGAATATTAGCTAAAGGTGGCAAACGCTATTTTCTAACTCTCATAGATGATACGACTAAGTATTACTATATTTACTTAAATCAAAAGATGAAACACTTGAATACTTTAAAGTCTATAAAGTCGAAGTTGAAAATCAGCTAGAAAAGAAGATCAAACGGTTAAGGTCGGATCAAGCGGTGAATACGTCTCAAAAGAATTTTCTCAATTCTGTGAAGAAAGTTGAATAATACATGAGATTACTCCACCGTACTCACCCCAATCAAATGGAGTGGCCGAAAGAAAGAATTAAACTCTTTGTGACTTAGTTAATGCCATGCTCCAGAGTTTAGGTATGCCGGACCACTGGTGGGGTGAAACAGTTCTCATAGCTAACTATATTCTGAATAGGGTTCTACCTTGCAACAGGAGGAGACACCCTATGAAAGATGGAAGGGGACAAAATCTAACTTGTCATTTCTTTAGACATGGAGATGCCTTACAAAGGTACATGTGCCATTACCGAAGAAAAGAAATTTTGGTCCAAAAATCATTGATTCTGTCTTTCTAGGGTATGCTACAAATAGCACGGATTATAGATTTTTAGTAGTCAAATCCGAGGTGAGTGACATCACTACAAATATAGTGATAAAGTCTCGTGATGCGACCTTCTTTGAACATGTGTTTTCGATGAGACCAACTAAAGTCATTGACCATACTGGATTAGATGACTGCTCTATTCTTCCTAGTGTAGATAACACCGCTCTAGAGTTAGAATTGAAGAGGAGTAAGAGGCAGAGAACTAAAAAGTTACTAGGCGTTGACTATGTCACTTATGTCATGGACGATGAACCACGAACCCTTTTAGAAGTATACACATCTTCGGATATGGATTACTGGAAGGAGGTAGTCCGTAGTGAGATGAATTCCATCATAGCTAATGGAATCTCGGAGATTACAGATCTTCCACCTAGATGTAAGCCAGTGGGCTGCAAATGGATTTTTAAGAGAAAGCGTAGACCTGATGGTACTATTGAAAAGTACAAGGCCCGCTTAGTGGTTAAAGGTTTCATGTAAAAGGAAGGAGAAGACTATTTTGACACATACTCTCCTGTGGCTCGTTTACCCATAATTCGGGTGCTTCTAGCACCAGCTGCCGTATATAAACTCTAAGTACATCAAATGGATGTAAAGACAGCTTTTCTAAACAGAGAGTTAGATGAGGAGATTCATATGCAACAGCCTGATGGTTTTGTGGTTGAAGGGCAAGAGCAGAAAGTATGTCGATTGATTAAATCCTTGTATGGCCCAAAGCAAACTCCCAAGCAATGGCATGAGAAGTTTGATAGTACAATAACATCGGTCGGCTTTTGTATAAATAAAGCCGATAAATGTGTCTACTATCGGTTCAATGGGAGTGAATGTATCATTCTATGTCTATACGTAGATGACATATGGCTTTTTGGGACTAATATGGGTGTAATCAATAAAACAAAGTCTTTTCTCTCTCAGAACTTTGATATGAAAGATCTGGGTGAAACAGATGTTATTTTAAACATCAAGTTTATAAAGGGTGAAAATATGATTACTCTGTCACAATTCCATTATGTGGATAAGGTCATAACCAGATTTGAATTCATAGACTGTAAGCCAGCAGCCACACCCTGTGATCCAAATGCTCAGCTCCATAAAAACACTGAACATGAAAAAGATCAGCTTAAGTATTCATAAATTATTGGATTTTTGATGTATCTAACTAGTGCAACGACGCCAGACATCTCGTATGCTATAAGCAGATTGAGTCGTTATACGTTAAATCCAGAAGATAATCATTGGATAACACTAGAAAGAGTACTTAGATACCTCAAAGGAACCGTAAATTTGGGAATACACTATTGTGGTCATCCGACGGTCTTAAAGGGATTCGGTGATTCTAATTGGATCAGTGACTCGGATGACATGAAGGCTATGAGTGGCTATATGTTCACTTTAGCAGGTGGGGCCATTTCATGGAAGTCTTCTAAACAAACTATCTTAACACGATCCACCATGGAGGCTGAATTAGTGGCACTTGATTCAGCGGCTGTAGAGGCAGAATGGATCAAAGAGCTCCTTTCTGACCTTCCTGTGTTGGAAAAATCAATTCCAGCTATATTAACCTATTGCGATAACCAAACTGTTCTAGTTAAGGTGAATAGTAGGAAGGACAATGAAGTCCTCAAAGAATATCAAGAGACGACTTAAGTCAATAAGGTATGCCAGAGAGACGGGTGTTATTTCTATAGAATACATCCAGTCTAAAAGGAACTTGGTAGATCCTTTTACTAAAGGATTGCAACGGAAAGCCATCCTTGCAGCATCTAAGAGAATGGGACTTGTACCCATGTAGAGGCTCACATTGGTGGTAACCTATCCTAGAAGATCGGAGATTCTATGAACTAGCCTTTAGGATAACAAATTGTGTGAGATTACAGAGCACATCTAACAGGTCCCATTAGCTACAGTGCTCTCATCTGTATGAAAGGTTGAGCAATAAGCTCATAGTGAATTCGATGCCCTTATGGCTTTGGAATCGTCCTACAGGATTCCTTGGAGAATTCACCTACTTGAGTATGATCATGAGGTCATGATCAAAAGAAGATAAAGGTATACTTCCTTGAGTACTCATGAGCTAGATACAGGGACATGACCGTAACGTCCCAACTTGAGAGGGAAAGGGCAAGCTGCCCAATACAGAATGTGACTTGGGTGAAAACTCTCACACCAAGGCATTGAATCAAGGCAATGTCCTCCTCTATCTGTGCAGAGTTGTAATTCTTGTTGCTAGACATTGGTTTCAAACCCGTAAGGTACCTATCATCGAACAGCTGTATATTTAACAGGACGTGTGAACATCAATTGGCAAATTGGTGGGGACTATTGGCTCTGACGGTCTTCTGGTAATTTCACAATTGATGAAAAAGAAAAAATAAAGGGAAAAGAGGAGAGCGGGCCCCACTTGTCAGTGAGGCAACGAAGAGATAAGGCCTTGGGCCCTATCTCTTCGCTTGCGCAGATGCGATTCGTATCAGGGGTGGCCGGGTCACCTGGGGGAGGAAGGCAACCGTGCCCTCGACGTGTGGCGGCTGTGCCCTCCGGGCCTGTGGTGTCCGAGTCACGCGGGCGGCAGGCAGCCGAGTCATGCGGAAGAGGGGAGGCGTTGGAGGCGCCACCGGCCCAGCAGTTTCAGCCGCTGGCCATTGGCCGTAGCCCGCCTCCTCCTTTCTGATTCCCTATATAAGGCCTCCTCTCTCTCCTCTTTTAGTATCCGAGATCAGTAAGTCTTTCTCCTCCTTGATCTCTAATTCCTCTCGGTTGAATTTTGATTTGAGGCTTGAAGCGGTTGCTCCATAGAGTTCTTCTTCGGCGCCGGTGCTTAAGAGATCTGAATCCCCTTTAGTCCGAGATTTCCTTGTGTCCTTCTCTTTGAGCTTGGTACCAAGGACCTGAAAGGGGGTCTGGATCTGGGGAGTCTCAGCTGTTTTGATTGCCAAGAGGGAGAAGGAGATCCAAGGTTGTGTGCTCGGGTGCTTTTTGGCCGAAGCATCTGATTATCCTGTGCGGTGTTCACCTGACCAATTCTTAAAGAAATGGCTTCATCATGCGATGTCGTTAAGGCGGAAATGTTTGACGGTGCCAACTTTAAACGTTGGTAGGTTAAGACGAAACTATGGTTGACTGATCTCAAACTCTTTAGGGTAATTTCAAATCCTCCAGTGTTCCCATGCTTTATAAAATTGCTTCAGCACAAAAGATAAAACAGTCCCAGCTAGCGATCTCCCTGGAGATATTTGCAGGAGCTAATTTTTTGATGGATCAGGTTTACAAGCATGAAGAAAACTTCACTTCGCATATTTGCAGGAGCTAATTTTTTGATGGATCAGGTTTACAAGCATGAAGAAAACTTCACTTCGCATAACTTCTGAGTCCATGTGCTAGCTGCTAGCTATGCTACCACTCCCTTCGGCTTGTTTCTAGTTCTAACCACACCAACCCAACCAAGCCTTGCTGCTGACGTAGACGACCATTCTCCTCCTTTCCTATTCGACAACAAATTCTTCGCCTTCAACCCCGGCGTGTGCTTTCAACCCCGGCCTTAAACAAGGCTTAATTACCGGCCTTAAACAAACCCCGGCCGAATCTCACCAACCCCGCCTTCTCGAGCACCTATTTAATGCTCTTACTCCCGGCAACACAAGCAGCATAGCACTACACCAAGCTAGCATTTGCGCAAGCTCAGTTGATCATTCTAACTAGGCTCGTAGCAATGGGCTCCACCAACAGCTGGACCCTCGAAATCGAGTCGCCGGTCGCCGCGCAGCGCCTGTTCCGCGCCGCCATGGACTGGCACACCCTCGCCCCCAAGCTCGTCTCCCACATCGTAGCCAGCGCACACCCCGTCGAGGGCGAGGGCAATGTGACGCAGTTCAACTTCACCTCGGGTACGTAGCACGTACGGTACCACTTACATAGTGTAGTACATACGTGGTGATCACATCGATCAAACCGTAACTAGTACAGTTGTACATTACAGCATGTATTTGTTGATCTTGCAGCCATGCCGTTCAAGTTCACGAAGGAGCGCCTGGATTTCATGGACGCGGACAAGTTTGAGTGCAAATCGACCCTCATCGAGGGCGGTGGCATCGGCACGGCCATCGAGACGGCGACGTTGCACGTCAAGGTGGAGCCGGCAGCCAACGGCAGGAGCGTTGTGAAGGTCAAGTCGACATGCAAACTTATGCCGGGCGTGCAGGTGAAAGACGAGATCACCAAGGCCAAGAAGTCCATCACATCCATCTTCAAGACCGTCGAGGCTTATCTCCTCGGCAACCCGCAGGCGTACAACTAAATCATACAACTAAACCGCTACTTTGTGTGTGTGTGTGTTTTTTTTATCGAAATAAAGCTGCTCTAAGCAGTAAGTGCTGTGTGATGCTGGGACGAGAGACCAATGAGCAGTGTGTCTTTTTGTTATTGTTTTTTTTAAAGGAAAGTTTGGTTTGATGCTGTTGCTGCACGGGAACAAAAGTACTCTGTTTTGGAAGTTTATGAGACGAGAAATGGTTTTGCAAGGGGTGAAATTCCATCCTGTGCATTATCCACCCCATTTTATTAGTACTTGCACACATAATTCCTGTGCACGGGAATAACTCTTTGGTCAACTTATTTTTAAATTTGACTCTTTTGGCTAAGCCGTTATCTGTGGCATAGCTAAAAACACCATCAATTCTAGCGTGACCAAACCTTGCCAGGCTATTGGTGGCAGTGACGGACCTAGAATTTTACCAAAGGGTATGCCGCACTAAAATTTTCATAAGCAATTTGGTAAAACCATTTGCCAGTTCGGTAAATAATTGTAAAATTTACACCGTGATTCGGTGTACAGGCACTAAATAATATGGTAAATCTTAAATTCAAGGATTAAGTTGAAAACTTGTACAAATTACAATATAAATAGTTCAAACACCATACTAATAGTCTCAAATATACATAAAAGAGACTGTTGTCATCCTGACACTGCTGTCTGAGCTTTGCGGGGCTTCTATTGTTCAATGCAAATCATAGCAAAGAAGTAAAGACCAGCAGAACTCTCCTAAAAAACACTAAAAAGTCTAAGACAGCAAAAGACATGCCTATGAAGTTGAAAGGAACTGACCAGTAACCACTAACCTTCTTTAGACAAAACATCACAAATGATGAAATGGGTCAAATGACATGTCAATCTCATGGCTTGGCTCTAGTAAACGGACAATGAGTTAATCCAAGCTTATCATCCAAGAGCCATCCTTACTAAAAAAACTACACAGGACCAGATTTCACGCTTGCCGTCAACTATGAGTAAATGTCATGCAAGAGAGATTAGCGCACGCTCCTGTGCACAGTAGAGTGCAGGTAAAAGGATAGGTAGATAAGAATATTCAAAATCTAATCCAATTTGGTTTAGTTGTTTACTATCTGAGCTCCGAAAAGGCAGGTTAATCCAGCTTCACTCATAATGTTTAAACCAGCGCATGCTGAAAGGTTATCATTGCTTTTAAAATATGTTTCATGAATCTCTTAGCTTCATAAAGTTGAGATAAATAGAAATATGAACAAATAAAAGTTCACTACAGTATACATTGCAAAATTGTTTTGAGATTACAGTACAGGTATTGAAACTAACAAATTGAAAAATACCCTTTATATGTGAACAAGATACAATAGGCCCGAGTTACTAAAACTTCTAATTCTAGAATCATGAACCAACAATTGGACCTGAATCCACCAAATTAGTTAGTTCCCTTACTATGTGGATTAAACATAAAAGCAAAAATAAGCTAGATGAACACTTGAACAGTCAAAAAACTCAAAATTGTGTACCTGCTTGGTGTACCACAAGCAATATTAACTCGCGCCTTAAGCAACTCCACCTACATGGCAAATTTAGAACTGAGAAAACTATAGAAAAAGCAGTAGGAAGCTAAAAGAACAACTAGATTGTTGCATACAGTAAACTTGTTTTCTACTTTACATGAAAAAGACACTCCAAGTGGTCTCACAAAAAGAACAATCAGACCAATCATTATCAACTCCAGAAAATATAAGGAAGTCTGAACTAATACAAGAAAATTAATTCATTTGCAACTAAAGGTGGGCTATGATTGAAGTTTCTGTTTTCTTAACATAGTGAATTAATGATTAAGTGATGTGCAGATAGTACTCAAATAAAAAAGATTTGGCTATGTCATTGTTCTAATTAACATGGGGGGTTATAAATTTAGACAGAGTGCTTCTAGTAGAATTGCATAATGCAAAGACTACATTATCAGTGAACAATCCAAGCAAACAGTACATTTGTACGGTAATTAGTAAGGTAGCAACATTAGTAATTCAGCAACTGCAGACAGTACAGAGGGTGGCTGCACCAAAATTTTGGGTGTGTCATGACTAGAAAAATGCGATAACCGGATGCTGTACAAAATTTCCACTGTCAGACGATACGTACCTGCTCCTCTACTTTCAAGTGTTTAGTGAACTAATCAAATCGCCGACACAATTACGCCTGCCAGGTTCGTGATGGCGTTCGACAGCGCCAGCGCCGACGAGACGCCTTTCCCGGTGCCGGACATGTCCTCTCCCAGCAGGAGCTTCGCAAACCTCTCCTTCCTCACGTCCAAATCTAACAAGGAAAGCCAGACCAAATAATTAATAATCGCATCAAACATACAAAGAAGAGGAAATCAAGAACCAAATGGATCAACCAAAATGTGATGTACCTGAAGGCGGCCCATCGCGGGCGAGGCGGGAGCGTGGCGGCCCGCCGGCCGCTCTGCCGTTGGGCAGCGGTGGAGTGCCGCGGCCGCCATTGCCAAGGGACTCGTGCATCTCCGTGTCGCTGCCGCTGCTACTACTCTCCAGGGAGAGGCGCATCTTGGCGGCGCGCTCGAAGCTGCGGAGGAGGAACTCGAGCCGAACACTCCTTTTTCCCGTTGTGTTATTGTGTGCATACACTCCTATACCTTAATTTTAGATTTTTGTCGCAAACATGTATCACTAAACGCTTTTTCCAAACAAGATAGTAGACTTTTATACTTTATAACTCCAATGATGGATACATTTCCCATGTATAACATGTGTTCACAAGAAAAAAGAGAGAAACTTTAGATATGTTCTTTTCGATTGCGGCTGATGATTTATTACCGTAGTTGATAGCTTTTAACTCTAATATGAGTATTTATACAAATAAACTTAATATTGATAAATCGTTTCTAAAAGATTATTTTGATATACTGTTTTGAAATGATAGTAGAAAAATTGTCCTATCTATTTATTTACACGCAAGATCTAAGTCATAAGAGCAGGTCTTTACCAACCTGGGCACGGGTGATCCCCTAAAATACAAAATGGGCCTGTTACTGCTGTTTTTTTTTTCGAGGGGGTGTGTGGTGTTGTGGTTTTGGCATGTCCATAGGCCCAATTAATCCACGTATCAATGTCCATAGAAGTATAGAAGCGCTACAAATTGAACTACATAGAATAACATTGAGTTCCATTTGGACCGTAACATTTTTTTCAGTGAACTTCTTACATTTCGAACGGTTGCCAAGATCAAAATATAGAAAACTGCGTTAAAAGCTTCTATATTAAATTTTTTATTTGTCAATACAAAACATCTGAAACAGTAGTGTAAACGTACATTAATTCTATAGAGACGTACATTTCACATCTACATACACTATACGAAAGCCATAATGTAGGGCTGATGGTGAAGATCAAAGAGGGGTGAATCATTTTTGGCTCTTTTTTAACTTCTACAAAATTAACCTCTCTTAGCTTCTTCACTTAATTAACTATAAAAAACTAACAAGATCAGATGTACAACAAAAACAAACACAAAACAGAAGCTAATAAACCAAGAAAACAAAATAAGCAAAAAAAAAAAAAAACAGGCCAAAGCATCAACTGGCCACTCTAACCACAGGCATCACACCGATCTAACTAGCTTGAGCCGTCTGATCGCTCGCCGTTTCAAAACAGAAAACAGTCCACCACCAAGAACTCAAAATAATCTAACTTCTAATCTACTCAACCAAATGACTTCAAATTTGAAACGTGGCTTACTCAAGGTCCCGAACTTCTTTCAAAGCGGCTCATCCAAAGAGCTTTGATAACCCAAAATACCAATCCAATTTATCAAAGTATCTTCGTATGCTTTGACACATATCCCTAGTGCCCAATGAGTACATGCCATATCTTTATATATTCAGACTTCTCCGAACCATCTCTACGTGCATCGATCTCGTCATTTGGCGCACCACATACACCAACTCGCCTTATCGTAATCCTTGTCTCTTCTATGCTTTCCATTTGAGCCACGTAATCTCACCTGGACTTACTCGACTACACAGACCTCAGTTTCTTGCCTAGTCCTGGTCCACACTATCGTTGATTACTACTGTTCTCCAACCTACCTATACATCTAAAGATTCCAAGCATTAGTTCTATATACTTAACTCACGTTAGCTAAATCGTACACCATACAACTCAACATAATCATTCGACGACTCCTATACTACACACACACACTCAAACTGACTCAACTCAACCCAAAACTTGCTATGAACCTATTAGGCCAGTCTAAACACCAACCATAGGCCAATCAGACTGCCTAAAACTTCTCAAACTTATCTTCGTAACAGGGGATTAGTCTGACTGCTGGCTCAATGTCGATCAGACCACTAATGGTCTGACCACTTAAGAGCAACAGAAAATACTTTTTTTTAGAATTCTGGTTAAATTCTATTTAATTTTAGTTTAGAACTCCAAAATGAATGACACCTAATGCAGAAACATTCTCAAACACACATACACAAGTGTTGGATGTCTATTTTTCAAAAGGCCATACAGCTAGTCTGACCTCTCCATCGTCACCGGTCAAACTGCTGTTACCAGGCCAATCAGATAAGTTAAGACCTAGCAGCAGCTCTAAAATCTAAAATGCTTCAAAAACCAAACTTAAACTTTGATAAAACTTGCATATCAAAATTAAATACTCATCATATAATATAGAGTGACATTGCTCACATGTTCTCACACATGACATCCACGCAATTCAACAACAACAACCGTCATTAAAATCAACAAACCATTAGTCCCACATCGACTCCACTGCCCCATGGATCACAACCCATCCACCGCCGCCGCGCGCGCGCTCAGTGTATCCTGCCGACCTGCTCCTGCGGCAGCAGCCCCGGGATGAAGGGCACGCCGTACTTGGGGATCCACTGCTGCCCCTGGATGAACCGCTCGACGGTGTACTTCTCTTGCGCCTGCTGGTACGTGACGGCCTTGACGCCCCTCCACTTCGCGCGCTTGCTCATGTCGGCGCCCGGCCCGTGGTTCTCCACCTCGGCGTAGTAGCAGGTGTTGAGGCCGAAGTCGCCGAGCCACGGCAGCCACCCCTGCGGGTCGATGAAGCCGCCGATCTCGGACTGGATGTAGAGCGTGCGCGAGTACTCCTTCCACGGCCGGCCGAGGAAGGTGCGGAGGCGGCCGGCGTGCTCCTCGAACTCGGGGTGCGGCGCGATGGTGCAGTTGTGGATGACGGTGCCGCCGGCCGAGCGCTTCTCCTTGCGGCCCTGCGCCGTGATGATGTTCTGCTGGTTGTCCATGCACTTGCGCACCTGGATGAGGCAGTTCTGGAACACCACCTGCGCGTTGCCGAAGATGAAGTCGATGGTGCCGGTGATGGTGCAGTCGCGGTAGTACTGCCGGCTCGTGTGCGTGTACAGCGTGTCCTGGTACCCGTCGAACTGGCACTCGTAGAACACCGACTGGTCGCTCTGCACGCGCAGCGCCACCGCCTGGTGGTTCTTGGCGCCCGCCGTGTTCTCCACGCCGATGCCGCGCATGAAGAAGCCGTTGCCGATCGCCTCCATGGTGGCCGTGTCCTTGGTGGTGATGTTGAGCATGAAGCTCTTGTTGCCCGTGATGATGGTCTTGGTCGCGCCGTCGCCGATCATGACGAGGTTGGTCACGTTGCGGGCCACGGAGACGTACTCCTTGTACGTGCCGGCCTTGATGTACATCACGTACGTGCTAGCGCTCTTGAGCGGCACCTTGGCCAACGCCTCGTTGATGGTCTTGAAGTCGCCGCTGCCGTCCGCCGCCACCGTTACGTTCGGCTTGAACTCGGGAGCGCCGGGGGAGGCCTGCAGCAGCCGCCGCTTGCCGTCCGTCATCCACCCGGGCACGCCATCGTCCCCGAGCAGCCGCCGGCTGAAGCTCGGCAGCTCCAGGTTGGCGAGCGTGTCCGAGAACTCGTCCACGATAGCCAGGATGTTCTCTGTCAGCTCCTGCGAGCTGTTGAGCGCCTTGCGCATCTTGTCGGCGGCGTCCGTGGTCGTGTTCTCGAACCCGTCCAGGCATGTCTCCTGGTATGTCAGCGCCGCGCTCAGCCATGTCTTGAGGTCGTCCACCGCGCGCTTGAAGTTGGTCATCTCGAACCCGCCGAGCTGGTTGAACGTCGTCTTGAGGTCCTCCACCGCGTAGTTGAGCAGCTCCTTGCAGTTGTTGAGCGCGCCCGACGTGCGCTGGTCGTTCTTGAGGTCGTTCAGCACGTTGGACTCGCGCACGGCCTGCTCGATCCGGTCCGATGTCGCCTTGAAGATGGCCTTCGCCAGGTCCGTCGGGCTCGTCGCATTGCCGGCCGTCGCCTCCAGCGTGTTCTCGCACGTCTCCCGGTAGTCCACCGGCTGGCAGAACGACTTGATCGACTTCACCGACGTCGACAGTTCGCCGTCGCCCTTGCCATTGCCGCCGTTCTTGAAGGACACGACGCACACGGCAGCGACGACCGCCACCACAAGGACGGTCGACGCTCCGATTATAGCACCTTTCTTGCTCATGGTACTATGAATCTATGATCAACACCCTATGATCAAACGATGTATGTGTATATATACCAAGATACAATTAAAAGGGAAAAGCGTTAAGAGGTGCGAGTCCCCCTACCAATGGCAAGGGGTCTTCTACTTTATTTGGTGTAAATCGGAGTGACGAGGAGACGGTAGTGAGTTCTTATATAAGCGCGCGCTAATTTGGGACAGGGTGAAGACGATGGTTGCGCTTGAGCGTTGGAGCTGGCAAGAAGCCGAGGTGGAGGGAGAGCCACACGACAAGGAGCACGGTGAGGGCCTCTGTGACTTATTTTTAGGTGTGCTTGATGGTCTTTAGTTGTATTTTTTAAGATGATGGTAGATAACGGTATACTCATCGATAAGCTCAAAAAGCTATTTAAGAAAACAGCTTTGAAAATTTATTTGAGAAAAATATTTTTGTTATTTTTGTTTTCAGATAAATCGAAACCAAAAGAAAAGGAACGGGGGTTGTTCTGCATGTCGTGGAGGTTCGAACGTTGGATGCGACACCCATTGGGCTTGCAGAGGAATATATCAAAATTGGCCTGGCCCAGTTAGCACTGCACAGCCTTATTGAGCTGACTAGCCCAGTCAGATGTTTTGAGGTTATCGGCTTGGAAATTGGCACTGACAAGGCCCATATGACAGCAACTAACGCTCGGGCGGTGGAGCTGCCGGCGTGCAGCCCACCAGCCTGTGGGATCGATCCTGGAAGCCTTCTGGTACTATTTATGTGATTAGTGAGTACAAATACATATTGTTGCGTCTAATAGTTAAAATATGTGCATGTATTCCATGAGACTTCAGATCTCCGTTTTATCTTAGCGTATGTATTATATACACCTATGTAAGTGTGTACATATGGTGTGTGTGAGTATCGGTGTGGTGTGACGTGTGTTCTCTTGATGTACTAAAAAAAAGTAGAGTACTAGCTGCTCGGTTACTGCAGAAGCAACAAGGAGGCCTGCTTACCCTTGCTGTAAAATGCAAATCCAGTACGCGAGATGTTGTTAAGCTCCTAAACACGTGGATGGCAGATCACCTCCTGTGCGTTCTCGCACAAACATGTTAAAAGACAAAAGGGCCCTCACATGGTTCGTATTCACATAGACAGTGACCTCAGGCCTCCGGCTGCAAAATTGGAAGGGTCAATTTGCCCAAAAGTGCGATGTTTGATTGCCTGGGGAAATGTAGAAACCAAACTAAAGGAGACATTACTGAGTGGACGTTCGTGTTTGCTGCTGAAGGTTTTTATTAATAAATAAATAACAGTGATCAAAGAAATATGTAGCACTCTGAAAAAAAGAGAAAAGAAAAAAACCCTAATAAGCTCTCCTAAGCTAGGGCTAGGGGCTAATAAAAAGGAGGTATTCTTTTCCTTTCCTGTGCGTAGCCTTCCTCCAAACAGGTCTCCTCCCCACCTAATCCAATGTATTAAAATCTCTCTATCTCTCTCTCCCCCTCCTGTTCGCAGGCGGCCGATGCGGCGCAGGTGTCCGACGTGGGCGGTGGTGACCAGCATGGGAGGCGGCGACTGGTGTGAGCGGCGCAGGCGGCGTAGGCTAGCACGGCAGCAAAGGCGGCCGGCGGTGCAGTATGCACGCGGTGGCAGAGGTGCGGCGCGGTGGTGCAGCGGCGGTGGTCGGTGGCGGCGGAGGTGGCCGAACGCCGCTCGCATGGCCGAACTCTGGTTCGCGTGACCGAACGTCATTTCGCACGGTTGAATGGTGTTTCGTGGCCGAATAGCGTTTCGCACGAATTCTTTTCAATCAAGCATACCGTTCGTCATTGTATCAATTCTTATTGAGCCAGACTTATTGCACCTCCGTTCCATTGTGTAGGTTCACACACAACTGTTGAAGGAGTGACTGGGCGGTTGTGCATTCTAGATCATTCGTGTAGTATGTCTGTCGAGCATGCTTAAGACAAGTACCTCGTGGTCGTAATCTTTCTATTTCGCACATTATTTGTGTCAAGATTAACCGGCGCCTCTACCTTTGCGCGCAATTATTCTATTATAATGGTTGTCTGGCCATATGATGTTAATGTATTGTTTATATGAGTAGGTGCTAGAGTAGTTGGTGTCGTATGTTTCTAGGTTATTAGAATGCTCAATTATATTGTTCTAGGATTCATGCTTTAATTAGTGTTTAAATTTGATACTTAAATCCTTGTTGGAGTAGCGTATAAGTATGTTCAAATTTAGGGTTAACCACTAGTAATTTTTTAACATTGGGTTGTTTTATTTATGTACCACGTTTTCATGATTTTTATTTGTGTGTTATTGCTTGCGAGCCACAATTGATTCATTTATGATAACAGTTAACCGGACTAATAACCACTTATCACATAATAAAACTTGGATGATTGACAAACCTTATGTGAACTACGTTAAAATGCTTATTTAGTATAACTGCTAGATCTTTATCACCATGATATCATCTCGCATCATCCCACATCGGAAATTGCATTCCTTCCTTAACCTTAATAACCCTTTCACTCATCGTACCCGGACTTATTCTTAGTTACTCCAATCTTTTATCATATTAGCCGTTAATAACATAGTTGTTACCTAGTCTGGGGTTATCCACATATAGAGGAGATTACCACCCACTTGGTAACGTACGGGGGGAGTACATTCTCGTTACACAAGACATTGCACCTTGTCCGCGGTTATATAGTCGAGGACGGAGTCGTGCCTGACTATTCGCATATAACTGGGTATGTGGTGGAGTGATCGCCAGTGCTATTGTCATAACTTTCTAAACAATAATTACCTCGGTTCCTCATTCCCGTTATCTCTATCCCCGATTGATATCAGTGTTTCTGGTAATGTAATTTCTTGCATTTAGTCTGTGTCAAATACTTGTTGCTTACTTCTCCTTCAATCAACTTGTTGCGATCGCTGTTGGGTATTTGCTGAGATTTCAAATCCCACGCTTGCTCTTTTCATTCTCAGGTAAAAGGCCAGTGAAGTGATAGTGTCATGCATGGGTGTGAGCACTCGAGTTTCAGCACCGTAGTTTGCCATAATTTATGCTATTCCTTTTTTGGTTAAAAGTGGATTGGTCCCATGTTTTAAACATTTATTTTAACTACGGTTAGTCTTTTAATAAAGTACTCAGTTTTAATTATCCCAATTGACTAAAACCTAAAAAGATTTCATGAAAGAACTAATAAATCAGGAGATATCGTATCGAGTCGGGAAAAAATCAAGGAAATTAATTATCCCAATCAACTAAAACCTAAAAGAATTTTAGGAAGGAACAAAAAAAAGCAGGCGAGTCAAAAAAAATCAAACAAATCCAAGTTGAGATTTCCGCCCGTTACAAGTAGCTTATTTCTTCTGAAGCTAAAAACTATTTAGAACGTATTTTTCTATTATTTATTTATTTTTAATTAAATCTCTCATAAAAAAAGTTAACAACTATTATATTATGATTTCAGTTAAAAATAAAAACTATAAATAAAAACAAAAGCCACGGCACTTAATCGAGGTTTTCTACTCTTCGAGCTCCCCTTGTTCTCTCTCCGCGGATGGAAACTTGGGCTGGATATTATCAACTGGGCCAAACCCGAGAAGCCCATAAACTTTGGGAGGGAACTTTACATATGAATCCCTTCCAGTACTCTTTATTGTGATTTACCCCGAAACCTGGGTGAAACTGGATCGCGGATAAAATTCGCGATCAGACGTGGCTGTCAGAAAACCGTTCGATCAATCTTGTGCGTCTCAGATGGAGGATTAAAACGTAGACAAAAGAAAATTTGCAAGCGAGGCCTCTGTGCTATTTCATATTACTGTCCTTTTCACCTTCCTCCAACCACCCGAGTTCCTGTCGACGACTGCGAGGCGGCGAAGCCGAAGCGGATGCCAGCCGCCGCCGCCGCCGCCGCCGCCGAACGAGACGATCGATTCTACAGCATTATGCCCACTTGTGATGTCAGCAAGCCTCTCTTTTCCTGGTTGCCTCACGAGTCTGGAGAGGGAAACTCCATATAGGCAATGCAGTAGCTCACAAGAATCATCTCCGTGCGGGTTCCTTTGATTCTACTTGAGTCCCAGGCAGGTACATGTATATGTTTTCCTAAGTCCGTCTCAGTTAGGACTAACTGATCACGTACAATTACAATGGATTGTAGAATTGGCTTCTGCATGATGAAGTTTTTACTCTTTGCTGAGTACAGAAGCCAATCAGATCTGTGGATCTGGACGGAAGTTTTCCTGACTCCTGAGTGTTGTTACCATTGATGAGCCATGCAACCTTGGCAAATGTCTAATACAGATTACAGAAACATATGCTTCCCAGTTCCGTGGTAATGTTGAGGGCACTGCGTCAAAATTGTCACAATAACATGGATGATAATTGTACCGGGATTACACCAGCTTCAACATAATTGCCGGTATGCTATAAATGTCATGTAAAAATGTGTGACATAATGACAAGTGAGAATTTTAAGTTAAACATCATTGACATCACATTAAGACTCACATTTCCTTATCAGTTTTAACACAAAAATTGTTAGCACAATATTTCTGCAAGGGCTCTAGAGCATAGGAGCAAGTGTGACTTGCAGATTGTGGAGAGTCCATTTCAGAAAATCAAATGGCAAAAATTTTTTAAAAAAGGGTACTACTCTGTATTTTGGGAGTGGACATTCCATTATCTAACAGGAAACATACAAATTTTCCTGCATTACAAAATTTTATCACACATTCACACTAGTTACTCTAGAATGATATTAGAACTAGAAAGATATACAGTTAAAATGATCATGCATTGCATGAAAGAAAAGGTACCGACACCTAATCTTCCCATTCTTATGAATGAACAGCATGCACAAATGCTATTGCAGCAAATAGAGAATACAAATGCTGCTTACAGCCAATTTCCCACTAGTGATAGCATGCTGTATAAGCATAACGTCTTTTACTACATGCATATTAATATATATGTAGAAAACAAGTAGAAATGCAGTTGATGTTCCAATGACAGAACCTGCCTATAAAGTCAAAAAAACTTCATAGCCATTTTTCACTGAGGTTCAGTCCAATTAAAGCAATCCGAAGATGATCTCCATGCAAGACAAATTAATGCATGACCATGTTCAATTTCAATACCGACATAAACATCATATAAAAAATAGTCAGATATACCACCTTAATTTAACAGATATAGGCATAGCCCCTTGCCAACAAATATTTGAGAAGATACATATTGAATGTCCTTTGCAACCCTCATATCAGAAAAGGGGGAAAACCAATTGCATCCCACAGCATCAAATGCAGACTCCAATTTTCAGTTCCATAACTCCAGTAAAAAGATAGAAGCATTTCCACCCATTTATCAAAATATTCAAATTCATGAGTAAATTGCTTGCCCAAATTCTGGAGATGAAAACAAGGTAGTGGTAAAATAGTTATCATCATCAACTTCATAGCAACCATACTACCCTACCACCGGCAGCTCAACCTTTCACATTCAAACTGCCACCGCGGTAGTACCGCTCACACAAGTATGACTGCTTAGCCGGTCAGGCCATGACTTCCAAGACGATATGGCTGGTTACACTGACAGCAACTAGAACATTGTAAACTCTTCAAAAATCAAATTTAAACTTCAATAATATTTACATAACAAAATTAAATACTCATCACACGGTATAAGATAACCTCTACGTAGTCTTACACATTCATCCATAGGGTAACCTCTGCGTGGTCATACTTCTTCTCGTTTTTTATTACCTACTAGCACTGTTCACCAATAAGTCTTACATTTTCGTTTTCAATCGTACCTACTAGCCACTGTTCAACAATATTTTGGTTCTTTTCGACCGTACTTGTCATCTATCGTCCATAAAAATTGTTTTTTTGCGCTTTGGACCCGGGGACTATTCAACAGAGATTGGAGTGTTGCTCTCCTTGGCAGTGCAGGACAGAGAGAAAACAACCAATTGAATGGCCAGCAAATGCTACACGGAAGCAACAATGCTCAACTGCTCGGACCAACACATTGAATCAATCAACCGAATGAAATGAACTTGAGTACAGTTGCATCAACTTAACAATCTTTTTCTTCTTCTATTGTTGCACCATCTAGATGAGAGGTAATGTAATCAGAGCCCGATCAGGTTCCTTGAAGTGGTGACGCCGCCGTCCACGACGAGGTTGTGGCCGGACACGTACCTGGACTCGTCGCTGGCCAGGAAGAGCACCGCCTCGGCGATGTCCCCGGGTCTCAGCGTTGGGCCCTTGAGCGTGGCGAGGTCGCTGACCACTTCCTCCGTCTTGTCGACCTCCTCGTTGCTCTGCACGGCGATGTCGAGGTCGATGTCGGCGTCGGCGTCGTCGGTGGTGGAGGCGTCGTGGCCCTGGCGCCAGGCGTTAATGAGCATTGGGGTGGCGACGCCGAAGGGAGAGACACAGTTGACGCGGATACCGTGGGCGCCAAGCTCGCTGGCGGCGTTCTTGGTGAGGCCCACGAGGGCGTGCTCGGAGGCGGTGTAGGCGTGCGAGCCGAGGCCGCCGAGCACGCCGGCGACGCTGGCGACGGAGATGATGCTGCCGGCGCGGCGGGTCATCATGGCGCGCGCGGCGTGCTTCATGCCGAGCGCGGCGCCCAGCGCGTTGATGCGAAGCACGCTGTCGAACTCGCCAGCGTCGAAGGACAGGATGCTCTTGGCGGCGCGCGTCTGGCGGCCCAACACCCCAGCGTTGTTGCACAGAACGTCGAGCCGGCCGTGCAGCGCCACCGCCCGCTCGACGGCGCGCTCGACGTCCTCCTCCACCGACACGTCGCAGCGCACGAAGCTGACGTGCGGGCCCAGCGCGGCCGCTAGCGCCTCGCCGGCGGCGGCGTCGATGTCCGCGATCATCACCCTGGCGCCGTGGCTCACGAAGAGCCTCACGATGGCCTCCCCGATCCTCCGCGCGCCGCCGGTGACAATGGCCACCTTCCCATCCAGCCTGCACGACAAAACCAATCAAACACCACTTACTCTAACAACACAAACCAACGAACCAACCAACACCAACAAGGCAACAAAAACAAAGCCAAGTAAAGTACCTCTTGTGCATGGGGGTGGGGGCGCCATTGGCGTCCCTACCGTGGAGCGACGGCGCCATGGAGGGCTGGTGGGCCATGTCGGGCAGGAGCTCCAAGGCAGGCATGGCCGTCGCCTTGGCGAGACCTTGCGCGTAGGAGGCGAGGCTCAGGCTAGTGTGCATATACGCTCCTATCGCGGCGAGTGAGTTGTTGCTGGACTGCAGGGGAGACCGGCCTCTACTTCTACTTATATGCAACCAGCGCCTGCGCGACTCGTACTAGCACCATGGAGTGGGCACACCGCTTAGTAAGGCAACCAAATTCTCTGAGGGTCCTCTGCCAGATGCTGCCACGTCGCCCTGGGAGCGACGCGGCAGCATCTGGCGACGAGCGTGGAGGCGGTCGGTCCGTCCGTCCGTCCGGGCTTGGCCTCGGTTAGGTGATGCGTGCGCGTGACTGACTCAACGGCTGGGATTGAATCAAGTGTGGACGTGGAAGATTGAGGCAGACGAGTCGAGACTTCGTTTTTCGTTTCGTTTGCGATCTCTGGTCAGCCGGAGAGGAAGGCAGAGTCCACGTCGAGAGGAGGGTGTTGATTTTATGCATGCGTTGTGTTTCGACTTTCGGCTCACGAGATTTCTTCTAGGCTAGCTGGGTTGTTGCCGACCGGAGCTAAGTTCTACATAAATGGTGTGAGAATTGTTCTTGCGTGAGGGCTTAGTTTAGTCTCTTTACTCTTTCCCCAAGTTGGACCATACGATTTCTTTTCACAATTAGACTGAGCTAAATCTAATCGTATGCTTGATCATGCCTAATTAGGATTATGCTTAGATTTGGTTACCACACTTTAGTAGTGTGATTACTTTCTTTCACTGCCTTTTGCCTTAAAATTTGCACAAAGTTGTGTTATAAAAACTAAACACAACCCTTTGTAATGCATCGCATGATATCTCAAATATAGAAATCACCAACCACACACATAGCCTTTGCTTTACCCAGGGGCGAATCTACTTATATTGGCTGTGGTCAAACGACACTGACGTCCTTTAGATCAGCCCACATAACCTCTTAGTATTATAAACACTAGCGGATTTATCTGTGCAATTGCGCGATTAGATATTATGATATAATTATCTTTGATATATAATCTTACTGTCTATAATTAAAATATAATTGTAATCTAGCCTTACCAAAATAAGTGTTGGAGATACTTCTCTTTTTTTCGATTAATATGAGAATTTTGGGAATTTTTAGGATTATTATGGGATTTTGTTGCCCTCAAAACGAAAGAAATGTCTTAAATCTCACTAGTTATTTTTATTTATATAGATATACAAATTTCAAGCATACATTCTGTTCAAACATCGAAATACTGAAATGTGGGAAGCCAAAGAACTGGAAACCTCTTATCAAAACTTTTCGTACCATTTAACGAGACATACAGTTAGAGATGTGAGCATCTGGTCATCATTTTCCCTACCATTCAGAAGAACTTTGGACATAAGGAATGGAAAAAGGAAAGCTAGTTAATTCAAGCTTCAACTATAGAAATTGCAGTATGTAAAGCATAGATGATGAAAAGCGCAAGCACCAGCATGGTCTACAGCCCCTGGAAGAAAGGAGGCTCCTGAGCATCATCATCCCTCTGTCTGATAGATCGCATGCGGAAGAAGGTTTTCCTTGAGCAGATGTGTAGTAGCCGTTTTGCCGGTGGCCACCACACCAAAACTTCTTCAGCAAATTCCCATTCCTGTCACAGTGCAGCAGCTGCCGCGGGCACTAGACCAGCACATCCCCTTCTAGCGAGACAACAAATGAGAGCCAGCCTCCCTGATAACCCAAGCTGGTGATCTCTGCCACTGGCAATTCGATCCGTTGCGGACCCAAATCTCGTTCAGGTAGCCCTCCAGAAGCCAGAGCTCAACTCTATGCTCGCCCTCCCCTGAGATGGACATGGCGAGCTTGCCCTCCATTTCAAGCAATCTCATGTTGCTGTTTCTCACAGGAGGGCCCATCCAACTGAACACCTCGGCCACTGTGTCGAACACCAGTATGTGGTATGATTGGCGCTCCTGCGGCTGCCAGTGCAGGTTGTGGCAGACCAAGGCGGGCGGTTGGAGGAAGTCTTCTTCCAGCCCTATGGTCAGCCCCACGTCCTCGAGACCCTGCTCCGGCTGCTCCCTGTTGGGTCCGCCCCTGCCTCGAGGTCCGTCGAGATGGGACACCCGTTGCTCGTGCCCTCCTGGGAGCTCACCGTGAGAATTTAACACCGATCAGTTTAGCTATAAAAACACTGTTTAGCGATTTTTTTACTGTAGCAGCGACGAAAACACTGTAGCACTTTTGTCACGTAGTGAAATTTTTTTTGTTTTTTGGTTTTTTTTGCGTTCTGTTTTTTTTCTCATATTCCTTTGCATTGTCCGCACTAGACTAGCGAGCCGTTTTTATTTTTATATTTTTTAAAATTTAATTATGCCTAACATACAACTCATTCTGATGTTTTTCACCAATTCTGATGTTTTTTCAAAGAAAAAAAGCCATCGCTGTTCCGATCACCCCCTAGTAGCAAGTCTCGGCGTCTTGTCTTCGTCTTCTGCGCCTTCGTAGTACAGCACACGGTACTCCTCGGAAGGGTCGTGCGCGTAGAGGCTGGTAGAGCCCGCCGACCTCGCAGTAATCGAGCGTCGGGAGGGAAGCCCACTGGCGCGTCACGGGGTTGCAGACGTACCAGCTGTCGACGAAGGAGATGCGTCGATGGAGGCGTGGACCGCGAGCAGGAGCCCGTCGCGTTCGGCGTAGTCCTCGTCCCGTCCTCCCTGTCTTCGTCGTCGGCGGGGGCGTTGGCGTTCTCGTCGCCATCATCATCGGCGACGACTCCATCTTCGCCATCTACGCCGAAGGGGACGTACTTGTCGTCGTCGTCATTGCGGTACTTGTTGTCGGTGAACCGGATGATGGAGCGAAGGTCGGCCCGGGCCTTGACGCTCAAACGAGCGGAATGCCAGAGGACTAACACCTACACTGTGTTGGGCCCCTTTTTTTCCCCATCGCGCTGAAGAGAAACACTACAGAACGACAAAAAATGATTACTACTACATTGCATACTGGGCACCAACCCTGCAGTCTGAACATTCGTTTCTACAAACAAGCATGCTAATCCAGAGCCATGCATCCAGTAAGAATTAATTGAGGCAATGCAGGCCCTCTCGATTCAGGGTAGCACTGTCACCTTGAAATGAACTTCCAATGCATGAACATAGATAACCAGGCAAATCAGAACATCCAAACCATGATCTCATGTTCAGATGAAGGCAACGCCTCACCAATCACCATCATACAGGACACAAAATAGACTTCCTCAAAAGAATTGTACTGCGAAACAGCAGGACATTCGTCAATTCAGTAAAGCGAGACCAAACAGCAGGCATCCGTTTTGCAAAATTGAATGCCATGTAAACAAATATACTACTAGTAAACAGAGGCAGAGGCTGATTTCCATTTGTCAAAATCTTCAGATGCAATGAAAAAGACTGAATTCCTAATATGAGAAGAAAACATATGGAAGTGGTATATTCTGAATCCACATCACTAGCAGCCCACAAGCACACAGCAATTTGCTGCACCCTGCACCTGAGCCTTTCCCATTCATGTTCTGAGAACTTACAGATGTAGACATGTAGTACATACTTTGTGTTGAACCGTTGAAGCAGAAAAGTGTGTTCCACTAAAGAGAACACTGGAGCTTTTACTTTTCATAGTTTTCCTTACCACTCGAGACAAAACAGTTTGAACATAAAAGATATGGATCAGCAAAACACCTATTCAGTTCAAGCTTCCACTCTACACACATTGCAGTACCCAAAGCATTAGATGCTCAGTACTGTAAGGCAGGCCATTGAGAAACCACCACCACACTCTAGTACTACTCTACAGCCCCCGGAAGAAAGGCGGCGCAGCAACGCTGCCACTGTTGTTGATCTGAAAGAATGGCTGTGGAACAAGGCTTTCTTTGAGCAGATGCTGAGTAACCATGAGATACCGGCCATCGCATTGGAAATTCGTTAACAAGTTCGCCTCCATGTCGTAGTGCAACAGCCGCTCCGAGCACTCGACCAGCACGTCTCCCTGCCGCGACACGATGAATGAGGCGGCTACCTCCGGTAGATCACCAAAACTTCTGATGGTGGTCTCCACCACCTCGAAGTCAAAGCTGTACCTGCGCACCCATGTCTCGTTCTCGTAGTCCTGAAGAAGCCAGAGATCCACGAACACCGGATGCTTCACTTGCCCGCGGCTGGACAGGGCAAGCGTGCCGTCCATCTCGAACAACGACGCCAAGCAGTGCTTGATGGGTGCACGCATCCACCGGAACACCTCGGCCACCGTGTCGAACACCAGGATGTTGTTGTCTTGCTCCGGCTGCGGCGGCCAGTACAGGTTGTTTTGGAGCAGGACGGGTGGCTCCCAGCAGGCAGGCGGCGGCCCGCTCCTCAGCCCCGCGTCCATGGAGGTGGACGACGCGGGACGCCTGATGCTTCTCCCCTCCGTCTCCTCGGAGCCCACCGTGAGGATGTAGTAGGCCTTGTCGAGACCCTTGCCTCGGTGGTACAGCACCCGGTACTCTCCGGTAGGGCCGTGCTTGTAGAGCCCGGCGATCTCGTCTGTGGGAAGCGGGGGGACGGGAGCCCACTGGCGCGTGGCGGGGTTGCAGAGGTAGAGGCTGTCGACGAAGGAGATGAGCAGGAGGCCGCCGCAAGAGCCGTGGACCGCGAGCTGGCCGTGGCCGACGAAGCGGGGTTCCCCGGCCTCGGTGAAGCGAACGACGGAGCGGTACGCGCCGGCGCGGAGGTCAAGCGCCACGAGGCAGAACTCGATGTACGGAGCGGAGTCGCGCGGGAAGTAGATGAGGGGCCGCGCCGGCTGGCGTCGGTGGTGGGCGAGGAGGAGGGTGCGGTCGGAGGCGAGGCCGCGCCACGCCTTGCAGACGGCGCGGCAGCGGAGGAGGGACTTGGGCGGCAGGCGGAGGAGGACCTCCGAGATGATGTCGTCGGGGAGGCCAGGCGCCGCCGCCGCAGCCATGGTCGCTCGCCAACTCCGAGCGAGCGCGCAACGAACGATCTCTTCTCTGCAAAGTAAGAGGCGAAGGGGTTCTAGAAACCGTTAGAAATGCGTCGGGATTTGAATTGGCAAACTGGGAAACTTGCGGAGAACACGTATGGATCGAAAGGAATCGAGCTCACCTCTGCTTGTTGCTCGACTCGTTCGATCCCAGCACTCGCGCGTCGCACGGAAAGCAGAGGGAAATGGAGACGACGACATTGCTTGTCCTATATATATAGAGCTAGCCCAGGAGTAGGAAGCCGTGGAGGACAGTCGTCTGGGCCGAATGCTCCTGGGCAATCCTGAAGCTGCTCGCCGAAAACCTCTACATGATCAATGTTTGAAATCTCTCTCACCTTGGAGACTAGGCTACTTGACCATACATGACACCGCTTTCGCGTCCTTCAATTGTACACTAGCAGCCTTCAGCACCGTAGCGATTGCTCGCTCACGTTGAAGTTTTTTCTATTGGCTTGGTAGGGTGAGGAGAAACGCCCACTGCTGCGCCTCTCGAAAACCGCATTACAAAGCAGAGGGCTTCCTTCCCGTAGTAGTATAGTACCCTAACACATAATATTCTTTTCTGCATGATCTTTTTGCATTAATTATATACTAGTTTTATGTAACTTAAATTATGTAAAATATGATGTGATAATCTGTAAAAAAAGGAACAAAATAAACACGACAAAAACAAAAAATATATCCTACCTTCGTTTATGCTGCAATTGTCGATAACCCTAAACAAATTGATTGCTCTCTTATCAAATTATTCACCGAGAAAAAAATCACAAAGCAACATCCAAAGAGCAAAAAAAAAGTGAGTACTCACAAACACAAAAAAGAATTTTTTTAATAATCCATTTTTATTCAAAATTACAAAAATATACTCACGCCTTAATTTTTACAGCATTAGTCTCCAAACGCCTAACCGTTGAACGACTAAACCCTGTCGCCCAATGGCCGCACGGCATGCAGGCAGTTGGTGGACCGTTTGGTGACATAATTACAGTCGTCGATATTTTTGTATGAAGTAAATAGTTTATTTAGTATAAAATTAGGATCCGTAGAAAATTATAGATGTAGAAAAGAATAATATAACTTTGGTATGAAATAAATAGTTGTAGAAAATTTAGTCAATATAGTTATAAAAAATTAGTATCCGTGGAAAATTATAGTTGTAGAAAATTTAGTCAATATAGTTATAGAAAATTAGCATATGTAGAAAATTCTAGTTGTAGAAAATTTAGTCAATATTATGTACAAAATTAACATATGTAGAAAATTATAGTTGTAGAAAATTTAGTTAATATTTTTGTATGAAGTAAATAGTTTGCTTTGTGTAAAACATTATTATATAGCATTTATGATTAATAATGTCGTTAGTACAATAAAAATTCATGTGTACCGTTAGAATTGTTATATTGGCCGATCTCGGAAGGAAGGGCAAATGGCCGCGGTCAACGCAGTAGTTCGACGCTCTTCGTTCATATGTTCTATGTATTTCTAAATCTCTAAAGGCATATGTGTACTATTCTTGATTTGTTAGTCTACGTGTTATGTAACCCTCTTGTTAGATGAACGGCCGTGTTGTTTTTCTTACGTCATTTATCCAAAATTCTCCTCTATGTATGAATTTCCGGTTGCATCGTAATATCACTTACCTTCATACTTACCAATCGTTACTATCTCAATCATCTTTACAAAATTTTTCAAAACTTTCTTGCAGTACAACAATATACAACGATCGCAAAATATTATTGTGAATCTAACAGATTTTGTACCATTCATAATCTACAAAAATCATAAATAAATCAACCGACATTGTCTACCTTTTTTTAAGAATAAATATAACTTATAAATAAAATTTGATAAATATTACCTACCTACAACAATTATCATTTACCCCCATATGCAATCAGGGAGGTGGCCAATTGCACAAAAAAAAATGCGTGCTACATAGTAGCCACCCAACGGTTAGACGATAGGTTATTGTCACCCAACAAACCGTTGGGCGACTGGAGCCTATCGCCCAATAGCCCACCTATTGCCTACGTGTCGTTCGGCCGTTGTGCGACAGGCTCCAGTCGCTCAACAGTTAGACGACTGGAGGTCATTTCTGTAAAAAAAATTAGATACGTGTATATTTTTATAATTTTGAATAAAAAATAGATTATTTTAAAAAAAATCCCACAAAAAACACTGGAGCATCATTTAGTAAATTCCTAGATTTTTTTGGTACAAATTAATGGGCATTTCAATTTTGTCACAATCTCCTGCTTGATCAGCAGAATAATGCAAGTGCTCCTCAACCTGAAGTAAAGACCAGAACTTATGTTTTAGGTGGAAACATGAAAAAGGAAAAAAGTGACTGTTGCAGAATCAGGACACTGAGATGTTTCAAATACATGACATGCTTATTACAGTTAAACAAACTCCACTCCCATTTTGCCTTTAACCTTTTCTCCATAAAATACAATTCAATGCATGACAACGTTCAGTTTTAGTAAAAGTGTAAAGTTCCAAACAATGGAACATTACTTGTATGAAAACATCATCAGTAAGTGTGAAAAATGAAACATGAATTTGGTGTAAACGTCAGTTAGACATCTAAATAAACCAACTTTCACAGCTATAGGAAATGACTCACAAACAGGTACGCATGTCACATTTGCAGTTGACAAAATTAGGAGGAACACATAGAATAGTTACCTCAACAATGCCATCAAAATGAAAAGGGTAGCATAAAATTTTCAGTTCCAGATTTCCAGTAAACAGAGACAAAAGGCACTTTCAATTTGCCAAAATCTTCAAATGCAATCAACTAAAAAATTTCTTCACATGCAAAGCAATAATTAATGAGGTCCTAAATTCTGGAGATGAAAACATGTAGATGGTAATACATAGTCAGAAACAACTTGAATGGCAGCCAACATATTGCAAGGTATGACGCCTGTGCCATTCTCATTCATGTTCTGGAAAGAGTGCAATTCCCAACATAAATTGCGTTCAAACATCGAGAAGATAAATGTGTCTGCCTAAAGAGGACTGTGAAACCCCTACTGTTTTCTTTGAAAAATGAAAGACAGAACTGTGAAACTCTGATCGCAATTTTCCTACCACGAACGGGACAAACAGATCGAAAGCGTACGGAATAGATCAGAAAAGCTATTTGACTTGAATTTCATTGATAGAGATTGCAGTATCTAAAGCATGGATGCTCAGAGGTGCACCTAGATCATTGGGAAACCACCAGCACACAATTTACAGCTCCCGGAAGAAAGGCGGTCCGCCAACCTGCAGCGGCGTCTGAAGGAATGCATGCGGAACAAGGCTTTCTTTGAGCATATGTCGACTGAATAAGAGGCTGAGGCCATCACAATGAAAAGTCCACTGTAGTTTGCCCTTGTTGTCGTAATGCAACACCATGTCCAAGCACTCCACTAGCATGTCTCCCACTTGAGACACAATGGCCACATCCCAGGGTAAACCTTTACCAACACGATTGATCTCTGCCACCGGCAACTCAATCCGATACTTGCAGACCCAGGCCTCGTTCTCGTAATCCTGCATGAGCCAGAGATCAGCTCTCCACCCATTCTGCTCGCAGCAGGACATGGCAAGCTTGCCGTCCATCTCAGTCAGGAACGTGTCCTTGCGTATCACAGGAGGGCGCATCCATCTGAATGACTCAGCTGCTGTGTCGAACACCAGTATGTTGTCCTCTTGGCGGCGCTGCGGCGGCCAGTGCAGGCTGCCGTGGAGGAGGACGGGCGGCGCGGTGCAGGCGCGCCCCACCCCTCTCGCCAGCCCCTCGCCCACGGTAGCCGACGACGCGCGACGCTCAATGCTCCTCGCCTGCTGGGAGCCCACCGTGAGGACGTAGTACTTCCTCTCGAGGCCGTCGTCTCGGTGGTACAGCACCCGGTACTCCCCGGAAGCGGCGTGCGGGTAGAGCGCCGCGATCTCGCGGGCACGGAGCGGCGGGAGGGGAGTGGCCTGGCGGGTGGCGGTGTTGCAGACGAAGAAGCGGTCGAGGAAGTTGAGGAGGAGGAGGCCGTCGCAGGAGGCGTGGACCTCGAACAAGCCGTAGACGCCGGCGCCGAGGCTGTCGTCGTCGTACCACCCGTCAGTGAAGCGCACGGCCATCCGGCGCTTGTCGGTGCGGAGGTCGACGGCCTCGAGGCAGTACTGGAGGAGTGCGGGTTCGTCGCCGTCGCCTACTTTGCGGCGGGCGTGGAGGAGGGGCTGAGGCGGCTGGCGGAGGTGGTGGTCGAGGAGGAGGTCGCGGTCGGTGGCGAGGCGGCGCCAGGCCCTGCAGACGGCGCGGGAGCGGAGGAGGGCCTTGGGCGGCAGGCGGAGGAGGATCTCCCGGATCACCTTGTCGGGGAGGTCGCTTGACTCCGGCGCTCCTGCTCCTTTCGCCGCCATGGTCGGTCGCCGCGCAACGAACGATCTCTTCCCTGCAAAAGGCGCAGAGGGTTCTAGAAACTGTTAGCACTTAATACCAGTTGTGCCCGTGGCTTGCGAAATACGGCGAGATTTGGATGGGCAGATAGGGAAATGAATCGAGCTCACCTCTGTTGGGTTGATCGACTCGTTCCCTACCCACTAGCGCGGCGTCGCCTCCTGCCCTCGGGTGGAAAAGCAAGAGAAATGGAGATGTGTCGAGTTTGCTCGCTTGTCCTTTAATATAAAAGTAACTAATTTTTAAATAGTATTTTTTAAAGATATAATTAAAAGAAATATTATAATAAAAATATACTGAGTTCAATTATACATATTAAAATTACATACAATTATTTTCTTTTATATACTGCATCTCGCGAAAAACCAAAATTCAAAAAGTTAAACCATAAGTCACAACTAAAAAGAATCCACCCCTTATCTTGATGGCGTCTAGCAAAAAAAAGCTACTTTCCCTCCCTACCATCGGAAACACAGGATCAAATTCGCACCAACGACAAGAAACGGCATGCCACAGTGTTGTGCTTTCTGTTGAGTCACTGTCGCTCACGAGTTCAGTCCGAGCGATTAACTCATATACAGAAGAAGAATCAAACACAAAATAATGCAAGAGTAAATAGTATACATATATAATGGTAATACAATACTTCAAATAAAAAATTATGATGAAATTAATAATTACATAAATATACATATACATATATAATAGCAGTACAATCCTACAAATTAAAAATAACGTGGAAATAAATAATTCTATATATACACATGTATATATACATATATAATGATAGTATAATACTACAAATTAAAAATTATGATAAAATAACTAATTACATATATATACATATACATATATAATGGTAGTACAATACTACATATTAAAAATTACGATGAAATAAATAATTACATAAACATGCATATATAATACATACATAATAGCAGTACAATATTACATATTAAAGATTATGATGAAATAAATAATAATTACATATATATTCATGTATATACATACATATAATGGCAGTGCAATACTACAAATAAAAAATTACAATGAAATAAATAATTACATATGCACACACACATGTCTTACACAGAAATTACCTAATAATATGACTGCTAATTAGCAGTGAAGAATTGTGAGACTGCAAGAGCGACTACGAGAGAAATTATGAGAGCGATTACGAGAGAGCTTGCAATTTATAGCGCGAGCATGATGCAACGCACTAACAAAGTGCTATAATGGTAGGAGTGAACTACGCGTGGAGAGGCAGATGCGATGCAACCTACCTTTCAGTGGTCTGTCCTCTATTGCTTATGCACTCCTTCATCATTTCTCACATAAGCCAAATGGGTTTAATCCACTTCCTTTGGTTGTTTCCTGACTAAAGTGACTAAAAAACTCCCTGGGCCTATGGCATGCGCACGATGCAAAGAGACTACCGTACGGTGTTTGTGCGGCATGCTCACTAGGGGTTAATTGCATACGGATAATCACTTGGTGCACGGTGGCTGGGCTCTTATGGCCAGCTGTCAACTTCATAGTGTGGCCGCCCGATGACCGAACGACAGAATGGATATTTTTGTCAATTCTAAATGCATATTGATATTTTTATAAATATGACTTCTAACTGTGTTATATGTGCCAAAAACTATCGTCAGAAGTGCCGTGAGCGTGTATGTACTCACCACAGTGCGCGACGATGAAGCGCCGTTGGGAAGACCGAAGCCAACTGACGTGTGGCGGGATTGCAGAGGTACAAACGGTTCCTGGAGGACACGAGCAGGAGACCATCACATGCAGCGTGGACGGCGAGCGGGATGTCGTCGTCGAAGTCGAAATCGTTACCGGTGAACCGGACGAGAGACCGGAACTTATGGGTACAGACCGGATGTCGAGGGCTTCGACGCAGTAGTCCAAGACTTCCAGATCATTGTCATGGGCGCCGAGGTCACGGACGACGAAGAGGAGGCACCGAGGCGGCTGGCAGCGCTGGTGGGTGAGGGGGAAGGCGCGGTCAGAGGCGCTGCTGCGCCAGGCCCTGCAGACACAGCGGCACCAGAGGATGGATTTCGGCGGCAGGCGGAGCAGGATCTCTGACACGAGCTCTTCAGGGAGGTCGGCGAGGGGGCGTTGCCGTCACTCCGGCGGTGGTCTTGTGGTTTCCGCCATGGCCGCTAGCTGAGTGCAACGACCTTAAAAGTCGCGTTCTTGCCCTCACCAAATGCCTCCAGATTTCCATGGAAAGAGATGAAATCAGGGCTCTATATTAACCAAACCCACATGAAACCAAATGAAAATCTTATTAGAAATTGTGTACGTTGTAACGGTGCGTAAGTTGCGGAGGGAGACCGATTTATCCAGATCACAGTGACCGATTTATTAGAACAGTGAAGCCCAAGGAATACACAAATGGGACTGTGAGATATACAGCTATTGCAGTCACTTCTCCACAGGCGCCCATACCTGAAGAACCCAAGTCATTTTCAGAGGCAAACAAGTACAAGGAATGGAAGGAAGCCATGGATTCCGAATATGCTGCACTATTGAAGAATCAAACCTGGACACTTGTTCCTCCCAAGAAGGGTGTCAATCTGATTGATAGCAAATGGATCTTCAAGGTCAAATGAAAGGCAAATGGATCCATTGATCGTTACAAAGTTAGACTAGTGGCCAAAGGCTTTAAACAAAGGTTTGGTATTAACTACTTGGATACCTACAGATCAGTGGTAAAACCAACTACCATCAGGACCATCCTTTCTCTTGCCGTTTCAAGAGGCTGGACCATGAGACAGATTGACATACAGAATGCATTCCTTCACGGTTTTCTTCAAGAAGAAGTGTATATGCGCCAACCCCCTGGATATGCAAGTCTAGAAGCTCCTCGAGAGTACATTTGCAAACTGAACAAAGCACTCTATGGATTAAAACAAGCACCACGTACTTGGCATTTTCGGTTAACACAGAAGCTGCAAAGTTTGGGTTTCCTGTCGTCCAGGTCAAATGCATCACTGTTTGTTCTAAACAAACCGGATATCACCATGTACATGCTAATCTATGTGGATGATATAATTATTGTGAGTTCCTCACTTAATGCAACTGACAAATTGATACATGAGCTGAAAAAGGATGTTGTAGTAAAGGATTTGGGGAAGCTTGCATACTTCTTGGGCATTGAGGTTGCATATGACAAGAGGGGCTTAGTGTTGTCCCAGAAAAGGTATGCCCAAGATTTATTGAAAAGAGCAAACATGGAGAACTGCAGTTCCATTTCAACACCAGTGGCAACCACAGAGAAATTGAGCAAAGAGCTCGGCACTGCCTTGTCAGACGATGAACAGTTCCAGTACAGGAGTGTTGTCGGCGGCTTGCAGTATCTAACCATTACAAGACCGGATCTTTCTTTTGCTGTAAATCGTGTCTGTCAATATATTCAAGCACCCACAGACAAGCACTAGGCAGCAGTAAAACGAATCCTTCGGTATGTGAAGGGAACGCTGAATCAAGGTCTGGCTTTTTAGAAAACTGATAGTGAAGCGTTGCATGCGTTTTCAGACGCAGACTGGGCGGGATGTCCTGATGATCGGCGTTCCACCAGCGGCTTCGTAGTATTTCTGGGATCCAACTTGATATCATGGAGCTCCCAGAAGCAGCAAACTGTGTCAAGATCGAGCACCGAGGCTAAATACAAGGCAATCGCTAATGTTGCTGTAGAGCTAATTTGGGTCCAATCCTTGCTGAAAGAATTGGGCGTCTTTCAACGATGTGCATTGGTTTTATGGTGTGACAATCTTAGAGCAACTTATTTGACTACAAATCCAATGTTTCACGCTCGCACAAAACACATAGAAGTACATTTCCACTTTGTCCGTGAGCAGGTAGCACGAAAGGCTTTGGAAGTGCGGTTCATCTCGTCAAAAGATCAACTAGCCGATGTCTTCACCAAGGCTTTGTCAAGGGCACCGTTTAACATAATTTGTAATAATCTCAACCTGGTGTATAAAGGTTGTGATTGAGGGGAACTATTAGAAATTGTGTGCGTTGTAACAGTGCGTAAGCTGTGGAGGGAGACCGACTTATCCGGATCATCGTGGCATAGTTCACGGATCAGTCTTCCAATATAATGCAGGCGATCAGTAGAGGATCGCATTGAGTCTTGGCCATATCAATTCTCTCTGAATTCTTTTAAATCTAACTCAAGATCGAGTGCTTCGAGCTCACCTCACTCTCCATTCGTCTTCCCTGCCACGGATTCGCTCTAGCTTCGTCCGGTGCCTGAAACCCCGAATGGGGGAACACTTCCCGTTCTCTTGAAATCGGCACCACCGAGATGGACAGGCGGGCCGCATGTGCAGTGCGGATACCCTACAAGAAGATGATACGCTGATAGGCCTGTACTTTCTCTATTGGACCAAACCTCTACACATAGGCCCATACAAGCCTCCAAAAGATTATGGGCCTCCACTATTAGGCTTCCCGAGGGCTTCCACATTCACGTTCGTACTGCTCGGGAAGCCTTTCACGCGTACGTACGCACCACGAAGAGTTCGTGTTCCTGATGGCTTTTTTTATTTTAATTTGGCGAGGAGTGTTCTTGCTGCATTTGTGTTGCTCGTTCGAGCGAACCACCTCTGTAGTGCCGACGACAACTAATGCATATGCTCGGGATTTGTTTTGCACCTTGGATTCCACGAGACAAAGCATTTGGCACCGCCTTAGCAGCTGGAAGGCAGCGCCAGCTAACTTGCCAAATGGAACATGTCTTTAACCGCCCGGCAAAGTATCTGCCAATCTAGAAGACGGGAGCTCCCTCCCTCCTCCTAAGGATATGTACCTACCTTTGCTTTCAAGAACTCACCATGCGCGGTGCGCTTGGGCACCCTGTTGCTTTATTCCCGGACAATGCTGAACCGAACGCATACCAACCTCCCTAGTCCAATCATAAAGGGCGAATATGATGTGCTACTAATTAATTAAACTTTGCAAATTGCCACGTTAAAAGTCAGAGCTCTTTTGCAGAGTATGACAGCTCAGACCTCCTCTAGGACCAAGCGAACGGAGCTCCTTTCTTTCGTTAATTCCTTTTTTTTTCGCGACGAAAGTAAATGGATCTCCTGCAAGGAGTCAAACAGGGTGCCAGTAGCACATGGAGGGCAGGGCGTTCGTTACGGTTGGTGCGGAACTGAAATTCTGTACCAAGCCAACAATTTTATGTCCCTGCCAATTAGTTATAGGGCCTATTTTTTTTGACTGCGGTTGATAGTTTTTAGCTGTGGCTGATAGCTTTTTGTTTATTTGCGACAGAGATTGCGGAAAGAGAGATATTCGCTTGCGATTTTTGATGATACAGATATTAATTTTTTAACGTGTACTACAATTAACTTGTAGACTCCATCTTTAAAAAATACTCCGTTTAAAAGTTAGTTACTGTAACAAAAGTCAAAAGCGGCTTTTAGAAGCCGCAAAGAACAGGCCCATAGACTTTTAGTGCAGTGGATAAGGTTGTCCGCAGAACTCAAAGTATTACCAAAATTTAAACCATGACTATCACCTGGACTGGCCCAGCGGTTGAACCGGAAAAATTCAAATCCAGAAGCTACGTTAGGACGGTCACGCTCATAAGACCGCCAAAGTAGTTGACCTAGAAAAACCCGGTCGATCTAAACGGGTTTTAAGTGATCCAGTTGACCCACCCAGTTTTGACTGACCCGGTCGGGTTTTGTCCATAAGGTCAAAAGACAAAAATACCCTCAACTTAAATAACTTTTCAAAAGGAGAATGATGGGGATACTTGTCTTTTTAGAGCTATTAGGGTTTTAGTGGTTATTTGCCTATAAATTTGTTAGCTAGAACAATATATACAAGGTTTTAGATTGTTGTGATTTCATCATGTTCTTGCTTGATTTTATCTTATCGATTTATACATGACTTTATTGTGTAATGGTCATGGACATCATGGTTGCTTCTATGAGTATCACTAGCTATTTCTTATTTGTCATTCACTTGCTTGATTTTATCTTATTGATTTATACATGACTTTATTGTTTAATGGTCATGGACATCATGGTTGTTTCTATGAGTATCACTGGCTGTTTCTTATTTGTCATTCACTTTCTTTAATTTTTATTGCTATTGTTGTATTGTTGATTTTTTTTCTATTTTTTGAGATGTATACATTTATAAAAATTTAATTTAAAATGCATGTGGTCCGATCAATGACCCAACGGTCCGACCACCGGGTCAATGACCCGAGACCTCGGTCAGGTCGATGGTCGATCCGACTTTGATAACACTGATTTAAACCCTCGACACACAAATATTTGTTTCATTATGGGTCTATCAAATATCGTGTTTGTGTAAATTCAAGCAGATTAGGTTGGATGGATTAGATTGATATAAGAGATGTCATTTATAGTCTATCTCTTTCTATATATGAAAAGTCAAGAAATTATCATGTAACATCGAGAAATTATGCGTATAGAAAACTTAAAGAAAGAAAAAAAGGAGACCCATGACATGATTTTCAAATCTTTTCTACTTAGTAGTATAAATTTCTGATAATTAATTCGGTCATTGTGATCCAACTTTATTATAGATTTCTAACCATATTCTTCGTAGGTCTCTCTTAGATCTTCTTTCTCCATTCTTGGATTAGTGAAGGAGATATTCACAACTACTGGCGGTTTTATTATGGGGGCAGCTCATGAATCTTTTCCTCACGTTTAGCTATAACAGAAACCCTCAAATCTAGAATTATTTAGTGTTCCAATCCAGTTCTAACAGTGCACCTCTCGGAACGACAAAGCGGAACTGCTTGGCGCAACTCTAGAGCGACATATTCCATTTTCGAAGCCAGCTGTCCTGCAGTACCATACTGCCATTGAGTTCTCTTCTCTATCCGGACCAGTATAAACAGCATGCAAAAATAGCAGCACGGACAATTTAGCACGTCGCTGCAGCGAGGAGGCGCTTATGATGGACAGGATCTCGCTGGAACACAACCTCGCCCGTGTCCACGTGTCAGCGTTCCACGGTCCAGAAATTCCACCTCGGCGGGCATCGCATCTACCTCACCAATCTCGAGGCGGCACCTCTCGTGGCCCCGTGCTCACAGCCTGGCGCCGGTGACGTCATCTCCAGCCAACGGCGCCCCCTGCCCCATCCAGGCGTCCGGCGGTGGGGCCTCCCGGCAGCGACACGGGTACCCGCACCCCGCAACGGCTAAAAACGTGGACGCTGCGGTAACGTCAAGCGAACCTGTCGCGCCCGACGTGTTGGCCGCCGCCTTCGCCTCGCTGCCGCGCTCGTTCGAAGGAAAACCGAAAACGAGCAGGGGGAAACGCTCGTATCGTTTGACCGGTCGAGCTCAGGCGGAGGCGTTTTGAACTCGAAACGGCAACGTTTTAAGCCCGTCGTGGGCGTTCGTCTTGTGGCAGGTCAACGGTCCAGGCGAAGATAGCTTGGATATCGTTGTTCAGGCTCAGGGTCAGCCGTCTAGTTACGAAATGATTGCGATCACGGTAATTTTTTTTCCCGTGAAACGATTGGAATCAAGGTTGCTTCAGTATAAGCAAGGGCGGAGCCAGGTATTTGACATAAAAATGGTCGAGCTAAAAAGCTAAAATTTTATATAGCAAATGACACATACTAATAAGATCAATATGGGTGAAACTTTGTATAGCGAATGATACATACTAATATGGTCAGTGTGAGTGATTTTAAAGTTTTTCCTCACAGGTTTGTTCACCTCTCTCATCCATTTGAAGGCTAATTGAGTGTCTGTGGAAGGTCCAAATTAAGACTCACGTCTACTGTTTTTTCTACATAGTAAGAGAGATGTAATCTTAAATATCGTTGTCTCAGCTATATACATAGTATAATATAATACAACTGTATTTATCACATAGGAGATAATAAAGATGGCAACAAGCTGGTAATCCAAGTCATTAATGACAATGCAAATCCCATGTGTAAATTAAATAAGCTAAATGGATAAACAAATTTGGATTGGATTAATATATGCACCCATCACTTAACATTGTTGACAATTATCAAGAATTTAAAACTAAATTACTGATAGTGAATAACTGATAGGCGAGTGCGTTGATTGCATAATTGAATTAATTTCTATACATGGTAAAAGAGAGATTAACACCATGAAGAAGAATAAGAAAAAGAAAGAAAAGACTAATAGCATACTTTGTTGGATGCCTTAGGAGTTAGGACCATACCATTATGGTGCAGTTTGTTAGTATTGTTGCCTAATACTAGTAGGAGAAATACAACCATACGATGGCCAGCCCCTACCAGTCCCTCTTCTCTCTGCCCGTGTATGAGTACTTTGTCACTGTTTGCCCGACCTTTTGTTTATCGAATGTCTCGTCTTCTCGTGTTTTATACTCAACCTCTTGAATTCATATTAATCTTGTGTTGTATTTACATTAGTTTTATGTTCATATTAATTATGTGTTCCCATTAGCCAAGTTAGGCTATATATATATATATGTAACCCTTTGTGACTTAAATTAATAAATTATATTGCATGATTGCCCTAAATATTCCACGCTTAACCCTTTGTGACTTAAATCAATAAATTATATAGCGTGATTGTCCCAAATATTCCACGCTCTCATGGTATCAGAGCAGTGCCACTCCTGAGCGGCCTCCACGGCTGCCGCCCCTGGGAGAGGATCTTGTCTCCATAATCTCTCCCAGGGGCTACGTAACCCGTAGTCTAAGTCGTGTCACCGATCATCCAATCGGCTATCAATTAGAGTTTTCTCCGATCATTTTCAGATCGGATTTTCTCTACTTTTTTCGATCATAGATCGGTTTGTGTCGCCCTACCGATCTGTCAATGTTCCTCGGCTCTGGACTTCACCGTCTTGACTTTGACATCTCTGGCGCCTTCTCTCTTCCGATGACGTCGTGGTATGACGTGGCACATCTATCGACATAGTCCTCCCTCTGCGGCCTTTCGAACGCCCTGTCTACCATTGTCATCACATAGATCATCATCATCGCCCTGTCGTTCGCGAGCACGAGCCGTCGCTTGGTTACCTACATTTGATTACACTTGTGGATACTTTCACCAAGTGGTTACCTACCTTTGTCTTAATGGAGTTCAGGTTCAGCTTGAACGTCCACATTGCCGACACTCAGACTGCGAGGGCATGTTAACCTGATCCTTTGGTTACCGAACGCCTCGTATCCTTGTACTTTATGCTCAATCTCTTGAATTCGCATTAATCTTATGTTGTCTTCACATTAGTTTTATGTTCACATTAGTCATGTGTTCTCATTAGCTATGCTAGGCTATATATATATATGTTACCATTTGTGACTTTAATCAATGAATTACATAGCGTAATTGCCCTAAATATTCTACATTCGCAATCACGCATGTGTCTCTTTTCCCCGATGGCCAATCGAGATTAGCGTGCGCTTTTCATAAGAGTAGTAATTTCGATTTGTACAAGTGCCCTCATGTGTAGATGAGTTGAGATAGTCAATAGGGTAGTAATCACAAGATGAATGGATCAATCTCTTTTCTCGCCATGTGAAATTTGGCTGTGATGATTTCATAACAAGTACTAGATTTTTTAGTACCATTTTTAACCATCAAAGCGCCGTTTACTTGTTGAGATCAGACCATTTGATTGTTTTTATATTTTGCAGCGTCTTTCGAGGATAAATCATCGCTTAAATGAACTCTATTCGCGCTACAAACCTAAAATAGAACGGAAAGCTGATATGGACTAGAGAAATTTGTATCAAATGCTTAGATCTGTTTAGACATAATTTTTATTTTAGGATAACTTTATCACATAAAATGATAAGTTTTTAAAAAGTATTTTTGACTTCAGTAAGTTAAAAATGTATATAAAATATTTAAAAAAATATATAAAACTTAGTTTAGATTTAGGCTAATAGATAGTTGGTGGGTGATGGCATACATTGTTGTTCGGTGACACAATGTTGATTGTCTGGTACAAGGGGTATGTGGTTAAGTCTAAATTAATTAAGGACCGGTCTGTGAGCTATTGTTGCAAAATCCTTTTTCGTACTACCACAAGGCTAGTATGAGACAGTTCTGGTTGACTAATTTGTAGGTCTCAACCAGAGTCTCGCTGTAGGTTGAAAGTGAACGTGACGTAGGCTATGTGAAGTCTCACTCAGCTCAAGAGGAGGTCACGGTCTGGTAGATTTCTTACTGGGGGTAAAACTTTAGTGTTGGCATGGTCAGGTTAAGGCTTTGCTTTGTAAAGACCTTGTCATGATCTCCTCACCATACACTAAAGGAAGTGTGCTTATTCGGTGGCAATATGGAATTATCATGTCTTGTGGGTAAAACTGTATAACCTCTACATAGTGTATAAACTATTCTGTATAGCCATGCCTACGGTCATGGGCAAACTGAGTAAAATTTTTCATGGATTAGACTTTGGTTTTTAAAATGATTTCTGAAAAGGCTTATAGATGGATGGAATCCACAAGAGATTAAAAGGATATGGATGGATTGAATCAATGCAAGATCTTTTAAAAAAGATGGTCTGTGTGGGATGTCTGTGGTTAGATTTATGCTAGGTCAGTGCCTGCACTAACGTTATTATTTTGTTTAAATTACAACCTTTACTTATAGTTTTAAATTTAGCAATTTCTTATCTAATTACTGTATTTCTTTAAATACTACTTTATACTCAAACTAACCCTATATACCTTTCTTTGTTGCTTTAATCATTATATTGCATTTCCCATATGACTTACGAAGTACAAGTTTGTACTCACCCTTGTTTTTTTATTTCAAAGGAAGATGACTTCGATTATGATGAGAATCAGGACGAGTAGGCTGCGTCTTACTGTCGTTTGCTTGTGGGAGAGCACAGTGGGCTTCTTCCGCTCTGGTGTTTTTTCTTCCGCTGCTATTAGTTAAATTTGGCCGATGGGCCGTGGATGTAAACTTTGGCCTTCAGGTTCATATTTAGTTAATTAATAAATGTCATATGGTTGATATTTATCTTTGTTGTCTACTATGTGCACTAGCTAATTCTAGACTTATGCGATTTACACCAAGGATCCAGGAGTTATTGTACCAGAGTCCGACACGACCGTGGCGCGGCAAGTGGCTAGCCACTAGCGGCTCCGGCGGCACAGCGCGGTGTGGAGGCCGTGCGGGTGACGGGACTACGGGCCGGTGGTTGTGGGGGCTCGGGCGACGGCGGCCACGTCTGTGTCGACGTTGATGCACGACGGCGCAGTTATCTATCGACATGGTCGCGTTCGAGCAACGTGCACAGGCGGCATGGCGACTGTGGGCATGTTCAGTTGCATGCGAATTTTTCTCTTTTTTTAATCTACAGTGAAATCAACATCTACTCTTTCATGTAATCTACCGATCGATATTGTACCGATGACTTTAAGTCTACTCGCGATAGATTAGAGGGGATTTGCACCGTAGAAAGTAATCTAGAAAGCGAAATTTGCAGAATTTAGAGCGATCTAGATATTTAATCTGCGAATAATTACCTTATGATCCACCGGAGTGATTCGTGCTGACAACATGTTGACGAACTGTCACTGGCAAGTTCAGTCCGATCGATTTCTCCTATACAAAAAGGATAGATTAAACACAGAATAGTGGAAACAATAAATCGAACATACAAAGAGATGAGGCAGAAACTCATTTTTTTATCGTTTTCTCTGTTCACGTAAACTTTAAAATGATTAGGATCTTGACTTGTAGACTAAGTAGAAGATGTCTACCATAAGCTAGATTTTCAATAAAAAGAATAATAAACACGAAACGGAAGGGAGCAGCGGTAAAAACTAAAAAAGTGATCAGTGACTTGGCCACTGCCGCCCAGCCAGGCCAGCTGCCTCCTCCCCTCCCCTCTCCCACTCCGCTCCCTTCTCAAAGCCGGGCGAAAAAGAAGCCAGGGCGAGAGGTAAACTACCCGAATCCCCAAAATCGCACCGCAAAAATAAACAAAAGCGAAGCGGCAGCGGCGGCAGATACAGCCACCACCACGGCACGGCGCTGCAGGAAAAGCCGAGCAGACGCAGGGGGAAATCGCCTGCCGCCGCGGTGGGTTGGTGGGTGCCTCCTATTCTCCACCCCACCCCCATTACCCTCCCCTCGAATGGATTCCCTCTCGCTTCTCCCCCACTCCACGCGCCGATCCGTCTGCCAGGAAAGCACGGGGCGATCCAATTGAGGAGGAGGAGGCGAGGTATCTAGGAGTGACTCTGCTGCTGCCCTGTTCCTTGTTCCTACCCACCCACCCTGGCCGCGCTGCCGCTGGACGACGCCATCGCCCGCCTGCACGGCGTCTTGGGGTGGTCGAGGCCCAGCCGCGGGCGAACCGGCGCCAGGAAGCGGTGGCCGCGCGGCCGGGGGAGCGCGATGCTGTGGGTAGCGCGCGTGTCCGGCTTCTTCTCCGCCGCCATGCTGATGGTGGTGCTGTCGCCGTCGCTGCAGTCCTTCCCGCCCGCCGAGGCCATCCGGTCCTCGCAGTTCGACAGCCACGTCCGCTTCCCCGGCCAGATCGCGGGGGGCGCCAGGGGCCTCGCCTTCCGCCGCGCGGCCTCCTTCCGCAATGCCGCCGACTGCGGCACCGACACCGGCAATGTCTGCGACCCCTCGCTCGTCCACATCGCGATTACGCTGGATGAAGAGTACCTGAGGGGCTCCGTCGCCGCGGTTCACTCCGTGGTGCAGCACGCCGTGTGCCCGGAGAGCGTCTTCTTCCACTTCCTCGTCTCCGACCCGGGCCTGGGCGACCTCGTGCGCGCCGTGTTCCCGCAGCTCCGGTTCAAGGTCTACTACTTCGATCCCGATCGCGTCCGGGGGCTCATCTCGACGTCGGTGCGCCAGGCGCTGGAGCAGCCGCTCAACTACGCCCGCAACTACCTCGCCGACCTCCTCGAGCCTTGCGTGAGCCGCGTCATCTACCTCGACTCTGACCTCGTCCTCGTCGACGACGTCGCCAAGCTCTGGCGCACCGACCTCGGCGGCCGCACCGTCGGCGCGCCGGAGTACTGCCACGCGAACTTCACCAAGTACTTCACCGACCGGTTCTGGTCGGACCAGCGCTTCGCCGGGACGTTCGCGGGGCGGCGGCCGTGCTACTTCAACACGGGGGTCATGGTGCTCGACCTCGCGCGGTGGCGGCGCGAGGGCTACACGCGGCGCATCGAGCGGTGGATGGAGATACATAAGTCGCCGGCGGGGCGCATCTACGAGCTGGGGTCGCTGCCGCCCTTCCTGCTGGTGTTCGCGGGGCACGTGGCGCCGATCGAGCACCGGTGGAACCAGCACGGCCTCGGCGGCGACAATGTCTTGGGCAGCTGCCGCGACCTCCACCCGGGGCCGGTGAGCCTGCTGCATTGGTCCGGCTCCGGCAAGCCGTGGGCGCGGCTCGGCGCCGGGCGGCCGTGCCCGCTCGACGCGCTCTGGGCGCCCTTCGACCTGTACGGCCCCGCCGCGGCGAAGGAGTCCCGGTAACCGTAACACTAAAAAAAGATTCTTTTCCTTCTTTCGCCGACCCCGTATAAATTCTGAGCTCTAATTCTTGTCACCATTACCTGTTCAAACTATATATATATTTTTCTCTTTTTCGTTTTTTGGTCTGTTTGATTAAATGTTTTGTGTTAGATTGTTCATGTTGGTAATTAGTGATCTCTTCTTCCACCTTTTTTTTATCGTTTCGTTACCCAAAAAATGTGGTCATTTGTATCCTACTCTACGGAGTTGCAGGCTTGCAGCCTCATCATCATCATAAATAAGAGCACAGGGAAATAGACTTTGCGGCATCTTTTCTCCTCCTCTCTCTGCTCTGCTGTTTGGAGGCTTCTCCTCTACTCTGGCAAATGGCAATCAATCCGCCCATCCATCACCATGAAAGAGTCAGTCAGCCCAATGCAGCACCTGCACAACTCTTAACGCCACTCGCAGAACGACGCACCACAATGGAGGCATGGACCGGTTTCTTGGACCACGACATAAGTCACTCGTCACAAACATGAGTAACTTGGAATCCTCATCTTTGTGGCCGTGCACTACCTGACGCTAACAACCATTTCGAGTTTAGCACATGCGTCAGATAAGGATCGGTACGGCTTCTGAGAGAGGGCGAACGACTCTTCAAAACTTTTTTTCCCAAGGATCAAATCTACTTTGCAGAAACACAAGTTCAACAAAACTCAGGCACTCTATCTCTAATCAGTCTGGCGTCGGCCAACTAGTTGTCTAACTGTTGGCCAAAATGACCGCACTGGTTTGATCATTGGCCGATTTGACCACTTAGATTTTTTCGGTCTGATCGTTCATTGAGAAACAGTACAAACAACACTGTATTGTATCCAAAAAATATCTAACTCTCAAATGACTAATCTAAATATAGTGAACTTTAGCACAAATCCTCCCTATGATATCATGAACCAATTCCAATCATGGATCTAAAAATCGATTCTAAAGTTCTAATCTTTATTCAAAATAGAGATAGGGCAAAAGAGAGAAATCTTGATCTGTTCTTACTCGTGAGTTCTTGATTATCTAGATGATTTTTGATGAGCTCTCACATGTAATAGCAAATAAGATCACAATACAAATTCAAGGCAAAATCTTCACAAGAGTAAAAACCCAAAATCACATCTCTTAAGAAAAAGTAGGTAAACTCAAAAACTCTCTAGATTGTGCGTAGATAGATGCGATATGGTCTCCAAGATATTTCTTCACCTATTACACATACTTTGCATCAGCGAAGATTAAGAAAAGAGAAATCCAAATAAGAAAGTCAAATAAATCAAAAGTACAAGGATATATGGCATAACTTATTTGGACAAACTTTTGATGTTCATTTCACTTAGAGAGAAATGTTTTATAGCCACTCCATATCTGATATTAGAGCTCTAACCCTAGAGCGCGCGCACATACGAAAGGCTTCAACACAAGGAAACACTAATCGTATATCAAATATTCTAAGTATTCTTTCTCTTCAATACGCAAGCTTATATCGTGGAGGATTCCACCTTACACCAAACCCTAAACAATCACCCACTCAAGATTATATAGTGGAGGCTTCCACCTCACACCAAACCCTAAACATCCAACCACTCAGTGGATTACACTACTTACAAATAGGAAAATTCAGTAACCTACACACAAACGGGTTTTACTCTCACACATATTTGCATGGTTTTCAAAACATGATTTACAAGACTCAAGCCCAATAGGACCCTCCATCCTCGAAGACGTGACCTAAACTACTTAGGTAAATATCGCGGTTTTGCAAACCACCAATCCACTCAGTATTGGATAATTTCCTCGATTGCCACCCACTGGTCTTCACGAAGATACGATGTCCAATTCCTCGTTACCAAGATCGTACCCCTGCTCCGAGAAATGTCATCAGTTGAAACACTTGATTCCTATGACACGCTACATCACATCATAGTCCATGATGCCTAATTACTTGCCGTCAAGATCGTACGCCTGTTTTGAGGAACATCACTACTTGAAACATACAAGTCCAAGTGGCACACCATATACAAGCACTGTCTCCTCACGACTCTTGTCTTTCTCCCGTGCTTCACGGCTTGAGATGCTGCTCTACCCGAACTTACGTGACACGCCACGACCACCAAGTCTTGGTCTTGCCGCTAACCTCAACAATCATCAAAGCACTTGCACACCAAAAAACAAGAAATCTATCCGAACATAAATGATATGCACTTGATTCTCATCAGTAAATCAAATTATATATGGACACACCATAACTAACACTTACATGGATATACCATGAATAACACTTGTATGGACATACTATAACTAACACTTGCATAGAATCTGCCATGACTAACACCCAAAACAAACTCAACAAAAATACCACAGAGGTCGGTCTAACAGCGGCCACCAAACCAGTCAGACCGCCAAGCACACTCCGGTGAGACTGCCATACAATAGTCGATCAGACCGCTTCTCTCCAGTCATACCACATTTCTAATATCGGTACTATCGCACCAAGTCACATCTTAAAATCTCCAAAATATCTTACCTAAAAACTAGTTACCACAACAAAGGACTGTTACTACCACTCACCGGTCAGACCGCTATGCAATGGGTGGTCAGACCACCGCCTGGTCTAACAGCTAGTCCAGGGTCAATCAGACCTCTAGCTTTAAACTCAACCAAAGATAGTAGAGCACAAATAAGATCAAATACTCATCATTAACTAACATGTAACCACCATCACATTGTCTTAGAAGGGTTAATCACAGGGGTGTTGGCTTGCTGGGTTGTTGTTAAGCTCATGAGGATTAAAGGAGGGGAAAATGGCTGGTATGGAGGCCCTCAGTGTCAGCAAGCAACACAGGACTTCTGAGCTACTGCCAAGACCTTCTCTTTTGATTCTAGGGTTCATTCTAATGGGGCCTTACCACTTCAGCTCACATCCTCACCGCTTTATTATTTTGCAAATTATTACTATGCTCCTCTCCTCACTAATGCCATTCTATACTATCTAAGATTTCTTCCTGTTGAAACAGTCCCATGTTGATTGTGCATAAAGAGATCTAACTTAAAAGTGAGGAAATCTCTCACCTCACAAGCTATGTTTTAGAGATGAGAAGTCCAAGTGTTATCAGAATTCGGTTCTAACATCTCTGACCCAATGGACACTACCTTGAGAGATCATCGGTGTATGGTGAAGGAGTAGATAAACAGTTGAGAGACACCAATGTGTGAATAAAGAGATTATTGAAATAGTCCCATATTAATTATGGAAGAGTAAGGTGGTGCTTATTTGGACTTATAAGTCTAGGCTTCTGGCTTTTCTTTGCACTGTAGTGATTGAAAATGCACTATAACTGTTGTTAGTTTTTTCAGCATAATTAAAATTTTAGAATAAAGAAATAAAAAAGTTATATTATCACGAACAATACAAGGAATAAGGGTAAAAAAGCAAAAAAGCCTAAAAACTAAAAGGCCAAAAAAGACAAAATTAAGAAGTTAGAAGCTAGAAACATAAGCTTCCCAGAGCGGGGCCTAAAACTAGTGGAATTTCTCACCTCACAAGGTACCTTTTACGGATGAGAGCCACTTAAGATCCAATAAGTGGTATCAGAACCCAATTCTAACATCTTTGGCTCAAGGGACACAACCTTGAGGTATTATCGGTGTATGGTAAAAAGGCAGTGAACGATCGAGGAACACTAATATGTGAAGAGGGATATTGTGGAAGTGACCCCCACCTACATTCATTTTGCTAGCTGGGCCAAGAGGCCTAATAAGACAAGTGCACCCTTGGAATAGTATTTGATGATAGGGGCAGCATTGTAAGAAGGCCTTGTGGCCATGTGTATATGCTCCCTTAGGCTAACAAGGGGAGGACAATTCATTCCCCATACTCGCTCTCTACTAGTCCCCCATTGTACTGTTTGGCCAGTAGCCACAATAGTTGGCGCTGCCCGTGGGGACGACGAGTAAGATGCGAGCTTAGCGACGCAATGGCACCCAAGAAAGCGACGGCAGCAACCAAGCATAAGAGGAGTGCACTGGAAACGATGGCCAGGGGTGCTGCCGGCACCCAGGAGCTGGTGATCAAGGGCTCGCTCCCCTCGTGGCAGCGGCACTCAGCCCCTGTACAGTGGCGGACCCAGAATCAAATTTTAGGGGGGGCTAGTGAAACATGACGTACGAAAAATAAACGCACTAAGCATAAAGCGAACTATATTTTACAATCTAAAATCACACATAATTATAATAGGGACATAATAAAAATACAAAATACAATAAAGATTGTACCTCGGTAATGGATAATATGCCTCCTAAAGCTCATAAATATATGTAAGCAGTTATCTACACATAAAATTAGCAAACTTAGTGATAAAATCAAAAATTACATTTATGAATAGTTGTAAAGATTAAAAAAATGATAAAACATACCTATTAATATTTCAATCCAAACTCCATTGCACTGTTTGAAACTTTCAATGCAATAAGGTATAAACAACTCTCGTCTCTCGGGCCTCTGTACTCTGATGCTCTGAATAAACAACTCCAGTGGCAGTGCTCTGATGCTCTCGGCCTCTCCGCCCTCTTCTCGGTCCTCTCCGTCAAAAGGCAAAAGCCTCACTCAGAGTCGGCGAGCAGCGCGACAGCTGCGATGGCGTTTGGGCGTTTGGCGGCGGCGGCAGGCAGGCGGCCAGCGTGGCAGCGCCAGCCGGGCCGGGGCGCTCGCTCGCGCCGGCGGCGGCGACTACACCGAGTCGTCGACTGGGCCTCTCGCGGTCTCTCGTCCCCTCCCCACTGCAAGCTCGCGCCCGACGCCTCAGAAGTCCTACTCACGCGGTCACGCCTTGGCGCCTCGCAGGCCGCCGCCTCCCTCTCTGGCCGGCCGCTGCCTTGTCGGCGCCTCGGCGGCTCCGCGTGACGGCGCGTCGCTCCACGCCTCCTACGGCCGTCCTACCTCCAGATTTGGCAGTTAGCGCCCGCAGCTCTTCAGATCTGGCCGCTCGGCGTGACGGCGCGGCGCTCGCCTCCAGATCTAGCGCCACCAACACCACCCGTCGCCCCTCCGTGCCGCCGCCGCCAACTGCAAGTGGTGAGGAGTAGTAGCTGAAATTGGATCTGGGTGTTGTTTTGCCGTTGCTCGGTTGCTGTGGTGTCACTATTGTGGTACAGTGGCCGAATTGGAGCTGGGCCATTTCCTTCCCCAAGTGCGTATTTCTTAGTGGGCTTTGTGCTGCAATGCTGTTTTGGGGCCACATTGGCATTTTATTGCAATGCTATTGTTGCTTTGTTGTTTTGCCTTCATGGTCTCTCCGTCTCAACCCAAGCCGGTGGCAGGCATGGGTGCATGGCGGTGGCCGGCCGGAGGTAGGGGGGCTAGGGGGGTACCCACTCTCCGGCCAGAGGTAGGGTGGGCGCCAGCCCCCCCTGACCCACCGGTCGGTCCGCCACTGCCCCCGTAGGTGGCCGTCGATCAACACCGGGAGGCCCTGAACCTGACGCCACGTTGGCACAGTAGTCGACCCTGACACTCAGACTGGCACGGTTATCGGCAACAACACTTGCGTTGGCACCTCCGTTGACCGTGACATCCGTGTAGGCTAGAGCGACAGCAGCGACACCCGCGTTGGTACCTCCACCGACCATGACATCCGCGCAGACCAGAGCGATGGCAACGACACCCACGTTGGTTCTTCACTAACCGTGATGTCCGCACATGCCAGAGCGACGCCAACGACACCTGTGCTAGTACCTCCGTCGACCATGACGTCCGCGCAGGCCAATGTGACGGCAACGACACTCGTGCCGATGCGTATGTCGACTTCGGTGGTCGGGCCCATCCTGGCGCCAGTGACCCTGGTTACCATATAAGTACGCCCACCGGCTCCAAAGCCCAAGCCGTCATCGCCAACAGCCTCGCAACACGCACCTCCACGCCAATAGACTCCATCACGCGTATAGTAGAGGGTACGCTCATGGTGGCCCTCGGAATGCTGTAGCACGAGTTGGTGGACCTTCAGGGAGCTATGTGGGAGATCTAAGAGGCTCGAGGTCAGCGAACAACCACGACAACTGTGGCGGATGTACCGATTGAGCGAGTGGATAGCCGTGAAGCCCTTCCCCCCACCGGGGTGACACCTTGGCGCGAGGGCTCAGAGTCTCTAGCCCTTGGCATGCTCTAGCGCGAGTTGGCAGATCTTCAAGGGGGCCATATGAGAGATGCGTGTCCTGGAGATCAGGATCCCACTGACGTCGAGGATAGTGTTAGAGAGCAGATTGGTGAAAGTCTCGCGAAGTCACGAGGAGAGAAGGAAGTGGTTGTATGTGCATCTCGAATGGGGGATGCCGGTCAGGACCCGACAACACCTCTGGACTCCATATTAGGGCTCGCGAATGCACCACCGACAATGCAAGCTCTGGGCCTCGCTTCAGGGCCAGCAATGTTCGTGTCGGAGTCTAAGTCTTCCACAAGCACTGTCAGTGCAATACAGAAGCTTGTGCTTGTGTCCACGGGCATAGGAGACACACGAGCACGTTTGGCTACTCGAGTATTCGGAGAGGGCTCAGGAGCTGCTGCCACGCCCGAGAGGCCTAGCAGTACACTGCTGGCCGGGACGATGGCGTTGGGGGTCAGCTACACCAACTCCAGCCCATAAAGCCTAAGGACTTCGACGACGAACATCGCCGTGGGGAAGTGAAGTCCCGTGTCAAAGTGCACAGTGAACACCATGGTCTCCGACTCTGTTGGGTGGGGCTTCGTCTCGTCGACGGTCGGTAGACGGACCACCTCACGGCCTGAGATCTTTCCACCACGCACTAGGGACCGAATCAGCTCTTCAGTCTCCAGACTTGCCCCCAGCACGTTAGTACGTGCTGATGCCATGCACCTTCTTTGCCGCATTCCAATTTTTTGGTCGTTGAAGAATCGTGCCCCCACCAACTTGTACTCCACCTCCGTCGTTGACGAGCTCCCATGGCCGGAGATGCCACTGCAGCTAGATAAAGCGTCGACGACGGGATGTTGGGAACGTTAATCGTCGCCACGGGCCATCACTACACTAGCCAAGATGATGAAGTGGCCGCGACAAAAGCGTGTCGACGCGCGAGCGATTGGCACGAAGAAAGCGCAACGACAGGAGTGGCGACAACTATGGAGGAACGACACGCCGATGACGACAATCAGCGAAAGCGACGAGAGGAAGAAGAACAGCAAGTAACACGCCGTCCCCTAATCCAGGCCAATTTTAAAGGCACGTGACTTTTTTGGCCGCGCCTTGGGAATCCGCGAGAGGCAAAATGACGCACCAACCACTCACGTGCATGTGTCCTACGCTGTAGTGCAGGCGACGACTGTAGTCAACAAGACCCGGCTTATGGGCCAACAACTCAACAGGCTGATAGGATGGAGGGGACCAAGAGGCTTGGCAACGTGGTTTTGGCCTGTCTGAGATGGAGCCCTTTACCATGAGACGCTATTGTCGTGGGGGTGACCCCACCTATATTCACTCGGCCTGTTGGGACAAGAGATCTAATAAGACATATAAAAGACATGTGTACTCTAAAAATAGTACCCGATGATAGGGACAACATTGTAAGAAGGCTTTATAGCCATGTATATATGCTTGGGCTAACAAGGGGTAGACAATTCATTCCCCATACTCACTCTCTGTTAGTCCGCTCTTGTACTGTTTGGTCAGTAGCCACAACAAGGGAGATTATTAGAATAGTCTCACATTGATCGTGGAAGAATAAGCAACCTAACTTAAAAATAGAAGAGTAACAAACTAACTTTTGAAAATGAAAAACCTTTACATGCAACACTTTTCTTTTCTTTTCTTTTGTCCAAGCCCTTCATCTCACCTCACCTCTAGGCTCAAGAACCTTTTTTGTTTTTCTGATCGTCTCACTTTCCTTGCCAGCTCCCACTTAGCATCTACTTGTCGCCCTGCGCTAAATGCGTCCAACCAAATAATATTTGTGAACAATGTGGAAGAAGCATTTCGTGTCATTTGGTCCTTGGAATCAATCGTTCCTGCATGCGGGCCTCTCAGTGAGTGGGAGGCCCCGCCCTTCCCCCCGTCGCCGTCCTAGCGAGCGAGCCAGCCAGCCTCCCAACGGTGCAGTGGTGAAGGGCGCCGGGTCCCGCTCGTCGCCCGCCACACGCGTCGGTTTCTGCCCTTGCCAGGCGCAGTTCAGCCAGGCTTGGTTTATTTGTGTGACAGCGTAGGTCTAACCGACGGGCCTTTTCCCTTTAGCCGCAGCGAATCGCGTGCTTACATGCTGGATTCTTGCCGTGTTAGAATTCGGAAATATACTGCGTGCCTTGCGATCGAAATATTCGCGCGGGATAAATGTTGATATTCTTTAGTTGTTGCTTAATTAGCATCATTCTGAGCTGTAGACAATGCTGATCTTCTTTAGTTGCTTAATTAGTAGTCATCATCAATTTGAGTATTGTTTGGTTATCATGCCTTGTGTTTGGCTTTTCTACGTATCAGGTCGGTAATGCCAAATATTGTATTTTGTCACCAGAAGCCACACCTTTTATGTCGTAGCTCCGGCCAAACTTTGTTTCTTGCTTATCTCGGTAGTCGGTAGAAAGGCAAAATGTTATGGCCTTTCTGGAACCCTAATATAAGCTGCCTTTGGAGTACCGTATCGCAATACTCTATTAATTAGCAGCCTTGATGGATGAAGATAGGGCGCCTTTGAGAGCGAGCTGTGGTGGTCCTTGCTGATGGCAGCTCATGGGATGTGCGGGCTTCTGGTGGGGGCTCACGCGCTGGTCTACCGGCGGTTAGGACGTCCGCGTCGCCGATCCCGACCGCCTCCGCGAGAGGAGAAAACTAATCTCGAATTGTGATTCGGCAAGGCGAGCCGCGGCTCGCCTGTTAATTTGCCGCCGCCGCCGCTGCTACCGGCTCTCCGGTGACATGTCAAGGTACGAATACGATCGTAATGTGGGCTTTCAAGGAAAGTTTTCTTGGATTGGCGCGGACCGGGGGTTGGTGCGGCCGCCTTGTTGAGTAGAGAGAGACACGATGTAAGAGGGGAGGATTCGGCCGCGCTGCAATGAGATGGAGATGGAGATGGGGGCGTGTGGGACATTGGGACCTGCCTGCCGGTTTTGGTTGGGAGGAGAGCCTTGGTGGAAACGTTACGTTCTGCCGAGATTTCGTTTCAGTGGCACAGTATTAATTCTCTGGCATTTCGGTATGATGTTTTCTTGTGTATAAGGAGAACTTTCTTGAACAGTGACATGTTGTTTGGGTGTGTAATAAGACGGCGTATGGACCCCCGAAAGTATGGTCTTCGGATTATTGGCCCTTTATTTGATGGGAAGATTGGGAAATTGATGATTTGCCACTTCTAATATATGGGTTTGAAGATTTATCACTTTTAAGATTGGGGCATAAGAAAATGCCACTCTTAAGAGAGAAATAGCTGAAATTTACTGCCCTATGTATTCTATTATTTCTTCTTTTCTTTTTCCATAAAAAAATATATGGCAAAGACAAATGTGCCCCTCTTCTTGCGTTCCCTTCTTCCTCCTCGGTCTGCTCACCACTACCACCACCGCTAGGGGCATAGCTAGTAAGTCGGCTTCAATAGGCTCTAGCCCACCCTTCGTCATCTGTAATCTCTATCTCCCTAGCTAGTCTTTGTAGTTCTGATTTTAATATCATGTATGTGGTCATATTTTGTGAGAGAGAAAGAGAGAGTATATGTTAATTTGATATAATGCTATTACGAAATTTTATATGTCAATTTTAATTGTGAAATGACATCCCTATATACTAAAATTGATTATTTGAGGATGAATGGGAGGAATATCTAACTAAGAAACAGTTGAGTCGAATTGAGAGAATGAATTTGCTTTTTTTGTCTATCTAATTTTAGGATTGATTTTAGTATAAAATTATGGTGATTATGAACTTTGCATGTATGATGCATAAATCAATTTGTTTGTGACAAATTAGTCATATTTAGGTTTGTCTCAGATAAAAATACAGACCGTGAGTTTGTGCGTTAGGTCAACAATGCCAGTGCAGGCCATAACGGCGTTGAGCATGTGTGCGTTGATCTACGGTGTTGATGTGGGTAGCTAAGGAAGGTTTGGTCTACAAGCCCCTCCTTTCGCCACTGACCATCGCCTCTGTCCACACGTTGCTCCTCACCCTCGAGTCCACGTATCCAAGTTCAGCGGTGGACATCCTCACTGCACCAGGCCATCGGCGAGCTCGACATGGGGCTAGTGGTTTTGCATGACCTAGTGAACATTTGGTTTTGGGGTAAGTGTATTCAAACGTATGTACTCTGGCTTGATCAATTTGATATGAATGTTGGAGTAGTTTGGATACATGTTTTTGCTTTCTACAGCATAATTTGCCTACTGTCTTGTATCTGATAGCACGATACCATAAGACTTCACCCATCGGAGAAGGATACTAAGTAATAGGGTATGGGGAGGGTATTACCCATAACCCATCCACGCAGTTGATACATGTCCCCCATGTTTCTCTAGATTCACTTTGACCAGTTGATCTCCAAGGCTCCAATCCTCTCCCATACATGATCTAGTGATGGCGAAAACCAGCAACGAGTGGAGGGCTCCAGCAACGCTCCATGGAATACCCGTGTTTCAGGGACCTCAATCAGTACATCATTCCCATATATTAAGCCGGGGGGATTTGCCCTCATCCAAGCTATCGACGTCAGCAAATTTGAGTAGAGGCCCTCTGGCTTTTTAAAATTTACGCGCAGGTCCTCGGTTTGTGGAGAAAGACCCCTGCCACATCATCTTTTCACTAAAAACCCTCTGCTATTCCGAATTTACTTATGGGGCCTTGGGTTTTTCAGGAAGCCCCTCCTTTTACGGGATAGCGTCCCACGGTTTTCTCAAAAATACGTATGAGACCTTTATTTTTTTTGCAGAAAAACCTTCTCTTTTTCCTAGAATTACGTACAATTTCTTGATTTTTCCAGAAAAGCCTCCCCACGAACTGCTGACTCTTTTGCTTCAGTTCACGCGATTGCTAACGTAGCTTGGCGCCACGCTTCCGCTGCTAGTTCTCTCGAGTCATGGGGTCCCTTCGCCGCTTGGACTGCAAGGTTCTAGTATTGCAGGTGACCCATACGACCCTGTAGTAGTCATATATCGTTAGCTGAAATGAGATGAGTGTTAGATTAGGGTTGGATTATCTTTTGGATTGTGACTTATGACTTTTGACTTAAAATTTTAAATTCTGACTATTCGTAAGAGAGAGTATGGAGAGAGACATTCACGTGTAATTTTGACTGATATAGATGAATTTGGTACAATGTCTATTATAATTGATTTATAGATCTCGTCTTAAAAAAATACACTATCTAAAAATAGTTATTATAAAAAAAATTAAATTATAAGTTCAAAAGAATTCAGGCTAAATGTTTCTCGAGGACAAATTGAGCAAGGCTACCAAGCTCTTGAGAATGGAATCATTAGTACATGGGGCTGGAATTCCGTCTGCGTGGCAGCTTGCAGGGGCCGGGTCGTTACTTTAATTAGGTTCATCGACTCATCTTCTCTTCATTAATGCTGAGATCGATCAGAGTCCGGGTTGAGCGCACGGATTCGCTGCTTGGCTCGAGCTAGATAGTGATCTTGATGACTGGATTGCAGGGGTCCCATTTCCTGACGGTGTCCATTTCTGTACGGTCTTCGATCCTTTCTGGATCTGTTTGAGCCGTCGATAGCGTCATCAACGGCTTCGAGTTCTTAACCGATGAACGCTACATCCGACGGCGAGTAGATATACCATCGAGCCAGATATATGAATACTGAGAATATTTAGCATATACAGCATTGTTTATACTTATAATTACAAAAATATTCGTATAACTACTGTATTAGCAAAAATAATATTTTTGCTATCCGGTGGTTAGACGGCGCTTGTCACTTGAAGCCTGGCCACCGGGCGCCAGGCAACTTGCCACCTGGCCATTGTGTGGCCAGAGCCTGCCGCCCAGCCATGGGGCTACAGGCGGCCTGCCGTCCGGTGGTAGGGCTCCAGGTGATTAGCCCCTAATGCATCGTATAATGCATGGTCTAATGACCTGCCACCCTGTGGCCGGGCGGCAGGCGTTGGCAGTGTGCAGCTAGGGAAGGGAAGGAGTGGGCTAAAATGGGTGCTCCGTGCAGACACGAACAAGAAATAGACCGTCAAAAGTGAGCTCACGTCGCGTTTGTCTCCCCGCGCGTCGTTCACTCCCACCACGTTATGCACTCGCTTGCGCTATAAATTGCGTGCTTCCCCGCATTTGCTCTCGCAGTTTCTCTTTCGCAAACTCTCACAGCAACTCTCGAAGTCTCTTTGCTCACACTCATCGCCTGCGCTCTTCATCCACTTTCTTGATAGCCGATTAAATATTATTTAGTGCTGTTGTTAGCAGTCATATTAACAGGTAATTTTTTATCATATCAATTGTCTTTGTTAAATATGTACATAATTAGTTGCAGTTATTTAGATGTAATTAATTTAGTCCTAATGTCTAGCAAACTCTCGCAGTAACTCTCAAAGTCTCTTTGCTTGCATTCATCGCCTGCGCTCTTTGTCCGCTTTCTTGACAACCGATTAAATGTTGTTTACTGCCGTTGTTAGCAGTCATATTAACAGGTAATTTTAGGTAATTTTTTGTCGTATGAATTATCTTTGTTAAATGTGTATGTAATTAGTTGTAGTTATTCATGTGTAATTAATTTAGTCCTAATGTCTAGCAAACTATCATAGTAATTCTTAGAGTCCTTTCGCTTGCACTCCTCGCCTACGCTATTCGTCCACTTTCTTCACAGTAGATTAAATATTTTGTAGTACCGTTATTAGCAGTCATATTAACAGGTAATTTTTTATCATATGAATTATTTTTTGTTAAATGTATACATAATTAGTTGTAGTTATTTAGGTGTAAATAATGTAGTCCTAATTATTTAGACAAAATTAATTACTTTTTATATTAATTAATTTTCTGTTAGCAAGTATATGTTGTTTAATTATATATTTTTTATATGCTTTTATGTTGGCTGCATTAGACATTAAAATCGTAACTACTAAGTGTAGCATTTAATTAAACTATGATGTCAGAGGAAATATTATATTAGAAACATAAATGCATGGCTACTATTATACGTGCATGCCCTGTCAGCCTGTCATGTGAACTTGGACTAGCTAGCTGAGTAGTGCTAGTCCTAGCTCATTTTATTCTTAAGTAATCATACACAAACATGCTTTAGCCTATATGATGTGACAGAAGCGCGCACACACACACATGTATGTATGTATGTATGTCTGTATGTATGTATGTGTGTGTGTGTGTACATATATATAGCAGATCTTAAGTTGCACTATTGCTCATTAACTTAAACACTTAATTTGCGTACTTTTGATCAAAAGACATCTGAGGTAGAGAAAAGATTTAAAATAGAAGATTCAACATTGAGTAATTCCTCCATAGGCTCTCTAGTCTTAGGTTGTTAAGTAATTTCACACATAAAATAATGAAGTTTAATATCTCAACATGCCGTCGATTCTTTAGTGGAGTTTAAAATATGGCTAGCATACAAAAATCAATCTCGAATGTAAATGTAGGGTGCCAACACGCTATGATTTATTTCATCGTAAATTTTATTTTGTAGTTTTTTTATTATCATCATTTCATCATAATTTTTATGTAGTATTGTACTGTCACGAAATAATTATTTATTTGTAGTATTGTCAATGAATTAAATATTTATCTGTAGTAATGTACTATCATGAAATAAATAATTATATGTTGTGGTTACAAGCCAAACAATAAAAATATGCCTTGGTGGAACTTCTGTGAATGAGGGGAAGAAAAAACTGTCCCCTTGGGATCTCCCCGAAGGGGCCCTTATATAGCCGTCATGCGTCCCATTTTACAACTCGACCCCCGATTACTGGCGTTGCCCTAGGACATACTTGTCCTTTATATACTACGATGGGCTTCTTTGGCTTTCACTCTTTTCTCCACCCCTACGATACTGCGCATCTATCTTGCTGGGCCGCTGGGCCATGCTGGCCGAATGTGCTGAGGTGAGGGCCATCCCCACAATACTATGCAATTATTTATTTGTAGAATTGTACTACCATGAAATAAATAATTATAAAATAAATATTTTGTAATAATTTATTTCATCATAAATTTCAATTTGTAGTCTTTTATTATCATTATTTCATCATAATTTTCATGTAGCATTATACTGCCATGAATAAATATTTATTTGCACTAATGTACTGCCATAAAATAAATAACTATGTAATTATTTATCGGTAATATTTTTTATTTATAGTATTGTATTGCCATGAAATAAATATTTATGTAATTATTTATTTTATCATAATTTTTAATTTGTAGTATTGTACTATCATTATATATGTATATGTATATGTCTACATGTATGTATGTACATATGTATATACATATGTATATATATAATATGTAATACATATATGTATGTACTATTATTTTATCATAAATTTTAATTTATAGTATTTTATTATCATTGCCAATCTTCGTACTAATAGTTTGTCTATCCCATTTGTTGGAAGTTATGGTTTTACCAGAGCTTCTCGAACAGTACTACGATGAGAACCATCGGTGCCACTCTTGGATGACAGGTGACGCGGCTGGCCCTCCGCCCTTCAAGCTGCGGGGAGGAAGGGATCATCGGGAGCTGGACGATCGCCATGTCTCGATTCTATGGGCTACGGGCTTGTTGCCCTTTGCAAGGCTGGTCTTCATCGGACGCTAGTTCACCATCAACGGTAGCTTTCTCATGGCACTGGTGGACAGGTGGAGACACGAGACTCACATATTCCACTTTTGGTGGGGGTGAGATGACAGTCACTCTCTGCAAGACATCTCATTCTCGATCAGTCTCTCTCTCTAGGGTGACTTACTTTTTCAGCTCCTGCACCGGCGAACTGGAAGGAGAGGCTGGCAGACTGGTTCAGCCTGGCTATCCCAGAGGGTGCTCGCGGCGTACCCCACACTTGGCTGAAGAATTTTAGTGTGTGCCCATTGGATGCACTGGTCGAGGTCGTCAGGATGCACCTCATCGCGTACTTTATTCAGCTCTTTGGTTGGAGCAAGTTTTTAGCCACACACGGCGATATTTGTAAATCCGAGTTCATCCACCTCACCGAGTCTTTAGTTGACGCAAAGGTTGGGGCAATGCCTTAGTACAACTGGGGATCAGCTGTCCTATGCGCCACATATCAGGGAGTGTGATATTTGCCAATGCGGCATAGGTGATACCCTCAACCTGGTCGTCTGTTACATGCTCCTGCAGCTATGGAGTTGGGGGCACTTCCCTGTCAGACGTTCGCCCATCGTGATGCTAGTGCACCCGTTCGATGAGTTCACTGGCCTAATAAGATGGGTCCACTATAGGCTTCCAGTGGACTGGTGCCCATTTGTGCTGGGCTAAGAGCAGTCCGTCGAGGTGCTACTTGTCGTGACACAATGAGTTCGAGTCGTTGCAAGATAGTGACATCATCTAGGGTCCATGGGTTGTAGACTTTGTGGATCTTGTATCACCGTATGGGCTGTCCTTGTAATGCCAGGAGGATGGGGCACTGTGGGCGACGAAATGCTATTTGGTGTTCTCGTACATGGTGGAGGTTTATGCATCGTAGCGTGTAATGCGATAGTTCGGTTTACACCAGGTCGTGCCCCCTCCGGACGGCAGGTTCCTACCGCGAGCCATACACCGGTGAGTCAAACTCCATCTGAGTAATGTTTACATTTTGTATATCTTATTCTGTAACATCGATGATTCTAGAAATGCAGGCAATCGAGGGAGGGTCGGTATGGTACGGACTGGTAACCACTGCTACAGGAGTAGACAATGTCATGGACGGACAGGGTACTACTAGATGTTGTCATGGAGCAGCATCTATATGACGTCTGGACGTACGATGACTACATACAGTGGAACATACCCTGGTCATGTCACAGACTTATCGTTCCTCCACCAGATCGCCCAGAGCAAGTCACGCACGATGACAGTCTACAACGCTCACGATGATAGTCTACAATGCTCAATTGATCGCCATAGTGCTTCACAGCGGCAGGACAATGTAATACATTTGCAATTTCTGATCGTTTCATTTACGAAATTCCTGGTTGTTACTGAACCTGTTTCATACATCACTTTAGTTGGAGCTGGCACAACGCATCACAAGTGCATCCGAGATTGCCACCAGCAGGCCGGACACACCACCAGTCCTACGAAATACTTTGAAGTACATCCTAATGCAGGCCAAAAAAAATAGTGCACAACCTGAGCTATAGTCGTTTGATGGATTACACCGCGCACATCGGGCACCTAGTAGGGGCACCATACTCACCCACCAGGTCATCGCGACCTAGTGAGTCCAGTCGGCCATCGCAATCTACCAAGTTTGCCCAGCGTCGTAGTGCTAGCCGTCAATCATCCGCTGGTTGTATCGACAAAGAGGTAACTTACGTACAAACATATGTTTTGTTTTCCTGTTAGGCCTTACGTTCCACTAACTTCATGGAGTTCTCTTACCACAGATCTGTCATTAAGATACATCACTTTTGACCTCCGCGCCACCTACATAGACTACCGCTCCCCGTCGTTCATCTTCACTGCATATCCGGGAGGTACGAGATTCGTATTCTACATCCTAAATATTTGTTATGACTAACATCATTTCATCTTGTAGCCTCCAATTCAACGTGGGGGTGATGTCGAGTCCACTAATGACGACATGGGTCTCCCGAATGCTTCCAGGGAGTGGTACGTAATGCCAGGGTTTACAGCATATACAAGGCAGAGCTCATCATTCATACCATACCCAGGGTTCAGAGACTTCGGTGGGCAGAGCTTCCCTGGCTTCGCTGCTATATCGTACGTTCAAGGCGAGAGCTCCTCCGCACCACTAGGGGGATTCATAGTCCTTCATTTATGACTTGATTGCTGGCAGCCCGCAGTTTGGCATGTCTTATCATGAGGATATCGACACTTACCGGACCCAGCTTGTTGTGCCTCAGCCTACTGAACCACCACCGGCTACTCAAGAAATGAAATGGTCTCCATATCTCCTCCAAACCCACACGCAAGCTCCAAGCCAATTGACGTACCCTACGGGACATGCTCGTGCTCAACGGAAGACAAAGCCATGCACGGGGAAGCATACGCGGCGAGGAGATAGTAGTGGCTCAGATGAGTGAGCTATATCGCATCCCACGCGATGCATTTTTGTACTATTACATGTACTCCTACAAACATTCATAATATATAAAATTCTTTAAAAAAATAGACAATTACTATAACTATGTCAAAAGGCCACACATAAAATTTTGTAATTTTAGAACCCGTTTGCTACATGTAACAACCCCTATAATATCATAATCTTACAAATTTTTAAGCAACATTCATAGTAGATGAAACTCTCAAAAACTTATACAATCAAGTACGCTGTGTCAGGAGACTGCACATAAAATTTTATACTTTTTTGAACTCATTTGCTATATTTAAAAATTCAAACAAACAGTATACGAAAAAATAACTAAGATAGATAATTAAACGAGTTAATTAGCTGGCTTAATCACTTGGAGCCCTACCATCGGGCAGCAGGCTGTCTGGAACCTTGTGGCCGGGCAGCAGGTTGCCTTGCCTGCCGCCCCATGGTTGGGCTCCAGGTCACACACATCACTTCTCCCCAGCGTCGCCGCTCAGCCACTGGATGGCAAAAATGCCATTTTTACTAATACAGTAGTCATACAGTTATTTTTGTAATTATAGATGTAAACAGTGCTATATATGCCAAACATTCAAATACTGAAAGGTGTATGAACGCAGGAGGCCACCAGTGTCATTTCGTACTTTAGTGAAGCTAAGGTGTTTGTTTTATCATTTCATTCTGCAGGGCACGTTATTTGGGAAAATAAGCATAAGGCCCCATTCCAAGCAGCTTAATGTGTTTTTTCTCTCTCTTTTTTGTTTTTGTTTTTTTATATTATCTATAGAGATATAATAGTATTTTTTATTTTTCTTTAATATAATATCTTAAAAAAAGTTAACGGTCGCTGCTACTGTATTGTTTCAACAAAAAAACGAATGTCGCTTTTGAACATTGCCTAATTTGGTTGCTCACCAGCTGCTTAAAAGAAAGTTTGTTAGATGATGCGTGATGTCACCTCTCGCACTACACACCTGTGCACTGGTTGATGACGCGGACGGCCAGCCACACTACATTTGTCGCAACCAAGAGGGGTGTCAGTGCAGATGCGGTGAGTCCAAGCGTTAGCGTACGTTTACACGTCATTGCTGATATAGTATTAGCATACTAGCAGAAAGCTCACCAAGGCAAACCTTAAACTACTTATCAGGGACAGATCAACCGACGGCCTGACAGCGCCGTCTCGACTGAAACTAAAAGCTAAGCAGAACCCAAAAACCACATCGCAATGCGTATTATAGTACTTGCAACGAGGCAACCGACACGGCCGGTGACGCAAATAAAATTTGGCACGAGAGGGATCATCCGGTCAGTCAACACGAGCGGAGAGCAAGTACGCCGATCTGTGTCAGGCCATCAGCTCGTCACGTTTATGGCCCCCTCTCTGTCGAGGTCTCTGCTTCCTGTTCGAACAGCGAGCCTTCCCTCTGCGCGCGTAAGATGCACCGACAGCACAGTGGATCCAACCTCCGAGGGAGGCAGTGCAAGATGCCGGACGGTGAGGCGTACGGCCGGCGACGGACAGGGCACGGCGAATTCTTTGATTAGCTTGGCGATGCGCTCGGCTCGCAAAATGGAAAGGATCTCTCTCGCCATTGGTGTCCTCAAGTGCTTGCAAGACCTGACTGAATCTTGTTAAAATTGAAACGACCAGCGTTGCTAGAAACTGTTGCATTTTTTTAAAAAGTTTTTAACCTAGCTACTCGCACCGTCAGCCCAGCTCTTTGAAGTTTGAAGTTTGAACTCTGTGGCAGTAGTGCCTGGTCTGGTCTGTTACGTCGGCCTTGCAATGGATCGAATGTTCCAAAATGCACCTAATTAGCGGCGGTGAACCGCAGTTTTTGCAACTGTGAGAAAAATAAAGCATGAAATATATACTAGTACGTGGACGAGTGACACTTTTGGTGTTCTGTTTCTAACAAAAGTGCTCAATTTTTATATGAGTTAAATATCTATGATTCACTGTGTTTGTTCACATGCAGATTAAACAAAGCAAACAAAACTAAAATAGGGATTAAATAAAGAAAAAAAACAAAATGATCCACCTCTGCTACCCCTACTAATCACCTAGTAATCGTATGAATTTTTGAGCAACATTTACAATGGATAAAATTATCAAAAAAATACATAGTTAAGTACGTTGTCGCGAGAGACTATACATAAAGTTTCGTAATTTTTTGAGCCCATTTGTTGTATTTAAATATTTGAATATTATCTAGTAATCTTCTAAATTTTGGAGCAACATTCACAGCGGATAAAATGATCACAAAATTACAAAGTCAAGTACGTTGTCGCAAGAGACTGCACATAAAATTTTATAATTTTTTGATCTCATTTTCTGTATTTAAAAATTCAAACATTACTTGATAATCATACCAATTTTTTGAGCAACATTCATAGCGGATAAAGATTGTCAAAAAAATTACATAGTCAAGTTTAAGATTTCTGAGCTTAGTTGATATATTTAAAATTTTAAACAAATAGTATATAAAAAGGGTAATTAAGCTGGCTAATTAGCTGGTTTAATTACCTGCCGTCCGGTGGTAGGGCGGTAGGCAGCCTGCCGTCCGATGGCGGGGCAGCAGGTAGCCTGGTGCCGGCAACAGACCCATGCATCAGCTCTGCGCCATCGCTGCCCGATCACCGGGTGGTAAAAACACCATTTTTGACAATATGATATGTATACTGCTATTTTGTAAATACAGTTGTAAACAGTGCAATATAAACTTTTTGCCCTGCACTCAAAGAACTTGCTGGTTATTGGCTGTAGGGGAGGTTGACTGGTCAACAATTTCAGTTCAAAAAGCCTCATGCACAGGTTTTCAAAGTGCTACTCAGTAATAAGCACATTAATATACCAGCACACAACAGGTCCATGTGCAGACTTCCAAAGCAGCAGTCAGCGAGCAACCTCTGATCTTTCCTGGGGCCCTCTCATCTTGGATGGATTTATCATCAAGGACTGAGCTCTGCAAACGCAAGTTTATGGCTGCGAATGTGTTGACATCAATGCGAGGAGATGAGAATTGTCATCACAAAATGGGTACAGAAGTCCAGGCCGGTAGATGGATCATGGCGACATGGTGGGGTGCAGAACGATTTGGCAGACCAAATTCGCCAAACGGCCCAGAAGGTGCCCGTTGCATTTGGACCGCCCAACGGACTGTTAATGGGTAAGGCCCAGCCCCACCTTATCCTAGCCCTAATATTCGTGCACACAGACCAACCCTATCCAGACCCACTAATTCGATTTAAAACTCGGTCCAGCTCTGCCCACAAAATGAATAACCCATCCTATCCTGGCCCCGCTGCGACTATATGGGCCAACCCTAATTAACTGAAGATAACAAACCCTTTGGGCCTTCGCTAGCCCGATACGCGATGTGGCCATCTGGCCTTTTCTTTTATTATTATTAAATCTGAAGCCATACAAAATAAAGCCTACCTGCTTTGGTAAATTGGGCCACTACGTATTGTGGCCTATCACGATTTCTCCAATAGAGAGGGGGCGGGGGGGGGGGGTGGATCGTCACATCGACCATGTAGTAGTTCCATATGTTGCCCCACGTTGCAGGCGTCTCCATCGCCGAGGCTCTCCGGCCTTCCTCAAGGCGCTCTCCTCCTATGGACGCGCTAGCCAAAGCCACCATCGCCACAGCACTCCTCGGTGGTGACACCTTCTCGGCAAGCTCCCATGGCGACGGAGTACACGTCGTCGGCGCCATCTTGGATGCCGGTGCATGCACTATACCTTGCATTGCACACGATAGAAGGCCATTGGCGTGGAGAAAGAGCATTAGCACCCAGGCGGCAGCGGCGGAGAGACAGCAGGGCCACGAACCGCGATGGACCCTCAGGCTGAGCTCATTCACAGCCGGGAACTCTCGGCCCTTTTGGACCCTGGCCCAACCCAATTATGAAGTAAGCCTTACCCTAACCCTTTTCGGTCTCAGCCCATATAACACAGCCCAAATAGGCCCGATTAGGAGCCCTACCCATTGGACCCTATTTTACTCGGCCCATTATCAAGCGCTCTTACGTGTGGCGCCAACCGTACAGTTTAGCTATGGCTATGGGGCGATGACTTTGCCCTCAGAAATGGGCTTCACAGTAACTGAGATGACGAGGTTGTTTAAAGGCCTGTTCTTTTTGGTTACAGCTGATGGTTTTTGGCTGCGTTTGATGATTTTTTGGTTGTTTGCGATAGAGATTACGGAAAGAGAGATACTCGCTTGCGATTTTTGATGATACAGATATTAGTTTTTTAACGTGTACTACAATTAACTTGTAGACTTCATCTTAAAAAATACTCCATTTAAAAGCTAGTTACTGTAGCAAAAATCAAAAACGACTTTTAAAAACCGCAAAAAACAAGCTCTAAATGCCCAGCCTTTCTGAATAGGCCGATAGCCCCAAAAACTTTTGACACATTTTAAGAGGAATCTACATGTTCCTCTCAGATTGTTGCCTTTGTAGTTGGACGTCAAAAATCTGAAAATTCATATTGAACCTGTGAAACACCGGCGGAGCCACCGCCCGGGCGTGCCGTCCGGACTCGTCAATGAAAGCGCATTGAACTTCTCTACAATTGGTAGAATTGAATATACGGGGTGATCGTTTTGATTTTTTTCGGTTTCAGCTTCTAGTTTCAGTTTTTTTTTTCACTATTTACTACACTATCCATTAACTCAGCTACAGTGTTTTTTCAGCCAGCTACAGTGTTTTTTCAGCCAAAAGTCATCGCTATTCCGATCACCCTCATAGTGTTTTCTTACACAAACGTTCATCATAGTTACGCTTGACTAAGCTTTGAAAAATTCATGGCTCCGCCACTACCTGAAAATTGGGAGGTTCTAATGATGAACCTCTGACTGTTTTCACTTTTATGTTCTGAAGGAAGGATTGGAGGTAATCAGAAGCAGTTCTCCCGATGAACGTTTCATAGGTTTGGCGGAAAGAAAAATAGAGAACTCTTGTTGTCTGCTTGCAACAGTGGCCGTCAACGGCAATCACGGAGCCACGAACGTGAGCCCACGCCCACACGTTGTGGCACTATGGACTAACCAAATAAACAGCACGTGCATCGTAGATACTAGATCGAAGGAAGAGAAGAAGCTTAGTGCTGAAACTGACCTTTTGTAAGGAAAAAAAAATATGCTGATGCATCAAAACTGAATGATTGACCCGGGTTCACAGGAGATGTGTGCTTGCTTGTTCTAGATTATGAAGTGAACGTCTTTGTAAAATTCTACATCGACTCGATCTACTCGTGAATGTTAAGCCACCGCAATGCTGTCCCCCGTGTGAACGCTTTATCGATCTACCAGCACCTAACAAGTCATACAGTAAATATGGACCGGTTCTTCCGTGGTTTATATATCAGATTAACAGCAAGTCTTAGGTTGCACCTGCTCGCAAAAAAGGGGGTCTTACATTACACCACAACATGCGATCCTGTTCCTTTAGTCTTTTGCTTGAAAATCGAAATAAAAAGAGTGATTTTTTTGAAGTAGATTTTTCAAACAGCTTTTTAAGTCTAAAATCATATGTGCTATTCACGTCGATGTCTCTGCCGTACACTGTCGTCTCAAAAAATATATACAAAAATCATCAACCGCAGCTTAAAAAATGGAACTGTCTTCTTGAAAAAAAAGACTACACTAAAAATAAAGGGAGCTTGGAAGTAATACTACTACTTTAGCTGATTTGTTTACATGACCGCTTGATTTTCTACCTATTTTCATTTTTTTTGAAAGAAAAATTTCACTTTCTTTTTAGTTTGTCTTATGGTTTCCCCCAAATAAATAAATGGGATGATTTCTTCACCTTCTTTTTGAAACGGCTTGTTGCGACAGTCTAGAATAATATTTTCGAAATGATTTATCGGCATTCAGTTTGTTCATCTCGTGCTATGACTAAAAGACATCCATCACAATCGTAAGCCATCAGCCATTGGGAAAAAAGAGTGGATTCTTTTGGGTTTATGGCTTAGTTTTCTACAATAACTAGCTTTTAAGTGGAGTGTCTTTTCAAGACGGAGGTTGCAAGTCGATTGTAGTAGACACTATCTCGACTTTATCTATATAGTCAAAATCGTATGTGAGTATCACTTTTTTCGTACTCTCTCGTGAACAATCAGAATTAAAAATTGTAAACCAAATGGCATAAGACACCGCTCGAAATAACCCACCCAAAACCACCAATCACTCTCCAGTCCTGGGAAGCATCCTGATCCCTTTGCTCTGCTGAAATCTTTGTTGTTTTGGCTCCCCGTGTTATTTTTTTGTAGTTCTAGTCCCATGAGGAATTTTTTTGCAAATCTAGTCCCCTCCCGAGTGCGGAATTATGTGAAGTTGACATGTGGCAAATTTCACACTAGGGAAGCGCAGAAAATGACATTTTCGCGCTACAACACCGTGAAATTACTGTAGCTATTATGCGGTGCTGAAGCGTGGAAATGCCATTTTCTGCGCTCCCTTGGCACGGTATTTGTCGTGTGTCATAATTCTTCACTCAGGAGGGAGCTAGATTTACGAAAAATTTCTCAAGGAGCTACAACTAAAAAAAGACATAGAGAGCTAGAATTGTCATGAATTCTGCTCTGCTCTGCTCTTGACTGACCACCAGCCTGCACAAACTTCACATGACACATGCCATGATGCCACAGCCCACACTCCTCCCAACCTTGCCATACAAAACGTATCCTCAACCCATGCGCGGGCCCCACCCCCACACCACAAATGCCAAAAAATCCATATCGAGCCGTTCATCCCTGCACACGGAAGAATAGGATGGCCTGCCCCATCTCTCGTTGTCTCGCTTACGGTGCCGCTGCAAGAAGGAAAGGAAACCCTACAGTTTGAACAACCTCCGTCACACCACATCAGCGTGTCATTGCCAGCTGGGCCCAGGCCCATGCCTCATTGACGCGCAGCCCAATCAATCATCGAGCCACGCTCCTCCCATGGGTCCATCTCCTCCACCTTTGTGGCTTCTTTTTCATTTGGATTTAGTTTTGTCTTTTTTTGCTATAATAATTAATTTTTAAACGATATATCTTTTTAAAATATAATCTATAGGTATATTATAGTACACATTGTATTGAGTTCAGCTATATCGACTAAAATCGTATGCGACCTTTTCACTCTTCGTATTGTCACTCGTAAATAGACATAATTAAAAAACTATAAACCAAAAGCTAAAGCCATAGTCCAAAAAAATCCGCCTGAGTCCTCTCCAGCCAGTGTCTCTTTCCACACACTTTTGTTCAAAGGATAAAGCTCATTTGACCTAAAGGTCACGTGCCGTTGCTAAAAGAAACAGATTGAATTAAAAATCAACCTTAACCTTTTAAAATGTCTGATTTGCAATCTTAAACTAACAAATCCGTATGATTTACCCCTTTAATCCAATTCACCCTAGTTTTATCTTGACATGGCCACCACATGGATCTGAGGTGTCAGGTTTCGCTAACATGGACGCCACATGGCCAAATCCCCATATCACTTCATCTTCTTTCTCATCCCCAAATCCACTCTATTCTCTCTCTCTCTCTCTCCAAATGAACCAAGCAGACAAGAAGATATATGTTGTACTCGCTCCATAGCCGCACTTACTCCTCCATCGTCGCTAGTCAACACCATCCATGCTTCGACACCTAAAACAAAGGGGTTCTCCTCCTTACCCTCTTGCTACCCCATGCCCTGCTGTCGCTTCCTCGTGAGGCACTCACCGCCAACAAATCCAACTGAGTCGAGACGAGCGTGACCTGCATGGCAGCGAAGAGCGCATCAGGGCAGAGCACGATTGCCTCCCACAATACCTGCCATTTTGCTCTAAGATCTTATGGTGAAACTTCAGTGATGGTGCCCATGGCAACGACGAGGCGACTGGTCTGGCACAATGGCAAACGAGCATTAGGCTTCAACAGTATGGATTTGTGGTCACAACGGGGTAGTAGGGCACAAAGGGGTGGACATGGAGGGGGTGGTTCCAAGTGAAATCGACGAAAGTAGCATGAGCGTGACATGTTCCCAGAGAAGGGGATTTCATTTTTGTGGATATCGGGGTCAGAGGATGTGCTGAGGAGACTAGCATTGATGACACCCACAACAATGAGGTGGCGCTTGGTAGTGACAGTCTACGGCAGTGGAGATGATAGAAGGAGGTGAGGAAGAGCATTAGTGCAACGAGCCACACCTTGTGACATGGTTGGCTCGGTAGAAAAATGACGGAGGTGGGGGATCATTTGTAGATGGAGACAAGGGTGATGGCGTAGCTCAACTCCGGTGACACTTTAATGAGTCTTTATGTGTCTCGACGAGGTTGGTAGCCTCGGCGTGCGAGGGTAGAGCCTACGAGAAGGTAAAGCACGGTGCAAGGAAAGGGAGGCCATGAGGGGCAGTGGCAGCCAATTAGGGAGACGGGCTTAACAATTGACGAGGGGTAGTGGCGACGGCGACATGGTTCGGTGTGGGCGACGACGGAGTTGGAGCGAAGGGAGGAAGGCCAGGATGGTGCTAGGTGGTGCAGATGATGGGACAATTAAGAGGAGAGGAGGATAGAGAAAAAAAAGGGCCTCTTCTTTTTTGTTTCTAAAAACTGTTTTTCGGCTTTTCTATAGTAACTGACTTTTAAACGGAATATCTTTTCAATGCAGAGTTTACAAATTGATTGCAATACATACTGTAAAGACTTCATTTATATTGATCAAAACCACACACTAGTTTCTATTACTCTATACCCTCTCTCACGAATAGCCCAAAAACCATAAGCCACAATCGAAAGACATAAGCTGAAGCCAGTGGGTTCTTTTGGGCTAGGCTATGGCTATGATTTTTGAATTTTAATCTGCTGATGAGAGGCAGTATATAGAGAAAAATAGTCACATGCGATTTTGGCCGGTACAGCTGAACTCGGTACAGTTTGTACCATAATTTACCTGTAGATCCTATCTTAAAAATACACACTATTTAACAACGAGTTACTGTAGAAATAAAAACCAAAGTCTAAGCATAAGCTCAAAAAAACTAAGCCGAAGAAGACCCAAAAAGGGAAGAGACAAGAAAGGAGTCGAAGGTATTTAAGTCATTTTCCCTCTAGTTCAAGTGGCTAGTTAATAAAAAATAATTAAATTTGAAAAAGGGCTAATTGTCAATGGCTCACGTCGCTCCCTCAGTTCAAACCCACCTCTCCCCCCTTTGCCATCTTCGTCTCCCTTCCCAGTTGTGTACGCGCTTTCTAATTGCATCATCTACTAGCTTGCCTCGCTCCCCCCAATCGCCACCACTTTACCACCGCGTCCACGCTCTTGCGGTCGATCCAGCCATGGCTGGCTCGGTAGCTCGCCACACTGTTCTCTTTGGGGTCTCCTGCTTGTGGGGTTGGTGGTGGTGTAGAGGGGGATGGCCCTGACGGCAGCGGCTCCGGTGCCTAACCCCGGGTGCAATGGCATCCTGTTCACCTACAACTTCGAGGGCCGCACCAAGATCCGGCCCTTCGTTAGCGACAAGAACAAGCAGCCCTACTCCTTTAGGGCCAATGCCACCATGTTGAACTCTAGCACCTGCAAGCTCAAGTCCTGGGTGATGCTTGTCACCTTCGGCTACAATGAAATCCTCATCGGCGTTGACGGCGCTGTGCTTACCGGCGGCGGTGACCTGCCTACAACACTACCGAGGATGCTGGCAATGCGACCTCCTTCTCGGGATACCCGCAGACGGACCTCCTCACACCGATTGCCACCACTAGGGACCTCTTGCAGATCCAGGCCTCTGTCGGCATCGTCAGCACACTGTTTACCGGGCCCGACCTGTTCGTGCCACTCCCCACTGAGTTGTCGCTCAATGACTTGGCGTACGCGTGCCTGGCGGCGATGAATGTCTCCACAGGGATCCTCTCCACGTGCTGCATCCTCACCCCAGAGGCCGAGGCCAACGCCACTGTCATCGACGCCAATGCCACTGACCCAACCAGGTGTTATTGATATGTCCTAGAGGTAATCATGATGATGATTATATCACTTCTATGTTTATGATCTTTTGAATAATATATTATTTTGTCTCTTGAATAAATATCTTTCATATTGATCAACAAGTATGTGACTTCTTCGTGGAATTTTTTATTTATATTTTGATGTTATTCTAAATTATCTCTGATCTTATATCATTATGTCGGACAATTATAATTTACAGATCAGCATATGTATTGATTGATGATCATATTTCACGGATCATACATATGTGATATCAAATCAATAATACGGACACATGTTAGAGAACATGATGTTGGGTTGACTCACCATGAGTCACCGTTAGAATTGTCATATTCTTAAGTGTCATCAGTTGGTCTCATACATAGTGTATGTAAGATTTTTAGACCTGAGATCGTTATTATTTTCTATATATGTAATAGTTTATTTAGGAGTTATCAAACACTACTCCATGACTAGGTAGTCATAAAGGTATCTTTTAGAGTTTACTATGAAATATGCGAAGAAATATAAGCGATCAAGATAGAATTTTTCCCTCCTATATGGAGAGAGAGAGAGAGGGCCAGAGACAATGAGGGGTTATAAAATGTCAAATGAGCTAAGTTTTGTTGAACCCACTGAGAGAGAGAGAGAGAGAGGGTGAAATACACCTTTAATGCTTGTAAGTGGTGTTTGGTCGGCGACAAATTGTTATCGACATACTGCATTGATAAAACAACATATTTTCACATCAGCAAACATGGTAGCAAACAACAAGTGCACAAAACAAGAAATTAAATATAAACATAGCAATCAATTTTGAATCAATAGAAGGTTTATCGTTGAGAAACATCGACATAGCATATTTTTATATTTTCGTAAATTAAGCCGTGGCCTACATATTAAATGCAATCAATGATCTGAGTGAAGAGAAAGGACTTCGCCTGAATGCCTCTGAACTTGGGAACCACTACCAGATTCCAGGAAAACATACCTTTGATCATTTTGATTGGAGTAAATTCATGTAAATATTTTTATGTTGTATTATTATTATTCTATGCATAAAATTAATTTTAGAATAAATTATATGGTTGATATGAATAATGATGACTGTGGAAAGGTAGATGATGGGGGCAATTGTTCTACAGATAAATAATTGGTGGGTGCAGGGTGCCTAGAAAATGAAAGATAGGGGCAGGTGTGGAGCCCTCTACATATGGTTATAATAAAAACTAACTCTCACTCGCGTAATGAATTGTATTTACTGTATCGACCATGGTCCTATTTACAATAAGCAGAATATGTTACTCTATCAAATTATTATACACTCTATATGGGTACGTAGTATACTAGAGATTAGGTAAGGCCATGAGTGGCAATACCCATGGTGGATAAATGGACCGCGGTGGGTGCTGGGTGATGGACATGTCTCCCTAACACAATGGCTAGCATTGTGCTAACCGGGTAGAGTTATACTATATTAAAATAGAGAAAATATTTTGAACTCTGATTTGAACATCGCATATAAGAAAATGCGAATGAACCTATTGCAGTCAAAGTTACGGCTGCTATGGGTAAGTGATACAAGCCTTCGTAATACTAAATAAACCATGAATTTACATCTATGTCCTGGATTGGAGGCTATGAAAACCTACATGTGGTCTTTTCTCAGAATATGGGTGACTAGTAAATTTGTAAAGATAAATCTGACGATTTCACAACTTAAAAACTTATTTTAAGAATGATGATGAGTGAAAATATGATTTTTGATCTGATGATGTTGATCATGAGATCGTATATTTGCTATTAATGTTTATCGAGTACTTTTGTACTCATCCTTATTATTAATCCTCCTTGTTTAGAAATAAGTCAATATAATAATTTACCTAGTTATGATGAGGTCTACGTAGAGGGCAGCTATGCCAAGGGAAATAAGATTGGTCTATAGTACGATGCGTACAAGACGAATTCCCTGTATAGAGGTTGGGATAAGTAGGCAGCAACCGGTAACCATTTACATGAGCCCAAGTATATTAGTGTGTCGCTATCTACTAGCTTTAGTACTTGTATAATTATTAGCTGGTACCACTTCTATTTCTAAGTGTTGTAATATTTGGCAGAATTGTGTAGCCCTATAGTCCTATATGGCAATAGTATTGTTGTAATAATATTGTATCATTTCTAACTATTGTTTTGTTGTAACACTATGATGTGGCTTATTATTGGAAAAATAGGGATTTATTCTGTTTGCTGGGTAATAATCACAGACTGATGCCATTACCTAAGATGGCGATGGTCTGGGTCATCGCAATAGGGTACTATTGCGATCCGGTGGAGGCCTTGTTTTTTTTTGTTTTCAGCGACTTTTGATTTCTCTTAATAATTACTATTTATTAAACTAATAAGATGTAACTAAAAACTATAAACCGTAGCATAAAAGAGCAAGTCTAGAACCAGATCGCCTGCTTTGCCTTTTTTTAATAGAGAGGAAGATCACCTGCCATGCTACGCAGACGCAGACAGGTAGTCACACAGGTACGTCCAAACTGGGGCTCTATTTTCCGTAAATTTCAAGGGCCCAAGCCTGACACCATAAGTAAACACCGGTGAGAGAGACGGGATAATTAGGAATGACATAAGTAAACACTGGGCCTTTAGGTTGCCACTACGGTTAATAGGCCAATGACTTGGATCCATACATCTGTGGGCCACAGCCGTGGGTATTGCCATCGCCACTTCCCTACCTCAATTTCCACCCAATTCCAGCCCGTAAGCCCATCGCGGAAGCAAAACCCCAGGCCTAGAGCCGAAGGAAAACGAAACGGCACGGCCACACGCGCAGACCGCAGGAGAGGAATCACCGCTGCCTTGAGGCAACCAACCAATAAGCAGGTAAGTTCTTTTTATGGCAACTATTTATAGTATTTGATTTGAACATAAATATTTATATAAATAAATTAAATATTAATAAATTATTTTGAAAAGACTATAAGGATAAATTCCTTTGAAACAACGACGATGAAAAACTATTGCTGTTTGTTCGACGAAATCCATACACGAATGGGTCAGCGCACCACTCGTCCGCCCCACTAAGAGACCGTTTGGTTGGGCTGAAATTTAGTGACTTATGGCTAAAATTGTTCTGTAGTTGGTTAAAATTACGTTGTAGTTGATAATGACTTATGTAACATAATTAACTTTAAAAAATTAAAAATAGAAAAACAGGTTAATCCATCATGAATAATATAAATAAATATAAAAACAACTAACAAAAAAGTTAAAAAAAATAAAAAAACAAAAAATAATAAAATTTATAAAAAATAAAAAATAAATTAAAACACAGAAACTAAACCGAAATGAGCGGCTCGCCACTTTGGAAACAGCGGCAGCGCACCACTCGCCCCACGCCAGCGGTGAGGTTGATCCGCCAACACCGAGCGCCCCCTCAGCGCGGCCTCCGGTTCCCAAACCCCCACTCTTCCGCTCTCACCCGCCGCTCCTCCTCTCCTCGACGCTACGCCTCTCGCGCGCGCTGATAAGCCTTTGCATCTCCGCAAGGCATATACCTTCCGTGGCGCCCCTTGCTTCCTCGTATTCCCTTCGTGATCCCAAATTTGCCGGTCGCCGCGTTCTATCGCTGTTTCAGTGGATCTTGATCGGCTCGGCGTGGTGCTCAGGTACCTCCTTTCTCCGTTGCCGTGCTCGTTGACTCGCTGTTTGGTCAGTTTTCGGTGGGGCATTCCGTCGAGCACTTCTGCTGCGTGGCTCTGGCTGGCGTTGAGCCATCTGAAGCCATGTTTCCTTCAACTTTTACTTAATCCTGTTGGCGTCTTTTGATGCATTGTGATCTGTATCGCACTGTTTGGGGAATTTTGTGCAGCGGGTTCACCCAGATGGATTGTTAGGTCTGTTTTCCCTTAGTTCTAGCGGGCCTGAAAGGAAGCGTTTTATATATGTACTGGTGCTGGTTCTGGAATTTTCTTTGTATTTTTAGCATGTGGTTGCCATAGAAATGTAAACTGCGCATGATTGTAGGCATCGAGAGGAGTGTGTTCAGGACTCAATGTGTGAAGTAGTTCGGTAGTCGAGCATTGTGATTGACTATTGGGATGATCTCAGTTCTTCAAGCATCCTGTGTTATGGAAGCATCATTAGTGTTCTACATAAATGGTATCGTACTGAACTTTCACCATCAAATTCGCTAGCATACATATGGTAATTTTGCAACCGAGCACATTTGGCCATCCCTGTGCAATATATTCGGCATACTCACCATATGTTTGTTAGCATTAGTACATTCATGCACAAGAAGTCAAGAACTAATTGTCATTTTTCCGTTCATTTCAGAATAGTCAATGAGCATAACTTTCATTTTGCCTGATTATCTTAGTCGATGCTATGTGATTTAGTGTGTGCTTTAGGTTGCAGACATTCTCAAATTGTTAGCTGCCTCGTAAACTGCAAACTTCAGAAAGTATAAATTTTGCGTCTGCATTCTAGGAACTCACTTCAGAAGCCCATTTGCACTATGTCCTACACAAACTGTTTGAAGAAATATCCCACGAGACTCATCTTTCCATATGCCAACTCCATCCTCCGAGCGTCTTTGGAGAAAGGCTCCCCACAGAAGTCACTGATGGACTATAACACTATGCTCCAATTCACTGCTTTCTGCCCTGATTACAGAACCTATGCTCTCCTTCTCAAAGCTTGTTTGAAATGTTCAGACCTCTATGCTGCCATGGAAATTCATTCACATCTCACTAAAGTTGGGTTGTTATGTAACCAACATATAACAGCTCCACTTTTCAAGTTGTATGTTGATCATGATCGCATGATGGAAGCACGTGAGCTGTTTTGGCTAATGCTGGAGTGGAGTATCGATCCCTTCCATGGTAATTTGATGCTTACGGGATTCTTGAAGGGTGGACAGCTAGACAAGGCATATCAGATTTTCAAAAGGATGCCTGTCAAGGACTTGGTCTCATGGAATTCAATGATTGCAGGTGCAGTAAGGACCTCGCACCTGAAAGATGCAATGAATCTTTTCAGCAGGCTGGTTAATTCAGGCCTTGTGCCTGACAGTTTCTCATTCTCTCCAGTCCTGTCGGCTTGTGCTCGAGCTGGTGCCCGCCGTTATGGTGTGTGGGTTCATCAACTGATGGCTGAACTGAGGGTGGAAATGAATCATATTTTAAGCTCAGCACTTGTTGATATGTACGCCAAATGTGGAAGAATTGATGTGGCAGTTGATATATTCAACACAGTTAAGAGAAACCATGTGTCCGTGTGGAACACAATGATTGGTGGCCTCGCAGCGCATGGTCTTGGATCTGACGCAGTAAGTTTGTTCCGCAAGATGGAATGTGAAGGCCTGGTTCCTGATGGGGTCACATTCGTTGCACTATTGACAGCATGCAGCCATTGTGGTATGGTTGAAGAGGCTCACCAATACTTCGAAGCAATGAATACAAAGTATTCTATCACTCCAAAGGTTGAACACTATGGTGCAATGGTAGATACATTGTCACGAGCTGGGCTGCTGGATGACGCATACAACTTGGTGAGGTCAATGAATGTGAAGCCTGATGCTGTGATATGGAGGGCATTACTGAGTGCTTGTCGCAGGTATAGGCAAACCAAACTAGGTGAGGTCACTATTGAGCAGATGGCATGCCAGGGCAGTGGTGATTATACCCTTCTTTCAAACATCTACTCATCAGCAAGCAGATGGGATGATTCAGAGGAAGTATGGAAAGAGAGGAAGAAAAAGAAAATAAGGAAGAGCAAAGGCTTGAGTTGGGTTGAACTAGGGGGAAGCACCCATGAATTTAAAGCTGGTGATAGGTCTCATCCTGATAGTGATGATATTTACCGAGTGCTGCATGGCTTATCTAAAAGAGCCAAGGTTGAAGGCTATACTCCATTGACTGAATTAGTAATGAAAGATGTCTCGGAGGAGGAAAGAGAAGAAAACCTCTCTTTCCACAGTGAGAAGCTGGCAGTGGCATATAGTGTCCTTAAGACTGCTCCAGGGACAGAGATAATGGTGTCAAAGAATCTGCAGACTTGCGGTGACTGTCATGAATGGTTGAAGATAGTCTCGAAGGTACTTTGTCGTGTTATAATTATGAGGGATAGAGTTCGATTTCACCACTTTGAAAGCGGATGCTGCTCGTGTAAAGATTATTGGTAAGCCCTTTTTGGAGCAATACAAAAGTGAAGCCTCTAATCACGTTTGGCGCCACGGAATCGGGAGCTTCAAGTGGACTATTTTTGGTAAGCAGAACTGGCGATGCGGGATGAACCGGAAGCCGGGTTACGGTGCCGAACTGCGCACTAACCTAGACAGCAGGACGGTGGTCATGGAAGTCGAAATCCGCTAAAGAGTGTGTAACAACTCATCTGCCGAATCAACTAGCCCCGAAAATAGATGGCGTTGAAGCGCACGACCTACACCTGACCATCTACGCGAGCAGGCGCTTCTTTGTCTCTCTTTTTTTTAGGAAAACAATACTGTATATAGTAGTGCTTAGACGTTGTTCGGTTTTGTGTCAAATGCTCGTATGCTGTTTCAGGATGTCCACTTGTAATCTCTCTCCGCTCACAAAGAACAGTGAAATGACATAAGCTCTTCAATGGTATAGATATGATATCTTCAATTCCTAAAAATAAAGATATGGTTTCTTTGCGAATTTACATGGGCTAACTGGCACTACTAGGCATCAACAAACAAATACTGTGATGTTTCAGGCAGTTAGCTGGCATGAGTCCCCGGCCGCACCACACTGATATGTTGTACCCATTTGCTCCAGAAAACTCACAGGAGAAAATATTGTCTCTCATCAATGCACTCATCAATCATTCATTCAGAACCAGCAAAGCATCATTTTCTTCTAAGCAGTAATTCATATCTTAAGAGTACAACCATCAGCTGTTGGTAGGCAGGAACATAAACAGTTTTTCAAGAAGAGGGCAATTTGTAAACATAAAAGACAACCCAAATGCCATAATTGTTTGTCTTTCTCCCCTCGCAATGTCATCTGAACACAGCACAAAAACAACTGTACAAACATTGGGTTTGGATAGTGTTGAAGTATAAGTGAATTACCCATATTTCCTCATAAATTTAAGCTTTTGGGTGAACTGGTCGATGCATGCAGCTCAATATGGTATCAAAGCTAAGAGGTCTTGAGTTCGAGATCCGGTTAGCGCAACTAAAAAAAATAATTGCAGCCCACTTCTATTCCACGTCTTAGGTCTGAGGGAGCTTACACGTGAGAGAGAGTGTTGAAGTATAATTGAATTGCCTACCTTTCTTCATCAGCTTAAGTTTTTGGTTGAATTAGTTAATGTATACAACTCAATATGGTATTAGAGCTAAGAGGTCTTGAGTTCGAGATCCGATTGACGTAATTAAAAAAAGATCCGATTGGCACAATTAAAAAAAATAATTGCAACCTATTTCTATCCATATCTTAGGCCTAAGGAGCCTACACGTAAGAATGAGTGTTGAAGTACAAGTGAATTGTCCACCTTTCCTCATCAGCTTAAGCATTTGGGTGAATTGGTATACATGTAACTTAATAGATAGCAACCAGTCTCCAGTAAAGAGTTTTCATCTTACTGCCAGACAAGTTGCTTCATTGTATGCTTGCAGATAAGATCTAAAAGAGAAATTATAAGACAAATACAGCGAAAGCCAATCCAGTAAAACATAGAATACCGTAGTTGCATTCATCAGGATAGCATCAAACGTTAGTCTGTTCGACTCCATGCAAAATACATCATTCCAAAGTGGAAACGAGGAGCCTTGCCATCGCTTTCTCAAACATCGTTAAGCTAGTCATTTCACCTTACATACTTAGGTACACAAAAAAAAAAACTACAGGATTGAAATTCTGTGAGCAATCTTCTCAGAGCAATGGAAATTTCATCAGTGCTGTTGACAGACACCAAACTTGTTAGTAGCCCAATTTGTTCAGTTCAGGCTATAGTACAGTTAGTTTCCCAAAATAATACTTGGATCCAGCAACAAACAGATTGTTCTCCTCTTTTTACATGGAGCAGAAAATCAAACTGGAAGACTAGTTTGCACGGACAAGGGCCAGTGAGTCCTATTGGTACTTCACCTGCATGCGGTCGAGTGGCTAGATCTTTTACCTTCCATTGCATCCTTCTTTTTTCTACAGTCTGAACAAAGATAAGGACCGCCCCATGGTGTTGATGGGGCAGAACAGTAACCACCTCCATTATCTGTCATTAAGCCTTCGAATGGCACTTGGTCCACTTGGCAGATTGCACAGCGAAATGGAGACAAATTTGCTTTTGATGGAAAATTTCTACCCAACCTGCAAAAGTATGGATAGGATATTAGGTCTGTTGAACATCCTAAAATGAGCAGACAGTGAAGTAACACCACAGTGCATTCCTCAACAAACGAAACATCAATCGCCAATATATCTCAACAGCTAAACGAGCAAAGTGATAAGAGAAGCATGTGATGATTGAGGAGATTAATTTATTACACAGAAAATTATCTATGGAGTAGCCCAAGTGAAACGCTCCTAATTGTCGGTGCAGTTTGTTCATTCCAGTACTACCTATTCTTGCAAACCTGGACCTTCGACCGATAAGACAACAAGAAAAGTAGGAATGGTGCCATACATAGACAGCCTATAGTGGCATACAACCCAATCTCCTAGACCACCAACTACTGCAAGACAAATGCAGACTAAGAAAAGTGATATTCTTTTATATTACAAAAGCTCTGGAACTGGAAGAAGCAAAGTGCAAGGAAATGACACACAATTGCTGTATCCAAACTCCGCATCAACCATATTACTTAGCTCTTTCTTGACCCTGGTCTACTTTTTTTATTTTTCTACTAGAAAGGCCTATATATTTAAGTGCCTCAACATGTCAACAAAAAGTTTCAAAAGTTAATCCCTCAAAGGATTATCCTGTGCCAGAAATTATGCAAAGGAACATCACAAATGAGCAATGCCATTACAAAAGAACAGAACGGTCTCAGTGTGAGTATGTATTATGGAATTGCCAAGTACACAAGATACATCACCTAACCAAGAGAGATTGACAAAATAGGCTTCTACTGCACTGATTCAAAGTCTCGAACTAATGAGTAATTCAATAACACCAAACACAAAGGCATGACGGGACCCAAAACAAGCTACATAATGATAATTCATGAATAATTTGTATGATATTTCTTTACTGCATTTTCATGAAATTTAAATAGCTAGAATGAGATTGGACAGCTGATTAAAAAAAGACAACCAGTGGATCGCCAGGGAAAAGTTCATTTAGTGGCCAGCAGACACAGCCACTTGTTCTTGCACCATCCCAAAAACCTGTCATATATTATAAACTAAACCAGGGACAATGTGATAGTGAAGTATTAGAAAATGATTTAATGACAACACAAAATTAACATATGCCAAACAACTGCATGACTAACAACTTTGTACTTCATTGATAAGCAAAGGATGTAGAAGAATATGAACTGCAGGAGAAAATAAGAACATGCCTTTCTTCCAACATTGCAGAGCCCTCTTCAAATAATTCCTCCACAGAGCCAAATGAAGCAGACTTGCCTCCAAGCTTCCCAACAGAACTATGTGATCTCCTACTAAAAAGAAGAGACCTCAACTTGTTCTGGTTTTTCTTTGGGGACAACGGTGGTGGTGTTGAACAATGATCAGATGGGATGATATCAACAACTACGCAGGTGGTATCATCCTTCAGTCCACTTGTCTTCAGAGCTTGCTGTACAAGCAAGATGGATCTCAAATAGATGATTGAGACAATCAAGCATACCATAGCAAGTATGGGATGATCTAACAACTGCAGTGACATGCATAATCACCTTAACGACAAGCTTTGCAGCCAGTTCTGCAGGCAGACCCCGGCACGCCAGAGCTGCAGTCTCTGAGGACAGTGCATCCCATATTCCATCTGATGCAATTATTAGCCTTCCTCCAGCATTTGAGAGCTACAATTACCCAACACATAAAGTATATCTTAGCCAAGATACACTACAATAAGTTACATTCCTTGCATTTCATCAAAACACCAAAATTCACCTTCACTTGCTTGACATGTGGAATTGGCACGATGAACTCCCCGACGTCAGTATCCCCAATTGATCTTGAAAGGCACAATCCACCTGGCCAGCATCGGAGAGGACCCACCTAAAACAACAAACAGAACAATTGACACCAAAATCCATGTCCAAAAATGCTTCCAAAATATCCTCGAATTATTTTCCCACTAGAGCGCTACCTCCTGTCCACCGCAGAGGTTCAGCCGGCTGACCTCCCCTCCGCTCGCTGTGACACGCTCCCGCTCCTCCGCATTCTCCTCTAGCCGGTGGTCCACAGTTAGCAGCGAGACCACACCGCCCGGAGTGTCCAGGATGCACCTGGAGTCTCCGACCGACGCCACCGTGACAGTGAACCCATCGATGACAACCAGCGTTGCCGTCGTCCCTGACACCTCCCCTGCACCAATTCCCAAAGTTAACATCTTTACAGCGAGGTTGGACCAGGTTTCCAATGGCATTGAAAGGATCTCTCAGCCTCACCCTTGCGCTGGAAGTCAATGTCTGTCTTGACGAAGCCTGCGACGAGCGCGCGCGGCAGCGCCTGCAGCCAGTCCTCGCGGCTGATGCCCTGCGGCACGGCGCTCATCACGTGCTCCAGCAAGTGCTCCTTGCTGAAAACCGCCGCCGACACGCCATTGTGCCCGTCGAACACCTACCAGCAGCAGATCCAAGAGACCAACATGCCCTCACACACTGAACCCGAAATAAACCAAAAGGCAAGACAGCGAAGAAAGCGCGCGTACGGCGAAGACGGAGAAGGCAGAGGAGGGGTTCCCCGGGACGCGGAGGCAGTCGGGCTTGACAAGGAAGTAGTCCTCGCCGCGCTTGGCGAAGCCGGAGTGGCCGTACCGCACGAGCGGGAGCTCGGAGCCGCCGCCGCGGAGCTCGCGGCCGATCAGCGTGGCCAGAGGCAACGGCGGAGGCAGATTCTCCTCCCTGGTGGCGCTCGCCATCACAGCCTCCCGCCGCAGTTCTACCCAAGAAGCATCCTCTCAAGAATCCACTTAAATAACAGCATTTCTTGCGCGGAAAAGCTCCGGTCGGTGGCCACGGCGGGGAAGACTCCGAGATGGATCTGATATTACGCAATGTGCGCTTGGATTTGGTGGCAATGGCGTCGCAATGCGGACGGCGACGAGCTGGGATTTGGGGAATTTGGTGAGGGGAGTGAAGGGAGAAGAAACGGGGACTGAGGATTTTAGTGTGGGTTCGTTTATGTACAGATAAATAGGGTGTGTTTTTTTTAAGATGGATCTATATACAAAGATAAATTATAGGATAAATTATATGAAGTTTATTTGTATTAACTAAAATCGTATGGAACTATTTCTCTCTGTGTATCGTCTCTTACAAACAAACTAAAATTTAAAAACCAAAGTTATAAGCATTAGTCTAAAAGAATCCACTGATGAGAGAAGGTGAAAGGCAGTATTATGATTTCGTCATAATACAGGGGGTTTAGTACAAAATGTTTAGGCCAAAAGCCAACAAACAGTTCCAGCCCAACCAGCCAACCGAACCATGGGCTGTTTTTTTGGGTAGGAGCTTATGATTTTTTTTATTGTAACTAATATTTTTATCTATATTTTTTTTATAAATCAGTGGACGACGAAAACACCGATATGAATGGCGTATATGGTTTTGAACTCAGGAAGCCGTTGGAAAATCTACTTTAAGAGGCTGCTCCACTTCGATGGTAAAAACCAAAAAGAGCAGGTTTTATAGTTGTGCTCGTTAGTAGAGTAGATAAAGAACAGGTTTTATAGTTGTGCTCGTTAGTAGAGTGGATATCTTGTTGGCTCGGCACGACTCGGTAAGGAGGCGGCTCAGCTCGTTAGGAAGCTCGGCTCTGCTCGTTAGGCTCGCTTGAAATTGAAGTGTCTGTGAGAAGATATTTGGCTGCATGCCGCTCCAAAACATCTAGATTAAGACAGTACGCTACAATCCACCATTTCTACTGCATTGCTTAGTAACATTCAGGTTATGTTTCGAATTGGGGAATGCTTCTAGTAAAATTTATTTGGAATTTTATAGCTTTTGTATATATAGAAAAGAACTTTTAATTCTCACTCGTTTCCACCACACAACATCCTTTTGTGCAAAACTAATTACATGCAAGTGGATCAAAAAAATACCATTAATAGACTTAGAAGATTATATTTACCACACTAGGAGACCTCCTATGGCAGGGTGGCTGGGTGAGCATGACACATACATGGTGGTGAGGAGTGTCACCATGAGTATCTTACCGAGGTAACGTGGCTTGCGCTTTGGATCGAAAAAGTCCATTTTTGCTAATAATATGAGTTCAGCAACAGGTACAGATCCAAAATATCTAATAACCAAAGAGCCACGAGTAAGGGTGGACATTTGGCTTGAGGCTTGCGAGCCAGCTCGGCTCGTAACGAGCTCGGCTCGAGCTCGCAAAAAATCAAGCCGAGCCGAGCCCAGTGTTTAGCTCGTGAAAAAAACGAGCCGAGCCCGAGCCCGCTCGCGAGCCGGACGGACTGGCGGACTCGAAAGCATTGGTTCCCAATCAGCTGGACTCCTACTCGCGTCCGGCCTCAGATCTCCCCCCACTCGCTCGCTCTCACGGCATTTCTCCGCCCGCTCGCTCTCCCCCCACCCCGCAATCTCCGCCCGCTCGAGCCAGGCTCGCCTCCCTCCCTCCCCGCCCTCCGCCGCCGCCTCCCTCCCCACCGTCGCCTCCTCCCTCCCCGCTCCCTGCCCTCCCCGCCCCCCGCCGCCTCCTCCTCCGCCCCCGCCGCCTCCTCTCGCTCTCCTCGCCTCGCCGCCCCCGCCTCCTCCTCCTCTCGCTACCCCGGCCGCGCCTCCTCCGCCCCTCGCCTCCTCCCTCCCCCGCCTCCTCTCGGCGGCGGCGGATCCGCGGCATGGCGACGAGGCGAGGTCGGATCCGGCGGAGAAGGGTGGGATCCGATTGGAGAAGGGCGGGATCCGGTGGCAGATCTGATCCAGCGGCCTCACCTGCAACTCGCGAGCCGCCCCCCACCCCCGCCGCCTCCTCTACGCTCCCCCGCCGCCGATCTGTCTTCCACCGCCCCTGGCGCCGCCACTCCCCCCGATCCACCGGCCGCCGCACCCCAGCTCCTTAATTATATTGTGATGTGTTTATATTGTGATTATATTGTGATGTGTTTATATTGTGATATTGTGATGTGTTTATATTGTGATTATCTTTGATGTTGCAAAGGATCGATCAGTGTTGCCGTTGAATCTGCGTTGCCGAGAATAGTTCAATCAGTAGCAGTGTTGCTGGCTTTCGCGGCTCGCGAGCTGATTCGAGCTGGCTCGAGCCAGGAAACGAGCCAAGCCGAGCCTGGCTTTTAGCTCGTTTTCTGAACGAGCCGAGCCAAGCCGAGCCGCAACTCCGGCGAGCTCGGCCGAGCCTGGCTCAAGCCGACTCGGCTCGGCTCGTTTCCAGCCCTAGCCACGAGAAAGGACACATACTATTATAACTGCAAAATCAAAATTCCCAATTGTACAACAAACAATAGGACCCAATTGGGTTGGGCTGAGCGAGCCTACCAAGCGGCTCGTGAACCGGCTAGGCTCAGCTCTAGGAAACTAAGCTAAAACTCTTACTCAACTCGGGTTGTTTATGCCACGAGCCGAGCTAGCTCACGAGCCTCAAGTTTTTTTTACTACCCTACTCGTCAACATGTCAATGATGGTCTACAACTTTTGTATTAAGAAATTTGTGTGTACATTGTGGGTTTGGCTGCTGCTTGTCGTCTGGTTGCTATTGTGTTAGTGTCTTTGGATTTTTTAACTAATATATGATTGCCAGCTAAAATGGATAATTTTGACCTTTAATGATTTTGATGTCAGGTGTTATGGACACATGTGCTCCATTGGACTTAAGCTTAAAGCTTATTTCACTGTTTAGTACTGTTTAAAATTTATTTTTATATTGTAGTTGTTGTTAGTTTTTTAGTGTAATTAAATTTAAAAAAATAAAAAAAAGGATACGTCATTATGAACAATGTAAAGTAATAGGGGAAAAAGTCCAAAAAAAATTAAAAAACTAGAAAAAGATGAAATTTAAAAGTTAGAAGCTAAAAGTTTAACCTTGAAACCCAAAGAAGCAGGGTTCGCTTTAGATACAGGGTTTGCCTTAGGGCATGTTCTTTTCGGTTTCTAAAAGCGGCTTTTGGCTTTTGTTACAGTACCTAACTTTTAAACGGAGTATTTTTCAAGATGAGGTCTACAAGTTAATTGTAGTACACATTAAAAGCTCAACATCTGTACAATCCAAAACCCTAAACAATTATCTCTCTCTCCGTAATCTCTGTCGCAAACAGCTAAAATTCAAAAATTTGAACCAAAAACCATAAGCCGCAGCTAAAAAGAACATACCCTTAAGCAAGAGAGAATAGATGTGCTCTTCTCTTTGCCACTAGGTGCATCAGTTTCATGCATGTCTCATTTATACACATGCCCCGGTATATCTATAAGTCAAATTGGGCATGTGTTATTTGTTTATGGTCCTCTTGCATGTCCCTTCGCTTCTCTCTCAATCTGAATTACCAAAAACAAAAGAAAATATAAACTAACCCTAGGGGACTGGTATAAGGTAATATTTCCTGAGATGAGATTGGAACACAGAGAACATACACAACATTTGTCATATTATCATCTGCTTTTAACGTAAGGAAACATTTCAGCCCCTCTTGAAAGCTGAGTATCCAACATTTCGTCAAATTTCATTCTCAATTTGGCGCCTTTTTACAAACGTGCATCATGTGGCTAGAAAACATAACCCAATTTTTTTAAAAAAATTCTCCCCCTAATTCTGGGGTGCACATGCATCCACAAATGCCTAGTGTGCTACACGTAGCGCTGTCTTTTTTGCAATGATAGTTAGCTTAAGGCACCCTTTTTTGCTTTTGGTTTTATCTTTTAATTTTTGGTTTTTCAAGAAGTTGAGAAGCTAAATATTGAAATGGATTTTTTAAATAAATTTTTCAAACAATTTTTTGAGTTTAAATTGTGTTTCGGTGTCTCCATTATCTATAACCATCGGAAAAATATAGACAAAAAAACATCAAACGTAGTCCAAAAAACACCCCTAAGCTAAACTAGAGGAAACAAAATCACTAACCTCTTGACCAAGGAGCCCCAATGTAATAATAACCAATAGACAAGATCTTCAATCTGAAAATATACACTACAGGAGAAAGGCGATGCTGAGATGGCAAAAAATAAAAAGATCCCATAAAGCTAGAAAGAGAAAGAGAAAGGAAAAGTTGTAGGGCTGGCCCGGAGAGGGACAGGGAGACGGTAGGCGCGAGACGGGGATCCTTTTGCCCAGGCGTGGGCTTCTTGGCCAGTTGTGCGGTGCGCTCTGTGGTAGCCACTTTTTTTTCGTTTTTTGAGGACCGCGTCAGTTCGCCTCGGCTGGCAAGATGGGCTTGCGTTGCAGCTGCCGGTGCAGGTGCGAGGCGCCGCCGCCTCCCGCATTACTGTTTCAGTTTTTTTTTTCAGTTTTAACTTTTAACTTCAGTTTTTTTTCATTATTCAGTAATTTATTTTTTTTCTAAATTTTTTTAGATTTTTTAGGTTTTTTTTGTATTTTTCTTTTTTTTCCTGTGTTCCTTTGCATTGTCCGTAATAAGCTAACATATTTTTTCTATTTTTTACATTTTAAATTTAATTATACCTAAAAAACTAAATCAACTACAGTAAAAAAATTAATTATAATAAAATTTTAACCAAAAATCACCGCTAAAACAACGAACGCCGCCAATAGAATATAGTCGGCGTAAGCTCTGCCACTACCTCTTCATGTCGGTAGGTACTGTGCTGGAGTCTACGCAGATGACGTGGCAGTATTATCTGCCAGATGTGTCGGTCACATTTGGATGCACCGTCTTGTGCTGTGCTAGCTTTGTGGCGAAATACTACTACTCTACTACTCCGTGAGTACTATGCACTCCGTGAGTACTATGCACTCCGTGAGTACTATGCAAGTGGTTCATAGATTTATAGTTTTAACCAAAAATTAAATATTTTCCATAAAAAGCTATTTTTTAGCCTAACTTCAACAGGAAGTTGGTTCAATGACTTGGAGGCTGCAATAAAACATGAATGAAGCCGAACCAGTCTGAAATTGCTAGCATGGAATCAGTCAAAGTGAGATTGTGCTGTTTTTAAAAAATAATTGGTAGGGTGGTCCATGTATTTGCACAGCTAGATTTATTACATACCGTTCATATATTCAATATCGGTATTTGTTAGTGTCGATTGTTTGATTTTTTCCCCTTATTATAAGTCAATTTTCCTAACCAATTATTCTTCTCTGTTTCAATCTTCAACGGCAAGTCCAGTTCTTGATAGATCCCTCTGAGTTGCTACCTTTTCCAATGTAATACTCTACCATGTAGTTATCTTCTATTTCTCTAATTAATACTTAATACTGACCATTGCGATATCAAACACGTATACACGTGAACCGTCACCGATTTCTACCGGGGACACCTGTTATGTTCTCTTTGGTGGCCCCAAACCTATCCCTACGCTGCACCATCTCTACTCTGAGATATTTGCTTATATGCTTTTGTACTTCCATGCTTCTATTCGTATGGATGCATGTATGTATATACACATGTATGATGTTATACGTGCTTAATATCCTCTTCTCCTATGTCAGCCGCTGTAGGATCAAGGATAACCGACTAGAGGGGGTGAATAGGAGATTTTAAAATTCTAAACTAAATTAAACAATTTATGACTAGATGATCACTAAGCAATAAATTGAGTGAAGAGCAATCCTACACAATACAAGCAATTTTAAGCAAGTTACAATACACAATAAAGAGCTAGAGCAAATACTATAAAAGATAAGGAACAAACATAATGTGCCACTCGATGTTTTTACCGTGGTGTCGGAAACTTGCCGGTTTCCACTAATCCACGTTGAGGTTAGCCCGAACTAATCGGACCGGCTCCACGAATTAAGCCGAAACACCTCAATCACTATTAGTAGCTCTTCCTCCGCTCCGGAGATGGTGAGCTCCAACCACTTACAATTCAGCACGGGCTTCTTCATAATCTCCTTTGAAGAAGTCACCGGCAATCAATCTTTCCGCCGTCTAGGTGCTGACAAGCACCAAGAGAATAGATCGTTGATTTCACTTGATGGCGCGCAAGTGCAATTGGATCAACTAGAATGAATGCACTTGAATACTCTCCACAAATTCAAAAACAATGCTCAAGAGAGAAATGAGGGTGGAGTGAATGCTCTAGGGCTCAAATGTAGTCAATGGAACTTCAGCAGCCTGCCCAAGTGCAGGTGGGGGGTATTTATACCCTCACCAACCAAAACTAGCCGTTGTTGCAAATTAATGCTGAAAAATCAGAAAAATCAAAATTACCGCTGTACAAAGTGCGGTATTACCGCACTAGCATACAATAATGGTTATGTCAGACGAACAGAACTAACCGTTGAAATTTTGTACGGTATTACCGCCGTTGTAAGTGCGGTATTACTGCTCAGCGGTAATACCGTAGGTCGGTGCGGTATTACCGCACTGCGGTAGTTTCGCCGTGCTATTACCGGTAATACCAATTTCTGGCCGGCTAAGTCTTGACTTGGAGGCCTTCTGAAAAAAAATATTCCGGAAAACGGTAATACCGCGGTACCATGCGGTACTACCGCACTGCGGTAGTTCCGCCGTTCAAATTTTGGTTTTACCGATTTCAGTGAGTTGAAGTCCTCAGAAGGGTGCTCTCTGGAATTTACATACCGCACATATTCCGGTATTACCACCGAGCGGTAATACCGCTGTGTATATGTCGGTATTACCGCAGTGCGGTAATACCGTTTGTGGTACGGTACTACCGATTTTTCTGAGAGAGCCCAGTGAGTTTTCAAACTTAATTTCAAATTCATGCATGTTCCTAGATTGATCCAATGTGCACCAAAATATGCTATCAAGCTACTTTCAATAATCCCTCTTAATAGTACGACATCTAACCTATAATCCGGTCTTCCACCTTTACTCCTAAGACCGGTGAAATTTAAAATAGACCCAAAAACTTATGTACCTCATCTTCGGATTTTTGGCGTTAATAATCCTTGCAGCTTGTTCTATATCTTGCACACATGAGACTTTATCTGTACAATCTTAGCACACACATTAGTCCCATATTCATAATTCGTCATTAATTACCAAAACCCTGATCTTAGGGGCCTACATACTTTCAACCGCTCCTCTTTTTCAACGTTGGCCAACTCAATATTGTGGCTCTCTCACAAATTGTAGTACCTTCTATCTTCACTGATGCTGATATATCTACTTTATCCTTTAGTCATTGTTTAACAATATAGAGAATCTTCTCGCCATCGTCAGTGTAACATCCCAAAAATATGGGACTATTGTATTTGCAAAAATTTAAAAATCTTTTATCAATTTGCAGTGCTATTTAAAATTTTCGGAGTTCCTTCGAAATTCTCGCTTGGTTTTGTGCTAAGTAATTCAATCAATCAAACCCAATCTTGGGTCAAGAACCAATTATCCGAAAAATTGATTTGATTCAAAAACTTGAAGTAAAATTTTCAAATCAAAATCTTGATCAAAACAGAGATCACAAGCAAAACTAATACTAAAACTTCCCACCTCATCTTTGTATCCGAAAATTCAAATTCTGAAGATTCAAAAACTATCTATCGGAACTCTGACAAAACTAAAGTTCAACCAAGATTTTAAATTCAAAACTTGATTACAAATCTAAGTCTGGAATTCAAAATTTGGAATTCTTCACAAATTCTTGGGCCCTCCACTCTTCCTCCCTTCCTCTGCTTTGCTCCTGGTGCTCACGACCGGCCCATCTACGCCCGTGCGTCCCCTACTCTGCGCACCAACCACACCAAAATTGCCCCTGGTTTCGCCTAGCTCGCCCCCAATTTCTCCCCCTGTTGTGTCCAAGCTAGCTGTGCCTACCACCAGCCTACCCCTTCACCCCCTCTCCGCTAGCCTTGCCGCTGCCTGGCGTTTACTCCTCAGCGATGCCGCACCCGACATTAGTCCTCGCTGCGCCCGTCTTCATTGCGCCAATGACCGGCTCCTACCTTCCTTGCCTTTAAATGGGTCGCTTAAGCCTCCTCTTAGCCCCCATCTCTTCCCTCTCCCCCTTCCCCATTGCCGAGTTTGGCATAGATCATGCCATGCGCGCCGCCGCACATTCCTCGCCGCCCCAGCCACGCCGTCGACTCTCCCACCAGACTGCCTGCGTCAAAGTGTGCCCCCGGGCCTCCTCTCTCACCGCCATATCCTCTTCGGCCAACCTCCCTCTGATTCCTCACGGCAAGAACATCACCTTGGCACCCCTAAGCTTCCCCAATAGCCGGGCGATGCTCTCCCTCGCCGGTGTGATCCCTCCATGCGAATCTCCCCGCACCGCCCACGACTCCCGACACCGGCTCACCTCGGCGCCTTCTCGGCCAAGCCGCCACCACTGATGAGTCCTCCTTGACCTACTTATGCTCGTGCTCGCCCATTTTCCTCCTCTTCCCCCTCCGGTCGTCGTCACCCCTGTCGCCTCCCTGCACCGGCCACTGCGCCTACCACCGACCTAGGACATCGCCTCCCCAAGCTTACTCACCTGGGGGGCAACCACTTTTGCTCACTCGCCACCCCTCCGGCCACCGGACATGCTGCAAACCCACCTACCCAGGCCGCCATGCCCCTCCCATGTTTCGGCCGGTCGAGCCCGGTGCCTTCCCCTCCTCTGTTTCTTTCTTCTTCTTGCCCTTCCTCTTTCTTTATATGGCACATGGGTCCGACTAGATAAATCGTCCAACCCTCAGAGGCATGCCTCAACATCTTCTTGCATTTGACTAAAAGATTTAAGATTTTACACAAAAGAGCAATGCAATAAAATATGATTTGCAAATAATAATGTGAATAAGAATTCAATTGCAAAATTATAGTGGAGGCCCCTGCAATTTGAAAACTTAACTTTGGGTAATTACCTTCCAATAGGAATTATTAAAATAATCATCATAAAACGGTTAATTAAAAACAAGATTATGCCATGAATTGTTTCTCTATCTAAAAGCAATTCTTGTAAAATACCAGTAATTATCATAATTTCAATAAAAATAATATCACAACTAAAAGATTTAATTATGAAGCTTAATAAAAGATTTATGTACATTTAATCTTGCCTAGGTTCATGTCAACTAAGAAAATGGCAAGTTAACTACAATAGTGATAATGAATTGGTCATCTCTAGAAATCATGAGGCCCCTCTTTTAATTAATGCTTAAAATAAATTCTAGAAAATCATGTAAATTTGAGCCTCCAAAATTTATTTGTAAAATGCCAAGATCTAAATCAAAGATCACCTTGTAGTTGTTTAAAACCTTCTTGGGAATCCATAATCCTCGTCTCAGATCCTATCACAAATCAAATGGTTCTCGAGAATATTGTAAACTACTAATATTTATCCTAAAGGCAAACATTACAAAAAAGTGCATAAAATAACAACCACTCTTATGCAAAGTTGAATCCCACCTAGCTAATAATCATCCTACCTTATCTCATGGTTTAAATCCACCAATGACATTTAAAGATATTTAATACACTAATAATTTGGTTCAATCTTGAAAGACAACCCAGTTAAAGGTGTTAACCTTCTCGTCCAATAAAAGCGGACCATTGGTCATCCCTAAAAAAATTTGTTAATAAGCAAAGCAACCAATTGTTTTATTTGTAATAATAATTGGTTAAAATGACCAAACCCATATCTTAATTAAGTCATTGCAAATTAGTGATTCAATTATCTTATATAGTTGCAGCTCTCAGATAATTTCTGCATCTCTAAATATCCAGTTAATCTCAACCAATTAAATAATACCCAATATCCCGGTTAATCTCTCCCATTTGTCCATAGCCTGATTGAATAAAGAAGCTATTAAGTAAAATATCAAAACTCTGCATCTTGTATTCGGCTATGTCTAAATCGACTCTAAAACAGATTATTTCCACAAGTATTCCTTTAAATGTCAATCCTTCTTCAACCCTTCTCGGCGAAGTCCTCTGCCACTTCACTTCCACTCAGACCTTCATTTAATCCCGTCGCTATTTCGTAAAATCCCCTCTCAATCATAACAAATTATAAATAAACCCATTTGAACTTAATTGGACTTTATTTGGTTCTTCGGTTTCATTTGGTTTTTCAGTCGTTGGTTGCGCAATTAGAAGCTACAGTTTTAGAAAGTGACAAGCTCAAGCGAGATCAAAATTCAAGTAGGAAGACCAAGGATTCAATACTACTGACTGATTAAGCTCGCTTTGAGTTACATCAAGGCCGTGGTAAATCAAGCAAGATAAGTCATCACTTTGATCATATTAATTCTATATTTCTTGCAAAATTATGTTTCTTTAAATCATCAAATTACATACTTAATCTACTATGCAAATATATGTCAAAGCTTAAGGTAGCTACATGCCTACTTGATAATGAAGTAATATTATTATGCTATTCCTTGACACTTGAAATACTTTATCCTTGTCACTCTAGATGTTAATAGTAACTTTACTAGCTATAGATCATATTTAAATGACATGCTACTCATATGCAAGTCCAGGTCATTAAATTGCCCTACTCATTACTCTTCAAACATGAAAACTTATTTATGAGACAGTCATTGGATGTAAGCGACTAATAATTTTTGACAACTTATTTATGAGAGATTGGTGTGGATGTAATACGAGAATTGGTGATTTATGGTACGCACCGCCTAGATAAATTAAGAATTTAATCCTGTGATGACCTCTTCGTGTAAAACAATATTACCACAAGCTGGCAAAATATAGGCATGGCTAACTAATTTGCATCGTCAGTGGGGAAAAATACCATTGGAGTGACCCACGAGTCGTGGTTCTGGATTTAAACTATCGTGGACACGGGTCGTATTGCTAGTATAAGCCGCCGTGTGGCACAAGAAGAGGTCTGGGTGGGGCGAATATAGTCTCCCCCAAATGAAACCTTAGCAGGTGCAATCCTTCGCTAGATGCATTGTAAAGGCCGTGTGGTAATCCTCTTGATCTGTATGTCAAAGAAAACATGTGAAATATAGCAAGTGGATTATCTCTTGTGGGTAAAGATGTATAGCCTCTGCAGAGTATAAATTGTTCGAACAGCCGTGCCCACAGTCAAGAGCAAACATGAAAATTTTCTCGAGTTAGTTCTATTTCAAAAACCTTTGTAGGTGGGATAAAAACCTATAAAAGGAAAGTATTTTGACTTTAACTTTTCCTAGAGGAATGTACTCCGGTGGTAATAGAAACTAGCATTAGTGGAGGTAATCATGCACTGTAAAAGGTGGATGTAACCTGCGCTACTATTATTATTGCATTATCACAATCAATTTTAGAAAATCTGGTTTAGTCAAAACTGCTAAGCTTTAGGAGTTCCCTACTTATTGTACTTTCAAAACAGTGCTTTTCGCAACCAAAAGAACCTCAAGCCTCCCTTGATAGTTTTGCATGTAGTATTATTACATCCTGTGTGGTGGCATACTAAGTACTGTTGTACTCACTCTTACTTAATTACCATCATTCAGTCAGTTAGGAAAAGAAGCTCAAACCCTGCAATACTTTAAAAGGAATCGATAGTGCTAAAAGATGACAAGGCCAAGAACTAGATCATAAACTCCAGTTGGTTGTCTGTGGTCAAGTCTTGAGGGTCCTACCTATGTAAAGTTTCTACTGCTGTATTTTATTGATTTTGGCTCGATCGGTCTATGAGTAAGTTATTAGTATATTAATTAAGCTTCCGTATAATATGTTTTTGATATACAACAATGTATCTGTGAGCACTAGCTACTGATCCAGGGAATAGTACAATAGAATCACAAAGGATCTGGGTTTGCGAACCCGGGGTCCGACAGTTTGTAGCACCATGCCTCTCATCAGCAATGGCACAATTCTAATTACCCGATGGCCCCATATCATCTATAGCTCATTTTCAATGCAAAGTTTCATCTCTTCTTTGCCAAAAATGCTCCTTCATCACGCTTCTTTGTCCACTGACTTCATCAACAACGCCAACACTCACCACTCACTGTCGCATCTCTTGGCTCCTTCAATTTTGACCTTTCTCTTCAACGGCTTTAGTTAGCAGCACGACAGGTCGTCAAACGGCTAACATAAGCAGCATGACATTGTCCTCATCTTCGTCGCCACCTCGGCTCTTTGCTTCCCTGTAGGTCAATGTCTTCTTGCAAAACAGATCAACGCCATTGCACTCTTTCGTGGTCTCCTTTGACACCATATGTCTATCCTCATTATACATTTTATTTTCATTCAAAATTTTGGCTATTTTTATTGTAGTTTGTATACAAATCAAATTACCAATCCTATTTAATTTATTCTGATTTTTTGTTATTTAGATATTTTACTTTTGAATTCATATGAAAATAAAATTATTTTTAATTTTTATTCTGGATTTCAATTATTTTTTGTTGGATCCATGTGCAAAATAAATTGCTATTTTTTATTTTTATTTTGAGTTATAGTTATTTAGGGATCTTACTTTAGAATTCGTATAAAATCAAATTAATAATTTTATTTCTATTCTTAATTTTAGTTTTTGTTGTTATTTGTATATAAATCGAATGGCTAAACTTTTTGTCTAGTTTTTATTCAGGATTTTACTTTGAAATTCCTATCGACGTCAAATTGCTATTTTTTTTTTCTGAATTTACATTATTTTTTGTTGGAGCTCATATACAAATCAAATTCTTAATTTTTATTTATTTTTATTGTAAATTATATTTAATTAGGGATTTTACTTTGGAATTCGTATATAAATCAACTTGCTACTTTTATATTATATTATATTATTTTTAATTTGGAATTGTAGTTATTTTATGTTGGAATTCATATGCAAATCCAGTTACTAATTGTTTATTTAAAATTTGAATTTATATTTATTTAGGAATTTTAATTAGGAATTCGTATGGGAATCAAGTTACTTATTTTATTTTTTCTTTTGAATTTTAGTTATTTTTGAAATTGTACTTGACATGGATTCTTTCTTTTGATCTAATCTGTTATAAACTAGATCCACCACAATCGATAGTGTGGGTTTTTCTTTTTTTTTCCTACTAATTAACGTGAGAATCTCTAGCCTAAATTTTAGTTATTTTTGGGATAAAACTTAACATGAATTCTTTCTTTTAATGTAAGCTGTTATAATCTGGACCCATCATAATCGATAGTATAGATCATTCTCTTCTTTCACCAATTAACATGAGAATTAATAGCACTCGAGAGTAAACATGATGACTTCTTGTTTCTTTGCTTCAATAATATAATAGATGAAAAAAGATGCAAGTGGCATTGGACCTCAAGTAAGCTGCACTTACCATGTTTTGGGCCGTGTTAACCACAACCACGATTAATCACTGGGCACAAGCTAAGTGGACAAGTTCCTGGGCCAGAAGCCCAGCCCCACTTCTCATCGTGAGTTGGCCATCTTTGCGGACAGTAATTTGAGGCATTCCTATTTGCTTTGGCTTGGCATCTTTGCGGACAGTAATTTGAGGCATTCCTATTTGCTTTGGCTTCTGATTAGAGAAGACAAAGTTAATACAAATGCTCCAACTTCTATAAATCATTTATATCAGCCAATATTATTCATCAATCATTAATTTATGCTTTTCACCTGTTGTAACGCATGTTGTACTTTATTATGTCACAATTCTGTAAATTGTATGGCGGTTAGAATGTTGTTGAATCTTTCATTGCGCTTTCTTACATAATGCACTCAGCAAAAAGTCAAAAGCCAATACGAACACCCTAGGTTCTATCAACCGCTTCTATCAGTCAGTACTATTTATCAACCACTACTATTCATCAGCCACAGCCAAAAACCATTAGCAAAAGCCAATGTGAAACCCTTGATCCTGTGGCTTGGTCTTGATGTTTCTTTTTCCTTCAAACTTTTTCTGCATGATAGCAAACTGAATTTCTTCCTCAAGTTTTGGTTTTTCTCTTCAAGCAAATCATCAACATTTTATTGTGTTAATAGTAATTGTGTCTATTTACATTTGCAAACCTGCTCAGCTAAAACCAAACCAAATGAAAACAAGCCAGTATTCTGATGAACATTCTGGCATTCTTCTTTGTTGGACAATATAAAATTATGCAACAGACAAGATTCTGCTTAGTTTCTTGCAGAAATGCATGAGACAAGATCGTCGATATGCAAGATTAGCAGTAATGCTAGTAGAATCAATCAAGCACAGCTATGTGTTAGCCCAAGAAAATAATCACGCTCTCACGGGAGATATGATGAACACACGACTAGATAAATTAACAGACTTGTATGGCAAAATGAAATAGAGAGAGAGCACACAGGGAATAGATAAACGCACAGAGATACTCACGCAGTTTTCTCACTGCTCTTCTCTATTATTCTCTCACGTGATGTGCACTGGCCGCAGCCCTTTTTTTTTTCTTCTGCTGCTTTATGGCCGCACTACTACACAAATACAAACTAAGAAACAACACCGAGCACCGGAGGCTAAGAAATGATAATCGCTTGCCCCATGAACTGCAGCTTTTTCTTCTTCTTTTATAATGCAAAACATGACCTTCTAGCTACTAGTAACAGATGCCATTACATGCATTAAGCAGCACTTACATGCATGCCATTACATGGGCTCATTTAAGAAAGAAACTGAATATTAACCAAGAGCTTTTAAACCGAACAATAATTATTCAACAATATCTCATTAATTCTTGTTCGGTTCATTTGACAAGGCCTTGTCAATACTTCTCCCCCTAGTCCTGACGCGCTCACAACAATATCGGTTTGTCATCAGCCTCCGTTTCGATGAGATATGCCTGCGCTTTCTCCCTCTTGTTTGGCTTCTGGCATTCTGATACAAAGTGTCCATAATCGTTACAATTAAAACACCTTACTTTTGCCTTGTCAACTCATCGGTATCGACGGCCTCCGCAACCACCAGAACCACCTGAGGAGCATTCACCTTCATGCTTCGACGATTGGGCCTCCCACTCTGCGCGCGTCAGGAGCAAGTGCTCCTCGTCTTCGTCGTTGTTGCCATAGCGACGTTCTCCCTCTTCCTGTGTCTTCAAGCGCCCAATTAGCTCTTCGATCGACATATTTTTTATGTCACCGAATTGCTCAATCGTGATGACGACGGGAGAGAATTTCTTAAACATGGCACGAAGAAACTTCCGCACGATGTAGGCCTCTTCCATCTGCTCGCCTAGACCTCGTATCTTGCTGACGATTGTCGTCAACCTCATCGCGAAGTCATCGATCTATTCGGTGTCCCTCATGCGCAAGTTCTCAAACTCGCTTTTGAGGTTTTGTACACGCGCTTCCTTGACGCGATTGGCACCGAGATGCATCACCTTCAGGGTGTTTCAAGCCTCCTTTGCGGTCTCCTTTTCAGCTAGGAGCAGCAGCACGTCTTCCGGCACCGCGAGGAAGATTGCCGCTAGCGCCATTTGATCTTGTCTCTTGTTCACCTCTTCATCCACGATTGCGTTCCACACGCCCTGAGCGCGCATGAACACCTTTATCTTCACGGCCCAAGTCACGTAGTTGCTCCTCGTGAGCATGGGATATGGGAGGGAGATGCTGCCCTCGCGCGCCGACGCCTTCGGCACGCTCCCATCGCCGATCTTCAGAACGCCCCCATCGGTGGTGACGTTTTTCGATGAGCTCGAAGACGACATAGATGAAGGTATACACGAATACAAGTTCTGATACCAATTGTTAGCCCAAGAAAATAATCACGCTCTCACGGGAGATATGATGAACACACGACTAGATAAATTAACAGACTTGTATGGCAAAATGAAATAGAGAGAGCACACAGGGAATAGATAAACGCACAGAGATACTCACACAGTTTTCTCACTGCTCTTCTCTATTATTCTCTCACGTGATGTGCATTGGCCGCAGCCCTTTTTTGTTTTCTTCGGTGCTGCTTACTGGCTGCACTACTACACAAATACAAACTAAGAAGCAACACTGAGCACTGGAGGCTAAGAAACTGATAACTGCTGCCCCATGAACTGCAGCTTTTTGTTCTTCTTTTATAATGCAAAACATGACCTTCTAGCTACTAGTAACAGATGCCATTACATGCATTAAGCAGCACTTACATGCATGCCATTACATGGGCTCATTTAAGAAAGAAACTGAATATTAACCAAGAGCTTTTAAACCGAACAATAATTATTCAACACTATGTAGTAGCATTTCTCTAACAGATAATAAACTGAAATGTAAGCTGCATGATCTGTTCAGGCTCTGCAGCAAAGCCGTATTTCCAGGATGCTCTGCAGTCAGTCACGTAAAATTAGAGGGAAAGTTAGGGTTAGGTGTATGTCACATTAGCTGAAACGAACCAATATCACAAGACACTATTATGAACTTCATGGAGAGTGGTCCCATGGAAATCATATGTTCATTGAAAAGAATTCCAACCAAAGCAAAAGCGATACTCATTAGGAAACTTGAGAGCAAGAAACAAAGCACATTGCAATGAGCCTTTATCAAAAGATAAAAGCGTTCAAAGAGAGAAATTAGGCACCAGCCTTTCATCAATCAATTTCCTTTCCTTTCATTATATATTATGAACAAGACACAAAGAATTACCAAGAACTCAACAAATTACCAAGAACTCAACATAGCCTGATAGGCCAATAAAAAAAGCTTAATGGCCTCACATACCAGTTGTTGAGATCACAACTCACCACACTGACACAATCAATTGGGTTTATTGTCACTCATTGCTGTACTTGAGAACAACCTCGCAATCTCTCATGACAAACACTGAAAGAAAGCCAAGAAAAAATGCACACGATCAATGTAGCAGTCCCTACTTCGTACCAGAGTGTCTACCGTTTGATGAAAGCCTTCTGCTATCGCTACCACTTAAAGGTTGCCTTCCAGATCTGTTTGATCCGTTTGAGGCTTTTCTCGATACCGATGGTATTTGGGAATGACTTGGTGTCCTGATGTATAAATACATGGAACAAAAGAATTAGTCTTTCAGGTGGAAAATTTGATGAATCTTATGCAAATGGCATGCTAGATTGTAATTTGTTCCTTCATTTCCTTTCTTTTTCAAAAACACTTCAAAATAAAGCTAAATTACAAGAACAGAAGATGTTTAGATAAAACGATATGTACTAATGCGTATATTCTCTATACTAATTAAATTTCATAAGCCCAGAAACTCTGTTATTAACCTTGGCAAACAACATTCTTAAAATTTGTTGTGATCCATATTCATGGACGAAATGTTTCTCCTCTTGAATTGGAATGAAGCATAAGCCATACTATATCTTCCAGTCACTAAAATAAAGACATTGTGCTGTCCATGCAATGCTGAAGTCATAATTCGTAATACACCGTAAAGTTTGAAGAAATATCCCAATAATACTTTAAATAAGCTGAATTTTACTATGGTGACTGGTTACATGTGTTTAGTTGTCCATGCTGTTAATCAAAGTTAACACACAACATTGTTTGCTGCAATGGAGAAGATAATAATGTCAAAAATGGTTACCTTGTATCTGAGCTCTCTCGTATCTTCGTTTGTGGTTTCTTGATCTTAGACCCAGTCTCAATAATCGAGTTATTCATGCTTTGGACATTGAATTGCCATAGTGCATCTGATTCTGAGGAATCACTTGTTGCAATGTCAATGTCATCGGAATCATCGGTATTTGTAGAGTAAAATCGAGGTATTTGCTGCCCAAAATCATGGTCGTCCTTTTTTCTTGTGTTATTTCTCTGGTATTGCTTATCCCTTATACCCGAATGGTATCTTTGGTAAAAGAAGTCAGGTAAGGCTGTGCTGTCTCCTTCCCAATCACCCACCGATTGATTGTTGTTCACCACAACCTTATCTATCCAGTCCCCACCAACTGTTTCCCTTTCTTCTCCCGTCTGAAAATTTACCCTTGAATTGCTATCTGGCCATGAAAGAGAATCATTTGATGCTAATAAATCCTGGAGATCAAAGCCTGGTTTCTTTTGTCTCAATGTAGGATTGGCTCTAACCTGTATAAAAATCAAGTCACATCTGATCGTACAAAAATACTGAAGAATAAGATGGCAGCTGAAATAATGACGAGTGTACAATCAATTCACTAAGTTTACTCGCTAATCTTTTATTTACCAAACAATGTGGATCATAAAAGGTACATGCCCCGTTCTTTTCAACTTATGGCTTCCCCGAACAAACAAATAGGACGACTTCTTCGTCGCCCGTTTCGAAGTAGCTTATCGGGATAACCTTTTAGAAGCGGCTTATCGGCTTTTGGTTCGTTCACACGAGCACTCGTACTAGGATAAAAAACCATAACCGAAAAGAATGCAAATATCTAATGCAGAAGTTCACATCATTGTTACCTCTATGTTCCCCACATCCTCCATCGGTTGTCTGATGTTAGTTTGGCTTGACAGCAAATCACAGCTAGCCTGTCGCCTATTTGAAAAACCAAGCGAAGGCATCTTCATGTTGAATGCCACAGAGTCATCAGTCATATTTTGCTCCGATACTGAATCTTTCATTGCCAATGCTGTTTTGAGTCGAGAAATCTGAATAGGAATAGAGGCTGTAAATATCTTGAAAACAAAGGGCAGTAAGAAAATTTCATAGAGTAGCATGGTAGTGGAAACAAACCTGCTCATTAAGCTCTCTAACGTCTCCAGATTCTTTATTAAGTCGAGCCGCACCAAGTTCAACAGTGGAAACACGCTCGGCAAACTTCAAGGTGCTTATGGTTTCTCCTATAGCATCACTCTCTGGGTTTATATGAACAAACATCAAGGTTTTGGCCTGACCGCCTGTTGATACATTGATATAGTTCAATTAGAAACAATGCAAACTATACTCAATGGTCAGTACCAATGTACTAAGAAATTGCAAGAAAGTCTTCATACCAAGAGAATCTTGGAGGAGTTGTGTTAATTTACTATTCCTATAAGGTACGTGTGCATTCTTTTGGGCAAGTGAAGCAATTACATCCCCTAAGGCTGACAATGATTTGTTTATGTGCTGTGCTTCTTTTAACCTTTCTCCGGTGACCTCTGACTTATCAACCCGTTCACTGCCTGCAAGATCAACTAAATGCATGCAGCCACGAAGAATTGTCCCTGATGTCAAATCCTTTCCTTGAACATGAACAGTTAAACAACTGCAAGATTACAAGAATATTGCATTATATTCCATTATTATGTCAAAATATTTTGAAGTGAATTAATTACACAGAAAAGGTTGTGAAGTTACCTGTGGGAACGACTACTCCGGTCGTTGAGTGCAGTGGCACCCACAGCACGGTTCTTCTGCCCAACATTCATCAGTTCCATTACATTCATTGTTGACACCACACGAACAAGGCTGGCATCCGGCACATTAAGTCCATTTTGAGAATTATTCCGAATCTCCAGTGTATATATTTGTTAAGGAAAATCATTTGCCGTGACAGTATAAGAATTTTCATGTGAAAGTATTTATATTTAAAAGAAAATGGAACAATTTGAGAGAAGCATGACTTCAGCGAGGATATCTTTTGTTCAGACCATCATTAACAAGGAGGTCCCTGACTTGTTCATTGTAAATCTCGATCATTTGCACAGCAATATCGTAAATGAAGGTTCCTTTCCTTTGTTCAGCAAGCTTAAATAGGTCACTAAGTGCCCGATAGTTTACACCTTGGGTTTGCTCAGTCATGTTCTTGGGTCCACTCTACATAAAATCAACAGTGATGTTAAGATATACAAAAGACCTCCGTACTTCCGTAGTAGTATTGATTTAGAGCTATCTTAATTGATATTATTCACACATATTGGACAAATTATTGGCATTGTCCTCACCATTGTGTATGTCTTGCCTGATCCAGTTTGGCCATACGCAAAGATACAAACATTGTACCCATCAAGAACCGAGCGAATAAGAGGCTGGGTATCTACGAACACCTCATCTGCATGACGAAAAACTATGTGAATCTTCTTCTGTATAAGATGTAGAAAAAAAAAAGAGGAATAGGGACAGGGTAGAAAACCTTGTGTTGCAGATGGGCCAAAAACCTTATTGAAGCTAAAATTTTTTCGGCCTTCCTTTCCAGACTTTGAAGGAGTGACTATGGTTATATTGCCCTCATCAATGCAACCCACAGTGGAAGAACTTACCTGCCCAGGTAAAAAGGGCCGTACCCTACAATATACCCTGATACTCCCTACAGACAAGAAATATAAAACAAAAATTAAAGCTAATCATTTTATTATTCTTTTAATTGTACCAAATCTTTCCTTAGTTGAGTCAAAAACTGACTGTATATATTGATTGTAACAAGGAAGCGAGCAGCATACCTTTAAGATCTTGCACCTGATTGTATAGCTTTCTATTTTCTTCAAGAACTTTGTGATAACCTGAGGCAGCATGTGCAAGGCTAAACAGATGCCTTCCTAAAATAAAATGTGCAATTTGCTTAGCAATTTTGTATTAGAGTAGTTTAATGAAGCACCAAAAGCACACTCATATTACCTAATATGTTGAGGTCCTCAGAGTACTTCATTTGTATGAACTCCATACCCACTTTTGCAGTTTGAAGATCAGCCTTAAGTTCCTGGAGACAAGAACAATGAAAAGCAAAGTAACCATTATCAAGAAATTAAGGAAGAAAATGAACACTAAAATACTACCTCAACATGCTTTGACTGTTGTTGGAGAATTGAATGTTGCTTCAGTGTCACTTCTCCTATTGCTTCTTTTTTTGTTTGCTTATGTTTCAAGTAAACCTCTGTTGTATCCATCTAGAGGATAATAGAAAAGAAAATGTTGGACGAAAGCTAAAAATAGTAGCATAGTAATCCTGACTATCTTTGTGATACCAACAGAAGTTGCTCGAGGAGTAAAAGAAGAAACAACATTAAAGCATAAATAGGAGCAATTTATAGCTTGCCTTTCTCTCACTAGAATTAGAAGTGGCTTCAACCAGAACCTTTGATTTTGAGAAGGATTTGGTGCTATCTGTACCATTTTTTAGAGCCGCTTTCACCTGTCCCAATGAATTGAATTTTGAATATTATATATTACCAATTGCAAGCTCTACATATTGCCAAATGTCAGTATGTAGAACTATTCCAAAAACAGCAGATGAGAAATGACAGACGATACCAATTCATTTTGGCTACTCAAGCGATTCTCGAATTCCTCGACGAGCTTACTCAGCATGGACTCTAAGAGCTGCAAACAAACGACAGCATAGAAACTTCATGGAACCGGTAATCTCGTGAAAAAGGGAATCCAATTGGCATATATTCCATTGAACTGGTAAACAGCTCACAAAAAAATGGGGAAGCAGATTGGCCTACCTGCGGAACTTCATCAGGCCTCTTGTCGGACAAAACTGCACTAACCAGCATTTTCAGCGGACGTGACGTCGACTGTTTCAGGACAAATAATACATCAAGCATTAACCATTTAATTGACCAGATTGCGGCCCTGTTCTTTGCGGTTTCTAAAAGCCACTTTTAGCTTTTGCTACAGTAACTAACTTTTAAAGGGAGTATTTTTTTAAGATAGAATCTACAAGTTAATTGTAGTACATATTAAAAGACTAATATTTGTATCATCAAAAATTGCAAACGAGTATCTCTCTTTCCGCAATCTCTGTCGCAAACAGCCAAAAAGCCATCAACCACAGCCAAAAACCATCAGCCGCAGTCAAAAAGAACATGCCCTGCATCTAGCAAACAAAGACAATACAAGGTAGCCGAGCACGGAGCTAACCATGTCACCGTAATCAAGATGAACATCGACATTGAATCCAGCCTCCTCAAAGGGCACTTCACCCTCGTTCATCGATTGGGACCTCCGGAACGGCTCTGAGTTCTTCCTCACGAAGGACTTGCCGGAGGTCGACGGCTTCAAACTCCCCCCGTATTTCCACGGCCCGGTGCCACCACATTGCTTCCAGTCACCGTACGACCTCAATGCAAGTACGCAGTTCACCACCCTGGCGCTCTTCCCTCCCTGCGCCCAGAAAGGCAAAAAGGAGCATCTAGGTCACAGGCTCCACGAGAGAGTATATTTAAAGCAAAGATGCGGTAATGAGCGCTTTGCTGCACCCGCAAGCAAGGCCGAGTGGGGGCGGGGTGGCACACGGGGTGGCGCTCCGACACGAACCTGCTCCAAATCGGAGGCCTCGAAGCAGGGCAGGCCGATCTCCTGCGCCGCCACCAGGAAGTTGCGCACGTTCTCGAAGTACTGGAACGCCGACAGCGCCGCGCCGTCCGGCTGCAGTACGGAGTCCGCCGTGTTCACGACCACCTGCGCCCGCGAAACATCACAGCAACGTGTGGCCACAGTGTCAACAGCAGCGGCGGCAGCGGAAGCGGGAGCGAATCAAATTAACGTACACAACGAGTGCTTGCCTTCGGCACGGCGCCTGGATGGACCCTGTTGAGCGCGCCGCAGAGGATCTGGCCGTTGCGGAGGCCGAGGCGGAACTCCTCCTCGGACGGCTCCTCCGGCAGGTCCCGCGCGGCGACGGCCCCCACCGTGCGGCGCAGCCACCCCGCCGCCTCGTTCCGCCTCACCGCTGCACCAACACGAAGCAAAATCCGGAACGCGCGTGAGCGAGCCGAACCGAAGCGGCAAAAACCAAACAACCGAGGGGGGACTAAGAGGGCGCTCGAGCCGCACCGGCTTCCTCAGCCCTGCGGGACGCGAGGTCGCGGTCGCTGAGGCGGCACCCGTGCTGCCGCAGCACGTCCTCCACCACGGCGGCCGCGGAGAGCGAGAAGAGCGCCGCCGCCTCCGCCATCCCGAGGCGCGTGCCGCTGCTCTCCCCTGCTCGGCTGTTTTTTTTTTTTTTTTGAAATGGACGGTGGAATTAAGCGGTTGCCGAGTCCATCAATGGGAGCTGCGTGGTGGTTTTGTGCGAGGGGTGGTCATAATGCAGGAGGGGAGCCGGAGACGTGGGAGCTTGGTGGGCTGCTGCGATGCTGTGCTTTTCTTTCGGCTGTTTGGGGTTTAAAAATTGGGGGTTGTATATACAACAGTAGCATGTTTTTTTAATCAAGATCAGTCAAATTTTTTTTATCATGTATGTAATATTTTCGTCCATATTTACAAAATTTTTCATCTATATATACAATATTTCAATATATCTGTAATATATTTCAATGACTATAAAATTTTTCCGCCGAGCAATGTTATAGACATATAGAAATATTACATATATAATAAAAACATTATAAATATGAATAAAAAATATTGTATATATAACAAAAAAAAAATTTGACTAATTTTGGCTCAAAAATCAGTCATATGTGCTATATCACTTCCGTTAAAATTTGTGGTTAGCGAAGTGGATTTTATTTCCCCACCACTTCTTGTACCCTTTCATCTTCTCTTTTTCTTTGTTTTTCGCCGCTCAGGGTCAGAGGTTTTGTTTGAGTAAAGTGCACTCTTCTCCCGAGCTCCAGCCAGGCTCTCTACCTACTAAGGTTCGGAAATCGGAACTATCATATTATAGTTATACTGTTAATCACTACTCTCTGTAAGCAATGAGTATGTTTAATCAAAACTGTTCTGGTAGTGACCAGCAATTAAGAAAATTTTCCTTTCTTTCTATCCTTGCATATTAGTTATTTGACTTTTGGTAGAACATAGGGTGCCATATTTTAAGGTTGGGATCAGATAAACCAAACCAGCAATGAATAGAGAGGAGATAATTTTGACCTGCTCCAAATGGCTTGAAGCCATAGGTTTTTGGTTTTTGGCTACAAATGCAGTGTAGCGGTCATTAGTTTTTCTAAATCAAAAAATAAGGAAAAAAATAAAAAAAAGACAAAAATAAAAAATACCACTATATATTTTGAAACAATGTAAATGAAAAAAAACTAAAAAAAGCCAAAATTTGGAAGCCAAAAAGTTGAACCCGTTTGGAGAAATACTTTTCTCTAAGCAATGAATAGGGTGGGATCTTTTCAATTTGAATACCATATGTTTCTCGATTAATTGTTGTTAGTTGAAAAACCGGAGTTTTTTTTTTAAAAAAATTACCCGTTGATCTATTTAATATTTAAAATTTCTATTGTTATATAAGTTGTCGGAGTTGCCAATCAAACCTTACGACGACATAACCTAAAAAATTGAGTCCTTTTTTCCGAGGAAAATTTGAGACCTCATTGACGTCGCTACTGGAGAAAGTAACCCCACATATGCCGTAGTAACTATTGAGCCCTTGATGTCAGTAACCACTAACCACATGCGCATCTAAAATGGTAGTAGCATGTGCCCACACAAAAGTAAGTTTAATTTCGAGATCCCTCAATTTTCAGGCTATAGGGCATGTTTGGTTGCTTATTAAACTTTGCCATATTTTTATGTCAAGTGTTAAGAAACTTAGGCCTAAGCCTAAGGCCTTGATCTATGGTGGACATTTAACCACTTAGTCTAAAAGTAAATCGTCCCAATCATTGTAATAGGTACTTCCAAAAGACAAAGAAATAAAGAAAGGAGTTCCCCTCTCATCGCTCTGTGTTCAATCTATTAATTGCATTATTCTGTATTTTGATCCATCCCTTTTACCTAGGAAAAATCGATTAGACTGGATTCGTCAGCAATGGTTCCTCAAAACGTTATTAGCATGAGTCACTCTAGTGGATCGTAAGGTAATAATCGAAGCACGATATTCGTAGATTAAATTACCTATCTAGATCACTTCAATTTCGTAAAATTTTGCTTTCTAGATTATCGTCTACGATGCAAATCTGCTCTAAATCTAACACAAACAAACTTAAAGTCGTCGGTCAAGCCGATTGGTAGATTTGCATAATGGAGTAGATGTTGATTGCACTATAAATTGAAAAGAGAAAAAAGGGGGATGGCAATGCCATCGGCCGACCGGCTGCATGTGCTCGCACCGCACGCATGCGAAGCCATCGCTGGCCACTAGCAAATGGTCGGTTGGCCACTGCGTCGCCAGCCCAGCACGGGCTCGCCATCGTGCCGCCCCGACTGCACGAGGCGTGCACGCCGCACCAAGCGTCGCTCGCACGACGCACCGGCACCGCCCCCACATGGGCCCACCGTCGTGCCGCCCAGCTGCACGAGGCGTGCGAGCAGCCATTGGCGTCACCTCGCTCGGCCACACCGAGTGCCACCAAAATGTGCCTCCTGCTGCGCCGCCGAACCACGTCATCCCTTGCCGCCTGAACACTGTCAACCCCCGTGTCGCGCTCTGGCTGAAGCTGCACCGCTCGCACGTATGAGGCCGAGCCATCGTGTCGCGCCACCCATATGCGGGTGGGCCACCGCCATGTTACATGCCGCTTGAAGCCGCTCCGTCACTTGGCCGCTGCCCTCAGACCGCACAAGGACCGCCGCCGATGCCGCTCAAGCCCCAGGCCGAAACCATGCTGCCACCGACTTGGACCGTGCCACCGGCGGCCCCTGCTCAGGCTGCCGCCATCCCACCTGTCGACCACACAAGGAGCATACGAGATGTCGTCGGCCCGAAGTTGTGCCACTGCCTGTCTCCCACATGGCATATCGCTGCCTGCCTCCCCGCACAGGGCCACTACCATCGCCCGCTCCAGGTCTGACACCACCAAAAAAGGGAAATAGGGTAGGGTTCCCACCATGCGTCGGTTTTGGGCTGGAATGGGCCAAAGAAAGAAAGAAAAAGGAAGGGGAGCTGGTGGCCCAATTTGCAAATAGGCTCTCCAATATTTGGAAAATTATAAGATGGTCCTTCGGTTTTTTTGATAGGCCCCAGGTTTTCTAAAAATTACGCAAAAAATTATAGAATTCGCTATAAATTCATATTCTAGCATAAAAGGGCATCAGAAATTTAAATTTTGAGTTATTTTTTGCATTTGAGGCATGTTTAGCATTATTGTTACTATTTTCTATGCTTTTCTATATTTACTTATTATTTTTTTATTAATTCTAATTATTTAAAATTGACATTAATCACTGAAATTAGCAATAAAATTATAGAAAATGCGCAAAAAATTCTGGAATATCACGAGAGCCTTTTATATCATTATCTAATTTATTCCATGCATATTTACCTATAGTAAATTTATATATTCTTTTTATGCACATGTAGATGACAGACATCACGAACCGGGAGTTCGAGGGGATTACCCAGCATGGCTTTTTACTTGACATGGGCTTCTAACATTGAGATCGTATTTGGAGCCAAGAAACTTCGCACTGCTATTGGAATTGGTGCACCATACGATGCCAAACCCACACCTGAAGAAAATGATCAGGCACTCCACTTCCTCAAGCACCACCTCTATCTCACTCTTAAGAATGAGTACATGGCAGAAAAGAATGTGTTAGCATTATGGATTGCACTCAAGAAGCAGTTTGAGAAGCTAAAATATATCATTCTTCCTCAGACAAAGTAGGAATAGATCCCACTTAGATCTGCTAATTTTAAGATGGTTGGAGAGTACAACTCTGCTCTATATAGAATTTGTATTAATCTTTAACTTTGTAGCAGGCAGATCACATATGAACAGAAGATTAAGATGACTCTCTCCACTTTCCACCCTAGTGTCGTGCAGTCTACGCGTAACTATCGTCAAGATAGCTACAACGAGTATGCTAAATTGATTGATACTATGCAGGTTGTAGAGGCTAAGGATGAAGTTCTCTGCAAAAACTTTGTCGCATAACTACCTAGGAGCTCCACTGGCCGTGAGACCAATGCTAGGAGCTATAAGGTGAGAAGGTCTATATTGAAGAAAAGGAGAAGAAAAGGCAAAGCCGCAACCCAAAAAGGCAAGTCAAATGCTCCATAAGAGAATAAGCCCAGTAAACCAAAGCGGGACGACAAGCTCTATAGTTAACAAGACCAAACATACTACAAGTGTGTCAAGTGGAGACACTGGTCACGGATCTATAAAGAGCCGCAACATGTCTTCGATGTCTTCAAGGCCAAAAAGAAGAAGGGTAGCAAAGGGCGACATGAAACCCACTTTATATTCGTCGAGGGGAGAATTCTAAGTAGCTGCCTACACCAATGGAGGTGAACTCCACTCCTGCAGCTGCACCCTCTCTTAACATTGCAGCCACCGCTACCATGATCTCTCAGGAAGAACATCTCACTCCTAAGAAGATAGCAGCTGAAGTCTTAAATTTCTTAGCAGATTCAGTCTAATGCACAGAATGCATCTAGACTTTAATTATCATCTATTTTATATGTGAAAATAATAAGTTAGACTTGCAATAATGATACTCAAATAATTTATTTTCGTGATAGTTGGATGATATTAATTAATTAATTCATTTATTTAGTCAATAATAGCATGATATGTTCTTATTTTGAAGTATTTTATTTTTGTGTTGATTGTCTCCTACTATATATTAATAAAGTACTTTATATTAGAATACGTGTAGCGTCCCATGGAGGAAGTGTGCTTAGCTGACAGCGACACAACGGTTACCATCTTGAGAGAGACAAAAAATTTTTCAAACGATTAGTAAAACGCTGGCAGCCTTACAATAATCGTCAGTAATGATGCTTGTATATTACGCTCAGGAAGAGCCATAATTATACTTCTAATGGGCACAACTTTAATTATTATAGAAGCCTTATTGTACCCGTAATCAACTAGAACTCTCCTAAATTTTAAAGATATTGTGCCAACAGTTTCCATATTGAGACTGAAAAGAGTATGATAAAAAATATCTACTCATTATAAAGCATGAAACAAGTGAAAAATGAGTATTAGAAAGACTTCCTTTCTTTGAATCTACGTTATAATACACTAATATTAAGACACCTGCAACTTATACTGTCCTGAAAACTATATTTAGAATTTCTGAACTTTTCTGTCATTGGTATGATAGATTAGGCCCCAGGTCTTGGGATGATACAATATATAATTAATAATTCACAGGGACATAATATCAATGTAAAGAATTTTTCGAATCAAGAAACTTTTGTGTGCCCCTCATGTGCCACCAAGAAATTAATTATTAGACTTTTCGCTCTAAAACTGAAGGATAAAGTCTCTGCGTTTCTAGAACGCATCTAAGGAGACATCTTCCAATACCTCCAAGGAAGCAAAGATCTTAGACTATTTTCTAGAAAGAATCAAGACTTAAATATAACTGGCTATGGAGATGTCGGATACTTGTCAAACCCACATACCGCCATATCACAAACAGAATAGATGTCGGATACTTGTCAAACCCACATACCGCCATATCACAAACAGATTATGCATTCTTGTATGGTGGAATTACAATTTCATGAAAATCGTTTAAGCAAAGTCTTGTATCGACTTTGACGAATCACTTAAAAATCATAGTACTATACAAAACCGCACAAGAATGTGCTTAGCTTCGACTAATGATTCACCACATCTAGCATTCATGTGGATTGAATATCATGCAAGGTTCTATAATTATCTATGAAGATAATGTAGCTTGTGTTGCACAAGTACAAACATGTTACGTAAAGAGTTATCTCACAAAGTATATTAACCTCAAATTCTTCTATGCTTATGAATTGCAAAAGACGGACGAAATTATGGTACTGCATACTAAGTCGTGTAAAAATCTTACAGATTTATTCACTAAGATATTTCCAACATCTAATTTTGAAATATGTGTACGTAGAATTGGAATGATGAGACTTAGATGCAGAATTTAGAGGAAGATTCTTCTCAAGTTCACTATTAAAACTTGATCATGAAGTCGAGTACCCAAAGAATAAATCCTGTAGATTAAATGAAATGGAGTGAATTGTACTCTTTTTTACTTGACGAGTTTTTCTGAAGTTTCTTGACCAAGATTTTTAATGAGGCAATTCATACGACATAGCATAACATGTATTATATACTCTTTTTCTAAATTTTTTCTATTGGGTTTTTATAGAGTTTTAATGAGGTATAAATATGTAGAATGAGTGCCCAAGGAGAGTGTTAGAAAACCTAGACCTAGGCCTGAGGCCTTGGCTCATGGTAGGCACCTCACCACTTAGTCTATAAATAAAGAGTTTCAATCATTGTAACAGGTACTTAAAAAAGATAAAGCAATAAAGAAAGAAGTTCCATTCTGATTTCTCTGTATTTAATATATTATTTGTATTATTCTGTATTTTGATTCATCTCTTTTACCAGCAAGGATTTCTCAAAAAATAAGTACGAGAAGCTGCAGTTTTTGTGGCCGCTAAAACAGATGGCACATTTGTGGCAAAATTTGGCTAGAAATTGAGCATAGTTTTGCTTGTCCGTAATCACACATGTGCTGGTTGCTTGTAATTAGTTAGGAAAATGCTTTACACACTAACATTTTGTTGTTCATACGTGCTACAAGATGATCTCAACTTTTTTATGATTCCCCACACACGATACTACCCTTGATATACACCGACTATTTTTGATCTACACCGTCCAACCAATGTAGTACGTATGTACAACAAAAAAGTTTGTGTGTATAGCATTGCTGAGTTAGTTATACCCCAGATATGAATCATGTATTTGTGTCTATTCAGCACATAATAGTTGCAGTAGTGATCTGCCGCCAAGCTGGTTGCCCAAGTCGCCGCTTTTTTATGACACTTGACATGGCTTCACCCATTTCAATCTTTTGCATGTTCCATATTTGGCATCATAGACACTAGGTCAAGCTAATGATACGAAAAAAAACAAATAATATACCTAACCACTCGTAATACACGTCGTTTTGCCAATGGGCATGCCGATTGTTCCTGTGTTTCTTTTCCCCTTGCTCCTAATTACTCTGTCTGACTTACTCTGTCTGACTGTCTGCAAGGGACAAGGGAAGCGACCATGAAAAGAGTGAAGTTTTGGCAAGTTTTATGGTCAAGCTACATCACCGATATAGAAAAAAATTTAAAGAGGTGGAATGTTCCATTCAGCCGTACCTTCGTGGCCATCACTAACAAACTTTGACTTTTTTTACTGTTGGTCCTGTAGTGCCTCTTTTTAGATCTAACCCTAGGACATAAGTTTTTGCAATATATATAAACATTTCAACCATCCTGAGCTCCTCTAGCCTATTTTTAACTCTATTCAGCTAAACCAAACACCGCTTAAACCCCAACCACCCAAACATATTTTCTTATGTCTTTTCTGGTTATTTTATTGTATTTTATTCCCAGCTTGCATTCTTCAAAGTAGAAACTTATTCACGTTAGCATCTGAATTCGACTAGTCGACCAATGAAGAAGCTAAAGAGCAATTAAAGCAGTTACTGTCAAATCTGAAGGCTACAATGAAATAATCAGAGATTCTAGATAAAGAGGCAAGTCCTTATAATTGATTATATTGACCCTAGTTTTCAAAGAAAATATTTTGCTTTCAAATACAAATGCATGCTTGCCATTATTGTTTATATAGATTGCCTAGCTACACCATATGATTGATACATCTTATTTTCCTTCTTTAATAATACCTTTTCCTTGTCACCATAAGATACTCATAATGATAATTATGCCACATTATAGTTGTGCTTAGATGTCCTCTAGTGGTAAAGTCAAATACAACATGAAAATTGCCAACAGAATCTTGAAACATGATAATAGTAGTGGTAACTAGTGGTAACAGAGAATGTTTTAGAAAATAGTGAAGACTCGGGTGAGTGGTTGGTTTGAGACCAGTGCAAGAATTACCCGAGGTCTGAATTGTTGATTTGTCTCACCTGAGTCAATTAAGGACCGAATCCGCGTGCGCTCATTTCTACATCTAATTATGCAACTACAAGTCTAGTATGAGATGTAACCGACTAACTAATTTGCTTGGTTTTGGTGTAGACTCCTGCGCAATCATAGTTAGGTTGGGGATGACCTGTGAGGTCATTACCCGATTGTAAAAAGATGCAAGTGAATCTATAGGGGGTCACTACTTGGAAGGAATCTAAAGGTCCCTACCCTTACATAGAGTGTGCACTCGCCATGAGGGAAAGGTTCTTCCTAACAACAGGGATACCTTAGCGCTAAGAGTCATATCTCCTGAGTGGGGGAAGCATCAGAACTAAGTATTGTAAAGGTCTTATTATGATTTTTTAGTCTCACGCATACGGAAGCATGTAATGGTCGATATAATGAGATAATCATATCTTATGGATTAAATTGTACACCTCTGCAGAGTAATAATCTATTCGAATAGACGTGCCCCTGGTCATGAGCAAAATATGAAAATACCACAGTGTATAATTTTCATAAAATAGTTCTGGTTAATGAAAGTATGGACCTAATATAGTAGTTTAGTAAAGGATATAGAGTGAGGCCATGGAATGGACATGGTAAATGACTGTGAAGGGAGTTACCCTCACATATTCAAGTGAAAATGAACCTTTTGAATTCAATTAGAAATGGCTAAATTATAGGTTTGGAAACTAACTATAATATGATATTTGGCAAATTGACTTCACACTAAAGAAATATAATACCATCCTTTGGTTAAGCCTTGTATATAGATAATAGTCTTATAAATGTATTTTATTGTAGAGACTTATTGAGTACCTAGTATACTCAGTGTTGCTTATTTTCATCAGAACAGATACTAAAAGAAGAAAGATTGCTTCAAGTTTTCGTGTTAGGATTATGATCGTATTCAAGCATTCATGTGGAGATTTTTTTGATTTTTCTAAATGTAAATTAAGTTTTGGGTATGGGTGACCGTAAGTTACCAAAGTTGACCAATATATCATATTTTAATTAAGTTAAGTCTTTTTAAAATATTCATAAACAGATATAATACTTTTTTTATCTGCAGTTGAACTTCTAAACAGTCACGAAAGGTATAACGATCCAGTTCAAAAAAAATGGGGTGTTACGATATGAAACAGTACTACTACACCACCCCCAAGTTGCTGTCACGAATGAATTTAAGTTTGGGAACAAATCCGCTAATGTGAGGCAAAAGGTATCATCGGCGCAAGATACCATTAATTTCGCAATCTGTACTTTACCAAATCCATTTTGTGTGCTGTGGTCACACCAAAAAATTAAGATCCTTTATTAGCTTGGAGAATAAAATTCTGTTCTCTCCCTAAAACCAAAATAATACTATATTTTCCAACTAGCCACCCGGTCTCTTATTTTTTAGCTTTTAAAAGCTATTTTTTGTTTTTCTACAGGAACCATCTTTTAAAAGGAGTATTTTTTTCAATGCGAGGTCTACAAGTTAATCGTAGTATACACTATAACAACTTTATTCACATCGGTCAAAATTGCACGTGAATTTCTGTTATTTCGTACTCTCATGAACAGTCTAAAAGCGAAAAGATATAAAACGAAACTAAAAAGAACAAGCCTAAATGGTCCAAAATCGAATTTGTATTTACATTATGCATCTATTATCCACCAATTACTTAGCTTGCACTGTAATGCACTCTTGCAGCATTTGGGAGTAAGCAATAGGGTGAGTTAGTAGTAGTTGGTACAGGTAAAGCACTGTGACAAACTCTAGCGACACCTTTATCTGATAGTGATGAATGGTACGCTATAATTATACTTTTGCCTTTGCGGATTTTATAGCTGAGGAATGCGACACTAAACACCTACTAAAGGTGTATATATGGCCGATCGAACGATACTTTTTTGCACCCTATAATTCCCTTCTCTCAAATGAAAATTCAGCACTTAAGTTCACCTCAGTATGTGGCCCAACAGTGATCACTCATGGTGGTCCATCCATCAACTTCTATTCCCTTCTTTTTTGGCGAAGATTTCTTCTATTCTGTTTCGCCGCAACACGGCAGAGACCCCATTGCAGCGTTGCATCGATGCTACTACGTTGGCCAGAAACTAATATGCTACCTCCATCTCATAATATAAATCCAACACATATAGCTAGAATATACATTATTTAAGAAATATTTAAAAAATAAACTATATTTGTCTCAATAGAAAGAGTAGTATTATGTCTATCTAAAAGGAGTACTATAATCTAATTTTATTAAATATTACTTAAATAATATGTTTCTAGATATGTGTGCTGATTTATATTACGAGACGGATGGAGTAGTTCTTTTAGCGAGCATGCTTAGCTTCGCTTGGCATCGTGGTATGGAACAACCGGGAACTGCACGAAGCACTAGTGGCATTCGGTCCGGTACTGATCTCCAAAGACACCTTGGCCGTTGCATGCCGTCTCTTGCAACGAAGGGAAACTTTGTGTAGTAGCTGTTCAAGTGCTAAGCATTGCGCAAGAAAGTAAGCAACAACCACCGATTTATAGTTAAAGCAAAGCCATTCCCTTCCAAATTCTCCATTTCTACTCAAGCTTAGTGGCGATGTATGGATCAAAGCTTGGCGAGGAAGTGATCTCGCGCCAAAAATTCTATTGGGAAGGTTGTTGTTAGGTCAGAGGCGATCGGTGGTTCCCTGTTATCATGTCGTCTTATCTTGCTTGCCATCGACAACAGCTATCTGATAGGTTGAACTGGGAATGCTCGACACGAAAATGCGTTGCATTACTTACGGCCTGCAGCTTCGTCTGGTACAGATCGAGTGAGCACTTTATCAGAACAAGCTACAACCTGGTAGTAACAATCTGCTTTATCATCACAACACGGCTTCCTTTCAGCTTCAGAATCTGCAGTTACATCTCTCTAGAACCTTTGGACAGGTCGCGATTCTTTTCACGGATAACACAGGAAACAGAGGAGATCAATGCCACACTGGAAGCGTCCAAAGCCTACGTCCCTTCAAGGCGGCTAGTTGTAATCTAGTGCCGGGCAGAAGGGGATCGAATCATGCAACGGAGGCAGACTTGCTAGAGAGCGTCTGCCCTGCCACCATGAATGGCCTGCCTGCCTATACTCAAGGAAAATACAATCATCGTTCTCGCTTTAATTGGATTGAATAATGACCCATGCTTGCTTAGCAACAGTCCATAATAGCATTTTCTACTGTTCATGCACTCGCTAGCCACTTTACGAACTGTGCACTTTGTGCTTTCTCTCTACCCCTTTCTTTACCTGTAGGCCAACTTGGAGAGCAAATAGGATACTGTGATCTGCCGTGCTAAAGAAAGACATGGTCCTGTCCGCTAGTGGATTTATGTGACTCCAATCCCACCACACACATTTCCTACTGATGACACAACCAGTTGTATCCAAGCTTGCTGCTTGTTAGGTGATTTCCAGTGGGATGCGTGCAGGATACTGCAGTAATAGGTGGTCAATATGTAGCTAAGTTTGTTTCTCATTGGTTGATTTGGGCAAATTTCATGCGGACTAACTACTACTTATTTCCATTTTCCAAAAGAAAAGGGGGGGGGGGGGGGTATGAAAAGCAAAATGGAAAGGAAAGAAGAGATGGTCCAAAGCTGGCTTCTTTTTGCTGGGGGTGGAGCTGGCTGCTCTGGGAGGCACATGACACAGGGCTCAAACAACACTCAAAAGGAACATATGCCAATGTCTTTCCTAGCTTTCTCTCGGTCCACTCTGATGAGGAGAGGCTGTGCTGCCTCTGCCTTGTGCCCTGACCCATGGAACACTTCTGTGCTGCAATCAAGACGGCCAGGTAGGCCTCGACCTTGCTTTGGGGGCATCATGTCTCGCACCGTAAAGGAGAAGGTGATGGTGGCAGCTTGGCATGTGATTATCCAAATGCAAAGCCGGCCAACTCAGTTCACAGCAAAAAGTGGCTCCAAAGACACAGCAATGTGTTACCACCAAGAAGGATGTTACTACTAATTTAGGGAAATTGTATCGGCTAAAGTACTTATGTGTCATTCACATAAGTTTTCTGAGGTAACGGGGTACACAAGCAGCATGGTACCAAAATGGCTCTGCCGACATTGTAATCTGGCTTGTACATGCATGCAAAGCTCTGCCATTGTTTCAGGACCCAAAGCTTTCCTGTGCTATCCCAGCCGTTCGCCACTTGATCTAGAATACCATAGACCTTAGCATTATGGACAGCTTTTGAATCCCTTGTGTATTTCATTTAAGTAATACGGACTGCGCTTGTCTGCATGCGTTCTTCATTAAGGGAAGAAACTAAGAATCTACTAGCTAGGTCATTTGAAGTATTCGGAAAGCGCAAATGATTGACTGCTAAAGTTTCTCCTTTTCCATTTTATTTTCATTCATGTAAACATTTCAAGAGAAACTAATGATCATGGCATGGATGCTGTGATATTAATGCGAAGAGCATCTTTCATTAGATAAGTAACCAAAGGCCGGGAATAATTGCGGGAGCTGCTTGCCTCCCTTTTTCTGTTTGCTGATAGAGTATATGTATCTCAAAAGCAGGGGAAACGAAATGAAAATGCAATGGAAAGTGTTCTTGGATGTATAGATTACTTCACTGATTGCCACGGGATATGATCAAGTAGTGCCAAGTTAACCTAATGCAAATCTAAACAGAGCAGACTATCTAATCCGACGAGAGCTTAATGTAAGAATGAGTGGACGATGCCATCATTGCACGGGATAGGCAGTCTAGAATAACCTCCAGCTCACTCTGAAAGTCGGAAGCCAGGCTTTCCAATCAGCAAGTATATATGTACATGATTTCGCCGTTATGATAGGCTGCTTCTTATAAGATGTACTACTCCGTGACATGGTAATGGAGTAGCAAACATGAACCATGCATCAAAAATATACCGAATGGTATTTCTTGTGATATGGATTATATGTGAAAATCTGCTCGAACGTCACTGGCGACAAGAATCTACCATTAGCCTTAAGCAAAGCTTATATAGGCCACGAAGCGAGAGAAAAAAACGAAAAACCTGAGGTGCATTGTGGGTCAGCAATTTGGGCTGAAACGAACGGCCTAAATAGATGGTAGTAGTATGCATGGCCTTCTCGGGCCCGAAATAATAATAGCTAAATCTATAACTTCACTAAGACGAGGAAAGCTCTTTTGCAGGAATGGCTGAGTAGAAACATTCGACTTAATTAATTTGAGTTCGAAAGTTTACCAAACTTAGAAAAAAAAATCTAGAAACGTCTCTCCCCAGCGTCACCTTTTTTTATAGCTTCACTAAGGCAGGGTCACAGGGACATCTCCGGATAGTGGATATGAACGAGCCCAAATAGCCACGGGCTCTCAGCCCTACATAAGTCCGTACGAAAGTGTCAAAAATATATTTATTTTAAGGTTTTTCACTTTGCTGGCCTTAGGCCTTTCCTAGTACATGAGTCTTGTACTAGCAAAATTAAGGCCCATTTGAAATGTCAATTAGGACAGGAGTTCTTTTCTTGTCACGCCATTCAGGCATTCAGCAATCGGCAGTGACTTGCTCGCTCACTGCATAACGCAGTAATCCACAACGAGCCCAACTGCTCTGCTCTGACTAGGTCGTACAGTTCTCCCAACACAATTACAAACATGGGGGGCGTGCAGAAATGAACATTCGGCATTCGCGCCGTATTCAGTGGTATCTCCCTCAAGCCGGACGTTTGGCACCCTACGCGCGCCAACGCCACCCACAAGGCTCAACCGAGCGCACGGCCGCCAGACTCCGGGTCTGTTCTTTTTAACTGTAGTTTATAACTTTTAATTAAAATTTTTAAATTTTAGTTGTTTGTTATAAAGATTATGGAAAAAGAGATACTCGCTTGCGATTTTAGATGGTACAGATGTTGGACTTTTAACGTGTACTATAATTAACTTATAGACTCCATTTAAAAAAAATACCTCGTTTGAAAGTTAGGTGCTTAGCAAAAGCCAAAAGCCGTTTTAAGAAGCTGAAAAGAACAGACCCTCCGCCTTTTAGACCAAGCGGGCGTTGGTACCAGCTTAAATGGATGGTTTTTAGCGGTGTATGATAATTTTTAATTTAAAATAAATAGTATCAGTTAAAAAATGGTTTTTATAAAGAGAAAATGAGCGATGAAAAAATAATAGAGAGATACGTGCGTGAAACGGAAGCAAAAGGAATGGGGTACGTAATGCACCCGTGATCCCCTAACTAATCCTCAGAGAGAGACAGGAGCGAGAGGAATGTAATATATGATACACCTGTAACCCATTGACTTATACTTAAAGCGAGACATGAGCGAAACAAGTGGAGAGGCCATTTTAAGAAGCAGGTATTCATATTGCCTTCTAACTTCTTCAAAGCAAAATTCAATATGAACAGGGCCTGCCAGGCAAACACAAAGCAACAACTAGCAGTACTCGGTCAGATGAGCAACAGCGTGCCAGGCAAACACAAACGCCACGACAATGTCGCATCGCATGTTGGGCGCACTGAGAGTCCGAGACACCACACTAGCAAGTCTGATCTCATCCCAACAACGCGTTTCTCTAATCTTTTTCACGTCACGTTTCCGCCGTGTTCATCATGCACTCCTCACGAATAAGGGTGGCAATGGGGCTATTCCCACCCCCACTCCCTATTTAGCTATTAAGGGCTATCTTCCTCTTATCACTATCCTTACCAGGGTTTTGGCGGGAAATAGGGCATATCAAGAACCTAAATTTCAATGACATTAACGGTAATTTTACATATTTATCATATGGATGTGTAGAAATAAGTAAATTTATTAATATATGAGACAGTAGAATAATACTAGATGAGTTTTATACTATATATTATACCAAAATATATTACGCTTGAGACAAAATATCTATAATTTAGACGTATAGAAGCATCAATCTATATGTATATGAATATAATTCGGAGAGCAGTAGGATCGGGGATGGGGAGGCATTTCCATCACCATCCCATATAACCTAGTGGAGATAAAATCTCCTATATACTCATCTTCTAATAGAAGAATTTTCCATGGGTTACTAAGTGTCAGGAGCCATTACCATCCCTACTCGTGAACCCAACGCACTGTACTCTCACGCTGGCACGTGGGCTCGCCTCGCTAGTCCAATGATTCATCGAATTGTTCATGTATTTAATATTGTTGTAATTTTTTTATTTTAGTCTCTTAATACTTATTTTTATAAAAATAATTTATTTTCTAAATTCTAAAGATATGATAAATAATATGTATTATCTACCGTACTATGTAGCTCGGTATGAGATGAACCGAGCGGCAAGACGAGCGGACACAGATGCGACGGGGCAGTCACGGCAGGTAGCACGCCCGAGCAGCTCCCGAGCTGCGGCTGGTAGCTCGGCAGCTGTCTGGCGAGCACAGCAAGCGCTAGTACTACTTGATTGCATCGTCGTGAACAACAAAAGGCGCCGGATGAACGTCACGATCTGTCTCTTCATTCGCTCACTGCAGGCTAGAAAGACGTGGTCTGATTTCATATTTGCACTTATGTAGCTGATCCACACGTGTCATTTTATAAGCTGACCCTCAAACTGGTAACTGCTTGTCATCAACATCCAATAAAAACCTCATATTTAAATAGAAAGAGATACATGATTTAGTAAAAACAAGGTGAACTCGGTCCGGCACTGTCGCAAGTTACAAGTCATACTATTTTTCATGCGAAAATACGCGAAGACACGTGCGCGTACATGCGCGCGTGTGTTTAGCCAAAGCCTTCTTTATACCATTTCGTCCATATGTCTCATATTTCAAAGAGTGGTAAGAACTCTACATTATAGATTGATCTTCTCTATCTTATTTTGATAATATAGTACTAAATCATGTATATTTTAAAATTATAGAAAATAGATCTCACTTTATATGATCCTATTTATAACAATCTTCCACCTTCAAATCTTATACATTTGAGTTCTCTGCACATTTTAATAATTGCTTGCGCCTTTTTCTATTCACAATGATGCAATCAAGTAGTACTCACTATGCTCGCCAAGTAGCTATTGAGCCGCGGCTGCTCGGTAACATCCTCAGCTCGGTAACATCCTGCGCCAGTTCGCTTTACCGCTCGGCTCATTTTCTGCCAAACTATAGCAGTATGGCAGGTGATACGCATCTTCTGCTGTACTTTTTGAGTTCGAGAGGTGACAATTTTTTTTAAAAAAAAGGTGTTAGGGTCAAAATTGAAAACAAAATGCAACGGTGCGGTGAATAGTCTGGTTCGTCGTCCTCCTGTCGTCGATACGAACCGATACGAAATTCCCTATTCCCCTACGACCGCTCTAGCTCCCATCAAACACGCAACGACCGCCCACTCGCACCACCCGCGCGACGCCGTCGCTCCGCCCCACGCCAACAATCGCCATGGCCTCCAGCGCCGCCGCCTCCGAAGCCCGCAAGACCGCCGCCGCCGCGCGCCCGCCGCCCCGCGACTTCCTCGTCCACGTCGAGGCCTACCTCGCCCGCCGTGACGGCGTCGACAAGCTCCTCAAGATCTCCCGCTACGCTGCGCGCCTCGCCCTCGCGGCCGCGCCGCTGCCTCCCGCGTCCTCCGCGCGCCTCAAGTCCTTCGAGTCCAGCGTCGGCCTCAGCCGCAAGGCCTTCCGCCTCGGCAAGTTCGTCCAGGACCTGAACGCCCTCCGCGCCCACCCCCACCTCCCCCCGCCCCTCGTGCTTCTCTCCTACGGCGGCGAGGGCGTCTACTACTTCCTCGAGCAGTTCGTCTGGCTCGCAAAGGCCGGCCTCCTGCCCACGCACCTCCTCCCCCGCCTCCAGCGCCTCAGCGCCTGGACCGAGTTGCTCGGATACGTCGGTTCCATCACGATTAAGCTGGAAGAGATGGCAATGATGGAATCTTCCATCAAGAAGCGGCTGGCAGAGGGTGGCGGGGAGGATAACGAGGCGGTGAGGACGATGCGGGGGAAGCTGTTGTTGAAGCGGATGTCGGTTGTGCAGGACGTGGCGGATGCCGTCATGGCGCTCGGGGACGTGACCGACGGGAAGGGTTTGCTCGGCAGCCCCACGCTGATGGCGTCCGCCGGCTTGCTCTCCGCGCTGATCAGCGCGCGCAAGAACTGGAATTCTTGCTGAAGCCTCAAGGTATAGGTTATAAGACACAATACGATGAAATAAAGCTCAAAATTGGAGCGAAAATTGAGTTGATAAATTAAGCGTTGCATATGGAGTCTGGATGCTGGTATGAATGAAATTGATGCTGATGCGTTTGGTTGGAGCACCAAAATTGAGTCTTTGCAGACTTGACTATGCTGCTCATGATGGATCTCATCAAAATCAGTTCAAATGTCTACTTATGCATCTTCCAACTCATAACTTATTATTATTGAATTAAAAGATGAGTGCCTAGCTGTATAGTAAAAATAAAAATAAAAATCAGAAGCATGGAGGCACAGCTGCAACTTTGCGATGTCTGCCTACAAAGAGCAAGACAACCTGATGTCAAATAACTTGAAGCAGAGATGCACAATGTTATTCCAAATATCAAGTTTGTTATCATAAGCGGACTGTTATGCACTATAAAGTAGAAGAGCACATAAAAAATTTGCATGTAGTTTTCCTGCTTTATGTTTTCGTTTTCCCTTACCTTTGTGTTAACTCGATATCAAAGGAAGGAACAATTGCTGAATTGGGTAGCACAAACTCTGGAACTAGTATGATGAAGGCCTGATACATCATGAAGCAGAATGCGCAAGCATAAGTACAGTGGAATAAGGAATTCTGGAAACTAAAATCATGACATGAACTTGACAATACCAAGAAGTCCAAGCTTGAGTACAGTTAAATGTCATCTAGTCGTGGCTCTTATTCTGTAGAATCAATGAATTGATCTGCATCCCATACCTAGGCCAAATTTGATTTTTCTGCTTGATTGCCACCTACTAAATTAGTCTAATTGAATTTGCCTCCAAGGAATTATAGCTGCATATCAGACAAAAATAAAACTTAAGGATCTGTCTTATTGGCATGTATCGATAGTCCATATAGGTTTAATTGGTTGTTTAGTAGTCTGGTCTTTTGTATTTATTTCATTAACTCCAAATTGCAGCCAGATTTTCCCTGTGTGCTGCTCTAAGAGGAATGGTGCAATGCCGTTGGGAGGCAAGTCAGCTGTCTTGTGCTCATAATAACTATACTGATAGAATGTGCGGTGATTTTGTCAAGATTCACTTAATTCTGTGCTTCTTCCAGCCGTGGGTGGCGTTGCAAGTACATAAAATTCTACCACATTGTTATGGAATATGAAGTTTGTTCAAATTTTACTCTTGTATTAAACTGGCTCTGATGAGAGGGCTCTGCTGCTTTGCTGCTAGGGACGAGGTGTGGGTGAGCTAGTGAGTTAGAGAGTAGGGACTAGGCAGCTGTAGCCTGTAAGCGCCTCAAGGTACTAGTTGACAGTACAACATTTTTGCTTTGGGAAGTGCCGTTGTCACTCAAATGTTTTGTAGTAGTCATTTAGCAGCTTACTTCTTGGTGTTTATATCATGTTTAGTAATAGAATATTGCAACGACAATTGATCATCAAGCTAAGACAATTGGTATCCTGGCTGTTTGCACTTAATTGTACATGTGATAACTCTGGTGGTTTGAGTAAGGTCTGATTATAAATCTTTACTGCTTCTCGTTTCTAGCAGCTAAATAGGTGCACCCCAATGTTTTAGTTTCACGTTGAATTGGAGTAATAAAGATGGGGAGCTCCAAATAGTGGCGTATTAAATTGCTTAAAACAAACACAATAATCGATAAATTTCTGAACAATAAATTGCAGTAATAAAAAGGATTTTATTAGCAATGGTCAAAACATTGCCTCATGTGATCTGGTGGAACAACTTACTACTTTCGTTGAATTTGACGTCTTACTTTTACTGTCTGCCAAGGAACTCGTTGTTTTCATGTCTGCCTGTATTTGATAAACCAGTATAGGAGAGAATTTTCCTCTCATGATGAATTGTTATTTGGGCGCTGTTCCTCTCATGATGAATTGCTATTTGGGCGCTGTTCTGCCGATTGAAACCAGGCAACCTGCTGCTTAATTTTGGCAGATGATAACTGCAGTTGCAAGCCTTGGTTAGAATAATAAAACTGTGTATTTTTGTCCCCGAATGGTTGTAATGCGGTTGTGACTGAAGCTTATGAATTGCTACAATAGCTTCAAATCGAAATGAAAGAAACTTAATTCCTTTCCTGTCCAACACCTAATGAAAACAAATAAAGTTTGTAGTTCAATAGCTGTAAAACCGGTCAATTAGAACTGTTTCTAATTCCTGTTTCTGAAGCCAGAGTGCAAGGCTGCCGCCCGTAGGGATCAGAGCTAGATGCAACCTGCCGGTGCTATTCTCATAATCAAATCACCATCGGAATCTCCTACACCAGTCCCCAGATTATTTACCGGTGCATCGGCCCGAGCAAGTCGATCTGAATGTCCCAAGCTCTGTTGAACTGTAAGAATCGAAAAAGGGAAGGCTGTAATTGAAACTTGGCATTTGCAGACGATGTGGCAGCGACAAAGCGATCATTGTTTTGTTCCTTCAGGAGAGATTGAATTTTACAGGGACACATACCTACGCGTGCTGTCTGAACTTTGGATAGTTTGGATTTGTATCGTCACATCAGACAGAATACCTGTTTGTATTCATGGGGGCAGAGCGTGAAGAAAGAACGCACGAAAGCCACTCGGTCCCGTGGCATATTCCAGCACGAGTCCAGAACCAACCACCCGACCCCCTGGAAAGAGATACCCGGGGGCTGCGCTCGCAAACAGCTGCGGACCACCACAGACGTGCAGCAAAATTTACGCTTTTCCCTCCTCCGAATCGAATTTCCTGACGAGTCAAGGACACGTAAGGCACCACCACCAAGGCACGGCACCTGAAGCACCCCAAGAATTTTTAAAAAATAATTTTTGCTTAAATTTTGCTTAAATTTGAAAGTTTTTATTAAATCCAGAAAGTCTCATAGACCAAACAGCTTTCCCTTTTCGAAAATATGCTTTTCAACGTCGGAGGCGTACTGAAGCCACTTTGCTACCACCCTAGTTAACGCTATCACGCGCCGCACCACTGTTCGCGCCCACGTGCACCGCCTTGCTTGCCTATCGCCAACGTTTGCACCAAAGCCACATAGTGGTCATGCCACCTCATCGGCCACTCGTACTGTGCCTTCACACCTACGTTGACCCCACACCGCGCTGCCCCACCGTCGATTCGCGTGCCTCAAGATAACGTCGTCAACCGCTCGACACCTTACGATCATCGCTGCTCACCAAGCCACATCATGCGCTCATGCCAGTGAGAGGCGATGCCTCCCATGTCGCCAACATGCTCACCAGCCTCGCCACTGCAGCATGAAACCTGCGTGCCCACCCACACCATCATCCATGCGCTAAGCACGCTCTCACGCTGCTACTAGCGCCACTACCTATTTAGCCAAGCCTCGCGATTTCCTCACCCTCTTTCTACATCACCTCACACCCACTGCCACCCCTTCTTCCCCAACTCCAGTCACATTGTGCCGCTGCAGCCAACGCCCAAATCGGCGTGGTGAGCTCAACTTTGATTCCTTGCCTTAGCCTCCATTCAAGTCTAATTGCTCACGTCCATAGCTTCGCCTCACCACCACGAAGCTAACCCCTAGCTTCTACGCCTCTAGCTCACCGCTGTCGTGCACCATTGCTCCATTGCCCATGGCCACCATCAACAGCTCTACTCAGACCATCCTGAGTTAAACTAACACCACCACCGCATTTCCATCACTCCCTAGATTCTTAAGCCGTCACCAATTTAGCCACATCACCGCTGTAGCGCAACCACATCGTTCCCTATTCTACCAAGCTCCGCCACCGTCAACCACCTCTGCCCATGCCAATGTCTAAAATAGATTTCCCTCCCTTCCTAGATGTTGCACCATCGCTCATCACCATCCGCTGTCGCCATTGTTGAATTCATCATCGCCATAGGAGTGAGCTCTAGCTCGCTTTGAAGTGAGCTAGGCCACGTGCTCTATGGACCACCAAGGTGGGCTGGAAAAGTCAGCCCAGTTGGCCAAACTAGACCAACCTAATATTTGTGGAGTCGATCATGTTCACAGCCCAACCCAACACTATTTATAACCCAACCAATACTATTCGTCGATAGCCCAACACTGCACAGCAAACCCGCATTGTTCACCAAACCTGGCACACTAGGAATAGCACCGATCCGGTATTATCCACTCATACTATTACCGCTCATCTGAAACCCGTTAAGTTTGTTTATACTCGTTTCGACAATCTCGAGCTCGTCTAGCTATTTTCAACTCTGTTCAACCCAATTAAGCACCGCTTAGACCCTAACCATCCAACCTATTATATTTAAAACTTTTTCTAGAATTTCTCTTTTTTATTTTATTCCGAGCTCATTTTCTTTCGAGCCCGAACTTATTTGATTCATTTTTCTTTGCGATAGCATTCAAACTCATTGAGCAGGCCGCTGAAGGAGCTCATCAAGACTCTGAAGAAGTAGGCCCGGTTAAAGACTACGAATAAGAAGATAAGTCACATATTTTTGATCATATTAATATCATATTACTTAAGTATCTTTACTTTTATTTACATTAATTGTGCACTTTTATTTATATAAATAATAACTTGGAATGACATGATCACTAGTTAGATCCTACTATCAAAAAGTCCAATCATATTCTTATATGTTATATTCACCTTGACAACCTTAGTATAATTTATAATGGTATTTAATTATCATATATATATAGCTAGTAATTAGGTTGACAACTAAAATGATTTATCTATACTAATAAGGACTATTATGCTCCGCGCTGATAGACTTAAAATGAACCTAAGGGTTGAGGCTATTTGGTGAGCAGCCACTAGATGATTGAAGCCCATGACCTCACCCGATGATTGAGGCTTTGGTTTGATTTTGGTGATATTGTGCTGTGATGCACATGGTATATGAATGATAGCCTCATCTATAGCAAGTAAGGACTAGACCTTTATGCCAAGTAAAGGACACATACTTCACTCAACCACGAGCTTGACTTGTCAATCTGGCCTAGTATACTGTTCGATCCAATCAAATACTTACATGAGAAACCGCTATCCCAAGATCTTTTGGATGGCCCGTGCGATAAGGGTGAGATGAAAGTTGCTTTTTATGCCACTTGCCATTCTTCACACCGGTATGCCTATTCAATGTCAGAGCGTGGATTCCATACTGGCAAGTGGATACCTGATCGTTATTGAATAACCCATACCTATCAAGTAGAGACTAGCAAAGAAAAAACAGTAAGATAGTCATGTTACCTTAGTTCAGTCTCAAGCTTTCATGTTGTGTGTCTATTGGATGATATTATGAGTTTAATGTGTTTTGTGGGTAAAACTATGCAACTCTACATAATATAATATATAGTATTCGGGTACGTCGTGCTTCTGGTTAATAGAGTTGTGTTTAATGGTGATTCTAACAACAAGCCATAAGTAAGTTTTAAATGGTTTCAAAATGATAAGTACAGTTGTTAAATCTCATTTTTTTCTTAATAAAATAGAGTTTTGTATGTAAGTCTAAAGACCTTTGCAAACAAACATACATTTATATCTATAATAATAGAACCTCAATTTGTTGATCTATTGAATCCTATCAAGTAGTTAAGTAGATATCCTCATGTGGCTTGTTGAATACGGTTATACTTATATTTGCTTATGACGAGGGCCAGCTGGCCTAAGGCCCATGTGCGGACGGATTGGAAGACAACATGACGATATTATGAGTTATTGAATAACCCATATATATATATATATGTGTGTGTGTGTGTGTGTGTGCGCGCGCGCGCGCCTGCACAGACGGACGAAAGGGGGAACGACACCATGACTAGATAATTGGAAGCCTTACGTGACGAGAGGATGACTAGAAGATGTTTTTGAGAGTTTTGTACACAACTTTGCTCTTTTGATAGCCAATCAAATTCAATAGAAAGATTTAAGAGTTCTTTCAAATTAAAATCATTCAACTTTTCCACTAGGAATTGGGAGCGCGATAGACTTTCGTTTGGTGGTCATGAAGTTTGGCGCGTGTGATCTTGCGAATTAAAGAGCGTTCGTTCTTTCATTGGCAACGGAGGATCGCTACGATACGAGAGGCTACACGGGAGTATCCAATCCTATGTCGAGAAGATCGGGCGACCCCATATCAGCTTAATTATTATCAAAAGGAACTTGGAATGATGTTGACAAAAACTTTTGAGGGAGATTTCGATGACTCTTGGATTAATACTCGACTACACTCAGGCGTTCATGTAGTTTAAGGAGATTTTTTGTCATGCATGTAGTTTAAGGAGATTTTTTGTCATGTATTATAAGCTTTGGGTTTGGATCGTATTTTTTTGTAATCAAAGTTTAGTTTTATGACTAAAATTTAAGCATACTTAATATGCACTCTCCTTCGCTGTGCAACTGAAATTCCTGGACGAAAATGGCGTCGTCACGGCACCACTAGGCCGACTGAACTAGTTCAGCCGATGCGGTGACACGCATGACCGAACCCACCAAAACCCAGGGAAAACGCCGTCCAAATCGCCAATCAGCCGAGCAAGGAAAATATGTGACGGCCACGACACCGCGGCGGGCGACTAGTCCACAACTCGAACGAGAACGCGGCCACTAGCGTGAGGCACCCCACCCCACCCCACCCACGCGTGAGGCGATAAAACCCGCCGCGTCCGCACCCCGTACCGGATGCTTCCCCCCTCGTAGCCTCCACCCGTTCGGCCGTTTCCCTTCCCTTTCCGTTTCCGAGCTCCTCGGCTTAGCAGCTTCGCCGCATTCTCTGACCTGCCCTTATTTATATAAACCGATTCAAACCCACGGATAGCCACAAGCCCAAGAGTATTCTCGGCTAATCCCGTATTAGGGGTTGCGAGCAGAGGCTGCTGCTCTGCTCTGCGTCTTGTATCCCACCGTTTGGCCGGCCTCGATTCTCGCCCGGCGAGGCGATTGGCAGGTGCGTGCTGATTTGGTGTGTGATTTGGGCATTTTTGGGTTGGGATCCGGCGATCTGGTTCTGATTCGAGGTGATTTAGTTCTGATTCGTGGTGGTTTGGTTGTAGGGATGGGGACGGGGGAGGGCGGGAGGCGGCGCCGGAGAATGGAGGGGGACGAGGAGGAGGAGGATGAGGAGTATGTATTGGAAGAGGAGGAGGAGGACGAGGGGCTCTCTGCCTCGAGCGGCGGCGAGGAGGGAGAGGGCTCGGACGCGGAATACCAGGAGGATGAGGAGGACGAGGAGGATGAGACGCCGCGGCCAAAGAAAAGGACAAATTCGGCCGCGGTGCGATCTCGGCAGCGCAGGTATGAGGAAGACGACGACTACTTGGAGGAGCTTGAGGAAGACGAGGAGGTCGACGACTACCACGAGGATCTTGACGAGGAGGAGGAGGAGGAGGAGACGCCACGGCCGAAGCGCATGACGAAATGCGGTGGCCGTGGCCAGAAGGGGAAGCTGCCTCGGGCGGCCGAGGGATCTAATTGGCGTAGGCACGAGGAGGAGGACATGGACTTTGACCCTGACTTGGACGAGGAGGAAGAGGAGGACATGGATTTCGACCCTGAAGTGGAGGATGAGGAGGCAGAGTTCGAGGACGAGGAAGAGGAGGAATTGGCTGTCAGTCACAACAGAAAGGTGAGGGTTAACAATTTGGTGCGGCGAAAGCCCGCATCGAAGCATCAGCACAGGAATAAGAAGAATAGTAGTTCAAAGGTTTCCAGGCGGAAGGTGGATTCAGCGAAGGCGGTGAAGGGCGCACCTGTAAGGCGGCGGAGGAAGCGTTCAGTGATCGTCCACTACGAGGAGGATGAGGACTTCATTGTGGATGATCAGGTTGACGTGAATCGGCAATCAAGGAAGAAGGCCAGGGTTGGGAGGCAGATAGAGGTGAACCATCCAGTACCAGTTGTTGAGGAAGATATATGGCCGACTGTTGAATCAGACACATCAGACTTTGACTTTGTAACTTCCGATGAGGAACCTGAGGATGTGGAGCCCTCGGTGGCTGAGCCAGTGAGGGTTACAGTTAGGAAGGGGAGGAAGAAGAGGATATCTGGGTTGGAGTCATCCTCAGACTCTGAATTCCATGTATCAGATAAGGAATTGGGGGATTTCAGGGAGACTGAGCTTTTGGAGGCTCAGCCAATGCTGCCTGCATCACCGAGGAGGATTTCTGTTAGAAGGAATGGAGAGGACAAAGGAAAGGAGAAAAAGGAACCAGAGGAGTCTGGGAGGCCGACATGTGGGATCTGCCTCTATGAGGAGCAGAAAATGACTATGCAGGGTGTGCTGAATTGTTGCTCACACTACTTTTGCTTCGCGTGCATCATGGAGTGGTCTAGGGTTGAGTCAAGGTGCCCATTGTGTAAGCGGCGGTTCACAACTATCACCAAGTCACCGAAGGCGGATCTTGGTTTGGAACTGATAAAATCTGTAATTAGGGTTGAAGAGTGTGATCAGGTAAGGTTTCCTTTTGCTGTGGTATAATTTAAGATCTGGTAGCTCCGTAGCTATTAGCTTGTTATTGTTATTTCTTTTTTAGATGGGTGGTCAAATCAAAACAAAGTTTGTGAATATGTTTACTGTCATTCTGGCTAAAGATGACATTTGTTTCTTGCAAATAATGTAATATATTTGGTTTTGTTATTAACTTATCCATTTCATCCAATTTTGCTATATTTGTCCATTACCATGCAATTGGGATATTGTTACCTACAAAAATGCATCGCTAACTTTTGTATTAAGGTTTAGACATTTTGTTACATCAGGGAAGAAATTTAATGTTACTTTGTTAAGGTTTCCGTGATCATGGCCACGAATTTTTCGCATTAGCATTTCTGGTACTTCTATCTCTTGCTTCGATGTTGTCAATAAGACTTCCTTCCCCCTGATGTTCTTTGCAGGGGAAAGTCTATTCTTGTTATACTTAAGAGTTTTTTCATCTGCATATTATGTTGCCAATAGAAAGATTTAATCTCTGTTGCTATTATGATCAATTTATAGAAAGCAATTTGATTGATAAGATGACATGTGAATTCCATGATTAGTTGATTTGTGATTATTAGTTTCTGAAAATACCATCAACCCAACATTTATTATAGGAATTAGTTCTGCAAACTTATGCAGTTTTATTATAATGTTGGAACCTGTTGTGTGTTGTGCAGTTGATAATGTTTCATCGCAAGTCTTAACACCCTAGTTTGTTTTGGGCATAATATACTCATCTCTTGCCTTTTGCACAGGTTTATCAACCCACAGAAGATGAAATAAGGCGCTGGTTAGATCCGTACGAGAATGTTGTGTGCATAGAGTGCAATCAAGGTGGTGATGATAGTCTCATGTTACTATGCGATATTTGTGATTCCTCAGCACATACTTATTGTGTTGGCCTGGGAAGAGAAGTACCTGAAGGAAGTTGGTACTGTGGAGGATGTAGTGTCAGTGGTGAGGGACCATCGTACCCTAGAAGCCCTTTTAATAGCAATTCTGAAGAGTTTGGCACATTTGAAAGGTCACCATCAATCAACACTCGGCAAACCTTTCAAGGGATTGATCTAAATGTATCTCCAAGAGAGATTCCTGGGGCAAACCATCTTGCTGAATCACAAGCTTCGACTATGAGGGTATTGACTCCATCTGGAAGGCTTGCAACTTATTCTAGAAGGCGTCAAATAAATGAATGGATACGCATGCTATCTAGACCAAGGCCACCGATTAGTCCAGAGGTGGGCCATAGTGGTGTACAGCACAGTGGTTCTGTACCAAGAGCTGAACCAAACCACAGGAACTTTGAAGCTGCATCAGAAGCCAACAATTCACACACACTAGCTAGAAGGCGTCAAATAAATGAATGGATAAGCATATTGCTATCTAGACCAAGGACGACGATTAGTCCGGAGGTGGGCCATAGTGGTACTGGTGTGCAGCACAGTGGTTCTGTACCAAGAACTGAACCAAACCACAGGAACTTCCATGGTTCGTTGGAAGCCAACACTTCACAGCTGAGTGGCTCGGTACCAAGAACTGAACCAAACAATAGGAACTTTGGAGCTACATCAGATGCCAACACTTCACAGGCTCTATCTACAAGTACAAGGGATGAAGATCTTTCTCGAAGGCGTCTAATAAATGGATATTTAGACATTTTGCTATCTAGACCAAGGTCGACGAATAGTCCAGACGTGGGCAGTAATGGTGTACAGAACAGTGGTTCTGTACCAGGAACTGAACCAAACCACAGGAACTTCCATGCTCCGTCAGAAGCCAACACTTCACAGACTTTGCTTGATGACATTCAGAACCGGCACACTGGTTTTCCTTTGGTTCAGGCTCAGAGCAATTTTGCTCCATGCATATCTGTAGATGGAAACAATTTCCAGCAAAGTGAAGGTGTCAGGAGCAACGTCAAGCACATGTGTAGTATAAGTCCCCGTTAGGTAAAATGCTTTTTGAGTGAATTGCTCATTTTTTTATATAAATGGTTTCTTTATGCTTCATTAGTCGTATCAACAATGCCAAATTTTACAATGCATCGCAATGTGCTGAAGTGAAAGTATAATCCACTGTTTAAATACACTTTATTTGGTGTAGAGTCGGGTTATTCATAGGAACTAATATATCCTTTGCTTGTTTCAGAAGGCCATTCTACTCCACGAACATTTCTAAGGGAGCAACACGTGCTATTCTGTTAGTGGATTGTGGGATTGAGCATAACAAGGGCATGCTTGTTGCCGCACCTTAATATCCTCCCCGCAATTGCAATCATGCTTTAGCTTGTGACACCCAGTATTACACATTGAAAATAGCTGGTCATTGTGCTTCAACTCATTTGTCACTGACGTGGCCAATGACATAACAAACACGCTTTCCTATAGCCTATAGCCTTTTGTTTTAGCTTAGGCATTTTTTCTTTTGTTATTGTCATTATTCATTCAGTCGTAAAAATGGCCTGAAAGATCACACGACAACCAAGACGTTTCTGAACGTTTGGACAGCTTCATATATGTCTACATTGTGCTATTGGGGGAACCAGTTTCATTAAGACGATCATTCGTTTTCAGATGACATGCTTTTTCGCCCATGAAGTGGTTTGAGATGAGCTGCCCAGCCTCTCTTCTGTACTGATTTTGTATTTGCATGGTGGTATGCAATCATCCCGTCACTTGGTGGCTTTCTTCTTTGCAGCCTGTTGACTTTGCCTCATGGAACATATTCTATCTCTGCATCTCAGGACACCCTAATATTGATGGAATTAAGAAAAATGCAACCTGGTATACTTATGGATGCTACTACTCCTAGTGTGTGTATTATTAGGTATTTTTTGTGGTCCAAATGATGGAGGTAGAAGCAGCTGGACTGCAGGGAGAGATGAACTGGAAGATGTGGCAACCATCCCTAGCTGGCAACCGATGGTTCTTGGTTGTACTACAGTTTTGGTAAGGATTGTCCTTAGCTCGGGCTGGACTGTCTGGTCCCAAGCATGGTAGTATGATGCTTCGTAGATCTGCTGCCCCGTCTGCCCTTCAATGCGACACCTACATTAGGTGCATGTTTAATGCGTGTTTAGTCCTGGCGGCCTACCTGCTTGATTGCCCTCCATCTGGCCTGCGATGCCTGCATTGAATTCATGCGGCTTCGAGCATGTCCTGTAGCTCATCTCAGCTTCGCTCCCGCCTGGCGAATCGGCGGATTTCGGGTCAAACCTGCCTTTGTAGGTAGCCCTGAAATTTATTGTGGTCTACGTGGGCTACAACACGTTTAGCTTCAGGGCTACAATACGTTTAGACGAGGGGTCGTTCGAAATAGCGATTTTTTGATTTTTTATTGTAATTAATTTATTTTTTTTACTGTAGTTGGTTTAATTTATTTAGTATAATTAAATTTAAAAAAATTAAAATAGAAAAACATGTTAGCCTATCATAGACAATGTAAAAGTATACGAGAAAAAAGAAAAGGCAAAAAAGCTCAAAATATCTAAAAAACGAAATTACTAAATAGTAAAAAAAATAGAAACTAGAAGTAGAAATTGATTTTAAGCTAAAATAAGCGAGGCTCGTATGACCGTCATGTGTCTGAAAATCCTGTGAAAGTTTGGCACATGATGTGCAACTGAGTTCATCGTACTGGCAACGTTCGCCATTGCCCCCCCCCCCCCCCCTCTCTCTCTCATTTTGAAGTTCTTGCCATTGCTCTCTTGGTTCCATCGGGGGCCACAAGAGTTCAGAACGGATGCAAGTGTCGGCAGGTTATCAGTTGCAGGTTTCTCAGAAGGTAGAACAGAACAGAAGGGAAGGGAGGCACATGTAAACAACGTGTGATGAATTATGGGAGCGCTAATCGGCCAGATCACCGCCACAAGGGTTGCACATGGGAGGAGGAAGCCTCCGCTTGATACAGTAGCACCCACTGATTAACTGTCAGTTTTGAGTTTTTCGAAGACTGGATTAGGTCTAACTAACGATCGCTGATTTTGCCGATTTTGCCCCGGTCAAAATGGGAAACCGGTGGTGGAAGTAGAAGTGTAGAACGAGTCATCGAGATTCTATGGCTCTGATGCAGCTGCATGCCTGCATGCAATTGTTTTGTTTTTGGCGGTATCTGTTTATCATCAACTTATGGTAACATGTCGGCGTAGGGTGTAGTATTATACAAATTGGCATGTTGCTCGAATTTCAACCCACAAATTACACGAGCTGGCGTTAACACTTGGCCTGAAGGAAGAAACGCATAAAGAAACTACAGCTTTGTCACTAAGCGCTACCACACTAATAGTCTAGAAGTAGTAGTAGAAAGCAAGATACCTCTAATTGTTTATGTTAGCAAGATACCTCTAATTGTTTATGTTCTGTTTCTTCCGTAGCGAAGGAGGGCTAGAAACCAAAAAGGAGAAGGCTACGAATAAGATTCCCTAATTCTACCAGTGTACTAGCTTAATTTGTATGTATCCGATCGAAATCGAATATTGACTGATGAATAGTAGCTGTACTCTGCTCATCACTCGTGCCAGAAAGCAGGCATACGCAAAGCTACAGAAAGCGGTCAAAGTCCCGTCTAGAAGAGAGAAAAGAATGGAGGAATATGATTGAAGAAAAATGCCTTCTTAGAAAACACGATAGTTCGAACTGAGCCGAGAAATTTTGTCACTGCAATGCACCTTAGCAAATGAGAACACGTTATGACTTATGCCGTGCAAAAGTAACTGGTGTTGGATCGATTGGTAATGCTTAATTGCTTATTGATGTAGTGATGATTGTTGTAAATATTACGGTATAAACATATGTTTATATTTAATTTCAGTATAATTAATAAAGACATATTAATGACTTAACCGATATGTAAATATACGAACATTTTAAGTCATTGAAAATAAAATATATGCCTAATATATATATCATGTAAGAGTCTAAAATCAGCATATACATATATGAATAATTCAATTCATTGTAACTGAATGCTGATATCAACATAAACATAACATGTACGACCACATTTAGCATGTTAATAATATTTTGAATGACATATATTGCTCTTAGAATGCTAGTTGCCCAAGATTTGATTTTGGCTGTCTCCGCACTGTATTTCATATGAAATCAAGTATATATGGCAGGTTTTAGATCAGATCTTAAGTTCAACAAATACTTATTATCTTAAAATAAATCACCAAGTCTACCTTGTTATAAATCAAAAAAGCATCACCATCATCAAACTGTCATTCAGAGAAATGAACTTACAGATTAAAGCTAGTTATCAGAGATCAACTACAAAGAATGAAAAATGATTACAACTAACTGAAAATAGATACTACAGATGGCAACAAGTATCACAAGATGATTTACCTATTCAGAGTATGAATATAACAAGTAGTCCAACAGCTCAAGTTCTGACTAAACTAAAAGTCATATATACATTGAGTGATACTTTCATTCATCATCGAGCAGTAAACCCACAGAGTCCTTTTGCAATTTTCAAATAGTGACGACTCACAGAAATATGAATGGATCACGAAATTGCAAAAAGATAAGCAATTGGAAACTCACAGTATAGGTGATACTCGGAATCACCGAGATGTAGGTGATACTCGGAATCACCGAGATGAAACCACATAAGGCAAGGCATGCACAGAGCGCTGTCCCAGAAAACTAAGCGTCTCGCTTTGCCACACAAGGAGACGATGACAAATGGAGATATAATGCCACACTCTCACCTCAGGTCGCCGACACAAGAGTCAAAGGTCAGAGTAGATGCCACACAAGACCACCAAAGTGCACCAGCCAAGTGCACTCAAGAGCAACAGAGGACCATCAAGGCCTTCTTCCTTCCTCAGGTCAATCTTTCACCTTTAGATTTCCTCTCACACCCCACCGAACGACAGGGCTCACATGGGGATCCAAAGGCAAAAGCTCCAAGGGGAGATGACACAGAAGTACCAAAAATCTCCACAAAACTCGAAGACAAGAGAGAAAGAAAACCGAAAGGAGTAGATTCTAGATTGGAAAAGATGTTCACAGAGAAAGAGATGGTGGCTTTAAATAGAGAAGGTATGGGGTTATGGTGTGGTGGCTGCGAACGGTCGGCTTCGAGGAGCTTGGGCCAACCCACACCTCTGTCGCTGCCTCTCTAGTCGCCGCCTCCCCACTCGCCGCTCAAATCGTCAGCCGAAGAGTCGACCGAGGCCAAGTCCAGATCCGGACCAAACGCTGCATGCCGCACGAGAGTTAGAGCCTGTTCTTTTCAGATTCTCAAAACGGCTTTTAGCTTTTGCTACAGTACCTAACTTTCAAACGGAGTATTTTTTTTTAAGATAGAGTCTACAAGTTAATTGTAATACATGTTAAAAGTCCAACATCTGTACCATCTAAAATCGCAAACGAGTATCTCTCTTTCCGTAATCTCTGTCACAAACAGCTAAAATTCAAAAATTTCAGCCAAAATCTATAAGCCGCGGCTAAAAAGAACATACCCTTAGTCTCCTCCCCTTATCTCCTCTAGTTGCCCCACCGATAGATGGGATCTATTTTCTATTTTTTTTCCTTTTCCTCAATTGAGAAATTATAGGACAAAACCCTTGCAAAATCCAACAATGATTTATTGATTATTAATAGCCTCCGATGCAATTTTCCATTATCTCTAGCTAGTGGCTCCTCATCATATTGTTGCTCGTTGGAAGCTCATACAGTACTCGGAAGGTAGAACAACTCATAAATAGTGCCAGATTGGTAGTTACACTGTGCCTGGTTGCACACGATTCAGACAGTTGAGTCTCACCAAGTAGTTGGCTCTGATTGGCTCCGTTCTACGTGAAGGCTAAAGCCTATTTGGATTATAAGAATTTTACAAAAAAAAAAGCTTAATTCCCACATAAATCTAGAAGAAAAAATCACGTTTGAAATATGCCTTCTGTATCTGACTTCTGCTTTTTTTTCACTATTCAGTAATTTCGTCTTTTTCTGTTTTTTAGATTTTTTTATTTTCTTTTTATTTTCTTGTATTCCTTTACATTGTCCGTGATGGGCTAACATGTTTTTCTATTTTTAATTTTTTTTAAAATTTAATTATGCCAAATAAGCCAACTCAGTTACAATAAAAAAAATAAACCATAAGCCATCACTATTCCGAACGCCTCCTAAATCTACGTCTGTCCACATGCTAATCCAACGGTCAGGAATCGCTGCAGTCTTGGCACCAGTTGCAACCTATCTCTATCCCTCACACATGCAGCCCCAATGTGAAGGAATTTCCATTGTACTTTGTTGTAGGCTTTATAGGGAGGAATATTGGGCCTTTTTTGGCTTTTAAAAACTGTATTTTACAGTAACTAGCTTTTAAATAAGATATCTTTTCAAAACATAGTCTACAAATCGATTATAGTACATAATGCAATGACTTCATTTATATCAGTCAAAATTGATAGTTTTTTCTTTGTCTTCGACTAATAGTTTATGATTGCGGCTTATGACTTTTGAGTTATTTGTAAGAGAGAGTGCGAATGATAGAGACTTGCATATGATTTTAACCGATATAAATAAAGTTACTATATTATGTATTATAATTAACTTGTAGATCTTTTTTTAAAATATTTTATTTAAAAGTTAGTTACTATTAAAAAGAAAGCTTAAAAGCAGCTTTCGGAGGATAGAAAACGAGACCCATTACTCACTTTTTCTCCACTATGGTATGCAAGGGATTTGTGGAGGTTGAGTCGTCAACCTCAGACTTTTCTAACCTCATCGGCTCATCTTGCTCCGTTGGTGGCTTGGCTACGGCCTACTGCACTCGGGAAGAGCTTTTGTTGTTAACGTTTGGAAGTCAAAATGGCTCTATATGAAAATCTTATATCGAGAGATGATTTTTATCATCGATATTACCGTAACAATCAATTTAGCAAATAAAACCTTACGAGTAGCAAGTTTGGTAGACAACACCCAACTAAAACATTATGTGATTTCGATTGTATTTTCTCGCTGTCAAATTTGATTTTATAAATTAAGGCTTTTGAGTTTCGCCGGGTAGCAGAGAAAAGAGGTTCTAAACAAAAGTAAAAGGGTGGGTTTTTTTTTGTTACAGCTTATAGTGTTTGTTTCTAGCACGAATATTTATATAAACAAACTAAACATTAATAAGTCATTTTAAAAATATTATTCTGATAAATCATTTTAAAATGATGATGAAAAAAATTATTCTATTTATTTATTTAAAAAGCAATTGAAAAGAACTCAACAGTGTGAAAGGCAGCGTGGACGTAGTGGCGGCACTAGTGCTACGGTGCAAGCCTACAAGGCAGGGAGGTTGGTGTGCCGTGTGGGGTCAACAAAGTGCCGACGCGGCGGTTATCATTATATAGATGTAGGAGAGCGAAATCACATTAAAGAGGTAGAGAGGGAACCTGTTGGATCACGATCAGATCATCCAAAAATCGACTGATGTTGTAAAAGAAATAATCAGTTTTATGTTAACAACTTCACAAATGTATTTTTTTGCGAATTCGATTTCACAAATATACGATGGTAGTGCATTGGATGTTCCAACACTGGAGTAGTGGAATCCATCTAGGAAGACCCATGGTACGAATCCGCGTGCGACCTATACACCTCCTCGTCGCGTGTGCTCCTCTCTTCCTGTGCTGTCACCTCCTCCTCATCTCTCACGGGAAAACAGGCGAAAAAAATAGAAAAAAACTCGGACCGCTAAATTGGCAGCACACCACCACAGCTCCGCACCCATCGAAGCACCGGAAAGAAAAAAACAAAGCCGAAAAGAGAAGAGAAGGCAGCAGCGGAATTTCTATTCCCCCAAGCAAGGCTCCACCAGCCCTGCCCGCGTCGTCGTCGCGAACTCGCGATGGCCGCCGCCGACTACGACCGCCCCTACCGCAACGAGGTAGTGCCCTACGGCGACCGCCGCATCGACCTCGTCGTCAAGCCCACCCCCGCCAAGTCCCCGCCGTCGCCGCTGCCGGTGTCCAAGAGCGGAGGCGGCGGCATGGCGTCGGCCTGGTGCTTCAGCGACCCGGAGATGAAGAGGCGGCGGCGGGTGGCGAGCTACAAGGCCTACTCCGTGGAGGGCAAGGTCAAGGTCTCCCTCCGTAGGGGCTTCCGCTGGATCAAGGCCAGGTGCTCCGAGTTCATCCATGGCTGGTACGGATCACCTCTAGTCTTGGATGCTCTCATCTTAAGCGTTCTCTCTTGGGTCTTTGCTGCTTCGTTTTTTTCAAGATTTTGAGGCGGCCCTGCCTGGTTTGGGGGGCCGATCACGGAGACCCCTCCTTCCGCTGTGCAATGGGTTTTATCCAAGAATTAAGTCTATTTCTTGCAAATCCATTACTCTAGAAAGGAGTTCGTTTCTTTTAGGAAGTCTCGTTCGGTCTGTATGTGTTGGCATGATTGCAGTTTTCTCTTTCACCCTCCATAGAGAAGTTCAAGGACATACATAGGACAAATCTCTAACAAGTAACTAATTGATCACAAGTTTCGATCTTTTCGCCTCTCCTTTTCAAGTAACAAAATACTTGTCACTTGTCGCTGATCTTTCGATCTCCCCTCTAATAGTCTAATTTACCCCCCTCTTCCTTTTTCAGAGCCCGAGATATTGGAAGACGCTGCGACAATGTGCGAGGAACGAATGCTCTCTCTGCTAATTTGCTCCCAAAATGTGGAAGGGTTTGTCCATGAGGCCGTGAGGGAAACTTTTGGGGTCAGGTTATTGGAAAGAAAAATTTTAGGAGCTTCTCATGAGATTGCTTTGCTCGCCGATGCTGTTGTTACTGCCTGCTAATTAGCCTAATTTGTTCAAGAATGTTTCAAGAGGAATTGAATCTTTAGAGAGAAAAAAAATCGATTGATTTGCATGATATCGCTATATTTTATCTCCTTAGCTTGTCACTGTGTGTAGTTTGATCGGTACTAAGAAAAGCAATAAATACAAGTAAGCAAATAGGAATTTTTGGCATATACAGTATATTTTGCACTCGTATTTGTAAAAATAGCTATATACGTACAGTACTAATAAAAATAGCACCTATGTAGTCCAGTCACCGGACGGTAGCCGTCTGCAGGCGACACGTGGCCCAGCCGCCGCTGGCAGGCGCCTATCACTCGGCCGCCAGACGGTAGGTGGTTTGCCGCCGGCCTGACGTCTTGTGGTAATACAGTAGGTAATTAAGTTGACTTAATTACCAGTAGGTAATTAAGTCAACTTAATTACCTGTCTTATTTTTATACTATTTTTTTGAATTTTTAAATATAACAAATGAGCTTTAAAAAATACGAAATTTTATATGCAGCCTTCTAACACAACGTACATGACTGTGCAATTTTTTAACAATTTTATCCGCTTTGAATGTTGCTTAGAAATTTGTACGATTTCGCTATTTGAACGAGTTGTTACATATAGCAAATGAGCTCCAAATATTATGAATTTTTTTGGGAATTTTATGTGCTCCGAATTTACCATGTTAATTTAATCAGAAAATTAGCGATATGCGATGCTCATTTAATTAGCCTGCATGCGTGATTGCAGTTGGTTTATATATTATAAATAATGGTAATGGTTTAATTTAGTTCAAACTTGATTTATGGATTTGGAACATTAGGATTTAGTGGTAAGATGGTAACAAAGATACTTCTTTTGAAGAATTGAATGCGAAAAGATGACGATATTTGCTGTTACGAATTAAAATAGACTTTATAACAAAGCTGAAAATAACATGGCACATAGGGTTTGGTTACGTGCATAAGAAACAACATCATGCACGATGGAACAAATCCAAGTACTCCTACGATACATATGCGCATTTTTTGAATGGAAATAAATTTGAGCTTTGGAATGGCCCAACCTACTATGTGGATTGGTGCTATTTTTTCTTCCTTGCGAGCTTGGCGTTGAACTTCTTGGCGATTTCCTTGACCTTGGCTGCTATTTCCCTCTTTTTGTCGTGCTTATTGCGAGTTTCGCGCTTCCTGAGCGTGTACGTCTCGAGATGAGCCTTTGTCTCTCGATGTATACGTTTGGTTTGCTCGTCGTTGCGGCACTCCTCCTTCTAGATTTCGTAGGCTCTTTTGACATCTCACTCCTCGAAGTCGAGAGTCCACTGGTTATGTAGGTGGATCTCTAGGTAGATCTACTTGCGGTAGCCACATAGCGGTTTCAGGGATTGCAGATAAACGGGAGAGGTTGTTAGTACGTATTTTGAAAGAGAAATAGAAGGGGAACATACTGTAACTGATCTTTACTGGTTGCCGATAGCTGCTTGTGTCCCTACGGCGGTCGGGATAGTCACAAGAGTAGTTCACACAACCCTATTAACGCATGCCAAGACTGAGCCGCTGCTTAGATTTGAAGAACTTGCATGGATCCCTACACTAACAGAGGGGTGGCATCTCTCCCTCGGGCGGGTGTTGCAGCGAACACTTGGCTGGAATGTTTAGAATGGATATGCTCCTACAGGGGCGTCATTGCAGGAAGATGACCTCTTGGCACACTTCTCTTATTTGTCCCGTGCAGCAGGAGCCTTTGCTTGTTCGTCGTAGGCCACAACAGACCTTGCTAGTTCGCAGGTTTTCTGCAATTGCTTCATCATCTTGTCCCATTGCTTCTTCTCCTTCTTGTCTATCCCGACATGGCGAAGTAAACTATAGTGTAATGTTGGGTTTAGTGTCTAGTGTTCTCTCCTAGATCTCTTCCACCTCCTTTTATAAGCTGATGGCTGGTCTCTAAGGCAGAGTATTGCGTTGTGTCTGTGCCGTCCACCCTTGCCCGCTCCCTCTGTGCACACTTGTCTGTGTGTCCGTGCCGTCCCCCTGGCCCACTCCGTTGTGCACACATTTGTTACTTTATCCATGTCGTCCCCCTGGCCCACTCCGTCGTGCACATATTTGTCACTTTGTCCGTGCTGTCCCCTCTCGCCCTCTCCGTCGTGTGCACATGTGAAGATGCTTGTACCACAGCTGTCCCCTGTTGTAACTAAATAGTTAGCGTGTCGTTGTGAAATTGATACAAACATAAATTAATTCAAGAAACATAAAGACACATGAAATCACACGCCGTTAGGCCGCATGCCATCTAACCCTCTTCATTTGTATGATCTACATTTATGCAATGCATATGGAACCAATCCGAAGTAAGCTCACTCACCGAGTGAAAGGGGTACTTGTGGTAGTATCGTCCAGAATTTGTGGGTGTCTGTGAGATCTTACGTCTGACAAGCGTGTTGTACTTGGGCAAATCACTATAGGTGCCGATAAGGAGGCACTCAGTTGGGTCATCTCGACGTCCGAAGGGAGAAGCGAATGAACATAGAGAGAATAGGGACGAATGCTGGAGGATGTTGATGAGAACAATGCAGGAGTATTACAAGAGCTATGTATTTGAGGCCAAGGGAAAATAGAGCGTGGTTGCCACAGGAAATTATGGCTTGTTGTCGATATATAGTACCGTGGATGAGAGAGGACGGTATAGATGCACTGATATTTGTGCATACGAGGGAGCTGAGAAGGAGGAATGGCACGAAGAAGACAACATATATTCGAAGGGGGAGGGGTAAGTAGGACAGCAAGGTGACAAATGTCGATCTATTAGGACAATATTTCTCTGAGCTGGAGGTAACCTCCAGCGACTCCTCACTCCGACCTCGGCAGCGGCTCTCGGTGGGGTGGGCGAACACGCGGCGGGCGGCGGCACCCAAAGCTCCCCCTCGCTTCCTTCTTCCCGCAGGTGACCACCAACCCAGCCTCCCTCCCGTTTCCGCAACTTCCTGGGCAGCCCGCGCGTCGCAAAATCCCATTACTACCAGCCCACTATTCCCTAAAACCCTAACACTCGTGCGCACGGCCACTGGACTGGACCACGCCTTGCGAGTTGAGACTGCGACTCGTGCAGGACGCACCGCCGCCGCGCTGTGGGATCTCGCTGGCGCAGCCCCCCGCCCACGTGCCGTCCGGACCGACCCACCGCCACCCGGCACCTCCATCGCTCCGCTCGTCGCAGGCCCGCGCCACTCCTGGCTGGACGGCTCCATCCTCCAAAGACGCTCTCAAGGTGCGGTAGTCTTTGTAGGGGTTTGGTATTTGATTGCAGTGGAGGGATTTGGTCCTGGCGAATGCTGATGTGTAGATTTGTGCAATTTAGGATAAATCGCGCGCTGATCTATAAAAGATCGCCATCAAGGTGGTCGCCCAGAATAACTGGATTGGGTTCAACAAGGAGAACAAAGGCGTCATTTTCAAAAAGGTTAGTGAGTGGAGCTCAAATGCTCAACTTACACCTCTGTATGAAACTTGTCTGCCTTGTTTCTTTCAGTTCTTAGGATGCAATGTGGTGGAGACATTCTCTTGTAATGGACCAAATCTACTTTTGGTTTGGTACTAAAATTTCACTTACATATGTGCATATTTTTTTTGTTGTCACCATTTTGGAATAGGACAATCGAGGAGTTGCCATGGAGCTCATGTTTCATATTAAGTATCTAACACTTTGGTATGCCATAATTTGGGTGCAATTTTATTAGTTTCGGGCTCTTATATGTCAGCCTGGGGCTTAGACATTTTCTGGTTCCACCGGTGCTCGATAGGTGTTCGACCTTTTGCCCCCAGATATTTCTTTGAAGTTAGAACTGGTTAATCTTACTCGCTGCATTATGCAAATGCTCTGCCATGCGCTATGGCCGAAACAGCAACTATATCATGAGAAAATGTGTCAAGCAAATCTCTTACTGAATACTAGTTGTTGTGACTTGTGAGCCAATCGAATGATGTACTGTGTTGTATACTCTTGTAGCTACCTACCCTCATCTGCAAATTTAGTGCTGTGGCCTTTCAGACTAGTAGATTTAGTGAAATTCTCTTATGTTGGCTTGCCTATGCTCTGTTGATTGTTATCTGACAAGCTGCGATGGATGTGATGGTCTTATGCATTGCATCTCTTGGTGCATACCAGGTAACACAATGAAGGTCAAGATTCTTCAGTGGCATGCAGTGGCTTCTTGGACATGGGACGCACAAGACGAGACATGTGGCATATGCAGGATGGTGTTTGACGGTTGCTGCCCTGATTGCAAGTTCCCTGGTGATGATTGCCCGCTCATTTGGGGTGCCTGCAACCATGCGTTCCATCTTCATTGCATACTCAAGTGGGTCAATTCTCAAACATCCACCCCACTTTGCCCCATGTGCCGTAGAGAATGGCAGTTCAAGGGCTAAGGGTATCTCAAGCACCAAGTGTCTTTCATGTCTCCTAGAAAACTAGAATGTGATGTTTTACTGCAGTTCGCTTATTTTAGTAATGCTGTCTTTGAAGTTTGAAGTACCCTGTAATATTTTCTACAAACCATGATGGTCGCCGTCTGCTTAAGTGAAACTGTGAGCCACATCTCTTGTGTCATTTTGTGACCGAGAAAATGAAATGAGAAATTTAAAAGGTTTGAGCTGCCTGAGGTTATGACAAATTCTCTTGTTCATGTATTGTTTACCATTAGAAGGATTCGTACGTGCCAACCAGAGATGGTCAGTTGTTTGAATTTTGCTCCTGTGGAGTGGTTTAGATATAACAAGTTAACAACTAGCAGGCAGTAGTATATAGCTCGGTTTGCTCTTTTCTCTGTGCTGTACAATGTGCATCCACTATAACATTGATGCATACATTTAAGTTCTTGACAAAATTTCAGGAGCATCTGCTAGGTTTTATCTTGAATAAGCAGTATGACTGCAGAGCAAGTTAAATTGGGTGATTGTCTCTATGCTGGGACCCACTGTGTCAGTAATGTACGCATTACAAAGTCTCATCTTTAAAAAATTCGATATGCTATTGTTGGGTCATAACTTGAAGGCAGTGTCACTACAGATCAAGCTTTGTGGGGTATATTTTACAACTTGAATATGCTAATCATATCTGTTTTTAATTTTTAACTTTGTGCTGACCACAAATGCATTTTGGTTACTACACATTAAAGGCAAATTCTCGGCATATTCTTGTATTAATTGAGTTGTAGAAATTTCCTTTTTAGTTGGCAAAGAAAAAGAAAATGCACATGTACTGAAAATGGTTAGTTGAACATTGAGAGTAGTGATTTGAATTGGGCTAGTGGACTAGATCATAGACGCTTGACCTTTATATGCTTAGTGTATATGGGGTAATTTTGTGGCATAGCGCAATAAAAACTAAAAAGAAGGGTGTGGTGACTTTCTAACAGCAGAGAGGAGCATCAATTCATGGCATTAGTTTGATGAATCCTACTTCAAAAAAGTTGCTTGTGTTTGGGGGAACAAATTTAAACTGCAACCGTTTCTCAGCAGCCATCTTGTAAACAACCTTCTACAACATGATAGAGTTTAGCACATCTAGACCAATTTGTTCTTCACAGAAAAATAGCTAGATAGTCAGAATTGCTCTGCAGATAGTCAGAATTGCTCTTTGCAGATCTTTTACTTAGTTCTGTGTACTTTCTGATCAATTGCAATAAGATATGATTTACCCATCTTGAGTAGTACTAGTGTGGTGTGCTATTTGGTCTGATGTACCCTAGATTTGTGCAAGATGGGATTTTCCAAGGGATAGTTCCAAGTTTTTTCCCCTTCCAATCTTCTCTAAAAGTGCATTATACATATTCATGGTGTATGATAAGACTAGAAGACACTGTAAAATTTGTTATTAATAACTGCACAAAATGCAAACAATAAAACCTGCATACACTTGCATGGATTGATGTTTTGTGGTTATGGACATTTCACCATGCTCATTATCAGCTTTAATTTGGGCAGCTTGACCTGCATATTGAGCAACATCTGCCTTTTGGGGAGACTTGTACATTTCTATGCCTCATAAGTTGGTTCCTCAGGAAAATTGGGAATTTGTTAGTCACAAATGCATTTACACTTCTTACATAAACAGTTCAAAATTTATTATATCTGTATAGGTTTATTGCTCTTGAGGGGACATTCAAAGTTCATTCTTTCTGTATAAGCGAAGCAGAAACCAAATCGAGTAACTTCGGGCCTTTTGGAGAGTTTGTGTGCCCGATAAGTAGGTTCCTCTAAAACCATCGATTTCTGTTAGTGAAAAGTGAATTTACGCTTTTTACAGAAACTGACTAAAATTTACTCTGTTTGGATGGTCTTATGCTCTCGAAGGGTTTTGCAAGAAGCTCAAGACATTTCCAGCTCATTACTTTTTTATTGTTAAGCAAACTAGGAACCATATTAACCTGCTCACGATAGCTGTGAGCGGTGCTGTTGGGCGATCGGCCGGCTTTTGGATTACTGTATATATTTATTTTTTTCCTTTTTTTGTTTTTTGGGTTTTTTTGTATTTTGTATTTTTTTCATGTATTCTTTTGTATTGTCCGTGATAGATTAACATACCGTTTTTATTTTTATATTTTTTAAATTTAATTATGTCCAATAAGCCAACTCAGTTACAGTAAAAAATCAGTCAGCTATAGTAAAATTTCAGCCAGAAGTCATCGCTATTCCGAACGCCCTCTAAAAGTAGGATAATCTTAATTTACAAGCAGTGTTAGTGTATTGCCTATTTTTCAAAAATTGACTAACACCTTATTTATTTAATTCCAATTATTAGTTTCCCTATATAACAAAAAAAATGGGCATTTCGAGCAAGCCTTCTGCGCAGTTAATTGGGGACATCCAGACTGGTTCTTGGACTGTCTAAGACCCTTATCGTTTCGGTTTTTTTTGGTTTCAGCTTCTAACTTCAGCTTTTTTTTCACTATTCACTACACTATCCACTAACTCATTCTGATGTTTTTTCAGCCACTCTGATATTTTTCACCCAAAACCAAAAGCCAAAACCAAAAACCATCGCTATTCCGATCACCCGCTAAGGCCCTTCGATCTGAATCTGTTTCGTGTAGCTGCACCTTTCTTGGACTGTCCAAATTTGTTTGTCCGGTGGGCAATCTTCTCGTGGTATTTCGTGGCCGCTACTTCTCCGTTTCATGCTAAGCAGCTCATGCTTGTCGGGCTAATGGCACCAGACCCTTCATTAGCTGGCGAAAAATATTATACTGTCCAGATGATGGATGACAGCAGTGACCCCAAGTACTATATGATTACCGTTAGCCTGTACTGCAGATCTCCCATGCTACATGGCTCCAAAATTCAGGTGAACTGTTCTTTTCAATGGAGCCTTAGCACAAAAGCAACAGGAAATTTGAGGCTGCTAACCACACGGCAACAAGGTGCGTTTGTGATGCGCACTTTGGTTTGGTCGTACTTGCATAGCTGCATGACAGCATGCCTTGACTCGGCTTGGTTCTCCAGCTTGTGACCATTGTTTCTGGCTGTCAAGCCTGGACTGGAGATACCATGTGACCCCATGGATCAGAGGCCTATAGGAAATTTATTTCTTCTTGGTGTTTATAAGTTTGTGTAAAATTCCTTGGGAAGCTTCCGGTTAGGCCTCCTTTTAGCATTGCTTGAGCATGGTTGTGTTACAGGGTGTTTGGTTCGAGGAACGGGATAGTGAGTGGATCATCCAATCCTGGCTTCGAACCCAATCCAATTGTTTGGTTTGAGGAATAGAATGTGTTAGTTTATCACCATCTCATCTCTCATAAGCAAATGGCCGGTACAAAATGAGGGATTAGATCATTCTATTAAATTTGAAGGATAATCATATGATGGACCAATCTATCCTAGGATGAGGTGATCCCTCGAACCAAACACCCCTGTTAATGACTCAAAATTGCACCTGGTTTTGTTTAACATTGGCAATGCTAGTTGTAAAATGATTTTGTCTACTAATATAAAATAGGAGTTTGTCCGTTCATCACCCCTCCCCTTCCCACCCCGTTTCCACCAAGTGCACTCACAAGAGAAAACTAATTATCAAGAAAACCACAAAACGGTGCGCATTGACAAATGGCCTTGTCGTCAGCCTCTCATCTGGTTCGCTCGCCCAACCGATCCTTAACCAATACCTCGAATCTAGCTGCATGTCGTCCGCCACTCCTCTTCCCTACCTCTAGCCACCACCTCGATCGCCATCCACCCCTACCCTTCCCCACCTCTAGCCGCACACCATCCTCCCTCCCCTTCCCCACCTCCAGTCGCCACCTCAATCCTATCGACCCTTCCCCATCCGCAACATCACAGCCACCGCATGTTGTTCGCCTCTCCCCTTCCCAACCTCCAGCAACCACCTTGATCTGGTCGCCCCTTCCCCATCCGTAACGCTACAGCAAGAGCCCAGGAGACACATGCTATCTGCCCCTCCCTTTCCCTACCTCCAGCCACCACATGCCGTCATCACCCCTCACCCTCCCCTTCCTCCACATCGCCGACTTCACTCCTCCCCATCCTCTACATCGTGTCGTCACTGCGCTCGGTGTCGAAGAAGAAGGCGATCATCCCAGTCGGATCCATCATAACAAAGCATGCCACCACCGAATCCATGCGTCACAGGACCCGTTGCCACCGGATCCACAATCCTTGAGGTCACCACCGCCGGATGAACCGTCTCCGAGGTCGTCACCTTCGGATCCGGCCGATACACCTCCACCTCTGGTACTCCATCGGGATCATCGTGCTCCTCTCCAGTGTCCCCAACCCCATGACCACCTACTGCATGATCTCAGGGTCGTCGTCCTCGACGTCGATGTTCTCCACCCTAGCGCAAAGGATCCAGCAAACCCCATCGTTCTACAGTTGTGCCATGTGGAATCACACGCTCACCGACCTCCATGATGACGCACGATTACCAACTGCCAATTGCCATCAGCGTCTTGGACAACCGTCCAACTCAACTGCATGTCACGTTCCTTGTGAAATGACCAGCTTGACTACATGGCGGTTGGAAGAAACGAACGAGCATGCGCGCCCAGCGGTTGCCTCCTTCGACACTACATGAGCGATAGCTCTTCTTCCACTACTACAACTCCACGAAAAAGGAAGGGGTAAATAATTTCCTCCCTTCTTTCTTTCCATATTTTTGATGAAACATTGTTATGAGGTTAACTTGGATTTCTTAGCTTGGTTAGTTTCATTCTTTCTGCAATTTGGTGGGGGTTAGAGGTCAGGAGGTCAAGGCAAAGAAGGGCTGTGACTAATATTACATTGGTTGTGTCATGGAGGGACTCTCTCTGTGAGAAGTATGCTAACAACAAGATGAGTCCTATTATCTACTGATCATAGTTGGGTCGATAAAAAAATGTTGTTACATTGTGTTGTTGTATCATGTTGTTCTATCATACCGATCATAGTTGGGTCGATCAACATTATTTGGTTGTATCATTCTTGCCTGCTATTTTTTATATATAAGTTGCATGGTCATATAACATTAGAAAATGATTTGGGTTTTTAAGTTTCAACAACACTACTAAATTACCTCCAAAATGTCCTTATATTGGTGTAATTTGCTAAGTCTGATGCCCACAGCCCCTCACTAACCTGTAGGCCAATGTCATCCTGTGTTTCGTGGTAAACTGAATATTTGCTTCAGTGGAACAGTATTCTAGTGTCATCCAAGTGCTTTCCTGTTTGTAAACACCAAACAAAATAACCACACCTTATCTACAAATAGCTACTTATAATCTCGACTTCTTTCATGTACTCTTGATGTGTTCACAGTATACTGAACAATTATTTACTCTATATGTATTCGTGGTATACTGAACACTTTATCTACAAATAGCTATTTACTATGTGTATCCATGGAATAGTGCCGCCACCTTCCCCGGCGAACGAGGCCCCTGGACTTACTGGCCAAGCAGCGATATGGTGTTGGCACTCGACTATGATCTATCTACTCCATTACCGTTGAATCTTCCTAAGAAGGTATGGATGATTTCTTCACCTCTTTTCAAAACAAATGCTTGGCATTATGACTAGGGCAGCATATGACTAGGTGGATGACTAAATTGGCCCAATTTTCACATGGTCCTCATGCAAGTTATACAATGTATAGTGTTAGTGATATGCCCTAGAGGCAACATGGAGATGTTATATATATCACATACTATGTTTATGATACATTACTTTGTTCCTTGAAATAGACATCATCATTATTGATCAATGAGTATGTGACTTATTCATGAGACTCTTAAATACTAAAATGTTGCTATTTCTAAATGATCCCTGATCATATATCATATGAGGAACAAATATGATTCAAAGACAAAGATCAGCATATGTATTGATTGATGATCATGTCTCATGGATCATGGTATGGTGATACCAAATCAATAATATGGATATGTGTTAGTGAACATATGTTGGATAGACCTGCCATGAGACACTGTAGAGATTCCATGTGTCATCAGTTGGTCTCAAGTAGTGTTTATGTAGAATCATTAGACTTGAGATCATCATGGTTCCCAACATGAGTAGTAGCTTATTTTGGGACTACTAAACACTACTCCGTAACTGGGTAGTCATAAAAGTAGTCTTCAGGTTTGCCATGAAACATGTAGTGGGATGTGAATGATGAAGATAGAATTTGCTCCTCCTTATGGGAGAGATATCTCTGGGCCCCTCGATATAATGGATTATGAAAGTGCATGGCCATGCCAAGGTGATTGAGGAGTCAATCACAAGTTTATAATCCATCACGGAATCAAGAGAGTGATTGAGCTATTAAGAGGATGACACAGGTCTCGCCTTGAGCTCAATCTATATCGTGAGGCAAAGGGATTCGTACATGAGAGAACATTACAGGTTCAGCTGATATGATCTTTACGTATACTTTAGGGTTAATATGTCTTACTAGAGGCCGCTATTAACAGGGTGACCGGAAAGGCGTTTCCGGGTCACGACCAAGTATACTTGAACCTACAGGGTCGCACGCTTAACGGGTTGGAACACTAATTCGAATATGATTCGAATATGGGCTCAATTTAGATAGATATCTGAATAGACTCCTATTGGGCCTCGGTTCTCAAGGCCCAAGTGAGGTGGTCTATATATGGAGGCGAGGGGCTGAGGGTCACGCACCAGAAAAATCCTAGCATAACCCTAGCCGCCACCTCCCGAGCCAAACCCTAGCCGCTCACGAGTGCTAGTACACTCGCGATCGGCGTTCCAGCCCCGGACGTGTGGATACCGGTGGAGGCGCTGCTCGTTGCGGTGTTGATCGGCGTGCGTAGGGGAGACGATCTGTTCGGGACGATCGGCTACTTCCACTACTACCTCGACGCACGTGATTGGATCAGTTTCCAACTCTTCTTCCGCTGCGCTGCGCGTCTAAGTGGTAAGGATCCATGATCCTTCCTTAGCATGATGTCCTGGTGTGCGCGATAGAAAATTTTTGTTTTCATCTTTCGTAGCCTACGCGTATTCCTTTATATAGTTCCAGTACAAGCCTAGGCAGCAGGCACCATCAATGCACAAAATGATGTATTGACCAATTTGACCTCGCATAAAATCACGTCAAAGCACAACACTAGTAGTTGTGTGCATCATCGCTACTTGTGTACGCTTCTTGGGTCCTGGAGAAGACAATGCATACAAGTGGAAAGAGGGAAAGAAAGCACTATATTATCCGAATAGAGGGACAAACCAGGAATAGATACATGCTCGTTGGCTTTTCTTTCATACCGGAGTATTTGAACCTATCTTAAACCATTACAGCTATTGACATTGTCTAGAAAAACAAGAACAATGATTTTTCATAACTCAAATACTCCTATTTTGTACGAGTAGCACCTCTACAGCAAACATAATGATTATTGGGTAGCATTTACTCAGCAAAATTTCTAAATTCTAACAGGAGGACGATATATGGAACAGAAGGTAGATTGGATCGAGTATGGCTTTGCTGACTCCACTAGGATTATTCTTCGTGTTTCGCTCTCTAATACCAGCTGCCTACAATCATTACATATTGATGGCATTCACTGCAATATGGTTCCTTGGCAGTGTAGCTTTTCAATTTGGCCTATTTGGGACTAATAAATGTGAAAAAAGTTTTAGTCACCATGTCGGGCATTTCACCTTCATGGCATTATCGTTTTTTGTCATGAACTCCATATACCTCTCGATGATGGGTGCGGATGGTTCTTTTGCTTCCACGGTGGTCGATCATGCACTCCCTTGTAACGGCCAAGTAGACAATACCATATAGAAAGCAACCTATGTTGTACTTTGCTCTTTCATGATGGCCAAGCATTTGTATGATTGGGCTAGGATATGTTACACTCCGACAACTCATTCTTATTCTTGGTATATATACTTGCTTGTTCTATTTTTAGAGAATATATGTCGTATTAACGTTATTTCAAATTTCAATGCAGGTTGACTTGGAGCAATCGGACTCGATTACCCTAACATATTTGTCATAGAAGTAGGTAACTACTCTAAAACGGTGGTTATCCAACGTATCTCATCATATTTTGTTTTTTTTCTAACCTTAATGTTGTTCTTTGCCTTCTCTATTTGATAGGTTTGCGAACACATAAATAGATAGATGTATTGGATCTCACTATAGTTAATATTGTTCATTGTATTCGACAAAGATTTGTTTATGGTACGGTTTTGAATTACGTTTATTGATATATATCACCCTCTTTTGATACTTTATTGTAATGTACGAGCACCTTGCTAGTCATGGTTGATTTGGCAGTTGAGCCTCTCACTGTATCTCTGCAGTTTTATACAGGCTGTTTTGCATTGGGCACTACATCTACGATTTCAGTTGTCCCGCATGGTGGTGGAGCTCTCGGCTTTGCGTACGATAAGCTGTATGCACCCTGTGAGGAGGTTGGACTTGATTGTAAACTACAAACGTTGGAGCCTACGTGGTCCTGAAACTGCTACTACCGCGGAAATTACGCTGGTAGTTGGGTTGCCATCGTTCATCATAGTACTACGCGGTTCACATCTTTAAGCAAACCATGTTCCCGTCTGACGAGCAGCTAGCCACTAGGATCATGTGGTTGCTCGAGGCTCAGGGGAAGGGAAGGTAAGAAGGTAATGGAAGAAAGGATGAGTTGTTCGAGGAGTTCTCGTGATTGTAGTCCAAAGATTGGCACGTAAAACAAATCATTTCTCATGTGACCGACTTACAGCACGTCGATCTTGCACTCTTACCTCGTCACAAGCGACCGCGCCCGTAAACTGCAATTAAGACCATGTACGTTACAACAAACGTAGCGCGATCTTGCACTCTTACCTCGTCACAAGCGACCGCGCCCGTAAACTGCAATTAAGACGCAACGCGCAAGCCGCGTCGCATCGTCCTCGCACCCGCGCCGATTCATCGATCGGCCAGGCGCCCGCGCGCGCCGCATTCCACGCCATCCCAAGCCGGGCCCCACACGCCACGACCCAATCATCCTATTCCCCACCGCCCCAGACCACGCCAACTGCCGAGTGCGCAGCTCACGCGTTCGCTTCTCTCCTCTCCCGCCCCCACCAGACCGAGTGAGACTTCCTGTTTCCGTTTTCGTATCTTCCTCTGTATTTCTTTAATCAATCGCTCGTTAATCACAACAACAATCTAAATCAAAAGAACACAGAAACAGAAACAAAGAAACCATTTTCCACCAGACCAGGGGGCAGACAGCCACAACCACAGGCAAACCCAGCTCCCTTCCCTATTAAATACTCCCTCCCCTCCCTCCCTGCCCCACTCATCTCGTTCTCTCTCTCATCGCCAAACTCGCGAACGCCTCCGAGCCAAACAGCCACCTTTGCAATAGCAGTAGCAGAGCAGCGGGCAACAGGGGCAACGTACGCTTTGCGGAACTCTCGTAGATACTGCCATCACAATGGCCGCGATAACGCCTAAGGCGGCGAAGAGGCCGACGTTCGGGAGGCGGGCGTGGCGGCTGCTGCGGTTGGCGGTGCTCTGGGCGCGCAGGGGGAGCGCGGCGCACAGCCTGCGCCTCCTCAGGACCCTGCGGCGCGGCGGCCTCCGCCTCGGCCTCGGCGGCGGCCGCAACAACCTGCTGCGCTACGGCGAGCGCGAGTTCTCCATCGACGAGACGCCGTTGTTCCGGTTCCGGACCCCCTCCTCGCGCGTGCTCCGCCTCATCCCCTGCATCACCCCCGCCGTCCCGGACACCCCGGGCGTCTACGGCGACGACCGCTACTTCTTCTGCAGCGCCCGCGAGAGGGAGGCGACGGACTTCTCCGTCGGGTACTACGACGGCGAGCCGAGCGAGTGCGACGGCGCGGACGAGCAGCTGATCGAGCGGGCAATGACGGAGGCGAGCTGCGCGGGCGCCGATGCCGCGGCAGAGGAGGGCGGCGAGGACGCCGGGGTGGACGTGAAGGCGGAGGAGTTCATCGCCAAGTTCTACGCGCAGATGAAGCTGCAGAGGCAGATCTCGTGGCTGCAGTACAACGAGATGATGGAGAGGAGCCTCTGCTAGATCAGTGTTAATCGTTTGTTGATTTGATCAATTTTGAGTTTCGGTTGTTGATACATAGATGCACAGATACATAGATTCATGCATACATATTGTTCGATTTCTTCGTTTGTGTTGGATTGCCTATACGATTAGGCCAGTAGATTAAACTGTGGCTTGGCCAGTAGATTATATATTCCATCTGTTTTGTTTGTTAGTGCTGACTCGATTAAGCTTACACCTGGATCATGAATGCTAAATTGCTAATGCCATGAGCAGTACACGGGTCCTAATGGTGATAGAACTGAATGGGATTAATGATTTGTACTGATTTCCGTTTTGAATGAGACGGCGATTAGGACCCGTGTACTGCTCATGGTATTCGTACTTCCCGTAGGATTCCGATGATCACCAGTACTCCTACACTCGTACGTACGTACTCGCCATTAATTTCTGCTTCAGTTCAACTCCCGAGTCATGGCTATCGCATGACAAGGTGGAAAAATAGTGACCTGACGACTGACGCGATGGCAAGACGCAAGGAGATGCGAAATTCTCGTCGAAAAATGCCCAGTACAGCTATGAATGTGCTGCACCGGTCTCTTGTCTGTACAGTACTGCCACGAGAGACTGGCCTTGATCGAGTGATATGGCCATATGGGTTTCTGCCCAGGTTATGTACGACTGTATGTATTGCTGTACCCAGACCTGGGAGTCGGGTCATGCCGGTCAGCGAGCTTTGGGCCGCGTCGGGCTGTGCCGACATGATGGGATTCTGGTCATGTTGGGCTGCGTTGGTCTAGCATGACTCACCCCGAGTGAGACCCAAAGCACGTTGGGCTGTGCCGGCATGGCTTACGTCGCTTGCCCATGCAGCCGCTTGTCTGCCTCGGACCTGTAGTTAGCAACGCGGAGCTGGAGGCAGTGCTGAGGACGAGCAGCGAACGATGGATGACAAGCGAGCATCGGCAGTGGAGGACTAGGATGGGGGAGCAGGTGAGGTGCGGCTCCGACGATAGAGGAGGAAGGCAACAAGGGGCGACCCATGGACTCTCATTCTTCCGTACACGCCGCCTCGGTTGCCACCGGCTACGGGTAGCTACTGCTACTTGTTTGCCTCGGACCTGTAGCTGGCGGCGGTGCTGAGGATGAGTGGCGGTCAGTGGATGGCGGACCCAGGTAGCCGGATCCAAAGGTGATGGCGCCGTCAAGCGAGTGTCGAGCGGACCATTGGCTGTGACCCGTGGAGGAACCGAGCAAGGCAAGTGAGGCCGTGAGGAGAGAGAGAAAAACAAATGGTGCACGGCACAATGCTGAGGCTTGAGCCACTCAACAGGAAAAAGAAAAAGGATAGGAGAGAGGTAGGAAAAAGGAAAGGAGAGGCGAAAAGAAGTGGAAAAAGAAAAGGAAGGGGGAGAAGAAATAAGTTGAAATTTAAGTAATTGTATAAAAATATGGACACGTAAATATTTTGAAAAAAAGTGAATTTTTCTTGATATGTTACAGATACAATATTACTGTCTTATTAAAAACCTTTCGTCTTAGAGTAGAGTTCCCCTGATAAGGAAAAGAGTACAATAACAATATGCATGCATACTAACTACTCTTCAATATTGAGATCGTTCATACGTTCTAGGTCAGCGTATACCTACATGATCTCAAGATCCTTCTGTTGATGTTGATGTCACTTTTTTTGCCAATTCCTAGTCCTTGATGCAAATGATTGCCTCCACCATTTTAGCTTGAGGGACGACCTTCTTTCTTCAACCATTCTCCTTATCATATTGAACGTCACTTCCGAAGAGACAGTGGACATAAGAACCAATAGAACATCCCATGTAAAATGGCATAGTACAGAAAATATCTGTTTGTTGTTCTTCTACCACTCGAATAAGACTATCTCGCCTCTGCCGGCAAGATTAGGTTTGGTGTTTAGAAAATCATGCTTCAAGTAGTAGTTTAGCCCTGAGATAGAATTTCACTTGGGGCCGCCTGTGACTAAGAGATGAAGAACTAGACTTGCCCTTTAGCTTCTTCAAGTAGGTTATCAAGTTTGTTTTGCCTTGTTGCGCCTGTTATGAGGCCTCTGATCTCGTGTTGTTGTCAAGCTTGCCATGATACAAGTGAAAAACATAAAAAAAAACTCCTTTTTGATATGTTCGAAAGCTTTAGACAAACCAAGACATTCACTTATTTTCTCTATATCAATCTACAAACCTGCTAATTTTTTTGTAGGATAAAAAATGATAGCAAAGCAATATAGGTGTGAAATAAATCTTAAATCTTAAAAACTCTTGAAAATAATTAACAATTTGTCAATCCAAATTAATAATTGCTAATTCATTATTCTAAGATTTAGCATTAATAAAGACAAATATAATATGTTCATACCTTTGTACCTTCTTCAACAAGATATATGTCGAGATTGACCTCGCCTTCATGTCAAGACTAAATTTTCTTAGCTCCTTGCCATTAGTTGCACAATACTTTGTAAACTTGGCTACCACTTGTGGTGAAGTTATGAGGTAATGAAGGGTACTGTGAACATTGTTCAAATATTTACCAATCACTTATATATTGTCTTACACAACGAGGTTCAAGATGTGACATACGCATCTCTGGTAAAGAATATATCCACCAATATATATATGCAAAATTGGGGTGAGGATGTTTATAGATGTCGTATTTGCCGATGTGTTATCAAGAGCTATCGAAATAATCTTATTATCTATCGTAAAATCATCAATTAACTTAAACCATATGACTCTCTTGTTTAGCTTGTAATTATCATCTAAATAATAAGCTATAATACTAAGGTAGGCACTTCTCTTGTGCAATGATGTCTAAATGCCTGAAGTTAAAGCAAAAGAGAACTGAACTTGTAGGGATATTTCTTTTAGTGCTACTAGCTCCCTATGATAGATTCGTAAAATATCAGATATAGTAGTTCTCCTACTGACTTGTTGGTATTGTAAGCAAAAGATGTGTTGGATTATTCTTTCGAACACATGACTTTCATCCATCTAAATCGGTTGATCTTCGAAAATAAATATATTTTACAATTTCCTCACGAGTATAAAGAGGGTTATATACCTAAGTATTCACAGAGCCATCGGCCTCAAAGTTCAGCTATATCTATACTCCTCCCCCTCTCCTGTACATCCATATGTTATTCAAGCATGCTTTGTTGTGTCAGTTTAAGTGCCACATCCCTCCATCTGTACAAGTAGTTAATTGAGTTTTGCAATAATTACATGTTATGATCTCTACTATTTGGCCATCTTTAATTTTCTCGCTCTAGATCATGTGCTTCCAGCATAATGTCCTTCGTCCAGCGGTGCTGGTGCCGGACCCAGACCTACCAATGTTGCCATCTATAGACAGATGAGAGAAGTCTGATATCCCCATTGGCTCCAAACTGTCTGGGTACTCCTTGTGACATCCCAAAATTTTGGTTATTTATTTAATTAAAAGTGCTCTAGAAATAAATTCCCCTTTTCTTTAAATATTTTAATTAAGCCTAGAGCAGTAGTTGTTAATTTATTTGTGTAATTATGGTAAAAAAATAAGTTAATTTTTTTATTTGGGTTTCTTGCATTTTCTAGAATTTTTAGAAATTTTCTAGGATTTATTTGGATTTTTTGCTATTTTCTAAGCCTTATTTATTTTTATTGGGTTTTCTGAAAATCTAATATGCAAATTAAAAATTTAAAGTTCCCACCTCCCTTCCCCCAGGCGACGCGTGGATGGCTAGGATGTGCCCACGTCACCACCCGAGCCATCCTGCCGCTCCCCTCTCTCCCTTCTTTTCTCTCTCCCCTCCCCCTCTCGCTGACAGGTGGGCCCGCCCCTCTTATTCCTCCTCGCGTCGCACCCCCTTTCCTTCTTCTGCCTTTCTCCCCTTCCTTTTTCGACCACCGACTACCCAAATCTTGCCAGCCGCCTTCCTTCTTCGCCCCACTCTAGTTTCAGAAATCATGCGCTGCTCGTATCAGCTTCCCTGATTTTCGTGCCCCTCTTTCCTTTCACGCCCGACCTTCCTTCTCCTCCCTCACCTTCCATCCGCCGGCTGCCGTCAGCGGCGAGAAATCTTGACCAATGTCCTCTCTCCGTCGGTATACCCCCCGAGTACCCTCTAGCCTCACCACTCCTCGCCTTCCCCTCCAATACCTCTCCCACGCTTCGAGCTACCCTAGCGTTGCTCACCTTCTCCCTAGCGCCAGCAAGCACCTTAGTGAGCAATCGCAAGTAGCCTAAGTCGTCTCCAAGTCCGGCTTCGCCACATCGAGCCTTGTCGTACTTGTGCGACTCTCCTCCGTCCCTCCGCTGCGCCTCTCCACCACCAGAGCACCGTCGCCACCACCACCGAATCCATTTTCCTTTTAAAAAATAATTCCAGAAATTCTAGTTTTTAAATTTCTTTAGGATTTAAACTTTCAGAAGCCTGTTCTCCTTCATCCTAACTCCGATTGAGCCCTTTCAAATTTCTAAATTTATCTAAAATCAAGATCTATCTAAAATTATAATGTCTTGAATTTTATAGTTTATTTGAATTTTATTTAAATTTGGTGGGTTATTTTCACGTGTAGACTACAACGATTCAGAAGAGTTCTACTTCAATGACTCACATCAATCTGCAAAGCAAGCCAAGTAACGCATCCTTCGTCATATTGATCCCTATTTAGAAATAAAATTATATTATTTTAAATCATATTGCATTCTTATGTAATGTATTTCAATTCCTATTTTACTTTAGTTAATACCTATTTTTTATGACACCTTTGACTTTTACAAATTCATGTACCTTATCACCATAGACTAAAACTCTAGTTAGTATAATAGTAAGGCTGAGAAGTTTTGTGGCAAATACTTAGACCTGCATAGATATAACTTTAAGTTTGAGATACCTTTTCATATATATTGCATCAAGAAATTACATGAAATATTTTAAAAATAAAATATAAAACTTGGTTTAGATTTAGGCCGTGGATATATGGTGGGTGCTTGCTAGTATGTGTTGTTGTTACTCGGTGGCTCAATGTGGATACTAGGTACGAGGAGTATGTGGTTAAAGTCTAAGTCAATTAAGAATCAGTCTGTGAGCTACTCCTACAAAGCCCTATTGTACTACCACAAGATTGGTATGGGACAATCCCGACTAACTAATTAGCGGGCATCAACCTGAGTCTCACTATAGGTTAAGTGTGAGCGTGGTGTAGGCTATGGGAAGTCTTACATGGCACAAGAGGGGGCTCTAATTTAGTGGATTCCTTTTTGGGGTGAAACCTTAGTAGATGTGTGGCCAGATTGATAGCTTAACTTTGTAAAGGCTGTGTTATGATTACTTAGTCACACGCCTATGGAAGCATGTAGTGGCTGACATAACGAGTTAATCATATCTTATGGGTAAAGTTATACAACCTCTGTAGAATATATAAACTATCCTAGATAGTCGTGCGCACGGTTATGAGCATGATGAGTAAAGTTTTTTGTGGATTTGACTTTGCTTTTCATAATTAGTTTTGGATGGAAATGAGATATCCTTTGGAGAAAGATGATCCGAGTGGCATACCCGTAGTTAGGTTAATGCTAAGTCGGTGCCTGAACTAATGGTTTTATTATATTTAAATTATAGTCTTTACTTACTTAAATTCTACAGTTTCATATTTGTATTTCATTAAATATTATTTTATGCTCAAATAACCCTATAAGTCTTCACTTGTTGTCTTTATCATTATATTACATTTTCTTGTGTGACTTGTGGAGTACAAGTTTGTACTCACCCTTGCTATCACATCTCAAAGAAGGATGACTTCGACAACAGTGAGGACTAGGACGAGTAGGCTGTGTCTTACTGTCGTCTACCGGTGGGCAGTCTTTGGGCTTCGCTTTTATTAGTTTACTTCCTTTATTATTTCTTATGAGATTAACAACCCTGGCTGTTCAAAGAGCAACCAGGGGAAGTCTATTTCTTTGGCACTGCAGGCAAAGGTCAATGTGCAGAAGAGGGAAGGATCAAGTTCTTCCAGAAAGAATTCAGGAGTACAGAAGGAACATAAGTTCAGAACAAACCAACCTTTTAGGTGTCACCCTTGAAGGGTAGACTTGAGCGAGTTCAACCTAATGTTGTTATGGATGAGCACATAAAGTGGAATAAGGAAAGTAAAGACACTACAGATGTTGTGTCATTTACCTTCACCTCACCCTTGGTTAAACCATCAGCAGGGCCCTCCAGATTGGCTGGGAAGTGGGATACAAGAAGCAATTTTAATTTGGACGCCGGAAGTGTGAAGGATGGTTCAGATAAAAAGGTTGAAGGGCTATCGTCAGGGGGGTTGAACACTTGAACTTTGTAAATGGTGATGCGTTAAGCCTTCTGTTAGAAAAGAAGCTGAAGGAGCTAACATCTAAGATTGATCCACCCATCAACTTCACAAGGGGTGACTCTTTTGTGCCTTCGACTTTTACCTTGGACAAACCACCAAACTCCTCTTGCAGCAATTTGGGCACGGAAGGTGGAGTATTTGACTGTAGCCCTTGTGAAGTAAAACCTTCTCAGTATGCTGATTATTGCCAATCGGCCTAGTCATCAACCAAAGGCCAAATTTTCCGAGGCAGTAAATTACAGGTAAACAATGGTTTGCACTTTTCACTATCTTCTTTTTTTGGGGCATAATGTAATACCACAGCAGTACAAGATTTTACTAGTAACCATCATTTTACATTTTAAATCCATCATTTGCTTCTATGGTATTAACACTGTAGTTTTGCTCTGCAGCACTTTCTCTTTCCCATTTGTTTCTGTAATGGAGCTTGCCTTTCCTGTCATCTTAGAATAGAAAATCTGATGTGTTTGTTCACTGCACAACATGCCTAATATTATTACTGCAAATCTTTTCTGGGACCACCCTAATGTCCACTTTGAGATCTGGAACGTCCACAATGTTGTGTTTGACAAGATCATGACATGACACCAACCTTCTGCAGATATTAAGTGCCTATTGAACTTTCTGGTTTGTTGAACTTTTATGATAGTAGGGCAAATTTGAGTGTTGTGGGAAAGTCAGGTCATATAGTTAAGTTCTACCTCTTGTCTTCTGAGTTTCAGTTAATGGCTCTTATTAATATGCATGAGACTGCCTTTGTTCAAGCAGAAAAAATACAAATGAAATGTGAAAAATGAAAATGGCTGGGGGATATCCGTATGTTGTGGTTGGATGTGCTTAAGATTCCTCTCTGGCGTAGGTCTTTTATTGTCATGAATGCTGTTATGTCAGGTTTTGTCAACTTCGATGGAGTAGCTGTTCTCTTTTCCATCTTGATAGTATTTACTGTCTTCTCATGTGACACCATCTAGCGCGAGCAACTGTAGTTCTAAAACAAATTTCATTTTCATGAAGGTGAAGGAACCAGAAGAATGCAGCAGCATAAGCATAAAGATCTAAGTCCGCTCTCTGTACTTGAACCAACCTTTCTAAGCGAGAGTTGTTGGTCTTCCGAGCTCTCAGGCACCAGTCATGGTAAATTCACGTACCAGAAATACTGTAATTTCTACCTCAACCATTGACATTTTATTTTCTGAAGATGAATTAGGTTTGTGTTGACAGGGAGTAAAGGATATTCATCTTCTTCCGAAATTAAGAGCATCCCAAGGAATTTCTTGACTAATCTGCCATCAGTTGGCACTGAGACAGACAACAGAATCAGCGTCTTCTGCATCAATAGATACTTCAAATATCTCAACTGAGACAAAGACAACTGAATCAGAGTCTTCTGCATCAATAGATACTTCAGATATCTCAGATATCACCCAGTGTTCAAAGAAATCAAGAAACGCAGAGCTGGAGTACATCGGAGATGTTCTAAACAGTGTCAACCTGAGTACCTGACAACAGATGAACTGGGGTCATTCTTCGTCAATCAAGACGGATCGGCCTTGGACAAATTGGAGAACATGAACGTATATACACAAGGGAAGGAACCTTTAGACCGCCGGCGCCGAGGGTAGACGGCTGTTGTTCGACTGCGTAAATGAATGCCTGGAAACGAGACGTCTCACCTACTTCCGGGCAGGATATGCAGCATGGAGCAAGGAGTAGCAGCGCTTAGCAGGGACATAGAAACTGAAGTCTGCAACGACATCGGTGGTTGGAAAGGCATGGGCGACTGGGTGGAGGATGAGCTTGTCGACAAGGACATGAGCAGCGGGCTGGGCACGTGGGTTGATTTCCGGGTGGAGGCGTTCGAGGCCGGCGAGGAGGTGGAGAGGGAGATACTGAGCTCGCTGCTCGACGAGGTGATCGGCGACGTCTGCGTGATACGACGGCAGGAGTGTAAATTTGTAATTTGACCCCGAGAGTGTTGTTCTTTTGTTCATGCAATTTTGTTTCCTCAAGTTATATCCATCCCTATTTGATGTGCCAACCCAGACCTGTTGTTCAAATCAGCTATATATGTTATTTTCCAACGGGATAGATCTCATTCAATTACAAAACCGAATGTGCTTTACATCATTGTCACAACTCGTAAGCTTCGTTTTCATGACTCAACAAGCTTCGTTGTCATAACTCATTAGATCTGAAGTACTGCAAATGTACGTCCGAAGTTACCTTAGTCATAAGCAACTCCATAGTTGTGCATTTGTCTATTTCTACTGTGCTAGTTTAGTGCAAAACTTACCTGTATGTGCTGCAACCAAATTTACCAGGGAGGCGATTTACGCCTCACACGTTGCAAAACTTACAGGTAAGCCTCCACATAATGTGGCCTTCATAAAACCGGTTCCATCATAACGCGATCAGATCTTTAATGGGTGTGCCGACAGGTCAAGCTGGACGTTCTATCATGGCCTGGTCTGGTCTAGTATGCGCTAGAAGCCATGAACCGTATACTGTCTGCATTATTTGCTCATATCGTGTCTTTTTTCCCTGAATAATTTGTTCGTATTATCAGGATCCAATCTTGTGGTGTCTTCGTAAAACCAGTTGCATTATGTGAAGTTATTTTAGTTTGATGCCGAAACCTCTAGGCTCTAGTGTGCCATGATATTACCATGTCTTAACATTGAGTCTTGCGTGATCCTTCACCATGCATATCTGCAATATTAACATTGAGTTGTGATAGTTTTTATTTACAGAAGGATCATGATTTGCTGCTTATAATCTGTTATAACTGTTCGCAAGTGGTGTAATGGAAGACCGAGTCGGCCATGATGAAAGCTCAAGAGAGCTGTGTAGTGCCTACATGACCGGGATCCGGCTCCAACGGGAAAACTGGCCACCATTAGAATGGACTGGGGTGATCGTTTCGGCTTTTTTCAGCTTCAACTTCTAGCTTCAGCTTTTTTTCACTATTCACTACACTATCCACTAACTCATTCTGATGTTTTTCAGCCAATTCTGTGTTTTTTCAACCAAAAGCTAAAAGCCATCGCTATTCCGATCACCCCCTGAGATCGGCCCAACATCTTGGCGCAGCCATAAATGCAATTGCAGGTGCAGCCCCGTTAAAATCATCAAAAGCGCGAGCAGTATTCCCCCTGGTTTCGATTATTCGATGCGCATAAAGAAAATGCAAAGTCATCACAAGTCACCTAATTTTTTTAGAAGTCAAAGTTTCAAACTATTTGATCAGCGTCGTGATTAGTGCTTTAGCGTCGGCAATCTCCTCCCTAATGGAGGCGGTTAGGATTCGGGTTTACTCGGCTTTAACCATAACCTAGTAAGTTGTCCGTATGTTACAACGGAAACTTAAATTTTGCACCAATAATTTCTATGCAATGCGTCCTAACTGTGTATAACATACTATTCACACGTATGTGTAATCATCAAAGCATACAAATTGCCCATACTTTGTTACTAACTCGAACTAAAGAAAACTGTAATGTTGCAATGTGAAGGCCCAAACATTACAAAGTATTTTGTAAAATTTAGATGCATATAAGCACTTCTCATATACAAACACTACTTAGGACCTTTTGTTTAGATAATGGAACCATTGCTTTTAGCATTGCAATGCAAATGAGTAAACTAAGCCATCTCAGATATCTATGTTCCATCGTCTAGTATGCTAATTCTAACAAACCAAATGCAAGGGAGAACATATGAAGTTAGAATAAGTGATGCACCATCCATATTGACGTGTTATTTTTTCATATCATGCGAGAAATTTTAGAACACAAGTCATACTTGGAGTGTAAGTTAAGAGAGAGATTCCCATCGGAAGAAACCTTATTCCCATCGAAAGAGCAAATAATATCCAATAGCACAGTGATTGGGCAAGTATATCTCAACCGTTTCATGAAACGAAATCATTCGCCATCACAAAGGACAAATCATATCACCAATTATGGAATAGACATGTTGCCACAAAACTTAACCAAGATAAGTAAAGTAGACAAAGGCCTCACATTGCTATTAGTGAATAAGAGCTTCTTGTTGTGCTGGTTCCTCTACAAGATTATTTGCCCACCATTATAGATTGATCTAAAACCACAATTAGTCACAGATTCACATCAGAATAACACCCGCCAAAAAATGCTGAGCCAATAGCTAATCAGAAACCCCCAAAATTTAAGGTAGAATACAACATGGTGATGCGCTAAGAAAACTTCAAGCAAGGACTGACCAACCAATGCCTCCATGGCACACGCAAAGAGAACAAGCTAGCGCACAAGCGCTGATCCAGTCCCAACATCATCCCTTCAGCGCACGGTCAACCTGTCATGGTCCCGACTTGGCTGAAGCATTTATTCATCCTGTGACTGCAAAGATTTTTGTCAAATACTTTGGCATCAGGTGACAGCATATATTTTCGCTTGCTTCCCTCTATCTTCTTCAGATGGATGGACACTAGTCTTAGCAAAAGGCAACTTGGAAGAACCTGTTGGCCCCCCTGTAATTGGGATTGGGAGCGGCGACATGTTCGGATGGCGCGGCGACATACCTGGAGGATGGGAGGCATCCGGATGGTACGACATAAGGGCGACTGTCGGCAGCGGCGCGTTCAGATGGTGCGGCGATGGAGGCGTACGACGGCTGTGGGTGGGGAAGTGGATGACCGTGCGGTGGATGCGGGCGGCGACTGTGGGAGGGGAGGTGGATGGCGTGCGACGGCTAGGGATGGGAAAGGTTTGGGTATGAGCTGGTTAGCTGCGATGAGGAGAATTTTTTGTTCATTTTTAAGCCGGTGTTTGTTATCTTTGGGAGGTGGTTTTTGATGGGAAGGGTCGACATGGGGAGTTGCGAGCATAAGGAGGAAAGGATGACTGATAAACTCCTCTTTATATTATTAGTAGAAATTTGGTTGACGGTGGTAACACCACAATATCAAGGGAGGATAGTGAAGGGTGGGATGACGGGCGTGCAACAGTGGTGGCGCAAAGCTAGTCAGAGATAGTTATTAGATAGGTAACGACAGGGAGGTGGTAGTGGGTGCTATGAATGTTATGTGTATTGATATGAGGTCTAAGAGCAACTTCAGCAGGGTCCTTATTTGAGCCCCTAAACTTATATTTGAAAGTCAGAGCAAAAAACTGAACTCTAGCGGGGCCCCTATTTGAACCCTAAAAAATAGAGGCCTCTCAAATGTGGCCTCCAAGCCCTCATTCCTAGGGGGCCCCTACTTAAGTCCTCAAATTCAGATTTATTCGTATTTGAATAAATACGTCCCTCATTCGGAACAAATTTGAATTTAAATTTGAATATTCGTATTTGAATTCATAAATTTAAACGTCCCTCATTATGCTTTCAATTTAAATTCAGAACAAATTTGAATATTCGTATTTGAATTCATAAATTTAAATTCGGAACAAATTTGAATTTAAATTTGAATATTCGTATTTGAATTCATAAATTTACATATTGTCCCTCATTGTGAAATCATAAATATTTTATTGTGTATTGTGCTTTTGTCCCATACATATGCATATAGTGTGTGAGGAAATAGAGAGAATTGAGAAGTAGGGGCTCTGTTTTGAGGGCTCCTGCTGGAGTGCAGCCCAGAAAACAGGGCCCTCAAAAGTAGAAGGAGCTCTCAAATGAAAAGTAGGGGCCCTGTTTTGAGGGCTACTGCTGGAGTTGCTCTAAAGGATCATATATATAGGAGAGTACAAGGGGTATATGACATATAGAGATAAGGCATATGTAGAATAGGATACAAACTCTATCTCCTGATACAACTCTATCTCATCTCCTTAACACCTCTCCTCAAATGCAAGGCGTATGCAATAGCATTGCATTTGAAAAGAGTTATTACTAAAATAGTAAAACAAAATCCGAAACACAGAGGGCAGCGGCCGATGGGTAGGCCGAAAAGAAGACGACGCCGTACACAGAAGGCAGCGGTCAGTGGGTAGGCCGACACACGGAGGGGCTTACACTACTCTCTGAATTTTCTTCTCTGAGGCGACACATGAAGGACAGTGACGGCGCTGGCAGCCCAGATCCGAAGGGCAAAGAGTACCCGGAGGCGACACACGGAGGGTGGCGACCGGTGGATGGGCCGATGCGCAGAGGGCGGCACCGAAGGTGGGGAAGCTGGAGCGCCTGGCGAGGACGCCACTCACCATCAATATTGTTTTTCTTCCTTTTTTTTTGCTTAGCTTCTCTTGGAAGCTATCTCCTTCTCCTTCTTAAAGGTAAAGAAAGGCACCAGACTAGAGGCCTCACGGGAGCGGACGGGAGCAAGACTCCTGGCGGCGGCCGGCGGCGGGGGCCGGCCGGGCCCTGGGGGCGGGCGTCGGGGAGGCGTGCAAGAGGCGGCCGGCACCGGGCCGGGCAAAGGAGCACAGCGGGAGGGGACACCGGAGGCTGCGTGGGAGGAGGGACCGGTGGCGCGGCCGGAGGAGGTGTCGCCGGAGGCTGGGCCCCTGGGCGCGTGGGGAGGCGCGGGGACTGCGCGATCGGCGGCGGTGCACCGATCGAGGCGTCTGAGGCGGCGGCCGGCCGAGCCGGGTAGAGACCAAGTCACGCAGCGCGCCGACCCGTCGACGCCGCGCGCGTGGGCGGGCCCGTTGTCGCCATGCAGCCCCCGCTTGGTGTTGTCGTCGGGGAACAGGTACACCTCTGGGCACCTGTCGCTGTGATCTAGAGTCGCGGAAGCGTTTCGTCAAGATCGTCGGGAGAAGAAGTGGCCGCCCCTGGGAGCGGAGATGATCCTCCCAAGGGCGGCGGCAGCGGAAATAGATCTAGACCGAGGTTAGAGTTTTAACCTTGCTCTGATACCATGTTATGAATATTGTGTATATTAATATGAAGTCTAAAGGACCATATATATAGGAGAGTACAAGGAGTATATGCTATATAGAGATAACGCATATGTAGAATAGGATACAAAGTCTATCTCCTGATACAACTCTATCTCATCTCCTTAACAGTGGGGAGGCGAAGGAGGTGGGTGATGCCAATAGCCACATCTGGATCTCTAAAGGCTACAAAAATTCGATTTATAAGTACTTTTTCCGTTCTAAACAACAAAAAACAATGGATGAATCATTCTTAGCAACAAAAAGAACAAGAAAAATGCACCACCAAAGCATCGCCGCTACGGGCGCAAATTGAGTCTATAATTTTTTGTCCGACCAATCAACGTCTTGTGGAGCGAACGCAAAGGAAGAAAAGTGTATCTGATATTATCCTTGTGACTCTAACTCCAATAAAAATAAAAACAAAATATAAAATAAGTAATATCTATCCGTATTTACTATGATTATACCCTACTTTTCAATTCTTACGTAGAGCTATAAATATAGCGGATAATATTTTCATTCAAGTGACTGACGGAAGATTTACGATATTATTCGTGTCTGAATTCGAGTTCAGCAAAAATGCGAAATAAGACGAAGGAAGAATTATACCTGTGCGTATTGCTCTGATTTCACCAGCCCCGTCCACAAAACGATTTGAAAGAAAAACGAGAACCAAACCACTAGCACACCGCCCAACGGCCCAGGTAACTCGAGCAGTAAATACATCCAACCCAAGGAGGCCAAGCCGCTGACACCATCCCATCCCATCATCATCCAACAATCGGAGTACCGGACAGCCTTACCACCTCACCCCTTCCCTTCTCCTCCCTCCATTTATAACCTCTCATCTCCCTCCCGATTCCCCCAATACCACCTTCCTCTGCCACCGCCACCACAAGCCTAACAAACCTCCCGAGAAACAAGCGAGCTACTAGGGCGAGCCCGCGCCATGGACGACGACATCGACAGCACCTGCTCCACCCCCTTCGCCAGCGCGCCGTCCAGCCCCGGCCGCTCCCCCGCCATCTGCGGCGGCGGCGGTGGCTACTTCTTCAGCGCGCCGGCCAGCCCCATCCACCACCTTCTGCTCTCGTCCTCGTCCGGTGTGTCTGGAGCCGTGTCCGGCGCGGGGTACGGTGGCGTGGGTGACGCGGAGTTCGAGTTCGGCGGCCCCGGCGGGCCCATGATCTCCGCCGACGAGCTCTTCCACAACGGCCAGATCCGGCCGCTCACCCTGCCCCCGCTCCCGGATCTCGACCCCGGTAGCGACGATGACGACGGCGACCGCCGCCCCGCGCCGGCGCGCGGCCGCGAGCTCACGTTCCGGAGCGGTTCCGTGCACCGCCGTGCCCGGTCCCTCTCCCCGCTCCGCAGCGCGTCCCCGCGGCTCAAGCTGCTCAATGCGCTCGTCCCCGCGCCGGATCTTGGCTCCGTCTCCCACTCGGCTGGGGCGCAGGAGGCCACGCCTCCGGTCACCGCCTCGTCACGCTCGTCCTCATCCTCCTCGACGTCGTCATCCTCGTCCTCCTCGTCGTCCGCCCGCGGGTCCCGGCGGTGGGTGTTCCTCAAGGACATGCTGCTCCTCCACCGCAGCAAGAGCGAGCCCGGCAGCGCCCACGCGCACGACGCCCCAGCGGCCGCCGCCAAGCCCGAAAGGACATGGCCGTTCTCGCCCTCGTGGCCGTCGAGGGACAAGGTTGCCGCCAAGCTCCGCGCGGCGAGGCCACGACCACCACCGGAGGCGGCAGCGGCAGCGGCAGCGGACAGCGGCGGCGCCGGTGGGGATGACGAAGCCCGGGCAACGCGGGGTCGGGGGAGGGGTAAGGGCCGGCGGCGCTCGACAACGGTGGCGGCGGCGCACGAGCGGCTCTACGCGGCGCCGAACAGGGCGCAGGCGGAGGAGATGCGGCGGCGGACGTTCCTGCCGTACCGGCAGGGCCTCCTCGGCTGCCTCGGCTTCAGCTCCCGCGGCTACGGCGCGCTCCGCGGGTTCACTAAAACCCTCAACCCCGTCTTCTCCCGGTGAAGCAAAGATAAGCACTCCAAAAAATGAAGACAAAAGCAGAAGCGCAAACGAAGAGCTTAATAAAAGTTCTTGCTAGTGACGGTAAATTATAATTGGTTGCATTCGTTCCTTCTGTACGCGAGTCCTCTACTTCTTTTTTCTTCGTTTTTGGCGTGTTTTGTACTATAATGTATAGGTGGGCAGTGTGAGTTTTCCTCCTCCCTCGTTCGGAGGTGTTGGTGGTGGTCAGCGGCCACATCAGACTAGAACATCAGCGGGGTGCAGTTGATAAATGTGGCGCGAAGCAAATGTGCTACTGCTACATGATGCTACTTCTGTGTGCATGGTGTCTCAAGTGTAAGCATGTACTACTACCGCTATTGGCGTTTGCGTACTGTGCTGCGTCGTACTCCATCTCGCTGGTAATGCCACACCACAGTACCGCATGTATTCCTGTGGAGTTACACGCTTTTACTAAATTCTAGTGAGGAGCCTTCCTTGGTGGTGGATTTGCTTTTGGAGAGCCGTGCGGGTCCTGCGACCATCTTTGCACCTCCTTGTACGCCGCTCTCCCCCTCTTCTCTGAACCAGTACGAAATCAAAAGGATCACACACACGTACCACCATTTCTAAAATCACACCGTTCCTCGCAAAAAAAAAAACTTGTCACAGCTAGACACAAGCAGAGCATGCATGAGTAATTATCCATCTCAAGACTGGTGTCAACTTCTAAGCCACATAGATGAGGTGGTGTCGCATCATATCATGGCATGGCGGATTGGGTTGGAACTTGGGATGGATCAGTTGCAAGCATGTACTACACAGGGCGTTGGCACGGCGTACTAGTAGCAGTAGGCCCATAAATAAATGGGCGCGACACACATGGGTGGAGGGGCATCGCGCTCGCACGTGCCGTGTCGGGGGGCGTCCGGGTCGTCGTCGTCCTCCCTCCCGCTGCCGCCGCGGCGCTGGGGGACTTCGAGATCCGGAACGCGCGTGCAGACAAAAACCCACCTCATCTGCGCCTGCTCGTGCCGCCTCGGCCTCTCGGCTGACGTGTGGGCACGGCCGGCGCGTAGAGCGCTCTCTGGTCAATCGATCCGTGATGTGAACGTACGGGCCGCTGCGTCCTTGACACCGATCGAGATCCTAACTCTTAAGCATGATTACAAGGGTACGCGCTGAGTTAATGCGGTATCTTATTTTTGATGCAGGATGGTCCGTAGGAAAAGGTGCTCTGTTAGTACGAGACTAGTAGGGGTTAATATGAAAGATAATGGTCTGTTTTTTTTTGCCTTAGATTTCTTCAAAAGTTAAAAAATTAAATATTAAAATAAGACAATCTTTTAAAATAGATTATCTAAACAGTTTCTTAAACTCAAAATTATATGCGTCATCTATATCAATATCTCTGTTATTTGTTGTAGTATCGAAAAATGTACTAAAACTATCAGTCGCAGCTAGAAGCTATGAGTCGCAATCTAAAAGAACACTCTCGATGACCTACTATTTGATGGTTGAAGTTTTACAAAAGGGACACTTTGGTCTTTTGAGCTTGAGGCCTTTTTTTTCTTAACGGTTTATGATTTTTATTTTTTTAAATAATTATTATTTATTAAACTAATAAACCGTAGTACTAAATAAGTCCATACGCAAGTTAGAATGAGCTTCACCGGGACCGTTTATGAGTTGTGATATATGACATGTCAGCCAGGCGCCCGATTTGACCTCAAATGCAAAGTTCTGGAATTGTTTCGCCCCTTTGAATATCGAGGAACCAAATCGGTCTTTGCGAAAGTTCAGGTATATATGAGTGGGTTATTACCCCGGTTAAGAAGCTATCCAGAAGATGCACTTTTTTTATATCTAAAACATTGGCACGTCTCCATTCAATACACAGCAGCCTTTAACAGTGAGCCATTGTCCATATACTACAATGCGCCACCAGGGTACCATCGACGATCTTAGAAATATAGAGAAAATCGGGCCGCTCAAGAGGATTAAGGAGAAGAAATAGGATTGTTTTTATTGCTATATTAGGATCGAGTGATCTACAATTATAATACTTTAGAGCCTTAATTAGGTATTAAAAGTATATTGAATAGATTATTCAATCACGTCAGGTAAGAACACCAAACTAGGCCGAAACGCTAGTTGGCTTTGCCGGTGAGCTCGTCGTGTGATCAGCGCCAACGGACAAAATTCGATCATTACGCGGCACAGTCGCGCGCGGCTGGTGAGCAATCCAACTCGTCCACCAGTGGACGGCCCTAATGATTCTCGCTTAGCACGAACAAACACGTATCAGCGACACAAAAGCTAGCCCAGTCGCTGGTACATCAACGCATCATCATCCATCATTCATAGCCATGCATGCACCGCTCCAAGGTAAAAGGTGGCCATGGATTAGAGGCATGCAGCTAGCTCATGTGACCGCATGTGATCGATCACCGCTTCCCCGCAAGCTGACAAGCGCGTCGTGAGCGCTGCTGCTGCTCAGCTGCTGCCGCTGCATTGGTCCCGGCTCTCTCGTAAGCACGCACAATTATTTGGCCATTGGATGCAAATAGTACTTGCGTACATATAGGCTAAGCTAGTTTTAGGTCCAGTTCCAAAGATTTGTAACTTCAAAAGACAAAAATTGTTAAGAACAGTTTTCTTATTTATCTTTCTCCTTTGCATTATCTATAAAGATGTAATAATATTTTTATTTATTTTTTGTTTAATTGAATATCTAAAAAATAATAGCTATTACAGTATTATTTTAGTTAAAAATAATACATGAATGAGTCTAATGGGAAGAACAGGCTGAAGCAGTTAAATCTCAGCTTGAGCTGGCATTTTGATCGAAGTCTCACTTCAGCTAGTACAGCTCCTGTCTAGCTAGATGGAGAGCCTAGAAGAGAATGTACTGGGGTTAACGATTTGACAGACGCTGGGCATGACTAGTACGTGGCGTAGGGTTTTCGTGCAGCCAGGATCGATCGAACGCATCGATCAACCGTAGCAACAACAGTGACAGATTTCCTTCTCTGTTTACACATTATTACGCAAGTCTTAGGAATCCGACGCGAAGTCTGATCCCGACAGGCGTTTAATTAGAAGCTGGGGAGGCTAGCAAGCCACATGTCTCTTGCGGATGGATGAATCAATCTATTACCGGTCGTACTGGCGATGCTACAGTCACGGACACCGACCGGGTAACGAACGGCGCAACATTGTTCCCGGCACGCACAGTGCGCGCGATGGAGGCCGAGAGAGGCCGCTGGGCACGCGCACTGGCGATCTGCAGTGCCCGAGCGAGACCTGACGGAATGGACGAACATGTCCGTCCAGAGCCGTCCTAGTTCTCAGATGCTCATCTGACTCGCGACGTCTTGTTGCGTTCTCGATGCCGACTGCTACCAACCCGTTGAACTGCTGTGCTCGAGTCATTAGCTAAGCTGTTTGTTCTCCTGATATTTCTGTGCTGGTCGCTACGGTCGTTTGATCCCGAGCGACGTGGCCGCAGGGTCACCGTTTCCTCGTGTGTGGCTGCCGGGCCGAGGTCGATTTTAGCCGAGGTGCCGCGCGGAGATGCCGACGCTAGCCGCGTGCGTGCGCGCGAAGCTAAAACACGCATGAGTTTGGGTCGTCCTCCCCTGCATCTAGTATGCGAGTTAGGCTGCCTAAGCTGATCGAAGTGGGCATCGACCTTTATTCTCTAGAACCCCTTCATCATCAGTTCAGAGTTTCGCTTCCGGTGAACGGTGGCCCTCGAGTCGGGGAAATACTCGCGTTATTACGGAGCCATTCTGTTCCTGTCATCCGATCCGATAAGTGTTAAAGAAATATGTAAGATCTTCTATCCCGGTCAGAAGGAAAAGATTTGACAGGGAACAACTTATCTGGACTATCTACACGGTTGCTGCAACCAACCGCTACCTTTTACCAGCGACACGAAACCTTGTCCGGCCACTGCATGCGGCTTACACGCAGCTAACGCCCGTGCCCAACACGAATGCGTGCGCTCGCTCTGCCATAGCTTGTTGTCGGCTGCATTCTTTCTTTACTGAATCCAAAGAGAGATCAGAGACCAACTTGAACAGTGCACTCAAACGTTCAGCCCATGTTCAGTTTACTGCTGATGCAACGATGCAAACTGTGTGCAAAGATGCTCCCTATGCAAAAGAGCTCTCGCAGCAACCGTGATGCATGCAACCTACCGATAGATCTCCACTACCCTTACATGCCATATGCAACTCTAGCTCTACTCTATGAAGCAAGCGCTACCATTTGCATGCACAAGACCACACACACCTACTTACAACGAACTAAACGCTACCAAAAAAATTGTACACGTGAACACCTGCTTGTCTATGGCTGCTCGCCCTTGCCGTTGGCTTGACCAGTTCTTTTCCCCAATTTTTTAGAGGAATTGGCATGATCAGTTGATCGTGTTCTCGCACGAGTCCGACAGAAGCCAGCTCGCGAACGACTCGAGCTTGTCCGAGCTGCAGCCCATCATCGCCTGCGGCTCGCTGGCCTGGAGCACATCACTCTGGGCCGGATCGCCCCACAGATGGCCCGCGAAGCTCTCCCAGTCTATGTCCAGGAGATCGTCTACCTGGGTCTGATTCACCATCTCCAGGTCGGTTAGCCCACTATCCGGCCCAACTCCGCCGGACAGCAAGGCCTCCATCGCGCTGTCCGCCTCCCAGAGACCAATCTGATCCATCGCGCTGTCCGCCTCCCACAGACCAATCTGATCCATCGCGCTGTCCGCCTCCCAGAGCCCAATCTGATCTACCGGGTCGAGAACTATGGGCCCAGTTGCGTCCTCGCTGCAGGGCCCATCAGGAGTGTGGCTGGCGCTGGTGCTGTTGTTGTTGGGCTGGCTCTGCTCCGGGTCTACCACCGCATTCCGCGTCTCGTCGCTCTGCGGCGGGCTCGACGCTGCTGACGCGGCGGCAGCCGGGCTGGAGGCGTCGTTCTCATTCGCCTTGGTGTTGGACTCTGGCACCGGTTGCTTCTTGTTGCTGCTCTTTGGCGACTGGCCTGCGGTCCGGCCGCCGCGCCGCTTCCCGGCGGCGGACAGCTTGTCGATGTCGATGGTTACGGTGGTGTCGGGTGCGGCGGTGTACATCCGCCGGAAGGTGTGGATCTGCCGGCTGAGGTGCGAGTTCCAGTAGTTCTTGATCTCGTTGTCCGTCCGCCCTGGCAGGTAGCTTGCGATCAATGACCACCTGTCAGTTGAACAAATGGCATATTCGTCAGCTGCTTCTGCCGGAGATATTTACATGCCACGGCGAAAAGGAAAAGAGAAATTTAACATGTGAAGGTAACATTTTAATGACTAGGTTCTTTTCTCTAAATAACTGTGCTAACTACTGCACTGACACAAGCTGCTGCTGTGCAGTAATCATGTATGGGGCTACGCATATTATTGCCGAGCGAGTCGTAAGCGGAGAAAGCTCAGCGTACAGTTAAGACAGGCCGCTGCTAGAGCCCGGGACCGCAGGGTCTCCGTCGCTCTCAAAATCTGTATTGTCAACGTAAAGGCGGAAAGCCATCAATACATGTGGGCCCTCCATTTAACCAGCAGGGCCCACGGACAGCGACTGGTGCTCTTGATGTGTACTTAATGGCCATGATCTGTGAGAGAGAGAGAGAGAGACGCCATGAAAATGCCCTGCAAACCTCACAAGAGGAACGTGACCTGTCTGCATGCCAACGGGTCACTTGTCAGAAGTTAAGGGTGAAGGCCCAAAGCGCAATTGTCATTTCTTCGTTTGCTTGCCATGTTGAACGAAGAAGTTTTTTTTTTTTTGCGATTAGGAGGCGGCTAATTAAGCTGTACCCATGGCTAACTTGATGGACGTCATAGCTACAGCACTACGGTTGCAAACAGGATACTGTCACTGTGCTGTTGCAGCATGATTCTGTTCTACTACTGAGTATAGATCTGTTAGTTTGAAGAATGGACCGTTCCAAAAAAAAAAAAAGTTTGAAGGACAGCCGATGTTTCGTTTTTTTCCTCGTTAGCAAGCTTTTAAATGAATTTATTTGTACATGCAACTCAGTGACACCATTTTTCGATTACTACTGTCAGTTCTCACCGACGGACCAGCCGCTTAATAGACACGCCCAGCCAGAGGACGGGTGGATCGATGAATCTCTCTTTTTAATTGGTTCAGGTGTTACAGCGTGCTATTTGGAGCTTCTTCACAGCCAGAAAATTAATTGGATAGTGGAGGCTCAGTACAAACTGATAAGATAACATGCATGATTTTGCCGTCGCTTTTCTTTTGTTTAATTTTGAACACGAGAAAGCATCTAAACCAAGCATTTCCTTGTGTTGCCTTTCTTTAGGTAAGCGAGTTCGTGTTCGGAAATTAAAGGACTGCTGGGATGGAGCCCGCACGATGTTACGGTAATTCTATTCTCTTTTTGTATTTTAGTTGTATTACAAATCTACTTGTCTTTTTTAATTTTATTATTTCTTAGAAATACGTAAATTGGTTCTACCTAGACAGTATATATGATCCAGTGGTGTCTTGTGTAGTCGTTCTAGACTGCACTTACGATTTAAGAGCGTGTTTCTTTGTGATTTTTTGCGCATCGGATCAGGATCCCACGGCAGAAAGAGAATATAGGTCCTGTTCTTTTCTGTTTTTGACTTTTAACTTCTGCTACAGTATCTAACTTTTAAATAAAGTATTTTTTTAAGATAAGGTCTACAAGTTATTGTAGTACATATTAAAAGATTAATATTTGTACCATCAAAAATCGTAAGTGAGTATCTCTCTTTCCACAATCTCTATCATAAACAGTTAAAAAATTATCAACCGTAGCAAACAAAAATAGACCTACAATGATGTAGCGGTCTCTCGTGACTTATTTTATGCTCAGCTTTAAAATAGATTAACGACATGTACGTGCGGGCACTGAACACACAAAATATACGTAAGTACGAGCACTGTGGTAGATCATGTATCTCCACGCTCTACAGATTAGATGGGCACGTGCCATGCATGCATGCATGACGCGCGTGTAGCCTAGAAGGATACACGCACTGATTCCGAAGTAGTACTTCCGACTGCAGACGTGCCGTGCACTTCAGCCATCCATTTGAGTGCAACTAGTGACAAGGACAAAGTTGATAATTGACCGGCAAAATTAAATGCACTACTCTCTAGAAGTGAAGACCCATAAATAAATACAGTAAAACACATGAGACGGGCTCGAAATAAAAGAGAACCCTGGGTTATTTTCAGCCATGCGTTAATCTTGCTCAGTACACATTATACTCTAGTGTAGTGTAGTGTCTCAACTCTCAACCGAAAGGTCGAGACGATTTAAACTGCGTGACGACAAATTTTTGTACGATCGAGATTTCATCGGAGCCCTTGACACTAACAGTGTCTCAGATTGCACGTGACGAATCCATGTTTCTGTGCTGGGTGTGTTGTCAGAGACTCGAGAGACTTTTGTAAGCTCTTTTGGACTCACGTACGTGGCAGCGATTCCTATGAACCTTTTTGTAAGCGGACGCTTCCTCTTTGGGAGTCGTTTTACAGAAAAGTGAGTAAAAATTTTGTAGTAGTACCATCACTAGTGCAGACTACAGATCGAGCCATACCTGTTCCCAAGGGTGGCATGGAGCTTGATGATGACGTCGTCCTCCTCCTTGGAGATGTTCCCCCTCTTCACCCCGGCTCTCAGGTAGTTGATCCACCGCAGCCGGCAGCTCTTGCCACACCTCAGCAGCCCTATGTACGTAATAAGAACGGCACAGCAGAAGCCTAGTTATTCCGGCGAAGTTTCAGATAGATAGAAAGCTTTCAGATAGATAGAAAGCCAGCAAGGAAACAAACAAAAACAGAGCTAAGATCTTCCTTTGAAACCAGGAGCCAGAACACTTGCGTACACATACATGCACTTGCACACATGTATATGGATACACACACACACACACACGAGGTGGTACGGAAGGTGGCGCACTATATATATACCTGCATTCTTGGGCAGCGACCTCCATGCGCCCTCGCCGTGCTGGGTAATGTAGTTGGCGAGTATCTCGTCCTCCTCCGCGGTCCACCTGCCCCGCTTCAGCCCCACCTTCTCGCAGCACGGCGCCCTCCCCATTCGCGCGGTGCCTCCCAGCCAGCCCGACCGTGCCTGCCTGCACGCGCCGTGCGAGCGGCCGGGCAGACGGGCGCTAGCTAGCACAGCGCGCTCGCGTACGTCCAAGGGAGTTGGTGGCGGATGGACGGCGGCCGGGTGTGGTGGACTGATCACTCGGTCACTCTTACTTCCTGTATAGTACTTATAGGGTTGGAGAGCTAGGTAGGACAAGTGCACGATTTAGTAAGTTCAGATCTCGATTCGGACGGTTTTAGGGTCTAGGATTAAAAATCGAACTGAGGTGAGAATTTAGAGTTGAAACATGGACTTCTTCCGCGGCATAATATAGCAGCTTAGCTGCTAGCGCGCGCATTCGTTCGTACGAGAGCCCGCGTGACTGGAGGCGAGGGCACAGAGGCGCCGCGTGGCAGTTAACTAGAGCTGGAGCAGGAACGGGAGGCCGTGTGGCTGGAGGCGAGGGCACGTCACGTGGGCGCCGTGGCCGCAAGGGCTCACCACCGTCCCCTTCGCGGCCTCGTGAGAGACCAGACGTTATCGGCAAATCGCTACGTACACCGGCCGGCAACTCCGGTATATAGTAGTAGTGCCATCACTGATGCTAATGACAACTATATATATAATTGGCCACATGCATATGATACGTGTGAGATGGGTAAATAAATCAGTAAGATCGCTGCGCGTGTCTGTGCTGGGGAAGTAAATGAGCCCCCTGTACTTGTATTACCTGCAAGTAATTAAACCTGAAGATTTCTAACGTGTGCCGCGCTCGCTTGCTGGCTGCTTGTGTCGTGACGTTCCTTTTCGGTCGCCTAATATATCGAAGCTCAAGTAGCTCGATCGAAATGGGCAGGTCGGTCGGTCGCGGCGCGCCCAGCGCAAGTGCGTGCACGCACCGATCGTCGATCGGTCGGTCGGTCGCTTTGTATCGCACCTATCACTCTTATCAGTGATGTTTGCATCCATTGGGCGTCCTTAAATATATGAAGACGGGATAAGTGGATGCTAGTTCGTGCAAAATATTATCGACACGATGACGTGGAGTATATATGTACATATTAGTGTGTGCGCATTGCATATGCAGGCCATATCTGTGTGCATATAGCTATTCTTTGTAAGCGAAAATTGCATGTGTACACAAAGAAGGCATCAATGAATCGATGAATACAAAAAAAAAAAAAGATTGTGATGTTGTTTCTTCTTCTTCAGTACTTGACTAACAGTTAGTATAATACAATGATTGGTCAGGCCTACACCTCTAGTTGCTAAAAAATTGCAGTATCAAATTCATTGCATATTAAAATTATTTCATACAATAAAAAAAGTGATAAAAAGTACCTACTATAAAAAAACACAAGGAGGTGTGTGTATAGCGCCCGGATGGCTACTTGTCTTAATAAGACATAATTTTTCTTTAATAAAATCATCATGAGATTAATAGTACCTGATGAATTAATGTCGAATTAATAAAGGCTTTATGTATTAAAGATTCGTAAATGCACTACGTTATTTTGCATCAAAAGCTTAAAATATCGTAAAAGCAGTCAATTCCGACACAATTAAGAATGTTAAAGAACAACCTACGTGCGCAATGAAAGTGATATATAACACATAAAAAAATGTGGATATATGATCTATTGAAAAGAAAGAAAAACATGAGGAGTATAGCTTTATGAGTACTCTAGACTTATATTTTTAGAGAAAACAATACATCATACTAATAGACCAATTTAATTTGTTAGATATTTCGTCTATAAGCACCTATCAGCTTACCAATAAAATAATACAAACTGAATCGCCTCATTTAATAATACTTTGGAAAAAAACCCTTCAAATTTCATTGGTTTTTTTTAGCCGCTCATCGGTTTTTTCTTTCTCAGCACTTATGGTCCAAGGACTTGCTTTGGGGAACATGCTGCATGGATGAAGCCACGATGCTGTGAAGTTCTGTGCGTGTAGGATTTGTACAGTTATCTATTTTTAGACTGGCAGACGACTTAACGAAAAAACACTGTCTATTGTCGCGTGGTGTGTTGGTAGTCTAGTACTACCATGGTTGCAGACTTGCAACAGTCAGTCAGTCACAGGCTCAGGGCAGCCTAACACAAAAACACGTGCTGATACGCAGAGAATCTACTGAGCCTTTCTCTATTTCTTTCTTGTGGGGGAAATATGAGCCCTTTTATCTTCTTTGGACCCGATTTTCTTTTTCATGGACGGTTAATAAAAACTTTAGAAAATTTGGAGGCAACAAGCCTATTGCCACTAATTAATCATAAGAAATCTCTGGGAAAATCCAAAAGCATGAGTGGTATCAAATCAACACCGGCAAGCAAGTTTGGCTTCCGAGTACCTCCTGAGCATTTTCAAGCTGAAGACACCTATCTATCTATATAAATAAAAATATCTAATGATATTTAGGACATCTTCTTTGTTTTAAGGCAAAAAATCCTACAATAATCTTTAAAAAGAAAATTTTCAAGAAATTCTCACATTAATCAGAAAAAATAATGATCTTCATCACTTACTTTGATAGACCAGATTATAATGGTACAGATTAATCTCATATATATATATATATATAGGAAAATGATATTGTACTCCTAGGAGTCTCTACTCCTGCTTGCATCCACCGTTGATCTCCGCCACCTTGATGAGTGTAATCCTACAGGTGTGCTATTGGGCTGCAATGTTGGCCATTTTAGTTCTTCTGAATTAAAAAATAAATCTAAATAATTCTGGAAAATGTAGTTGGCCTCCATCAATTTCGTGGGGATTAAATCCTAAAGCCGCGTATTCATCTCCTGTTCTCCTCTCAGGCGAACGGTGGCGCACTCACCTTGCAGTACTTTCCGGTGGTAGCCATGAGCGTCTCGCAGGGAATCCCAACTGGTGACGAACGGTCATGGCATCCAGTACATCGTCGGCGACTCCCGTCGCAAGCCGCTGTAGGAGAATCGTCCAGTTCTCATCACAGGTACTCAATCAAAGTAATGGTACTATTTTCCCCACAAATTAGCTAATCTTTAAGGGATTTGCTAGCACCCGGATGTCTGATCCAGACGCTAGCTTCATACACTCGGTTGCAACATTTTTTTACCATGTGTGCAACATTTCTCGGCATGTATACAACAAAAAAATTGATAAGAATCTCAATGTTGTACATATATAATTAAAATATTACATATATGAAATTGAAATATTGCATATATAAAATCAAAATATTGAACACATAAAATACAAATGTTGCATATACGAAATAGAAATATTGCATACATGAAATCAAAATGTTGCATACCAAAAAACATCGTTCCTCCCCTCATACTCTCACTTGATGAACGCACTTAATTGCCACTGCCGCCGCAGGCTACAGTCTTTACTGTCGCCACTGCAGCTGCTTCGCGGTGATCCTCTCCCTTGCCGACGCCGTCTCCCAGGTCGGCTCCGACCTCGCCGACTTCCTCCGCTCTGACTTCGACGAGGTCCACCAGAGCCTCCTCCAGCTCTCCAAGCTCGCCGCCTTCGACCCCGTCTCCTCCGCTGCCTCCACGACTGAAGAGGAAGTTGACGGTGGTGGTCGGATCCGACGGCATCGACGCTAGGGATGAGGTGGCTGGGTTTGTGGTCGTTGCCGTGCTCGGGGTTCAGGGGTGCGTGTAGAGAGAGGAAGAGAGTGAGAGAACGGAGAGAACGCGGAGGGAGTAAGGTGGACCGAGCGTCCGATAAAAAGAGGAGCTTCGTATGTAGGAACGGTAGTAATTTCGAATCTTTAACTAATCCATTAAAAAATTCTTTAGTCTATTTATAATTGTTCCAGTGTAAGAACATTCATAATAAATCGCGCTCAGTGAGAGGAGAATTGAATTCTCGAGAGGGTTACTCCACTTAATCATACACTAATTAATGATTTATAACACGTAGGCTAGTCTGCCTGATCGCGTCCCCTTTTCCTGGATGGGCATTTAAAGGTCCAAGCGTCACTAGCGCTGTCCACTTCTTTCTAAAATTTAGAGGTGGTCCAAGGACAGGCACGGTGCAAGGATCGTTCCACTCACCCAGGTTTCATCAGTAGAATTGAAACGATTGTGTTTCGTTTAACGAGAGTACATACGCAAAAACTATCTAGTGAGTCACGTTTACAAACATTTTTAGTATTATTGAAATGGTCCAGACATAACACTGCGCATCACGTCGCTCGATCGGTACTCAAAAGCATCGATCCACGGTGAACCGGAAAGTTTCTGTGCTTGCTCCATACATATTATATGTTGACTACACGTACGTACGTTTCAAAAAACCAAAAAATATTCCTAATTCCCTCACACTTGTGGAGAAACAGGCATGAAGACTCGTACATCACATGAGTAGTAGCACCGCGAGCTTTATTAATGTAATCAACCTCATCGCGCTGACTAATGTGGTAGTAGAAGAAGAAAGCACCGAAGAGAGTGGCGCGAACGCAACTTTTTTTCCCCCGAGATCTCCGGGCGTGATACGGCGGCACGATGCACCGGCTTTATCATTTGGTCCAAACGCGCGCACGTACGACAAGCCAGCTAGGGAGACGAACGTACTATCAGGGGTGGACCCACAGAGTATACTGGGTGGGCCACGGCATATCCTGGGGCTCAGCCGAACAACTTAGTACTCTACTCCATTCCGCTCGCTGACGGTTCGCCTGCCTGGCTGCCTCACGCGCCGCCTCGATTCCGCTCGGCGTAGGCGCACGGGACGAGCGAGGAGAGGACCTGGTTGGCGGAGAAACCGGAGAAGCCGAAGCAGAAGGTGGCGGTGGCGGCGGCGGCCGAGCAGATCTGGACACCGGAGAAGCCAGAGCAACCTCCGCGGAGGGCGCGCAACCTCGGAGTGGCGTTCTCCATCAAGGAGGTCCGGCGGGCGGCGCTTGGGCTGCGACGACCGGAGAAGGGCCCGGCTGAGGCTACGGCTTCTCCTCCTGCGCCGCTTTGTGGTCTTCTCCTCTCGCGCCGCGCGCTCCGGGGGCCGTGCGTCGTCGTATCCGGGCGCCCCGTCTCCGCGCAGGTCTGTTGTGGACTAACATTTGCCCTTGTTACCAGTCTTCCGTGGCAGGGTCTAAAAGCTGAGAGTCTGGGACTATCAATACCTGAAGAGATTGTTCAGAGACCTTTTTATTCTGATGGGAAATTTCTTCTATCTGTAGGTTTCCAGTTTGATTATGTTTTCGACTGGACCATTCTTAAGTACCAGCAGTCACAAATGACCAATGTTCCACCACGTGCTATTGCCAGTGCAACTCAACGCACTCTCTTTCTGCACTTCACTATATGGATAAGTATCTGAAGTATGTTCATGCTTCATTGTTTTAGGCCGTAGCAGTGGGACAAAGCTCTGGGATGGCTCCCGTGGCAAATAATAATAGATCATCAGGTATGTCTATCCTGTGATTGATGCGACAAATGATAATAGCTGCTTATTTCTCTACAAATATCATCAGTAATTATACACACGGATATTTGATGAGATAGTATTAGGATCAGATGCTTTATGCAAAATGAGCTGCAACACCAATTGATGATTACAAAATGACAATAACGACCACAAGATATTTAAGTAGGAAGCAAGGTCTTTTTCTGTTTCGTTATCAGTCAATTGCATAATCTACTCTTGCAAATAATTTAAAATCATGGTGTACATCCCAATATTGGTGAATTTTCAAAAGCGTTCTTCTGTTGTATTACTATTACTTATCACATATGTTTGCAAAATCTACATTTGTTGTCTCTGTTGTGTTTTTTATCTGGCTAATTCGTGGGCATCCAAGGTCTAAATTTTCATGCCAACAATAGGATCCACTACTAGTATCTTCTGGATCCGACCTAGCATTTATAATCTGTGATCTCTTGAAGTTAACATGGGGAGTGAGGACATGCTTGCAGAGCTACTCTCCTATCCCGTTATCCACACTTTCCAACTTAATCTTTGAATTTAAGACTTATCATATTATTTAGTGTCTGTATACCGAATTACGGTGTAAATTTTACAATTATTTATCAAATTGGCAAATAGTTTTACCGAATTGCATATGAAAGTTTTGGTGTGGCATACTCTTTAGTAAAATCCTGAGTCCACCACTGCGTGCTGCTGCTTGCCATTGTTCTGATGGGCACGGAGTTCACTTGGTTCGTGTTTTAACCACAGGATCGAGTACACGACGATAAGTTACGTGTACAGCGGTACACACTAGAAAGCAATGCGAGGTGTCGGTGATGCCAGGTTGCCAAAGTTCCCAAGCGAATGGCGACGGATGAGCATCAGAGTAGTATCAGTAGCAAAGCTGTACTAGTGCTCCCTGATCAGCGCCTGATGATCTGACAGCGACGACACAAATTATTAGAGCGTTTGAGCTCTATATGAGCGGTACAGCGCGAGCTGGCACGCAGGGACACCACAGAGCCGGCGAGATCCGACAGAGCTGACCGAGAAAGGGGAAAAAAAACCGTGCGTGCTGATGCACCGTACCGTACCTGGGTGAGCCCGTGGACAAGGGCAGGGAAACCCGGCCGTCATCAAGCTTCCCTTCCCCCCATGATTCTTGGAACAGAACGCAACGCGAAACCTCACCGGGCATCGATTTCCTACCGAATTCTCACATTCCACTTCTGCTCGGTCGTCGTGTACATGATCACACCACGTGCACTTGAGGCGTCTCTCGCAATTTCTCCCCACGGCTGGAAAGGCAAATCCCAGTCGCCAGTTAGCACGTGTTCCTGCAGCGTTTGCAGGGGAGGGAAAGGAGCCTGTGCCTGTACATGGGTGGTGACGGCCGGGCTCGCGCGCCTCCCGGCGATGTGTTGCCACGGAGCGCCCCGCGATTCCTGGGCGCAACGAGTGAACCGGAGCGGCGTTGCATCGCGTCCTGCCGATCGCGGCACCATGTCTTCGGTGATTGGGAGGGCCTTTAATCTTACTCATTTAAGGCCTGATCGATGCTGCTGCCGTGGCAAAAGGGCAATCGGTGCATCCCGAGCTTCTGGAACTGGGATGGAATGCGATTGGCCGCCGCCTGTGCCGCTGTTTTCTTACGCACGTGTTGCCCTTTTTCTTCGCCAATCATTTCTGTTGGATTTTTTTTTTCTAACCATCTCCAGCGGACCAGGATTACAGGTAAGTCGATTGTAGTTTTTAAATAGAGTGTTTTTTTAAAGATAGTGTTTATAATTGACTGTAATAGATATTATCTTGATTTTATCTATATTATCTAAAATCGTACGTAAAATTCTTTTTTCGTACTCTTTATCACGAATAACCAGAATTTAAAAATCTAAATAAAAAATATAAGCTACAATCTTAAAAAAATTCATCCAATATTGCCGGATCGGACCATCGGACAAGTGGACAGAGTTAAATCAAATCGAATTGAATGCATGCTACGTGGACATAGTGAACGAGCCATATGATCCAGGCGTAAGCTACTAGAGGGCCGTGGTGATGTCTATTGATACGTGGAGGGTGAGTCCAGCCGACGCCTAAGTCAAGCGCTCGCACGTAGGTTGCAGAATGTTCCAGGCTTGCGGACTGTTTGGGTTTCGCTTATTTTAGATTTAATCTAAATTTAACTTAAATTTTAAATGAATCAAGCTCGAGCCTAAGCGAAACCTATAGTAATAGAATTTGTACGTCCCCTTTTACCAGCACACCAAGCCTCTTACCTCTTTTCTCTATCAAAATTTTATGTTTCCTAAGACACAAAGCTACTTATGACCTAACCTATTCTTACACTGAGCTCGAACCTAGTCGAGCTTTGTGAAAGCTACATGTGAAAAGATGTATACCACTTTTTAACGAGTTTACTTAAGTTGAGTTCGAAGTTAGTCCATGTTTAGATCCTAACTTAAGTTTGGGTCAAGCTCGATTCAAATTTGTACCGAGCTCAAGCCTTAGTAGGTAGTCTCGCTTAAACCCGGTTCATTTACAAGGCTGGTCGGAAATTGCGAGCCCTTTTAGCTTCACAGGACATCTTTAGCTATCGAATTGCATTTCAACCGCCGGCCGGAATGCAAAAACGTAGATGAAGCCAAGTAGACTAAGGAGTATCACTCCCTCTATTTATTTTACACATGTTTGTCAAAAACATAGGTACGTTACACAAGAGGCACTTTTGACTTTTAATTTATACTCTTTCTGTTTCACAATTTGATCCCATTTTCTTTTTTGTGAGTTGTCGTTTCACGATGTAAGGGCATGTTTGCTTCATTGCTAAACTTTACCACATTTAAGTTATGCAAGTCTCACTTTTCGTGGAAAGTGTTTGGTTCCGAGCCACGGTTATGACGTGACATATGGCCCCTTTATTTAGATTTGGGTTTTTGATTTTTAACTTTTTTTTATTTTTAAATTTCATTCTTTTCTGATTTTTTATTTCTTAGGGTTTTTTTGTTTTTTCCGTATTTGTTTGTATTGTTTGTGATGGGCTAATATGCTTTTCTATTTTTTAAATTTTTTAAAATTAATTACACTAAATAAGTCACTATCAGTTATAATACAAATTCAGCTATAAACCACCAAAATTCAGTCCAACTAAGCACCCTTATAGTTCCTAGCCACTCATCACAGTTGCTTAACGCTACCATATATAAAAGAGTTTGAGTGGTTATAACATGCTATTTTATATATATATATATATATATATATATATGTGTGTGTGTGTGTGTGTGTGTGTGTGTGTGTGTGTGTGTGTGTGTGTGTGTGTGTGTGTATTTTCGGTGACATGTGATTTACGGTTGATAAAAAATAGACATATGACAGACATTCTCAAAAAAGGAAAAATATCTTGCCTTTAATTTGCTTGACCATAATTTTAAGGCTTAGATTTTATAGTTGGCTTAGAGATTAATAATTCAAAAAAATTCACAAAAAAGTAAAACATTTGGACTAGGTCTAGATTTGATAGTTGGCTTAGAGATATATTAATTTTTTTTAAAAAAAGGAGATAAGTACCACTACCTATAATTCAAATGTTGAGTGCGTGTAAATTTGCTAGATGGGTCCAACTCCCAATCGTCTCTTTCACGTAGGGAGAAATATCTCAAAACAATTTGTGCTAGTTAAATATGAAATCAATATTCTAAATTTATTTTGCTTTAATAAAAAAGGAGCTTCAACACTTGGAATTCTTTAAAAAAATTATATATTGCACTATACTACACCACACGGCTACAGTGCACAATTCTACGGGCCCATTGGCTAGTTGGTAAAATGTTATGAAAATGTAGTATTATGGAAGTTTTTTATGACAAATCAACATGTCTTACTTTCACTAAGCAACGTTGATATGTTTGCTTACAGTAGTAGTTGTGAAATTCTGAAATGTGGATGTACTTTTTCCAAAATGTCACACATATTTAATAGGGGGAGTAAGGCTTGTTTGAAATGAACGACTTTTACCAAATTTTTTTTTTAATTTCTGTGTTTGAAACCGAACCTAAGAGTAAGAGGAGAAATAAGGAGAGGTTTAAATAGTAATTGAATACTAGACTTCCTAGTAGATGAGTGCACGCTTGATGGCTTACCGTCTTCTGGTGGGTTCCCTCTGGCTCATGGTTTATGTTTTTGTATTTTGCTATAGTCATTAGATTTTAAACGGTATATCTTTTTAAATTAAAGTCTATAAGTTGATTATAGTACACACTGTACCGACTTTAGCTATATCAATCAAAATCATATATAACTGTTTTCCTATTCTCAATCTCTCTCGAGAACAGATAGACCTTCAAAATCATAAACTAAATGTTATAAATCACAACTTAAAAGAACTCACGCTTATATCTTATCGCCTTTGCCACCACCGCTCATTTTTGTTCCTTTCCCACTGTCGAGCCAACCATCGTCATTGTCACATTCCTATATTCTTGCTGCTCATCGCCATCTTTTAGTGCCACAATCATTGCTTGGTGAATTACATTTTGTACATGGTGAGTCATGGAGGGGAATAAGATAGGAAAACAGTATTTGAGACCTGCTAATTTTGTTGCTCCTAAGCTATGTATTATTAGAGTGATAAGCAGCCAAATTGCCCATGTACATACTAAAATACATATAACTAGCCAAATTGTCTGCGCAATTGCGCAAATGCATACTAAAATACATGTTCTCTATATTTAAAAAATGAGAAGGACTAGGGAACGCTATATGTCGGAATTGATTCCGACGGTATAGCTATGCTCCTCTGGCTGTTCCCCCTTCCTCCCTCTCCCTCACCTCCACTGCCTTCCTCCTTGTCGTCATCGTTGCCACACCGGTCGCAGCTCCACATGTCTCCTCTACCACCCCCTCCTCGCCCCCACCTCCCCCTGTGACTGGCAGCGAGCTAGCCGCCTCGCTGCACTGCTGTCTCCCCTGCCCTACTGCCCAGCCCGTCCAACCTAATATTCACAGTGCCACTTCCTTGCCATCTTGCCCTTGCTGCCATCCATCGTCGGACCACAGCCTCCCAGGGCTTCCTCTACATCCGAGGGGCGCAGTGAACCCGTCGGCAATGGTAGAAGGAGAGGTGTCGAAGGCAAGTCGTCATCGTAGCTAGAGTAGGAGGAGCATGCGACGAGCTTCGGCTACGAGGAGGCTTTTGTGTGTGAGAGAGAGATGGTATACCATCACAATGGGGTTTGACGGAATACCGCTTTCTAGCATTTCTATTAAAAAATAGAGTTATGTTCTTATACTATTCTTATTGAGACCATATTCCTTATACTATTATGATACCAGTTGTTGTAAATATAGTTAGATTCATTATACATGCATGATATCTATCATAATTTTTTAACGGTTGTAAAATACCTATCATTAGCTTTTATTATATAATAAATTAATTTGTGGACAACTTCAAAACTCCCAAATAATTTATGAATTTTAATCTAGGTAAATCAAGTACGTTATCTCAGCATACAACAATGAGATAGCTGATGCCATATTAATTTATATTACTGTATTCAAGAAAGTATATATTACGTGGAGCAACATCTAAAATTCTAAACACAAATGAAGGTGAGGGAATAAATAGAGTTTATAGCTACCTCGGATTGCATTGGTTCAAATGAACATTGCCTCACCAAGTTATTCAGGTGCATGGCTACCTGTGACCGGGTGCCCGCGAGTTGCTAAGTCGATGTTGTGTTAGTTTTGCAACATGAGTATGTCTTAGAGAGAGGCATAAAAGATCGATGGTTCTGCGAGCTATATTCTTTGCAGCAAAGTCGACGGCTCACGAGGACATGTACAGGGTAATGTCAGCTGTCTAAAACTCTTGTTATATAGGATTTTTGATGATATAGATAAGAATGAGTGAGGAGAGAAAGATGTTATCTGGTATGCAATAGATGATCTATATATAGGCTAGAAATAAAACCTTTACATACAGTTTTCATGCTGTTGTATGGATGCCGTTTATACTCCACGTGTTTCCTTGCTATTGTATGGATGTTCTTAACAAACGGTCTACAAACAATTTAGAAATAAAGCATTCTAAAAGTATTTTTAGTGTCTTCTATAAATGATATGGAAGAGCTTTATAGACAGCTATCGTCTACGCTATTGTATATGCCCCAAGGGCGAGAATTTAGTGAGGGCATGAGAACATGTGGTTAAGGCCATGGAACTGCATTGTGAGCTTGTGGCAAGGTATGGGATGTGATTAAGGTGGGAGCGAGACTACTTTACTTTTTATATTCAAATCAACTATGAAGCAAGATATTAAATCTAATAATCACAACATGAACGGTAGATTTTTCTTTATAATTAGGGCCATCAAATTAAAGGCCGGATGTTTTTCATTTGAAAAAAAGTTTACTTATCAACTTTTAACTCTTGCCTTGATCTGATTATCAACCCATAACTCTAAAATCGTTTACTTTTCACCCTCAAACTCCAAAAACCGGTGCAAAACACCCCCTCGGCCTAAAATCACTATGATTTTGGTTTACATGGCAGCAATTTTTTCTAAAGTGGACTCCTTATATGCCGATGTGGCATCCCAATAAGCTATGAAGGCAACAAATAAAAAATATAAAAATAGAACGCACAAGTAAGCCAAAGGTGTTCTTCTTCCTCCCTCTCCCTCCTCTAGTGCTCCCATGGCCACCATGGGCACCTCACCTTCTCACACCACTACTTCCCGGTTTTGTTCTTATTTAGGGAATTAAGATATATTATCTTATTCTATTTTGGTATAATTATAATTAAAATCCAGTGGAACCCCTGATTGTAGGGCATAAATACAAATTCCTTATTGCGGTGAGCCAGTAATGTTGTTGTAATGTAACTCTTGACGAAGGATGCATCCTCGTTGATAGTATCCATGGTGACCAAGCGTAGGTCCAGAAAACCAATTGGTGATTTGGATAATCTGGTTTCAGTCACCATGTATCTATATATATACACACAAAAGCAACAAATTATATATGACATTTATTGGTATTACATGAACAGAGACTGTGATTGTACATACTTACAGCGTCCAGCATCGAACGAGTGAGGCGTCGAGAGCGTTGAGCGTGAAAAGATCAAATAAATCCTCAAAGGTCACCGCGAAGACACAATCATGAACTTCGTGCTGTAAATGATGCGGCCTGAATTTAACAATGATACGTGAGCACCGTTCTCCCTGTGGCTTATTGGCCTGTTCTATATACCAAGAGCGTAATCTCTGGAAATTAAGTCCTAGGGATAGGAGACGCTCTTCAAGAGCGATCATCGACTCATCTAGCACAAATTTACGGGCCAATAGTAGGTACGGGATATCATCATCAGTCTTCTTTGATTTGCCCTTGCTACCTCAGCTGTAGGTCGACTTCATGGTAGTCGACAGTAAAGGTAGCACCGGTGCAAGTTGCTTCACTGGGAATAGCACCCGTGGACATGGCACCGGTGCAGGTAGTGATGGTGCAGATAGCCCCTGTGGACATGACGCCAGTGCAGATAGCTCTGGTTCAGATTGCCCTTGTGGACTTGGCACCGATGAAGAGGCCTCCAGACAGATATCGCTTTTGGGCCACTGGATGAATGTTTCAATGGCTTGCCCTAGAGTCACGACCTCGTTGTTGGGGGGCTTCGATAGCGGAATGACCTCGAAATTGGCATGCATACCATCCACATTCATTTTTCCGAAGTCTGACGCTAAAGCTGCACTATGCACCATGGTCCCGTGACCGAACGGATATGCTTGGCCCCAAGCAACACACAAGGCAATAGAGACATATCTCACTTGGAGCTTGCACTTCATAGCCTCCTACATAACAAAACAAAATTAGTTACTCCAATAGGTCTATCAATAAATCGAGCATTCCAAATATAATAATTATTACTAGGATGTTGTCCACAGGAAATCTGGGCTCGCTTTCCGTCATAGGATTGGACGCGCAGCTACTCCGACGGTTGGGGGGCTAGCTAGCACAAGAGCGGTGATGGCGACCTGCTGATTTTTTGTATATCTTCGCATCTCATCGCTGACATAATCAGCGAGTTTCTCTCTAAGAGATGTCTTGATCTCCTCTTGTAGTCGTGCCTCACGCTCGGCTTTGGCTCTCTTCCTACTCCGATACGATTCGGAGTCATCTGAGAAACCATATTTCCAAGGAATATAAAGACCAATGCCTCTCGTACGACCCGGGTGCTCTTTATTTCCCAGGGCCGCGGAGAGTATATATCTCTCCCTACTTGCCTAGAATGATCCTTGAGAAAATTCTACACTCAGCGCTTCCTACAAGAGCCTGATATTTTATTTCACTTCCTATGAAGTTATTGAGTAATTACAAGCTACGTAGTTTGATATTTTATTAGACAGTAGGACACTTCCTCATCTGAAGGGTTTCGGAAGGAGATGTCTTCCGACGATGTGGTAGATGATCTCGCTCTAATTCAATTTTGAAAGCGTTTATCCGAAATCGTGGAAAATGGTGGGGCGGTGTCCCGCAGGATTGCCTGCTTATCCTCCTTCCTCTACTGCGGGATTTTACCCATATACCCAGCCGTGTCAAGTCTGTGGGGGTATGTGTTTTTTGCTTGAATGGCCTTGTGCGCTGCACTTGCACTTCTAAAATTTTCGGTCATCTTCATCACCTTAAACTCCTCCCATTGTGATTCTAGGAATGGGTACTTATGAAAGGGCGTTAGATTCTTCTCCACGTACTGCTTGACAAGCAGACTCTTGAAGTTCTTCCATACTTTGCACGTCGCTAGCAAGGCATGTCGTTGCACGGAGTCATGGTGTTCTTCTAGGATCTCGAACGATGCAAAAATTTATATCAGCAGCTCATGTTTCTAAGTCTCAGTCACGGTCTTTCACGAATTGAATGTGATCTAAATTCGTTCTCGTGCAATTATTCTGACCATTCTTCGAAATGCGCACGTTGCTCGACGAGGAATAAGAGGGGTCCTAGATCTATCGACCTCTGTGATGGTAAATCGGTCCTCAGACTTTTTCGATAATCATCTTCCTTAGCGTTTGGATTTTCCAACGGACGCATCCGGCGACGATGTTGAAGAATGCGCGAATGACATGTTGGCATTCTCATATATAAAAATTAAGCACAATGTAGCATATATATATATATATATATATATATATAAAATTACATGAAATTACATGATTAAGAAGCAAATGTAGCATATACATCACACATGCATTGTTATACATGAAACATGAAACAAATCTATGTTGCCGCTAAGACCCACAATACCAAGAAATTTATGACCAAGGCGAATCAATACTTTAATCATATTAATCTTATATTTTATGTAAATTATTTTCTATTAAAGATATCAAACTGCATGCTATTATTTACTATGTAAAATATGTCCACCCTAAGATTTTGGATACTTGCCCATGATACATTATGATGCTATTATACCCCCCCTTTCCTTGAATTAATTGAATACCCAGCCCTTATCACCCTAGATACCATAATGGTAACATTAGCTATATGTCACACTTAAAACGCTATACTTAGTATAGCTTAGATACTCAAGGGCACCAAATATGCCCATAGCATCATTTTTTTAATAATGATAAACTGTTCTGGGCAATCATTTGGGAAAATGGCTGGTATAGTTTGATGTGGTTATTTTATGCTCTCAAAATCCCCAACATGTTATTTATTTAGGCGGGTGGTAAAAGGGGCTGGTGCAGTAGATGCACGAGAATATATGATTTGTGGTATAATCTCTCAGATAATCCTAAAGAATGAATCTTGTTATGATCTCCTACGACAAACAAGTACAACCATTAGTCCATAAAGTACAACTTGACTTAGTAAACTTTTCGGACCTTGAAAGCCATCTCGTCGGTGAGGGGAGCGAAGTAGTACAAGTACAGAATGTGTTCCAGTTTGGATGTGACACCGTGTGGAGGGTAAAGTTCGTCAGCTGCGCTAGTCATTATGGAAAGTTATAGTCTAGTTGTGACTAGTCGTTCTGTAGATATCCCGAATAACTTATGGGACCCAGTTCATGTGGGAGATGCCCATATGGGTGAGATGATGGAGGGGACGAGGTATTTTGAAATTTTAATATGATAGTCTACTCATTCGCATGACCAAGGAATCATGTGGAGCAATAGTTGACATCTCTTATAGGTAAAGTGTATAACGTCTACAGACTGTAAACTGGTCGAAAAGTCGTGCCCACGGTTATGGGTGAGTATGGAAATTGTGGGCAGGAAAAGCCCTTATTTATGTTGCCATGGTGTTGCCATAGTGATAAAACTAGACAGATGTAACGCTGAAAAACTAGCGTGAGGTGCAGGGGCCATGTAACGGTAGATAGAATTTATACTACTACGAATGCAATCATTTACTCACTTTAGAAAATATGTTCTAGTCAAAACTGCTATGTCTTAGAAAATTCCTAATTACTATAAATTTGAAGGCATTTGGCAAATAAAACAACCTAGACCATTTCTTGATAAGTCATGCATCCTATTTAATTACATATTGTGTATTGCCTCGCTGAGCACAATGGATTGTGCTCACCCTCGTATTACTAAAATCAGAAACAGGTAATCAAGATCATTATGCTTATGACGATGCTCCCAGTCCAGATGAAGGAACTAAAAAAGGGAATTAGGGTGCCTTCCAAGATTTCAGATCCCGATCAAGTAGACTTTGATGGAGATTGTTTGCACCTATATTATCTAGTCTTAGATAATATCTGTTGCTGACTTTTATCCCCAGTCGCTTGCATGTGGATGCTTAGTCCTACGTTTACTTACTACTCTTCCGTCTTTTGTACTATAAACATTTGGCTTAATAGGCCCCTATGTAACTTTGATATGTAATATTATTGTATGGTAAGGTTCATGCGATGTATGAAATAATTCAGCAATGTATCTATAAGCACTATCTACTGATCTAAGGAATAGTACAGTAGAATTACATAGAATTTTGGATTATAAAGTCCGGGTCTGACAGCCGTGCATTCATACACCCTCCTCCTCTCTAGCTTATCCTCCTCAAGTCACTGCCAATCGTCGTGCCCAACTCATCTTCCCCGCCACTGGCCAAACACCACCATCCCTTGATCTCCCCGTTCACCGCAAAATCACAATTCCTTCCGCCCACATACACCTCTCAACAAAAGCCACAAGTCAATTGGACCTCACTGCTACTGAGTCGCCGTAATTTTGAGCTTGTTCCCCAACACCTGCGAACCGAACGACACACACCAACTTCATTGTATAACACATCACACAAACGGCCATATTGAACAACAAGATTGTGGATTCCCTACTCGTCCTCCTCCCTGATGTACCCACAGTACACGACCACGACGGGCTCGCGAGAGGCAAGATAGGTGCACCTTCGTGCCACCAAGTTGCATGCAGCGACGGGGAGGAGGTTGTGGCAAGGAGAGTCCATTCCCAAACTATCGCAATGAGTCTATAGTCCAATTAATCTCTTCAAGTAGTATAAGCCACACATCTTTCCGATCTAGTGCTCGGGGAGATCACAAGAGTGGAAGGTAGAGAGATAAAGAAGATGGTGAAGTGGCAAAATCCATTAGAGTCTAACATGTGGCCCTTGTGGGATCAAAATCCTTTTTATGCTGATTAGGATGCACGTGGACCCCATGTCATGTGAAACACCACTCTGTAATGAGTTGAGGGGGTCATGTGACCTAATTTTGTTATTTAAGTGTTGTATTTGAAACGTTTTTGAAGTTACTGGTTGAAAATCAAACCAACTCATAGTGTTGTGACGAAACGGTTGTGGCATCCCACTCACACTGCATACACACGCATACGTGTTCACTACTCGTTCAAATTTTTTTAGATCACATGTATTTATGAAGTGTAGATACACACTTTCTTATTGAATACACAGTGAAAACTTAGATAACACACGCTCATACATTGGATACTAGATATCAAAACAAGATAGCGACGAACACCCTCACTTCTATCACTGAACACTGGTCCGTCCTATGTCCATGTATGGAAAACAGGAAAAGTCTGCTAGGGGTGCCCACCACAAACCACCCAACAGAGTGGAGACCGCCTGTCAACCTGATGTTGCCATCCAAAATCTAGAGCGATGGTATACATACGAGAAAATTTGTAACGTCCTAGAATCCAAACCAGCTTAAATCTAACCTCATTATGGATAAGCTACGCACACGTAACAACCTGTTTGCGCTTTCGTTCTCGCTTCACGTAAAACGATTAACCGGAGGTTATTACCAATAGTGTCTATGAGTTTATATGTTAGTACTTCTTATGTTAAGCTAATAATATGGGAATAATCCATATCCTCATGTGTGCACACACATAGGTCATCATGGGCCGAGGGTGTTACATACACCCTCCTTAAAGAACCTGACGTCCTCGTCGGTCTAACATACCCACACTAGGGCAAATAACCAAAACCTCCCTCTCTTGGCACACGTTCGTGCATCCAGTGCTGGTACATATACCATGCCGTGTGTTTACTCCGAGCCCACACGCGCCATGCGTTATATACCCACGCACCTGACCCGTACGCGCTCATGTAACGCGTGGGTTGGCTCTGATACTATTTCTAACGCCCTATAATCCAAATCAGTTTAGGCCTAACCCCATTATGGGTAAGCCACGCACACATAACAACCTGTTTACGCTTTCGTCTTCGCTTCGCGCAAAATGGCTAACCGAAAGTTATTACCAATAGTGTATATGGGTTTATATGTTAGTATTTCTCATGTTAAGCTGGCAATATAAGACTAATCTACATCTTTATATGCACACACATATGGGCCATCATGGGCCGAGGTGTTACAAAATTGTTACGTTGCATCCAAAATCTCGAGTGATGATATACGTTCGAAAGAATTGTTACGAACCATTTACACAACGCACAAACTCACAACAAGTCACCCTCCCTAAAAAAACAAGACCACGGATCACAAGGACGTTCGTATTGACTTTATGATTGTAACTATTATTTTTTATAGAAAGTAAATAGTAATAGTTGAAAGAAATGACTTTAAGAATAAAAGCGCGAATGGTGGAAAAAGTAAGGGAGAGATGATGCGTGTGACAGGAGTGAGAGGTGTGAGATACATTATTCAACTGTGACCTCTTGCTTCATTTTCAAAGTGAGATAGTAGCAAAAGAAGTGAAGAAACTTCTTCAAAAAGTTAGGTGTTTATATTGATCTTTTGATTTTTTTAAATAAAAGTAAACAATAAAAATCAATACGAACAGAACCACAGAAGCTATGCCTCGTTTCGTTGATGGGAAAAAATGAACACCACCAATCCAACAAGAGTAAAGACACCAATCCTTGTCACCTTGAATAGGCGCTGAGCTCGGTCCTACAGAGGTGACAAAATAGCGGACGCGCGGGGGCCTCGCGTCGACGCTTCAGGCAGTACGCGTTCACGACGAGGCGAAACAGAGTGCGGGGGCACGCGGGCATCCGCTCTAAATGTCGTTTTCGCCATCTTCTCTGGTGTTTTTGGACGTGAATGTATGGCAGTACGGGCGATGGCCGAAGCATTGGATGCCTATGAAACAGGTGCCTTTGCCACTTGCACGAACACCGTACGCATGAACCAGTATGCACATGGACGGGCTCCAGCGTCAACCTTTTTTTACCTCCTGCCTTCTGATTCTTTCACCACGTACAGCCCGTGTCATCGTAGGTGTGTGATGGATCCAGGCCTTCCTCGCCGAACTGAATGCAGACAGAGAAAATCTGAAGAAGGGAGCAGTGGTACAATGCTACGATCCATGAGAATTTAACCCATGAACTCTAGACATTAGGAAACGGCATTGCCTATGCTAGCACCCTGCAGCCTTAGCGAGTACCCCACTGTATGAACAAGGGCTCACTTGTGCTAGCTGGTCCATGCGTCGTCCAACGCGATAGATCTCGTACCGCGTGAGCGCGCGCAGATGCGCTCCTGCGGCGCGTGGGAAGACGCCACGCACTGATCGATCGACAGCCCCCATATTTTACTGACATCACCACCATCGTCGGCCATGTACGACGGCGTCGAGCTCTCAACGAATGCCCTTTTGTATTCTGATCGCAAGCTAATTCATTGTTCGACAGTGATGCAGGCCTCTCTCCACGTCTAGATTTGGATGCAATGCATGATCCATGGTGTGGTGGTACAAGCTAACAGTAAAAGCACGTTTTCTTTTTTGTTTCTGGCTGTCGTTTTATTCTGCTCTAATCACGTGGAGGTGGTTTTGGTTAAATGCAACGCAATCGTAGGGCTGGTATGGTAACAGAAAGGATTAATAATGTTTTTAATTTTTTTTCAAGTATGTACTAATTCTTCAATCAAATAGCTATTAAAATCTATGAAGATCAAGAACCCAAAATTCCCAAAACTCTCAGTGCTCTAGTAATTTCAATCTGTGAACAATAAAAATCACCACTATTTCAACATAAAACTTTTGATCCGTAGATCTAAATAACTTGAAATAAAACTAAATCATGATCTTAAGAATATATCCCAATCAAAAATCTTAAAAGATCTTAACAGAATTTGGATCTTTTTGTTCGTAAAGTTCGTCTGCATTAAAACTAAGCTAAAACTTAAAATTGAGTTAACTCTAAAACCAAAACTCCAAATCACTTGAAATTTGTTATGCACATTTTGTAGTATGTCAGGAACCTATTCCAATCAAAAATAAAGAGAATTGTTTTCAAAGTTCTAACATTATTTTGTTTAAAGGAAAGTTACACAAAAAATAGGCAAAAACCAAAAAAATGAATATGGCTTTCTCGTGGGTAAATGATGGCTAAGATGGCTCTATATGTATTTTCATATATCACAGCAAGTAAGAATATCAAGAAAATCGAGCCAAAAATACTCAAATCAAGAAATCGCCCGTGAGGGTCAAATCCAAATAAAACTGGATTTCTTCATGAACTTACCAACTAAGTGTCTAGATGAGTGTAGATTAATTCTCAGATGTTATCTTCATCTCTTACACATTCTTGACACAATAAGATCAAGAAAGGAAAAGAGAAGAGCACAAACCAATCAAGTTAAGAGCAAATCAATCAACATAAAAGAGGTTTATGGAGATGAACAAAGAGTTATGTATTACTACTTAATAATAAAGGTTTTACATCCACTTCACTTAAAGGATAAGAGAGCACATCGTAGTACTCAATTTCTCTCAAACTCTAACCCCAAAACACTTGAATTCAATAAGAGGATGATAGGATGGTTGACTAGCAAGTCTCTATTCCAACCCGTTAAATAGATAGGACAACTATCCCCATCTAACCCTAATTGATATTATCCACTTAGTACATATAGGAAACTCATTAAACCCCACACAACACAGGGATTACTCACACACTACACTTATGCACGTTTTTCAAAAATATAAGCACGAATATGCTAAATCCTTAGCCTTTGATCCAATTTAATCTTCTCAGCTTATCTTTGATATAAACCACTTTTTCAAGCGTTGCGGTTTTGATTTTAATATAGTTTCCAGTATTTTGATCAACTTACCAAAAATATCCCTTCTTGACCTGATCCTCATCTTCTATTGGTAACAATCGTCATGCTTGTCACGTGTAGATGCACACTGGTTTGCCACGCGTCGCAAGTCTTACATGTTCCAGTTTTACGCAACCATACCTCACCTGGACCGACTAAACCATATGATGCAACCCGTCATTTAAACTTTTATTCAATATTTTGTGTATTTTTTTGCTATGTTTGAACTCAGCTATCTCATATGGTATTTTTGATCGTACTAGATCTCAACTTCTACATGAGCAAGCACGCAACGCTGTCGTATATGTATGCGACTGTACCGGGAGAAATTTTTCCCAGATATGCACCGGAGAAATAAATTTGTACACCTGATTGCTGCGCTGGCGTCTGCAATTATCACTATTTCGTAAGTACAACGGTGCATCAACTGAGTTAGGATTTGATCATGGACAGTCCACTGCATGTAGTTTGGTAGGACAGTATTTCAGATAGTACTTCGAAAAATCTCCAAAACTAAAGGAGTTCTTTACCGCAGCATTTGCGCACAACGCTAGTACCAAAAATATCTTCAGCGACCAAGAAGCACCAGCCATGCGCCACCGAGAAACGCGAGCAGCTTGAGAGGGGCAGTAACCTTTGTTCCCATCGCAGCCGTAGTCGCCGTAGATGCCGGGCAGTCGCCTACCTGTGGCTCCAAATCATTGAAGTCCCCTGCACCGCACGCACGCTGGCACTTAGCGAGCAAAAGAAACGAAGCCAATTCGCGGACCTCTCCTGGGGGCGTGGGCGCACGTCCTCGACGGAGGCGCCGTCGTAGAACCTGAAGCCGTCCAGCGCGCTCGCCACGCAGCTGCGCACGTCCTCCGCCTCCACCACGCACGCCCCGCCGCAGTAGAAGTCCACCATCCCGAGCGGCACGCCGACGATCCCCGACGGGTTCAACCTGTACGCGCCCTCGCAGCAGCTGTACACCTGAGTGCGCCCGAGAACGAACGAACGAACGAGAACCGCGGTAAGTTGTAACCGTTAACCGGTACATACGTGCGATGTCACGCGCGATTTGAAGGTAAGACGCCTCGAGACAGCAGCACGTACCTACCTGGCCGCCCTCGAAGCATTGCAGATTTGCAGTGACCTCGCGGGCACGCCGGGCAAAGGGAATATCGGTGCATCATCTGTCATCTCAAGACATTTATAGTCCTGCAAAGTTTACCCCTTTTCACTACCAAGTGGTAAGTTACAGTGGTGCTGCCAGCATATAAAGTACTAGTAGTGGTACACGCATCCCATACGTATGGAGATAGCCCGCTAGCCTCGTACAGTGCGCTAGTACAAGTTGGACTGTGTGGCCACAAGGACGGCCGCCCATACGAGGATGCCGACGTGAAGTCGGTCGCCTGCACCGTTCGCCTCGGAAACTGCCGCACTTCTAGACACATTCCGAGCCATCTTGCCAGACGCGGCATTCCCCTTCACAGCGGCTGCACGCCGCATGCAAAGGCAAACATCACATTCTTGGATAAACCCGTTCGAGGCAAACATGTACACTAGCAAGCTAGCTCGTTATATGCATAAAACTCTCTCACCCTGGGAGGTAGGGTCGGCCGCGCTGCCGGCGGTGGTGCCATTGCTGTTGCTGTTGTCGTTGCCGGCGCCGAAGGACATCTGGAAGATGGCGCGGACGCCCTGCATGAGGCCGGAGCTGTAGCCCTGGAAGTTGGACAGGATGCCGTCCACGCAGTCCGTCATCAGCATCATGTAACCTGTGGTCGAACTTTAACAAGTGAGTTTGTTGTGCATTGATTGGTCTGTCACCTTTGCAGGAAGAGATGGCCATGCAGAGAACAGCCGCAACTGCAAGAAGAACGTGCTTGGATGAAAGGTGAGCCATTAAACAAGCACCCAGCCCTATTTGTATTACCTTCTAAAAACTGTTTTTCTATAGTGAATAACTTTTGTACAGTACTTAGTTTTTAAACGGAATATCTTTTCAAAGTGAGATCTACCAGTCGATTGTAGTACACTATAATGACTTTATTTATATCAGCCAAAATTGCACGCGAATATCTCTCTCCGTATGGCTTCTCTAAAACTAATAATATCCACTAAGTATAATGGAAAAAACCTGATAACCTCATATATACGAGTTTTAACTCATACACTACATTTATGTACGCTTTTCAAAACGTATAAATCCGAATCCGCTAAGACCTTAGCCTTAATCAATCTTGATCTTCTCAACTTCTTATTGACCTAAACCACTCTTCCAAGCGCCGTGGTTTTACTTCAAGGTAGTTTTCAGCATTTTGGTAGTGGCTAAACTATTAAAATACCCTTTTTTACCCGGTTATCTTCTTCCATTACAATTAATCGCCATGTGTAGCCACACTACTGATTTGTCATACGTCGGTAAGTTTATCCCGTTTTGGTTTCACCGAATCACACATCACTTGGATCGACCAAGCCATATGATGCAACTCGTTGTTTGAAATTCTTTTTAACATTTTTTGCCTTTCTCGTACCATGTTTGAACTCACCATCTTACCCGGTATTTTTGATCGTTTTAGGGCTCGGCTCCTCTATGATTGTAGACCTGATCCCCACTGTTGAACATGGTTGAGTCTATGGGACCCTGCACATCCAAAGATAAAAAAATTTATTTTCAGATGCAAGTTCTTCACAACTTGACCCACGTTAGCAATAACATATCTCATACGACTTATATCCACTAACCTAGATCACCCAAACTCTTCCCGCGACACGAAACCTCAAGAATAAAAAAATTGGTCGAGACCACCCTGTTCACCTGGTCTAACCGCACACCTGTAGCGGTCAAACCGCTAATTGCATCTAGTTGGACCGGAAATGAGTACCGGTTTGACCACTAGGAAAAGTCAGTCAAACTATCCCTCAAAGCCGGTTTGACCACCGAGCCTGATGGCTTTTAGAAAATCCAACAAATTGTAATTTCAAATTTTCAATCTTTCTAAATTGCAATGATTTATCACAACATAATTCTTGACCCTCTCACGTGGTCATTCACTCATGTTCTTGTTCCCCAACCTGCTCCTTGTGGCTTTTGTGTGTAGTGATTCATTTTGCAAGGCGTGTGAATTTTTGTAGAGTGTCCAAGAAGAAGGATGCACATCCAACTCAAACCACATCCGCTTGTGGGTTGAACGACACGGGACAGTAGCATGCTACAGCGTTCTTTGGCAACTTCATTCATCAACCGGCCGTGTCGTTTGGGCCAAGCGGCTACAAGCGGGCCAATATCGTACGGTTTCGACCCAGGGGAAGTGTCAGGAGAACTCAGGCTTCTGGGCCTGAGCACTTGGGCCTCGCATTTTTTTACCCCATTTAGAGAATCGGAGTCACACCAATACGGACACGACACGTTCGTGCTACGCGCCGAGAACGAGGACGTTCCTGCAGAGATCTTTTTTTTTTCTTTTGCGAGGACCTGCACAGAGAGCTCGATGCTGTTGTCATGCCATCTCATGATTGCGATCTACTCCTGCTTCCAATACTTCCGTGTCCATCAGGGGATGCCATCATGAGACCACACAACGATAAGGCCACACGCCGCTATTTGATTAAACTCGTTCCAACTTGGGAGAGCCAGGCCATGCATCCATCCAGGCACACAAGATGACTTGGCTCGGAAGTAATAATAAGCAGCAGTGAAGCCTTTCACAGCAGGCTCCAAAAAAGCAGGCAGGTGATTTAGCCACAAAGCAAGCACATATATCTCTCTTTTTTTTTACTCGTCTTTTCCATGCGCCAATTGGGCAATTAGGCCCGAGACTTTCCGGCGCGGCGATCAGCTAGCTGGTCCTCGGTTGCACTCAAAGCGTGCCCTCTTTTGGATTCCCCTCGAAACTGTCCAGAAAAGCCAGTGCAGCCATCACGCTCTCCCTCCCAGCCCATGTGACGCGATCCTTTCCTTCCTCCCACATGTACTCGATCACTCACACACGTCTAGCTAGCTCCTTTAATTTCTATCCCCACATCAAAGAGGAGGCAAAAAAAAGAAGGCAGTAAAGATGAACACATTCTTGGCTGGCCAAGATCAGAAGATAGCATTGGCATGCATTGCATGCTCTCCTACTGGAAAAAAAAGGGCAGGTCATAATCTTCTCGCCAACTTTGCAGCGAGAGCCAGGGCCTGGAATGGGATAGCGTCGATCTGTTCACTTGTCTTCTCTTCTTAGCTGCCCCGTTCCTATCCGTTACTCCAGTTTGCCTACCCTCGAAATGGGTACAGAATGACATATCCCATGATAGAACTGGTTCTATTATTCTATATGTGGATAATTTGCATGCAGGAACAACTGCGCCAACCTTAACCAAACTTGTGGGGCTTTCTTCGGCCATGGAGCAAATCACTTTTGGCTCCCATGGTTACCGGATACGTAGTTTGCTCGCTACGCTCTATGCATGCCTTGTACATTATTTGCGTTACAAGTGAACGAGGAAAGAAAAGAGGCCTCCAAACTCCAAAGCAGCAATGAGGTAAACTGAGATCGTGTTTACAAAGCAGAAACGCTATATAAATCCTGGACGATCTGTATTTTTTTTTTCTGCAAAATCCATGTGTTACGGACATACTAGTTCCTCGTGCCTATCACACAACACTCACGTATTGGGACTAGAAAAACCAAACACCCTCTTACACTTGTTCCGTAAAATTTCTACGCCGCAATCTTCAGAAGAATGTGCTCATCACACCACACTCACGTGCGAACCCCCCCAAAAAAAAAAAAACCGTCTCACCACCGGAATCGCCAAGGAGGACAGTGCGGGCAAAGTACGAGCTAGAGATCCTTTGCTTCCGTAGGCGGGAAAAGGGGGCTTATGGCCTAAGTCAAGGCCACATGTGCGGCTCGATCCAGTCGCACGTGCCGTCCGTCCAGCCCCTCCAAACGGCCACTGCCTCCGGCCCCGTGGAATCCAAGGCACAATAATACCAGCGTTACGCTGCGCTTTGCGTACAGAAACCTACCCAAACTGAAGCGGAAGGAACGAGAGCATGGGAGAGAAGGGCGCCGAATTGCCAGCCAGAAAGATGCTTAGCCAATTAATCAAGCAACCCATTATTGGTTTCTGTCCAGATTTCAGAGCAGCGCCATCGTGCGTACGGACCATGGCCTAATTATGGGCATTAGTCACCTGTAAATACCTACTAGAATGTAGAATGTGATCGTGATGTACTATACCATTCAGCGGTAGTAGCACGTACGGCTGCGATCTTAATAGTGTGCAAGATTGTGTTTCTACGCGTAGCATCTTACTAGATTGTACAAGATCACGGGGTTTGGACCGTCACTCTTACCTGTGAATTTTTTAGCCGTGCTCCCTTAAATGACGAGAACGATTGTACATAGGAACTCTTCATTTCGACCGATCGGTGGGTAGTTTAACTGGTGCGGTGTCCGGATTAATGGACTATCTGCCCAGCTACAGATTCGAACTTTATGCACGGAGTTCGCACCGTTTCCATAAGTTGTACTATATATACAATATACAAAAGGATGGGGATCAAAGTGTAGGTGGAGTCATATGCTCTTTCTGAGCAGATACAGATATGCCGTTCACATGAGTTCCATCATGGCCAACACAAGAGGCTCCTTCACATGACCCGGACGCAAAACCCTTCATGCCTATCCCTCTAGCTATATCCATCATTCAGTTATCTCTCACATACATTCCCCTGTGTGCCCATGCCTTCCATCAATGCGTGCGCTATATTTTCCTGCCAAACTTTGTTGCCCAAAAATAACAAGGTGACACTGTAATGAGTAACTCTTACACACACACTAGTACTATATATAGCTAGATTGGTGTATGGCAGCGCTCAGAAGAGCTTCTACGTTTGTTTTTTTTATTTGTTTTTTATTTTTTTCTATTTTTAGGTTTTTTGTTTTTTCTTATATTCCTTTGTATTGTCTGTGATGGACTAACATATTTATTATTTTTAATTTTTTTTAAATTTAATTATGTTAAATGAGCCAACTCAGTTACAGTAAAAAATAAGTCAATTATTGTTAAAAAAAAGCTATAGGCCACCGTCATCCTAAACACCCCTATATATATATATATATAAAGATGTGTTGTACTAAAAGAAAGTAGGGTTTACTTCTTTCCTTGCACTCAATTTCAGAGTGCCTTTCCTGTCACGTGTTGCTGCCTCACATATACTGTTCTTTTTGGGGCACATATGGTTGGAAAATTAACCGTGGAGGATAACTTTTCCTTTTATTCAAGGACAGCGTGGTCCTTGCAGAATTTATATGGCGCTCTTTATGTAGCAGTTATTGTTGTTGAGCGGCCTTTATTTCCAGAGGAATCGCATGGTAATGTACTTTTAATACTACATATTTTCCATGTGAAAAAACATAAATTTTAGTTTCAGAAACAGTTTGGCTTAAGGGATTTCCTGATAATGAATTAATATATCCAGCTGCCTACCTCAAAATTATATGCTACACTAACTGTACAAGAACTCAAAGTAAAGTCAACTTTTGAGTTCACAACAAGATGAGCGTGGCTGGTGCTGGCGCTGGGGGTGACCACCACTATCTGCCCACTGTCTTTAATACTGTTACAATTAGTATCTGGTTCTGAAGAACACCAGAGAATATAGGGTATCCTAGGGCTGGATGCTGACAGTTAATTAAGTCCAATTAATATAAGGAATTAACTTTGTGTACTGTAGTCCGGCAATGGGCATGGTCTCTTGCTATTGGTCTAGATTTCTGTAAAAAAAATTGTACTAACTAGTTCTTTATTCAACAAGTCAGATAGGAATACCAAACCCCACACTTGTGCCCCCATGTTGAGGCTGTAAAAAAGGTGTGTGTTTCTAGGCTGTGAGTGGCCAATGGAAGCCTGGATCTCGGATGAGTTCTTTTGAGTTATGATTTATAGTTTTTTGTTTAAAATTTTGAATTATAGCTGCTCACGAAAGAAAGTACAGAGAAATAAACTTGCGTGCGATTTTGAGCAATATAGATGAAATTGGGACAATGTCTATTACAATCAACTTATGAACCCGTTTTAAAATGACATTCTATTTGAAAACTAATTACTATAGAAAGCTAAACCATAAGCCTAAAAGAAAAGAGCTCTTCTCATCTAGCTACCAGCACTACACATGACTACTATATCATAGTAGTTAATTTTATAAGTAAAAAAAAGTGATTTAGATAAGATAGTATATGAGCCTTGTAATCTTCGTGATGCTCTCGATCTCCTTATACCCAAACAATCAGTCATGCATTTTGGGCATTGAATATTTTTGTCTCACAAGTTGGAGGCCGTCGATTTGTATATATAGACACACAGCAGATACACCATTGTGACGTATGCTTGTGTAAGATCGTGGTATGTAATCTTGCTTGATAGCCATTGGAAGTACTCTAGCAGTGCTTTTTAAGGGCTGAAAATGGCTTTGTTGGTACCTGAAAGATTCTCGCAGTAGTAGCAGTTGTGTTGTTAATTATTACAGAAGTGCGGGATAAAATAATTCTGAACGTTGTTAGGCACGCGCGCATGCATGCATGGTCCATGCGCTCGCTTCTCTAATGTTAAATGCTAATATGTACATGTACCTGGATGCTTAATCTGCCCATTTTGTGATAAATAATTAATCTCTGAAACGATGGCGCATGCATTTGCGAGCTAAGAAATGATTCCTGTCACTATTCAATGCATAATCCCGGTACGGTTAAGATGTGACATGGCCAATTTTGCCGCACAGACGCAGCAAGTCGATCACAGGAGAGAGCTTGTTTGAGTGGTAAAGTGAGCTAGCTATATATATGTAGTAAGCGCAAAGCTAGCTTAGGTCAATGGATTGCTCGTGGCCACAGCCGCCATGCATGATGGCTCTTTTTCTCTCTTCTTCCCAGCGAAAGCGCGGATCGATGGCGTCCTCATTTCATTTCGTGGAGCGGTAGAATGTCTTCTCGGCGGTGCCTCGAAGACAGCAGGAATAAGGAGGGTTTTGGAAGGCCACGCACAACGCAAAGGTCACAAACTAAATAAGCGCGCAAGCCCTCTTCCCCAAGCGTGCATGTCGTTGACGCGCGCGCCCGCCCAAAACCCAACCGACCCCATGCATGCACGGCAGCTCGTGTAAACAACTCCATCGCAGCATTTTTTAGGCCCCAAAAAAAAATACACAGAGAGAAAGCTTTCGCAATATCCATGCATGCTCGCTCGCTCTGAGTTTTCGATCTTGGTTGGGCAAATTTTATCGACATCTTACAAGGATCCTACGGGTTGCACGTACGGAATCCTGACCGTCGGGTCCCAAGATCGACACGTGAAACAGTCGCCGCGCCTGTTACACTTGCCTCAACAGTCGACAGTGTCAACTGGAACTCATGGATCCCCGAGCACACGCATCGAACTAGCAGGACACAACTGGCAGTCAACAAAGCGAGATGTAGACATGGCCTTGGCATAACAGGACCATTCGCCTCGCCGCATTACTTCCCCAGAAATGAGCACCCGAAAGTCTCTAAACAAGATCCGCCGCCGTAGCACGTACGTACGGAAGGAGAGACGTCGAATCCTCCTGACTGTACGTCATCGACGGATCGATCCGTAGCACGTGGTATAGTATACGTACGAAGCTGCAGCAAAATCTCCTCGACCTAGACGTACGTGGTGCGCTGCAATATACGAAACGCCTGCGGGTCACGTCGAAATGAGCACCGGCGTACGTGGACCAAACGAGCTCTGGTTCGCGTGCGCGCGGCCAGGTCTCGGCGTTGCAGCGTGCGACCGCGCGTCGCATCGATCGGCTGTGGATGAGCTGTCTATCATTCACGTACGCGCGGTCCATGCGGACCATGGTCCGGCCCGGCAGCTTTAATTTTCGCGCCTATTTTGAGGCTCGTCTAGTCCAAAACGACGCAGCAGGCAGATAGTCTACGTAACGATCGAGTGAAACAACACGCAGACACGCTGAGAGATCTGGAGAGAGGGGAATGGTTGAGATCTAGCACGGTGTGTCGTGCACGGCAGGGATGCGCCGCCCGGCCAGAGCGCAGCACGCATGTGAACCCGCAAGAGCTGGTGAGCGGCGACCGAGCAAGAAAGAAACGGAGCACGTCGAATCCTTGTCTCCATGGCATTAGCACTCCATCACATTATTTTCTAGGGTGTCGCAACGGGACTCCCATCGATCCGGCACGGCACCAATCTCATCTCGGCCCGTAGCGACAGACGTGCGTACGTACCTCGCGCTCACGCCTCTGTACTTCGCACATGCTGGCCGGAGGTAATCCGGCCGGTAGAAATCGCGCACGTGCACCTATGTGGAACCAATGGCCGTGGTTGCCGATCGATACACTGACGCGACGTTGCCCACTCGCCGTGGACTTTATATCCAGAGTCAAAAGGCCCTAGGGGAAAAAAAGGTCGAGATGCACTTCACCTATCGCCAGCCAGGACATGGAGAAGACCGATGACATGGTTTTCGACACCATGGAGGAGGGCAAGGACGCCTCCATGGATCAGGACGACCTTCTTGGGACCAAGATCATGAAGCTCCCAAAGAACACACAGGACTTGTATGGAAATCTGCAGTAGTCTCCTAGTTACCACTTCAGTTGTTCGTCCATGTTGCATTTCCTTTCATTAGTTTGCTTATCAGTTTGGATTAGCTCTGGATCAACATTGGTTTTATTCGTGCTCATGTTGAGTATTTATCATTTGTTTAGGTTGAACACTTGGCATTGTTGTTGTTATTATTTCCAAAATTATTTTATTCATTCATTTATTGATATATGTTTTTTCTATACTCTGAGCTATGTTTCCTGATAAACAATTGTTTGATAATAAATTTGACTTGCGAACAGTTGCACCACTAACTCAATTATCATGGAAACTAAATATTTTCAAACATTAACTAAGAAAATTGACAATATTATGGACATTGCTGAAAGCGATGCTCTCGTTGTTGCCACTGAAAGGGTCATCATAATTCTACATATGGGTACCCGTAAATTAGTGGAGGATGCTCTTCTATATCCCGAATCTAAACGTACCCTGCTAAGCTTCAAAGACTTTTAAGATCTTGAATGATTGTCTGGGTCATCCTGGGTTGGGTTTCATGAGAAAAATTATTAATAATTTTACTGACCATAACATAAAACTACAGACTTTCCTAAACCTACAGACTTCATGTGCCCTGTTTGTGTCAAAGGGAAGCTGATTACTACACCTTCTTATATGAAAATTAGACAAGAATCACCTCGTTTCCTAGAGAGAATTCAAGATGTTATCTGTGGACCCATCCGGCCCCTGTCGGCTCCTTTTAGATATTTTACGGTATTGTTAGATGCCTCTACTAGATAGTCCTATGTTTGACTGCTATCTACTAGGAACCACGCTTTTGCAAAGCTAATAGCCCAAATTATTAAATTAAAAGGCAAATTTCCATATGAAAAGATCAAGTCTATTCGAATGAACAATGCCGATGAGTTTACCTCAAGGGCATTCAATGATTATTGCATAGCTCTGGGCATTAACGTAGAACATTCAGTACCACATGTCTACACCCAGAATGACCTCGCATAGTCATTATTTAAAAAATAAAGCTTATTGCTAGGCCAATTTTTGCAGAATTGTAGGCTTCCCCAAAATATATTGGAATGTCACTTGCAAGCTGGCGTCAAGACTTTTCTTAGATACCTCCAAGGCACACAAGATCTTGGGTTGTTTTACTAAAAGGACCAAGACTTGACCATGGTGGGATATATGGATGTTGATTATCTATCTGATCCTCACAGTGCCAAATCTTAGATTGGGTTTGTATTCCTCTGTGGTTGTATAACTATTTCTTTACGGTTATTTAAGCAAACCTTGGTAGCTACCTCTATCTATAACTAAGAGATTATATCATTATATGAAGTCTCACGTGAATATATTTGGTTCAGACGAGTGATTAGCCATATCCAGAAGTCTTGTGGCATAACACCGTCGATACATTTGTGATTATCTATGAAGATAATGTTGATTGTGTTACGCAAATACAAACGGATTATGTAAGAGTAATATCACGGCGTATATTGCTCCTAAACTCTTCTATCCTCATAAACTCCAAAAGAATGAAGAGATGAAGATCCTGCATCCAGTTTTCAAAGATGTGTTTGTGGCATTAGAATGAGATAGCTTAGAGAGTTACAGGATTCACAGAAAATAAACTTCTGAATTGTAGCTCTTATCTCGTAAAAAATTTCCGTATATCTTGAAGGTTTATCGTAAACCCTGAAGATTGAATTCGGAAGATTGACAACGGTAATATAAGGGTGTATGCCTCTGCGATGGCACCTTGGAACCAAACAAAAATCTCCAACGCGCCTTCAGAATTGGTTTTCCCGAGCAACGCCGGAAAATTTCTTTGATTCTGCGCACCGCGGTCAAACTAGCGTTATTAATTGCCCCGCTCGCTGACAGCTAATTTCCCTTGTTTGTTTATGCCATTATAAGGCAATCATCGGCCATCCGGCTGCTCCCATCAGATCTATCCATCCCGTCACGGCAGATGCAGAGTGCGTCGCATCACACGCTCACCGACCGACGTACCAGCTCGTCACGAGCCAGCCAGGCGCCCTGCTAGCCGCAGCCTAATACAGAATTTCCAATCACGAGCGGCACTTCCTAATTAGGGGTGATCGGAATAGCGATGGTTTTTAGTTTTTAGTTGAAAAAATACTGTAGCTAAGTTAATGGATAGTGTAGTGAATAGTGAAAAAAAAGCAAAAGCTAGAAACTGAAGCAAAAAAAAATCGAAACATCAGGACCTTAGTTTAAACCGCTAAGGGCGAACACGTTCTGTTCAGCGAAACTAACGACGTGCATTAGCCATGCGCAAATTGTTTCAATACCTATGTATATTTCAAATGCCGAGCAAATTGTGTCTAGTACGAGATCGAAATACGTACCACCGCCGAAAGGTCGGATTTGGGCGGATTTCTCACGCTTAATCTACGCTTGAAAACGAGGCGAGTACACGCATGCACCCGCTGTGTCCGAGCTGTGTGTAGGTATTCTAAAGCAAATCGCACAAGCGAACAACAACTCCTTCTTGTAGAACAAATTAGAAAATATTACTCCTGCAACTACAGCAGCGTCCCTTGGTTATCTATGTCTGATGTCTCTCTTCTACGATGCCGTACGTCACCGCTGCATCACCTTGGACGTGTTAGTTTAATTGATTGTGCAGAAGTGCTCCGTGGTTCCATTGGAACTGCGGAGTTATGACCCTTTTTTTTTTAACCTACTCGGCACAGACCGTCGGTAGAAAAAGGAACAAGGTTAACACACACTGCCACTGGTGCCCACATGCCGGTGACACTTACGTTACATGACTATGTGAAGCAAAATGCTCGTCTTACTACATGTCTGATCAGGACTGTTAGGATTAGCAAAAGATAAACAGATAGTATATCCATCCAATCCAAATCCATCCCCTCCTAATCATTCAAAACGCTCCTCCCGAAGCGAGCCAAGGCCATACATGGATCTGACACGTGGATGGCTCAGGGTGGGTGCACCTACGTCAAATATTTTTTGGTTTATAACTTAAATCTTTTTTTAATAAATAAATGAGATGATTTTTTATCGTCGTTTTAAAATGATTTATCAGAATAATCTTTTTAAAGTGACTTATAATTTATCAATATTTGATCTATTCATATAAACACTCGTATTAATCAAAACCATAAACCTCAATCTTAAATCATAAATTACAGTTCAAAAAAAATCACGACTAAACTCCATACATCCACAGTAGTGGATGTTGACAACCGTCAGTCTTACCGCCTCCTGCTCTCTGATCGGTGGTAAAATCAGAGCGTTTTGTTTAGCTCCAACTTGCCGTTGTGTCTAATTAGATTAGCACTAAACAAATGTCAGGTTCACGAGCCCTGTGTCGCGAGTTCGTGCGTCACCTCGCCTTAACGCCCCATCAGTCAATCCATCGGTCCGTCGCTTCCTGCGACAACGAATCAGATGGGGGAGATACGGCCGTGAGATGAGATGAGTTCGCCTACTTTAAGGGTGGAATCTTTTCAGATATAGATAATGGTTTTTAGTTATAGTATAAATATTTATATAAATAAATTGAATATGATAAATTATTTTGGAAGGAATGTCTCGATAATCTATTTTAAAAAAATAATGAAGAAGTTATTTTGTTTATTCGAAAAAAACTATAAACTAAAAATAATAGAGCTTTAATTAACCACCTGTTGTTGCCAGTAAACTTTCGCAACTTTTTACTAACAGCATGTTCCTTCGTGCATTTACGTGGTTTGATATTGTATAGTATATTTTATGTAATTTATTTGTATTTTGTAATCTAAATTTAAATTTAGCATATTTTATTTCATATTCGATTAGCAAATTCTATCTTAAGATCTCTCCTTACTGTGAACGATATGATTGAAAGGTGGGTCCATCTAGCAAATTTATGCTCCCAACTTTTCAATTAAATGTAGTGCAACCTTTTGTTAAAAAAATTAATATATTTCTAAATCAGCTATTAGATCTAATTCTTTCAAATTAAGGGTGTAATGTTTTTAGATCCATTTCAAATTAATATCCCTGTTAGATAACTATCAAATCTAAATCTTTAAAATTAGAGTCCACCAATTTAAGGATCAGATTTTTTAAAAATATAATTTCTAGTATATTTGTCCTTTTTTCTTATCAGCAGCGAAAGGTCTATCATCAACTTTTTAGTACACAACAATCGATCCTGATGCAACGAACGGTGCAGATCATGTCGGATTAGTTTATCTACGGTGAGGATCAGATCACGAACTACAAAGATATTTTGTGACGCCATATCGACGCATCACCCTTCGCTCAGTGACCACCGGGGGGGGCGGGGGTGCCTACACAGAGGAGGAAGTTGTGGGGGGTCTCTGCTCTGGCACAGGACCCCGCGGCGCAGCGAGGCGTGGCTCTCACTTGCAAAAGCCGTGATGCAGCACGGGCAGTACAAGGGACGCAGCGCGGCAGCTAGGCACCAAGGCAAAGAGACGAGACGATCCACCCCCACTGGATCGCATCGTCCACCCACGGCTCACAGTGGCGTGGCGGGGCAGTGGGTGGACACACCACCACCAGCACCGGAGCGCCCCAGGCAATCAGTCACTGTGCATCATTTATAGGCAGCTTTAAGTGCTAGCCTCCCTCTGAGCGCATTGGCCGGATGCGACGCAAAGATCCCTTGATGTGTACATAGCGAGCGGCGCTGCTGCACAGCACTCGCACGAAGCGGCAAGCCAACGACCTCTGCCATCCGGTCCCGCAGCTCACGGGGTCGATGTGTGTCGTGAGAACAGCGGCCTCGACGAGCCGAACTCCACCGCGCCGGTGAGATCCGCGGTTGGCCGACCTCCACGACAGCGCGATGATGCGGGTGGCCGGATTGGCAGAGGCACGGGACGCGAGGCAGGCTGTGGGAAGGCGGCCATGACTCGGAGGACACCGACGGCGATTAGGTCGTCGATGGGGCTTGGGACAGCCTGAGAAATCCACCGGCCGACGACGTCCCAGAGCAGCTCGACACACGAATACACGATGCCCTGAAGCAACTCGATGTAAGCATCGGCGTCCGTGCGCTTGCCGCGACTGTGGCCCAACGGTGAGTGCCGTGGCGGTGGCGGCAGGGTCGGGCGTTGGCTGGCGACGTCCCTCACGGCTCCGTTCTCTTCCGACGTTCGCGAGTACCAGGCTCCCGTCCACGCGTAGAACTGCGTTCCCCTCCGTTGTTGGTATGGGTGCTGTACCATGAAGTTCGTGTGTGAAGCATTATTGGTGTAGATAGATAGATGGAGCGTACAGATTGTTGAAAACGAAGTGCGAGATCGCAGATCATACATACTCTACGATCAAGAATCCATGGGGTGGAGTGCAGGTTGCAGAAACCAGAATCTTGAGGTGAACACAAAAGAAACAAATGAAAAGGCTGTACATGATATAACGAGTAGCAGTACCGAGTTGAGCAGCAGCAGGCAGGGGATAACTAGAGGAAAACTAACTGCACTGTAACAACTCGCATTGAAGAACATGCAACCAAAATTTACCATCCACCTGCTTCCCCACCAACAATTTCTCTCTCTTTTTTACTTTCCCAGTTTTTTTTTCTCTCCCCACCCCCTTCCCAAACTGTACAATGGCGAGTTCTATGGAACAATTCAAACGCCTCTACTTTTTCCCGCCACCTTGCTAGATCTTCTGTTCCATCCGTCTCCGTGGTCCGTACACCTCGCATCAGATCGCACCTGTGTCATGGCTGGCACCCATCAGCAGCTCATCGCCTCGCACTTCACCGGGAGGGCGCGGTCGAACCCGCCGCGGGACAGCAGGGTCCCCACCACCGCCAGGTCGCGGCAGAACACCCCTTGGTACACCGGTGCCGTCGTCGTCGCTGCCGACGCGGTCACCTCTGTCTTTGGCGTTGTTCGCACGGTCGCGGCAGCCTTCGCCTTTGGTTTCCCCTTCCGAAGGATAGAGCTGTTTGTGCTGGGAGCGCTCTCCGTCTGCTTGGGCTTTTCCGGCATCGGTGCTGCCGGTTCTTGCTTCGCGGCTTCTTGCTTGGACGCCGCCGCCGCCTCTGCGGCCGCCACCGCGGCTTCCTTCGCCCTCTGCCTATCAGCAGCCTCCTCGTCCATCACGGCTGACATAACGAACGAGTACCCCTTCTGCAGCATCCTGTACAACAGCAGCGCCGACATGCGCGCCTGGTCACGCACCGCCTCAAGGTCGCGGTGCTCGTCCACGAGCTCCAGCCGTTCGCCGAACACCACGGCACTGTCGGGCTTGAGCTTGAGCGAGAGGAGCAAGTGCGCGCGCTCCAGCTCTGAGCGCGTGCATCCGCGCCGCACGCCCAAAAGCGTGTAATAATCAATGTTGCACGCCTCGCCAGCGGCGACACGGCTGCGGAGTCCTTGGATGCGGGCGATCAGCTTGCGGTGGGCACCGGCGATCTCGCGGTAACGCACACCTCCCTGTGGTCGCCATCTGGGTCCCGGAAGCTTGCCATCCCGGAGCGCGGCGTCGTAGAGAAGTTTCAGGTGGTCAAGGTCACGGAGGCAATCGGCGAGTGCACCCACGGACTGCAGAAGATCGGCACGGGAGCGGAGCGCCGGGATGTACGCGGGGTCGAGCGCGAGCGCTCGGTTGCAGTCCGCGATAGCGTCGGCCTGGCGGCCGCCGGCCTGGAATGCAGCGGCACGGCCGACGAGGCACGCGGCGGCGAAGGGGTGCGGAAGCACGCCGCGGCGTGCCTCCAGGATCTTGGAGAAATGGCGGACAGCCTCCGCTGGGAGACCTGCGTCGAGCGCCGCCATGGCGGCCGTGCGGCGGCGGAGCAGGAGCTTCACGTGCGCGAGGAGATGGGACACAGCCTCCGACTCCATGGCCGGTATGGTGAACGCCGAACCGGACTTGGAAGCGTTTCCCGACGGCACGGAGGCAACGGCTGCTGCGGCGGCGGAGGATGAGAAGCTGTCCTCCGACCAGCAGACGCTCTCGCGGCGAAACGCCGCTGACGCAAGGCGGCGGCCAGTCTGGAGCAGCACCATGGCGTCCTCGATAAGGCCCAGGTGGAAGCAAGCTTGGCCCAGGACCAAGTACCTGTACGTCGGCATTAACCATTAGCCATTAGGAGGAAAGCGCCTGATAGAGCACTCTGCGCTTATACGAGGCAATAATGGTGAAGGTTATATACCTCCATTGGGTGTCCGTGTTGGGGTTCTTGGAGAGGCTGGAGAGTACGCGGCGCTTCAGCTCGGAGACGTCGAAGCAGCGGAAGGAGCGGGCGGCCCCGGCGCCAGGTTCGGCCGCGTCGGAGCGGTGGCGATCGGGCGAGAGGAGTTTGGCACGGGAGATTGTGCCGAGGTCACCCGAGCCGGAGGACGACAAGGAGGAGGAGGAGGACGAGATGTCCTCGCCGGAGAAGGACTTTCCGCAGCTGGGGATGTAGTCACGGAGCATGTCCGCGACCTCGCGGTAGCGCCGCAGCGCGAGGAGCGCGCGCGCCCGCAGCTCCAGGGCAGCCTCCATCCGCGGCGACAGCTCCAGCGCCGCGTCCACCAGGCCGAGCGCCGCCACCGCGTCCCCGCTGCCGGATTCCGGCGCCGCCGCGAGAATCGCCCGCGCCTCCCGCAGGTACTTGTCGATCACCTGCCCACACCGAAACGTCCACACAAACATCAGATTTACCGCACCAAAGTTAGATTTTTGGACAAACAGAGACTGACCATTCTGAGAAAAAGATCAAAATTTTTCGGGGACAAAACAACCAAAACAGGACGGGCAGACAGAATGCACTCAAATTAAGGAGTTCTTGAACGAATCAAGCGAACAAAACGCAACCCAACAATGGAGAGAGAGCACAGCAAGCTCGAAAGGAACAAATGGTTCTTGGACTCAAAGAAGCTGTCCTGCCATTTGGACGCCACGACCAAACAACTTCTCCTCAAGTCCAAAAGTTCACTTGGCGTCTGCGCAGTACCAAAAGACCAAATAGTTCTTGAACGGATGAACCATTGGTGTGGTGTGGCAAGAACAGAACCGGCCGGTGGAACCCAACCCAACAATATGGAGAGAGAGAGAGGACAGCGCAAGCACCAGCACTGACCTTCCTGTTGGTGAGCAGCCACTTCCTCTTCTTCTCCGGAGCAGAAGAAGGCGATGACAGCGCCATTGCCTCCCGCGCATCAATCGGCCCGGACCAACCGACGCTCGAATCGATCCCCAGGGGGGACGCCGGACAAACCCACCCACGCCGGAAGAGAGAGGAAGGGCTAGGCAGGCAAGAAGGCAAGGGGAGGGACGAAGTTATATATACGGATCCTGTTCTACCTGTCCCAAACCTATCACCTCGCGTATTTTATAAGCTTTTCTCGGTTTGAATGAGTGAGGAAGAAATGGGATGAGTGGGGGAATATGAGGGAAAATGAGAGAGAAATGCCAGCTTTGACTGCACCGCACTGCACCACTCTTTCTCTCTCCTCTCTCTCTCACTCTAGAGTCTCTCTCTCACTCCTGCTTTCCCTTTCAGAGAAAGCTTCGATCCCTCACCATCCTAGCTGGCCAAGATGCCTATCCAACACCTCTCCCCCTCTGCTCCACACTCACAGGCCCAGTAAAATAAAAAGGTCTCGTGTAGGGTGGTGAGCTTTTAAAAGGGTAGAGAGAGAATATATTGCTGCCCCTACTCCTTCCATCCTCTCTACCCAACCATTTTCTCACCCCCCCTTTCTTTTCTTTCTCTTTCTCTTGCTATTCTTTTTTCCTTTTTATGATTCGTTTATTCTCTCCCCTATTTTAGTTTATCAATTTTAAAGTGGTAGATTCTTTAAACTCAACAGAAATTCAACAAAAAGAAAAGGGAAAGATCACCTAGACTAGTCTGTTTCGTGTATCATTTACCTGCATTGAAAATTGGAACACGAGAATTTTTGCTTTTTTGTGGAAATTGAGTTGTTTCTTCTAAAAACACTATATTCTAAACAGGGCCCTACTCATCCCAGCGACTCGTGTTGTACGCTTCATCGTGATTCTACTAAGTATTTTTGCAAAAAGAAGCCTGCAGATATTAACAATATTACTTGGTACCTCTCCATGCCAATGGGGGCAACCTACCAATAATTTCTTGCAGAAATATGAAGCCACTGCCCTCATAAATGTACGGTACTGCTCCTGCCTTTCCACACTGTATGTATCATAAATATATGGCTATGCTTACTGCAAATATACGGAACCGGGGAAGCTTTTTGTACGGCCCATATACAGTTACCCACAGTGAGTGCACAGTATACGCACGCCTGTACACGTACAAATACTTAACGCCTGCCGGGGGTATGGTGGTAAATGCCATGCTCTGGTCCCCACCTCACGGGCAAGGGCAGCAACCGAGGGTACCCGGCAAAGGTGTACTTAAATACGCTGTGCGCGTGTATTCATACAGCAGCCCAACGCTCCGTTCAACGCTGCCGCCGACTGAGCTGCGGGCCCACATCTGTGGGTCCGATCCGTCAGCGAGAGGCCCCTCACCGTGAGGCCGGACAGCGGCCTGTGACGTCACGGAGTTGCTACCGCCCTCGCTCACCACGCTTTCTGGGCCCGCGTTCAATTACGGGGGGGCAAAAGGGGAAGAAGACAGACAGTCTAGGTATTTCGTGAGCCTCGGTGCATCGCCCGATCTGGCTCGTTTTCCATGGACGGACCGGATCGGATCCGTGCGCTGCTACAGAAATACAGATATGCCATAGTACGTATGGAGCACCGCACAGTGTCGAACGGTGCAGTTGCTTAATTGATGTCTTCGCATCCGAACAAAGTTTTGTTGAGAGAGCATCCGTGGATCGGGGATAAGACACGATGGTACCCCAGCTCCTCCAAGCGCATGCCGCGCATTTGTGTGGTTAGTTTTATTACAAAATTTATGGTATTATTATCCAATATAAGGATGACAGGTCTGGGCAAGATCACATATCGGTGGTACGTTCGTGTTAGCTTTTAATTTACATAATGTTAATAGTGTTTCTGAACAACCTGCCTCTATTTTTTAGTTTATAATAAATTAAAGCATGAGGACTAATGTATACTCTTAAGCTCTAACTTGGGAACAAACTCGCCTTGGGTAGTACTTGAGACAAACACAACATGGCTTCTATCATCTTTGTTTGACGGTGGAACGAAGGAAACAATTTGCTTCCCTGTACACCAAATTCTTGACATCGATTCCTCTTCTATGGCTTTTACATATAGAATATCGTAACTTGGCCGATAATAGAATTTAGTCTCCACATCTGATACGGCCGTGCTGTGTTCTCGTGTAGTTGCCAAAAAAAAGGGAAGCGACCAGAGTCCAATTTCATGTGTACACCACCCTGCAAAAACAAATAATGTACACGCCTGATACGATTTGGGTACCTGGCCGGGAAGCATACTACCGGCTCCGATACAACAGACAGGCAAGCATTGGCCTAATTATACTTCGAAGAACACGGACCATCAAAAGCATTACCTAGCCTACAAAAACTAAAAGTAAATTTCTAATTACAGATCAATAATCTCATCTGAAGAACTGTAAAATGTACGGGAAAAAATATTTGTCACCACATTACATACCAAGATTACATGGACTGGGATTCGGGTCGAAGATCTGATTGAGGGAGACTCAACGACAAATAGCTTTGGATCGCTGGAGTCGTATCATTCACATATGTCTTGGAGTTTTATCTGTACGCAAATATTTCCTCGCCTACGAATACTATCTCGCTCCGATCGACGCTAGCTGGCCCGATGTACGTCTTTCTACACGGTGATCGTACGTACACTGATGCATTAACACTGTTGTCTATTTCGTTCGGGTGCTGCTCGATTCCAATATGGTTGGCCGGCACTTGATGAATTAATTCATTCGAGCCTCAAAAGTCTCCGTTCCAAATAATACTGGCTTCTAACTTCAACAAGTTAAAAATCATTTAGAATACGTTAATTTTCTAACACATTTTTTTATTTTATTTGTGAAGATATAATGATTTTTATTTTTTATTTTTCTTTAATTAAATACCTCAAAAAAATCTGGTCGTTACACTATAGTAGCTTTTTATTTTTTTAATTGAATATCTCAAAAAAATCTGACCGTTACAGTACCATATAATAGTTTTTTTAATTGAATACTTCAGATAAAATCTAATATCTGTTACAGTCCTATTTCAGCAAAGACCACATCACTTTGGAACTGGACCAAAGCCTAATGCTTGCATACTTGTGTAACCGAACCATAAGAATTTTTGCTCGACGCTGGTCTCCTTGTCATGTCCATGATATTTTCTCTTTTTAAATATCCCACATTGCTAGCAGCTCCCAATCAGAATTGCTCATAGCGGCTAGCAACAGGCTTAGCACATGGTAGAAATTGGCGGCAGTCACGAACGATGAATAGTGATCGGCAAGAACGTGGCGTTGGGCAAGAAACCAAGAACGTAGCGGCTGGCAAGAACGTACGTGGCGTGGCCAACGTTTCCATATATTGATTTGTTTGGGGTAGACATAGATATAGGTTTGCACGACAAATTACTAACTTATCAATCTAATCTTATGAATATACTGCACATGATATCCAATTGCTAAATAATGGTTAGGATTTTGCCGTACACAAGGGCTAGCTTCTCTTTCGTTTTTAAATTATGAAGTAATATATCTGTAAGCGATAATATAAAATAGCCACAATAGTTCAGCTTTAATTAGGAACTACTAAATTGAGGGCCGGATGTTTTGCTTTTATGTGAAAATTTCTAGAATTTTTGTCTTTTTTTCTAATAGGATTAGACTTGCGATGTTATATGGAGCAGAATGTTGAAGCGACTAAAAGACAATATATACAAAAAATGAGTTTAGCGGAGATGAGGATACTACGGTGAATCTATAGTCATACAAGGCGTGATCGAATCCGCAATAATGACATATGTGATAGAGTGAGAGTAGCACCAATTGAAGATAAGCTTGTTCAATATCGCTTGAGATGGTTTGGACATCTCCAACAAAGAGCTCTTGAGGCACCGGTACGTAGTGAAATTGTAAGACTACTGAAAACGTAACAAGAGATAGAGTTCGAACAAGAATGATGTGGGAGAAAGCAATTAAAATAGATTTGAGGGTTTGAATATAACTAAATAATTAGTTTTGAATAGGAGCACATGGAAATTAGTGATCCACGTATCGGAACCATAAGAAGGCTTAGGGACAGTGATTTAGGCTCTCGGCTCAAATGATAGGATGTGTGGCTTAGGATTTTAGGATTGTAAGTTTATTATAAGGCTCTTGTCTATTTGATTTTAATAAGTTTTTATTCCTAATCTACACTAAGTTGTATGAAACAAAAGATTTTGTTGTTATTGTTCTTTTTTTTCTAATAGTATTCTATGGTCAATACAGTTGAATTTTAATTAGGATCCATCTTACTAATGGCCAGATGTTTTTCTTTTCAAGATTTTCTAACATATTTAATTTTTAGCGATTTGTAAAACGCATGAGCTTTTTATTATATAATAGATTAGCGCAACCAACAGCATTGATTTGATTGCTATCTCGCGTGTAAACCACCCTGTCTCGCGCTACGTACGTGCATCAGTATACGTAGTGTAACACTTTGGATGACAAAAAAGAGAGATGAGATTGTCGTTGCTCTCGTAGGTGGCCTGAGAGATCGAGAAGATGCGTGCACCATGCACGCACGTGGTGAAAAGCGTCGCCATTCAAGTACTCAACCGATCGCAGCTTTGGGTCGCATGCAGGGATCGATCTATCGCGTCTTGTCCACATCGAGACGCAGGGCTCTGAATGTTGGCGAGCTTCGCTTTTGTTGGATGCTTGGATAGGCCTCGTTTACTAACAAGACGCCAAACTCTCTTCTCGTTTTTTCTGGTACTACTACTGTGGAGGTGTCAGCAAGAAGTTACGGCTCGTTATAGCTGGCTTTTGAGTGGATTTTGAAATCGAATTCTATTAGATCGAAATAAATAGGACTGTATTTTTAGAAGGCTTTTTTAAAACCGTTATCTAAACATCTTCTAACGTATACCGACGTATGCCATCTGTGTTAATAATTTTACTGTAGATTTATTTTAAAAAATACAATAAAGATTATTTACCATAAAAAAATGCCCTTGCCAGGGGCTATTAATGAGTCGGGATGTGTAGCGTACAGCACCTCTAGCTACGACGAGGCCGTCTTTAAATACTTTTCCTTTTTTAACCCCTACCGGCTACCTTAAAAAAAACCTACCATCTTTACCCGTAGTAGCCATTAAATGAGTCACATGCCGAGGAAACGTCAGCGTCGCCCGCCCGCTTTACAGCCACGGCGTGCACCAACTTTATCCGGCCTAACCCATGTTCGCCTTCGCCTACCCTGCGCTACCCAGCCCCCAGCCGCGCGACGGAATCTCCTGCCCTTGTTCGGCTGGCTCTCAGCGTATAATGGCACGCTAGTGCGACGCAAGGTACGTGGTAGATCCGTGTATACGGATACGGACCGTACCTGTACGTGCGTGAGCGTTTGCGTCGATGGTACTCTACGGAGAGAATATACATCGGCTCTGTACAAAAGTTATCCCATCATTGGAGATCCAGCAGAAACTGGGCGCGAGCATCTCCTGCTAACCATGTGTGCACGTTCGAGCTGAATGGGCGACTGATCTGTCGCTATATTCTTTGATGGGGTAACTTGCTCCCAAAGCATGCTTGGTTGTCTTCAGGTTATGTGTTAAGCGATGTGCAATAGCTTAGTGGCCATGAGATCTCATCTCGTAAGGATCCCGTATCGATCGATCGACCGATCGAGATTCGACAGAGTGAGGTGAGATCTTTATGAAATCTCGGTTTAGGCAGCGCTCAACACCGCATCACGTCTGGCGTTCGGCATTCGGCGGTGGTTTATTTTACTGTTTATTCTTTTATCTTTTTATAATTTTTTATTTTAATTTTTTATATTCCTTTGTATTGTTCGTGATGAGCCGACATGTGTTTTTTATTTTTAAATTTTTTAAATTTAATTATATTAAATAAATCAACTTAATTACAGTAAAAAAATAAGTTAACTACAATAAAAAAAAATCATAAACCAACGTCATTCTAAATACTCCCTTAAACTCTTGATATTCTAGCTATTAGTAGACCCAATTAAATATACTTTCAGATTTTTTTCTACTCACATATTTTCGTATACATTACATTGGTTAAAATTGTATTTTTGAGATTTGGCAGAAGGAAATAGAGTAAAATCTAAATAAGGAACTAACAACAAAGATTTCTTTTTTTCCTGCTGCCACGAATTTCATGATGAGCTAGAGTTACCGCTCCAAGCAGTCAATTAAGAAAAGTACGGGCGTGCGGCTGAAAGCCCTAGTTTTTTATTTTTTATGTAGTTTTTTTTACTATAGCAACTATTATCTTTTTACGAGTTAAAAAAGAAAACTAATAAAAAATTCAGAAAAATTGAAAAATATCACTAAATATTTTGAGACAATGCATAGCAACAAACGAAAAAACCCAAAAAAAAAATCAAAATACATGTGCTATTGGTACGTACCTACTACTCTAGCTACCGTGGCTGGTAGTCTTTCTATATTTTTGAAAAAACAATAATAGATAATAGAACTATCAATGTCGACCAAGTATATGGTTTTAAGCGATTTTAAGAAGCATGTTTGAAAAAAATCGATAGTTTGTTTGACTTTTGGGCAAGTCAAGCGGGAAACATGGCCTATAGCCTGTGTGGTCGTCGGATTCGTTTTGTTTGCTATTGGGTGGGGAACAGTGAGTTCGGCGTGTATCGTGGCTCCGGGCGTTCCCCGTGGCCATCGGCACGGGCGCGACCATCGGATACTCTGCGCCAGCGATCCCGGTGCCTGTCTCCGGATAGAATCCAAATACCTCTATCCCTATTCCCAATTCCCTCCCTCGTTGCATTGCACCGGTTTTTACTTTCTACTCGTATGACTTTTTAAATTAGGGAGAAAGTCAACAGATGATGATTATAAAATCTCAACTCTACTGTACCACTATGGATAAATACATGGTGGTTTATATACAGTCGTTGCGCACCATTGTAATAGGGTAACTCTGCAAGTTTCTTGATTTTCTATAGACAATGGTGTAAAACTAATTGTTTGTATAGGTTGGGACTTGTTTGCTCACTTTTAGATTTGATCAAAAATGAAACAGAATTTCTTAATAGTAGTTAAAAAAACTAACTGATTTGCCGTACAACTGCGCGGTAAAAATATTATGACGCAATTGTCTTTGATATGTAATTCTACTTTCTATAATTAAAATATAAGTGTATTTGTTATATAACTTTAATATTTATATATGATTGATCTTCATCATTATAATCTGATTTTACCAAAATAAGTGATGGAGACCTTTCTCTTTTTTGATTAATGTGATCATTTCTAAAAAATTTAAAAAAAAAATATTATAGAATTTTCTTATCTCAAAATGAATGAGGTGTCTTGAATATCATTTGTTATTTTTATTTATATAGATGAGTTACTATGTTATCAAAAGAAAGACCTGTATTATCAGCTTATAGTACGTTGTTACGGGAAAAGAATACTTACAAACGATTATCCTCTTACCAAATCATCTATGATCAAGCATTTTATTGCCACTCTAATTAGTGTGGGAAAAAAGCGCACGCCTCATTCAACTAAGGCTGCTTTAGCTTTACAGTAGACCATTTCTACTTTAGCACTCGATTAGAGTTAAAATGTAATGTCTTTTTCTAGAGTATGAGGAGAGTTAGTCTACCTAAAAGTATTTAGATATCATATTTCGGCGAGTTTATACGCAATACTCAAGATATATACAAATGAGTCCTACATTATAGGTCTTTTGTTGAAAAACCTTTGCATGTTTCGCAAGAGTTGGATCTAAAATGATTACCGGGGCTCTAATCTGTCGTGCTCGGGTGAAGCACACAAGGGAAGGGGGATTCGCAACAAGCCACATGTGTGTCCTGAGAATCCGTGGAGTCCCATCTAGCCACATCGAATCCTAACTGGGCCCCGAATGTGGCCCCTACCCCGCCTTGCCTACGTTCCTGCATGATCCCAAGCACGTTGGCAACAGCTGTCGTCCTACGAGTGGACCTGTCCCTCGAGACATGTAAGCCTACGTCATAAAGAAGCTAAAAACAATATAAATTCATAATTTTTTAAAGAGCCTTTTCTCTTTCTTATGTAAGACAGAGGGTTATAGAAGTATTACATATCTTACTAATTTCGCTTTTATTTTTGACACATATCTCCTCACTTTTCTATCTTTTATATCCTCCTTCCAAAAATTATTTTTAATTATTATTATTTATTTTCAGTTGAAACCCGCCGTCCACCGCCAATATCTATGGCCGTAGCCCGTAGCCAACACGAGCCCCTTGGACAGGAGACCTACGGAAAGCCATTGGTCCATGTGTACCAGCTCGTCCTGGGCACCATGGCAGCACCCTGTCACGTCTTTGCCCTGGCAAGTGGGGCTACACGCCATGGTACTACCCTCAAGACTTTCTCGGTTTTTCGTGTGTACTCCTACTAAGCTCTGTAACAATTTAGCCATTGCCCATCGGTCAATCTGCAAGGACCATGCGTTTTTACCATGATATAACCATGCGTTTTTACCACTCGTTCAGCGTGATGAGTAGCAGAAGGATTGGACTAAACTATTCGCAGCGGAGTTACTTTTATCCACATCATTTTGGTGGAAATTAATACTCCACAATAATCAATCGACATACATGCGAGATGTTTATCGGAAGAAGTATATTTTTGTCGGATAAAGTTCATGTACGAATACAAGTACGTTATATTACTATCCTTCAAATAAAAAAAGTACTTTATATTACTACATGTATTGCACATGTGCTTTTTTTCCATCAAGAGTGGGAAGAAATAGAACCAGTTGGTCATGTACAATAGTATAATATTAGTTGTTCATAAATTTTGCCATATAGAACACGAGATGATGTGGAGAGGAGGAAAATAGAGAATTGGGTCATCTATTATACAGTAGTTGACTGTAACACGGTAAACAAGACACATGTGTCATGAAAAAACTGTCTATAAAAATATATAAAAAGATAACTTATTGTATAATTTATTTTTAGTATCGTCTATAGATAATATAGAGAATATTATAGACTATAATTACCTATTTCACTATAGATGCCTGTGCATGCCCGTAAGTGCCAATTAGCTGTGTTCCTTTTCCAAAAGCATATAATTGCAATTGTTGATGTGTCGTTCGAGGAGCGAGGTCGTAATCATGTAGGGAGTATCGCCCTAACGCACACCGGTGCTGATAGAACGGGCAATCAATCATAGGACCGATTGGTTATGTCGGCTCGAGTTCGATCGGTTGCAGTTTTGTTTAGACAGAGGCATCGATCGAGCTAGCCATCAAGACTTGAAGCTCAAGCAACTACAAGCCAATAGGCCAGCATTCTCAGCCATTGATTAATTAATTTGAGCTGTTAAGCACCTAGCTAGCTAGCTGTTGATAGCTTTCCGGATAGCAGGTGATCCGTCATCATCGTCTCTAATTGTATTTTGACGGACCGTACGTGCGAGACTCATCTCGACCGTCCATCCCCCTGCCTCGATGAGAAAAGGCACCATTCCCTTGCCCACTTAATAAATCGAGCGTCTTTTGCCCACACCATCCCTTGGGTCACAAACATGTACGTTTGGAGCAGATCCCATAATAAAATTAGCGTTGCATTTCATAAAATTCGATTTGGACAGGTAAACCGTACGATTACACGACATTGACTGTTCGGTCCGTTCGTTGTTGCGTCATCCACGGCTACGTTTAGCATTGACGATTCATTGAAATGATTTGGCACGTAACGCATTAAATCGTTCGTTCTCATGTGCTAGCTACTTCTTCTCCTCTCCTTTTGCACATTCGCATCGTTTTTTTCCCATGGCCAGCAAATCTTCAGGTACACTGATGAAGATTGCACAGTATATGCATGATTTATAGCTAACAACTAGTCTAAAACCCCTAATTTGTAATCAATGTACCAAACAGATCACGCAAGTCTAAACTAAATAATTGGCTTACCAAATCAATGTGTCATGCACGGTAGTACGTAGTCTCCAACCACCAGGAGAGTTTAGAGTGAGATAGGTGGTCAACACGGGTTCATTTGCGATTCAAATTTAGGAAGTTCAAGAAATACTTCCAAGGTTCGGGGATAAACTTGATTGGACATACGAATAAGAAGAAAAAGAACTGCAACAGAACTAACCTTGCTTGAGAATGAAGAGGAAAACTTGTTAAATCCAGTTCGGAGTAAGAGGAGGGTTGAAATTCAACTTGAACTTCAAGATATTTACAGCACCGAAGAAATTCACATAACTGTTCACACGTATGGCCTTATAGCAATATTTTTTCCCCAATTTTAGCTCCTAAGCATATGTTTTTGTAAACATGATCCCTTCCCAAGCTTAAAAGGTGCGACAGGCATCACGTGTCACCTACCATAGCTCGACAGGAGAGGAGAGGTGCGACAGGCAGGCGGACTCAGGTAGCTGCCGAGTTGTGGCTGCTCGACAGCAGCCTGCTGTGCCACCCCGGCTCGGTAGGCTTCTGTTGAGCAGCCACAGCTCGATAGCTACCCGTCGTTTCACATAGGTAGTATATAAGCAAAATAGTAAAATAGCATAGGTAGTATATAAATAAAATAGTAAATCCTAGAGTGCAGATGCATTTATGGAGTGACAATTTCTCGCAGTAAATCACATGAAAGTGCTGAGAGGAAAGCACCTAAAGCTTTCATCATTGAACACAAAAACCACAACCAAATCGTTTCTAGAAAACATTCTCTCTGACTTCCATGAGGTAGAACAATCTCTTTGAAATCTTGGGAAAGGTTGTTAGCCGTAGTTCAGGCGTAACATGTCGTTCCCTGGTCCAACCTGCATCAACTGGAACATCCGCACCAACATCAGGTTGTAATGAGCCAACAGACTATATATATGTACACGACCTATACACGGTACATGTAATGTCCTAGGATCCAAACTAGTTTAAGTCTAACCTCATTATAGATAAGCCACGTACACATGACAATATGCTTGCGCTTTCGTTCTCGCTTTGCGCAAAAGGTTAATTGAAGATTATTACTAATGGTATCTATGTGTTTATATGTTGGTACTTCTTATGCAAAACTAACAATGTGGGACTAATCTACATCCTCATGTGCACACACACATATGCCATCATGGGCCAAGGTGTCACATACACCCCCTTTAAAGAACCCGATCTCCTTGTCGGTCAAACATACCCACACTAGGGCAAATGAGCAGGACCTCCCCTCTTGGCACACGTCCATGCGTCCAGTGCTGGTACATATACCATGCTGTGTGTCCACTCTGGGTCCACAAGCGTCATGCGTCATATGCCCACGCCCTTGACCCGTACGCACCCGTGTAACTGCGAGGGTCGGCTCTGATACCATTTGTAACGTCATAGGGTTCAAACTGGTTTAGGCTCAACTCCATTATGGATAAGCCACGCACACGTAACAACCTGCTTGCGCTTTCATCCTTACTTCGCGTAAAACGGTTAACCGAAAGTTATTACTAATGGTGCCTATGAGTTTATATGTTGGTGCTTCTCATGCTAAACTAGCAATGTGGGACTAATCCACATCCTTATGTACACACACACATAGGCTATCATGGGCCGAGGTGTCACAGTATAGCACGTACCAAAATTCAAAACTATGATACTGTTTATGAAGTTGGTCTTGCTAATGTTATAGTTCAACACTGACAGCAGTAATGCTTGGGCCATTCAGTTAACTAGAAGATGGCACACGCAGATTTGTTACATGAACTTTAGTATGAAATATGATGTTACTCCTTACAGATTTGTTACATGAAATTCGGAATATTCTTCTATAATTACTTTCTAAATACTCCAAATTATTGGCAGGACATCAATGTATTGGCCCAATTCCCCTCAGATTTTAGCAGTAATTGGTACCAAATTCCCTCAGAACCTTTCTAGTTAGAGTAGGATAATGATTCTGACTTCTAAGCCACATGTTTGTAGCAAAACTAAATGGAGAGTAAAAATAAACAAGGGAAATGTTGATTTCATATCCGAAAAACGAAGCTAATGAAAATCATCTAATTGGTGTCCAAAATGTCCAAGCGGACTAATGTGACAAGAAACTTTGAAAGAGGGCCTGACTCATAAATCATAGTCGAAAGATAAAAATGGGATACAACCATATGCTACATCATATTATCAAAGCCATGTTCACCAAACAAAGGCAAAAATGAATTAGAAAAGTCATGTCTAAAGATAAAAGAACTATATACAGACTATAGACTCTCCTGAAAAGGCAAAAATGAAAAGACTTGTCCAAAATGTGCAATAGCACAGGCTGGTTGATAAATCAATTTCTTTGATTTAGTACCTAACATAAAAACTAATCTGAGAAATTTAAGTTGAGATAAAGGTACATTATAATAGTCATACGTTAATCCGATGGGCCAAACAACTTCTCCCATATACACTTCACTGCCTGCATAAGCTCAGCTTTCATCTCATCAGACATACCTCTTGTGTCATGAATGAGGAGCACCTTGTAGATATCCAACATTTTGGCCTTCTTTTTCTCCTTTGCAGCAACAGCAGTGAGCCTCTTCATTTCAAGCTTCTTGGCAGACATACGTTGTTGCACCTCAACCATATCACCGCGACCCTTGCTAGCTTCAAATTGAGCATTCATGAACTTCCCAAGCTTTTCTTCAATCTCATCAATAACTTCTATTGCAGTCACTACCTTCTTGTTCCCTTCGACTTTGCCTTTGAGTTTGCATTCAGTCTTAGCAGGCTTGGTCCCTTACAGACGCGGAATATCTTCTCCATGTTCATCACCTGGTAGGCTCTCCACTGCCTCCCCAATCTCTAAAAACCTTCTCTTCTTAAATTTTTTGAGCTTCTCCATGTAGGCGGGCCACTTTGGCATGCATGCATAGCCTTCCAGTAGTACATGAACATGAATTGTCCATCCTTGTAATTCTCTTCATAGAATTTCAAAGACTTGTCCATCAACTGATCATCTGACTATCCACTTGCATAAATTTGGCTAGCCTTCAGCCAAGAGGAAGCAAAACAACTGACCTTTTTGTTAATTCAGTGCCAACGGTCCTTGACTTGCTTCACTACTCTTCTTCTATTTTTGGGGGCGCTGCTATTGTACACAGAAGTGACCTCTCTCCAATGTTGATCATTTTTTGACAGTTACCATTGATGGGGTCATTTGAGTTGTTCAACCAGGAACTGACCTGCATTATGTAAAATTAGTGTAAGTACTAATGGAAACATGCAAAACTACAGATGTTATTTACCTACATACTCCAACGAAAAATAAACTTACCAACTCAAGAAATAAACTTACCAACTCAAGCTCTCATCTTGTGTCCATTGCAACCTCTTTCCAGTCCTGTCTTCAACATCATTGTCACCATTATCGATGTCAACGAAGGGCTGGCCTTGTGAACCCGCTGTTGATAGTGGAGTGCACGACTCATAAAGCGAAGGGCTCCCTTTGACCACCGATGGATGTGGTATCGAGAATAGAGGATATTATGAAGGACCATAAGCAAAGTGAAAATTTTTAGACATATGAGATTGATGAGGAATTTGCTAGGGAAGGGGGAAATTCGATGAATTTTGGATGTAACTAAAGAAACCACCAGGCGGGTACGAATCCATTCTGCTACAAACAAATAACAAACAAGTAAACACTACGTTAGCTACAAAATCTAACACCATGGTATACAAGACAAGCTTATAGTAAAAAAGCTAGAAAATGGCAATACATATACAAGATAATGAAATCTCAACGACTCAACCTCCTTTTCATTCACATTCAAGGAAAAAAAAGGGCACCTTTACCAGTTTATCTAAGAGAACCGCAAGTTGTACAAATATGCTACACATCATTTTTTTTGTTCATATGTAAATGATATATTACCACAGGGTCCATCTTTTGATTTCCCCCCATCTTTTGGGCATATTTCTCTGCCCCTGTTCACTGCGTACATGTTGTACTACTATTCATGTATAGTTGGTGGACAAAACAAAGTGGAATGATAAACTGAGCAATGCCTCACCAACCTACAGCTTCCTAATCCATGCATCTACCGAGTCAGGCATAGAATGTAGATATATCGTACCCAAGTTTAGGCATATGTAGCCAGTGGAACCAAGAACCAAAAACATCTTTTCTTTCTTGATGTTAGTGAAAAATAGACATTGAAATCTCCCAAGTTTCAAGAGATACCAGTTCACAAATTGTCAGTTCACAATTAAGGAGATTTGTTTTAAATTATTCAACTTCCTTTTATCGGCTTAAGAGTGTACACGATCAATTTCAATATGTTTCAAGAATATTGAGTGCATTTAAACTATCGACAAGAATTTGAACAAGTTTTGGTTAGATTCATATGTTTTCCTTCTTTCTATGTTTATATGCAAATGAAACAAGAGTCAAAGAGTTTAAATTCAAGTCAATGTGGAGGAGCCCAAATGGCACCATCAGGAATATTCTAAATTTTCTATTTTTTTAAACTCTTTTAGATGCCTTTGGTCTTTTAGTTATTGTATGAAATAAGTAGGAATTCAATTGACAAACAATTACAAATGTTAGGTTAGCAGGATAGTTTTGAAATTTCAGTTAAGGAACGACATGGAAGAATGTTATATAGCATAACATTGAGAATGATAAGATCATACCAAATTTTAGAGCCTCCATCCCTCTGGATCAGCGGAGGAGAGCAGTTGGAGGAGGCGGCGAAATCTATGGGGAAGGTGGCAGCGCTTGGCGTCGACTTGCCTCACGGCGGCAGCAACACCACGATGCGACTTTGGGGACCCATCTATGAGCAAGCTACGTCGAAGCCATGGTCAGTAAAGGAATGAACTGCTTGGGAAGAGAAGGGAAGGGGAATGGTTTAAAGGAGTTGCATACTTGCCAGGGTATCAGGTGAGTGAGGAGGGGTCACCATTGATGAGGATGACAGCACCTTCACCTTGGCCTCAACAGATCTGAGAGAAGAGAAGGTGATTAGGAGGAGGGGTCACAGTTAGCGAGGGGGGAGGGGTCACGGTGGCGATCAACGAGGGGGGGGGGGGAGGGGTCGTGGTGGTAATTGGGAGGGAGGAGAAGGGGTGGTGTTTGCGACCGACGAGGGGGGAAGAGGGCTCGCGATGGCGGTCGGCGAGGGGGAAGGAGGGATATGAGATAATAGAAGAGGATTAGGAGGAGGAGCTCATTACCGGGCATCAGGTGTGGGGGAGGAGGGGTCACCGTCGACAAGCCCGAGCTGCAGACCTTGTTGGATCTAAGACAACCAAAGGGGAAGATGGCTCAAGTAGGGGCTCTCACATGGCGTGACCTGCGGTGAAATCGCTCCCCCACATGGAAATGGCTTTGGCGCGCAAGAAATGGTGGGCTTCGATCCCATGCTTGATTTCGGCCAGCACCCACAATGGATCGATGAAACACATGAAGAACCAATGATACATCTCCAATAGCTAGAAGCGTCATCGCTAGTGTATTGTTTCCAGTGTTGCGTCGGTCGCTTCATGAAAGATGACTGTTATCTCTCTCTTCAATTAATTCTTTCCATGTCAATTAAAATCTATGTGGTATCTCTTAGAGACAGCTAATATGAACTATTGAGTTGCCTTGAGAAATAGATGCTACATTTGACAAAGCTAGGGGAATCTTGCCCTGCTAGGTTATTGCTAGCCAGCCATGCATCCCGACCGAATCGTCGAAGGGTCAAAACGATTGGAAAGTTGAGCGAGAATAATCTGCCTCGCCTTCTAGGCCCTATGGCCCCTTTCCCTCGACAGTTGACACCCTAACCACGTTTACCCAGCTACAACTCCTACTCTAGTGTAATACTACTAGATGTTGGGATACGGATAGACTATGCTAGCGCAAATTAAAATTTTCGACCGCGTAAACCAGGATGCTATGTGAATAAGAGATCATGAATCGTTACCACTAAACGTGTAGTGCAACGGAAATAGAGTTGAAACAGTCGATTCAACAAAGAGCGCGTCGATGTAGTAGAAATAGTCGATTGTCCTCGGCCAACTGTTTCCTCCTCGCGATCGTCCCGATCAGCGTCGTAGTTGTAGCAGCGCCTCTACCGAGATCCACACGTCTAGGGATGGAACACCGTGTGTCGGCGTGCTAGCACCAATTAGCACCAGCGCGCACGGTAGAGATTATGAAAGGTGACGGCTAGAGTTTCAATGGGTGTGTTTCGGGATGCCTCCCTCAACCTCCACACCTCTTCTAATATGACCTCCAATCGGATTTTTATCTGATACGAGTAAAGATCGAATTCTACTCGAAAACTATCATCCAGACTTTTATCATTCTAACCCATTAAGTATGTGACCCTATAGGTTCATGTATATTTGGCCATAGGCTGAAAACTCCTTTTCGGTTCATAAGTCGATTGTGGTCTCTAGTAGAATATAACGACTCTCAAATATACATAAAAATCATATCGGACAAACATATATAGTGCTTATGTACCAATCCTTTTGCCTCATGATACTAGATTGAACTCAAAATGAAAAACATGTCATCTTATGATTACTTGATCCTTCACTCAAAGTTGTGTTGGATTACTCAGTTGTAATTGACTCCTTAACCATATTCGGCATCTATGCACCTCCTTAACCCAACCACATCGAGGGACCCAGAGATATCTCTTCTGTTATATAGGAGGGGCAAATTCTATCTTGATCGTTTATATTCTTTCGCATATTTCATAGTAAACCCGAAAGCTATATTTATGACTACCTAGTTACGAGTAGTGTTTAGTAACCTCTAAGTAAATTATTATACATCTAGAAAACAATGGTGATCTCAAGTCTAAGGATCCTACATACATTATGTATAAGACCAATTGATGACATTTAAGAATATAACAATTTCCGCAATGTCGTATGGTGGGTCAATTCAACATCATGTTATTTAACACGTGTCCACATTATTACTTTGATATCCTATATCCATAAAATATGAAACATGATCATCAATCAATACATGTGCTGATTTGTAAATCATAATTATCCCATATAATGATATAATGTCAGGATAATTTAGAATAATATTAAAACATAAATAGAGAGTTCCACAAATAAGTTATATACTTGTTGATTAATATGAAAAATATTTATTTAAAAGATAAAATAGCTTATTATTTAAAAAATAAATATAGAAGTGATATAGTTATATGTATAATTACCAAATAGGGCAATCACTAACACTAGCTACCCGTATACTACTAGCTGCAGTAGCTAGCTAGGGCACCCTGGCCTTTTGAGTAAAGCGAAACAGCTTTCTTGTGATGGTCACCTCGATCACTTTTCCATCTCTCTCTCCTGTATCTCTTTCACTCGATCGTCTTTTTCCTCGCCGTCGACCGACGGCAGCGTCAACAGTACTAACTAGGGTGTTTGTGCCGTAGCAGCTGCTACGTATACCTGCACTTGCACACCGCCGGAAACAACGGATCCGAGCGTGGCGTAGAAGCTGCGCATTTTGCTCATTTCAGTACTCCAGCAAAAGCATACATGTCAAACGTAGTGGTACGTACATGAGAAACAGTGGAAGATTAAGGGACCGCTCAGGTTGGTTTTTACCAACTGAGCGGTGGGCAATCGTGATGAGTTCACTGTAGCGCGTACTGTGCGCGCTACAGTAAAATTTTTTTTATTTTTTTTAATTTTACTTATACTTTTTTTCGTTTTTTGTTTTCGGTTTTTTATATTTTTTTACATTTAATTATACTCAATAAATCAACTCGATTCTGTGTTTTTGATCATTCACGATATTTTTCAAAGAAAAGTCAAAAGCCATCGCTATTCCGATCACCCCCTAATTTATTTCTGCATCGATCGATCGATCCTCCCCTGCAGTTTGATGGTCGACCAATCCTAAATGTGGGTTGCATTCCCCGATTGACTTAAAAGGTATCATACGTGGATTTTTTAGCTAGACCGATAATTTATGATTGTATCCTATAGATTTTACGTGATACCTCGGTCCATGATGGCCCATGTATGTACATATGAGGATGTGGATTAGTTTCACATTGCTAGCTTAACATGAGAAGCACTAACATATAAACCTATATGCATCGTTGGTAATAATCTCCGATTAATCGTTTTACGCGAAGCAAAGACGAAAGCGTAAGCAGGTTATTACGTGTACGTGATTTATTTATAATAAGATTAAATCTAAACTGATTTAGATCTTAAATGTTACATTTTATGTCTAATCTAAGTACACTTAAGCGAATAAATCGAATACCGAATCTTTCTCCGAGGACTCGAGTGGTCCAGAGGATCTGCATCCAATTGATCTGCGCAATATTACTGTATACTACGCGGGACTGTAGCAGTGCGTTGGTGCTTTTCTATTCAGACTAGGTGATAGCAAAAGTCGATCGAGAGAATAACGCTCACATGGTTGGTGTCGATCGAACTGCGTATGTACACAGTATATATCGGTACATGAAACAGTACACAAAATGGTACTACGACTCGTATACTGGTTGGGCTCGGACAACGGACATCCAGGGTAATTTGTCGCCAGCATCGTGCAGGAAATCATGGGCGACGCGTGTCGTCACCAGCTTGGTCGATCCATCCAGCCATCCATCCATCACCTGTGTGCTGTAGTAAGTTGTACTAGGCTACTGGTGGTCGACGGCTTATAAATAAATCAAGTTTGGTTGCTTCTCAGGGCGTCAATGCCCTCGAGCTGTCTTTACGTTGGCTTGTTTTGGACACAAGCGGTAGCGTTGCTGTCCAGTAACCCGGTTGGGGTCTTGCTCCTGCATGCGTTCATCTCTGTCCACTACAGCTTCCTCGTTCCAATCCCGGTGCATGTAGACATGGACTACTAACAGAGCAACAGGACCATGACCTGTATGTATGGTTACACTCCTGTACTATACAGCATAGTACTGCTCTTAATACCATGCCTACGAATACGTACGACCGAGCTTTCTTGTCCTTCAATTAATTTCTGCTTTATGACCCTGACCTCTATGGTTTAGTACTCAGTACTCCATAAGCTACCAGTAGTAGTAGCTAGCAGTTACTGTATCTGCTGTCTTGTCGTTCGGACTCGTGGTCAAAACACAGTTCATGGCATCGCCTTGCAACACACTAGATAGCCAGCTAGTTCCTTTAATTAATTTCCGTGTCTTTTTCTTCTAAACAAACACAGAACGCAGGGAACAAGCGCTACCAAACAAACGCAACCAGATAAAAGACTAAGCCCATCGTCACTTTATATCTGAACAGTGAGAGTGAGATAGCCAAAACAAATTCACGTAGGAGAGTACCCTTCAAAAGGGAGGCCAAGAAACAGAGAGCGCCCCATGGATCGACGTGTAATGAGTGAGTAGTAGTACATGTCAGAGCCTATGCATGCATGCATGGTCTGATGAAGTTCCGCCCTCCCCGCTCCCCCCCGCTCCCTGCCTCCCCCTTCCGGCGCTCCGCCCGGCCACTCCCCCTCCGGCGCTCGGATCGCCCGCCCGCTCCTCCGCCCGGCTCGGCCCCCCTCAATCCCCACCGACGCCTGCCACCGCCAGATCCGGATGAAGTTCCCCCTGTGCAGACTGGCAGCTCTACTCTTCGGCGCTCTCGCCCCCAACCCCGTTTCTGTTGCTTTGTGTGAGATCTACCTTACTATTTGCTAGGTTTGTCAGTTGGGTACATTGTGTTGGGCTTTGTTGGGCTAAAGCCGTGGGAAGCTTCTACTCTTGACTTTGTATGGGTTTCGCTGCTTTCGCCGTGAGCTTCACGGGAGGGTTTCGTCGGCTTCCGGGGGGTTTCGGCCGTGAGCTTCCGCCGCTGGGGGAGGGGGGGGTTCTTCTACCGGGGGGGAGGAGGTGAGGCTGAAGCCTCACTAAGCCCCCCTTGGCTTCGCCCCTGACACGCCACATTATTAAATGCCTAGCCAGCGTGCTCTCGATAGATCTGTTTTTATTGCACTGCATTGAAGGAGGCGGCCAGTTTTAGGGAATTTGTGAAAGCATACCGCTTGTAGATCGATTTGTTCTTGATGATTAAAGGTTAGTATTTACATCTAATTATATGCCTTATAATAGAGAGAGATAATAGCTAGCTAGGTTTTTAGATCTAGCTAGCTAGGTTTAGAGAGAGATAGTAGTTTGCTCCAATTTAAGAATGGATCAGTACTCCTAATTTACTTTAATATATTCTTACTTGATATATATATATATATATATATATATATATATATATATATATATATATATATTGCTTCATGAATACGTGACTATCTACTTAATTTAAATATGGATAATTTATTATAAGGTGAATAACAATTATATGTGTAAGTAGCTAGGCTGGTTAGCCATAGTAGCATTAATAATCCAATCTGACACTAATTTATTACATGTATAGTGTAAATGGACCGGATCTGGATGTACGTTGAGAACCGTATCAGTGAAGAGTACAGAAATATTTGTTTTCGAGCTGTAAGCCGTAATACACAAGGTTGTCATTCGTTCTTGAACCGTTGAAATTATATGTAAGCAATGGTTGGTCCGACAAGAGTTTCACGATATTATTAGGTCTTCTAGCGAACATCCTTCCAGAGGGAAATATGTTGTTGAAAATCATCTACCAAACCAAGAAGGTTCTTTGCCTATTGGTAATAGAAGTATAAAGAATACATGCATATCTGAATGATTGTATCCTCTACCGTAAAGAGTATGCAAATTTACATATTTGTCCGGTGTGCATAAGGGTGGACATTTGGCTTGAGGCTTGCGAGCCGGCTCGGCTCGTAACGAGCTCGAGCCAGCTCGGCTCGGGCTCGCAAAAATTCAAGCCGAGCCGAGCCCAGTGTTTAGCTCGTGAAAAACGAGCCAGCTCGAGCAGGCTCGCGAGCCGCTCGTTGGCTCGTGCGAGCTCATCCGATCGGCAGTGCACTCTCATACTTAACGCTCGTTCGCTCGCACCCGCCCGCAGCTCCAAGCCACCAACCCGCTCGCTCCCTCTCCAACCCCACTCGCTCTCGTTGTCTCGCCCCTCCCCGCGCCGCCCCCTCCTCCTCACCGCTCCCCGCGGCGCGCCTCCCCTCCCCCCCGCCGCCTCCTCCCGCCTCCCCGCCTCCTCCTCCCGTAGGGCCCTCTCCCGGCGGCGGATCCGCCTCTCTGCCCGCCCCGCCGCCTCCTCCCCGCCTCCTCCCCCCCCTCCCTCCCGCCGCCCCCCCGCCCCGCCGCCTCCCCCGCCCGCCCCGCCCGCCACCTCCTCCCGCCGCCCTCCTCCCGCCCCGCCTCCTCCCTCCCCCCCGCCGCCTCCTCCTCGCCCCCGCCTCCTCCCTCCCTCCCCCCCTCGCCGCCGCCACCTCCTCCCGCCCCGCCTCCTCCCTCCCGTAGGGCCTACTCCCCGGCGGCGGCGATCCACGGCATGGCGATGAGGCGAGGCGGATCCGGCGGAGAAGGGCGATCCGACGAGAAGGGTGGGATCCGCGGCGGATCTCGATCCAGCCGGCGGCTCGGGAAGGGCTAATGTTGTGCTGATTTTGTCTTTGCTTTGTTCGTTATTACGTGAATGATCTTATCTTCGCTGTTACGTGAATGATCTTGTCTTTGCTCTGCTGAATCTTGCTGCTGAATGTTTGCTGAATCTTGCTCTTTGAATCTTTCTTGAATCTGCTTTATACGTGAATCTTCTTGAATCTGCTGCTTCGTGAATCTTTGCCGCTCACAAATCTTGCCGCTAAATGTTCTGCTGCTGCCGCTAATGTTCTGCTGAATGTGCTCAATCTGCCGCTGCTGCTGAATTTCAGAACCGAGCTCACGAGCCGGCCGAGCCGGCTCGAGCCAAATTTCGAGCCGAGCCGAGCCACCCTTTTAGCTCGTTTCAGAAACGAGCCGAGCCACACTCCACAACGAGCTCGGCCGAGCCCGGCTCGAGCCAGCTCAGCTCGGCTCGTTTCCAGCCCTAGGTGTGCAAAGCATCCCGATACAAGCATAAAAATGACTCTGATGACGATGAGAGCATCGAGGTGAAGTAAGGACCTTCTACTAAGATGTTGTGGTATTTGTATGTAATTTCCCATTTGAAGCGTTTATTTGCAAATTGAAAAGATGTAAGATTGCTGCGTTGGCACTCAGAGCAGTGTAAGAAAGATAGAATGATAAGACACGCTGTTGATTCTGTCCAAAAATGGAACATCGATAGGATATTTGTAGACTTCGGTGCGGACCGAGAAATATAAGGTTTAGGTTGAGTAGAAATAGAATGAATCCTTTTGGTAACATGAGTAACCGAAATAGCACCTGGCCCGTAACTGTATGCATGTACAACCTTTCTCTATGGATGTGTATGAAGAAAAAGTACATTTTGATGTCACTACACATCCAAGAGCCGAAGCAAGTTGACAATAATATTGATGTGTATCTAGCACCATTGGTGGAAGATCTTGTGATACTATGAAATGAAGGGGTACAGGTATGGAATGCGAACAAACGATATAACTTCACTTTGCGTGCCATGTTGTTCTGCACCATCAATGATTTTTCTACCCTTGGTAATCTATTGGGGTTGAATACAAAAGGAGCCAAAGCCTGTCCGTATTGCTTAGATTATATCGAGAGTGTGTGGTTAAACAACTCGTACAAAACTGTATACATATGTCACCGTAGTTTCCTTCCAAGGTATTACCCATGCGACAAGACGGAGAAATAATTTGATAAAAAAAGAGGATGACTAAGCATAAAGGCCCTTTAGAGGGAAAGTGGTCTACGATATGGTTAAGGATATCGATGTTGTGTTTGGAAAGGGACGTAAGTTGAAGACCTGTCAGAAGAACATGTGAAAGAAGATATTAATATTTTGGGACTTGCCTTTTTTGGGAGCACTTAGAAGTTCACAATTGCGTCGATATCATGCACATAGGGAAAAATATATGTGATAGGTTGATTGTTCTCTTACTTAATATTTGTGACAAAACAAAAGACAATATCAACGCATGGTGTGACTTGATCGCTATGAACATCAGAACCGAGTTAGCATCGATAGAGATCGATAAAGGTTGGATGTACCTTTCCCCAGCTTGCTACACTCTGTCTAAGTCCGAGAGAACTGAACTGTGTCAGTGCTTGTGTTAGACCATGTGGTGGTCATGCATTTAGTAATGATGAATAATTGATATTTGGGTTGTATTGAAATTTGTGTTTATGGAAGTTTTGGTTGATGCAATTTTTATTAATATGGAATTCAGGATTAACGGCCTGACCACTTTGTATTGGGTGGCCTGATCGTCTAGATTCGACCATGCTTGGAAGTCGGTGGTTCGAACGGCTTTGTCCGATCAGCAAATTTCAACCATATCAGGCCTCGACTACAACATTTTGACCACGGTAGAATGATCTCAACATGTAACAAATCAGCTCAGAGTGGTTTTGAGCAGCTCCGAGTGGTTTTGGTCCAATCCGAGTGGTTCTGGTTTGATTCGAGTGGTTTTGGTCTGCTTCGAGTAGTTTTGGACCAGCCCAAACTGGTCCGAGTGGTATCGAACGACTTTCTAGTGCTACTATCGAAGTATCAGATGACATTCGAGTGCCATCAGAGCATCGGACGGTGTTCGAGTAGCATTGGCGTATCAGACGACGTTCGAGTAACGTCGTAGGATCAGACGGTTTTCGAGTTGCATGGGTGCACTAGATGGTGTTCGAGTGTCATAGGAGGATTGGACGGCATTTGAGTGGAACCAAATCATGAGACAATGTACGAGTGCGATAGAATTATCGGACGATGTCCGAGTGGCATCGGAGAAATGGACGATGTACGAGTGTGATAGAACTACTAGATGGTGTCCGAGTGGCATCGAAGGAATGGACGGTGTACGAGTGCGATAGAGCTATCGAACGATGTCCGAGTGGCATCTGAAGATCGAACGATGTTCGAGCAGAGCGGTTGAAGCTACAGGGGTTAGTTCATTCGGTACTGTAGCAGTGGTCGGTACTCGAAAGATGGAAGTACTCGGTGATTAGACGGTCAAGGTACTCGTAGTCAGAAGGATTCAATACTTGGTAGTCATAGACTTTACTGGTTGGTAGTCGAAGGCTTTGCAGTCGTGGGTTTCACAACTGTGTTTGGTGATTGGTGGTCGTAGGAGTTGTAGTTGGTACTCGATGATTCTATGGTTAGTAGCATTGGTATTCCCGAGTATTTTGTGCGGAGTGATGATATTGCCCGGTACTTGTGTTTTCTAGTACTCAATAAGCTAGCAGTCGTATTGAGTAGTTTAAGGCTGAGTTTTCAATAGTGATGGAATTAGTGGCCGTAATGAATTATCTACAGGTAATTTCTGGATAGCGATAAGATGTGTGGTCTTGGATGACCTGGTTAGTGATTATGGAAGGTTTGGTTCTTATTTATGGATAGATGAGGGTGGTTATACGTGTGTGTTGATGACAGTCAAGTTGTGGAGAACTTATGCCAGAAAAACATTCTTTGGTCTTTGATGTGTAGGTAGGCGTAGAGGCGATCATGGTCGGTGAGGAGGATGACCGGGACTAGGATGGGGGAGTCTTAGGTCCAGGCGGTCGGGGAGTCATGCGAGGTGGTTGGGCTCATGTGGGAGCACATGGAGATCAAAGGTGGTGACCTGTGAAGAAGCTACAGGTGGTGTGGTCCAGGAGGCTTCGATACGAGAGTTGATGTTGCGTAGAGAAAATACGGGAGGTGTGGTCACAGAGGTTTCAACACATGAGGATGATACATGATGAAGATGATGGAGGTGCGGTCTTAGAGGCTTCGTCACGTGATGAGATTGGAGACGTTATGGAAGGAATCCGTAACAGAAATGATTAGAGATATTGGAAAACCCGTCTTTGGAAGGATTTCGGGTCTCTTGATTTTCAGAAGAGATAGGATTGCGTGTCTAGGTTGTTAAGGACACGGTTTGAGATGTCCGTGTTTGAGGTAGACATGGTTTGTGATCTTAACCTATAAAAGCCAGGCATGCCTATGGGTTAAGGGGTGGTTTTGTGGAGATTTTAGGGGCGCTTTCGTCGAGAAGGCTTTTAAGGGTACTTTGTACAACCACCAAAATCCAGCAAAAAAGAACATCTTGAATCAATCTAGTTGTTCAATCTGGTTCGTGTTTTGTTGAATGTTGCTGGTGATTGCAATTGAGTTGAAGCATACAACCATGTGCAAAAGGCATAGATTTGCTGCCAGGAAAAATAGAGCAATAGATCGAGTAGTCGAGCGGTAGAAGGTTTCAACTATGTACAAACTGGTCACAGCAACACTAAGTGGTTGTGACCTTCATCGAGGCTATGCACAGTCAAGCAGGTAGTCAAGCGAAGCATCTTGCGGTTGAATTCTACTTCTGTAAGGTAGATTATTTTCTGTTGATTTGATATTTGCTTTCAGGTGCCAAGAAGCGGCGACAATCATTTACTCCCCTTCAATTGCTATCTTCGATTCTACAGTTTGCATGGTGTGAAAGATTTGTATGGTCACTCCGCCAATATGAAGAAACTTATTTCAATGGAAGATTTGAAATTAATTGGTATGAAGTCTCATGACTATCATGTGCTAATGCACAATTGATTCCTGTTGTAATTAGAAGTATTTTGCCAAACAAAATTTAAGTGACAATCATGAGACTTTATTTAACGCAAGTGCTCAGAAGGTCATCAATCTCGATGAACTAGATGCTCTGTAAATCGAGGTGGTGATAACTTTAAGTCATCTTGAGATGTATTTTCCTCCATCATTTTTGATATCATAGTCCATCTCATTGTCCACTTTGTGAAAGAGATAAAGATATACGGTTCCGTGTTTTTATGTCATATGTACCCGTTCGAGAGGTATATGAGAATTTTCAAGTCCTATGTACGCAATCGATCTCGGCCGGATGGTAACATCATTAAAGGTTATGCAACCGAAGAGGTGATTGAGTTCTGCATCAATTACATGGCTCTGGTCGAATCGATAGGTGTATCTCTATCTTGTCACAAGGGGAGGCTAGAGGGTATTGGAACCATCAGAAGGAAAGTAACAACTCCGGATCTGTATACGTATGCTCAAACCCATTTCACGGCAATATATGACTGAAGTATCCATATATATTGAAGAGCATAAGGATATGCTACGCCAGGAGAATCCATGCCAGTCAGATGTTTAGATCACGAGACAACACAATCCTCGGTTCAATGAATGGTTGAAGGTGCGATTCACTGGGAGGTTGTCAAGTGAAACGCTGCAATGGTTGGCAAAATGGTCAAAATTTACAATTGTGATATGGCAAGAATACGACATTAATAGGTACACATTTTATACAACAGATCAAAATAGAAAGAGCACAGTGTAAAACTTAAGTGTCTGCATATATGCATTTTATGCGTACTTCAGTACCACTGGCCTAAGTTTGTACTACAGGTTTGTAGAGAAGATTTGCTAGTTTGACTACGTAATTTTTAAGATCTCTCTATTTCGGTGCCGTTGGGTCTAACTCCTAAGGGGTGTAAAGGTCGACAAGTATGCCGTTGAGCTGTCTGCGATAACCACCTGTTATCACTGATACATAAATTCAGACGGTTCAGAAACCATCTGTGGATGATAATTTTGAATCGTCTATGATGATAATTTCTGTAATAGCAATTGCTTTTGCTTTGTCAGCTAATCCTTTGCTCGGAGATGTGAAAAGGAAGTTGCAGCCCAGCTGGACACCCAGCTCCCAACGTGGCATATATAGGATCCCCATTCAGCACCTGTCAACTGTGGTTGCGGGCATGGCTAAGCTGCTGTCTCTCGCTCGCTCGTCAGTTCATCCATCCATTCGTTCTGAGTCTTGACTGCATCTGCATGTAACGGGAGTAAATTAGGAGTGGGCGCAGTACAAATGTACAGTACCCCTACACGCGACCATATGGTTGGCATCAGCTCGATCCGGCACGCCAATGGCATTCCACAAACCAATCAGTTCCATTCAATATCCATAACAACTAACCATAGACGGTTCACCTCTCGATCTACTACTAGCTTGTTTCGAACAGTACACCAACTTGAAACGTGTCTATGGAGTCTGCACCGATCAGTTGCAACTACTACACTTCTCTGCATGAACTGATGCTTCCAATGTGAGAGACACAAACACACAAGTTAACGCATGCAGCCATGCATCACACATGCGCCGATGTATGTATGGATGTGAGGCACGTACGGAAGCGGAGTTCCATGGCTGCGGGGGCTGGCAGGCAGGCAACCGCGCGAGGGAAGCCCAGCTCCCTGTCCCCGCCCGCCCGGGCCCACGCGGAGGGGGCATGTGACCTGGCCTAATTCGGCTGACGCGCGGGCCCACGCGACCAGGCCCAGCTCAAGTGTGCGTATGACCAGTACCCGGGGTGGGGCGTATGCGTCAGGTCCCACCCAGCGGTGGCGCCACAACTAATAATAATAACAATGGCGCGTCGTCTCGTCCGAGCGCCGGCGCTCTCCGTCACCGACAGATGGGTCCGGATTCATGTGGGCCGTGGATGTCGGTGGGGCAGCGTTTGCACAGGGTGGCCCCTTCTCAGTGGAGTTCGTCTTCCTCGGCGCCATCTCCGGGAGAGAGACGGGGAGTGAAGAAGAGTAGTAGTAAAACAGGAGGGGTCCTGGTCGAGCTGACACGCAGTAGGGGACTGGCCGACTGGGGGCGTAGTACTGTCCCGGTGGCCATGCAGCAGCACCATGATGAACTGAGCTGAGCCGAGCTCCCCGCTTTTCTCAATTCTTGGGCGCCATCGCTCTCGTGCCACAGGATCATGCATGCCAATGTCCTGGCCATGAGAGAGAGAGAGAGAGAGAGAGAGAGAGAGAGAGAGAGAGAGAGAGGTACTGCCATATGCATGGTTTCTTAACTGAGAGATCAGCGCGCGCTTCAAGTCTGAAGTTTGACTTGTGCCGCCACTAGTTAAGCACAAATACGTGGGCTTATTAGGCGTTCGTGATCTTTCGCGCTCGACGGGTACGTACCATTGCACCGACGTACATACATGGCTCATGGCTGTCAGTCTACAGTCTAGACTGCAGAAATTGACTCTGGCTGCAGGCGCGAGATCGAGAGATCTGACCAATGATTGGTCGAGCGCTACTGCATGGGGTGGGGCTGGGCTGGCAGCGGCCGTTGATGCTCTGTCTGTCTGTCTGTCTACTTGACTCCTACAAATCCAGTGTAGTCCATCCTCCAACGCGATAGAGATGATGGCTTGTTTTGTTTCGTCTCTAATTTGTCTGGTAGTATTTTATTGGTTAGTCTGGATCATGGGAGCTGCAGGAATCCTGATCGATTAACCCGGCCAACCGTTGGCCCATGCATGTATATATCCACCAAGATCGATGTATATGGTCAGGTCAGCTAGCTGCATGCATAGATCGATGTCTAACTTGGCAGGCACGAGAGAGGAGGGATCTGATCCATCTGCGTGCGTGACATGCAGGTCAGTGTAGCAGCTGGAAGGTTTTGGATGGACGCACGCACCTATGTAGGTCACCAAAGTGTGAAATTTTGGCAAGGCTCGAAGTCCATGCGGTGTGTAACAGCACCAGGCCTCCTGCATCTTCATGGTCCACACTGACACTGTGCTGTGTGACAAGTGTCAGGGCCTCCTGCCTCCTCATGCATCGATCTGCATACGTCCTGCTCGCAACTTAATACGGTGTTTTGGTCCAGGGCTTTTGTTCTCATTTCGGGGGAAAAAATGAGAAGAAGAAATAGTGTAAGAGTGATGAGTTTGCAGTTGCAGTCAATCAGGCATTCATCAGGTGAGTGAAGCTTAATTTGCGACCTCCTGCATGCTGATCGAACTCGTCGATCCTTCTCACCTTATAACCTACTGACATCTGGGCCTCAGCTCCCCATGCAGCCTCTCCCTGCCCTCAATCGGCTCACGACAGTACGACACACGGACGTCGGCACCTGTTTCATTTCGATAAGTCTAACAAGAGATTGATTACTGATCTTGTTCTTTTTCATGGTTGCCATCGATCGCAACCGTCATCCTTGCTATCCCTCTTCTTTCAACTGGAAAGGTGTTTCCATGATGCTGGGTCTCACTGCTTTAATGGGTTCTATTCCAACTTTCCCAACCATACATACCTAACTTTTGCATGGACGCATTTGCATCTGGATCGGATCCACCATTGCAGCATGCATGCCAACCAGTTTAATTTATTACCAAGGAAAAAATATGAGAAAAAAGGATCGATGAAACCAAGATCTTATCCTAACCATCATTGCAGCTTTTTAAAGATCATGCTATCCAATAACGTAATCAGAATTCCCACCAAAGGCAAAAGGAAGGGTGATCTTAATCAACCAGGTCAATCAATGAATGATACTGTTGGTTTAGGAACCAATTAGGCCGGACACATGACATGATCACGACCTGTTTAAGTCATATGAATTCATGGTTCTACAAAGAAGCCTGTAAATAAAGCAGATAGTCACTAGAAGACTTTAACTTTTCCCCATTTGGAAGAAAGAAAAGTATCGATTTCACTTAGATTATAAAATCATATCATGTGTTGAACATGGGTTAGTTTTAAATTGTATGTATGTAGCAGGAAACAGCAGACTAAAAGAGGCTTACAGCTGAATTAACAAAGTAAGAAAAGAAGATCTTTTTAGAGAGCATGGAAGAGCAAAGCCAAAGCTGAAGGGAGTATGTGTGAGAAAGTATGGTACTGGTCCAAGAACTCTTGTGCAGCTGTGTCCAGATCTAGAGTGGTACTGAAATGGTATTGACAAAATTGAAAGGTAGATAGATTCCTACTTAGCAGGACAGTGATGAAAGGAAGAAGAAAAAATAAAACTAAAAAAAGGTAAGGAAAGGAAAGAAAAGAGAGGCTGAGATGTGACTGGCATATAGGTGGCCAGGTAGACAACTAGCTAGACAGGTGTAAAAGGATGACTAGGACGAGGGAGTGTGAGTTGTGCAACTTGCAAACTCAGCAAATGTAGAGTGGCTTGTAGTGCTTTGTACTTGCAGCACACCGGCCAACTAAGCTCGCAAACTCGACAGGGCAGAGCTCGTCCCTTTGTCTGCACCATCCTGTGCAGCCCAGATCAAAGTTTTGCATTAGTTGCAGGGGTACGTTCACGAGAGGTGTTTTTCGCGGTATATATGCCGTTGCCGTCCTGTGTACTAGAGACTAGGAACCAAATGAAGGCAGCGGCAGTGTAAAAGCTTTATCTGAGGCTGAACCAGTTGACTGAACACTGAATAGTGTACCGTTTGAAAGTTGAGCGAGTAGATAAGCTGAATCGCACATCATGTTAGATTTGTTAGTTAAGGGCCTGTTTGAAACGTAGGAATTTCACGGTTCAATTCTCGCAGAAGTAGAGAAAAATTCCCGTGTTAAAAGCCTGACCTAAATTGCTACGGATCAAAAACCCAGTGCCTGTGAAATTTCGTACAACCAGGGTAAGTTTACGGCAGAAAATACCTGGGCTGAAAACTGATGGCCAGTCTAGTAATATCAGCCTAAGATGGGCTAGGCTTGACGGCAATAACCGATTCTCTGGCCCAATTAAAGCTTAACGACCCGGAAGCCAATAGGGCCACGGCCCAATTGGTACTCCTCGCCGTCAAATCCTGGGTTTAATTTTGTTTCCTCTTTTATTGGGGCAAATCTAGCAAGATTCTAAGCACCAAATGCCATGAGACTGGGTTTAAGCATGAAAGCATGATAATAACCATTAGTCCGTTCTGATAGACATAGAGGCTGCAACAGCCAAGAAGCCAACTGCATGCAGAATTTCCGACTTGTTTCCTACGATTTAGGACCAGCTAAACACTAATCCGAGCTCACTGGTTTTCTCCTTCCTTCGAGCTCTTCGGCTGCTGCAATGGAAGGCCTGCGACAACAAGATGCAAGAACGGTCATGTGAGTATGCGACTCTGTAAGCTGCAAAAGCTGGCGATTTCGGAGGTGTAAGCTCACCTCTCAGCTAGATGCGCAGGTCGGCTTGCGAGGGGGAAGCTGGTGATGAGGCGTTCTCTGAAAACAAAAGGAAACAAACAACGTGCGAGCTTTTTACACTGAAGAAATCTGACGAAGTCACCTAAGTCATTCAGTTGAACTTTTTAAGCTTGCCATTGTTCTACTGACCTTTAGCTTGGGCTTCAGAGATTCAACTGCAGCCCTTGAGCTGCTATTGGCGGCTTGCTGAAGAGACAGCGAGAAGCAGGGTTAGATGCAGTTCTGATGACATGTCATGACTGAATATTGGACCAAGGATTTGTTATTTTCTTTCTTACCTTGCCAAGGACCCAGTCTGCGGAATCGAAGAACGCGCGCTCGTGATCCTGCATTAGCACACAAGCATGCAAGGTCAGATTCTCTTTCAGATATAGTTCATAGTACTGGAAAGTGCCTGTCCTGCGTGAGCCCTGTTGATCTAAAAGTGCCTGTTCTGTGAACTAGTCGTTAATTGGTTTCTTGGTAGCATTCAGCTACTTAGGAGAATGATGGAGTACAAGTGGAGTCGGAAGAAAGAAATATTTTAGGTATGGATTTTAGCTAGTAAATAAAACAGAACTAAAGTAGATTCAAGATGGCGAAGACATATTAGTTATGATCTCTGTATAGTGGTTGCTTCTTCTGAACTTGCATACCTTCGATATCAAAGGCTTCTTGGGTGCAATTCCTCCATACTTCTTCTCAATATATGCCTGCAAATCAAGAAACTCTTTCAGAAATGCCTGAGCAAAACCTCTACCTAACATGTGTGAAAAAGCCAAATCATCTTGTTCTGAAGCTGTGCGAGGCACTGAACTTCTTCCGGGGGAATAGGGAGGCTTATCCGTTTGTTCAGGGGTCAGGACAATCTGCCGGTACATATACAGACACCTTAGTGGACTGACATGACGGCATGATACACACACTAAACCATGCTTCTGGCATCTGCCCTCCCCCCTTTTGACCGCCAAATTCATCATGATCCACGACTGAGAGAAGATTGGCCAAAAGCAACCGTCCCTTTCGATCGCCTCATCAGGGGTCACAATAGCCAATAAATCATAGCTGCCGCTGCACTATGTGGTTACTTTCGATCCACTAAAAGCATGTGAGCTATCTAGCGATGGCGATCCCTTAACAAGGCCATGAAAATGACGGGATTCCAGAAACTGTTGAGGCGCTCGGCGCGTTGCTTTCGTCCGTCTGAATTGATCCCCCCAAGCTTGTTAGTACTTGAGGTGCTGTTCATAGCTCAAGCATAATCCATGCAGATGCAGTTGCAGAGGTGAGATTCTTGGGCAGTATGCTCAGTGAAAGCCTGAGAGCAGTGGCTAAAGGCAAGTACTAGACCACTAGCTTATCGAGTTATCATGGACAGTACAAGGCACACACCTCATCTTTGTTCAGACATCAGAAATTTCAGTCAAGAGATTCTTGGGTTGAACAGAACAGGTAGCGTAAAGTTTACCTTGCTTTTGATCCTTCATTCCTTCTTGGTAATTAAATAGTGTTGGTGTGCGTGGTCAACAAAAGCAGTCTCCTATGGATGCACATGATCTATAGCAGTACTAGTAGTAATAGAAAGTGCAGAATCTTTAATTGCCTAGGGCATGGCTGCTTTGCTAAGTAGGTGTTAAGTGCACCTTAATTTACGAACACGTTAGGTAATGTTTTGTTGTAACTTCCTTTGAATGGTTAAAACCGCATATCTGTAGATTAAAATTTAAAGGTATTTAGGTAGTTAAGTGCCCAGTTAAAGATCAAATTAAGATGCATCAAAAGGAACAATATAGTGTCTCAAAACTGAAGATTTTCTTCATCACTGACAAATTAACCAGCCTTAGCAGTTAGCACTAATGGCGTGATAATTTTCCAATAGACAGAAAAACATGAAAATCTTCAGAATTCCTCATTAAGACACGTCAGACGTTTGCTGGGGGAAAGAAAAAAAATAGAAGCTTTTCCTGCATAATTATGTGGGGAAGTTGAGTGGACAGGGTACAGGATAATATTAAGAAAAGCTTCCTAAACAACTTCAGTTTGCCAAATTGTATTAGTTGAAGCTTCCCAAATTTCTTTGATAAGCATCAATGGCCTTCATGTATATCTGAATCTTTGTCACACTCAAGTCAAGCGTTGCTTCGGGGCCTCTCGAAAAACAATTGCTTTGGGGAGGTCATAATTCCATATTGATCTCTCTACCAAGTACCAACTAGGGATCCTCCATAATTCAGAAGGTTCAAGCAAGAAACTATCGCATCCAAGGTAAAGAGAAAAACATGGCATGCATACGCGTCGTATCTTGTTCAATCGAAACAGGAAACCACTGGAAGAGAACTTGCCAACTGTAATCACCATTCTTGATCGTTTTCCTAGTACTCAATTCACAGAAGTTATGGCGAATTACCTCTTCATCCATAGAAGCTGACGACTTAGCTTCATCACGCCCTGCCATCTCTCCTCCTCTTCTCTCTCTCTCTCTATCTTCTCTGCAAGAAACAACACTGCAAGTTTCAGCATCCGACTAAAAGCGAATAAACAACAAGAACATAAAACATTTGGCATGAAAAGGAGGAGGCAACAGGTGAGAAAACTAGTGAAGAGAGACACGAATACAGTGAAATAAAATCTGCAAGCGTTGGGTAGTTCAAAGAGACAGAACCTTGTGCACTCTGTGTGGGAAGACGGAGAGGAGGAGAAGGAAAGCAAGAAGTGAAGTGTGAGCAGAAGTAAACCGATATTTATAGTAGAGCTTGCACGGGAGAGAACCACAAAGGCCTGGTGCACAACGGACACCGCATACAGGCATCTGTACGTTACAAAATGCATATATATTACTCTCAACTTTCTGACCCTCTGCTTTTCAACGCCAGGAGCAAATCTGAAGCACTGTTCTTGATCCAATGGCTATCTGAGAAATAGAAAGGATATATCCTTCAAATCTACTAATTTCTTGATTTTTTTTTGTCTGATGCATGACATGGCAGTAATTTGCTGGTGCTTCAGACATGTATCGTTCATGTATGGCTGTTTCACTCCTACTAAATACTAATGTGCGTTTTCCAACCATGAAGGCCGGCCTTTATACATGCAGCTAACTAGCTGTGGTTTGATAATAAGAGCCATTTGGCGAGAGACACGTGAGATCGTTGCAAATCTAATCAATGGGCCATGAAGATTTGAGTGGGACGCACCGTGGAAAATCTAGATGTGCGTGAGACGTCAGGTGGATCTAATTCAAGGACAGGAATAACTCGCGATATAAATCCACACACCAATGTGTTAAAAGTTTCCAGATATCAGTAAGAGCACCGAGGACAGACAATTTGAAAGGCAGGGTTATCACTAAAATTTTGTAGAGAACCCCACATGCATGTAACGCCCAATATCTAGAAGCCCAATATCTAGAAGCGCTGGTAATCCCTATAACTACTTATGACTGTTCAATTACGAAATACTGTATATGAATAAGCATTTGTACAACATATGCTTACAACAAAAGAACAAAAATTTATTACAAAAGTAAGGCTTAACAGGCTAGTTTTGGACGTAGCGGGTGTACAAACCTAAAGTTATCTTACATCACAAAAGAAACTCCACAGGTGAACTTGAGCGGGGATAAGACCTAAAACCACTGGTCATTGGCGTAGTAGTGCTCTTCTGATTCTTCATCAACAGCTTGTTCGTCATTATCCCAATGTTTTTCTGTTCGTTGTTTAACAAGTAATGAATACAATCATATCCAACAAGTCACAAAAGTAATTTCTAATTTAACTATTTGCCAGAATTGTCAATGGATAGGATTATACTAGTTTTATTAATGAGAGTGGATGCAATTTTATTTATAAATATTTTATAAATATGAAATAACAAAACTACTCTTAAGAGTAAGGGGGTTTTCAACAATTGTTTACTTAGTTTACACATATTTAAACATAAAGAAATCTACTTATACCTTGCTGTTAGAATCACCCATTAAACACAACTCCGTTAACCAAGAGTACGATGTATTCGAATACCATTTGTTTCACTCTACAGAATTGCTCAGCTTTACGTACAAGATTTCTCAAACTCCCAATATCATGCAATAGACACGGTTCAGCTAGCGTGCGACTGTGTTAAGAAAACAAGATTTTTCATTGCTCAATTCTTTATATAGCCTCTACTTGGTAGATCTCTACTCAGACTTAGGTATCCACTGGTAGGTCAGAACACTCCCGCTCGTCCTGAGTAGAATCTATCGTTGTTCAGTATGGTTTTACCATTCCTATACCAACGCCCCTCCACTCCAACTACCTATAGATATTCAATCGAGTTGAGCAGCTACTAGATCAAGATTGGCAAATCAATACTTGTGGTTGAACGATTTCTGTGTCCTTTACTCAGTATAAGGTTTCTAATCCTTACTTTTCACCTTGAGCCTATCATTCATACCCAGATCCCTACTGCTCGATGGCACTGCCACCTATGTACTCAAGCTTCTACCCTAGGATAAGATTGTGAACTCCAGCCATCCAGTGGCTTTCTACGATTCATCCTTAACCCTAGAACCTTTTAACAAATGTACTAGCTAAATACAAGTCACTTAGTAGTACAAAATTTAGAGAGAACCAATCTACAATTATTTATACAATAATTAAATATTAATAAGATTGTCAAGGTGAATATGACCTCAAATTAAATAGGGCAAATTGTCAAGATGAATATGGCCTCAAATTAAATAGGGTATTTTTTAGTGGTAGGACACAACTAATTTCCAGCCATTCTAAATATTTATTTTAATTAAATATCATTACATAAATAACAATACTGCAAATATTGTAATTAAATAATTTAAATTTCATGGGACTCAATATGATCAAAAACTTATAACTTGCCTTGCTGTTTAACAAACTCGGCTGTCTCGTATACTTCATCGCTTGGATCTGGTCCTTGCACGGTCGCCTCGGAATACTCAGAAACTAACATAAACACATAAAATAACATAAGCTCCGAGCTCTAAATTAATCAAGCTAGAAAAATAAATAAAATAAAGAGGATTAAAGTACAATAAAAACTAGATTAGATGGGTTTGGATTTTATTGGAGCTTGGATTGGTGGAATGGAAGTCAAAAATGGATTCGTGGCGTTGAAACTATCAAAATGGAGATATTTTTGGTAATTAGGGTTTGTTGAGCAGTAATTGCTACAGTAGCTATAGTGTCGGGGCCAACCCATGTGAATAGAGTCACCCGTATGGTTTAAAAGATTCAAAAATGGCATAACAGGCTGGCTGGCTCGGCCTAGCCACACGGCCGAGATGGCCCAGCTGTGCACGTGCACAGCCAGCCGACGGATGGCACACGAATAGCCAAGATGAAGCCACGCCGCTGCCCTGACTCATCTTCAACCTCCGGCCATTCTCTCTCCAGCATGAAGCAGAGGCACAACCGCCTCCACGATTTGACACTAGTGAAGGACTTCGACGGTGGTAGATGGTATGGACGGGTTCCACTCGAAGAGGTGGTTCCATTTTTGAGCTTTGGGAGGTACAGACAGTGGCGGTGGTGGCCGGCGGTAGGAAAGAAGCTCTCAGCTTCCACTATAGCTCAAGGCTACTTCGGTGAGTGACCAACGAAGATGGGGGTGGTTTGGCCATCTACGGGGCAAAGGTTTCATGGTGGTGGTGGTGGTTTAGGTCAAGGGGTTCCTAGAAGGGCTATCCACGGGAGAGGCGCCATGACTGGTGGGGGCTCACGGTGCTAGGACATTCGGGAAATGCTCTCACGAAGGTGTGTTCACTAGAGTGTTCAGGGTAGTCTATTGATGTTGTGGGCGCAAACAATCGAAGCATGGCGGTTAGTGGTGGGAGAATGGCTGAGTGGCTAACCAGGCTCAGGGGGAGATGGCAGAGGGGGCTGCGGTGTGAAGGAGGTTCAATGGAGTGGTTTAGCTTGCAATTGGGAGTGACGCGATGGTCTCTGCGGAGCCAAACAAGCTTTAAACGTGAGAGAAGCAGTGGAAGCAGTAAGGCAGTTTGAAGATGGCGAGAGCTCTACTAGAGGAGAGAACATGTAGGAGAGGTGGTGTACGACCTCTGCAGGAGTTGGCAATACGTGATGGTAGTTGGTACGGCAAGAGTGCGCATCAGCCAGGGAAAGCTGAGAATTTCGATGGGAGAGGCGCGAGTGAACTGACGCGCCAGCTAAGGGAGAGAGAGGGAGAGGTCGGCAGGGAGATGGCGTGACTGGCTGGTGGGACCTTCCTGACAATTCGAACAGTGGAGGTATGAATGCTCAGGGTGAGCGTGGCCACAAAAACGAGCTCGAGTGAGCGGCCACGTGGAGGGAGGAACAGGTGGCAGCGACTTCTTGAAAGGCGCCAGCGGGAGGAAGAAGCGAAATTGCCAAAGGTGGAAAGGTGTATTCTCAAGGGGAGATGCCAATTTTGGGTTGGTTTTGGGAATTCAATCAAATTCCAAAAAGAATTCAAATTCTTTTGAATTTTGAGGTGTTTTAATCCATTCACACCAATGGATATTTTCTTTTCCTTTGCAATTCACATAATTAGATTGACATGCTAGAAAATTTTTGATATACGCCACATATCTCCAAAATGTACATACCTTTTTTTTTAAAAAAGGGAAAGATAGCGAATTGAAACCATCTCTTGGTGTGGTGGTGAAGTTATGGGTGTATGACTCCACGAATTTAAATCCTGGTGCACACTTACACGCAAGTGGGCTTCAGTAAGAATTTTGTGAGATATCCCTAACCTCCGTCTTTTAGGCATGTGCTAAGGAGACGCACTCGTATGTGTGTGTGTGTGTGCACGCGCGCGTGCGTGGTGGTGTGCGCTTATGCGTCTTCTTTGTAATTGCAAAAAGACAATGAATTGAACATACTGACCGACGCATCTTGCAAATTCGTCAATATTTTTTTTATACTTGGGAGTCGTGGTACCCGTTCATTACGTAAAATTGGATGATTCATAATTAAATGTAACTTTATTAAGGTACTTAACTTGTGGACTAGGTGTTAACTTAAAAATTGGTGAAAGGGTATCTAGGTAATTTTGTTACCTTATTAAATTAGATGGAGAAAGGATAAACTAGTAAAATTGCGAATTCATCTTATCGTTTAGAGCCCTGTTGCTTATCCTCTTTCCTATTGCTTGCCCCACGATGAGAGAAACCACATAGGCCATAGGCAACACAAGTGCCATGCCCAGTAACTCGGCATTACAATCACCTCATTGCGCGTGGCGGTGGTAAAGAGCAGGGAATGACAGGCTTTGTTAAATATTGCAGACTATGTAACTAAAGATATAAAACTAAGTAACTGAGCATAGATTACATAATTTTCCCACCACCTACTTTGTTACTTTTGCAGACTATGTAACCTCATATTAGACTAAGTAATTGAACAAGAAGTACATAATGTTCTAAACGGTTACTGATGATTGCGGTGTTAACCAAAAATTGAATACACAGAAGACCATACGAATTTTTGATCTGGTATAAGATGGATGAGGGAAAGAAGAGCTGATAGAGGGAAAGGGGAGGAGTGTGGATGATGGTTGGTAGGGAAGCTGTTGCTGGTTTGGAGGAGCGCCTCGCCAGTGGAGCTGGAGAAGGGGAGAAGATGTGATGCACTGTAGATCAAAGGCGGAGGCGTTGATTTAGGGAAAAGAGGAGATGAGATAGAGGTCAGCTCTAAGAATAATTACTAAATTACTCACATTTATATAAGGTATGTTGTTTTGGATTACGGCTTATTAATCTAATAAATAGGAATTATTAAAAGAATATAAAAGCCAAAAGTTGTTGGAAAACAAAAAAAAGAACATAACAAGGCTATAATTTTTTAGTCCAAAGTTGCCCATTTACAAATCAACTATTGATATATTTTTTTCCCAAAAGGAGGTACCTAAGGTAAGGTACCTTGCAAGCACCGTAGAAAGTCTCTTTACACCTATCTATATACCTCTCCCGTTGACTTCTCTTCCTTTTATTATTGTCTCGAATTTTAGTTCCACTAGCAATTTCCCACTTAGCAGTTTTCTTCCCATGGGATTGTACTATCGTAGTGGCATGGTTTGATCCCTCTTCTCCCCCAAATTATCATGCTTTAGTTTTTCTTTTTAAATTCAATCCAATTGCTCCCTACCTTGCTTGCCTATATCCCCTTGGATTATGGTCGCCGCTGCTTTCATATATTCCCCCATATCTAATTCGTGCGTGCTTTGTTCCACCTATCCATGCTCCGTGTATGGAGCTGTGTCCCCGAACAGTCGGCTGCTCCAGCTTTTGCTTTGGTTCGCTGACCAATCATGCTGTTGGCCCCCTTCCGGTCAAAATTCTGGTGATTGGCTACCTTGGTGGTGTAGTAACTTTTTCATCTTGCAAATCTTGGCTGGGCTCTTTTGCACTTTCAGTCGATTTGTGTTTGTACGAATTATAGTAACTAACTTTTAAGTAGTGTGTTTTTTCAAGACGGGATCAACAGGAAGATTGTTATAAAAAGTGTATTGCGTTCAGTTGTACTGGCCAAAATCGCATACAATTATTTTTCTATATATTCTACCTCTTGCAAACAACTAAAATTCAAATATTTAAACCATAAGCCTAAAAGAATTTACCTTTGCCTATATTAAAGTGTGGTTATCAAAAGTAAATCCCTGTGCTCCATTTGTTCATGAAGAGAAAAAAAGCACGGAAACCAGTGGAAAGAAGCCAAAATAGTAATGAGAAAATAGATGGTGCATCTAAAATAATGTGCAGTCAGAGGTCTAGACTTTAATTTGGCATTGCGGCGCCTTGTATTCCTCAATTTTATTTCACCATCCTTTGAATATATTAATTTCTCGAAAGCATCTTTTTCAGAGGTGTAATAGCAACTTGTTTGTTAGAATTGGTAAAGAATATTGCAAGAACAAAGATTGCACAGTGCAACAGACGAACTATAAGCTGGCTCTTGGAATTCTCAACTGTACCAAAATATCTAAGTATACCAGTTAACAGAGTGAACGGTTGCATGGGACATCTGTTCTAGAAACCTTTTTCAGCCTGCGTTGCAATGAACAAGCTGGCCCTTTCAAGTAAACAAGGGAAAATGTATGATTTGGGCAAACCTTGTGGTGAGTGGTGACGGTACATTTTGTTTTGTGGCTTGGTAGGCTAAACCTATCAATCAGGCTGTAATGCCATTAACAAGGACCATTTGCTCCAAATTCAGTTACACACGCGAAGCAACCGAAATGATATGATCTTGGAAGCCAAGGAAGGAAGATCTATCTATATATCTCAACAGGTAGTGGTTGGATTGGATAAGATCATGGCAAGTTCGTAAGCCATCCTGTGGGATCCCATTAAGGCTAATATACATCTTGACATGCAACACAGAACAAAGAATGCACTATGTTTTGATATTTGTGCCCTAACTTTAGGGGAAATAGTAGTAATAGCATTAGGTCGAGTCTACCAGCTGTAGTCCGATCGATAAGGCGCCTACACAATATATTTTTCATGTATGGAGTTTCAAGATGCAGACTTAATTGGAAAGGTTCAACTGTCACGTTTAAGACAGGTGATCTAACCACATCTTTCCGCTTAAATGAATGGAACTACGTCGAAACCAACCACTACTTTAATTGGGTGTCACTAATTAAGCAGTTCGACCGATTGCTTGTCGGCACAGCAAATCACGCGAAATCGTGGTTTATAGGGACGATAGATCCAAAGCGTCCGATCTATCTCGTGCAACGTGTGGCGCCATGTGATTTGCGTGGACAAAATCACATGATTAGGCCTTGTTTGGGAGGTGAGGGGGTAAATGGCCACCGTGGGGTAAACTAGCATCTTAAGCGCAACGTCACGCTGCGCTAGTTACCATATGTACCAAAGTAAAAGAGTTCAAAATTTATAAGATGAGCTTCTCTGGAAAAAGCGAGGACCCGAATGTATTTCCGAAGAAAGCTTTCCGCATAAAACCAAGGACCCATACGTTATTTTGGAAAACCATAGGGTGTTATCCAGCAAAAGAAAATGCCTTCATGAAAAAATTAAGGATATATACGTAATTTCAAAAAAGCAGAGGGATTTTTCGCAAACGAACTGACGTGGCAGGGGCCTTTCTGCAAGAACCGAGGACTCGAACACGATTTTACAAAATTCGAAGGGCCTATTCGCAAAAAATCCGACATAGAGGCCCCCTCGGGTGTATTGGGATATGAGATGAGATATAAGGGTTTGAGATTGGGATGTGCAAATTTTTGGGGCTTGGTTTTTCGAACTTTGCATTGGGATACTAGCAGCATAAGCGCGGCGCCATGTTGCGTTAGTTATTATGTGGACCGAAGTAAAAGAGATAAAATTCGTAAGAGAGATTCTTTGGAAAAAGCGATGACCCATAAGTATTTCTGGAGAAACCGAAGGGCTTTTTGCATGAAACTAATGACCCATGCGTAATTTTAGAAAACCGCGGGGTATTATCCAGCAAAAGAAAGGGTCTCCTTGAAAAACTGAGGACTCATACATAGTTTTAGAGAAGTGGAGGGGTTTTTTCGTAAAAAACCAACGTGGCAAGGGTCTTTTTGCAAGAACCGAGGACCCACATGCGATTTTGCAAAATACGGAGGGCCTATTCATAAAAATTCCGACATGGAGGCCCCCCGCGGGGTTCCCCGGTGTGATACAGGGATTATTCCATACGGGGGAAACAAATCCTGGTCACTGTTTGGGAGAGGAGAGGGCTAAAAATCCCAACCATGTAAAAAAATCAGAAAAATAAAGAAAATTGAAAAAAAAAAGTTCTGAACTATGCAGGGAGAATTAGAAAATTCGAACACAACTAAAAATATCGATTTAGTCTATCACCATATTGTCATCACAGTGAGCCAGTGGCATTGATCCATTACGAATTCAAAATTTACAACCACCATAGTGTACCACTTACTTGTAAAGTTGTAATAATACCAAAAAAAAAAGCTGAACTAGCATAATTCAGCGGAAATCTCTTCCAAATCTTCAGTTGAAATCTACAACCAGTTAGATACAAACAGGAATAAAGCAACGAGTTCTAGGGCTCCAACTCTTCATGCCACATTAGTAGATTATCAACCAAGGTAGTAAACTTTCAGTTGCAATACTAGCTAGGATAGAGTTTATTAGACTATTCGTGCAAAATTGAGGCCCTGCTTGAGGCTAGCACGAGTACCACAGGAAGTCATATGTCCTACATTATTACATTTCCAGAATGGTTTCAGAAGAAAAGAAAAGCGGACGACAGTAGCCAGCTAGGTGTTGCATTGCACTGTCAGTTGTCACTCAAACACTTTGTTAGTTGGCACTCATTGTTGTATCACTTGTAGCAGCCAAATCAAGAGGGCGCTCATTTGGGCTGAAAAAAATGGTTTATAGCTGAATTTACACTGTAGTTAGCTTATTTTACACAGTAACTGATAGTGACTTATTTGGCATAATTAAGTTTAAAAACAATCTAAAAATAGAAAAAATAAGTTAGCCTATTACGTATAATACAAACGAGTATAAGAAAAACGAACCGGCAAAAAAACTTAAAAAAGTTAGAAAAGGCAAAATTTAGGAATAGTAAAAAATAAGCTAGAAGTTCAAGTCGAAATGAGCAGAGCCCAAATCTTCAATTCAGCAAAAAGTAGCACATACATCCCAAAAAGCTGAAATGGTCACAAGAAAGAAAAAGATTGGTTTATGCAAGGACAAGGAGGAGGCCGCCCACCGAAATTTTACGAGAATGTGGAACCCTAGTGAGAGGAGGGGGAAGGATACCCTAGCGGGGAGGAGAGGAAGAAAAATAGTAGGCTCACTTCATCGGTGAGATTCTGTGATTAGAGTGGGACGAGGAAGAGCGCGGTGGAGGCAGTCACGAAGTAGGGAGGAGGTCGCAATCACATCTCGTGATGGAGGGAGGTAGTTGGGAGCGAGACGAGGCGATGACAGGGAGAAGTTCCCGAGCAGCGCACGCGAGGATATTTTCCCCATGAAAATGGCACGGATCGGGCTGAGAGACCCTTGATCTATGTCAAATGCACTTTCTATTTGGCCCGCGGAAGCTAGCCCAGTGACATTCTTTTCTTGGGAATGGGCCAAGATTCCGACGGGCTTCCCAAACAAGCCATAATAACATGTGCTCGTGCAGCAGTACCAGTATCCTTTATGGACCCAGTCAATGACGGAGCCAGAACTTAAACTCTGTGGAGGTCAATCCCTTTAAAATCTTTATAATTTTATATGTTTCGCTACCAAAACCTATGGGGTCGTTTGACCTGTGCCCACAGGTCACAACGTGGCTCCGCCACTGGACCCAGTGAGTTGCACGTAAGGGTTGAAGATTTTGTTGTTGGGTCAATCTAGGGTGCAATTAAAAAGGTAATCACAATAATTTGGCTGCAGATATCAGATGCGTATGTCAGTGATCCACTAATAACATGACACTACCACATCGGAAAATAGCTTAGAGCCCATTTGAAACACAGGATACCTCGAGAAATTAATTTGTTTCCGCAAAATTCCAACGTTGCAAAGCGGGCCATCATTGCTGATACACTATTTAATCATGCTATTTGCTCCTCCTCCTCCTCTCTTTCTGCTGCATCTCTGGGGAGTACGGAGTACCATTCACCAAAGCGAGGAATCTTTGCATCTCTGGGAAGGTCTGTATTGGTCTGTCCCGGTTCATTCATATCTTGCCGTATCCATGAATTGACCCCAAAATAAATCGCAGGCAGCAGCCAGTAGCAACGCCTGAAGAATTACCCCAAAATAACTTGGAACGACTCGCATTGGATAAATGGCAATTTCTACACAATCATGTTGCAACTCGAGCTGCTGTGGAACTTCTGTTGTCAATTTGTCATGCCATGATGCAAATGGGAAATTTAAAAGGATCGATCGCTTTCACCTAGCGTCCAGTGGATCAACATGGACAGAACGGACGAGCATAAAAACACCTCAGCACGCGACTTCCGTTTCCGTTTCCTGTACAAGGAGTCCCAACTCTTAAGAAGGAACCTGCACGTGGAAGCGATAATTTGCTCAGCCTAGGCGCATTATTCTTGCTCCCAATTACTGCAAATTCAGTCTGCAGAAACATTGGAGACAGTTCTCACACGAGAGGTTTACATAGCATAGCATAGCATGCAAATCTTATCTGAACAACACAACTAACAAAGCAAGCAAAGCATCGAAGCAGAGCCCTTGTTTCCTTTTTCTTTTCTGAAGGAAAAAAAAAGAGTCCTTTTTTCTGACGGGGCCATATGCACGCAAGCCGTAAGGAACATCGAAGCGCAGCCTTTATTCACGATGGCGCCAGGAGCCACTGTACAAGTGTATCTCGGCATGAGTGTCACATCCTGCTCTTCTTCACAGGGCCAAGCTCCTTGGCCTTCGTCCTCAGCTCATGCTTCTTGATCTTCCCCGTCGCCGTCTTCGGTAGCGGCCCGAAGACCACCGACTTCGGCGCCCAGTATCCCGGCATCCTCTCCCGGCAGAACCTCATGATGTCGTTCGCCAGCGCCACCTCGTCGGAGCAGTCGGCCCCTTCCTTGAGAGTGACGAACGCGCACGGCGACTCCCCCCATAGCTCGTCGGCCCTGGCGACGACCGAGGCCTCGAGGACCGCCGGGTGCGCGTACAGCACCTTCTCCACCTCCAGGCTGCTGATGTTCTCCCCGCCGGAGATGATGATGTCCTTCATCCGGTCCTTGACCTCGATGTACCCGTCGGGGTGCTTCACGCCGAGGTCGCCGGAGTGGTACCAGCCGTGCGCGAACGCCTCGGCGTTGGCCTTGGGGTTCTTCAGGTAGCCCTTCATGACGGCGTTGCCCCTCATCACGATCTCCCCGTAGGACTTGCCGTCGGCCGGGACGGGGGCCATCGTTTTCGGATCAACCACGTCGAGGCCTTCCAGTGCAATGTACCTGATGCCTTGCCGGCAGTGCAGGCGGGAGCGCTCCTCCAGTGTCAGTTTGTCCCACTCAGGCTTCCACGCGCACACTGTCGACGGGCCGTAGGTCTCCGACAGGCCGTAAGTGTGCGTGACACGGAAACCGCGGATGGACAAGGCGGCGAGGAGGGACGGCGTCGGTGCAGCTCCTGCCACCATGACATTGACGACACGGGGGAGTGGCAGGAAGGTTTCGCTCGCCGGAGCGTTTATGAGGTTATTGAAGACGACCGGTGCAGCGCACAAGTGTGTCACTCCTTGGTTTGCAATGCCAGAGTATATAGCCTTTGTGCTCACCTGCAAAACACAAGCGCGATATGGTCTTTGAGAATCAAGATTTAACTAATGTCAAAGGAATTGCACGGTCGTTTATCTTGTTTCTGACCAACTAAAAATGATACTCCGTGTTATTACTAAAAGGATAAATTGAACCTTGCAAAATTGGGTAACACATTTGGTACCAAAAATGTATTCTAGAACAGTTCGACAATATCACAGGATGAGAGATACACGTACTACCGGTGGTGTGGAGGGGGCAACACCAAAAGTCCAAAACGTAGGAAGTTTTGCTACCTTTTCCACTCAACAGATGGTTTTTTAGTCAAGCAGGTGAGACTGATTAAATGCAATTTTGTGTCTGTAACACTCAGCAGTTCTAGCAAAATTTGCATTGCTTACTGCATGCCAAAAGCAGGACTTGTATGGTAGCTCAGCCAGTTTTAGCATGGAATTTGTCTTCGTCATCAAGGTTAGCTGATTTTTCAGACATTACCAATTGCATCAGCTGAAAGAGTAGAGCCTTAACATACCTGGCGAAGACATATGCTGGTTCCGCAGAGGGCAGCCAATGCCCAAGTGTAACACCAACCATTACAGTGGAACATGGGCAAAGTCCACAGGTAAACAGCCCCTTCCGGCATTCCCCACACCATAGCGACACTGAGCGCCATGAGATAGGCACCGCGGTGGTGCAACACGACGCCTTTCGGGTTCGAAGTAGTCCCGGAAGTGTATCCTAAGGCGATGCTGTGCCATTCATCCTTCGGTGGCTTCCAACTGAACTCTGGGTCACCAGTTTTCAAGAACTCCTCATACTCAATGGCCCCTTTTCCTAGAGCATACTGTAGAGACTTCGGATCGCAAGTCGGGTCGCCGATAACGATTAGGATTGGAGTCCTAAAAGCCCATTTCTTCTTCTCTGCAATTACCTTCAGGGATTCCTCAGCTAGGGTGAAGAATTCTTGGTCAACCATCACAACTTCTGCCACGGAATGGTCAAGGAGGAACGCGATCGTCTCAGCATTTAACCGGACGTTGACACAGTTCACCACAGCTCCAGACATTGGGACGCCGAAGTGAGCTTCATACACCGCCGGGACATTTGGAGCTATGACAGCAACCTAAGGGGACCAAAAGAATCAAATAATTACGACTTAATCCGAATATGTTGGAAAGCCACTGTACAACCCAAAGCGTCCTACGAACCATATAAAATCACAAGATGTATTTTAGCAGCCAAATAAATTATCCAATTAAAAATCATTTTTTCTTTTGGTTCAGCTTTAGTTTCTGGTTTCTAGTTCATTATTTTTAAATTTTGTTTTTTCTAACCTTTTAGTTTTTTTTAGCTTTTTTGCTGGTTCTTTTTTCCCGTGTTCGTTTGTCTTGTCTGTGATGGGTTAACCTGTTTTTTCTATTTTTAAATTTTTAAAATTTAATTACACTAAATAAATCATCATTAACTATAGTAAAAAATAAGCTAACTACAATATAAAATAAATCATAATCCAGCTTATTTAAGCTAAACTGAGCATCCCTAACTCTACTTATTTTGACAATAGCTTCTGACTTCTAGCTTTTAATTCACTATTTCTTAATTTTATGTTTTTTTTGTTTTTAATTCTCGAGGGTGTTGGTGGTACACTACAAATGTACAATGGCCCCACCAAAAACCAAACATAAATTGAAAAAACAGAAATATAAACCATCACTCCACATGGTCCTTTGACACTTCCATGCAAGATATATTTAACCGGGAAAAATATCAACACGCAGCCGGATAGGATCATGGACAGAGACTCTCAAGAAAAAACAAAGAGAGAAGCTTATCTCATTTGACCGGAAACAGTGACGGTTCCGTGTTTGCTTTGATGAGCAAAGGTACTGAAGAACTAGTACTATCAGTTACGAGCCCCTCATAGAAGGAACGAGGAACAACAGGCACTCACTGGACTACTGCGGCATCTCAGAGTCAGAGCAAGCGTTATGTTTGTTATTTTCTTTTCTTCTTCGAACAAGGGAAGATCCCTGTTTCAATTCTATTGGAAACAAAAGCTAAACAAGTTACAGAACAAGGGCAACATGGATTGACAGGATCATATCCAGCAATCTAAAATAGGACAGTAGCTAGGTTCTAAAAAACAAAGCACCGAGTACGCAAACTAGACAGCCCAGAAGAGGTGATTGCATTGCTTAAACCGGGCTCTCTTCAGATTGTAAGCAGGGCAAGTGCCTTTCAGTTGTTACAAATAGGGTCCATTTGCTATAAAAGGTACTCAAATCAAATCACTGTATACTGAATTTTCTGCCTAAAATCATAGTGTAACAGAAACAGTAATTTACCTCTCCTGCTTACTTTTTTTTTAAAAAAAAAGGAGATAAATTACCGAAGAAATTTACCGTGCTGCCGTGGCCGATCGACCGCTGCGCCAGGGCGGAGGCGAGGCGGCGGCACCGGCGGTAGGTCTCGGCCCATGTGTACCGAGCGGGGCCGTGGACAACGGACGCCCTGTCCGGCTGGGCCAGGGCGGCCCGCTCCAGGAACCAGAGCGGCGTCAGCGCCGTGAAGTTGGCGTCGTTCCGCGGCAGATCGTCGATGTCCCTCTCCGCCTCGGACCCGAACCCGTGCCCCGGCCCTTCCGAGCCCATCGTCTCTGCTCTGCTCTCTCTCTCGCAGAGGCAAAGACGGTGACAAAACGGGAGTGCGCCGAAGGCGTGAGGCAGGCGAGTGAGGGGACGAGGCGAGGCTGCTCGGCTCTCAGTGCTATTTATAGTCCTGAATGAGCTCTCAAGGTCTGCACAGTGCGAACGGCCTGTACGCCGGGACAACCGTCTGATCAACGCCGGACGCTGAAGATATGTTGCGTATGGGAGGCGAGAGACTTGAATTTGGACTTGACCACCGTGATGGAGTGCGCCGTAGACGCCGGGGGTTCACGGGTTCTTGCGGCCCCCCCTCTCTCGGCTCGTAGCGCCATGGCCAACACGTCAGTACATGCCAGGTCACTCTATTATCACCGGCGCTGAACTCTGTTTTCCTGCATCGTTTGTTCTTGTTCGTGCCGTCTCTGTTCTGCATATGCACTTTCATTTGCATTTCAATTTCTGGAGTTTATTTTTTTCAAACAATCAAAGAGGCGTGCACTTTGGACCTTTTATGCCCTGTTCGTACGGGTCATACCATGATCCGTAGAGCCGTTTACAGCGTAAGAACTTATTAAGAAAAAAACAAAGTAATTCCCCTGTAGTTTCTACATAAACCTTTTATTTTTCTGTAGGACCAATAGCGAAGATCAGAGTGAGGGTGAATGACCTTTGCTCTTTTAAATTTCAACAAAATCAACCCTTTCAAATACAAAAGCTTGTTCACTTCAATAATTACAGCGAAAATAACCATCAAACAAAAACCAAATATATAAGCGAACAACTGAAGGACAAAATGATCCATGTCATCACTAGACCGGTTTGATCGGGCCTGACCTGTCTGATTGCTGGTCTAACGTCGGTCTGACCGCAGGTCTAAGGTCGATTTGACCGATCCCCTATTCCCATACTTTAAAAATCTCTTGGGTCAAAACTCAAAATTTAAGAACTTGCATAAGTCACATCTAAACATTCTTAAATTTTGCATGAGACTTATTCAAGACATTCGAAACCTAAATCAATAAAGAATCATAAGGTTCTTAGAATCAGATTCACTAATTTGAAGAAAAATCAAATCTAAGTCTTAAGAACACCTAAAACCCTAAAATCCAAACTAGTTTTTGCTTGAGGAGTTTCTAATCAAAAAGATAATCTAGATCTACTCCTACATGTCATAGAAACCTAATCTAAGTATGGATTGGAGATAAAACTATCTTGACTACAAAAACCCAAATTTAAGCTAACAACAAGCAAAACTGAGCTTGATCTCGAATCTTGTTATATAAGTGACCTAGATGAGTGAAGATTAATCATTAGACCAATCTTCTACCTCTTACTCATCATATATCACAACAAGATCAAGAGGGAAGAAGGAACACTAAAAAATCAAGCCAAATCAAGATTTTAATACTTGAGCAAATAGGAGAAAGATTTGGGCGAATTTTGGATATCTATTCATATTTAGAGTTGAATGTCTATAGCTACCCCTAACCATTTACAAAGCATAAGGATGACAAAATGCTCAAACACACGATCTACAACTCATCTCTAAGAGTTTTCTCCAAAAACCCTAACTCTCCTCTCTTAACTTAGCACAAGCTTCTCTAAAAACTTGGCTATAAGCCCACACCTCTCCCTCCTTATATAAGAAGGCTTATAAGAAATCCTAAACAACACCTCTTATTGAGTTTCATCCACTTACATAGATTAACTCATTAACCCAACATCATGTCGGGTTTTACACACATCATACTTTTCAAAGTGTACACAACCATTAACCTGCTAGTGAATTAACACTTAATCCACTTAATATTTTTAGCACATCCTTGACCTAAACCACCTTCTTGCGTCTCCTCCTACCGTTGTTTGATCAAGTCTCAACTTTCTGGTTTTGAGCAAAAAGATGTTTTGCCCCAAATCATCTTCTATGAAGCTCCGCACTTCCTCCATCTTGAAGCAACCATGTGCTTCATCTTGACTCCACGCAGCTCTAATGACTTGCTGCCAACCTTCTCACGTGTCGGAATCCCACCAAACCCTCCTTGCTTGTAATCAATTGGTGTGGCACATGCCTCTCCAAACACCATGATGCACCTAGCTTCAATGATCATTCTGGACCTCATCTCCTCCTTGAACTCAGTTCCATCCAACCTACCATTGTCACCATGTCCATCACCGGTATCTCTCACCTCGGTTCCTTATCTTCCTGGTTTGTGGCAACTCTGCTAACCTCAGTCATCTTCCAACAACACCTTGATCATTCCGGATCTCAGCTCCCCTAGTATATATTGTACAACTATAATGCTTATATTAAAAAGGAGGATATTTCTTGTACAACTGTAACAATTCTTATATCTAATTAATATGCATCGTTATAATACAGATCCACCAAAATAAGTGATGTAGATCTTTCTCTTTTTTTCTCTGATTAACGTGTGAATTTGTAGTCCTTGAAAGTGAACCTGGTAACTTCTTGTTTTATTTGCTTTAATAAGATAACTAGCAGAGTAGCCCACTCATTTGCATGACTAGATTTATTTTAAAGTTGTAGTTTCAAATGATATAACTTAGATGTTTTAGAATATATTTACATATCTTATAAGCTATTTAAAATTTTAAGATATCACAAACATTAAAAAGACAATATAAGTTTGAAAGAAAATTCAACTTAATAAACGCAATTGAAGTATGAACTTTGATGGAAGAGAATCATCAAGCATAATATACAAGTTGTTGCGATTCTCAGAAATATAACCACTCTTCATCATGCATGGATTATGTAGTTGCATGGTATTAGAATACCTTGCTTATGCATATGCCGATGTACCATGGACGACTTGCCTTAAACTTATCTTGATCCCTCACATGCCAGCTGCCCTATCGAACCGTGTCTTTTATCTCTTCTCGCTGCCACAACTTTTTTGCTTCAATCTCGAACAAGTCCAATTCTTGATCAATCCCTCTCAACTACTATCCCTTCTAATGCAATACTCTACCATATAGTTATCTTTTACTTCTATCTAATTATTGCTTATGCTGATCGTTGCGACATCAGCACGCATACTCGTGCAACTGTCATCGATCCATATTGGAGACACCCGTCATGCTCTCTTTGGTGGCTCTGAGCCTATTTCTTGTAGCTGCGCTACCTCTACTCTAAGCTCTTTGCTCCTTTACTTCTGTACACCTATGCTTGTACTAGTATGGATGTATATGTGTATATACACATACATGATGCTATACATGCTCGATGTCCACTTCTCCCATGTCAGTCACTCATCTTCTTTGACACTGGCCAACTCAACGCTATGGATTCCTCACTAACCACAGCGATGTCTCATCTTCACTGATGTTGATATGTCTACTTTAGTCACTGTCTAACGATATGAAGAATCTTCTCGTCACATCCAGTGACACCGTGCCCCTCACTAGCGATGGCATGTTCCTAGCTACCCGATAGCCTGATATTGTCCATAGCTTTGTCTTCAATGCAAAAATTCATCTATTCTTTGCTAGGGCTTCATCTCCTCTCCGCCAAGGCCACAGACTTCTTCAACAATATCGACGCTTGCCACTCATCGTCATGGCCCTTTGCTCCTTTAACTCTCCCCTTTCTCTTCAATAACTTCAACGAGCAACACGACATTGTCCTCGTCGAAGGACTAAGGTGAGCAGCATGACATTGTCCTCATCTTCGTTGTCGTCGCATCATGTCATTATCTAGGTTTTTTATTTCAATAATAATAATAAATGAATTTAATTAAAGTAAACAAATAAAAACAACTCTTATTTTGATTTTACTAAGTTTCAAAAAGTTTTTCCTTATTTTCCTATAATTTAAAAAAGATTTTTCTTCTAAATTAAAAACTAAATTTTGTATAAAATAAAAAAACCAAATTTAAGTTGAAAATAATTTTCCTAAGTCCAAATTTCTGTTAGTTTTCCCATAATTTTTTTGCCTGGCTTGGTATTTATTTGAGCCTATTTGGAATTTTTGTATTTTCTAAATTCAAAAATCAATTAAAATCCCCAAATCTATCTTGACCAAAATCCTATTTATCTCAGTCCATTTCTTTTCTTCTAGCCCAGCTCATTCCTTCCTCTCTTCTTCCTTTTCCTCTATTCAGACCAACCTGCGTGGCCCGTTTTCTTTCCCAGAACACCCGGCCTTTTTCCTGCTCGGCCCAGCCCATCCACACCCTCCCTTCCTCTCTCTCTCTGTTTCTTCTGCAGATAGCTAGGGTCCGCCTATTATGCCGCTCTTCTTTCAAATTCAAATCCAATGCTCAATTCAATTCAATTTCAAGTTTCAAATTCAGTCTCTAGAAAATTTCATTTCTCCTCGGTTGAATTCTTTTTCTCCCTCTTTTCTCCCATTTTCCTGGCCCTGCTAGCCTTTTCTAATTTTTCCCTTCTTTTTCTTTCCCTTCCTTTCTTCTTTTCCCTTGCATCCCTGCTTTGTTTCTCTGCATGCTATTTTGCCGAGCGCTTGTGTGCTAGAGCCACCCAAGCCGCCAAGTGCCACCCGTGCCTGTTCCAGCTACACCACCACCTCCACATCCGCCTGGAAACTATCGCCATCTAGCTATCACATTCAGAGCACCATCAATGGGCAGTTTTCACTCATATTCATGAGCATTGAAGTCCCAGTCCAAAACGGTCACCGCCGATCCCGTCGAGCCCACGTTAGTTTCTTCCTCCCTCTCGCTCTATAAATTGGAGCACCATGACCGCCTCATCCCCTTTGCTTGCCCAAGCACCACAACCTCCCGTGCACCGTACCTACCATGAGAGCCATCTTCCTAAGCCGGCCCACCCCTACCATCGTCATCTTTCTCCAGTGAGATTTTCAAGTTTTGTTCGCATCACATCGTGTTCTAGCACCCAAGCAATCCATATTCTAAGTTAATTTAATTTTTGTGCAGCCAATTGTCGAGAATTGAGCTTTTCCCAAAACTAGTCAAATTTGTTCCTCACCGTTGATTTATCGTCTCCAGTGAGCTAATTTTCAATTTCTCGCACCTACACCATCTCCACCACCTCCTGTACTTGTGCCATTCCTCAATTCGGACAATGCATTGCCGTGGAACTCTGCCAACATGTCTCCACCTCTCTGACCATCCCCTGAGCCCAATGACTACACAGGAGCAATCCTTGCACCCACGTCATGCCCATGCTCGTGCTACTTCATGTCATTTGTTGTTGGAATGCAGTTGCCCAAGCCAGCCCACACCTAGCCACCCACTGACTGCCGCCGTCGCCACCACCGTGCACCTTCGCCCGTGCCACCGCCTCCCATGGCTTCCCCCACAACCCCACCAATCCATTTTGCACATCCCCCGAACCTCTCACACCTTCCCTCACCGGCGCCGCCGCTTTCCTCATGTGCCATCGCCCCTGCTCTATTTTCCTCTATGCGCTTTACTCTAATCTCTATGAGTCAATGACAATGGCAGCCCAGCTATCAGATTTCTTGCATTTCTTTTTTCCATCCAAATGAATATTCCCTAGAATATTCTTTCCCTTCTGATTTTTAGCATTTTCTCATCTGACAAATATTTCGATGATGTTCTACGCCATACGAGTTCTAAATCGAGTGATTCAAATTCCTAAATTCATAATCTATCTCCCATTACATATTTTATAATTATATGATTTTAGTTAAATTTATTTTCCTCTAGCCACTTTTCATGCGTAGACTACGACGTTTACAAGTAGTACAACTTTGTTGATGATTCTCACCACCAATTCACACAGTAAGGCAAGTTTTACACCTTGAACATGTTGATCTAAGTTTATAAAAAAAATTATATTGTTTTAAATTATTTAGATGCATATGTTTACTCAATATACTTTAATTCCAGTTTTAAAGACAAAGTTAATACCTACTTGTTATGACTACCTTTGACATTGAAAATCCTTACAACATGGACATGTTAGATAAGAATCTGCTAGTTGGTATATTAATACAGTATTGACTAGTAAATAACAAATGCTTAGCCATGCTTAGACTTGAATTTCAGATTTATTTGGGATTTAAGCCAAACAAAAAACTTTGTTGTGATAAAAATTGATCCTTGGCATTGGTGTGCCACGGAAACCTATGAAATATTTTGCAAAATAAAATAAAAGAATGTTTAGACTTAGACAAATTGTTATGTAGTGGGTGCTTGGTGGCACAATGTGGGTGCTTGGTTGCATGATGTGGGTATGTGAAAAGTCTATCTAAGTCAATTAAGCATCGATCTATAAGTTACTACTATGAAGCCATATACACTACCACAAGTCTGGTATAAAATAAACCAGCTTAACTAATTTGTAGACCTCAACCTTGATTTCGCTACAGATTGAATGTGGGTACGGCGAAGGCCATTGTCAACTCACATGTCACAAAAAGGGGGCCCAACAAAATAGATTTTATATTGTGGTGAAGCCTTAGCGGGCACAACCAGGTTGAGGATTTTGTATTGCAAAGGTCTTGTGATAATCGCTTAATTGCATGCCTAAGGAAGCGTGCTATGGATGACAATATAACTTGATTATCTCTTATGAGTAAAACTGCACAACCATTATAGTGTATAAACTATCCTCGATAGTTGTGCCTATGGCTATGGGTAAGCTGAGTAAAATTTTTTGTAGATTATACTTTGGTTTTCCAAAGTGATTTCAGAAAAATAATTTATGGAAAAAGTTGGGTAGAAACACTGGGTTGGAGCCCGTGCTTGAACTGGTGATAGGTTAGTGCCTCCACTAGTGTTAATACATGATTAAAAATTTAGTTTTACATTATGATTACACTTTCAAAATTATTTATTGTATTGACAAGCTTTGCTTTACGCTCAATAGCCGTATTATGCCTTCACTTATTATCCTTGCATTAATATTGCAATTTTATATGTAACTTGTGAAGTACATTTTTAACCTCACCCTTGACTTCAGTGAGGACCAGGACAAGCAGGGCAGTCTGGATAGGTTTTTTCAGCTTTGATTTTTTTCTTCTATTGCATATATTTATTTGTGGTCTATGGGTTGTTGATGTAAACTTTAGCTTTAAGGCCTATATTTGGTTAATTAATGAATATCATTATGGTTGATGTTTATCTTTGTTGTCCATTATATGCACTAGCTGTTTCTAGACTAATATGATTTACATAGAGGGCCCAGAGGTGTGACACATCGGCTCTTCGCTTCCCCACGGGTCAATGTCGTCCTATAGGCAGATCAATGCTATCACACTTTTTCAAGGTTTCATTCAACACCATTCGTGCTATCCTCATTATAACATTTATTTTACACACAATTTTAGTTATTTTTTCTTGACGTTAATATACAAATCAAATTGCTAATTTTACTTAGTTTATTCCAAATTTTAGTTATTTAAGTATTTTACATTAGAATTCATATGGAAATCAAATTATAAATTTGTTTTATTTTTATTCTGAATTTAAATTATTTTTTTGTTGGATTTTGTATACAAATTCAATCCCAAATTTTTTTCCTTTAATTTTTATTCTAAATTATATTTATTTTATTAGTATGGAAATCAAATTTCTTATCTATTATATTTTTAATTTTAATTATTTTTTATTGAAATTCATATGCAAATCCAATCGATAATATTTGTTTACCTTTTATTCTGAATAACAATTATTTAGTGATTTTATTTTAAAATTCATATCAAAATCAAATTACTTATTTTATTTTATTTTGTATCATGAATTATTGTTATTTTTTCGTTGAAATTCATATACAAATTCAATTAATAATTTGTGATAAATTTTTAATATGAATTATATTTATTCAGGTATTTAATTTAGAATTCTTAAGGAAATCAAATTGATAGTTTTATGTTATTTTTTATTCAAAATTTCGCTTATTTCTGTATTACACTTAACTTTAACTCTTTCTTTTTTATGTGGCCAAGAGTGTGAATGCTACATTGATTTGTACTTCATCCATGCAATCTGAAGTTACAAGGCTTAGTGCTCAATTGAGCAAGGAGAAAGAAGCAACCGGTTATGTGAGAGATAAGAAAATCCTAGTTCATACGGATGCATATGCGATTCCTCCTTTGCGTAATGCAAACAAGATAGTAACACATGGAATTGGAGGTGCAGGTGGTGAAAAAAGAAAACTAGTTCGGCTCAAGCGGAAGACACAAGAACAATCAAATCTTCGTGCTTGCAGTTTTGTGCACAAGGTTCATGAAACTTTTAACATCAATTCTGAGCTTTTCAATGCACATAAAATATATATTTGGAAAGCTAATGAGGTCTATTTTCCAACGAATCAAACGTCACTTGATTTGGAGTATCCTACACAAAGATATGATAATTTTATTGGACGCTACACAAGCTGTCCGAAGAGACGCGCGAGGAATGCTAAACATAATGAGTCCATGCATTATAAGGCAAGTGTGGATAATATTGGACTACAACATGACTTTCCTAAGGTTGAGAAGATTTCCTTTCCACCTACAAATCGGATTTGGAAGCTCTCTAAACCGAGAAAGGAAAGATATGATAATTTGAATCCAGTGGCAGAGAGGGGGGGCCTGACACCCCCAACCATCTACTAATCCTTCATTAATTACATGTGTATTAATTAGTGCCAATTTAGCCCAAATGTTGAGGACTAACGCAGTGAGCCAGGCAGCCAGCGACGCTTCATATTTGGCAAAGCCTTTGGCTCTTTGATTGCAGCCAACTCAACTTCCAAAAATCACCGCAGCGCCTTGCACCCGCTCGTTTCTTTTCTTCCGCGAGACCGCGAACTCGCCGCGACGAGAGATGAGTATTCATCCAACGAGAGATCTTCTCGTGCACAAGATCTTCTGCCTGATGGGACTTAGCAACGAGAGATGAGTATTCATCCAAGTCAAGCATGATAATTTGAGGAGAGCCTTGTTCTTCGTCGGCTCGTCGTGCTCGCTTCTGTGATGAGGAAGGAACCTGCCAGCTGCCGCAGCTTGTGCATTGTGCCTTGACGCCATCAACAGGTATTTGAGAGAGACAATTCATAGTTTTTTAAGCACTAATCATTCATTCGGTTGGTGGTATTCCCTTATCTAATCAGTAATTACTATCTAAATTTTCCTTTACAATTTTAGATGATATGAAGAAGAGAAAGACAATTCATAGTTTATTTAAGCCTGTTGGTTCAAGTGCTAATTGTATTGAAGCCATTAGAAGCCATTATTAAGGCCTATGATGTTGCTGGTAGTCGTAGAGCTAAGTTTAAATTAATAGAGATGTAATTTTCTTTGCATTGTAATTTACGAAATATATTACTCTGATATGTGACTATTGGATCGGTAAATCCGGCATGGTTTCATTGGCTCTACTCTACTTGTTGTCCATATTGCCCCCCATATCCAATTCCTGGCTCTGCCCCTGTTTGAATCCAACTTGGATTCGGTTCAGGATAGCCAGTAGGGATTTCCTTAAAACGCCCATAACTTTCGCAAATAAAGTTCGATTTGGGTGTTCTTGGACTCGTTGAAAAGATAATTTAAAGCTCTATCCAATTCATAAGGTGCTAGCCACAGAAGCCTCCTGGTCACAGCACAAAGTGACAGAGAAACCAACAGGTCTATTTTAGGTATTTCCTATTTAGTTCGTATTGGTGTAGGGTTTTTGTGTTCGTGTAATGTTCAAGTTGGCCGCACCTTTGGTGCCAATATAAGGTCAGGACCTTAGCCCCATTGTGATTTAGGCTATGATATGATAAGTTTTTCCACTTATGAAATAAAGGAGAAAGTCACCATGATGATTGTTGGCGGTAAGATTGCGTGATTGCAAGGTTTTCGCGTTTGGAGTTTGCTGAGTTGGTGCAAGGCAAGAACAGGAGGTTCTTGAGATTGCCCATCGAATCTACAAGGTTCATCTCATCTAATTCGTGTCTTCGTTGCTGAATTCACGGTTTGGAGAGTTGGTAGATTATTTCTAGTGTGCACATTACATACTAGTGCAAACTACCATTATCAAGGTTGTTGACGACGTCAAGACAATGAGAAGACTCCATCCGTAAGAACCAAAGGAGAAGGAACCTAGACATACCGGGAAAGATCGGGCCATCCCTACGCATCAACTAATCTTTAGTTGGTTTGTATCACTTTTAATCTATACCATTATAATCTGAATCCATGATGATTAGTGGTGTGTGTGTGTGTGTTTCTGTTTTCCACTGATTAGCATGAGAATTTTTAGCCTTTAAAAGCGAATGTGGTGGGTTCTTTTGCCTTTGCTCTAATAAAATAATAGATAGATGAATTTCCCAGGTATATATTATAACATCCTCATTTTCAAAGTTTATTTGAAGTTTTTTTAAAAGAAATTTCACCATTTGAATTTTTTTGATTTAATACAAGCTTAAATTAAATTTTTAATAATTATAAGGATTTAATATGACTAACATAAATATTAAAATTTACTAAAAATATTTTATTTAGATTCCTTGCATTTCAAGAAATTTTTTAAAATATTCTGTGAATTTTTTAGATTTATTTGCTATTTTCGAGAGCTTTTTATATTTTATTTGAATTTCTGAAATAGAAAATCCCCAAAAATCCTAAAACAGGAACGAGCCAAACCCGTTACTATTCATTCAGCCCAATTAGCCTCAGCCATCAGATGCTCTCTCGGACACATGTCGGCCATTCAGCCGTGCGTCGCACCGGTCGATGGATCTCGCTCCTTGACACATGTCAGGCATCCACTCGATAGTGCACTGTTCATCTATGCTATTCGGCGTAGCCGTCCGATCGTCTCTGGACATGTGTCATCCGTCTGAGGGTTCAGACACTATTCATCTTCCCAAAAGCTCTCTCGTCGTTGTGTTCGTCCAGGAGTCCTCGACGTCTGTGCCGTCTCTGAGTTAGCCTCTGTGCCGTGTACGGCGCGATTACGTTGGTTTTCGTACTTAAATAGCCATCGTCGCCTCGTCCTTCGCACCCCGTAGCCGCTCGCCTCGCCCGTGCACCGCCGTCGAGCTCGTCGCCGCTGTCGTCTGCTCGTTCCGTCGTCGGTTCTGTCTTATCAGTTGTTTTGCTTGGGGAAGAGTGTTACTAAAATTTAGACAACTGTTGCTTGGCTGGTAAAGGACATTATCAAATGCCCCCACCTACCTAGGCTCGAATTCGGGTGCATAACTTCTTTCTTTAAGTGAATGCTAAAGATCCTCACCAAAATTTGAAAAAAAAAAGTGAAAAGAATCATGCCCCATTCTATTTCTTTCGCTCTTTTTTCTCAAATAATTATTAGTTGTATTCATGATTGAGGTCAAGAGGCCAGTTAATCATCAAAATCTTATCACTTAGACGCGTTCAAATAGCGATGACTTCTAACTTCTAAAAATCAAAAATTATTTAAAATGTATTGATTTTTTAACATGTATTTTTATTTTTTCTCTTTCCTTTTTCAGATGCGTTACCGTCGCCCCTTCTAACATGAAATGATTTCTCTTGTTAAATGGCAGTAGCAAAAATTTCTTGCGATGATACAAATACCGATGTTGACCTGGCAGCGTGTGAATATGACGCAAGCGCTGATGCAAGCAGCAGCAAGTTGTGTGGCACGGACGTCATGCGCTCTCCTGTCCTGTCCTGGTTCAATGCATCAAAATACAGGCTACAGCTGGTGCGCGCGAGCACATGTTTACTATTGCATTTTGAAGAAAGAATTGAACTCCAGTACTGAGCTCAGCAGGCCGAACAAGAGGCCGCTTATCCGCTGTGTGTGCCGGGCTCACTGCTGTTCCAAGTTCCGACAAACGATGGGCCTGGAGCTCGTGGCCGCCATCTAGCCCATTACGTGCTTGCCTCGTCTGGTCGCCTTCTGCTATGCTCGGTGTGCCAGTGAAGGACAGCTATTAGGTGGGTTTTTTAAACTGTCACTTATACCTTTCGATTTATAATTTTTAAATTTTAATTATTTACGAGAAAACAGTATGAAAAAATAGTTACATATAATTTTAATCGGTATAATTGAATTCGATATAATATCTATACTACAATCAACTTATAGACTATATATTAAAAAGATATACTATTTGAAACTAAGTACTATAGCAAAAAAAAAAGGAAGCCGTGTTGAACCCAGCCATTGAGGTCGAGGCGTCTTGCTTTGGCCCTGTTTTTTTTAACTGTCGTTGATGGTCTTTTTTGCTGCTATTGATGTCTTTTGTTTGTGTTTTTGGATATGGCAGCAGATAGCGAAGATGTTGACGCGAAAGAACCTATAATTTTAAGCTCGGAAAGTAGTGTGAGGAATCTACTTCTAGAAACCATCTTATTTATTTTGACTTTTGAAAAAATCAAAACCCAAAAAATAGGAATTTTTAGCATATTTAACATTATTGCAACCCGTATTTACAAGTCGTCCTGGCCTGTCATCGTACTTTTGTTTCTCACCCTGCTCGATCTATCTTTTTTTTCTAGATTATATCCTGCTCGAATTTTGTCATTGCTTTGCTGCACAAGTATGGTAGCTTGCATCCGCCTTACATTCAGGCGCGAGTAAAAAACTGAAGGCCTGTGCTGCTTCATTACTTATCAGTATTTGGTTGTTTCATATAAGTATTTGTGTAGTTATGCTAGAACTTAAAATCATTAAAAATTAAAAAAACCATTATATCGTCACTAGCAATACAAAAAAATAAAAAAAGAAAACCCCCCAAAATAGTCAAAATAAACCGAAATTAGAAACTAATACGTTTTAAGTGATTTCTGACTTCAATAAATTAAAAGTATAAAAGAAATAAAAGCTAAAACCATTTAAAATAGGACTATAAACTGTAATAGAAAAGAATACACCCCATAGCTTCAATGCCCTAACAGAACTTCCTTGGTTTTCTCATCGGTTTTTGCAAAGTTGAACAAGAGGCCCAGAGTACAACGGCAATTGATAGAGAGATCGGTTTCGAGTCATTTCCCCATCGATAATGTAGCCAGCAGCTAGCTAGCGCTCAAACATCCAATTAAATCCTACTATAATTACAGGGCAAATTTCACTTGTGCTATCTCATCACATGCAAGTTACAAGCCATGATACATGCATTTGACAGACTAGGTCCCGCTTATTTGGATTTGGATTTAGATTTCTAGTTTATTTTTTATTATTTTTAAATTTTATTATTTTTACTTTTTAGCTTGTTTTGAGGGATTTTTGTATTTTCTTTTTTTCTCGTATTCGTTTGTATTATCTGTGATGGGTTAACATATTTTTTCTATTTTTAATTTTTTTAAAATTAATTATGTTAAATAAGTTAATATCAGTTATAGTGTAAATAAATCTGCTATAGTGTAAATTCAGTTACAAACTATTAAAATTCAGTTCAACTGAACGGTGTCCGTATGACAAGTATTTCAGGAAAGAAAAAGGAGAAGTTAAGGAAGGAAAAGATTAGATGACAAGTCAAAGAGGCCACTCGCCTCGTCCGTCAGATCAGAACAGCCAATGGGGCACCTTCTTGGGCATGACGCGCTCTTCGATGGTTCTCAAGCTCGGCTTCCATCCCCTGCTCGACAGCTCCCGGCTCAAGAACTCCGGCCGGTGCTCCTCGAACCCGTCCGGCCTCGCCGCCGTCTCCTCCGTCCTCTCCACTTCAGCCGCCGCCTCGCGCTTCGCTGGCTCATCGGCGTCTTTAGCCTCCTCCCGGCTCTTCTTGGAAGAGAGCTTCCTCCTCAGCCCGCCCGGCATTGACCGGGACCGCGCCAGCGACCGGGACGCCGTCAGCGCGCGCCGCGCCTCCTCTGCCAACACCTTGCCGCGGGTGGCCGGCAGCAGGACGTACACCCCGCCGGCGCCCAGCACGTGGTCGGCGGGCAGGGGCGCGACCTTGTTGGCCCTGCCGCCTCCGCCCTTGTGCTCCTGCCGCAGGACGCGCGCGTCGACGACGAAGTGGCGCGGGTGGTCCATCATGAGCTCCGCCACGGACACGGGCTCGCTGAGCGCCCGCACGCTCCCGTCCGCCATCACCACCTTCCCCTCTCTCACGCCCGCCGAGATCAGATTGCCCATGTATGTGTGATCGGCCGCTCTCCACAGCTCGCCCGGCGATGGGTTGACCAAGCAGCAGAAAAGCTAGCTGCTAATGGCGCGGCGGGGGGAGAGGTGGTTGGGTCGGAGGGTATTAAAGCGGTGGGTGGGAGCAAAAATCTTCTAGTAACTTTCGCGGTCGTAGAGAGGAATGTTATTATAGGTGGAGTAATCAGGAAAAGTCTCGAGGTAAAAATTGTCTTGGGCTTGGCAAGAAATGGCGGGTTGGTTCGGTTTGAAGCGAACTGCTCCTCCCCCTGCCGTGTGGAGTGGTCGTTGGTCACGGCCTCGCCACTTTTCTCCGTGCCTGTCCCGCGCTGCCGTTCTCTTCTGAACGCGTTCAACACGCAGAGAAATCCATCGCCGGTGTGTTACTATGCGCAAGAAACGACGGGCTAGGCCTACATGGCCTAACTCTCTTTGGAAGGTTCCTAATTTTCTTGGAAGATTCATGAAAAAAAAAATGACATGGTCGACAGTGTGGACACGATCAAGCCAGCTTCCAAGCGTAACAGGCGGGGGGTAATAATAGAACAGGGGAGAGAAAAGGAAAGGAAAATGACAGGAGAAAAGAGAAAAAACATGAGAAAGAAAGAAAAAAAAACTAGCGGATTACAAAGGAAGTTTGAGGATGGGTTTTGGTCTGGTCGGCAACCGGTAGTGAGTTCGGTCGAGCTGGATGCATGTATGCGTAATTTTTTTTTGTCTCATATCCTACGGTGACGGGCGACCATTTTGTCGTTGGGGCTCCACTCCCCTCCTAGCTGCCCAGCTGCTGCCTTGCTTCTACTTGCGAGCATCGTTGCTGCAAAGTACAGTCTATGCCAACCTTCCTTTACGTTTGAGGCTTAAATTTGGGTTTAAATTTCTAATTTTTGGTTTTTTACTGTTTCAGGCTTATTTTGTACTGTACTTACTGGTAACTTTTTTGATGTAATTAAATATAAAAAAATTTAAAATAGAAAAAATATATTAGCCCATCACAGATAATATAAAAGAATATAGGAAAGAAGACCAAAAAAGTCAAAAAAAAAACCCAGAAAAAGATAAAATTAAAAAACTAGAAACTAAATATCAGAAGCCAAAAGCTGAAGCCCAAAAGAGCGGGGCTGGCCTCTCAAATCCTAGCAGTCTGAAGGACCACGTGAGAAGATTTAGGATTTTGTTGTGATAAACCATTATTATTTTGGAGGAGTGAAAGTTTGAAATTTACAAATTTGCAAATTTTTCTGGACAGCTTGCGGAGGCAGCGGTCTGATCGGCTAGCTTGTGTTGATTCGGTCGAAATGGATGATTTTAGAAATTTTGAGCCATGAGATTATTTGGTTTGATCTAGGTCTGTGTATATGTGTGGCATAATGCATGTTTCAACTAACGTGGGTCAAACTGTGAAGAACTTGTGATCGAAAATAATTTCTTAGTTTTTGGATGTGCAGAGGCGTTTAGAGTCAACCATAGTCAATAGCGAGAATCGGGGTTACGCTCATAGAAGATCTGGGACCCAGAATGATCAAGAATATAGGGTAAGATAATTCAGCTCAAGCATAGCACAAGGAAGACGAAAAATGTTAAAGGAAAGACAAATATGGCGATTGTTTGTAAGAAAAGATGAAGACCGGATCAAGAAAATGTATTTTAGTAAGTTAATCAAAATACCATAAACTATTTTAGATTAAAACTACTGCACTTGGGAAGATAGTTTATATCAAGGAGGAGCTGAGATGATCAAATGGATCAAATGCTAAGGACTTAATAGATTCAGATTTATGTACTTTGAAAAGCATGCATAAGTATAGTGTATAAGTAAAACTCGTGTTATGTGAAGTTAACGGGTCCCCCATTTGTGTTAAGTAAATAGTATCTATTAGACTTAAATAGGGATGATTGTCTTGTCTATTTAACAGGTTGAGATAGAGACTTGTAAGTTAACCATCCAACCATCATAGATTTATTCATTAAAACTAAGTGTTCTAGGGTTAGGGTTTATGAAGTGTGAGTGTTGTGGTGTGCTCTTTGTCTTCTAGGTGAAATGGATGTAAAACTTTCATCTCCAAGTAGCAATATATCAACTTTATTCATGTCTCATTGATCCCTCTTATTTTGGTTGATTTAGTCTTGTTTTGGTTGGTTTTGATCTTACCTTGTTCTTTTTAATGATTTTGCTGGATGTTAAGAATAGGTAAGTGATAGAGATACACCTTGAAAGTCAATCCTCATCTATCTAGATATTAGGTTTGACAAGTTCTTGAAGTTGCCAAGTTTTTGCTTGATTTGGCCTCTCCGAGTAATTTCTTGATCTAGTTATTTTTTATTTGATTTCTTAGGTGTTCTAATTTGGTATGATATGTGATAATATATTTAGAGTCATTTTAGCCATCATTCACCCATGAACAAATCCTATTCACCGTTTTTTTGTTTTTGTATGATTTTAGTGCAATATGCCTTCAAACGAAAAAAGATAAGAACTTTGTCAATAATTTTCTTGATTGTTGGTTGCAATAGGATTCTTATATCCTAGAAAAGGTACATTTCAAATTTAAAGTGATTTGGAGTCTTGGTTTGAGAGTTGGCTTAATTTTTGATTTGGTCTGATTTTGGTGTAGCGGTGCTTTACGAACCAAAAAATCTAAATTCTCTTAAGTTCTTTCTAGATTTTTGGTTGGGATAGGTTCTTAAGGTCATGATCTAGTCTTGATTCAAGTTTCAAATCTTTTAGATCTATGGATCAAAAATTACATAATTTTTTGGATTTAGAATAGTGTTATTTCTACTATTCATTGAGATGATTTTATTGTAGCACAATGATTTTTGGAATTTTGGTTTCTTTATCTACGTAACTTTTGATAGTTATTGGTGTGAAGAATCGTGAATACCTAAGAAAAAAATTGAAGATACTATTTACTCACTTTGTGACCATACCGATCCTAGAGTCCCTATAAGAGCTACTGGGGAGCCCTGTTTACAACGAAGTATTTCGGCATAATCCTAGAGAAAATGACAAGTTTCTTACAATATTCCTACCAGCCGCCTTCGTTCCAAATGGTCATGTTAACCCTGTCCCCTTGTCCAAAATGGGAAGGAGACACTATTAATATCCATCACCATCACCTGCCCAGAAGAAAAAGGCCACGGCAACATTTCTTCGATCCATAATCTCCTGGCTTCGCATTCTCCAATGAAGCCAAAGAAGGACAGAATTGCGTAGGAGTTGAGCCTGTCCAATTGCTGCCGTGGTGATGGATGATGGAAAAGGTCTCGTGGATTTTTTTTAGGTTGTGATTTTTGGTTTATAAATTTTAAATTTAGTTGTTTATGAGAGATATTATATAGCAGAAGATAGTTATATATAAATTTGATTGGTATAACTAAAGTTGGTATAGTGTCTATTATAATTAATTTATAGATTTTATAAATTTTGAATTTAGTTGTTTATGAGAGATATTATATAGCAGAAGATAGTTATATATAAATTTGATCGGTATAACTAAAATTAGTATAGTATCTATTATAATTAATTTATAAATTTTATTTATAAAAAATATATTATTTAAAAGTTAGTTACCGTAACTAAGTGTAAAAACCAAAAGCAACGGATTCAGATTGATTTGAGAGGGACGTGTACCAACCAAGTACGAAGCTTCGATCTACCGAGACCCTCCACAAATCCAATCTGATATCAAATACTTTTGTCTTCTCCTTGGACCAGCCGGCACTTCTAATCTAATTAAGCCCCATGGACCTGCCATGCCAGTCGAACCAACCTCTGGGTTGGTCTGGAACCAATTAAAGTTCGTCTGTTGTTTTTTCTTCTCTTCGGTTTGAAAAGGGCAGTTCGCTTATTGCTCAGGCGATTTTGTTGTGTTGCATAGATTAGTTGAGAAGTCGTACGTGTATACGTACTCTAAAGATGTAAAGAAAAATTTACAAATCTTATCTTAGAGCAACACGATAACTGATATTCCTGCGTTGGTTGTAACCTTACAACGAAATGGTTGGTTAGCGTTTAGGTGCTTTCTTATTCGTTTGCAAAGGTGAACATCTATGTTTGATTAAGCATAGTACGTAGTAGAACATTAAGCTCACTATCTCGGAGTAGTGTAGTAACGTAGTTCCATGTGTTTTGAGCTATAAGACCATTACTTGGCCTATCTGTAGGACCAGTATGTAATATAAGGGAGTAAATGATGCCTTTAAATTTTCTTTTACGTGTTCGACGATTCTTTACTTTAATAGCTATGAGAAGCTACGAAGATCAAGAAACCAAAAATATGAAAATCAATGTGCTACAGTAAATTCAGCTCGATGAACAAGTAAAAACAACACTATTTCAAGTAAAAAATCTATGTAGCTTTTCATTTATAGATCTAAAAAAGGGAGTAAATGATGCTTTCAAATTTTCTTCTAAGTGTTCGACGATTCTTTACTCCAATAATTATGAGAAGTTACGAAGATCAAGAAACCAAAAATATGAAAATTCAAGGCACTACAGTAAATTCAGCTCGATGAACAAGTAAAAAACATTATTTCAAATAAAAAATTCATGTCACTTTTAATTTATAGATCTAAAAGACTTGAAACTTGAAATAAGACTAGATTATGACCCTAAGAGCCTATCCAAATAAAAAATATTGAAAGAACTTGAGAGAATTGTGATCTTTTGGTTCACGAAGCTCTGTTGCATCAAAACTATGCTAAAACCACAAATTGAGCAATCTCTCAAATCAGAGCTTTAAATCACTTGAAGTTTGGTACGTACCTTTTCTAGAATGTTAGGGTCCTATTTTAATATACAATTAAGAAAATTGTTGCTAAAATTTTGATCTTTTTTTGTTTAAAGGAATGTTGCATTAAAACTAGGCAAAGACCCAAAAAAGGTGAATATGACTTGCTCGTGAGTGAATGATGGCCAAGATATCTCTAAATATATTCTCATATTTCATGGCAAGTTAGAACACCCAAGAAATTAAGATAAAGATAACTAAATCAAGAAATCAATCGGATATACCAAATTAAGCAAAAACTAGGCAACATCAAGAACTTACCAAACCTAATATTTAGATGGATGGAGATTAATTTTCTAAGTGTATCTCTATTACTTATCCATGGCATCTAATAAGATCAAGAAGGGGAGAGAGAAGATCAAAACTAATCAAATTGATACATTACTACTTGAAGATGGTTTTACAGTCATTTCACCTAGAGGATAAGAGTGCACACACAATACACATACTTCTCAAATCCTAACTCTACCATCACCTATCTAACCCTAATTGATACTATCCATTTAGCACATATGAGAAAATCTGTTAACCCCCACACAACACGGGTTTTACTCACACACAATACTTATTCACGTTTTTAAAATCACATAAGATCACATTCACTAAAATCTTAACCTTGATACAACTTGATCTTCTTAGTTTCTCTTTGAGCTAAACCACTTTTCCAAGCAGCGCGGTTTTCATCCAAGTCAATTTTCAGTATTTTGGTCAATTTACCAAAATACTCTTTCTTAACTCGGTCTTCATATTCCATTGTAAGTAATCGAATATTTGCCACGTGTAGATGCATCATTGGCTTACCACACATTAGCAAGTCTATTCTATTTCAGTTTTACCGGACCATGTCTTATTTAGACCGACCAAGCCACATGATGCAACCTGTCGTTTGAACTTTCCTTCAACAATTCTTGCCTTCTTTGTGTCATGTTTAAGTTTAGCCATCTCACATGGCATTCTTGACCATTCTAGGCCTCAGCTCCTCCATGTACGCAGTTCCGATCCTCGCCGTTGAACATGGTTGACTCCAAGCGACCTTGTACATCTAAAGACCAAGAAATCATTTTCGGACATAAGTTTTTCATAACTTGATCCACGTTAGCTGTAACATACATTACGCAACACATATGTACTGACCTGGGTCAAATCAAATCATTCTATGATTCAAATTCCCAAAAAAAACCATAATTCAACTGAAATGAAAATGCTTCCGCTGGTCAGACCACCAGGGCTGCTGTAAAACTGAAAACTGATTTTTTTTGCAAAATTTAAATCTCAAAACCTCGAATATAACAATGGTTCATTACAACAAAAAATTGAACTTTCATGACTCTTCACCATTTAAGCCTAGTTTGGGGAGCTCTGTGAGTTACCCTGTGTTACATCTTCTCTGGCTTCTCACATTTTGTAATTAGAAAAGTAAGTTCCATTTTGCACTGAGAAAGCAAATTTCTTCTCCACCAACTTCCTCTGTTTCACTATATGTGTCTATAGCCCACTATACGTACATATTAAGGAGTCCAAAATATAAGAAATATTTAATGAGAAACGACTATACATATCTCTATTAAATAATATACCACAACCACTTAATTTCTTCGAAAGCATTTAAGTAAGGTAGAGAGTGAAAAAATTGCAATAATAGCACTTTAAATTCTTTCAATAGACAAATATATTGAAACGGATACTCTCGAGATCATGAACAAATATAATGAACAGAGGAGTATCAGAGTGGATATCTAAATGAAACTAAGTCTTCCTAAAGACGATATTAGCCACACCTATAGGATTCTGAGGCCCCACTCAAGTTAGCTTCAATTTTTAGTTTTTTAATTTCGTCTTTTTCTGATTTTTGGTATTTTAAGCTTTTTTGCCTTTTCTTATTTTTCCTGTATTCATTTGCATTGTCTGTAATGACGTAAACTTTTGTTTTAATTTTTAAATTTAATTAATCTGAAAAAGCTTCCAACAGCTGTAGTACAAAAAAAGCTCCAAATAGCACAATTTAAGCTAAAAGCTTAAGCTTTAAACTAATTTGAGCACGAGAAATGAATATCTAAACCTAATAAATTTAGCATCCGCAAAGGAAAAACCCATTCAACTCATAACATCACCGTGAGGATTGACTAGGAAGTTTGCATGCACGGAACCATCACCGACACTTCGATCGGAACAACCACCCAGAGGTGGGAGATGGCCCATGCTTTTTTGGGCCAACCTGAGACTCGGCCAGCTCGGCACAGTCCAAGCACGGCACGGACACGCCACGTGGCAGGTCGTGCCAGCACAACACGAACAGTGGGCCGAGCTGGGCCTGGAAAGTCGACTTGTTGGGCAACATGGTATGGCACGTTGAATCGTGCCATGCTTAGGTCGGCACAGCATGGGGAGCATGGCGGGCACAAGTAGCACAGCGGGCATGTCAGCGCCAGTAGCCGGGCCGCCTTGGCCTCCACCTCGCCTCTCCCCTCCCGTCGCCATCCCATATCCACTACTCTCTTGGTCATCCCCAGATTTTCCACAACCACAACTCATCAGGCCATCACAGAATAGAGAAAGAAGGAATAGAGGGGAAGGACGTATACCGATTACCAGAGCTCAGACGACTGGATGATGGCCACAGAAGAAGGAGCGAGGCAGGCAGAGCTGAGGGTGGCATCAGGAGTCGACAGAGGGGGTGAGGTCACGACGCTGCCTCTGCTGGCGCCGGTGTCGACACCTTCGCTTGCTCCGTAGCTGGAGACTTCACACCACTACCTCCATCCCAAGCTCCCAGCAACTGCCTCCCAACTCCCAAGAGCCTCCACATGCCAGCGCAGGTGAAGATGCCCCCGTCAGCCTCGGCCTCCCACGGGCCTGCCGCGGTCTTGCCGGCGCCAGTCGTGGAGAAGATGGTAGGGGGGTCGGGGGAGGAGGGGTCTCTTGGGAAGGTCAGAGGGAGGAAGGGGGCTGCTGGGGGAGGAGACGGCGGTCGAGGGAGGTGGCCGGGGAGGGGTCCGGGAGGCAGACGAGGGAGGAGAGGGAGGTGGCTGTGGGTCGGGGGAGGAGAGGAGGCAACTTGGGGGCTCTGGGAGGCACCGGGTAGGGGAGGGGTCACCACCGCGCCGAGGTGGGGGGAGGGGGGAGGCCGGGGAAGGAGGGGGGCACCGCCGTGCTGGGGTGGAGGGAGGGAGGCCGGGGAAGGAGGGGGCACCACTGCGTCGAGGTGGGGGAGAGGGAGGGGAGGGAGGCCGGGAGAGGAGGAGGCATCGTCACACTGGGTTGGGGGAGGGGGAGGGAGGCGGGGGTTGCTGGGGTGGGGCCGTGGGGGGAAGGAGGTGGGGAGGCGGCCAGGGAGGGAGGTGGCCGGGGGTAGGGAAGGAGGCCGGGGGAGGAGGGGGCGCTAGGGGAGGGGTGGGAGGCTGGAGGAGGAAGGGGCGCCGGGGGAGGGGGCCGGGGAAGGAGGGCGGCACTGGGGTGTGGGGTGTCGGGGCCTTGGGAGAGGAGAGGGAGGAGGGGGGTGTCGGTGTGAATGTGATTGGCTGATTGGTGACTTTGAGGTGGGGTGGGGAAGGAGCAGCGTGCTAGTAGCCTAGTAGAAGAGCTGATCAGCTGAGCGTTTGAGGCCTGAGCTGAGACCTGACCTGAGACATGATTGACAACGGTCGAATAACGTTCATACTTTAGAAGAAGCAATGTTCCAAATCAATGTTTGGGACATGCAACGATCGAATAACGTTCAGACTTCTTCGTGATGCTTATAAATTAACTTCACTTCTCATTCCTTCACAACTCACAAGCTATCCAATCTCTTATTTCTTCAATATCCCTCTACACTCCCTATTTCTTCAACATCCCTCTATACTCTCTATTTCTTCAACATCTCTCTACACCCTATTTCTTCAATACCCCGCTATTATACTTTCTATTTATTTACCATTCATTCACTATGCTACCAAGGATTTCCCGAGCCGTATACAGAGAAGTCGAAGCACGAAAAAGGCAGTAGGGCGACTTAGTTATTGCAATGACCTGGAGCCAGAAAATCCGAGATGATGAAATGGTGGAGATTGTAACTTATAATTATTGCAATGCTAATTTAACTGCTCATATAGCTGTAAGGATAGAGCACTTGAACTGACACTACAAAGCATACTTACGCAAGATGGCGGCACAGAGCTGAGGGGGAGGAGGAGACAATTGCAACTAAATTTCGAGGCCGATGGCTCTGTAAGTACTTGGGTATACAACCCGCTTTTTGTCCGTGAGAAAATTGCTAGATATATTATTTTAGAAGATCAACCGATTAGGATGAGTGAAAGTCGTGCGTTCGAAAGAATGATCATATCCATTTTTGTCAATGCTAACTCTCAAAATAATAAAGTGATAGTTACTAATTCAGATTTACAGATTGCTAGTCACTTTTAAGAGTTTTTAAGACCTTTTTATAAAGCAACAAAGGTTCTAACTGGTATTTGTTATTCTACGTCTTACTTAGTTATATAATTTATTTGGTTAATTGCGAATAAGATTGCCAAATATAGGAGGATCCCCTTTTAGGCTATACCATTGTAGCAATTGAGGATAAATTTATTAAATATTTTGGTTCTATTTCACACTTGTATTATTTTACTATCATTTTTGATCCTACGAAAAAGTTGGCAGGTTTGCAGGTTGGTATGGAGGGAAGAGGTGAATGCCTTAGCCTTGATTATTCAGAAGTTTTTCCATATGTCAAAGAGAAGTTGTTTTTTTCATGTTTTTTGTATGTAGCATGACAAGTTTGGTAGTAGTGTGAGATCAGAGGTCTCACATTAGATGCAACAAGGAAAGTCTACTTCTTCATCATCTCAGTCTCAGGTGGCCTCCAAGTGAAATTATGTCTCGAAGCTGAACCACTACTTAGAACATAATTTTGCAAATATTTATCCTGATCTTACTGGCAGATGTAAGATAGACTTGCTCGAGTGGTGGAAGAATAACAAGCGGATATTTTCTATGCTGTCATATTTCGCACGGGATATTTTCTTGGTGCCGGTGTCCACAAAGCGATGTTCAGCACGATAGATAGAATAATCGAAGAAAAGATATCATCTTTCACACCTAGGATGGTGAGGCAATCACATGCCCCAAAGACCGAGAATTAGATAAAAAGCGACAACAACATCAATTGGAGAATCCTGAAATCGTGAAGGCGTACGCTGACCTCGAGTGCATGAACGACCTAGACATTAATGAGTAGATACTATGTACGTATATTGTTATAGTTGGTATGTACATATATTGTTACTATACTCTTTTTCTCTCTCGGAGAATCGCACTCTAGGACGTAAGGTTTTTAACGAGATAGTAATATTGTATTTTAAAAATATCAAGGAAATTTTAGTTTTTTCAGACATATTTACATCATTACGTGCCCATATGTTTATGCAACTAATTCAATTTTAACTAGATTTTAACGAGGTGGATACGAGAGAAAGGAATATGGTGGCCGCCGCCGCCTTTGTCGTGTATAATTACTTCGGACTGGACTTGGGTTGACACGGTACGAACGCCAGCACAACGAGCTTTGAGCCGTGTTTGGGTCTGGCCGAAGGCGAGACGGGCTGACATGGCACGGTGGGGTGACTGGGCCAAACCGGCATGGCACGAAGCGGCCCGAAGCATGATGGGCCTTGGCCGTGCTGGCACGGTATAGCCCAACTCCCAGCTCTGTAACCACTAATGCAGTAGATTGTTCAAATCAAAGATGCTCAACAGTGGCACTATCGGTTTTTTGCACTTTGAAGTACGTACTCCAAATGGTAATTCAAGGGAATTAACGCGCGTCATCTGTGACGGTTTTACTACCTGGCCTGGCCACGAGTTGCACCAACATATGGCACGTCGAAACGGAAATTTCTTGCTATGGTCCAATTACCAACGTATGGCGCGTCGACAGTCCGAAGTCAGACTTGATGGTAGCGGTATGCGAATGTTTCCACCCGGCTAAATTGTCGAAGAGTCAACCTTGCAGCCCAAGCACGATAGAGCATTGAGCCAGTTCGATTTGATGCAGCCACGAGTAAAGCCCATATGAATAACTCAACAGCTACACGGCTGAAAGAACCGCACTTGCAAATTTGCAATGTGCCAAAAGTGGAACACAAGGCGCCCAACGTCCAGACCCAAGACAGTGTTACACGAAGGAAGAGGGACAGAAAAGGAACACAGATTAAACGGACTCAATGAAAGAACTTAGGCAGTTAATTCTCTCAAAGATGATAAAAAAATGTTGATTCCTCTCTCTCTTTCTCGCTCTCTCTCTCTCCAAAAATAGGTAATTTAGATGCCTGAAGTTTGCTTTGGAAAAGAAGACTGCGTGGGCGAACAGGGTAAACTGAAGTTTGTCAGACTTGTTCTTTTGCTCCCCATGTAGGTCACAGTAGAAGTAGTGGGTCAATTACAATTTTTCGTACTGCTGGTTGCTAAAATTGAATGGACTCATAATACAGGGTCTTTAAAAAAAGGACTCATATTACAATAACGGTGCTATATACACGTTGCAACACGTCCTCCTCTGAGAGATTACATGTGAAGTAAAAAAAAAGTAAAGAAAAGAAAGCAGAACTTGAGCTAGGAAAGGCCAAGTAGCACAAACAGGTACATGCATCATTGTTAATCTCTTAAGAACAGTTCATTCCTGTTATGGCTTCACGATCGGATACGGTGAGTCAGAAAGGGGTGAATGACTTTTTAAAATCTTTCTCATGGTATTAGCATGATACAGCAGAAAACACAAACCCATAAGTTTTACCAAAACCAAGAGCCAAAGATCATAAACTCACCTGAGACTTTCAGTCTCACCGGTCTAACAGCTGGCCAGAGGGTGGTCGAACCGCTTGGCTGGTTAGACCGGATCACAGGGGTGGTCTAATCGCTCCACGAATAGAGGCAAAAACAGCACTGCCCACGACTAAGAAGGTGGCTAACTCTTAAACCACTGATTCAAACAAGATGAAACTTGGTACAAACCCTCTATAGAATGTCAGTAAACTATTCTAATCATTTATCATAAAGATTATAGATGACCAGGAAAACAAGAAAGATTGCATTAAAACCAGGCAAATAAGGAAAACTTCGATCTACATTTGCTCGTGATTTCTTGATGATTTAGATGACCTTGATAAATTCTCCCATGTTATAGTAAGCTAGATCCCAATACAAAATAAGAAAGAAATGAAAGAAACTAAGAACTCCTCAAAACACCTCAAGAAGGTAAGGAAATCAAATAAGAATATATAAGAGACAAGATAAACAAGTTTGATCTTCTATTTCCATGAAAGAATGAACGACTACAACCTCTCCACACCTTAGAGAACAGAGCTCCCACAAAGCTTCCAACAGAAGAAAATCTAACCCTAACTGACTCTCCTCTTTTTCAAAAGATATTTTCTCTCAACACACAAAGGTTTAATGGAGACTTATCATCTCACACCTAACCCTAACAACCAGTCCACATTTGATACAACCACTTACAAACAAGAAAATCCGTAATCCACACACAAATGGGTTTTACATTTACACACTTGCATATTTTTCAAAACGCATCTATCACATAGCTCCAATAGCCTGATTTGATGCTCTATCCACCAAGATGTGATATAATCCACCTTAGGCCACCATCATGGTTTTGCAAACGTCCTCTCTACCTGTATAGGATAATTTACACAATTACCACCTACCGGCCTTCACGATGCTTCTCCGTGAAGCAAACTCCAATAAGGAGTCTGTGATACTCAATGACCTGCCGCTAAGTGTATACACCTGTATACACCGTCATGGTTTTGCATACATGTTTCAAGTGCACACACCTCGATGCTTCTCTTAGATTGTCTTCACTTGAAACAGCACAAGTCCAATGGCACATCATATGTATGCACTTACCCCATCACGATTCTTGTCTTTCTCTCATACTTCTTCGCTTGAGATGTGGTCTCACCCAAACTTATATGACCCTCCATGGCCTCATGCTCCTCCTTTAGCATCGGTCCTACCATTGACCACCAACAATCACCAAACACCCTGCATATCAAAGAACAAACAATCGTCCCAACCACAAGTGACATGCATTTGACTCTCATTAACAAAACCGATACAAACATGCACCAGTTGACACTCCCATCAAGATTCTCAACTCAACAACTGACTCTATCATTTGTGACACACAAACATACCACAACACATTCTAACAAGAACCCAAAGCTCCCCAAAAGCAAACTCAACCGAAAACCAAATTAGCTCTCACAACTCAACAAAGGCCAGTCTGACCGCCAACCAACGGCTGGTCATACCGCTCTAGTCAACCCTGGTCAAACTCCAGTAACAGAGGATCAGTCTGACTGCTGGCTCAACATCGGTCAGATTGCCGATGGTTTGACCATCGACCATAGGCCGGTTTGACCACTTAAGTACTCTAGAAAACACCCCCAATAGTTTCAACTCAGGTATCCAAATTAAGTGACATCTAGTGCAAAGATATCCTCAAATATGTCTACACAAGTGTTTGGTATCTAATTTCCAAAAGGTATATGGCCGGTGTGACCGCTCCATAGCTGCTAGTCAGACCGGTTATATCCTGACAGTAACTTTGAAACTTTACAAATTCAGACAAAATCAAGCTCAAATAATACAATAACCAGAATTGCAATGTTAAATAGTCATCACCAATATAGAGTTGTCACCATATGTTCTTACACTTCACAATGAGAATGGAATAGTTCGCGTTGCTGATGCAGTAATCGCTGACATTCCCAAGGAGAGCCCTACAAAACCAGAGGGCATATATCCTCACATAAGCACCACTGTGACTGAAGTGCAAGCAATTTAAAGTAGATGCAAGTAACCAATTAAGAAAAGTAGTCGATCTCACAGCATGTGAGTTATGGTAGATAAAAGAATTGTAATTACCTCTTGAAGAGGACATAGCCAAGGCTCCTCATCACCAACACATCGGCTCCAAGCTTGTCCGCCATCTGGTAGATGACACTTCTTGCGTCCTCGACCATCACCTTCACGTCAATCTTCATCTCACAGAACTGTTTACACAAATAGCAGTGTAGCTATTTCTTTTTCAAATTTAGCCTTTAGACATATATTTTTGTAAATCTAGATCCCTCCTCAAGCTCAACAGTCACGACAGGCAACACATATCACATACCATGCTACAGCAGCTCGGTAGGTCCTGCCGAGCCACCAGAGCTTGCCAGCAGCTGCTGAGCAACCACACTGTGGTAGGGGTTAGGGGCATGATTAGCACTAATTAATCAATATATTGCATTGATTATTGCTAGTTAATCATGATTAACACTATTTAATTGGACGGCGTTCTACCGAGCCCTTAGCTCGATAGGTAGTACCGAGCACAAGGAGAGAGCTAGATTTGCAAAACAAAGAGTATTCGAATGCTTAATTTGAAAAAAGGCTACAGTACCATTTGTGTGAACAGTTTCATCTCATGATCACTCTCACCCATCTCCTGTAACCATATTCACCACCACCTGTAACCATATTCACCACCATTTCAATGCACGGTTGAATAATTTTTTTCCTAATTTGGTTGCCTACAAAATTTTTTCGAACAGGGTCCACCCACAATTAATCGCTGAGCTATAATTAACATTTGTTTTTTTGATTAAGTGCCTTGTTGTAAAGCATGTAGAGATTTTGTGCCTTCTCCATCACCACGTCCGCCACCTCCTGGCTATAGCCGTTGATCACCGCGGTCACCTCCTCGGCAAACAAGTAGCCTAACGCAGCTTATGGTACAGGCCTATCAATTCTCAATGCCAAAAAAAGTGTAGAACGCACGCCGAGCACAAGCGAGAGTGACATATATGTACCGGAGGCATCCAGTACATAGTACGTGGGTGGCGAGGACCAAACCTAGATCAGGATAATGGTGTCCGCGCCGCCCCCATGTGCGGCAAAGCTGCTGAGGCACCACCATAGCGTGTGGATGCTCTCTTGCCCTCGTCCATGGTCACCAGTAACTGTCGCCCCTCCGCTGCTATTTCCATCTCACTGCCCATGTATATGCTTATCAGCTTGACTGCCTGTGTCTATGTAATCACCATGTATGTATGAGCAGTAGGTGTGTTCTTTTAGCTGCGGCTTATGCCTTTTGATCTTAGTGCAAGCACTCGTGTGAATGAACCAAAGACCGTAAGCCGCTTCTAAAAAGCTATGCTAATAAGCCGCTTTAAAATGGGGGTGGAGAAACCATCTCATTTATTTGTTTGAAAGAACTCATAAAATATAAACCATAAACTAAAAAGAACAGAGAGCTAGTACTTACACCGATCGCGGTACCACTTTTGGATGGAAATGGGTTAGACTCTGGGAAACACCATGTCTATAATTTCGGTTAAATTCTATCTAGTGTTTGGCCAGTCTGACCGCTTAAGAGCACTAGGAAACACCATCTCTATAATTTCGGTTAAATTCTATCTAGTTTTAGTTCAGAATTCTATTTTACGTGACACCTAGTGAAAACATATCTCCAAACATACCTACACAAAATGTTTGGTGTGTAATTTTCAAAAGCTATATGACTGGTCTGACTGCTTACCCCATGGAGGTCAGACCGTCGGTCACCGATTGGTCAGACCGCTAGCGGTTGACCGCAGTGTTTGACTGGTCTTACTATTTAAGAGCAGCAGAAAACACTCTATCTGAAATTTTGATTAAATTTTATCTAGTTTCAGCTCAGAACTCTATTTTAGATGACATCTAGTACAAACACATTCCTAAATACGTTTACACAAGTGTTTGGTGCGTAATTTCCAAAAAACCATATGACCGATTTGATCGCTTGTCCCATGAAGGTTAGACTGTTGGCCACTGGCCAATTAGACCGCCATGTCTATGGTGGTTAGACCATCTTACACCTAACAGCAATCTAAACATTGCAAACTCCTAAAATCAAATTCAAACTTTAACATCATTCGCAAAAAAAAAGTCAAATACTCATCATATACTATGGAGTAACTGTCTCACAACTTTTCTCTCTCTCGGCCTCATGCAGGCCAAGGATAGACGGTGAAACCAGCGCTCACCCCTTTAGATCCTGCTCAAATTGGTTTATGTTTTTGACTTTTAGCTTCTTAATTTTATCTTTTTCTAGTTTTTTGGTCTTTTGGGGCTTTTTTGCCTTTTCTTTTTTTCATATTCTTTTGCATTGTTTTTTTTAAACGTGTATTCCTTTGCATTGTCCGGGATGAGGGAGCCTTTTTTTTCTATTTTAATTTTTTTAAATATAATTACACCGAAAAAGCTTGTATCAGTTATTGTAAAAAAAACTCAGCCAATGTTAAATGAGCTCAAAAACCAAAAGCAAAAGCCTCAGGGAGCACCCTATTAGTCGGCACAGTCGCGTCTAGGGTGTGAGAAATTCAGCAAATCCTGGGTGAGGTCGTTGGAAATCACACTTCCTGCACAATGTGCGACGTGACAGAGCTCTCACGCCCACAAAATCGCTCCCAAATCCCTAGAGACGCCACAGGAATTGGGGACGAAGGCTCAGGGGAGAGGAGCCGGAGGAAATAATCGTGCTTATTTGCATTTGATTTGATCAATGCACGATACCGGATCTTAATTGGATGGCCCAATAAGTAATTAACAGAATTAATCACCATCGTGCGCCCAATTAGGCGCCACGTTCCCGAACGAGCTCACCACACAGCATACACTACACACGATCATGGCTGCCGCCCGTGGTAGTGCACCGCACGTACACCGTGCATGCGTAACAAAATCCAGCTCCAACCTACAACGCCACGAACAAACAGCAACGACCACAACTCCGATCGAGCTCCGGTTGGTAAACATCCTGCCAGCCATGTCGACGACGCCTCGCGGCTGGTCGTCCCACCGCAGCACACGGTGCAAGTGCGCTGGCGGCGGCGGGGGCGACCGCGCCACGCCGTGCTGCTTCAACCCGCTGAGGTCCCTCTTCCGGTGCCCAGGCCGCGGCCGTGGACGCAGCGGCAGCCGCAGCCGGCACCGGACGCCGTCCAGGGTGCGTGACGCGTCGGCGGCCAGCGCTGAGCAGCATGCCCAGGAGCCGTCCTTCTTTGTCTACGCCATGCCGAACCAGGGCGGCACCGCCGAGCACAAGAAGAAGAAGCACAGGAAGCCGCGCCTCCCGTCAATTCGCTCGTGCTTCCGCAAGAAGAAGGACCGGAAGGCCAGCGCCGCGGTCGCGCTGAGCGCCCGCCGCCAAGTGCTCACACCGGCGCCGTCGTTGGTGACGCATCCGCCACGCTCTCCGTCGCCGGAGAAGGCGCAAGCCGTGGCGCCCTCCGTGACGCAGCCGCCTTCACCTGCGGTTACTGAGAATGGCAGCTCTAATTCCCCGGCGCCGCCTGATCGGAGACCGGCGACACCGAGGCCGCGCAAGCTGTCAACGGACTCGGCGCGGTCACCGTTCTCGCCACAGAGGCAGCAGCCGAAGGAGGTTGAGGGGCTGGAGATCGTCGAGGTGGCGACGGGCAAGCGGCTGTCGGCACACGACGTCGGCCTCATCGAGATGGTTGGCAGCTCGACCGATGACTCCGCTGAGTCGTCAGTGAAGTCGTCGCTAGAGTATGTCAACGAGCCGCCGCCGACAGCTAAACGGACGGTGGTGGAGAGGGAGTCGGCAGCATTGAAGGCCAGGGAGCCGCCGAGGCTGTGGGCCAACGACAATGCTGCAAAGGCCGGGACCGGCGAGCGGTTTGCCGAACCTCTTTGTGGCGGCGGAGGCTGATGAGCTGTGTGCGCACGACATCGCGTGCAGCCGCGTCCACGCTGCCATGCTCGCCGAGACGGTAAGTTTTTTGGGCTCATGGAATCATGGCTTTTGATGAACGGTCTCTTCCGTCGCCTCAGGCTGTTTGCAAATGCTGGAATTTATATGACATAGAGTAGTTTCTCTAAATTTCTCCCCAAAGTTTGCTTTCAAATTAGGCCTCATAGTTTGAAATTTTATGATATGTTAGTGAAATATTCGATAGAGCTTTCTTTTTAGCTGATAAATAATTGATAGAGGTTTGCAAGCTAGGCCGGGAAGTTGGGACACAATGTGAAAATAATGAATCAAATAGCTTCAAGCGCAATATAAAACTTGTTGAATTACCACGACACTCTACGGTGGAAGACTAATGACAACTTCACAAGCCGTGTAGACAACTTGATAAGTTAAACACCTGCGGGTCTTGATGTAGACGTTTGATTAGGCATAAAGGTGCGGAATAGCGATAACTTCTGGCTAAAATTTTACTGTAATTAACTGATTTTTTATTCTAGCTGAGTTGGCTTATTGGGCATAATTAAATTTTAAAAAATATAAAAATAAAAGCGACACGCTAATCTAGAGAGCACAATGCAAAGAAATACGAGAAAAAAAACACAAAAATACAAAAAAACAAAAAATAATTTACTACGTGATAAAATTACTATAGTAACCTGGAAGCCAAAAGCAGAAGTTGAACGCTGCCGCATAGCTGATCTGAGCACTGCCTTAACCTAGAGCTAATTAGCTTGTTTGCACTTTCTCTTGCAATCAAAGGAGAGTAAAAAACAAAGGCCTATTCTTTTCGACTATGATCGATGGTTTTTACTTCTAAAGCAAGTATTTTATACAAAAAAATCGAATATTGATAAACCGCTTCTAAAATACTATTTTAATAAACCGTTTCGAAAAGACGGTGGAAAAGATATCCTATTTATTTGTTTAGATAAATTTATAAACTATAAGCTGAAAAAATGACAAAAGTTATAAAAAATAGTAAAAAGCCAAATGCTGAAAAAATGTATTGGAGAATATCTCTACCACCGTTTGATCATGATGTCACGGATTTCAACGCAATCCGCTCAGGATGGAGATGGCGATGGGCTTCTGCGATGGCGTCGGCTTTTTATTCACTGTAGCAATTTTGTCTTTTTCTTCTTCTTTTTTTTAGTTTTTTGGTTTTTGCTTTTTCCCGTATTCTTTTACATTGTTTGTGATAGGTTAACATATTGCTTTTTTGATATTTTTTAAATTTAATTATGTTTAATAAATCAATTCAGTTACAGTAAAAAAATTAACTAGCTACAGTAAATTTTTAACTAAAAGTTATAAGTATGGCTATTTCGAACACACACACATGAGAATCCGGGTTGTAGTACGAACCTCTAACCATCCACTCCCACGAAAATGACTTCTCTGTTTCTGTTTCCGTGCCCCCCTCCGTATTCTCTTAATCTGAACCGCTTGTTGATCGCTATTCAGATCAAGAGAACACGAAGAGGAACACAAAAACGGGAAAGGAAAGCCTCACTCCACTCCCAAAGCTCGCGCCCAGTTGCCTAAACCCATACCCACGTACTCCGCCACACCGCGCCGCCGCGCCACGGCCGCGCGTGCAGCGAGCATCACCGCGACGCTTATGGTCGCCTCCTCCCAATCCCTCCTCCGCCCGCCGCGTCGTCGCCCTCCCCCGCCGCGCCACCCTCCCGGTCGTCGCAGCGGCCTCCACCTCGAGGGCGTCCTCGGAGAGCGAGGAGAAGGAGGAGGCAGCTCTGTGGCGGGCGCTTCGAGGAGGGCGTCACCGACGCCGTGGAATGCTTCACTGAGTCCATCTCCTACGACTGACAGCTCTACAAGTACGACATCATGGGCAGCAAGGTCCACGCCTCCAGGTACCATACGCGGGCGCTCCACTAAATCACCTGCTTCCTCGTTGCGCGTGGCGGTAGTGTGATCGCCTACTTGTTCTTTGACCAATTAGTTGCCTGCTTTGGACGAGGTTGTGGCGAAACAGTTTGGGGGGGTTTAGTCGTGGATTAATCCGTTGCTAATGTTATGCTTGCCATGTGTTCGATGAAATTGTTAGCTTGGTTGTTCTGCTTGTTGTGTGACCGGGAGGTGTTCAAAATTGCTAGCTTGATTGGAGCGTGGGATCGAAGGGCTTAATCTTGCGGTTGTTAGGGGTTTAGGGTTGTTCAGCATGTTTTGGTCAAATGCTTAATGAAAGTACCTGCCTTCAGGTTTTTGCGGGATGCTACTTAAACTAATAATCACCATATTTGAGTAGGAGTGCTGAAGCGTTTGCAATGCAGGGTCTGATAACGACTGGTGATAGGGATATTATCTTGGAGGGCCTTGATCAAATCGAGAAGCTGATTCAAGATGGCAAGTTTGAGTGGAGAAAGGATCGGGAGGACGTGCATATGAACATTGAGGCAGCTCTGATTGAGAAGGTTGGTGAGCCGGCGAAGAAGCTAGATACTGCTAGGAGCCGCAATGACCAAATTATGACAGATCTCAGGCTGTGGTGCCGTGATGCTATTGACAAGATTTTGACTCGCATCAAACACTTTCAGGTTTGTTGCTGAATTTACTTTGTGATGCTCATAATGTGCTACTTATGATCATGTTCACATTTCTTGTATATCAGTATATGTGTAACTGCTCGCTGGTGTAACACTCACTGGCTTTCTTCTCTATTTACACATAATGAAAAATTGTGAATTCATACTACAGTGTGATGATCTACGTTAAATCAATCTCCAGTAATGCTCAACTTAGTACAATAGCTTTTGAAGTGAACTTCTCCAGCTTAAGTTTTCTGTTTCTCCATCTGAAAGTTGAAGCAAAAGACTAGCTTGACATCTCCTAACTAAAAGCTTCAAGGGAAGCTGATTGACTTACTGCATGTAAAAGGTATCTGATGTTATACTTCTGGTATCTGTACTCTACTGCTTAAGCTCTTCCAGGAGTGTGAAGTTTGTGTAAGCAGCTCTTGCTTGTGCAGAAACGTTCCCTTTTTTATGTATCACTTGCGCTGCGGTTCTCTGTTCAATCTATTTTGTCATGTATTCACTTATTCTGACAATTTCTCCTTTTTCTGATAACTCTATTGCAGGGTGGATGTTATCCACTTTTCTAATACCAGCAAAATTCTTGTTGTGTCAGGTGTCTCTAGTTTTGTTAGCTTCAAAATATGTTGACTTAATTGTCCCTGGTTATACTCATCTGCAAATGGCACAGCCTGTTTTGCTGCCACATCTTCTCTTATCATATGTTGAACAGGTGATTTTTCATCTCTTCCCCCTTTTGACATCATGCACACTTGTTTTTCTCATGTACTTTTTCAGGTTTCGGGAGGCTAGGATTTTCAGTGCATGAATGAGTGCCATGTGTATTTGTTGATGGTTTATTTCTTAACGTTGCATGTTGTGGTTATTGTGTAAACAAATCCATGAACCCCTCTTCACTCTGTATAGTAATCTAATTAATCCGCTCTATATAAACCAATTTGATTGTGAAAGTTGTTTAGGACTATTTGGCTGGTACATACATTAGCTCTGTTTTTCCTTGTGATCTGTGTAAGTGGAATATGAGGACCTGTTGTGTGCAACAAATGCACTTTTTTGTATTTAAACATTTAGTTTGGTCATATTTGGCTATTCTGTAGACATACCTCAATGGCCAATACGATACCAAAATTTGAATTATTCACATATCTCTGCATGATTTTAAGTCATATTTTGGATGTAGTCCAGATACATCTAAGCACCTTATGGAAAAAGTTTTTAACTTAGGAATATAAGAAAGAGTACCATATATAGGCGCTTAATATTTTTGTACAATCTGTCCTTCAGTCTATGAACTGCTGTACCACTAGCTGTGTTCACGCAATAAGCTGGCAGGTGAAGTCAGCATTAAATGCAATGAAGCATTAATGTTACAAATTTACAGCCTATAGCCAAGCACTTGCTGTATTCCCTGCACAAGGGTGTAATAGTGCTTCAGATGCTTTACTGATAATCTGATAAAAATACTACCCACATTTCTTAGAACGAGCCATGGAATTTGCAGTGAACTTGACGTTGTTTTGATATGTACATTGCACAGTTGGAGCGTGATGCTGGCCGGTTGGTCAACTGCAGGGAACGATTGAATTTCTGCCCTCTCGGTGCTTGTGCTTTGGCTGGAACTGGACTTCCCATTGATAGGTTCAAAACTGCCAAAGATTTGCAGTTTACAGCTCCGATGAAGAACAGGTAACTAACTTCCTCAATTTCTTTTAGTAGTGTCAACTTCCAAAGCTTTAACCATAGCATACTTTCTCTGCTATATTACTTGCTTGAACTATAACTAAGCTAGAGATAGTTTGTTCAAATGCATATATAATACTCTAGATACTCTGCAACTGCTTTAATCAGTCTGTTTTAATATACAAGTGCACATGTACTCTGTTAAATTTGTATGTTGGAGGACTTTGATCCCACAGAGGTAAAGGTAGGTGAAAATGTCAGGCCTGATTACCTGGTCTTGTTTTCTATTTATCAAACACCTGAAAACCACAAATCTTGTTTTATTGGTTTGTACAGTCCCATAGTGGGTATATTCTTGTGACTGCCTGTGACCTACACTGGTATAACCAATATGCTAGAATTGTTAGTCGTGCACTTGTGCTAGTGTGACTACTACCTAGTTAGGCTAAAATCATGGTAAAGGCCAAAGTATTCTTTTTTACTGCTCTGGACTTAGAGCTTTAGATGCTATTGAAGGTGTACTGTTTGTCTATTTGGCGATTGACATGCTGAGATTGAGACTACAGCTACCATACCCAATTTAGTGCTTGAATTTCATTTTGGTATTGAAATCCTACGTTTCACTCCTCTGGAATATTCACTGCCTCAATGCTTTACTTTTAGACTTGGTAAAGCAAATGCTGAAACAAATTATGGTTTTTTCCCTTTATGTTGTGTTAATCCCACTGTTAACATTTTGATTAGTTCTTCCTCACTTAAGCCAGAAGCTTTTCCTTCCACAGTATTGATGCAGTATCAGACCGTGACTTTGTATTGGAGTTTCTAGCTGCCAATTCAATTGCTGCTGTTCATCTTTCACGCATTGATGAAGAATGGGTTTTGTGGGCATCAGAGGAGTTTGGGTTCCTGACACCAAGTGACTCTGTTTCAACTGGAAGCAGCATTATGCCACAGAAGAAAAATCTAGTTCCAATGGAACTTGTTCGCGGGAAATCAGCTAGAGTTGTGGGAGATCTCATGACTGTCCTAACCCTCTGTAAAGGCCTTCCACAGGCGTACAACCGTGATCTACAGGTGTGCCTCCTCCTCATAGTTTATTTCATGCTTACATCTATGTCTATTCTCAAAACTTCTTTTTGAGCAGGAAGACAAGGAACATTTGTTTGACAGTGTGAAGGCCATATTAGGAATGCTTGAAGTATGTACTGAATTTGCTCAAAATATCTCTTTTAATTCGACAAGAATACAAAGTTCGCTGCCTTCTGGTTATCTGGATGCAACGACACTAGCAGATTATCTTGTGAAGAAGGTAATCTCCTCCCTCATGTGATCGAATTAGCCATAGCTTTAGACGTTAATAGCGTAAGTTTGGATGGAAATTTAGTACATAGCAGTTTGCGCTCAACATTGGAACAATGTAATAACACAAGAACATACAAACTAACATGCCCTTTTGATTTTATCAGTGTTGCTATACTTTGACACTCCTTTTTATGTGCAGCAGCCCCCAGATTAGATATCCCTATTTATACGCAACAGTCCCTAGATTAGATCATTTGTGAGATACGGTACAAGCATGCACGGTATCAAGAACAAAGTAGATGAATTTTGTAGAGAACTAAAATAATGACATTAAAACAACCTCGGCGAGAGAGATTTCACGAAGCCGATCGTAAATTCCTTAAGCGCATCATCAATAGAGTACAAGAGACTGTCGCTCTTACACAACTCTCTCAAACCTTTTAGTACTCCTGGATCCTTGTCCTATACAAGAATCAGTGTTAAAATAACTTTGCCTCTTTCTCCTATGCGTCTCTTGCTTTGGACGAGTTGGTTTTTAGTTTGGGTTCTTCATAACCACCCCTTATAGCTTTATATAGTTTTACTTGTTGAAGTATAAGTGAATTGCCTATCTTTCCTCATCGGCTTAAACTTTTCGGTGAATTGGTTAGTGCATGCAATTCAATATAGTATCAAAGCCAAGAGGTCTTGAGTTCGAGACCTGGTTAGCGCAATTAAAAAAACTAATTGCAGCCCACTTCTATTCCACATCTTAGACTTAAGAGAGTCTACACGTCAGGGGGAGTGTTGAAGTATAAGTGAATTGTTCACTTTTCTTCATCAACTTAAACTTTTAGGTGAATTGGCTGGTGTATGCAACTCAATATGGTATCAGAGCCAAGAGGTCTTGAGTTCGAGACCCAGTTGGCGCAATTAAAAAAAATTACAGTTCACTTCTATTCCACGTCTTAAGCCTGAGAGAGTCTACACGTGAGGGGGAGTGTTGAAGTATAAGTGAATTGCCTATTTTTTCTCATCAGCTTAAGTTTTTGGGTGAATTGGTTAGTACATGCAACTTAATACTACCTAGTTCTCTTTGAAACAGAAGTTGGAATCCTAATAGGATTAGAATTCATATAGGAATCTTTGTAGCACACCTCTTTTAAGTCCTAGTAGATTAGAATACGAGTCAACTTTCAACAGGTGCTACGTTGTTTAGTTGAATGGGTTTATTCTGGCTTGATGTTTATTTATTTTGCTTTGCAGGGTGTTCCATTCAGAACTTCTCACGAGATAGTTGGGAGGTCTGTAGCTCTATGCGTCTCGAAGAACTGTCTGCTGGCCGAACTTGAAATGAATGACCTGAAATCTGTTCACCCTGTCTTTGAGGTCGACGTCTACGAATATTTGGGAGTTGAAAACACCGTCAACAAGTTCACATCGTATGGCTCCACGGGCTCAGAACAAGTAAAAAAGCAACTTGAAGTTTGGCGCGTTCAGCTTGGGATCAGCACAAGGGTCGGCCTCGACCGAGAAATAAGGTCACAAATGTAGTGTGGTTTCCAACTTTGAATGTGGATCGAAATGTTATGAACTTCTTTCCTAGATAACAGTTCGCCGCTGTTTCATTTTGAGAACTAGAATGATCCATGCAATTGTATTGAAAACCACGAGTTTGTTCTATGCACAGTTTCATCTACTCATCAACCGAATAAACTGTGTTTGAAAACCATGACTCCATTTTTCACAAAAAGGGTGTGATGGCCTGCTCCAGCGTGGGTTCACCTAGCTAGTCTATGGTGGTGATCGTTTTAACGATGGCTTCTGGTTTTTGGCTGAAATTTTACTGTAGCTGGCTGAAATTTTACTGTAGCTGAGTTAGTGGATAGTGTAGTGAATAGTGAAAAAAAGCTGAAGCTAGAAGCTGAAGCCGAAACGATCAGGGCCTATGTCTTGCTTACTTGGACTGTACGAATTTGCTGCGTATCTGTAAGTTCAAGCTCCATTATGTTGGTTTTGGTGACAATGACAAGTACTTTTGTGAGACTAATGTGCTTGACTGATTATGATATGGTTTAGTCTCATTTAGATGAAAAGGTGAAATCAAAGAGGTATGTATTCAACACTTATATTCATTTATATCTTAGTGCATTTCTTGGATCCAAAATATAGATTAAACTCCACCAAAGTCTAAGATGAATATGTGCATATGCTTTTATTATATATTCTTGTATGCACACATTTAGGGGGAGTTCACTCTATGTTTTGTGGTTTAACTCATATTGCTTTATAGTCAATTATTTGTGTTTGCAAAAAGGGACTAATATATATGTCAAGTGATTAAAAGGTTTAGTCCCAGAATTCGTTTGAGTATTTAGAGATGCATGCAAAGATTGATAAGAAGATCAATATGGCTCGAGACAAAGGTCAGCATGCATTTGAATTTGAATTCTAAATTCATTATGCTCTCTCAGGAAAATCGGTAGCACCGCACCCACCTGCGGTATTACCGCAGTGCGGTAGTACCAACGTGTAAACAGCGGTAGTACCGCAGTGCGGTAGTACCGATTTTGTGCGGTATGTTTTTTCCAGAGAGCACCCGTTTAGGGGACTTCAACTCACAGAAATCGGTAGTACCGAAATGTGAACGGCGGTACAACCGCAGTGCGGTAGTACCGCATGGTACCGCGGTAATACCGATTTGCGGAATGTCTTTTCCAGAGAGTTCTCCGAGGAAAACTTAACTGGCCAGAAATCGGAAGTACCGATGCCAGCACGATGGAAGAACCGCAGTGTGGTAATATCGCACCTACCTGCGGTAATACCGCAGTGCGGTAATACCGCACTTTGAGTTCAAAGTTTTATATTCAATTATTTGCAATTGTGGTGGTTATCATCAATTACCAAAGGGAAGATTGAAGAATCTAGACACACCATTATGAGTTAATGGTATGTTTTGGTAATTAATGATAATCACATTATGGGACTAACATTTTCATAAGTTGGATAAATAGGTTATGTTCCAAGATGATAAATACTTTGGATAGCTTCATGTGTTAAAGATCATCAAGCAAAGGTTCGAAATGAAAATGGCTTCATGAGTTGAAAGCCATCAAAAGAGAATACATCATGTGTTGATGCATATCAAGATCTCGAAAAGGAGAATGATCATGAGTTGATCATCAAATCAAGAGAAGACAATGACCTAGACTTGAAGTGAAGATGATCATGAGTTTGCCGTACTATTAAGAGGGGTCTTGTCTAGTAGCTTGAGTCTCATCATGTGTTAATAGCTCAATCTTGCTTACGCTTGCTCTCCATGGCATGATGCTATTATTTGCGAATATGTTTTGCAAATAGTTGAGGCTCATGCATCTAATTCTTGCAACATGTGACTATACTTTGCAAATGTGTTTTGCAAATGGTTGAAGTCCATGTACCTTTTCCTTATAGTATGACCTAAGTTTGCAAATGTGTTTTGCAAGTTGTTGGAAGTCATACAATATCCCTTGACATGGTCTAATATTATTTTTCTCGTACTTAGACCGTGATAGTGACTCCTTGGATCTCTTGTATTTTCTGCATTGATCTAATGTGTTTGAGATCATGCAAATAGATGTGTTATGTAGCCCTCTGAATTAGCTTTCCATAGAGTCCAAGATCACTCAATTCCGACATCGGAGTCAAAAGTTATGACCATTTTTCCGAGGTCTGTCTGTGCTGAAACAGAGGTGCGGTAGTACCGCACTGATGAGCGGTAATACCGCAGTGCGGTAGTACCGCACCGATATTCGGTAATACCGCAGTGCGGTAGTACCGCACCGATATTCGGTAGTACCGCACTTTATTTTCAAAAACGGCTAGTTCTGACGCTCTGACATAGCCGTTACTTTGTGCTATAGTAGAGTGTGGTAGTACCGTACTTTGTACGGCGGTACTACCGATTTCTCTGATTTTTTCAGGGATTTGGCTCCAACGGCTAGTTTTTGTGTGTGGGATATAAATACTCACTTTTGGCCGGTTGGGGAGAAATCTTTGGCACCTCATTTCACTTCCTTGAGCTAGTGTAAACCTCTCCACTCCATTGTGCATGTGTTGTACCTTGTGAGCAAAGAGAGAAGTCTTTAGTTGCATGTGTTGCATCTAGAGGTGGATTTTGTATCCACTTGAGCTTATGCATTCGTTGCACGTGGTGAGAGTCAAGCGAGAGACCTTGTTACTCTTGGAGTTTGCCGACTCCTAGACGGCGTTGGAGGCGTCGTGTCCGGTGATCTTCTCAAAGAAGCTTGTGAGAAGGCCCGGCGTGTTGTGAAGGTTAGAGCTCACCTACCCCGAGCGGGGAAGAGCTACCATTAGTGGAATTGAGGTGTTTGGCTTAATTCGTGGAGCCGGTCCAATTCGTTTGGGCTTATCTCAACGTGGATTAGGGGAGACTGGCAAGTCTCCGAACACCACGGTAAAACATCGAGTGTCATTTGCGGTTTATTTTCTTGTGCTTAATTTATATTCAAGCAATTTACATTCATAGAATTATATTGATTGCTTGTCACCCTAGGATTGTAAACATTTAACATAGACTTAGATTGTTGGTGCACTTAGGCGAACCTAGTTGTTTTAGGCAACATTTTGTGCTAAACCAATTTAAGTTAAGCTTCCGCATTATATACTTGGTTTAGACAAATAGATATTGCTTTTAGATTATAAGATAATTTTTAAGACCGCATATTCACCCCCCCTCTAGTCGGCCTCCTCGATCCTACAGTATCTGTCACGACTGCTGAGATTTGGCGTATAGCTTTCCCGCTCAATGTGGTTTATAAGCTGTGGTTTTGATTTTTTTCACTATAGTAGTTGTTAGTCTTTTTTAAATAATTAAATTTAAAAACAATAAAAGAAATAAAAACATTATATTATCATGAACAATGTAAAATAATAAGAAAAAATAAAAAAGGTGAAAGACAAAAAAAAATAAAATTAAAAAGATTGAAGCTGAAATTATTTGAAGCGGGTGGGATCATTTGGATTAGGCTGAAACATATAACGAATAGCCCTCACTGCTGTGTGCAAGTTCTAGCATCGCATTTTCTTTGAAGCGATGAAGTAGCGCTCCTGTAAAAAAAAAATGACGTTCAAGTGTGGGAAAATAGGCCGCTAATTATTGTTCTGCTGTAACACTTTGATGAGCTTATTATTTATTAGAGCGATATTCTATCGGCTAAAATAAATAATAATCCATTGACTAGCGTTTTTGACTCTACGGTAAAAATACGGGTCATCACAAAGTCCTTACCTCTTACATGCCTATCCTGTCACCACCGTAGCGAGCTGAAATTTTTGAAAGATGGCAGCAGCAGAGCTCACGGTCATTGGCTGCCCAGCCGTAAGATCCCAGACGAGTCGATGATTTCCAAACAAAGCTGGTTTCTTGGTTTCCCCACGGCAGCACAATATAGTGATTGTTCGTCAATTCCCTCCTCTTGAAAACTGTCATGCATGTCCATAGTCTGTGGGAGGGGGACTAGCAGAGTCAGGTTCTCCCTATGATCTAAGTTTTACCATTATATCTTTTTGCGATGTATAAAATTTTATCTATATTTTTGCCATTTATCTCTCTCATGGAATACAATTTTACTAAATAGCTTGTTTGGCTTCTCTCGTCTCTAATTCCTCGCTCTATCCCTGTGCATGTCGAAATCGACCGGTCGTATTCCTAACGTATTCGGCCAGTATTTTCGAGCAAAGAGGCCGGGCAAGGGAGGTTTCCTACTAGCTACAGCCAGCTTTCCCTCTGGCAGGCTGGCACGCAACAGTACAGTAGTCATGAAATGCTGCGTGTGTGAGCTCGCGGTCACGACAGTCTTCCAGGATGCCTTTCCTCGCAAAACCACGAAGCAGAAGGAAGAGTAGCAGAGCTTCTGGAAAGAAAATCTGCCGTGGCTGATTTGTCACCACGCAATTGGCCGAGAAAAGATAAGAGCGGAACGGCATAAAAGGACACAACCCCAAGCCCAACCAAACCTGTCCCCCTCACTCCATCACTCCTCCCAAGAACCCAAAGCGCAGAGCCATGGCCACCATCGTCACAACCATGGCCGCCATGGCCACTTTCCCGGCTCGAAGTACCCTCCCGCAGCCTCCGGCACCGCTGCCGTCTCGCCGGAACAACGTGTCGTTAGCCACCCGGTCGGTGGGCCGGCGGTTGGTGGCCGCGGCGAGTTCGCCGTCCACGCCGCCGGAGCTGGCGCAGATGGTGTCGGAGAGCATCAAGCAGGCGGAGGAGACGTGCGCGAGCGACCCGGAGGGCGGCGAGTGCGCGGCGGCGTGGGACGAGGTGGAGGAGCTCAGCGCGGCCGCGAGCCACGCGCGCGACCGCAAGAAGGACAGCGACCCGCTCGAGGAGTACTGCAAGGACAACCCCGAGACCGACGAGTGCCGGATCTTCGAGGACTGAGCCGCGCGGGCTGATCGAGCTCGCCCTGGCTCTTGCCATTGCCGTCCACATGAGCTAGCTCGTTCTGAGCTTAGCCAGAGTGGCATACTGGCATCATGTACACGTATGAAAACTGCCCCTTGGCCTCTCGGGCGTGTTAAGTTTGGTTTCTTTCTTTAATTTGGCTTGGTTTGCAATAAAGCGAGGCTTGTTTATTAATTATTAAAAGAAAAATATTTAGGAGCTGCGACTGTAATTCCAAGACAAGATAATGTGTGCTATCGAGATGGACATTAGGCCGTTAATCAGCAGTATCGTAGATTTAAGCTACAGTCTTAAGCAGTCCAATTAGAACATGAAGAATTTGCGCTATGTTCTTGGTAACACCGCAGGATCAGAAATTCAGAATATGTATCGAGGAATTTGAGGTTGGATGTGACATTTGGGATCTCACATATAACAAACATTATTTCAGTTCTTTATGGATGATACATAGAAGTTCTCAGGAGCCAGGAGAAACCAAGACAAAAGGGAAAATACAGTATGTGCAGGTTTCGGTCCGAACCCGCTGCACCATGTAAATTGTACTGTGTTTGGACTTTGGAGATGATGCTGCCATTTAGGACTGACAAGAACTCATGTCCCAGAAACCAATTTCCAGCTCAAGTACACGTAGGGAGGCCTCTTCAGCACTCCTGACAGCATCAGCTGGTGCATTTGCCAAGCAACGATCAGTGATTCGCTGCAGAGACTGGCAGTACTGCTTGAACTCAGGGCTGCCCCATCTCTGGCGTCTAATTACCTTCTTCTATACAGAAAGCAAATCTATCCTGGTATACGGTTTCAATTATCCAAAAGGTCGTTATGGCAACAGTGTAGCTTATATCTGGCTCACCGAAGCTCTGGATAAGAAACCTGACAATAAGATTTATACCAAAGTTATAATTCTTCATGTACAATATAGTTGCAGAATTATGCGAATGTTGATAGAAATGAACCTACAGTACTCTATATTGGATTTGTGGGGACAAACAGAAGCTAGATCAACACTCCATTTAGCAGCTTCATTCTTGAACCGCGAGAGCTCATCACTAAGAGAAGCTAATCCACCTAGGATTATCTCCATTTATGAGCTCTCTGATTGTTTGCAACACTTGAGCAGTACACTAGCCACAAATGCAACTAATTCCCTCACAAACATGTAGTCCTGGCCCTGATTATGGCACACAACTGTGATTATTTTCTTTTGTCCATCCATGAGAATTGATGGCAGAAGTAATGAAGGACGATCATTACGTAACCAACAATAAGCACCATTAGTGAAGTACATAATGTTATAATCTACGTGCAACTATCAAGCAAAAAGTACTTCAGAAAATTGCAAAGTTTGACCATGTTGCTGCTAGCTAAGCTTTCTTAAATGCAGTTAAAATTAAAATGGAGAGTTTTTTTAACTCTACAATCTTCATAAGTTATCTTCCTTCTCTATGCATTAAATAAGTTCAGGGATATGTGATAAAGGTAGTACAAGTACCAGAAAGCAAAACATTTAGTAAAAATATAGATGATTTTCCTACGTATGTCATAGAAGAAACACCCATTGGGGATTTTCTTAGGTGCCATTTAAGACCACCTTTATATTCTAAAAAACCACTTTCATATGTTTTGTTTCTTCTTCACGCAAAGATACACAATTCTTCTGTGCATTCTCGGAAAAAGAGAGAAAGAATCACCTTTTTCTTTTTTGTGCAAGATGAACCAGATACTCATCATCAAAGGAAAAGCTTGAGCCGGGAGGTATCACTGAATCATAATGTAGGCAGGGGCGGACTCAGGCCCATAGCAAGGTGGGCTTCAACTCGGGGCATGAGAATATTAGTAGTGTATAGTCCAGGTGCATTTAGTTTAACCCGAGTAGTATTGTCAAGATTCAGCCTAGGTAACCCATGCAGACATGCGGCCATATTGCCTATTGCAACAAATCTGGAGATCAATTGAAGTGGTATATTCTGGACAGCTGAGATGTGAAGTTGAAGCGGTAAGTGAAATCGAGCGGCTCAACGTTCAGAGAATGTTGGGACAGACCGAAGGGTTATCATCTGCAGTGCATCCGATGTAGATCCAACGGCCAATAGCGATCGTGATATTCGGACCATTCGAACAGTTATCAGTCCACACTAGGATATCTTGCAGGAAGCCATCTAGGCAGCTGGGTTGGGGGAAGAATTGGACTGATGATCTACGATGTCATAAACGGCCTGAATTATATGCTTCAGTTTGTCCAGCCAGAGTATCGGTCATCATCATATGCTTCAGAAGAGGGCTAAGAATATGCAGATAATTATAGAAGTGGCGAAAGAGAGGACTCAATGTACTACGAAACGTCAGAAGAGAAGCAGGAGGAATCAAAGGGGTTCAGTTCGTTCTGAAAATGCAAACTTTGATATTAGCCGACATAAAATGGAATGGCAGAAATGCTTAGCCTGTTTTCGTTATACTGAACCATAGCGCGTTTAGCTTCTTTTTTGCATGGTTAGATGAGATATGATTCTTATTTATAATTCTTGTTTTGGCCACTGTATATAGAAACATGTGCATGCCACCCTTGTGGTTCTGCTGCTGAATGGTATAGAACTATAAATAGCAGCGATACTGAACATCTACAGAAAAAAACATGGGAGAATATCATATCTTAAAGAGACACGTTTTAGGAACGTTATTTGCTGTTTATCTTCCACATAACTTTATTCACCAAGCATTTCAATTACTGAATATTTTGACTTGCGTGACAAAATTGTACTATGCTTCAACTGTTTTTTTTATATTTTTTCTGTTACCATCTATCTGCAGTTTTAATTCTTGATGGGTATTGAATTGTGTGCCTGAAAATTTTGAAAGAACTTCAAGCTGTTATGTACCAGCCGTGGTCACAATGAGCAGAGCAGTTCTGTGCAGGTTGCGTCCCTGAAACTGTCAACTGCAGGCTTGCAGCGTACAAACGCTGACACTGGACTTGGCAGTGGAATGAGAACAAAGCAGTACTTTCTGCTATAAGCGTCAAATGACCGGGAGAAAAAAAAACAGAAATCCTCGAACCAATCATTTGCTCGCTGCTCAGCTCAGTTCAATGCTCGTGCTGCAGCGCAATATCGCCACATAAACACTCATAAGCGTCTTACACTAGTTGACAAATACATTGAGAGAAAAAGGGAGCCTCTTTCTCTCCCATCCACGAGATGACGAGACCATGACTCCATTCTGATTGTGCATCCAAAAGAAAGTCATTTTACACGCTCAGATTCCAATCAGAGACTGAAATTTTCATCTGAGGCTGAAAGAAATCCTGTTTCACATCTCACTCAGAATGTGTCAAAATCACCAAGAAACCAAACCAAATACTACTTTCTGGGCTTTTCAGAAACCAAACCAACCAAACGAAAATACTAAAATTTAATCGATAACTCAATCCTCAAGCCCGCAAATTTAATTGCCAAAAGGGCAGAAAATATCTTTTCCGTCCATGTATCCCACCATCCCAAGTATTCTAATGCTATCTATACAAGAAGGAAGAGGACCGAAAAATCATGTCCTCCCTTTCCATCCTCCACAGGGCTTGCTTCCACCTCGCTCTGCTCCCAGTCCCACCTCTGCGTGCTCCTCTTCGCCCTCCTCCTCGGCATCTTCGCTTGCCTCGCCTGAGCGCCATGAGCTCCGCCGCATCCAGGCTGTCCCACATCGCCGCCGCCGCCTCCGGCGGCGCGGCCAGGGAGTCCAATGAACTGCCGGCGGCCGCATCCGGCCTGGCCCAAGAAGACGATGGTCCGTGCTGCTTCCTTTCTTGGAAAGATCGTTGCTTTGGTTGTTATTTTCTGTTGTGGGATTGCGGGAAGGCTTTGGGTTTAGTGGATTTGAGTGGTTTGACGGGGGTCAGATTGGAGCTCTGGTCTTGATTGGTGGATCGGTTCGTGAAACGATCATAGTTTTCTTCATTATGATTTGGATTGCTCTTGATAGAATGATAGGATTGCTAAAGTGTGATCGATTAGTTGGCTTGTTCCGGTAAAGATTATTTTACTTACTATCTTTAGTTATCTTCAGTGATGATTAGGTTTGCTCGTGATAGGACTGTTAAAGTTATATCAGTCCGGCTTGTTCTGGTATTGATCATGTCACTTAGCCTTTTTTTCTGTTGGGAAACTTATTGAAGCTCTTAATTGATTTAAGTTGTGTATAGCTTAATTCATATTGCTTGGTTTGTTCACGGAAAGATCGTATCATTAGTTGACAACTTTAAGTTGACTTTGTGTTCCTTTTTTTTTTGGCGAAGTTAAGAGAAGCTTCAATTAAGCTCGTTGTTAGGGGAAGGTCATGCCTGTTCCTTGTGAAGTATTTGGACTTCTGTACTTCTCGCCTTAATATTATTTGTGTTTTTTCCCCTACTTCAGGAATGTAACATAATCCTAGAACTGCTTCAACAAGTATAAGATAATGAGGGTTGTCCAGGAAAGACAATAGTAGCTTTCATTCTAGGAGTAAAATGTAAGTGGATGTTGGGTTCTAGGGCTCCCCCTGACTATTAGTGTGACAAGGGAACGTGACTTTAGTATCGGGGTATTGATGATAGTAAATAGCCTATTTGAATGTGACTGTATATTTTTTTCCAATCGTACATGTTTTTTTTTCATGCCCGGAGAAGATCTGTATTACTTGCTTTTTGAGCAGATTTTGTCCTGGTTCAAATCTATGAGAAAAGACAATGTGGACTGCTGGTACAATGAACAGTTAATGTATTTGCATACCGTGCAGATGTTTCATCGGGGACGATGGGCTACTGCCTTCCTCCAAAAGAAATACAGGACATTGTTGATGCACCACCACTTCCTGTCTTGTCATTCTCACCAAGCAAGGACAAGATTCTATTCCTCAAACGTCGAGCGCTGCCACCACTATCGGATCTTGCAAAGCCTGAGGAGAAACTTGCGGGTGTAAGGATTGATGGCCATTCTAATACTAGGAGTCGAATGTAAGTAGTACTTGATGCTTTGGCCAAATTTTCAGTCTTTGTACTATTTCCTTTCATTTGTGACAAATCTATTCTTACATTTTATGGCATGCCGTCATTGGAAATCCGATAATCCTATTTTGTAGGTCCTTTTACACTGGAATAGTTATCTACAAGCTGATGGATGATGGGACTTTGGGTCCAGAGAAAGAGGTCCATGGATACCCAGAAGGAGCAAGGATTAATTTCGTCACCTGGTAGTTTTCCAGATTTTTCAATTAAGCAACTTATGCAATTTCTTTTGGTACTTATTTGTCTTGTTTTCAGTCTTAACTATTTCACAAACAAAATTCTACTTGTATCATGGATTGCATCAACCTTGACTTCATGTATTGAACCATGTGAGCTAGGTCACAAGATGGTCATCATTTATCATTCAGTGTTCGAGTTGATGAGGTAATTGATTAGATTGGCTTTGAAACAGAGAGAGTTGATGGGTTTCCATGATTTATTTTTTAGTTGTAATGGATTACTGTTTGTCAAACAGGAGGATAACAAAAGTGGCAAGCTAACGGTGTGGGTTGCAGATGTGGAATCTGGAGAAGCAAGACCACTTTTTAAATCTACTGAGATATACTTAAATGCTATCTTTGACAGGTGAAAATGAATTTCTATTAATTCTATGCCTGCTATCTTTCTCTATTCCTACTTCTAAATAACATTATTTCTTCTTTTGCAGCTTTGTATGGGTTAACAATTCTACTTTGTTAGTCTGCACTATCCCTGTATCACGTGGAGCTCCACCGCAGAAACTATTAGTTCCGTCTGGTCCAAAAATTCAGTCTAACGAGACAAAGAATGTGGTCCAAGTGAGAACTTTCCAGGATCTGCTGAAAGATGAATATGATGCTGATCTATTTGATTACTATGCATCCTCGCAGCTCATGTTGGCCTCTTTGGATGGAACAGTGAAGCAAATTGGCCCTCCTGCTGTATATACATCTATTGATCCATCACCAGATAACAAATATTTAATGTTGTCTTCTCTCCACCGTCCATATTCCTATATTGTACCTTGTGGAAGGTTTCCAAAGAAAGTTGAATTATGGACTGTAGATGGGAAGTTTATTGGGGAACTTTGTGATTTGCCCCTTGCCGAGGACATTCCAATTGCAACAAGTAGCGTGCGCAAGGGAAAACGTTCTATCTATTGGAGGCCAGACAAACCTTCAATGTTGTGTTGGTATGTAGAACAACATTTTAAGCATTACTTATATTGGTCTAGAGTGCAGTTCGTTCATTTATTTACGGAACTTCCTCAGTATTCAGTGGTTCCCACTCATCAGTTGTACCTTCTACTTTTGCATCTATATTAAATTATTAATTAGTGTACTCATGAACTCCACACCCTAAAAACTTGAAATAATAACATATAAACTCATGTATCCTAAAACGACCAATTGAGTAACAATGTGATTTTTTTCAAAATTGAACCTTACCGTTTAAGTTTGTACAAGTGATAATAGTGTTCACTTGAATTAAGTGACAATAAATGAAGGAATAAATAGATACATGAAAACATGAGGGAAACCAGAAGGGGACCATCCAATCTCATCAGACGGTTTAGGTTGTTTGGATGGTTTCACAGAGCCTAGCCTTTCATCAAGAGAACAGATGATTGAGATTAGATGTATCAGCTAAGCAAAAGGAAATAATTTCAAGCTAGACCTTTTTGTAGTAGTATAGTTGCATTGTTAATTTTTTTATCTCTCTCTGGAATCTGGATGCTACCCCCTCCAGTCACAAAAGAGTGACATTTTGGGATATATGCAGTTAAACTTTCTAAACTTTGGCTGTTGGATGCATGAAAATAATGTGTATATTTTTCTCGAAAAGTACTTACACAATATTACAATTTTTTTTAGGTTTTATAAATATATTACAATAGAAATTAGTGATCAAAGTTTGCTTTTTGGGGACCGTGTTGATGTCCAAAACATCACTTTTTGTAACTGTAGGGAGTACTTGGTAGGAAAACAAGCACTTGTTTCTTGTCCTTCAGAAATTTCAACCTTGATTCAAGGAGTTAGTATGAGATAAGAATATCAACTTTTATTGTAGTCGTAAGTTTTGATTTGCCCTTTTGTTCTGACTATATTTTATAGATGTGGTATGAATATGGTTTGAGTTTTTCTATTATCCATACTTCTGCTTAAAAGTCCACTTGAACCAATGTTACTAGGGGTGCAATCGGGTCAGATTCGGACGGATATTGTTCATACCGTATCCTAAACCATATTTTCTCCCATGGAGTCGAATACGGTAAGGCCGGATACGAATATGGATTCGGAGTATTCAGAATTTCGGATATGGTACCATCAGGATAGATATATGACGGTTTCGAATCGAAAACGAATAATATGTGCATACATAAAGGAATATACATTGAATCATACCACCATCACTTCAAGTATTCAACTAACAATAAACTCATCTCGATTACTTAAGTACGATAGCCGATACAAAACAAGTTGAATATAAGCGATAAATTTATACATAAGTTCAAAAACTGATAAATTTATACATAAGTTCGAAAACCGATAAATTTATATGCAAGTTCAACATAAGCGGGGAGAATTGGTAGCGACTGGCTAGAGTGGTTGGACTCTGGAGTTAGGTTAGGACTTGGGTAAAATTTAGGCTAGTTAGTGTCAATGATGGTTGATGGGCTAGGCCGGTCGGGGTACTAACTTGCTTATTGGATATCCAGTTAGATAGTATCCGGTTTATCGTTTATCAATGCTATTCGGTCAAATTTTGGCTCTCCCGTTTTCGCTACAATATCCGGCAATAACTATTCGGTATCGACCGGATACTAAATTACCTTCCCGTATTTGGTACCGACCAGATTCGGTTTCGGATCGGTCAGGATTAACCCATATTGTTTGCACACCTAAATGTTACTTAATTGATTTAGCTGAAAAATGAGATTTTATGCAAAGACATGTGGGTTGTTTGGTATATGCCAATAGTATGCTTCCATCCTTTTTAGTATAATATTATTCTGTTCTGATTGTTTCCATGTTGTACTAAGTAACATATTTACCTCAATGTTAGCTGTCTAGCTCGATATAAGATTATGAATCATTGCCAGTAGTATTCAGCACGCTCATATTATTAAGAACATCTGCAAAGATATTTTCCCATCACAATTTGAATTACTGGCCCTGATGCTATCTTAATGAATTGTGAATAATCTCTACCTTCTCATCAACCTCATGGTCAAAGTAGCATCTGGGTTATTGGTGCTGTGGTGCATGCATGCATTGTTAATTATCAGATCTTTTATGTCCAAGTTTGCTCTTGCGGTGTCAGTTACACACTTGTACTTTTTGGATGGTTTATGATATTCATAAGCTACATTTACTTTTGAGTTAAGAATGCTTTCATTTGTCAAGATGTGCTATGCAAGTGTTTTCATGAGTTATTCTTTGTTCTAGCTGGGTTACTTTATCCTTCTTTTTGCCAGGGTGGAGACACAGGATGGTGGAGATGCCAAAGTAGAAGTTTCACCTCGTGACATAGTTTACATGGAAAATGCTGAGCCTATAAATGGTGAACAGCTAGAGATCCTACATAAACTCGACCTTCGATATGCGTATGTCCTTTGAACTCCATTAGCCTACTTTAGTCGGATCACTAAGCTTCGCTTCACTGCACTTGATATCATGGTTAATCTTTGTGCATTTGACATAGTTACAATAACTAGCAGGAAATTTGAAATGAATAAAGAATATTAATATAATATTTCCTGAAAAATATTTATAAATATAAAGTCATACCAGCCAAATCACCTATTGTATTTGATGCTGGGTATAACAAGATGACATTTTCTTTTACAATGTTTGTTGCCTAGTAACTAATTCTTCCCAGTTCCCACTGTATTGTTATGTCTTCATCCTGTTGGTGCAGAGGGACCTCCTGGTGTGACGGATCTCTTGCTTTAGTGCGTGAATCTTGGTACAAAACTCGGAAAACAAGAACATGGGTGGTCTCTCCTGATAAAAAGGATGTCAGTCCACGGATTTTATTTGATAGATCTTCAGAAGACGTATACTCTGATCCTGGTTCACCAATGCTGCGAAGAACTGCCATGGGAACATATGTTATTGCAAAGATTAAGAAACAAGATGAAAGTACTTACATCTTGCTGAACGGGATGGGTGCCACACCAGAAGGAAATGTTCCATTCCTTGATTTGTTTGATATGTATGTTCATAACTATCAATTGTTATATTTATTATCTATTAGCATGTATTGTATCATATAAGCCAGGTGCCAATTGATGCCATTGTTTTTGCAGAAATACTGGAAGTAAAGAGCGAATATGGGAAAGTGACAAGGAAAAATACTATGAAACTGTTGTTGCACTGATGTCAGACAAAACTGATGGGGAACTGCCCCTTGATCAGTTAAAGATACTTACTTCAAAAGAATCAAAAACAGAAAATACACAATATTACCTGCAAATTTGGCCAGAAAAGAAGCAAGTTCAGATCACAAGGTTTCCCCATCCATATCCTCAGCTTGCTTCATTGTATAAGGAAATGATAAGATACCAGCGGAAGGATGGGGTTCAACTTACAGCAAAATTATATCTGCCTCCAGGTTATGATCCATCAAAAGATGGACCTTTGCCATGTTTAGTTTGGTCCTACCCTGGTGAGTTTAAAAGCAAAGATGCTGCCGGACAAGTTCGTGGTTCCCCTAATGAGTTTCCAGGGATTGGTGCTACATCCCCTCTGCTTTGGTTGGCTAGAGGGTATTATTTCTCTTCTTGATATTCAAGAATATGCATAGCATTTATTTTCTATTTCTGTTTCTCAGGGTCGGAAGAATTTTCTCCGCACCTTTAACCTTCAAATTTAGCCAAAGTGAAAATTCCAATGCATGTCTTGCAAATATGTCTCTCTGGTACACACTCTCACTCAACACTTCGGCTTGCAGGTTTGCTATTCTGTCAGGTCCAACTATCCCGATTATTGGTGAAGGTGATGAAGAGGCCAACGACAGGTGTTTTTTTCTACTGCTTTATTCCATTTCCTTCTATGTGACTAGAATATTTTGAACTTTAGTACATTTGTACCATGGTATTTATTCTTTCGATATTGCAAACTATTTTGTAGGTATGTGGAACAACTAGTAGCTAGTGCAGAGGCTGCAGTTGAGGAAGTTGTTAGGAGAGGGGTGAGCCTTTTCTACTTCTTTGTGCAAAGAACCCTTTTATATATAAATGGTTTTTCTTTTACAAATGAGTTTGTAACAGTTACACAAGGCCCACCTGTGAGTGACTCTTACAAAGTCTCTTTGTAAAGCCCGTACGTGGAGCCTTTCCATTACTTGAAATGGTCGTCTATCCTTGGCAATGCCTTCAAAGAGTTGAGAATGATCTCATTGTTACTGTTCTTTAGGTGGCTCATCCTGATAAAATTGCTGTTGGTGGTCATTCATACGGTGCATTCATGACAGCTAATCTCTTAGCTCATGCTCCTCATCTTTTCTGCTGTGGGATTGCTCGTTCTGGAGCTTACAACAGGACGCTAACTCCATTTGGGTTTCAGGTACACAAATGCTGAATAGGTAGCTGCCTATCTGGTGCATAGTCTTTCAGATTTTCAGTCTTTATTAACAGCGTTCATTTTTCTGCAGAATGAGGACAGAACACTCTGGGAGGCAACTAACACCTATGCCGAGATGAGCCCTTTCATGTCAGCCAACAAAATCAAGAGACCAATTTTACTTATTCATGGAGAACAGGACAACAATTCTGGAACACTGACAATGCAGGTAAAGTGCTACACCGCCAGCTTACTTTTAACGTGAGACATCAGTTTCTCTGCAGAAGGGTCAGAAGTGTCTACCTTTTATCTACTTCTGTTCATCCCAGATGTTTGAATAATTTCTTTTTTTATCCCAAATTCATTTAGACATGTGTATAGTTTATCTTACCAGCTATTGGTATCCATGTGAAATTAATACAAGTGATTAAAAACTCTACAACGATAGATATAATAATATAAATTCACTGTAGCGAGACCTTAAGAATTTTGAATTGTCGTTTCAGTTAACTAATGTTTCATTTTGCATATATGTAATTATATGACTTAGATCTACTTGATTTTCAGCATCTTACCTAGAAAACTTTGGTTACCACGGTCTGAAATGTTTAGGCTCTACAATGACTTGTTCACATCTTATTATCTCCTGTATTGTCATTTGAGGGAAGTACCTCTACATTGTTATGAATTGATGTTCCGTTCAAATGTTCATGGCAATGTTTATTTCCTGGTCAGCGGATAATTAGTAGTTTATGCTTTGTATCATCTAATTTTTTTTTATGATATTTATCTTACAGTCGGACCGATTCTTCAACGCCTTGAAAGGTCATGGTGCACTGTCTCGTTTGGTGATACTCCCTTTTGAAAGCCATGGGTACTCTGCGAGGGAGAGCATTATGCACGTCCTTTGGGAGACTGATAGATGGCTGCAAAAGTACTGCATAAACAGTACTAGCAAGGCTGATTCAAATTCAGCGGCTGACAGCGAAAATAAAACATTGTCAGCTAGTGGTGGTGGATCACCTAATGAAGGTCTAAGCCCTGAGGGATCCTCAACGATACCACGATCGCTGCTGTGGTAACTTTTTTATTGCCGCTTTTCTCATGAAGAGAAAATCCGTTTCTTAGCTTATTGTGGCTGATTAGCACCCCTGATGTTTTCTTTAAGATTTATGATGTCTGTTTCAAAGCTCATTCTCTCTCTAAACTGTGAATGAAAAGAAAGAATCTCGCATGTAATTTATTCAAATGGCATAATTTCCGCATGGAGCAAGGTGTTAACAATGTCATCTTAAGTCTTAACTAATGCAAATGCATTTCATCTAGCTATGTAGCAGCCAAATACTTTGGTTGTATGTGTGACCTTTGCGCATGCACATGCGTTTTATAAATTAAGAAGAACAACACCAAAGGATAATGAAATAAATAGTTTCAGTAACTTGGTTTATTTTGTGTTGCTTATAGATAGCATCTGCTTTGGTTAGATCTGCGTCTCTCCATGCTAACATGTATGTTTTGTCAATATTTATGCTTCAGTCAAGAATTTGACAACATATTCTCTTGATTTCATACAGATCCCATGAAATCATCTCTGCACAGCATGTACAAGCCTAAAAGGAAAAATAAAATGAGCCGTGGCTCTTGTACCAGAACTGTTGCTTCTCCCAAGCAAGGCTTGATTGCCATTATAGCCATTATATTTGATTGGATTTCTACAGAAGGTGGCTATTTCACTGATCTGTAGGGAGTACACAGTGTAGGGAGGACATTATATTTTGATGGATGTTGCACCCTGATTGATTTCACTCAATTGTATTCTGTTGGTAGAGGCCAACGAAACTTGTAATTATTTTCCACGATTAATGACTCTACAGGTACAGACTAGTGCATACCGTTACCAGGACCGTAGTCTTTTGATCCCTGCTCTCGAACTTGGTAGGCATTGCTGTATGCAGTATGCTATTGTTTGACAACAAAATAAATTAATAACGGAGCACAGCTTATTGATGGACAAGAAGTAGCTCTTCTCGCCATTTGAGTCAATCGTTGTTTGGCAATCTAGTGGCTATCGTACCTGACACGCATTCAGTTTCCTTGCACATTGTAGCACTTGCTAGTAGTACAAAGGCAATTAACTGCCCAAGTATTTTTCACGAAGTAAAGAACAAAGACACAGATAAATAAAATATTTAGATTTTAAGTGTATGCCGCATATAATTGAGTCTTAAGTGTATAGTACGATCGTCCCTCTCCCCTCCTCTCTTTAAGAAAAAGCACACCGGCGCACCGATATGTGGGCCACACGTGATTCTCTCTCTAAAGCCGCGCTCTCCGGATCCGCGTCCACCTGCACCTTCGACCACATGACGGCCTCCCTCCCCTTCACAAGCATCACTACCCCACTCTCCCCCTCCACTAGCGCCACCACTTGTATCTACCTTGCCAAGCTCTCCCCCTTCACAAGCGCTATTAGAAGTTTGATCGAGTTGCCAGTCTTAACATTCAAAATTGTTAGTAATAGTTAGTACTCTAACAGTAATAACGTAGTCGGTCAGTTACTGGTCGTAGGACAATAATGAGTCATTAATAGTCAGTTACGACTGATCGTGGGATGGCACGGTTAATAGTCATAATGTATGCATTAATAACCACGATTCGAGTGGTCACGTCTTTGTATTTTTTTGTCCTTTAAATACTGGAATAGAATCGAAGAAAAGCAGCGAGGTTGGCGGCGAAGAAAAACAGAGCAGCGTTGAGAAGTGTCTTAGACTACCATTCCCTGAGTGTTGATTCAAATTACAACTTCATAGTCGTAATCGAGTCCTCATTGTAGTAGTCAAGTACTTCGAGTTGTTACGAGTACTTGGTAGTTGTAAGAGCTCACGATACCATACTCTAGTCGGAAAAGTACTTCGAGTACCTTCTCTTTTGAACAAGAGTACTCTAGTTGTAAGAGTACTATTGTCGAGGTCATCAACGACTTTGGGTAGTCGTAATCTACTCGGAGGTCGTAAGTCGTAATCGACTGTGAGGGACTTCGTCTTCGTACTCGGAGATTGGAAGTCGTAAGCGACTCTGAGTAGCGTTTGTGATGCGGATACAGACATACGTACCACTTTTCACTATACAAGAGAGATTACATCAACGCTACGCGCTTGTGGTTGGGGCCCACCAAAAGAGAAGCTAACCAACATGTCAAGACCAAGTCAACACCTTTCCTAACTTTTTCTCAAGATCACCACGTAACTTTTGGACTAATTCAACAAAGAGTTCAAGTGAGACAAGTTTTGAAATCCAATTTGGCCTCCAAATCAATTCAGATTCAGCTTAACAGCGTCTAATTCAAACGGTCATAACTTTTTATCCAGGAAGAATATCGGGGCCCATGAGTACTAGTTGGAAATCTTTTAAAGTCTACTTTTAGATGGAGCTGGCCTCACCTCCGAATTCCTTCTGTGCGCATGGGAATCATTAAAATAATCTGATGCTAACTCAGCTTGACAAGACCGACTTTAAATGCTCATAGATTTCGCAACAAGAGTCCATTTAGAATATGTTAGTACAACATGGAAAGCTTATCTCGCCCTCTTTACAACGGATCTAGTCCTATCCTAAAATTACTTCTGTGCGAACCGAATTCATCAAAACAATCTTTCGGTTTTAGAAACAGAGATAGAATCAGATCTGATTTGATTACTTTCCATGTGTTGAAAACTTTCCATAAGTAAGGGCATGTATACCCCTATAAATAGAGGTTCCATTGGCCATGTACACAGAATACCTTTGAGAATAAATATACTATTCTTCGTGCTTGAGTTCTGTAAGGAATTAGGGAGTTTCTTCAATCAAGATCGTTCAGCCTTTCCGATAAAAATTGGATGCACGATAGATCTTCGCTTAGTGGTCGACGAAATCGACGTGAGTGTGTTTTGGCGGGTTAAAGAATGTTCATCCCTTGCACTGGCATTAGAGGATCACTACAATTCATTAAGACTCCCGTAATATCTATCCTACGTCGAGAAGATCGGGCGACCCCGTATCATCTTAGTATTAGAGCACAGTTTATACGGTAGGATACTTACCCATGTTTTTAGATTGATTTATTTCTGCCTTATAGTCCATTAAATCGAAACTTGCAACAAAAAAAATCCAAACTCTAGTTTCGTATTTGTTATTTTCGTGAATTTTATTAAGTTTTGATCCATTAGAAATTTTGTTTATGTGCTAATCTTAGTGTCATTTTGCGTTGTTTAATCGTTGTTATTTTAAACCTTTGAAAATCTGCTAGTTGATCCTTCAATCAGCTCAAAAAAAGATTCAATCTTGTTTTCGGTTCTTGGTGGGCGACCGTACCCCAAACCCTAGCCGCCTTTTTTGCATGTGTCTACAACACTTCAAAGAGCAATCCGAGTACAACCCTACAATCCAAGTCGGTTTGGCTAACTGTCCTCGTCCGAACCTGTAACATCCTGTTTTTCTAAGATTTTTAAAGCCTGGATTTTAGAAATGAATTTTCTGGAATTTTCTGAATTTAATTGAAGCTTCAAATGAATTTTTAAAGTTTAAATGATTTAATATGATTAAAATAAACATTAACATAAGTGGAAAATATTTTATTTGTGTTCCTCAGGTCTCAAGGAATTTTCTGGTATTTTTGCAGAATTTTTGGAATTTATTTGCTATTTTCTAGAGCTTTTAGAAGTTTATTTGAATTTCTGGAAAAAACAAAAGAAAATAAAATCCCCGCGCCTCACCGCCCGATCTCCTCTCTCGCCACGCGCCGCCCATCCGCGCCCGCGCCGCCGCCGTACCCTTTCCGCGCACTACCGCCCCGCCGCCCGATCCCGCGCCATGCTCGCAGATCCACAGACGCAGCGGCAAGACCCAATGAGCCCGCACCGCCGCACCCCCGCCAAGGCCACCCACCCGATCGCGCGCCGCGCGATCTCCACCGTCCGCCTCGCGCGCGCGCGCAAACCCTAACCCTAACCCGCGCGTCGCCGCGACCGCCGCCTCGCGCGCGCGCACCGCCCACGCGCCGCCGATCCGCTCTCGCGCGCGCCACGCGTCACCCTTCGCCGCGATCCCGCCTCGCCGCGCGCCAAGGCGCGCGCGTCGCGCCAACCAGCGCGCGAGCCGCCACGCGCCGCCGATCCGCCGCCGCCGCGCCGCGCCGCGCATCCTCGCTGTCGCTCGGATCCGGACCGGGTCCGATCGTCTTGCGTGGTTTGCCCTCCGCCGCCGGATCCGCCGCCGCGCGCGCCGTCGCGCGTCGGCCGGGCCACGCCAGCCCTAGCCGACGTGGCATCCCACGTGGCATGCCACGCCGCCGTGACTCGCCCCAGTGCCACGTGGCGCCCACGCCGGTGCCACGCCACCGTGCACGTGGCGGCAAGATATGCCGCCGCCACGCCGGCACATCCCGCGCCGCGACCCGCCCCCGTGCACTGTTTCGTGGACCGAGTCCACGGTGGACTCGGAATTTCATGGACCGGGTCCACAGCACAGTAATTTTTCCGATTTTCCCGAATTAATTTTAGAATTAATTTTTCGGGAGCCCGTTCTCCTCCGTCCTAGCTCCGATTGACCCCGTTCTTTTTTCTAAATTCATCTAAAATCGAGCTCTAGCTGTTGGTTCTAGTTTTGTGAATTTTGGAGTTCATTTGCTTATCATTTTGTGTGTTTCTTTGTTTTCGGTCGTTTTCTCTCTCGTTAGATTCGGATTCCGGAGGAGCATGTTTCGCGCCAGAAGACCAGGAGTACCCCGCTGAGCATAACGAAGGCAAGTCGTGTCCCTTGATCATGTTGCCCCCAATTTGGCAAACTATTATTTAATTATTTTGTTTTAAATTACATTGCATTGCTATTTTTATTCAAACCTTTGCACAGGTAGTTATCGTCCCAATTGAATTTATACCTCCTTGATACTTTGGAATACCATGATGCCATTGTCACTATAGGTTGGGAAATTTATTAGTGATGCTAGTTTATTTATCACATGGGTTGATACGATTAGATTGCTTAGCCGGTTTATATTTACAATTAATCTCATCACACCTGTTAATTATTAATTTGACTTAATGACATATGGAACTGTGGTTGGTGCCACGTGTATTAAAATTTGTGCCACATCATTGGTGTGACGTTGGCTTGGTCATACAAATTGGTTTTCACTCGGGCGAGTGATCGTGCGAGAAAGGGGAGGTGCGGTTGCACTTCGGGGATGTGGTAGCCTCGCCCGGGTAATGTTAAGGACTTAACTTTGTGCGCCATTGATCTGAGCTTAATCGTGCAAACCACATGTCTATTATGGGATGGACCTAGCTGATTAATTTGTAATATTTTAATTCAATTCTGCCATTGTGATGGACATGATTGCTGATTTCCATGTGGCGTAAGGGGGGGTGTGATGCGAAACCCTAGCGGGCAGGATTGTGTTGAGGTAGAGCATTGTAAAGGCCTTGTTGTGATTTCCTTAGGCCTAGGCTAATCACATCGTGTGGGTACAGTTTGTGCAACCTCTGCAGAGTGTAAACCAATTCGAAAGGCCGCGTCCTCGGTCATGGCCGTGCTCGGGGATTTCACACGAGGGTTAGTGTTTCATTTATAACTTGGTGGTTTATGTTGGGAGTGGACAGGTAGTTCACTGTTGGTTTAACTTGCGAATTGGTGTTCACAAGTGGTTCATGTTTATTCCTTTGATTATCTATTGTTACTGCTTTGCTTAACTTTCGCTTTCAAGTTATTTAATATATTTCATCAATAAATGCCTTTATGCAAATTAACCTTTCAGCCTTCCTTTGGTAAGCCTTGCATATTATATTGCATTTATTGTTACAAACGACTTGTCGAGTACCAATGTACTTACGCTTTACGCCTATGTTGCTCAGTTGAGGGAGAGGAGTACTATCAGCAGGAGGTGCCAGAAGGAGAGTACTACGACGACTTCACGGATTAGGCTTCGTTCTCCACTCGATGCCTCGTGGCTTGTCGATTGGTCGCTACACTTTATTTTGGATTTCATTGCTATTTTGTTAAGCCCTTCCGGCTAGAGATATTGTAAGCTTGGCTATAAGGTCGTACCTTTGATATTTTATCGATATTCGAGTTTTCCTTTATTATTGTCGTGTGTATGACTGTGATGACATCTATGTTTGACTGTGTGCACTAGCGTGATCCTGGACTAGTGCAGTTTACACAGAGAGACCGAATTTGCACATTCGGGTCTCGACAGAGATGGTATCAGAGCCATATCGACTGTAGGACGAAGCCCTAGTGAGATTGGTCGTAATCCAAAAATTTATTTTCTAAATCAAACCAACTAAACTTGATATTTAGTAATATCTCTATCTTCTTACCTCATTCTTAAGGATTCTTGTCTCTCGCCCCAAACTCTTGCAAAAATTTGTTTTCCTAAAGTTATAAACTGATCTTCCCTTTATAAATGCATTAGATGTCCCAAGCTTTTTACAGCCCGACAGGAGGATGGAGGTCACTTCTGCTCGTTACATGGAGCCTCGGATTTAAGAGATCGCCTGCCTACCTCACCAAGGATGAGAAGCAAAAGGTCAACGATCGGAGCATCTCCAGCTTTACTTCACCACCCGAGTCGGCAGCGGATGCTACATCACAGCTTTCAAGAACACCGTGCGGTGGGAGATGTCGGACAAGGAGTTGCGCACAAAGTCATTCGTCGTCTTTGCAAGTTATACAAGATCAATATGGCGAGACTCGTCCGGAAGTTCAAGGAGCCAAGACCACCACCAAACTCGTCGTGGACCGGCTATGCGAGTTTATGAGGACGAGACCGCCTATTTTCTCCGGTTCGTGAGCCTTTGAGGTCGACGATTGGGTCCGTTCATTGAGAAGAAACTCAACTTGGCCTGCACCGGCAGGAGAAGGTTTTGTATGCAAAGACATCGCCTTGAGGGACCAGCAGCAGAGTGGTGGGAGAACTACTGTGCCGCTCATGAGAACCAGAACAACATCACTTGGAAGGAATTCGCCAAGGCTTTCCATACCGCTCATGTCATGGAAGGAGTGGTCGAGATGAAGAAGGATGAGTTTCGGGAGTTCTAGCAGAGGAACCTGTCAGTGAGTGAATATCTCAATAAATTCACTCAGTTGGCTTCGCTCACGCGCGCAGGATGTAGCGTCGATGCAGCTCGCGAAAGAGGTTCAAGAAAGGCTTGAACCCGGCTTTGAAGGTGCAAGTCGAGGCAACGACTATGCCGCCAGCAGCTTGGTGGATAAGGCCATTCTCATCGAGGAGAGTCGCCGCGAGCTCGAGGAGTCTCGCAAGAGGAGGTTGATCCAGCAGGGATCACAGTCACACCAGTCCCAGAGGCCTCGTTTTGGTTCCTACCAGCCTGCACGAGTGCCACAGCAGCAGCAGCCCCTCAGGATTCCGGACCCCAGCTCAGACACCACGCTAGTTTCAGTTAGGACAGCGTCCTGGTGGTTCCAGTGGACAGCAGCAACAGAAGAGCAATAATTCAGCAGCATCCGTCACTTGCTTCAAGTGTCATGAGGTGGGACACTATGCTAGCAAGTGTCCTCAGAGGCAGGCCCCGACGCCAGTTCGCTTTGACTTGGAAGCCACACCCGGTCGTACCCCTACCCCGGGAGCAGGACGAGGAGCACCCCCGGCCTCAGGACAGGCCAGCAGGACGCCAGCAGAGAGGTCGTGAACCACGCCACCGCAGAGGATGCCCAGCAGCACCGTGACGTTGTGATCGATGCGCTTTCGCACATCCGGCCCTGCCACCGTTTTATTTGATTCTGGAGCTTCGCATTCGTTTGTTTCTCGGAGTTTTGCTTTAAAGCAACAATTGAAAACTGTTGCTCTTGGATCTGTTCTTTTAATCCAATCCCCCGGATCCGAGTTGAGATCCAACCTAGGTTGTCCAGGAGTTAGGATAACCATTCAGGGAGTTGAGTTCAGGGCCGACCTGATTTTGTTGGATATGCAGTCCCTAGATGTAATCTTGGGAATGGATTGGCTTCAGAAGCAGCAGGCAGTGTTAGACTGTGGGAGCAGAGCGGTAACCTTAACCAATTCAGACGGAGTTAAGGTGCGATTCGCAGCCAGTGAGTGTCAGCCAGAGCCAGTCATGATTTGCCAGAGCAAGGTAATCCAGTTGGAGGATGTACCAGTTGTCAGAGAGTACCCCGACGTGTTTCCAGATGATCTTCCAGGTATGCCACTAGAGAGGGAGGTTGAGTTTTTGATTGAGCTTGTGCCAGGTACCGCTCCGATTTCCAAGAGACCCTATCGGATGCCAGCCAATGACTTAGCAGAGTTGAAGAAGCAAATTCAGGAGCTTTTGGATAAGGGTTACATCGACCGAGTTCGTCCCGTGGGAGCGCCGTGTTGTTCGTCAAGAAAAGGATGGTAGTCAGCGCATGTGTGTGGACTACAGAGCACTTAATGAGGTCACCGTCAAAAATAAGTACCCTCTGCCCAGGATTGATGACCTGTTTGACCAGCTTAAGGGAGCAGGAGTGTTCTCCAAGATTGATTTGAGGTCAGGATATCATTAGATGAGGATACGCAAGGAGGACATACCCAAGACAGCCTTCTCGACTCGTTATGGTCTATACGAGTTCACGGTGATGTCTTTCGGTTTAACCAATGCCCCAGCATATTTCATGTATTTGATGAATAAGGTGTTTATGGAATATTTGGACAAGTTCGTCGTTGTGTTCATTGACGACATTTTGATATATTCCAAGAATGAGGAGGAACATCAAGAGCACTTGAGACTAGCATTGCAGAAATTGAGAGATAATCAGTTGTATGCAAAGTTCAGCAAATGTGAGTTTTGGATGAGGAAAGTCGTCTTTCTAGGGCATGTGTTGACAGCAGAAGGAGTCGCAGTTGACCTAGGGAAAGTAAGTGATGTTTTGGATTGGCAGTCACCCACTTCAGTTACCCAGGTTAGGAGTTTTCTGGGTATGGCAGGATACTACCGTCGCTTTATTGAGGGATTTTCCAGTGTGGCCAGACCCCTCACGCAGTTGCTCAAAAAGGAAAAGAAATTCACTTGGACGCCAGAGTGCGAGAAGAGTTTTCAGAAACTTAAGGAGAATTTGACCACACCAAAGGCTTGTGTTGCGGATATTAATAAGGATTTTGAGATATTTTGCGATGCCTCACGCAAAGGTTTGGGTTGTGTCTTGATGCAAGACAAGAGAGTGGTAGCCTATGCCTCACGCCAGTTGAGACCGCATGAGGAGAACTACCCTACCCATGATTTAGAGTTGGCAGCCGTAGTGCATGCTTTAAAGATTTGGCGTCATTATCTGATGGGTAACAGATGTGAGGTTTACACGGATCATAAGAGTCTGAAATACATCTTTACCCAGTCCGAGCTTAACCTCGAGCAGAGGAGGTGGTTAGAGCTGATAAAGGATTATAATGTAGGCATACATTATCATCCCGGAAAGCTAATGTTGTTGCAGATGCCTTGAGCGAAAGGTATACTGCAATTCAAAGATGGTTCGAGAGAGTCACCACTTTGCATGAGGAATTTGAAGCTTAGCCTTGAGTTGGTTGAGCGAGATTTTTGGCGGCTATGGAGTTGCGACCTACTTTGATGGTCGATTCGCGTGCTCACCGGATGATGAGGCATTTCAAACAATCGAAAGAACTTAAGTGAAGGTAAAGAGTCGATTTTCGTGGATGACCAGGAACCTTGTGGTTCAAGCAACACTTGTGTGTGCCCAACAAGCAAGAACTAAAGGATGTGTTGTTAAAAGAGGCTCATGAGTCGTTGTATTCGATTCATCCAGCAAGACTAAGATGTACCAGACATTAAGGATAAGTATTGGTGGCCAAGCATGAAGCGTGAGATCGCCGAGTATGTAGCCCTTTGTGATGTTTGTCGAGAGTAAAGGCAGAGCACCGAGACTGCGCAGTTTGCTCTGACCATTGAAAGTTCCCGAGTGGAAGTGGGAAGAAATTGGTATGGACTTTATAGTCGGTTTGCCTAAGACCAAAGAGGGCTATGATTCGATTTGGGTCATTGTGGATCGATTGACCAAGGTTGCTCATTTTATTCCAGTTAAGACGACTTACAGTGGTGACAGATTGGCAGAGCTATATATGTCCAGGATTGTCAGTTTGCATGGTGTGCCCAAAAAGATTGTGTCGATCGTGGATCGCAGATTCACTTCCGGTTTTGGGGTAGTTTCCATAAGTCTATGGAACTCACCGAATTTCAAGATAGCAGATCACCCCTGCATGATGGTCGACAGAGCGAGTTAATCGACTGGAGGACATGTTGAGAGCCCGTGTGCTTGATCATGGGTCCAAGTGGGACGATTGTTTACCTTTCGCACTCTCATACAATAACAGATTATCGTGCCGCTTTGCGAGATGTCACCGCTTGAGGCATTGTATGGCAGAAATGCGAGACCCTCTCAATTGGAAAGAGACGGGGAAGGTCGTGTTTTGGCCCGCATCGCTTGAAAGAAGCCGAGGATAAGGTCCGCTTGATACAGACAAGTTGAAAACGCCTGTGCCGCATGTAAGAGTTATGCGAGATACCGACGCCGAGAGCCGAGTTTTGAGCCGACGATTTTGTGTATCTTAGGATCACACCATTCAAGGGTGTGAAGAGGTTTCACTAAAGGGAACCTTGCACCGAGATATGTTGGTCCGCTCAGATTCAAACGCAGGGAGAGGTTGCTTATCGCTTGAGCTACTCGTCCTTGATGGGGTACATGACGTCTTTCATGTGTCCCACCAAGAAGTGCTCGCGCACTGCAGGAGGTTGTGCCGCTTGAGGCCGTTGACCTGCAGGAGGATCTATCGTACAAGGAGCACCCAGTCAAAATCTTGGGAGTGTCAGAGCGAGTCACCCGGAATAAAGTGGTCCATTTTTGCAAAGTCCAGTGGAGCAACCATTCCGAGGAGGAAGCCACCGAGCGCGAGGAGGATCTCGAGAGCGAGTTCCCAACCTATTCTCTTAGTTGGCCCAGATCTCGGGGTCGAGATCTCGTTTAAGGGGGTAAGGTTTGTAACATCCTGTTTTTCTGAGATTTTTAAAGCCTGGATTTTAGAAATGAATTTTCTGGAATTTTCTGAATTTAATTGAAGCTTCAAATGAATTTTTAAAGTTTAAATGATTTAATATGATTAAAATAAACATTAACATAAGTGAAAAATATTTTATTTGTGTTCCTCAGGTCTCAAGGAATTTTTTGGTATTTTTGGAGAATTTTTGGAATTTATTTGCTATTTTCTAGAGCTTTTAGAACTTTATTTGAATTTCTGGAAAAAAAAAAGAAAATAAAATCCCCCGGGCGCCCTCAGCCGCCCGATCTCCCTCTCTCCGCCACGCGTCGCCCATCCCGCGCCGCGCCGCGCCAGCCTTTTCCCACGCACCACCGCCCGCCGCCCGATCCGCCTCGCGCCACGCTGTCGCAGATCCGCTACTGACGCAGGCGGCAAGACCAACCAGCCCAGCACGCCGCGCCCCGCGCGCCCTCGGCCTCCCGCGCGCGCGCGCGATCTCCGCCGTCCGTCCTCGCGCGCGCGCAAACCCTAACCCTAACCCGCGCGCCGCGTGCCGTCGGATGCGCCACGCGGCAAAGACCACCGCGTCCCTCCCGCCCGCTCGATGCCGCTGATCACGCCTCGTGGCGAATCCGAGCCGCCCAAACCGCACGCCGCGCCGCACCGCCAGAATCGAATCGAACTCCTCGGTTCGCGTGTTAAAACTCGCTGCTCGCCCCTCGGTTCGTGTGCCGACACCCGAGCTCCCGCCGCCGCTCCTCGCCTGCCGCGCGCGCGCGCCGCCGGGCCGCCGCCGCCGCCGCCGCGCGCGTCTCCGCTGCCGCTCGAGGTCGCCGGAGCGCCAGCCGCCGCCAGCGTAGCCGCCGGTGAGCCTCCGCGCCGCTTCGCCGCGTCGCCTCCGTCGCCTCGCCGCCGCCGCCGCCTCGCCTCGCCTCGGCGCGTCTGCGACGCGCGCGCCACGACCGCCGCCTCGCGCCGCACCCGCCACGCTGCCCGATCCGCTCGCGCGCCCACGCGTCACCCTTCGCCGCGATCTCGCCGCCGCGCCGCCCGCGCGCGCGCGCGCGCGCCAGCGCGGGCGAGCCGCCACGCGCCGCCGATCCGCCGTCGCCGCGCGCGCGCGCGCGCAATCCTCGCCGTCGCTCCAGACTGGACGAAGGTCCGATCGTGCCGCGTGGTTTGCCCTCCGCCGTCGGATCCCGCGCCGCCGCGCGCGCCGCCGTGCGCCGTCCACCGGCCACGTCGCCCTAGCCGACGTGGCATCCCACGTGGCATGCCACGCCGCCCACGCCGGCCGTGACCGCCTCAGTGCCACGTGGCGCCCACGCCACCGCCACGCCACCGCGTCGCCACCGTGCCGCGTGGCGGATATGCTTTGCCACGCCGGCACATCCCGCCGCGTCGACCGCCGCCCCGTGCATCGTTTCGTGGACCGAGTTCACGGTGGACTCGGAATTTCATGGACCGGGTCCACAAGACAAGAACTTTTCCGATTTTTCCGAATTAATTTTAGAATTAATTTTCCGGGAGCCCGTTCTCCTCCGTCCTAGCTCCGATTGACCCCGTTCTTTTTTCTAAATTCATCTAAAATCGAGCTCTAGCTGTTGGTTCTGGTTTTGTGAATTTTGGAGTTCATTTGCTTATCATTTTATGTGTTTCTTTGTTTTCGGTCGCTTTCTCTCGTTAGATTCGATTCCGAGGAGCAGTTTTCGCCTGTAGACCAGGAGTACCCCGCTGAGCATAACGAAGGCAAGTCGTGTCCCTTGATCATGTTGCCCCCAATTTGGCAAACTATTATTTAATTATTTTGTTTTAAATTACATTGCATTGCTATTTTTATTCAAACCTTTGCACAGGTAGTTATCGTCCCAATTGAATTTATACCTCCTTGATACTTTGGAATACCATGATGCCATTATCACCATAGGTTGGGAAATTTATTAGTGATGCTAGTTTATTTATCAGATGGGTTGATACGATTAGATTGCTTAGCCGATTTATATTTACGATTGATCTCATCACACCTGTTAATTATTAATTCGACTTAATGACATATGGAACTGTGGTTGGTGCCACGTGTATTAAAATTTGTGCCACATCATTGGTGTGACGTTGGCTTGGTCATACAAATTGGTTTTCACTCGGGCGGTGATCGTGCAGTAAAGGGGGAGGTGCAGTTGCACTTCGGGGATGTGGTAGCCTCGCCCGGGTAATGTTAAGGACTTAACTTTGTGTGCCATTGATCTGAGCTTAATCGTGCAAACCACATGTCTATTATGGGATGGACCTGGCTGATTAATTTGTAATATTTCAATTCAATTCGCCATTGTGATGGACATGGTTGCCGATTTCCATGTGGCGCAAGGGGTGTGATGCGAAACCCAGCGGGCGTGATTGTGTTGAGGTAGAGCATTGTAAAGGCCTTGTTGTGATTTCCTTAGGCCTAGGCTAATCACATCGTGTGGGTACAGCTTGTGCAACCTCTGCAGAGTGTAAAACTATTCGAATAGCCGCGTCCTCGGTCATGGATGCGGTGCTCGGGATTTCACACGAGGGTTAGTGTTTCATTTATAACTTGGTGGTTTATGTTGGGAGTGGACAGTAGTTCATCGTTGGTTTAACTTGCGAATTGGTGTTCACAAGTGGTTCATGTTTATTCCTTTGATTATCTATTGTTACTGCTTTCGCTTAACTTTCGCTTTCAAGTTATTTAATATATTTCATCAATAAATGCCTTTATGCAAATTAACCTTTCACCTTCCTTTGGTAAGCCTTGCATATTATATTGCATTTATTGTTACAAACGACTTGCCGAGTACCAATGTACTCACGGCTTTACGCCTATGTTGCTCGATTGAGGAGAGGAGTACTATCGCCAGGAGGTGCCGAAGAAGAGTATTACGACGACTTCACTGGATTAGGCTTCGTTCTCCACTCGATAGCTTTGTGGCTTGTCGATTGGTCGCTACACTTTATTTTGGATTTCATTTATTTTGTTAAGCCCTTCCGCTAGAGATATTGTAAGCTTGGCCATAAGGTCGCACTTTGATATTTTATCGATATTCGAGTTTTCCTTTATTATTGTCGTGTGTATGACTGTGATGACATCTATGTTTGACTGTGTGCACTAGCGTGATCCTGGACTAGTGCAGTTTACACAGAGAGACCGAATTTGCACATTCGGGTCTCGACAGAACCCCATACAAATCGATCTTCACTCAAATCATTTGAACACTTGAGAGTAGTCATTGATATTGCATCATGGACTGCTCCTTAATAATTTACTTTCAACTGAATATTAGACTTGTGCATCACTCACTCGGCTGATTAAAAAAAAGCAAAAAAAAGCAGCCATTTTTTTAAAAAGAGCCATGGCATGAGCATATTTTAAAAAAGAAAATAAAGCATTGGCCGAATTTGGGTAAGTTTAACCTTAGTTCATTAATTCAGATTGTGTATTTGATTTTTTTTAACAATCTTATGCCCTTATGTTCATAATATTGCAATTGGCTAGCGTTTCTCCTTGTCCTTGGTGCAAAAAGAGCTAATATTTTTTGATTTTTCTTTTAGCTCAGTCCTTTGTTTGCATTGAGTCACATTGATCATTGCGTGTGCGTTCATATACTTCACTTATATCTTTTGGATCAGCACATAGGCAAGAGTTTTCTAGGTAGGATTATTACTTAATTCAACAACATCGAGAAATTCAGATTGTGTAGAATAAATACCTTCTCACCAAGTTTCACTAAATATCCTTTGCCGTGCAATTATAGGTCACTTTTAAATCCGCTTGATCATCACTTGCTATTGTAGCCACTACCAAGTATATGTTTCTTTTGGCCTCAATTCACTTCGGAAAGATAAGAACTTTACTTAGGAGAGAAAAAAGTGAGAATTGAGAGCACTCCATATATCATATATCATATATATATATATATATATATATATATATATATATATATATATATATTGGTATTTATGCTTCTTTGTGTCACTAACCATGACAGATGGAGAAGATAGCTATGGTGATGCTTCTAACATTAGGCAATGAGAAGTGCAATGAAACAAGAATTTGAAATTGGCACAGCCGCCATGGAGAGACAACTCAAGGCACTTCGTTCACAACAAGAAGAAGATAGTTTTGTTTCTTTCTATAGAAGTAATGATCCAGAAGAGTATCATGAGTGGGAATAGCTAACAGAGAAAGTATTTAGATTTCAAAAGCTTCCCAGAAACTAAGAGGTGATGCGTGCCATTAGAAAATTTGAAGATTATGCTTATAGTTGATGGCATCAACGATTTAAAAATGAATTCATTAAATCTTGGTCAGATTTGAAGGCACTCATGAGGAGAGAATTTGTGCCATCCTATTATACGCAGGGATTGCTTCGCTATTTGGAGAGTATCACATAAGGGAGTAATACTATTCAAGAATATTATTTTGAGTTACAAGATGCAATACGTCGTGCCGGTGTCACCAGTGCATTCAAAGAGAAGGCATACTTTAAAGGAGAATTGAATTCTAAGATCGCCGCTACACTTCAACATAGATATTTTAGTAGTATGCAAGATCTTATGAATTATACTATTAAAGAGGAGAAGAAACTTGTGGAGAGATGTACACCACAATTCTCTCCATGTCCATACCTCAGTTCTTCTACCCCTACTAATGTAACACATGAGAAGATGACCGAGCATGAGACTTTCCCTTCGGTCAAGAAGACATACAGTAATATTCTAAAGCTACATATAGCTCTTGAGATACACCACAACCCATGTGACGATGAGAGCTACATAGCCAAATTGAGTGAAAGTGATAAAATGTGTGAGCTGTGTGATTCTATCATATGTAAGGTTGAGAGCATCTAAATTGAGAGTGTGAGAGAGATACAAAAATAAAAGAGAAAAGTAGAAGATAGACAAAATAAGGATGAATCTGAAACTAACACATTAATATTTACTTCTATTTTTGTTTCTCATATTATGCAGGTTGACATTAAAAATGAAGAATTGAACGTTCAACAACCAGCACCTGTGAAGACAAATGAGGAGGTAACCACGGGAGAGGATGAAGTGCTAGCTGCCTCGTGGGTACATCCTAACAATTTTAAACCCCAGCACCTACATCATTTAAGGAGTACGACAAAGGTAACAATATTGGTGCTGAATTTAATTGTGAAAAGATGAGTAATTATGAGAACTCATGTGATCAATCAAAAACTTCATGTTCTAAAATTTCTTTGCTCAATTTACATAATGTAGAATTGATTACTCATAAGAAAGTTTTTACTAGGATATCTCATAATGATCCTTTGTGTTGTATCATGTTTGATAATCCTAGAGAGTTATCTGGTGTGATTGATAATGTTGCTGAAATTTTATGTTTAAAATCACTAGTTAGTACCTATGTTTACACATATAAATTCAAGTTGATTGGAGATTATGGTGTAGATGATAAATTTTATGTTAACAGAATTTACATTACATGTGGTAAATTTGCTGAATTAAAATTACATATTGTGGATAAATAATTGTTTGTGTCGTGTCATGATCACATTGAGATAAATTTCAACAATAGTACACACTATTTAGAAAGATTTCATAAGTCTACTTGTTGAATTTTTGATGTACAATCATGTAAAAATACTCAAAGTAGCGCAGTTGAATCATGGAAAACACTCAAAATTTTCTTCCCTATATCTGAGCAACTAAATTTGATTTTGCCCATTAATGATCTGTCCATATCCTTAGAAAAGTCAAGCTCGACTTTCCTTTGTGGAAAGGAGAATGATGTGAAAGACAATATTACAATGCATACATCTTTTAGTCGCTGCTATAATCATTGGTTTGTGCAAAATAATGAGAATGATACAATAATTGATTCTTACATATACCATACATATGTGTTGTTCGTTTCGCTTACTACACCTTCAGATGTTAATGATGTGATAAGCCGAAGAAGTGTTGATGACAAGTATATATACCATGTATACACATTGTATTCTATGTTTAGTACAATTTTAGGCTATTAAAAACCGAGGATGGCTTTTTTAAGAAAGGGGGTGATACGGATACAGACATGTGTACCACTTTTCACTATATAAGATAGATTGCATCAACGCTACACGCTTGTGGTTGGGGTCCACCAAAAGGGAAGCCAACCAATATGTCAAGACCAAGTCAACACCTTCTCCAACTCTTTCTCAAGGTCACCACTTTTCTTTTGGACCAATTCAACAAAGAGTTCAAGTGGGACACGTTTTGGAATTCAATTCGGCCTCCAGATCAATTCGGATTCACTTGACAGCGTCTACTTAAATGGCTATACCTTTTTATCCAGGAGGAATCTCGAGGCCCATGAGTACTTGTTAGAAAGCTTTTGAAATGTACTTTTATATGGATCTGGTCCCACCTCCGAATTCCTTCTGTGCGTGTGGGAATCATCAAATCAATCCGATGCTAACTCAGCCTGATAGGACCGACTTTAAATACTCATAAATTTCGCATTAAGAGTCCATTTGGAATATGTGAGTACAACATGGAACACTTATCTCGTCCTCTTTCCAATGGATCTGTTCCCATCCCAAAATTCCTTCTGTGTGCATCGAAATCATCAAAACAATCTTTCAGTTTTAGAAACAGAGATAGAATCTGATCTGATTTGATTACTTTCTATGTGTTGAAAATTTTCCATAAGCAAGGGCCTGCGTGCCCCTATAAATAGAGGCTCCATTGGCCATGTAACATAGACCACCTTTAAGAATAAATCTACTATTGTTTGTGCTTGAGTTCTGTGAGGAATTAGGGAGTTTCTTCAATTAAGATCGTTCAGCATTTCCGCTGAGAATTGGGTGCATGATAGATCTTCGCTTGGTGGTTGGCGAAATCGATACGAGTGTATTATGACAGATTAAAGAGTGTTCATCCCTTGCACTGGCATTGGAGGATCACTATAATTTATCAAGACTCTCGTGAGTATCTATCCTACGTCGAGAACATCGGACGACCCCGTATCAATTCATTTTCAACAAGTCATAATCGACTCCGAGTAGCGTACTCTGAGTAGCATTCACTTCAACAAGCGCTGCCACCCGTGTCGACCCAATCGTCGGAGCCAGCCCCGCTGAACCCTCCACCTCCGACCACATGGCTCGCATCCCTCCCTTCCTCTCTCCCCACATAAATTTTCCCTCCCGCACTCCTGTCCAACCGCCGTCACCCCGAGTGAGCTACCCCATCACTGTTACTCAGCTAGAATTGGTCGGATCTGATCAGGTCCATCCAGATGCGATCGGATCTGGTCATCTCCACTGTCCTTGATCGGAGTTGTCCTCCAGAACTCGTGGTCACCTGACATCAAGCAGGACAAGGCGTGGGAGCAGCGGTGGTGCAAGAGTGTCACGGACGAGCCTTGTCGAGCTACGTAGGTGCATCGATATGGGGTTTGGGTTCAAGGCTGCAAGATACGTAGTGTGTGGTGTTGGGAGGAGCCGCCTCGTGCAGACTCTCCCCGCGCTAGACCTCTACTATGCCTTGCACGATGGCTGCGGAGTGGAGGCGTGTGCTAGCCTATGTGATTGCAGTGCCTCATTGGAGGCGTTGAAGGAATTGCCACTCGGGAACCCCATGTACATTCTTTCTCCAGGTATTGTATCAGCCATGTGAGGCTACACACCAAAGTCCATTACCCATCTATCTCACTTAGCCCTCTCATCCCAGCAATCAATTCCTCAATCAACCAAATCGACAGTGAACCCTAGCTAGCGTGGCCGTGGTGTGTAGGCGTGCGGTGACCCCAGGGCAGTGAGGGGGGTGGCAGTGCCATCTTGGGTCCAGCCCTGTCGCTACTGACGCCATGCTCGTTGTCATTCCTCAACCTCGGTGGTCACTTCAACACCGTGATGCATGGCGATCCGCTGTTGTTGAATTTAGGAAACACTCTTCCTCCCACTGCCGCTGCCGCCCCTGCTCCAATCCATAACGGACGACGGGTGGTGTATTCAAAAACCATCCAATGCATTCCAAGGGTTGAGCATGGGTCTTCTATTCCCCTTCGTGGCTCCATCGGCTTTACCTTCCCACCCCTTACATATACATTAGGGAGAACATATCCATCTATTCCCTTCCTCTCAGGCAGAGGTTACGCCCGCCATTGCCAGTCAGCTGTTTCCATAGCCAACATCAAGCATTGTGACTACAGCTCACCCCTTATGCAAGGCTGAAGCTATGGTCATTTTGTGGGCCCTCAGCTACACCTCGGTGGTTGTCCCCTCGTTCCCAATTTGTAGTCACATGCTCACAGTAGGTACCTGTCCACAGAGATTCTCTTTATCTATTTCATTTGCATCAGTTCTTTTCCAATTCCATCATTTAGTTCTAAATTATTGCTTGCTACAGGAGTTCATTGTTCCATTTGTGTAAACTCCCTATCAAATCGCTATCATAGTTCATTGTTCCTTTGGTGTGAATTTGCTACCATATATATAATTTTACTATTTAGAATCAATTCAGTATGAACTGTCTTTGATTGTTCTTTTTTTTAATTTCTTTGTATGATTGGACTCCTGAAGCTGCGCTGCCTCACATATATAGGTTGCTCTAATTTCAGTAATTTGTATAATCAGAAATTTGCTCGGGTTCTATTTCTTTTCTTCGTTCTTTCACCTACTTCTAGTTGTCGCAATTAATAAGATACATGAATTATTGAATCCTGATATACTATATAGATTGAGCTCATTGAAAGTGTTGCTTAATGGATGAATACCAATGGTTCCATTATTGTAGCTTTTGATCTAGATTAGGCCTTTTATTTATTTGTTTTTGGATTGCAGGATTTGATTAAGATTGCAAGACTTAGCAATTTCTGCTGACCTGTTCATTTATGGTACGTGTACATGAAAAAGTATAGGAGCTCAACCAAAAATTTTGATACAATACTAAACACAATGTACGTATTCTATGAGATGGTTTTTTTTCCAGTATGTTGAACGCATGCAACAAATTTTTCGTTGTTCTATATTGCATTGCATGTTTGTTGCAGTCATCGATGTTTCATAAGACAATTGTTTGATATGCCCATAACTAAATGATGGTTACAGATCCAACATCTACATTATTGGTAATTCTCTTCCCTTTTAGAATATTTAGGTTGTTATGTGTAGCAGCAATGTTCAACATGGTTTTGAAAGGGGTGTTTAGAGGAATGCAAGAAGCCTGTAGGTGGCCTTTAGATTGTGTACTAAAATTTGCCAATAATTAGATACAGTGAACTTCTTTATTTCTGTCCATGTTTCAGATTGTAGATTAAAATTATCTTGATTGACAAAGTTTTCTTTTCATTGACGCAAAAAGAAACTTTACTTCTTGCAATGACTATGTTCTTAAAGCCAGAGATACGCAAAAAAAAAAAAGCCAAGGTATTTCAGCGGCATATTTGTTATCTTACATGTTAATCTACAACATAGTGCACAGAAGATTATCTATCCACTCTATCTCTGTATCATCGCAGTGCTCAAGGCCTGTTTTGATTATATGAGATAATCGGGTTATATGGATTTGCAAGAAATCAGGTGACCTCTTTGTTTTTTTTTTTTTGACTTAGAAGTATTGTCGAATTTTGCCTATAGTTCAAAAAAAGGGTCTATTTTGCACCTATCAATGTATTAACCATTCCTTTAATTATGAAAGGGAGTGTAAAAGTTAAGGGAGGAATTCATCTTAATTCTTTGTAAGTTTCCATTGTAAAAGAAGAATTAACATTTGAGCTCCGTTAGACTGCACATAGTTGATAGTTGATACGACACATAGTGCATATATATTTTACAAAACACCTCGTAACGTGCAGGTCTTCGCATTGAAAATTAGAGATAATTTTATGTTTGAGTACTAAAAAAATACGGTCAATTACTTCGATGAAATGATTGAAACATTGGATGATTGCGCATTCAGAGTAAATAGTATGTTTCATACACGGATAGTGCATATTGCACAAAAAAACTTGGTGCAAGTATGAGTTTTTATTACAATACACGCGCATATAACTAGTATTGTATAACAATACCCCAGCGCCAACGACACATATTTACGAGTCTTTCACATTGCGTTATCCACGCGTTATGATTGCCTTATTATCCCTTGTGTTATTATTACTACTATTGTAATTATTTTGTAAATTCCCTTGTGCTATTAGAATCGTATCGACAATATGTATATTCCATGATGCAACAGTCTTGATATAATCCAAAGAATCAAGTTGGGCTAGCTCCCCGACCGGAAAACACGAGCTTGATCTAAAATAAGGAGCGACTGTACGTACCTAGCAGTCTAAAATTCTATATCGAATGGCGTGATAGACTGATAGTTCATGAATTATTGTTTGTCTTTTCTGGTTAGTATTCTGCTGAGCGAAATCTTTCGGTTAATAATAAGACTTAACACGGCTGTCAATCTACATGAAAGGCGGGTTCTCAAAATTAAAAAGGGACGGCAGTGATCTACTACAGCAATGCGAAATTCTGAGATCTAGATCGACTAAATTGACCGAGCCAAGAGTTGATAAAGCTTGGAATCAGACGAGAATCGATTCCCACTACGCTACGATAATGTCAATCTGCACACGAAATCACTGCCGTTTGTTGTGCTTTCAGATTTATACTGCATGCCGTATTTTTGTGTGTATGTATTTGATTTAATGTTAGTATTGGACATGTTCTTGTTAAGGAGATAGAGTTGTATTCTATTTTATATATGTATTATCTCTATATGATATATCCCTTTATACTCTCATATATATATATAGCCTCTTAGGTCTCATATCTATATACACACAATATTTATAACATAGTATCAGAGCCAAGAGGTCTTGAATTCGAGACCCAGTTGACACAATTAAATAAAAAATAATTGCAGCCAACTTCTATTCCACGTCTTAGGTCTGAAAAAGTCTATACGTGAGGGGGAGTGTTGAAGTATAAGTGAATTGTCTACTTTTCCTCATCAGTTTAAGCTTTTGGGTGAACTAGTTGGTGCATGCGTCCATCCTAAGTCCATAGCATTTATCTTTCAGTTCGTCTAAAGCCATGCGAATCCACAAATTTATTGTTAGCCATAGAAGAAGTAGAATTTTTTGTTTGCGTGACAGCAGCCGCCGCTCTTCTCTCTGAACCGAGTGCGGATCGTAGAAGTCGTTATGATGCCGCTGCTACTTTAACCGTCGCCCTGAGCTTTTTAAGGCCGCCACACTTCTCCTACACCTCGTGCATTGCGCCACCGCCGTCTTAGGCTTTGATCTGCTGCTGTCATGTTTCTATATATTCCATGACAACAACCGCCGCTCTTCTCTCTGAGCCGCGTATAGATTGTAGAAGTCGTATGATGCCGTCGCTTCTGTAGCCGCCTCCTCAACCTTTTAAGGCCGTCGCGCTTCTCTTGCACCTTGTGCACTGCGCCGCCGCCTTTTGGGCTTCGATCTGCGCCGTTATGCTTCTATCTATTCCTCTTTAGCTTGATTTGACAGTATTTTTCAAGAATTGCACGCTACGACGACATCATCAAGGCTCAGACTTCGGAACTATTTTTACTACTTTAGTAACAACTTTTTTTCAAATGCAATGACATTGCATATACCTTACATTTGAGGGGGTGTTAAGAAGATAGAGTTGTATTTATTCTATATATGCCTTATCTCTATATAACATATCTTCTTGAACTCTTCTAAATATATAACCCCTTAGGTCTCATATCTATATACATATAATATTCATAACAGTTCTTACATGAGCAACTCCCCCAGAGTTGAAATTCAAATTTTGAATAGGCACTGAACCTCTCCTACACGTACAGTATTATGTACTATACCATATATTTCTCATTTCGCATGCAAAAAAAAAAGAGCGCAAAACGCCACATACACGTATTGTACAAAGCTTTTGCTTACAAAAAAATGATGCAAAAAAACCACATATGTGCATCCACAGTACTCGTACACACACAGATGGATGGTGCCGGCGTTGAGGACGAAGGTGCACCTCAGCGAGGAGGTGAGGTGCACCCGGGCGAAGATGTGAGATGCACACCGGCGAGGACGTGAGGTGCACCTTGGCGCATCGCGTGAGCGATGACAGCAAAGATGTGAGGTGCACCTTCGAGCGCCGGCAACGAAGAGGAGGTGCCATCCATGGCCCCACACCGCTGGATTTGACCTTGTCAGTGGATGACGGAGACAAAGGCGATATCACCGATTTCGAGGTCGCTAGCCTCCGCACTGTCAGATCCGAACCTCAGTGGCCTCCCCACCGCCGGATTTGTGCCACCAGCCTCTGCGCCACTTGTCGCCGGCGACGCCGGGCACCACGAGCTCTCCATTGCTGGTGACGAGAACAATGTCCAGAGTCGGTATAGGAGACAAGGAAGCCCAGATCCGAAGGCCTCCTCGGTAGGCAAAGAGGAAGACGCCGACGCACTTGCCACTCACCTCCACACTGTTGCCACTCGCCGCCAGAGAGGTACAAGACGACACCGCCAGAACTGGTGGTGGCAACGTCCGATCGTCATCGATTTGTCGTCGGCTTGCCGAACCACACCGCCACCACCTCCTTCTTGGGAGAGAGAGGGGGTGGCGTGCATGATTGCGGAGAGGACTGGACGATGGCGTGGGGAAGAGAGAGGTGGTGGGGCACACATCATATCATGTAAGAAGAAGCCTATTTTACCCGATCAACTTATGGTAGCGTTTAGTTTGACGTTGGTTTATAATTTTTTTTACTGTAATTGATTTATTTTTTATTGTAGCTGAGTTGGCTTATTTGATATAATTAAATTTAAAAAAATGTAAAAATAAGAAAAAAATATGTTAACATATCACAGACAATGCAAAGGAATACGGGGAAAAAAAGAAAAGGCAAAAAAATCTAAAACAATCAGAAAAAGATGAAATTACTGAATAGTAAAAAAAAGTAGAAACCAGAAGAAGGAGCTGGCTTTAAACCAACTTAAGCATAGCCTATGTTAAAGGCCGAATAATACTATCAACTATAAAATTATTCACTTTACATCCCTAATTATCAAAACCGGATCAAATCACTACCCTTGCCCTAAACCACCCTGGTTTTGGATGACGTGATGTTCATATGTATATATTTCGTTGATGATTTTGCTACATCGACACCTACGTCACTGCTCGACTGGCATGCCTCTCCCCCCATCGCCTACCCCGCATGCCACACATGAGCGTCGCTATCATCTACCGACACGACTCATCTTCCAAAGGGCGCACCGATGGTAGAGAACGCGGCGGCAGCAGGAGTGAGAAGAGGGGAGGGGAAGAGATGATAGGAGTGGCGTAGGGGAGGTGAGATCAAGGTAAGAGGAGGACGTAGTGTTGGTACGACACATCAATAAAAATTGTACATGTTGATGTCACATCATTTAAAACCGGGGTGATTTAGGACGAGTGAGTGATTTGCTCTGATTTTTATAATTGAGGGGTGTAAAGTGAACGATTTCGTAGTTGAGGGTATTATTCGAACTCTGAGCATAAGTTGATAGAGGTAAAGTGGTCTTCTTCCTATTATATATGTATTTTCTTTTTCCATTTCTCGATGCAAACATGGGTGGTACAGATTGCAGGTGCATATGCATGCACGTGCAGATAATCCATACTCGTGCATACCACATCCGTTCTTATTTACGTGTCATTTTGGAGATGACCGCAATCTTTAATGCACATATTTAATCATTGTCTTTTCTAATTATATGATCACAAAAAACATTAAAAATACAATATGAAAATATTTTTTATGACAAATCTACTAGTATAGATTTTTATGTAACATTTCTAATTACTTTTATGTATATTTGTCATCAAACACCACTAGGAAACACATGTGAAATTTAGAGCTCAGGATGTTATAATGAGACACGCGGAATCCCGTGTTCCCGTGTTTGGAAGTCAAACGCCGTGGGTGGGCCTCACACACAATGGAATTAAGCGGATTAAATAATCTATTAAATACAGTTTTAATATTTAATTAAGTTTCTAAGATCTATATAGTCATAAATTTTTAAAAATCATTGCACGAGTAACCTAGTCAGAAACCCACTATATATTTGCTCGACCAGATGCCACTTAGAAATCTCATAAACTAGTATATGGGTCTACCTTTAAACAATTCCTCCCATACGATGGATTCATGCTTTATCCCCATCCTAACCATATGAGGCCTTATGTCTCTAACGATAATCACCTTTTAGTTGTTCCTATAATTCTCTCTCATTCTCATAGACAATAAACAATGCGTGCTTTCTTTTGTTCCCTAAAGATAAAGAGACAAACCGAGCAGGAGCCAGGAGCAGGCGAGCCGCGAGCAGCCGACCGGTCGCCGCGTCGTCACGCCGAGCAGGAGCCAGCCAGCCAGGAGCAGGCGGAGTTGGGAGTCGGCGTAGTCACCGCCCGCCGGTCGGGCGGAGCAGCCCCGAAGGCCGGAGCCCGGAGTGCCTGGTCAGCTGGGGGCCTGGGACGCTAGGCTGCCCGGCGTGCCCGTTGTTGCTGAGAACCTGAGAGAGTGAGTCTGAGAAAGGACTTTTGAGAAGGATTTATTCATCATATACCCTCCCCTTAGATTGAAATTCATGATTTACCCTCCGGCCCGCGTGTCAGTGACTCATCCCGACCCCACATGTCATTGAGGGAGAGGAGAGAGGACTGAGAGACACGGTCACACAGCGACTTCAGTCGAGTGAGGCGTGAGCTTCTGGCCTGCTGCAGTGCTGCTTTTGAGGGTTAGGAAGACTAGGACTCTAGGAGAGGACCGAGAGGGAGAGGCCACTGGGCACTGGCGGACTGGCCGAGAGCATCAGAGCAGCAAGAGGCCAACTGGCCAAGAGGCAAGAACCGACAGCCCAAGTGCCCAACAGCCGAGACCCGAGAGCCAGAGGTGTTTATACTAATATACTTTATAGTTTATACTTTTATAAATTCATTCTTTTTAATTTATGTAATATAGATTCATAGATTCATTGTATTGATATTTAGGTAACAATGCACTGGATAACTGGATTGATACTTTTTAACATAGATTCATTTTTTTAATTTATGTAACATAGGATTGATATTTGTAGGATTGAAAGTTTGAAACAGTGCACTTTATACTTTTATACTTTATAGAATTGAAAGTCCTTAACATAGATTCATTTTTTTAATTTATGTAATTATGATTAATTTGATATTTTAGTTTTATTTATTATCATTTATTGATTTATACAGTTGCAAGAAGCTAAGAAATGGAGAAACGAACATTGCATAAATATTTTTCATGCAATCCTAGTTACTGGTATGTTTCATCCTTTTTTTCAATCTTTATAACTATTCACAAATACAATTTCTGATTTCATCACTAAGTTTGCTAATTTTGGTGTGCAGATAACTGCTTACATATATTTATGGGTATTAGAAGACACATTATCTATTACTAAGGTACAATATTTGTTGTATTTTGTATTTTTACTATGTCCCTATTCTAATTATGTATGATTTTGGATTGCAAAATATAATTCACTTTATGTTTAGTGTATTTATCTTTTGTATATTATGTCCCGTTAACCCCCCCTAAAATTTGACTCTGGGTCCGCCACTGCTCTCATAGACAATAAACAATGCGTGCTTTCTTTTGTTCCCTAAAGATAAAGAGACAAACCGTAGCAGTGAAAGTTTTATAAAATTGACCACAATATTCTAGGTAAGTAAAAAAAGAGAACGCACACAGTGTGCAGTCGCCATAAAGAGTGCTACAATGTGCAGTATACAGTAGTACTAAACCCATCCAACTCTGACATAACTTGCGTTGCATCTTGCTTGCCTCTCCAACTCACCGACAAAGCCTGCAACATGGAGGCCCAGAACAAAAAGGTGGCTGCCCTGGTGCAAAAGATCGCCGGCCTCCACGACACCATCGCCAAGCTGCCGTCGCTGAGCCCGTCGCCGGACATGGACGCGCACCGACCTCGTCACGACATGTGTCCAACCGAGTGAGGTCAACGCGACAAAGCTCGGCACTGATACCCAGAGGATGGCAGGGGAGCTCATCCGCCTCCGCGCCGACGCCGAGGGGCAGCTGGAGGTGCAGTACTACTCCGACATGCTCGCCGCCTTCAACAACTCACTCGACCACCTCCACCTCTTCCTTTCCTACAATAGGTACATCATCGCGTGTAAGGAGGACGTGCACGTGGATGGACGCACAAATGAGCAGGTGCCCGTGCCCGGCGTGGCATCAGTGGCGAATGTATTAGTGATATGCACTAGACGTAATCATAAAGATATAGTAATCATAAAGATTATTATATCACTACTGTATTTATAATAAATATTATTTTGTTTTTTGAATGAATTATCATTTATAAAATTTGACAAGTATGTGATTTGTTGGTGAAGCTCTTTATTTGTTGTATAATGTCATTATAAAAGATTCTTGACCGGATATCACTGGTCGGAACACTAGTAACTTATAGACAAACGCTCCTATAGGGGTTCAATTAAAATGAGCAGCTACTAGATCAAAATTGACAAGTCAACACTTGTGGTTGAGCAATTATTGTGCTCTTTACTCAGTATAAGGGTCTAATCCTTACTTTTCATCCTGAGACTACCAACCACAACTGGTACCCAGTACATGACTGTACTGTTACCTGCCTGTTGCAATCTCCACCTTAAAGTAAGGTCGTGGACTCGGGCCATCGCATGGTATTCCATAGCTTCTGCCTTACCCTAGACCTTTTAAACAATTCTACCAGCAAACTGTTGTATCACTTAGTAGTGTAATATTTTATGTGAGCCAGTCTATGATTATTTATACTACAATTCTAATATTACTAGGGTTATCAAGATGAATATGATCTCAAATTAAAACAAAGCATTTTCAGTGGTAGGACATAACTAAATTAACATATCATTCTAAATATTTATTTTAATCAAATAATTTGAGTAAATAACATTAATGCAAATATTGTAATTAAATAGTATGAATTTTTATGGGTTCAACATGATCAAAAATTTGTAACTTGCCTTGCTGATCGTCGACTTCGACTTCTTTGAAGACTTCCATACCTTGGTCTAATCCTTGCACCGATGCCTCGGGAAACTAAGAAGCTAGCGCAAACGCATATAAAATAACATGAGTCATGCTTGAGTGTAATCAAGCTAGGGAAAATGAAATAAAATAAACTAATTAAACAGGAGAAAATGCAATAAAAATTCAAATAGAGTTGGTTTGGATTTTTGGGAGCTGAATTTGGCGGAATGGATGCCGGAAATGGGTTCAGGACGTCGAAATGGTTCAAACGGGGGTATTTTGTAATTTTGGCTCAGGGTGAACAGTGACCGCTACAGTGCCACACAGTAACAAGCCGCCCCGAGAAAATAGTGCACGCGCACGCAATTTAAATCGGTTGGTGGGCCGGCAAGCGCGACCCACGCTCACGCGCACACGACTGAAGTGGCCCAGGAGCTACGCGGTCGTGCTCGGCGACCGTCGGATCGCGCGAGGATGGACCAGATAGGGCCATGTCTTCGACCCGGGGGGTCGACGTCTACCTCCAGACGGGTGCGACAGCAGGAAAATAGGGGTGAATCCCCCGCCGCGATCCAGCTCCGTTAGTGGTTTTCACGGCCAAGGGATGCACTAGAGGGTTCCTGGGAACACAGAGGTTCCATTTTTGGGCCTTAGGTGGAGAGAGCATTCATGGCGGTGGCCGGCGACAAGAGGGAGGGCGACGGCGTTTGAGGTGGCTAGGAGCTGCTCTGGTCATGCTCTGGTGCGATTAGAGGCAATTTAACCATCTACGGGGAGAGGGCTTCTCAGAGGTAAAGTCAGTTTAGCTCGGGGAGAGCTCAGGCGAGCTGTCCACGGTGAGGTGCATCGGCCGGAAGAGGGCTCACAGTGCTAGGCCAGAGAGGAGATGCTCGCGGGAAATTGGCTTCAGCTGTTTGAATGCGATGCTCTGGGGATGCTTCAGATGGAGGGAATTGGGTTTTAATCGCTCGGAGAGGGAGATCGGGTTTTGAGCTCACCGGGTTAGGGGTAGCTGGAGAGGGGACTGCGGTGGGTGAGAGTCCAATTGAGCGGGTCTGGGAGGAATATGGGGATGATGCAAAGCTCTCAGCGGCAACGATCGAGCTTTAAAGGCGAGGAGAGGCGGTGGGAGCAGTGGCACCTATCGTGGATAGTCGGCGTGTGGAGGAGGGATGCGGGGGAGGCTCTGCCAGGGGCATGGGCGAGTAGGCAAGGTGGTGTATAGCCTCTGCGGAGTTCGGCAAGAGGTGATGGCGCAGGGTACAGTCGGAGACGCGCGAACAGTCTAGTGAGCGCGGGCACACGGCGGGAGGGGACTTCCGGTCAATTGGGCGCACAGGGCGAGGGAGAGGGTGGCAGGGCTGGCAGAGGGGAGCCACTGGGAGGTGGGGACCACGGTGTCATAGTAGGCACGGGTGTGAACGCCAGGGTGGCGCGATGGCTCTGCAATTTTGTAGGCGCGTGGGCGGGGCGCGGAGGCGGCATTCGGAGATGCGCCAGCGCGGAGAGGAGGCGGGAAGCCAAAGGGGAGGGGATTAGCACAAAGATTAAGGGGTGATTAGGAGGGTTTAGGGAGGGATTAGGAGTTCAATCAAAGATTCAAGAAAATTAAAAATTCTTTGAATTTTGGAGATGTTTCAGAAACGTTCTCCCAAAGGTTACGAAGCCAAGGGCCGTGTACTAAACTGATGTGAAAACAACTGTCCAGATTTTTTCTGAACAGGCCAAGCTTAAACTTAATACAAGTAATCCCAGAAGGATTACACTCATGTGGGATATCATTGTAGCCACATTAATTAACACCACATAACTAAAATTAATTCCTCTTACTTTTTGAGGGAAAATTCCTTTTATTTTCAACAGAGACACTTTTACAAACACATAGTATTCCTTCGCACACTATCCTTATCCATGTCTTTTACGCCGGATACATAGACATGTACGTGTGAACATCACACACGGAGTACATTACGAGGTACAACACAACACATAACATCAAAACGTAAGTACGTTGGCATAGGACAAATACCATGATTGCCCATGATCAAACAACGACGAATGATCACCACGAAGATTCGTTTCGTCGCATTAAACGGAAAGCTCCTTGGTGGCAAACGTCACCCTCTTCTGGAGCGCGCTCGCCTCCATCTTGCAGCACTTGCACGGCGGGCTCACCACCGGCACCGCGCCGCGCGCGTGCGCACGCCCATTTTGGCGTCCATTCGCGTGCGCCTCCACCTTGCGCGCGATGATCACGGAGTTGATCACCTCGTCGTCGGGGTGGTACACGGCCAGCACATCGAACCCGCCCTGGCTGATGTCCTCAAGATCGACGATGGGGTACAGAAACCCGCGCGCCCCGTGCGCGCTGCGCACAACAAGGGCCGCCCCATCCGCCATGTGCGTGCCCAGGTGAGCTATCACCTTGGCCTTCTCCTCGGCCGCCATGCCGACGAGCGCGGCCAGGAACACCACGTCGTACGCGCCGAACTCCTGCGTCAGGTTGGCGACGTCCGCCGTGTGGAACGACATGCGCGCGCCCACGTCCTTGTCCGCGCTGACCAGCTTCCTGGCCCGCTCGTTCGCCGCGCCGCACCGGTCGTAGTTGTCGAACAGTGTGTTGGGCAGGTGGCGCGCGGCGAGCACGAGCGAGCTGAACGGCAGTGGCCCAGACCCGACGAACGCGACGCGGGCCGGCGCAAGGCCGGGCACGTAGCGGGCCAAGAGCTCGTACTCGAGCTTGCTGAGGTTGATGTAGTTGCTGTAGTAAGGGAAGCGGCCGAGGTGGTCGAGCGGGTTGTCGAAGGCGGCGAGCATGTCGGCGTAGTGCGCCTCGAGCCGCCCCTCGGCGTCGGAGCAGAGGCGGATGAGCTCCTCCCGCATCTTCTGCACCTCCGGGCCGAGCTTAGTCACATCGACGGGGCTCGGCGGAACGCACGCCATGACGAGGTCAGTGAACAGCGCGTCCACGTCAGCAGATGGGCTCAATGACGGCAGCTTGGCTATGGCGGCGTGAAGGCCTGCGATCTTCTGAACCAGGGCAGCAACCTCCATGTTTTCGGCCTCCATATTACTTCTTGTTACTAATGGCCGAACTCTGAATTAGCACAAGGAAATGGGAATGGACGGGCAAGAGCTGCTTGAATACTTGATGAGCTCTGGAATGGGTGCCAAGCGGTATATATAGCAGTAGCAGGCGCATGAATGGTGCACTTCACGCGTCCATGCTTGATAAGGAAACGTGAGGCCTCCCCTACTGAATTTTTTTTCCCGCCTGATAAGGCTGGTTTCATGCCTCTGCTATGATTTGTATGATACGGGAATATCCCATTCCCATCGAAAGTTTATTATTACTTGGTGAGCATATATTATCTGAATTTCACATACAATGGATACTGAAAGGTCTACTGGGAGCGGTACTATTGACACACACACAAGCATTTTACAACATCACCGTAAGATGATGACCTTTGTTGTTCTTAGATGCTTTCTACACCACACAAGACTGTTCCACACCGTGCCGGACAGATTGGTTCTTCTTCCATTGGCTTGTACGGGAAGTAGTTCACCATAGGTAGCACATATTTGCCTGACCTCCTGTAATAAAGTGTTGTGATTGGTTTGTACAGCGGAAGCATATTTGCTTGTGGCCTGAAGAAGAGTTTAATGCACATAACTTAGCCACAACAAAAGAGAACTTGCATTGAACAATAGAAAGAGTCATCATAGATAATTTAGAAACGTCATCACAAATAATTTCTGAACCATCTGACTTTATGTATCTATAATAACAGATGGTTATCACAAATAACTCTTAGACCATCTATGATAAGTTGCAACACAGACAATTTTTCAAAATAATCATTTGTAATATGTCTACAATCACAGACAGTTTTTAAAAATAACCATCTATGATATCTTACATATCACACATGATTAATACCAATAACTATCTGTGATATATAAGATATCACAGACAGCTAATACCAAAAACCGTTGTGATATATCTGATATCACAGACGATCCTTAAATATAACTGTCTGTGATATCATATATATCATAAATGGATTGGTGTTACAAACTGTCTGTAATAGCCATTTGAAAAGCTAAATTATTTTCTGTTTTTCGGCTAATCTCAGAAAATACTAGCCATGCCCTCTAAAAATAAGCAAGCAGATCACGTACATAGCACAGGACAATCATTGCACAGATCTCACAAATGATTAAACAACACATGCAGATCACATATATAGCACACGATAATCATTACACAAATCTTATGAATGAATTAAACAACTAAATGAAGTATAATTGAATTAATTGTTTGATTAAGCGCACCTGAGTGAATTACAATTGAATTAAATGTTTGAATATCTAATCATCTTCGTCGGGATTGAACTCTCCATTCTGTTGAATGACCTCCACCATCAACAATTCGAAGAGTTTTCCGTGAACTTCGGTGAGGTTGTCAAGATCGAATGCACTTGAGTCAAATTCCACGCCCTGTTGCTAGAAGAATTAAAGTTTTTAGCATATATATATATACATATATAGAAATTTGTAATCACGAAATAAATATTACCAGGTTGACAAACCTCTGAATCTTTCATCTTAGTGCTCATGATTTCATGCATATATCTGCAAATGTAGAATCTACATATGTTGCCATATAGCTGTTGGTGGCACTGCAAAAATAGAATTACATACATAGGTATTATCAGTTCTAGAGATATTATTACGAAATATGATATAGGATTGTTGTGTTGTAGCGGGTACCGAAAATTACATCATGTGTCGTAGTGTGGCGCTGGATTCCTTGTGTCTTCCTCTCCGGGCAACATAAGCGCTAAACGACCTACATGATTTCAAAAAATTAGCCTCGCCAATTGCAAACGAAGGGAAGACTATAATAAAGTTATGTATGGAGAAATGGGTTTACCTATTAATTGCTTGTTACATAAAAGTAAATTCGTAGTTTCTCCTAAATAGGGAATCAAGGTATATTATCTTGTTCCACTTTGGTACAATCACAATCAGAATTCAATGAGATCTAGTCATATATGTTGCTATAGTGATTAATTCTAAGTTCATGTTATATATAAAGTACAAATAAAACTTGTATGACAACTAGTGAAGCACTTACCCCTAGTTAAAACGTACTATGATGTAGTCCTTGTCACTTTGAGCAAGCAATTCCATCGTCATATAATTTTCGACGAAGGAAGCATTGTCCTTGATACATTGCTCAAAGACCAAGTGTGGGTCGAGAAAACCCACCAGTTGTCACCGTTGCTGGACTTGTTCGATCATGGATCTATACATAAATAATGAATTATGACATTTATCGGTATTACGTGAATGTAGAACTTTATTGTACAGTACACTTACAGTATCCAGTATCGTAGAAGTGAGGTGACGAGTCATCGAGGTTAAATACTAAGAATAAATCTTCGAAGGTCACGATGAAATAGCCTGAGTCATGGAGGAAATGCGCCTCTGTGTATCTCACGGTAAATTCACTTTGCCGGTTTTGCTTTCTGTTGGACCTCTGCATGTACTAGGCATGCAAAGTCCTACAAACCAGTCTAAAGCTAAATAATTGTGACTCAAAGACTAATAACACTCTGAGCTTGTACTTCTAGGGTCCGAGAGGTGCCTTAATCTTCTTGGGTTGGCCCTTAGCGTGGGCCTTAGCGTCTCGCTTGTAATATATCTTCAATGTCGTCTCCATGAAAGCTGATGCGATGGCCTTCTAAAGTGGAGTTTGAGGTGGAGTCATAGAGGGTTCTATTTGATAGGGATGGTCGTGTAGAGATCACAGCACGGAAGGGTCCAAGGCGATGTCCCTCTTGGGCCATTGAATCAATGTATGGATGGCATTCCCTAGTGTCTCTCTTCGTTTAGAGACTTCTCAAGAAGGACTGCCCTAAAAATATCATTAATCATGTCCATCTGAACCTTCACAAAATTGGTCCTCAGCTGGGCACCGTGCACCAGCATCCCTAACATACGCCATCCCCTGCCCAGCGTCAATAGGAATGAAGTCAACAAGCCTGACTCTGAGGATGCACGGCGTAGGCTCCTACATAACGATACACGATAAGCTAAGGCGTCCATCAGGTCTATCTATGTAGCATTCTAGAGAGGTACATTACATATATGTCATCGATAGGTAAGTGGACGTCGCTATATTCAGAAATTGGCGTGGACGTGCAGCTACTCCGACGTTGAGGGAGAGTGGGTACCGCAAGAACGGTGGTGGCTTGTGAGTGGTTACATGCTTCTCTCAGTTCTTCTCTCAATAAATCTATCACTCCTTAAAGTGAGACAGTTATCTTCTTTCGAAGTAAGGCAGATAGCTTTTCCTCAAATTACGCACGAAGTTCCCATTTCATTTGTTCATCGCGCTGGGTCTTGGATCTCTTCCTACTCCTATATGCATCGGAGTCGTTTGGGAATCAATACCTCTAAGGTACGTAAACCCCTAGACCTCGCATGTGACCTGGGTGCTCCTTATTTCCTGTGTCCAGGTACCAGGTGTTGTCATATTCGTTTTCCTCTTGGCCAAGGTGCACTTGCGCATGCACCTCATCTAGTGAAATGTTAGTGGGCACGCACACACGCGTGCACCTTGTCTAGTGCAACACCAACGGGCACGCCGCGTATGGCTTTCTCTAGCGTACATATCTAAGCCATCAATAGCGTGGGTTCATTGTCCTACACCTGAATGAGATGCGCATGTTCCTTATGCACTCGTCGTGGCTTGCGGTAGTCTCGAGAGAAGTGCCCAAAGTTCTTGTAATTGTAACACTTTAGCCTGGACTTATCATGGATACCGACGTACCTAGCAGTCTCCTTGCTATCGCGAGCAGCACCTTGCCTACCTTGTTTTCCACGACCACAGCCTTGCTGCCGTTCCTACCTCCGCCCGAAGAGGAGTCACCTTGTTCTCACTTCTTGATGCGCGCTAGCCACTCCTCCGTGAAGTGAAGACAACTACTGGCATGGTGGCCACCATCATCAGTCGCCATGTTCACATCATACTTTCCTCCACATACTTGGGCTAGCCCACCAACTCTTCTATGGACAAGGTACGTAGATCGATCAGCTGCTCGATGGAGATCGCCATTTGTATGAACTTTGGAGGAACAACGCAGAGAAATTTCTTGTTACCTTGACGTCCTCCAAAGTTTCACCTAGAGCACGAATGTTGTTGACGAGATCGGTTAGACGCTTGACGAAGTCATCCACCATCTCATCGCTTTTCATGCGAATCCCATCGAACTCCCTAAGCAGAGCCTATATCTTCACCAACTAGACATGTTCCACACTCATGCGCATGGATTTCACGGCGTCCCAGGCCTATTTGGTGTTGTCTTTCACCGTCAGTGACGCTAGCATCTCCGGTGGCAACCCCTGGAGTATGGTCGCCAGCGCCATTCTGTCGAGCCGGTACTCTATGCCCCCCCGGCTTGATTGCCTTCCAGACTCTTTGAGCCTGTACATTAACCCTCATGAGAACAACCCATTCGGTGTAGTTCATTCGCGTGAGGATGGGGTATCACAACGTCACCCCAGTCTTCTTTAGCATCACCTGCGCCACCACTTCCAAGTCACCGCCACTGCTGGAGGCCTCCCAACGATAAGCACTGCTGCCGAAGGTTCGGGTTGACATAAGAGGTACGGACCTCGCACCTTAAGGCATCGCCGCAGGATCTTCTTGGCACCGCTCTGATACTAATTGTTGGCACTAAGCCGATAAAAACTCAATGTGAACATGAATACACAACACATGTGAACAATCTGGAAACACACAACCGGCAACAAGAATGCACGAATATTTTGTGTCGCGCAAACTCTGCAACTTTTTGGGCTTTTTCTTTTGCTATTTATACACAAAGAAGGAGACAAATACATGGAAAGAAACAGATACATGGTAACTAATCACGCCATGATCCGGACAATCTAATCATGCCATGATCCAACCTACTGCCAAAAAACACAATAACTACCAAAAAACAGCCCTAACGTGAACAAACATATTAGGCTTAATCACATGCATGTATGGCACACACACGCATGGTCTCATGCACGCACCTAACCAAATGTATACACCTAATTACAAGATTAGTTCAACAGTAATCCTAGCTGCCACGGGATAGGAAGAGGCTTGATGGCAGCACCAATGTCATCGAGGAGGAGCGGAAGCAAGCTAAGGCGAGGCTGAAGAGCAGCCTTTTCGCCAACAGTGCCGACATCACGGACCGCCACAGCCCCGATCATCGTCATAACCACTGTCATCCCCCTCGCCTACATCACCAACTACCGCAGCCCTTGCTCCTTGCATGATTTCTTTGGAGAGAGCGAGAAGGAAGGAGAGAGCGAGAGGAGGCGATGGCAGCTGATGCAAGAGGATCTAGAGAGGAGGTAGGGTAGGGTCTGGAGCGCACATGCGGATGGCCGGATCTACCTCTTGGTGCGACCACACGGCTAGAAACTTATAGGACCTTAACATAATTCGAAGACCATGAGGGCTTTTATGTAAAAAGATGCATGCAAATTCTCATACCATTGGTTCAACCAGGACGTCGCCACAATTTCAAAAGTTTCAAAGGCTTTTTTTTTGTAAAACCGGATACGTGGGGGCTCTAGGACCCCGCCTATTCCTTCCCCCTTTAAGATAGGTAATATTAGTGAGTCAAACCGCTGCACCGGGACCCATTCGCTAGATTGTTGAAAGTCCGACACAGTCCGCAACTAGGGAGTGTGTACAGTACGAGTTCAACATGAAGATTGGCGTACGGAGACGAGCCAATCGTAGTATACTACATACTCTGCCATACTAGTACCATCCTATTACGATCTTGGGTGGTGATCGTTTCGGCTTCAGCTTCTAACTTTAGCTTTTTTTCACTATTCACTACATTATTCACTAACTCAGCTACAGTAAAAAAGCCAATTACAGTAAAAAAAACCAAAAGACATCGCTAAAACGATCACCACGACACCACCTCAACTGGCGCACGGTGACAAAACGGCCTCTAGCCTGCTTGTTCGATCGGGCCATCAGGACCAAGGTCAATCTTTAATGGCCTCTCTGTAATAAACTCTCGATCTTAATCCTAATGCACTTGGGTATACCTTTAACAAAAGTGCAGTATGTTGTTGCTGTACCTTTAACAAAAGTGCACGATTCTTCTAAAGAAGTGAAGGAGAAACTAAAATTAAAAGGAGAAATTGGAATACTTCAATATACACGTCTTGTGATATTGTCTTCTATTTTTTTGTTCTTTTTGCATATTGTGCTTAGAATGATTTGATACCCAATTGGTCGTGGTTTATAGGGCTGCAATAATTGGTTCAGGGTGAAAAAAAAACTAGGTTACCTAACATTAACCAAGGTAGCTTAGTTTTATCTAATTTTATGTTTGGCAACTACGGGTGTGCACCCAACTCATCAGGATTCAAGTCAGGATTCGACTTACGCTGTGTCCATCAATTTTAGGAGTATATACATGTGTGCATATGTAGTGGGAAAGCATGTGTCTACACTCCATGAGGCCGCTGATACATTTCTAGCATGTGCAGAGAACTTATACGCATGTATGTGCATAGCTGGTGTGAGTATGGTGTATATGTCTGTCTTGTACTCTCTCAAAAAAGAACTAGTAAGCCATATTTAGCCAAGCTCCAACTTCACCTTTTAGGCTCTAGAAGCTGGCTTCACAAGAAGCTTAGCTCCACAATTTGGCCATTTTAAGATTTCAGATCCAGTGAAGCTCCTAGTGCAATTAGGGCTCCAGCTCCAAAAATGCTGGGAGCCAAAAATGTTTGGCCTCATCCGGGGTTCGGCCCGACCCCTCCGAGGTTGGCTCACGGATTTCACCAAGGTTGACCTTGAGCTTTGTCGAGGTTGGTCTTGCGGACTCCGCCATATTGACTTGTGGATTTAGCTTAAAGCAGACCTTCCAACTGGTGCCATTACTCTGAGATCGTCATGGGCCCGAGGTTGCGTGGGACTCTCCCTCCAACACTCTTGCTAACTTTTTTTTGTAAATATTTAGGGTGGGTTCTTTTGGACTAAGACTCATAGTTTATGGCTGTGGTTTTTGAATTTTGATCTGTTCGTTTTGAGGCAGTTGAAGATGGAAATAGTCATATGCAATTTTGGTCAGTACAGTTTGTACTATAATTTACCTGTAGATCTCATCTTAAAAAACACACCGTTTAACGATAAATTATTGTAAAAAATAGAAATCAAAGTCTTAATATAAATTTGAAAGGACTGAGTCTTAATCTCAGTTTTTACGTGTGCTATCAATAAATAAATTGGGGACAAGACCTATCTTTCCATTCCATCTTTTGGTCCAACCTAACAGCGGAAGTCGTGTACCCTATCCTATCCCATATGCTTTCTTCCTCTGCCGTCTGGCAATTGCAGGCGGCATCAGGTGCCGGTCTGCCAAAGCCGCCGTCTCCACTCCCACTCCCCGTTCTCTTTTGCCGCCGCCGTCCCCACACCACACCCCATCCCCTCCTTCATGGCAACCACCGCGCGCGCGTCTGCGCCCAGTCCCACGACACTTTCCGGCCGGGACGGGACGCCAAACGCATCAAACGGTGGTGCAAATAGTGACAAACACGAAAGATTCCTTTCCCGAAGTAACCCCGTGCCGCTCGCCAAACAACCACCAAAACCCCAACCAAAACGCGGTTTTTAATACTAGGATAGCCCTGCTCCTCCTGTGATTAAAACCAAATCTATCGGCCATACGAACGAGCGAACAGACGAAAAGGAAAGGAGAAACCTCTCGCCGCCCTGTTCGCTCTCCGGATCTTGCTGCTGCTTAATCACCATGTGTGGTGGCTGCCGCGGCCGTCGCCGCGGCTCCGAGGAGGGGGCCGGCGCTGGCCGGGGGTCATGCGGGGCCGTGCTCGCCGTCGCGGCCCTGGCGGCCGCCGCGGTGGTCGCGTTCCTGGAGGGCACCGCCGGCGGCGTCTCCTACGCGGGCGACGGGTGGTTCCATGAGTGCGCCAAGTGGGACGCCGAGGGCGGGCGGTTCTTGGCGTCCACCTTCTTCGGCGGCGGCGTGGCCGAGGTGCGCGCCGGTGGGGAGGAGGAGCGGGTGGTCGTGGCGGACCCCGACGCGGCCGGGAGGGTGGCGCTTGGGCTCGCCGTGGACGCGCCGAGGCGGCGCGTGCTCGTGGCCTACGCCGACCGGCCGCCGCGGTTCGGGTACGCCGCCGTGGGCGCGTACGAGCTCGGCTCGTGGCGCCGCCTCTTCCTCACTCGCCTCGACGGGCCAGGTACGTCCCCGTGATCGATGGCCTCCCTCATCTCTCGGCCGTACGATCCCCTCTTGCCTCGATGGGATCCCCGTGTTTCTACTTTTCCAGCCGTCCGATCAGGAGTGTTGTTCGGCCGGAGGGAGCCATCGGGTGGTCACTGACCGGTGGGCCTGTTTGTGCCGCCGCCAAAGTGCATTCGACGTGGTACGAGTACGGTATGGGACGTTCCATCAATGAATGAAATGGGTTGGCATGGCCGCATGGCATTGATTCTGTCGAGACGCCCATGAATGAAGGTTGCCGGGCATGGTGGTTTCGTTTCTATTCCGGGACAAGACACAAAAGGGGGGGAAATAAGAAAAAGTAGAAATCAAATCACATTTTAGGACCCTGTCGCCACTCGAATTTTCCTTTACAGAACCATCGAACCTGTCTGTACAAATCAAATCAAAACAGCTCTCGTCGACAAAATGCAGAGTTATTGAATTTCAAATGGAGCCTAAGGTGCTTGTAACTACTACTGGTAACTTATAATTAAACACCAAACGTCGTCTAGATCCCCTACTAAAATTACTAGCTATGATGGTCGATCCTATTCGTTTTGTTCGTGTAGAAATGGAGAATAATACCCTGATAAAAACCGTAACAAGCATCCTGTCACCACTCATGAAGGAAAAAAAATTGCTGCATCAACTTGCCGGGTAGGTTTGTTTACTCGTTAGTTGCTACAAACTGTGTAAAGGCAATTGTTGCCTGGTTGATGTTTTTAATTGTTATTTTCGCCACGCCGCAGTAGTGATGCATAGATGGTGCATGGGAAAACTTTTGCTTCAATTCATTGTACCATTAGATCGAGCTTAACCTCGCAGAGTTAAACTCGATCTTTTTGTTACTGACACACTGACACATCACCTCATGAGCTATTACATATCGAGTAGGGCTTAACTAATTGGTTCGATCGCTGTTTAATCCGCAGGTGAGTCTTCATTCGCCGACGACGTGGCCGCAGACGAGGACGGCAACGCCTACGTGACGGACGCCAGGGGCAACAAGATCTGGAAGGTCGGCCCGGACGGCGAGCCGCTCTCGATCATCAAGAACACCACCTTCACCCAGCGGGCGGGGACGCTGAACAACTTCGTCGGCCTGAACGGCATCGTGTACCACCCCAACGGTTACCTCCTCGTCGTGCACACCTCCGGCGGCGACCTCTTCAAGGTCGACCCGACGACGGGGGACGTGCACGTCGTCGCGGTGCAGGGCTCGCTGAAGAGGGGGGACGGGCTGGAGCTGCTCTCCCCGACGAGGCTGGCCGTCGCCGGCATGCCGAGCCGGCTGGTCGAGAGCTCCGACGACTGGCAGACCGCGAGCGTCACGGGCCGGTATGTCGGGCCGATGCACCGGGTCGGGTCGTCGGCGACGGTGAGGGACGGGGACGTGTACGTCAACCACATCGTCGGGTTCGGGCTCGGCAAGAAGAAGACGCACGTCATTGCCAAGGCGGTGTTCTCGCCTTTGTAGGCGCGGCGCGCCGCGGCGACCGGGTTGATGACGCCTTGTTGCCTCCAGTGTCGTTTGAAGATCGTCTCGTTCTGCTTATTATGCGGCAGTTGATAGTCACAGCGAGCGACGTTGCGAGAAGATCCAGATTTACCTGTGTTGAATCATTGTTAATGTTTGTATAATTCAAATTTAAATTTATACTAGTAAGGTGCCCGTGCGTTGCAACGGAAAACCAAATAAAAGTGATGCATACTATCAAATATGATTTCAAACTGAATAATAAATATCAACTTTTTCTTACGTCATTATGTCTCAAACAAAACATACATGTTTATACTTGTAAATAAATCAAGCATCATATTAATGACCATGCAATACCATTTGTACTTCACAAAAGTGGAAAAGATAAAATATTGTAAACCATGATGGTATTGAGCATTGAAACTTATAGGTAATGATCTAACTTACCAATTCAATAGTAGATTCAGAAATATTCTTTAGATGTTCTTAGCTCACCAAAAGTTGCATACAAATGAATCGTTGACAAAGTAGTTGCAGTCAAGGTCCCTGTGGATTTTGGTATCCCCTGAAGATTGTTGAATGTGCCTGCCAATCGTGGACTTTTTTCAATCAGATGTGAGACGTGGGTTTAAGGACACCATCACCTATCATCATGCATGCACAAAAATCCTAACTCAATTGCAGCAATCATCATCTAAACTGAACACAAGATTTGATTGGTCTCTTATCTCCGAATTTGTCATGTGAGCAATCAAACTACAGATCCAAGTCCAAATATAATAAAAGGGATGCTTCATTTTTTTTGTGAAGGTGGCAAATTTTAAATAGACAAATCTCCAAGCATCCATTCATATAGTACCAGTACCAAGGGCAATTTAGATGATTACCTCAATTGCTTGATGGCAATGGAACAATACATATCACAAATTAGCTGCAATATAAACATCATCCAAACAAATGATTTTATGAAGAATTACAAAAATAACTATAATTTGTCAATGCATTCCCTCACTGAGTTCAAATATCCTCATTGTGACTCTCGGCAAAGTACCCCCAACCAACAAAACCACATTTTTTTTACTAAGATTGTGGCTGGACTATGCAATGCTGAGCGGCTGTGCATTGTGATATTTACATATGCTAAAAAAATCTTGTCACATTTCTATTGTCAGTCACTGACCAAAACTAACATGATGAGTAAAACGGTATCCAAATTTCGAACTAACATCTAGTCTAGAAGCAGAACAACCACACTTATACACAAGATAAGAAGCGCAAACCTTCAGAGCGGTTTGCTTGTGCAAGATATCATTGGACTTGAACATCACCGCGGCAATCCAAATCATCACGAAGAAACCTACACAACACAAACCCACTTGTAATAAACAACTCGCCAATGTTTTCATGGATTCATGGGTAAAAATAGCAAGCAATAGCATAATCAATCGGTTCATGAACAATCTGCCATGAATCACTGTCATACATTCTAATCACCAATCGGTTCATGGATAAATATACCGCAATCCTTCACATCACAACCAAAGTCGGGCATAAACTAACCAATATTCCTACAAAATTTCATCTGATTTACAAAGTCCAAAGGGGGAGAGAGGGCAAGAGGAGGGGTGACAAGTTTGTGCTTACTTTCATGGGATGTGAGCCGGCAGCGACACATAGTTTTTCTATAACACTTTCTTGCAAATTAATTAATGCTTTAAATGAAAAGAAGCTGCCAGCTACAGAGCATCAAAATGCAGCAAATCGCCACTATAATAAAGCGTGGAAATAACAAATGTATGGCTTTGACAGTTATGTCCCACGTCTCATTTTCTTTTGCCACAATGCGAGTCAGCTGTATGGAACTATGGATAATCAATAGTCAATATCCTCATATTTACCTACCTACATCCATTTCCTTCCAAAAATCAAGAGACGCAAGACAAAATCTGGTGCTATCAATAAAATAAAATAGTTATAAGTTTCATGTTTTGATCAATAGCTTAAAGCCTTAAACTATTGGAATTGGTTCCATAAGGACTGCTATATTCAGTTGCTAGGTAAATAATATGCATGGAAAAACTGCCATAGCCAAACTTGCCACCATTGCAGAAAGGGATTGATATAACCCTACTTGAACTAAGAAACCTTCTTGAGTACCATCTCTTCTCCTTCAACCTGCATGTCTAGGATGGAGCAAACCATTAACAAAGGAGTCTTACATAACCTATTTGAAGAAATAACTGCCTATCCTACCATACAAATATAGCATCATTGTCAGTTGGCTAACTGTTACACTCATCCTAAAAGGTTTATGAAGACAGAAATTTTATGCCAAGCAAGCAATTTTCGAACTTGAACGATAACGAACTGGATTTCAAACTTCACATAAGGACGAACTGGACTGCTGAGTAATAGGTGCTCCTCCATATGCAACGACTACCCAGACACCAGTCTGATATGAAAATTTTCTCGCCTATAACTCTACTTGAACTAAGAAACCTTCTTGAGTATCATCACTTCTCCTTCAACCTGCATGTCTAGGATGGACGAATTGAAGTTTAATGGAATAGCAGTGTAACCCCAGAATTAACAAAAACAATTCTGACATTATTACATTCAATCAATCTTGCATACCTTCAGGCCAGATTCAGAGATTAATAGTAACTCCCACATACATATAGACTAAAAAGATTACAGCGTATGTGGTGGAAAAGGTATATTCTCATTGAGGCATTGGTGATACTATTGTCTGTGCCATATTTCAGTCCTGATTAAACATCATGCTTTCCTCTTTCCCCAATCCATTTCAATTATCTTTGGTGTAATAGCGGCTATGCTAGTCTACAAGTCTGATCGCCACAATAGAATTTGCTAACGAAGAACACAAGGTCACTAACCATTTGCAATACAAAGAGCTCAAAGGTGATATAAATCCACCTACCACAAGTCAAATTCATCCATACAAAGGTTATCGATTTACCACTCAGCCCAACAACGAATAGCATCTGTATAAACCAAAATAGTCCCGAGCCTGTCACCCAAAATAGTCCACAGAACACGAGAGTGAAGATGATTCTACCACTGAAATATGTTATGGAAAATGTATGTAGGTAGGTAAATATGAGGATATTGAGTGCCTGGGCTTGGAGACGCCTGTCTTGTCGCTGGCGGCGGTGAGGATGTCGAGGCGCTCCTCCGGTTCGGCGGCCATCTAGGGGCAGAGGAGGAGGCAGCGCGGGGTGGGGAGGAGGCGGCGGCGCGGGGTGGGGTGGGGGGAGGAGGCGGCGGCGGAGCAGAGAGGAGGCGGCGGACGGAGAGGGGGAGGCGGCGGCGCGAGGAAGGGAGGATGCGGCGGTGAGGGGTGGGGGAGTAGGAGGCGGCGGTGCGGGGGACGGAGAGGGGAGGCGCGCGCGCGGGGTTGAGGCGCGCGGCGCGGCTAGGGAGAAGGCGGTTCGAGGAGGAGGATGCGGCGCGCGGGGTGGCGGAGCGGGAGGAGCGGGGGAGGAGGAGGCGGAGCCGAGGAGCGGGGAGGAGGCGGCGAGGCGGAGGCGGCGTGAGGAGGGAGGATGCGGCGGCGAGGTGGGGAGTAGGAGGCGCGGCGGGGGCGGAGAGGGGAGGCAGCGCGAGGTTGGGGCGGCGGCAGCGCGGGCTAGGGAGAAGGCAGTTCGGGGAGGAGGATGCGGCGGCGCGGGGGTGGCGGAGCAAGAGGAGCGGGGGAGGAGGCGACGCGTGGGGTGGGGAGGAGGCGGTGCGGGGTGGGGAGGCGGAGCGGAGCGGAGTGGGAGGGAGGGGAGGAGGCAGCGCACAGGGTGGGAGGGAGGCGGAGCGGAGCGGGAGGGAGGGGAGGAGGCGGAGCGTAGTGGGAGGGGGGAGGAGGCGGTGCGGGGGGAGGGGAGGCGGAGAGTAATTTTTACGGTTCGGATTTTATTTCGTAATCAGATCGAATGGATGAGAAGAGAGGAGTGACGACGGGTCAACCACCAACTCCTTCTTTTATAATAGTAAAGAAAATATTTAGATCTTCTGCCTGTTGTTTCAGTATCTAATTAATGGTCTAACTGGCTCAACTGAGTGATCAAACCACCAAGCTAAACCGGTTAGATCGGCCAGGCATATCGATCTGACTCAGCTGAGCAGTCAAACCGGCGGTCTTTTGATTTCGTGAGTTCTATAATTTAGGAAATTAGTTGTGGATTGGAAAATTTGACCTTAGGTCTGTATATTCATGTTGCATGAAGTATGTTTGAGCTAATGTGAATCAAGTTGTAAAGAGTTTGTGTCCGAAAACGATTTCTTTACCATTGGGTATGCAGGAAAGGATGGAGTCAAATATGGTTAACGGTGACAATCAGGACTACGCTCATAAAGAAGCTGATGTCCAAAATGGTCAAGAATGTTGTGTAAGATGGTTGAGCTCAAACATGTCACAAGGAAGGTAAGAAATATTGAAAGAAATGTTTGAGCAACAAATTCCACCAAATGACCTAGTTGGTCCAAGTGATACATGATCCGATGGAACCAAAACAGGAGAGTTTTACCGACGCGTGGCAAGCCATTGATACACCTACACGTAGCAAGATTGACGCTTGCTTGTAAGGAATTCTAAAGACCGAGTCAAGTTAAGGTTATTTTGGTAATTGGTCAAATATCAAAAACTTAGTTGGATAAAAACTGTAGTGTTTAAGCAGCGTTTGGAAAGCAGTTTAGATCAAGAAGATGCTGAGAAGATCAAGTAGATCAAAGGCTAAAGACTTAGCTAGTTTTGACTCATGTGCTTTAAAAAACGTGTATGACTTCAATGTGAGTGTAAAACTTGTATTGCATAGGGTTAATAGATTTTCTCCATTTGTGCTAGTAAATAGTATTCATTAAGATTAGATGTGAGCTGGTTGTTGTCGAGACCTGAATATGCAAATCTAGACTCTCTGTGTATACCGCACTAGTCTAAGATCATGCTAGTACACACAATGTAACATAGATAAAATATCGATCATATACGCGATAAATAAAGAAAAAGACTCAAATATTAATAATTATTATAGTACGATCTTATGGACAAGCTTATATTTAATAGTCTGAAGGGTTTAAGAAACTAACAGCGAAAAAAATTAAGCGTAGTAGCCATTCGACATGCCACCAGTAATCGACTTGGAAGCGAAGTCCTAATCTGTGAAGTCATCAAAGTATTCTCCTTCAGATATCTCCTACTGATATAGTTCCTCCTCTTCAACTGAGCAATAATAGGTATAAAATCGCGAATACATTGGTACTCAGCAAGTCATTTATAATAAAGGTGCGATATAATATGCAAAGCTTATCAATAGATGACTGAAAGGTTATTTTGCAGCAAGCAATAGTTTAAAGTAAATACAATAAATAAATTAAAAGTGAACTTCAAAGAAATCAATAATAAATAAATAAACAAAGAAATTAAATAGACCATAAGTAAACTAACCATCTACTTAATAAATCACCAGTGAACTACCTGTCCACTTCTCAAAGTTTTTAACCCAAGTTTGATGAAATAACTACCCCTCGTGTGAAATCACTAAGCATTGTCCATAATCGGGGATAAGCTATTCGAATAGTTTTACATTCCGCAGAGATTGCACAACTGTACCCACACGATATGGTCATCCTCACGTTAAAGAATATCACAATAAGACTTTTACAATATTCAACATCAACCCAATTCCAGCCGCTAAGATTTCACCGTCGAATAGATTAACCACCTAGTCGATAATTACCCTCTCTTACGTCTCACAAAAATCAGCAACAATGTTCAACTCAATGACAAAATTAAAATTAAAATATCATAAATTAATCAGTCAGGTCTATCATATACTAGACATGTGTTTTGCACAGTTAGACTCAGATCAATAGCACACAAAGTTAAATCTTTAGACATTACCTAGGCGAGACTTCGACATCTCTCGAAGTGAATCCACACTTCCCCCTTTACTGCTCGATCACTCACCCAAGTGAAAATCAATTTTGTATAACCAACACCAATATTATGGCACACAAATTTTATAACTGTGTCACCAACCACGATTCAATATCTCATTAAGTTAAACTAATTAATTAATTACATGTGACGATAAACTCATCGAGACTACAAACATGGCTAAATAAATTAGTTGTACAACCCATGTGACAACTAGTATGGTATCACTAAATAATTTTTCATCCTGCGGTGACAATAAAATCATGTCATTCGAATTATCAAATAGGGGATTAAGGCAAATTGGACAATAACTACCATATACAAGGATTTTTAATAAAAATAGTAATACATGATAATTTAAAATAAAATGAATAAGTAATAAATTTAAAAACTAGGTTTAACATGATCAAAGAACACGACTTACCTTAGCCTTGATCAGTTATGAATTCTTAATCTTCTGGTTATGCTTCTGCTTCTTCGAAGATATGATCTAACGAGAGAGAAAATAAATAAACTCTAAAAACTTTAAAGTTAGAATCAAAAGATAGAGCTCGATTTTAGATGAATTTAGAAAAAAGAATAGGGTCAATCGAAACTAGAACGGAGAAAAAAAATGGGCTCTTGAAAAATCAAATTTAAAGAGAAATACTGAAAAATCTAAAATCCTACTGTGCTACGGACTCGGTGCATGGAATCGTGGGTCTACGGTGGACTCAGCTCACAGAACGATAAATGGTGCGACTCAGTTGCTAACGTGGCGGCTAGGGCTGACATGGCACCGAGATGGCTTGGTTGGCTTACGTGGCATCTGTGTGGCACAACATGTGGCAACCACGTAGGATTAGGGTTTGTGTGGATACTAAGATGGCGGCTGACTCGACCGAGAACGATCAGACTAGGTAGAAGGAAACGATCGAACGGCCGGAGATGATCAAACTGGCCAAAGATGTTCGGACCGGCTGAAAGAGTGATGATGATCGGTCAGTTCAAATACGATCGAACGGTCCAGAGGGCTAAGGACGTTCAAATGGTCCAAGCAATGACGACATGCGTCGCTCGGTGGTTGTAGGTGTGGTTGAACGACACTAGGGCTGTAAACGAGCCGAACTCGAGCGAGCTTGATCTGGCAAGTTCGAGCTCGGTAGAAACTCGAGCCAAGCTCGAGCGAGTTTGAGATCGACATCGAGCTTTAAGCTAGGCTCAAGCTCGGCTCAGACAAAACTCGAGCTCCCTCAAGCTCGGCTCGTGTAGGCTCGGTGCGAGGGAGTAAACACTAGAGAGGGAGTACCGAGGGTTGGCGTATCGAGGGCTCGAGCCGGTCAGAGGCGCAGGGGAGTCGTGGATCTAGCCGGAGGCGCGGGGGAGCTGTGGATTGGTGAGTATATTAGTACTCACCCTTGCTATTACTGTTCTTCGTTAGACCCCAGTTCGACCGGGGGAATACCCTGAGTGGGACACGGGATGCGTAGGCGTTGATGAGGCCACATAGGGATGTGGGCGATCATGCCGAGGACCTAAGCGAGGGGGTGCTCTATACAACAGTTGGAACGAGTGAACAGGTGGCAGAGCCGAGTTATCAAGAGATAGGATATAAACTTTTGTATCTCCTTTATACCTAAATAATTTGTAATTAAGACCATAGCCCTATGTAGCTAACTGCTATATGAAAGCACATATCTAATTATTATTCTGTTACATAACTCTGGTAAGGCTCATTATTTGTTAGAGTAGTGTTTTACCGAGCAAATGAATAATAATATGTTACATAAGTGTTATTACCCCAAGGTAATGATACGGTGCATCTCAATTAGCAATCCATTATTTATCACTTTGGATCTTTTTGCGTCTACTTTGGATAGTTTTGCCCTTCTTCATCCTCTCCCCTCTTCCTCATCTTCTTTTCTTCTTGCCTGGCCATGGTTGCACGTTGTTCGAGTCTAGGGGTGGCAACAGGGCCGAAGGGTCCTGGGGGAGGCCCCCACGCCCCGCCCTGATCCCCACCAGCCCTAGCCTGTTAACCATATCGGGGGGATCCGGCCCCCCATTCCCCGCGGGGACTCAACCCCCAGGGGTATTCCTGCAGAGGATTAAAAACAAGGTAAATTTATTATAAAAAATAATAATGTGACTTTGTTTATTAATTTATAATTATTTAGGCATACTTTTTTTAAATATATATATATAGCTTCAAAATATATATTCTAACATATAGATTTGAATTTTGGTCCAAATTACAAGAAAAGTATACAATCTCTCATATTAGAAACTATAATATATTATTTAGAAATATTGTTTTAATTTTTACCAGGTCCCTGTGGGACCCACAGGAGGAGGATCCCCCATCCCCGCCACTAGCCTACTGAGTCCTCGTCCCCATTCCCTCGTGGGGAGATAGCCCCCCCGGCCCCTGCCCTCGATGGGAAAATTCCCCGTCGGGCCCGCCCTGGGGGGGATTGCCACTCCTATCTGAGTCCACCTCGTCGGCGGCGAGCGACTCTCCAACACCCTCCTCCAGCAATGCCTCTTTGAAACTGAGGTAACCGATCAAAGGACTTGTCCACATCGACCAAGGAGAGCAGACAAGAATGAAATTCTATCCCGTATTTCCTCCCTCCTCAAGAGTGGAGGTGAACAAAATTCCATCCCCCATTTCCTCTTCCATCCCCACACCAATTTCATCTGCAAGAAATTGAATCGGCTACAAGATCGATGGGCTCTGTGCCTTCATGGCAGAGGCGACGAGGACGCCGATGAAGATGGTTGTGACATGAGAGGAGTGCAATGGAGACAGGGATGGCGGCAATGGTGAAGCCCATGCGGAATAGGAGGGTCGGCTGTTCTAGCGCCACAGCCATGCTGCGACTGCCGGGGATGGATGTCAGAGGCGTGGGGATGGTTGAGCAGGGGGAGGAGAGGAGAAGGGATGGGGTAAGGTGGGGTGTGGATCTTGATGCAGTGCAGATAGCAGAGACCAAGAAGGGGGAGATGGTACTGTGTGGCCATGGTCGGGCAAGGAGAAGAAGAAAAGAGGTGGTGAAGGGGGAAGAAAAAGAAAGGGGCAAAATCGTCCAAAGTAGGGGCAAAACTGTCCAAAGTAGAGTATAATGAATTGTATCTCCAGTGAAGTGACAAATGGTGAATTGCATCTTATACTTATAAATCCTAAAATACTATTTTATAGAGTGTCAAATGGTGGATTGTCCATCATTCAAACCTTTTGTGCTTGAGTTTTTTGTGCTTCAGTTTGCCAGGGGTGTAAATTTTCACTTTTCAGACGAGGGGAAACGAAGAACAGCGCATCCTTCAGATTTTGTATCGCTGATCGTTTTCTACTCGGCATTTTTGTGATGCGATGAACGCGACACCGATTCCTTCCTTGCGGCCAACCAAAAAAGGTTGGGAGTGGGAGTACTTGCCTCTGTATAATATTCATCTATCCTTTTTTTTTTCCCAAAAGATGGAAAAGGAAAACAGCGGTCAGAACTCAGCACGTACAAGCTACTCCCGTTCCGTTCCCTCTTCTTCCTCGCCTCGCCACGCTGCCTTTATTACCACGCGGCCTGACATAACAGCACCAGCCGTTGCTCTCTCCCCCCGCAGCAATGGAGAGGCAGAGGAGCTCCTCCCCCTCCTCCTCTTCCTACCACCTCACGAGCCCCAAGAGCCTCCTCCTGTTCTCCTTCCTCTTCTCCCTCTTCGCCCTCCGCTTCGGCCGCCCCCTCCTCCTCCCCTTCGCCCCCTCCGTTGGCGCCAACGCCTCCGCCGCCATTGCGCCGGCGCCGGTTCTTGGTGGTGGGGGTGCGAGGAGCGGTGCGGAGGCGGAGGTCGTAGAGGTGGCCGTTCTTGGGGGCGGGGATTTGGGGGAAGGTTCGGTTTCGGAGGGAGCCCGCCGCGCGGGTTCTGGGGATTTGCCGGCGCGAGGCGTGGGTTCGGCAATGGGGATGAAAGAAGCGGTTCTTGGAGGTGAAAATGGTGGAACTCCCGCGAATGGTGTGGTTTCGGAGGGGCCGGAGTTCGCGGGAGCTGGAAACCATTCTATGAGAGGTTTGGATTCGACAATGGAGGTGAAAGAAGTTGTTCCTGGAGGTGGAGACGGTGAGAAGCTGACGATAGATTCGGTTTTGGAGGAACCCAACTCCGCAGAAGGCAACAATCTTAAGAAAGAAGCTGTGAGCTCAGCAACGGAGACACTGTTAAATGTGGGCAATGCTTCTGCTACCCAAGGGGCAGCTGCGCCAGTGAAGAAATCTGAGGGAACAGAGTCTGTGCAAGCTGCCGATTTCTCTATGGAAGCTTCAGGTCCCGCAATGGGAACGAAAGCCGAATTTTTGCAAGGTGGTCGTGTGGGAGGAAGTGGCAATTCCTCTGTACAAGGAGCTTATGCTTCTCAACAAGGGGAGCAATGGGAAAGCTCAGATCATTTGTTGGTACAGAACAACTCAGGAGCAGCAGTAATCCATCCAAAGGAAGATGTTAATCTGACTCAGGAAGCAGCTGTGAGCAAAATGGATTTGGCGAGAAGCGATGCAGTGCAGTGCTATGTTTATGATGGGAGATGGGTGTTCGATGAGAGCTATCCACTTTACACGAGCAATTCTTGCCCATTCATAGATGAAGGATTCAGCTGTGAGGCAAATGGAAGAACGGATCAAAGATACACGAAATGGAGGTGGCAGCCAAAGAATTGCAATATCCCAAGGTGCTACATTTGCCAATTTCTTGGTTACTTGGGATGGGAAGTTTGTCATTCGCTAACTTTGGCATGCAATGTAATTTTAGGTTTGATGCTAGGAAAATGCTTGAGATGCTACGAGGAAAGAGGCTAGTGTTTGTTGGGGACTCCATTAACAGGAACCAGTGGGAATCTATGATGTGCTTGCTGAGAGAGGCAGTCTCGGATCCTGCAAGGATTCACGAAGCTCGTGGCCGCAGGATTACTAAGGAGAGAGGAGATTACAACTTCAAGTTCCTGGTTTGTATGACTGTATCTAATGTGGAACTAGTCCACTCACTGTCTAAGAATAGTGCATAGGAGTCATCTTGATATGGTTGCTGCAGGACTACAATTGCAGTGTGGAGTACCATGTGGCACATTTCTTGGTGCATGAAGGCAAAGCAAGAATTGACCAGAAGCGCAAAAGGACACTGCGGATCGATACCATTGATCGGAGCTCATCAAGATGGAGAGGGGCCAATGTACTTGTGTTTAACACTGCTCATTGGTGGTCGCATCACAAAACCAAAGCTGGGTGAGTGTTGATGAATGGGAATTGCAACCTTTGCAGTGAATATTTTTTTTAAAAAAATCTTAGAATCAAATTGAGTAAAAATATGCAACATTTGACAGAGCACATATCTAGTTATTTAGGTTTAGATGAGCTAGCACGCAATGTATCTTGTTGGTTCTTACAAAACTTGGAAGTTGCAGAGAAACTACAGTGGGATTATTTTAGGAAGAAATCCATATAATACTCTGAATTTTGCTTGAAAGTCTATCTATCATCCCGAACTATAAAACTAGACATTTGATCCTTCGAAATTTGTAATCCAGTTTAAATAACACCTTGACCCAGTTTCGCAGGGCGGTATTGCCCACGTGGCACGATGAGTAAGCGGTTTTGACATGTAGAATGATACACTGGTCAAGTTTAGATGAATAACAGTTGAGGTTCACAGGGTCTTCTCCTCAATCGAAATAGAGAGAGAGGGAGCTACAAGGCGGCGGCTATGGAAGCGTAGGGGAGCTCAGTAGGAGAGAAGCCCCCGTGAGCTCTACCTGTTATTCACCTAAACTTGTTTAGTGTGCAATCTTATGTGATAAAACTGTTTACTCATCGCGTCATGCGGGTAATACTACTATGCGAAATCAGATCAAGGTGTTATTTGAACCGAATTACAAAGTTTGAGAGATTAAATGTCTGGTTTCGTAGTTAGGGTGCTGGACGGATTTTCAGCCAAAGTACGGGATATTATATGTACTTTTTTCCATTATATTATTGTGTAGGTGTAGCAGCATAATAATAAAATATAATAACTGCATTTGCGTGCAGGGTGAATTATTATCAAGAAGGGGATACCGTCCATCCCCATCTCGACGTTTCCACTGCTTACCGGAGAGCACTGACCACATGGGCATCATGGGTTGACCGTTACATCAATCCACGGAAAACGCAAGTGTTCTTCCGAAGCTCAGCCCCATCACATTTTAGGTTTGCCCCCTCAGATCTCATTTGTTCAATCTAACATGAGCAACTTCGACCTGCTGCAATCTCATGTAAGCAGCCATGCCAACACAACAAATTATCGTTGATTTCAGCGGCGGGGAGTGGAATTCGGGGGGGCACTGCAGAGATAGCACGCTGCCCCTTAATGACACCCGTGCGAGGCCGGTACCTGAGAGAAACGTGATCTTGGAACAAGTAGCGAAGCAAATGAAGACTCCTGTGACAATTCTGAATATCACCAATCTATCTGGGCTTAGGATAGATGGCCACCCATCTGTGTATGGGAGGAGTGCAGGAGATTTAACGTCGAGCATCCAGGATTGCAGCCACTGGTGCCTTCCTGGAGTGCCAGATACATGGAATGAGCTACTGTTCTACCATTTAGTGCCCTCACAAGAAGGCGATGTGACAAGTTAGCAACTAGTCTATTTGGCCCCTTGCTTTTTCCAGGATGGGGCCTTGTATCTTCTTCTGTAAATGTAATTTGATCGCGCTCGAGCACGCGCAATGGTGTTCTACTTGCATCTTTTCCCCAGCTGATAATGTGTCGAGCAAATTGTCAATTGCCGTATGGATCCAAGAAACACCCCTTAACCAGTTGCCATTACCAACACTTCCGTGTACATTGATCTAAAAAACACTTTCGTGTAGACACTATGATTGAATTGATCAATTAAATTACAGAACAGTCGGAAAATAAAATTGTTCTGTTCTTAAAATACCAAAAGATAACCATCTATGAGTTTCAAAAAAAAAAAGAGAGAGAAAGATAACTTTCTGTGACTGTCTATACTCTGTAGCCACCTCTGTCCACCTCTCCTAGTACATGCTCCAGCAGCACCAGTTTGAGAACCTGCCATAACTTCGTAAAGAGTAAGGGCAAATATCTTCACAGCATAATGATGCTCTCGTTCAGACTTTCTACAAATTAAATCCACGAATGCTTATTTTTCATTTAATTGCAAGTTTGATATCTGAGAGTTTATTTACTAAGGAATATAGAATATGTTTATCATGCCAACGAATGGTCCTTGTATAATGGACTGGGACTTAACTATGTATAAGTTATCATATAATTTACAGCAGATTGTATCATCCGGAGCTGCTCCTCAACTATCAAGCAACTTTGTGCGCTCGATGGTGAGAGACAGATGCTTCATCCCTTTTTGACCCTTCTGGTCTCCTAGCCCAGGCTGGGGCTTGGTCAGGTCCATAACGATAATCATAGAAGAGTTCCTCGCTTGCCTCAATATGCTCCTTTGCATAGATACCAACCCGATGGTCGCCAGCCACCAACATCACCTGGACAGGAAGGTGAAATTAAAATGACGGCAATAAAGAATGAAGCGGTATTCAGAATTACCAGATCTTACCTTCGCATAGCAGTTGGGGTTAGACGAGTGATTTGCAAACTTTAATTTGTCCCCCTTGCGATAAGCATCCAATACAAACTGTGTGAAGCAACAAAATTAAAGCTTACCGCTTTGACTTAATCTTCCCAACCAAACAAATAATCCAACAAAAACACATGCACGCACACGGAGAGAAGTGGAGGATGTGCACCTGGTCATTTAAATCAAACAGGAATGACGAGTTTGCCCGGTCATAGATTTTGCCACGCTTGTCTGCTTCTTTGTGAGAAATCAATTCACCAGTGTATTCTCCAAGATAATCATTTTTATGTACAGGGTTCTACATATTGTAAGAAATAAAAATAAAATTAGCTGAAAGAAAGAAAAAAGTATCACACACCAAAGTTGCTTCTTCAGTGATCTGACCTTAATGAATGCACCCCAACCTGCAACATCAGATCTTCCAAGCAAAATCTGAATCATGATCAAGAATTAATGCAGTTAAGACAGGTACAGCACAATGATGTGAAGAGGACAATAACACAGAAGTACAAGTCTCACCCTTTGTTGTTGTTTTAAAAGGAGCTTCATGTTTCCACACTGATAACCATCGCCTCTTGCTGGTGGCTCACCTAGCGAACCGTCTCCACAGCTGAAGAGAATGAACGTCATGTAAAGTGTGATAACCTAATACACATAAGAAATCTGAATATGCTAACATTAATGCATGATAGGTAGTTAACAAAATATTTTTAAGTCTCGCAATCCCATTGCACAATTATTCCATCGACTTCAAGAAGATTTAATTTTACCAGTACTGCTTACCTCACCCAGCAGTTTCTGCAAACATCCGGATCACATTCACGACTGGCAGCAAAACATGGACATTGTCTGCTTCTGCATTGACTTTTTGCACAATGACAACCTCTAAACCTGTTTTTGCAGCTCTTTGAACACCTATTGATAATCATGAGAATTCACAAGTGGAGTCAATGTCAAGTTTTTTCTTTGCATTTACATTAATACAATGATATAAGAAAACTACATAAGTGAATTGACATCATTTTTCCTTTACGTTGTGCATCAAATAGCTCAATACATGTCCATACTAATATTTGGAGAACAGAGGTAAAGGAACATCATATTTCCAGTCAATAAAATGGGAAAATAAGCATATCTTGGAACATACCCACAGTACTTCTCACAGCAAGTCCCGTTATCTACACAGGGACAATCTTTGCCACACATTTGCTGGCACACACATGGTGTATACTGTGTGTACCATTGCTTCCCATCACCAATTCTTTTCCTAACGGTTGGATGCCCTGCAGACTTCCAAGTATATTTGAGCTTTCGAGCTCGGCCCCTCCGACGACAGATTCTTGTTCTCGCAGCCATGTCTTGCACCTAGAAATAAAAATAATTATGTTACTAGCATAACAACACCAATTCAAAACAAAGCCAGAATCTGTTCTATGTTTTGACTTTTGACTGTGCAGTAGTACTGAGATTGTATCTTAGTTGATTCGTTTGTGAAGGCAGATGAAAACTGTTTTTTGTCTGGTTAATGGTTGTAAATAGTAGGTATGGTTCCAAATGGAAAACCGTGCCATGCCTTCCATAGTTTTCTGTCACTGTAAACTAGCAATTTAAGATCTCTGGCTATCACCAGTTTTAAGAACCATGTCCAAGAAACTTCACTTGTGTGCTAAAGAAAACATAATCTAATAATAAGAAGCAGAACCTCAAAATCAGGAACAACAAACCATGCAGTAACTACTAATCAAAGTATGTAAATCCTGCTCTGTAGCAAGTCATAACAAGCATACTAACTTTAGCAGCAACGGCGACTGCATTCAGAATGATATGACTCCCAACATTTTAGATTCTTTTAACATTCCTGATCTGAATACATTCCATGCAAGTAGCTAACATTCCTGATCTTTTAACATAGAGCACGTAAGCTAACAATGCAAGTCAACACATACCATGTAATCTTGCTCAGCCCCTGCAAAGTCACCCAAGATGGATTTACTCAAGAGAGGTCTCTTTGACATCACTGCACCGTTGTTGTACATGTAGCTGGCCACTTCCATGCAGGTCTTCAGGCCAGATAATAGGTTTCTGGCTATTAGACAACTATGGCCGATTCACACAAATGTTAAGATACGTTTAGGAGCTTAAATCGAACAAAACACTTAGAAAATTGTTTCATTATATATGTCATAAAATTACCTATTTTTTCCAAATATCTCTATTCCCTTCAAGTATAAATCTCTCTCTAAGGGACTCCAAGGAGAAAGAGTGTGCTCCCTGCTGGAACTGAACAAATTCTTTGCTGACCATACTTTATTACTATCTTTTGTCACATCCTCCGTGGTACTAGCTGGGCTTACACCACACATATCTTTGTTATAAGTTTTTTTATTGGGGTAATCCAGACTAGGTAGTTGATCACCACCAGATTCTCTGGAATCTGGTCTCATGTCACTGATCTCCGGAATGGAATGCTTATTCAGTATATTGCTTGCAAAAGAAATATCTGAAGTAAACATCTTTTGCTTTTTACCAGGAGAATCATCACTAGACCTGGGTCCATGCTTTGAAATCTTGCGCTTCCCTAAACTTCTTAGAAGCATGTCAGTGGATATATTTTCAGTTTCAGAAGTATCCCCAGAAGGTGGTGTAGTACTTTTTTCAGCACTCTCAGAAGAAGCTATTTTTGATCTGCTGGTTCTAACAAATATACTGGATTTAATGTTGTCTTCCTCCCGGTTTGAATCTTCTGATTCAGACAATATATTAATACCAACTTTGTGTGGGGCAGTTCTTGATTCCGTATTATATGTTGCACAAGCATCATGATCATCATCTTGTATATCTTGAAATCCTTCTCTCCTCTGAGGACAAACTAAAATCAACATTAGCCTCAGTGTGCAAGACATAAGCTTACTTCAAGGGACAAACGTACTAAGTAATTAGTGGAAATAGAAATAATTGAAAGGTTATTAACAAAATGATGAGCAGATTGCCTAAAAGTATATTAATTATGTGAAATTTGTTGGTGCCCATGGGTCCCTGTTTCCCCATTTGCTAAAAGTGCATGATGCACTATTTTAAGAATACTCAAAAAAACCGTACATGTAGTGCACGTAATGGTATGCACAACTACAAAACTTCAAAGTCAAATTTGACCGCACTGTACAGTGCCCAAAAAAGAGAAGTGATGCATCATGCATTGTTCTTACGCACTACAAGTACGTCTTTTTTGGTTCGCAATACCAGGGGTGAATTTGATATTAAATTTTTGCAAGTGTGAATAACTGTATCTTTACAACATCCGTGGTTTTTTTTTTTGGAACAGTACCTCACGCACTTTATGCAAACAGCCACACGAGAATCCTTGGGCACCAAAACTCGTAGTAAAGTGTTTTGCACGATGTCAATGTTCCACACCAAAAAAAAAACTTCCTTGCAATAGTTCTTAAATTGACCACAGGGAAAAGGTGCAATTTCAGTGAAAACTTGAGGATTAAAAAAATAAGTGTTAATGCCTTAATGGATGCAACTGTGAAATTTGAAGGGAGGCATACTCGAAGGTAGCACTGATCACCACATGGTCTCTTGTTTTCATCAAGTTCAAAGCCATAGGGTTGCTTCTCGTTCTGACAAGCAAAAGATGTTGACTACTTATCAGGGAAAAAAGAATTTCATTCAAACATAAAAAGACTTGTGTCTTACTGGGAATACTAAGTTCTGAGAGCAGCCATGGAGACGACAATCAAAAACCTGAGTGAACAGATGTTATCAAGTAAATCACACCCTCGAGTGTAGTTGAACAAACAGACCAACACAGCCTTTAAAAAAAGGACTAAAAGTGACAGATTGCCAGAAGTAGAATATACCAAACATCTGCGGCAGAAGAGATTATCAAAAGAATCTAAAACCATATCCATAGTCTTGTCAAGAGAGAGTTGGCTCTCTATCTTATCAGAAGATCCAGAGTGCTTCTCATTTTTCTCAAAAAGAACCTCAGATCTATCCTGGCATTTTAATGAAATGAAAAGACTCACAATCGCATTCTGGGGTATCTCAAGTAAAACAAAAACAATTGTAGAGTCAAAAACATGTATGGTTTAGTAATGACATCACTGACTAAAATCATGCTAAAAAAATGGATAACCTCAATTTCTGAAGGACATGCATCAATAAACTGGCAGAGCACATTTACAACCTCTCGGCTTAACCCATGTTCTTGAGTAGCTTTCCTATAGCAGTTAGGCAGAATCAGATAAGCATATATTTGCATAGAAAATTCAAAAAAAAAATTGTAAGATTTGATTGTGAAGAGATATGTGGATGGTATTGGCATGGTTTAGTAAATTTTGTTGCAGGAGAATTGTGATAAAGTTGATCAGATCTAATTAAGCTGAAGTTCAAATTCTAATTCCAATGTGTACAAGAAACTTAATTCAAGTTCATGCTTGAGTACTCCCTTTGGTCACAAATTCTTGTCACCACAGGAAGTGTACAAACAAACTTGTCGGCATTTCACCAATAGTGTCATTTACATATTTAGATTGGTTACATGAAAATAACGAAAGTAGATTCATCCCAAAAAATAATTTCGATATAATAAAAAATAGAGTAGTGCTTCTATTCTCTTCCAAAACAAATATTGAAGCAGTATAGTTAATAGTGGAGTAGTGGGTAGTTGCAAATCAGAACCTTAATCTGTTTTAAAAATTGTAATTTTCAGGAGCACTGAAGCACTTCCCGCAAAAGTGGAGGTCAAAGTTGCATCTCAGATACCGTGAAAAGTGAAAAATGGCAAGAATCCATGACCAAAGATAGTACTAAAGTAGTTTACCCAACTACCTTCTATTGCAAATATAAGTCATACTAATATCCTTGCTGGCTAAAAAGAGTATCTAGATTGGCCATTTGGAATTAATATCACTAGATTCTTCATGAGATGTACTTTCATAATACATGATTTTGTACTTTTAGCAACATAATATGATGGAAATAGCATTCAAAGAGGTGCCTTGGAGATAGTGTCAATGACCAAAATGACTTATATTTAAATTCGGAGGGAGTATATAACAATTGCATAGCACAGTTAGCAATAATTTTGTTGTAAAAAACACTAGCTTCAGCTTCCACTTTAGAATGAACAAGATAAATGAAAGTTAAAAGCTGTAGGCTATGCACAATTCTTAAGGCACCAAACAATTGGAATAGTCATGTAGGCTGTGCAAAATAACTGTGTAGACAATTGCTACTAATCATTGTGGCATGGCTGATTTGTTCTTCTGATATATTTAAGATATCAACCATATTGCTGAAAATACTTGCAACTGTTGACACAAGAGCACATAATAGGGTTAAAGCACAACCTATTTAAACAGACAAAAATGAGAAATTTTGGTTTGCTTGTATTATTACCATATTAGCTGATCTTCCCCTTCTGTGAAAACATGTTTCTCCTCCTCAGGCTCTGGAACATCATCGTCACTTTCACTGCAGATCAGAGCCTCATTGCCAACTGGATCATAGTAAATTCTCCTCCTACCAACAACTGACTGATCGTCGGGCATTCTTTGGTTTCTGCGCTGTGTTGTTTAAAAAAGAGTAAAATATCAAAGACAAAAGGGATGCAATATCTGTTCTACAACAATATACAATGTATGCAAAATGTTACTTTCGGAATGAATTGTGCGAATAATCTTAAGCCAAGTAGCATGACTCATCACTCATACAGTCAAACCTTCTCGAAATAAATAATCATAAATACCACATACTAGGGCCCTTGCTCATTCCAGTGCAAACATATGAACACACGAATGCAAACTATCTGAGATGTCATGTTTGAGCCGGCAAATATACAGGGGCGGAGCTAGGGGTGGTGCCCAGTATGCATCGGCACACTCAAAAAATTCAAAAACATGCAGAACGTACATAGGTGTTAGATCCAAATTGTTTGTTCCATTGAACCTTGGTGAAGATTATTGTACTAGACTTTAGGCTTGTGTAAGGGAAATTTTTCTAGCTCAGCCTCTACAAATATATGATGCTCTAAATGCATATGCAGCTCCCCAAGCTAAACTGTGCGTGAAAGCTTGCTCTGCATTGCCCAAAATTTAATCTCCTACCTATGGCTTGTATGACTAAAGTATTCACACTGGCTTGATGCATCATATAAACACATGCACAGTCGAGTATTCTCTCCAAAATCTCAAATCATCGTGACACACACATGGCATACGAACTACTCTAAACTGCAAAGCAACCTAAAAATAAGTCATCAAACTGGGACAATGAGAGAGCAGCAGCACTATACTTGTCCAGGAAGATCCACGTGGTGTACGGCGGAATCTTCTCAACCAACGGCAGCTTCACAAACCGCACGACTGTCCTCTGCGCGGAGCTGCCGCCGGAGCTCGACAGCACGAGCGTCCCGGCCACCAGGTTCTCCTCCTGCACGTGCACCACCTCCCTCTCCCCCGAACCTCCCGCCAGGTCCCACCCCACGAGCCTGGACTGCCCCTCCGCCGCGCGCTGAGACAGCGCGTTGCCGCCCTCCGCGCCCCTCGACGCCGCCTCCGCCGCCGCAGCCACGTCGAACAGCGCGCACGTGTGCCTCTGCAGCGCCTTCCTGTTCGCTTCCAGCTTCTCCTGCCAGGAAACAAAACCCAACCCAATCCACCGCCAGATTGAGTAACCCAAGCTCGCACTTCCCGCAAAAATTATCAGAGATGCGATCGGTGCTTGCCTTGATCGAGGCGAGGCGGGCGGATTGGATTTGGCGCCTCAGCTGCGTCAGCTTCCCATGGAGCACGACGAGGCCGGAGGTGTCCTTGCCCAGCCCCTGATCCGGCCGCTGCGGAACACGAAAAAAAACAAGCGGAAGAGATCGAAGCCGATCAGATTGGGGAGATCGGGGTGGGGAATCGAGAGCCGCGGGGAATCGGGAGGCCGCACCTTGGGGCCCCGGTGGGAGGAGGAGTCGGAGGCCCTGGACGACGACGCCATGGCGATGGCGCGAGCCGCCAGAGACCGACGCCTCCGCTCGCGACGCGAGGAGACTTTTCTTTCCTTGTCTCCCTTGTCGATGCGGTGCCGTGGCTCTGAAGTCGTTGTAGCCGAGGCAGGCTCTCCTCTATGTGAAGTGGGGTCCACGCGTCGGTCACAAGTGGGGCGGATCGGAAAGATGGGCCTGGGTGTCGGTGGGCCGAGGGCTGCTTGCCGACACGCGGGGCCGCTCGCTGCCCGGGCTGTTCGGTGGGCTCACGTGGCTCCGTGATGGGCTGCTGTGATGGCTGCCGGTTTGGGCGTCTCGCGCATCACGTGCGGCTCAGCTGATTCCAGCATTTTACAACAGAAAGTAGATTTTTTCCGATTTAATTAATTAGTTAGTTAATTTATTAACCCTTATGATATCCAACGTGGCATAAGGCTTCGGTCTGGTGCGCGCTGAACCGTCCCATGTTGACATATCGCATCGGTAGGAACTGTTATGAAACCTAAAAGGTTTTGATGTGGGTAAATATTAGAATTATCCTTAGTAAGCTTAGAGTATAAATAGATATGCCATTATACCATATAATCAGATCTGAGAATTAATAAAGATTATTTTCTCAGGTGTTCTCTCAATTGGTGTCTACTTTGTGTTTGATCTACTTTGTTCTATTCTGTTCGTGGTGATTCATTGATTGCGTGATTGCATTATCGTTCATCTACTTCTCTATCAATTTCTTAACATGTTATCAGCATGAATCGCTCTTCAAGGTGAAAGGTATGCAAATCACGAATCAATATATTACGCATTACACTTTATATTCCAATCTAGATTGATACTAGATTTATTTGCAATGTCATAATTAGATCAGATGTGTTCTAGTTGATTCTAATCTTTTATCAATCTAAATTTTGCTAGCATGTTCTTTATGCACATCTGTGATCAATGAATCCACTAGAATCTAGATTGGTCTCAAACAATAAATTAGAAATCTGGATAGCTTAGAATCTCATGGGCCGACACGGTACATAAATCCGGTGAAAGTTCGTCATCAAGAAGCACAGTGGCAATGTCCACACAGAGAGGACGGCCACCGCCCAAGGCCGAACCTCGGTGTCGCCCGCACCTAGAGTCACCGGCCGCCACCGCTCAGCCCCATCGCCACAACCCGAGGTTGCTCGACCACCTGCGCCTGAAGCCGCCAACACCTGAGGCTGCTCGACCACTTGCGCCTGAAGCCGTCGCCACCAACCTTCCCAGCGCCACCCAAACCTGCACGCTTGAAGCCACCCACCGCTGACCATGGGTGCGCTCAGGCACCGCCGTCTCCATACGCGCCTGGGCCCGCTGGCCATGGATGCACTCGGCCGCCACTACATACGTCCACGTCTGGCCCTGCTGGCCGTCGCCACCCCTGGCCGCCCGCAGCGCCCGACCGCACCCACTGCACCAGAAGACACTTTATCTGTTGAATAGATAAAAGTAAATCTTTACTATTTGCACTCATTCCATGCACTTGAGATTACTTACTATAAGTAAGCATGTACGAAGCTGCATGAGTATTGTAGGACATTGGGCACCACTAAGTTGATATTTACTTGCCGCAAATGGCTGCAATTGTATCATCTAGCCTTATTTCATTATCATACAGTCATAACACTATCAAGCCTGAGTTGACAGAGTTGTATCCTTTTACCACTGAAAGGTAAAACTTTGTAGTTTATGAGATATTACCTCTACTCTACCCTGAAGAATGACTATATGACTTAGATCCATTAGGCCTAAGGGCCTTCTCTAAAAGGATGGCCAAACCTGTAAAATGTTACTGGTGTCCCTAAAGGCAGTCTACCAGGATCTATTTCTATCTGTAGGACTAAAACTCCACGCATGAGTATTACTCCGCCTTGCATCATATTGTCTTTGGACTACATTTAAGTTATCCGTATGTTACTAATAAACAGGTGCATTCACAAACAAGAATATGCCCACGGTGAACAATATAGAGACTAGTAGCATTCTTCCAGTTATTCCTTCGCTTCCTACATGTGTACCATCAATAATATATATTCAATTCCTGTCGAGTTTGATCTTGCTCATGAAGAGTATTTCTTTTCTTTTGCTTTAAGCTGAAATTATGCATTAGGTAATTATTTTTACAGATGCCATAAATGTATTTGGTCTAAGTTATTCTATTAAAGTCTTACCCCCTACTTAACAATTGCTTAATAGAACACATTGCCAGTAGCATATCTTACCTGCAGTAAAATATTAATCATGCACGGGATAATATTTATAAATATTATGCCTGACATTTGAAAGGAATGATATGCCTCAGTTCATTATTGCTCAGATGGCAATAGGAAAGGTCTCCTTCTTGGAGGCACAAGGAATCTAGTCAACTGTTAAATCCTAGAAGGATTACCTCGACTAAAAAACGCTATGAACCCCAAAAACTTAAAATCTATATATAACTCATATCTTCCATATTACAAAGTATATGTCGGTTTTACGCCAATAAAATTATACTCTTGATGTAGTATAATAGCAATTCATTGCTAAAACAATGAGTTAATTTAAAGCAAATGCTAGAAACAGGCGTTCTCACTCAAAATTTTACGGTTGGTGTGAAAAGCGGAAGATTTTAGGGCATATGAGGAATATTGAAACCTTCCAGGCATGAGACTCAATGACAAGCACAGTGGTATATCCTAGATCAAATATAGAAGTAAGTGAGATTAAAGCTATAAATAATCTAGTTTATTTGAGAGATAATTGAATATACTATTCGCACTGTTACCAAATCTCCAGTAATATATTAATTGCCAGCTTGCGACCACATACATGTGAATTACATGATAACATGAAGCTGCCACACATATACTAGCATGGTACACATTGGAGTATACCATACTCATATGATATTACACATGCAGTTTGGCAAATGCAGTTTACAAATATAATGCCACTGGAAGCTATAATGATTTTCCTGAAGCAAATATAACTCTCAAAATACTAGATGACCTATTGGATGTTGATGATCCCGAATAATCTAAATCGATCATACTTATTTGGCAATACAAGTTATAACAGACATATAAATTACCTTCCAATTAATCACATATATTCCTGAAGAATAATTATTCCATTTGGGGGGTTAAATTAGAAGTATATTCTAGCAGAATATATATTCCAAGCAGATTGATCGTTGGTTATGTTGTATGTGGCAGTGTTGCATTTATGCTCTTGAAAGCATCCTGAAGATGTATTTTGTGCTGTTAAAATATAATAATCTTGACCAAATCAAAACATATTGTATTAACACAAAACTTGAAGTTTGACTGATCCAATTTTTAAATCAGAAGTATCAGTAATTGGATCATAACATTAGGTAATATATAAAAAAAAAACTAGAATATTTATGTTGTCACAGATTAATGACCCACCAGACGTTGGAATAATCTACTAGAAGTAGAGCTATGCAGTTTTCATACCACTATATTAATAAATATCTAACTTACTACATTAAGAAAAGAACCCTCAATCAAGGATTAGTGCGTATTATGAGAACTAATCATTTCCCATATGATATCACCACCGTAGCATACTGAGGGGATTTTGAAGTATACTATTAAGCAAGATAAAATCTTGGCATTATGGGGAAAGAAATGCCCAAAATCTTTGAATGTCATGATATTTTTCTGAAGAAAAATCTTTACTATATGGTTCACGCACTAACCAAGCTAAATTTAAGTTTAGTTGATACTTCTATACATCAGAAGCAGAGACACTGCCAGATTTCTTTTCCATTGTATGGAGGAGTTATACAGTATTTACTTGAAATAAATGTGTCACTAAGTTTGGAATACCTCGGGTTGAATAGTATTTACACCTTTGTGAAGTTGACTCATTAGTCAGTGAACTAAAATCTACTAAGACGCCTATCTAAGGTCTAGTGGCACGAGTCAAAATAATCATTAAATACTCTAGAAGAGAACTAACTCTGAAGGTGCAATACCTCATGAAGAGGTTCATCCTGAAGATGAAAACACCAGTAATTAGGCGTGCACATATTATAATACTAGGGGACACGGAACAACCAATAAGCTTCCTTTTGAGAAATGATGAAGCTTTTGGTTAATACTGAAAGATACTCAATTATAAGGATGTTTGAAAAAAAGTTATCGACAATCAGTTTGCCTCTAAAATTGCTAAAGCTTCTTGTATGAGGGTATAAATTTGGAACTGAAGTACATGGCCGAGCATCTGAAGTGTTCATATCGGGTCAAAAATGGAAGGAAGCAATTGAGGCCGAACCATAATCGCAGATGAAAATCTTAGAACCTATTCGTTCAGACTTGATGGGTTATTATAAAATAATGAGATGGTCGAAACAATGGTTCGATGATCCCTGTAGAGATCGATATGCTCCTGTTATGAATGAAATAATATTTCATTATGTAATAACTCTAGCAGATGACATGAATAAGATATGCAGTTATCGGATTCGAAAAATCCTTGATGGGATCCACGAAGGAAACTAAAGCTCGATCTCTGAAGAACTCAATGTTTCAACAAGAAAATAAATTGCAATATATACATATATATATGTATATAAAACTCAAACTTAATAAACTCTTACTCGATTAAAAAGTGCCTTCCAGAAGAGAAAATATTGCGTAGAAGAGTGAACATTTCTCTGAAGAGAAATTAAATCACCAGTTGATCAAAAATATATCAACGATTATGCAATCCTTAGAAGTGGATAAGAGCCCATTTAAGACCCAAAGGAATAAAATGAGGAAACTAAGCACCAGAAGTGCGCCACATAAATACATGAGAAGTGCATCCCCTAACAGAAGCTAATGGAGTGGCAATTTCCTCTATTACCATGAAAGTATCACATACATTGGTGTTAATGGCAAATTTATTAATCCCATAAGTACCAAAATTAAGACTAATTATATTGATTCCCTGGTAGTATGATTATAGTTTTAGTTAGGCAGAATAAACTTTTGGTCATATTGTGCTACTCAAAGATAGTTGCTAAATTTTAAGACTCTGAATGGTTTTGATAAGTCACATCCTGAAGAAATATGGCATTGCAATTGATTACCTGTATATCCTGATCAGGATAAATATACAGGCCTGCATTTATTTCTTAAACTGTATTAAAGGCAGTGAAACAATAAGAATTCACTAGAAGTAGTCTTTAGGAGGAGCATATGCTAAACTTTTATAGTTATGCATAAGATCCAAAAAATCTCAAATTTAGTTAAACCTAGAAGGTATTAACTTGATGATCATGATCTTGAAGGTTTACCACCTATCGATATAAGTCCAATTAATGGATATGATAAATGTCTTGAAGATCATAATATATTATGAAGATAGTTTATAAATCATGAAGATAAGTGTTACAAATCCTAAAGATAAATGTTGTACTCTTTTTTCCTTAGTAAGTTTTTTCCATTGTGTTTTCTTGCTTGAAGGGTTTAATGAGGCAACAACCGTAATACAATTTAACATGTGTTATGTACTCTTTTCTCCGATCTTTTTTCATTATGTTTTTGGAAGGAGTTTTTAACGAGGCATATACATATCGTGATATGAAGCCTCACCAGAATATGCTTGACTCAGGTGAATGATTATCTACATTCAGAAGTCATATAGCACAAACATCGCTGATGACACCACCATTATCTATGAAGATAATGCAGTTTGTGTGACACAGATGCAAATGGGCTATACTAAGAGTAATATCATGAAGCATATTGCTTCTAAATTCTTTTATCCTCGTGAACTCCAGAAACACGGAGGGATAAAGGTGTTAATGGCTAGGTCTGGTGATAATCTGGCAGATTTATTCATGAAATCTCTCCCAGCCTCTAGTTTTTATAAATGTGTCAAGGCATGGGATGAGATGACTTAGAGAGTTATAAGGTTCAAGGGGAGTAAATATCTGAACTATAGTCCTTATGTAAGACTGAAGACTTACATGATCCTGAAGATCTAAATGTTGAACTCTATTTTCCTTTGTAAGTTTTTCGTGAAGATTTCTCACGTGGAGGTTTTTAATGAGGCAACAAGTGTGTCATAAAGAATAGATGTGATGTACTCTTTTCTCCATCCCTTTTTTTCTACTGGGTTTTTAAGAGAAGTTTTTAATGAGGCATGTGTATACCGTGATATTCGTCCAAGAGGGAGTGTTAAGAAACTTAGAAGGTTCCGGTGTGAGCAAATACTAGAATTGCCCATGGTGGACTTAGACTATAAATAGAGACACTATTGTACCATGTAATGAGATCTGAGAAATAATAAAGATTATTTTCTCTAGTGTTCTCTCTCAATTGGTGTCTCTTCTGTGATTGATCTACTTTGTTTTACTCTATTTTGTGGTGATTGATTGATTGCGTGATTATGTTACCATTTATCTACTTCTCCATCGATTTCTTAACAAGAACAAGATAGGTTTAGTCTTATTTTTGGCGAGGAGTGTTTTTACCTGTGCTTCTCGAGGAGCAGTGAGGTCCAATTTGGGGCCTGTTTGGTATACACCACCACAAAACCCATGCGTGTTTATCATGAAATACTCTTTTTTTAGAGCTATCTTGAAATACTTGAGGTATGGAGCCATGCTAGAAATACGTGGGAGTTTCTATAAAGTATTTATGGTTAACGCGCCATGGATGTTTGCTACATCATGGGCGGAACTACAAAATTGTCATGAGGGGCGCGATAAGTAGAAAACGAATCATGGGGGAGGCTAGGTAATAAATTTTATGATTTTTTTTTGCAAGGGAGTAATTTTTTTATGAATTTGACATGGCAAAATCATGTGTAACTAGGGTCTTAGACTACCAAACATAGGGCCATCAGCATGTATTGCATGAATTCTTTGTAATTGTATATGTGAGTTTCAGGCGCAGTTTGGAAACCGGAATTTCAAACGGGGGTTTCTTTAGACTCGGAAAAAAAAAGGTTACTTTAGTACCGTGAATTCAAACAATGACTGTTTTTCTGAATTTGGTTTCCGAAAATGCAATTTGGAAGGAAAATCGAGATATATGCATCGAATCAAGAATTATAAAACAGCCCAACCCAATATACAAACTTTCAGGCCCAACGACGACGAGCCCAGCTCGGCTAACTCCCAACCAGTCGGAAGGTTCCTCCAACCCACTCGCCCACGATCCACCCACCAATAGCGACGCGCCACGTGAACCCATCCACATCACCTCCCACCTCAACCCTCACCGACAAGTGGGCCCATCTTATCACTAGCCCCACGAGCCAGTGACACATCGACCTCTCCTTTAATTCCTCACGCGCTTCCATTTCTTCTCGTCCCCTCTCCTCGTCCACTCCCAATTCGGAGGCTACCCTGTGCCGGTAAGCGGCGGCGAGGCTAGAGGGCTCCCGGCGGCGACGGAGATGGCGGCTACGGCGAAGTACAACCGGAGCAACCCGGCGGTGAAGCGGATCCTGCAGGAGGTGAAGGAGATGCAGTCCAACCCTTCCCCCGACTTCATGGCTCTGCCTCTCGAGGTCTCAATCCCAACCCCGTGCCCTACCTTTACCTTGTGTTTTATCCGATCTGATCTGGCTTAGGTCTGGATCGAACGTTAACTGGGTAAGTTTGGATTTTAATGTCGTTTTCTGGGGTGCCGAAATTTAGGGGTTTGATTTGATCCATTGACCTCTAGGTGTATCTGCATTTTCTTATAGATCTGATTGCGCTTTTTGTGTAGTTAGGGTAATCTGATTGATATAGGTACATCCTTGTTGTTATTAGATCCTTGTAGCGGTAGATATTGTGTAGATTCCAGACATTTCGAGGATCTGAGTGTGAATCAAGTGGAGTTGTTGTAGTACTTAGGGCGTTTCGATGTTATATTAGGATATTTATTATGGCAATTTGGTTGAGATTGATAGGCTTATTATGATTTACGTTGTGTGTGTTTGAGTAGGAGGACATCTTCGAGTGGCAATTTGCGATCCTGGGGCCACGAGATAGCGAATTTGAGGGTGGAATCTATCACGGGAGGATCCAGCTGCCCTCGGACTACCCGTTCAAGCCACCATCCTTCATGCTGCTCACGGTCTGCAATTGTGTTTCCTAATTTCCCTGCGTTGGTTCAACATGCTGTTTGTGAGCTGTTGCTAAATCTTGCTTTGCTCCTTTTTTTATCTATGTGCTGCAGCCAAGTGGAAGATTTGAGGTTCAGAAGAAGATATGTTTGAGCATATCCAATTACCACCCCGAGCACTGGCAGCCATCATGGAGTGGTGAGTGGCCATTTGTTTGTTAAATGACTGAGCTCAAGTAAGCTCTTACAAGTTACAATAAAGGACAACTCAAATGCGTTGAGTAGCACCATTATTCATAGTCCATACTGATTTGGTCTTGTGGGCTATACGAGCATGCTGCAAAAGTAAATACCTTGTTTTTCTCTGGGTCTTTGGAATTTTCATTGTGTAACTACCTACCCTATGACCAGACCGAAAACGTGCATTTCTCCTTCCCATGATTCTCAAGGTGGATCTGAGTAGTAGGGTTAGTCTGTTTAACAACATGTTTAAATGCTGTTATGTCAGAGTCATCTGACATGTATTTGGTGTTTCAATGTTGCAGTCGCCTCTTTTTTCATTTTCTTTTCCTTTGTTATCTGTATGCATTGGATCCCCCTTTTGTAGTGGGTATATATAGAAGCTAATTGCTAGCATAAGTGTTTCATAGTACAAAGCTTTGAACTTAAAGCATGAGCAAGTGATGGTATACAATCATTTGCTACTCCCTTCATATGTTGGGCACCATTTTTCATAGTATACAGATATATTATGTACACTATACGAGCATGGTGCCAAAGGAAATGGTTCTTTGGTTCTTTTGAGAAATTGTTGTGTGGCAAATGTTTAGCCCCATGACCAGGCCAAAGGAGGAACATGTGCTCTATGTTATCTGTGTGTCATGTATACCTTTTGTTGTGAAGCAAATGCATTGTTGGAGTATACTATCACTAAATTGGCGAGATTAGTACAAGGGACCTCTGGTTTGTGTCATTTGGTTGTGAATATCTCTCTCAAATAACTGTGTTTGGTTTGTTTACATTTTGTTTGGAATGGATTTTATTTGTCCATTTATTATAGTTTGGAGTAGGTTAAATGGTTAATCATTTATATGTAGGAGTTGATTATTCTTCTTTTTGGAGGATATTGGCACTATATTTGCAAATTGATATATGGTTATTTTTCTTGATTTATTTGCTTTGATGCTCAGAAAACATTATTTTTCAATGATCTTCCGGTTTATATCAATTTTTCTTTTTCTTGATTGTTTTTTTTTGCCCACAGAATGTTTTCTTCTCATGTATAATTGGATAGTGTTTGTTCATTATTTTTCTTAGTCACAAGATTTGTCCACAGCTAAGCTAAAATATTCTTGTTGCAGTGCGCACAGCGCTAGTAGCCTTGATTGCGTTCATGCCAACAAATCCTGGTGGGGCATTGGGCTCACTGGACTACAAAAAGGAAGATAGACGAGCACTAGCTATCAAATCACGTGAAGCACCACCAAAATTCGGCTCCCCAGAACGCCAAAAACTAATTGATGAGGTAAGTTCCCAACACACCCTTACAAACATAAATGCTTGCCCTTTCTGTTTCTTTTGACACAAAAAGCTGTTGCAACCACAGATCCATGAGCAAATGCTCACTAAAGTTCCGCCTGTTCCTCAACTGCTGACAAATGGCCCTACTGAGGATACTAACCGATTAACCTCACCCGATGCTTCTGGTGAGCATGCGGACAAGGCACTCGAAGGTGTCAACACATCTGGATCCAGCTCGGATTCTGTTAGTAATGACCTTCCAAAGCCTGGTTCTGAGTCAGAGGTTGCAAGAAGCATTGTTGAAGCTCAGTCAGGCAGGGTTACCAACCATTATATGGATGACCAAAGCCACAGAGAAAGCATTCCAAGAGTTCCTGCAGCGCTGCAGAATCCCGCTGTTGCAATCCAGAAGCCAAAGCATGACAGATTGTTGACCTTGGCCGCATTTGGGCTGACTCTTGCTATTATGGCCCTTGTGATCAAGAAGTTCATAAAAATCAATGGTCTGGCTGGTTACAACATTGAGGGCAAGTTTTAGGTAGGTTTGCGTGTAAGTTGGATGAGAGCTACCCCATTGTGCGCTTACTATAATTTATAAGCCCTAGGAATTGTAAATGGTTGTTGTCTAGCTCTAGGTGAAGTTAAAGCGGGATGTTGCAGCTACCCGTACTCTATTGTATGTAGTACACTTGATGGAAATGGTTATATGCATTATATGTGTGCGTATGTTGTGCTAAGGTCATGTTTGTAGTGTTCAGTTTCGTCTTGCCACTTCAGTGTTTTGTTCTAGATGATGGGACCTCAAAACTCCTCGATTGCATTCAGCATTATGTCTTGTGTTCAGGATGGAAATGACTGAATGAGTACCAAAAGCAAATAATTTTTGTCTGACCAGCCAGCCGAAGGCTCATAGAACGAATACCAAAAGGATAAATGAGTATTTGATACTATTTATATCATACTTTGACTTCAAAAAAAAATACGGAATAGGATACAGAATAAGTGATATACATTCATATATATCCGTACGTCAAGTGATATAAGAAAGTCAGTTGTGACTTTACTTAAAAATAAGATAACAGATAAATAGATTATCGTATCTAAACAAACGAAGAATATTGAGTGTACTTTTTTGACATCTTGATGATTAGTCTCTTTGTATTTGTTCTAATTGCACCTCTTCTATCTAATATCTTGTGTAGGAGTGTAAAAGAAATGGATAATTTTTATCCAATCGATCGTCTGAATGTTTATAAAACAAATATAGAATAAAGGAATGGATATCTGGTACTATTTATATTTAACTTTAATTTAAAAAATATAGAATAGAATACAAGATGAAATAATATTCAGCGTATCCGTCCCGATTCCCCCGTGGTACCAACTCGCAAAAGGCATCAGCTGGCGACGCATTACGGTTTGTGTTCAGGATGGAAATTACTGAATGGAAAATCTATCGCGCACCTAGTTGCTTGATAGTCTTACGGCGTGTCGGCTGTCAGCCGTCCGATCCAGTCGCATGCGGCGCGAGTGTGCGATGGACGAATGGAAGAAGCGCGGGGGCATTTGTCGTGTGAGCCTACCAATGTTTCTTCCCATCCTCACCTTACTTCTTCACTCCGTCGGTCTCTCCTAATTCTCCCTAAACCCGTTCTCTCCAAATCCATCGCAACTTCGCCATCGATGAGCTCCCACCGCATCTCAAGAGGTCCCCCGTCGGCCGTCAACCTCGACGAGCTCATTGACCTCCGTTGCATCCTGTCTCCCGGTAGCGTCTCTGCCATCGACCCAACGAGTTGTTCCCGCTTCCTCCGCCGCCGCTCGCAGAGGAGGTGGAGGAAGTGGTACCAACGGAGCGGGAGCAGTGGCGTCAGTGGCGCCCTTGGTGGCTGCGCGGGAGGGTGATGGGGATAATGGATCTGAGGCTTTCTCTGCCGGCAGGGATGGGAGTGCGCGGCGATGAAGCTGGACTCCAAAACAGGGTCCTCTGCAGCAGTAGCACCTTCTTTGCCGCTACGGTGCCAAGCAAAAGCGTTGCGGCCGGTGGAGGTAGCGGGAAGAGGATTGAGATAGATGGCGTGGAGAATGCAGAGGCGTTTAGAGCCGCGGTGGAGCTCATGTACATGCCTGATCCAATGCAGTGGCTCGCCGTGGCCTATGTGTCACAGCCATTGATGTGCTCGAGGTGAGAAATGGGAAGGAAGTCGAGCGACTCCTTGGTTTATCCTTGAGTAATGCATTATGAGAGGAGTATTTGTTGCTATGACACTGGTAGGATAGTAGTGAAATGATAATGATGATCGACATTGTGTTATCCATCAAAGGAGTGACAATTTAGTGGCATTGGCACCAAACTAGAGTTCACCACTCGTAGATGTAGTGTTCTTGAAATTGGTGCATTGTCTGAAGTCATTTCGGCAGTAGAGCAAGTATAGTGTGACCATGTTACCCATCTTCACATTTTGTTATCTTAAATAGTCGGGGCTCTTCAGTATCCTAAGGCAATATATCTAACACATGTCATTGTACTTTTAGGTGTTAGCTACAACTGATGATTGAAATAATCCTTTACTAGTTCAAGAAGCATTTGAGGTGGGTTAATACTGAAGTCGAGACTGATGGTAATATCCGAACTCTTACAGAATTTTATTTTCCAAATCAAGTGGTTTGTAGGTAGTGGTGGGGGAATTCTTATCCAGGTTTGGTAGGCATGGTACTTACAAGAAGGTAGAATAAGTTGTTGGTATATTTTTTTTGTCTAGCTAATTTATGCTACCAACAATAAGATAGACGTAAACTTATAGAAATTTGGGTGGTAATTTACTAAAAACACAAATGGTAAGTTAGGCTACAACAGATGGTATTTTTTGAACTTACAAGGACACAAACTCATGATAACTCTTGGTGGTAACTTAGTGTACAACTAACGGTAATTTTGAACTTAGGGTGGTACTTAAATAAAACTGTAGATGGTAACTTAGGGTTTAACTGTTGGTAATTTTGAACTTTCACAAACTAAACAACTAATGGTAAATTTGAACTTATGGTGGTAATTCATTAAAATTGCGAAGATTACTTATGAAATTTTGGGTGGAAGTTGTTAAAAATGCATCTGGTAATTTGGTGCTTGCATGCACCAAGAGGAGAGGTGTAACATCCTAGCTTTCAATGCCTTTCTAAAGTTTTTAAAATAAAAATAACCATATAGATTTTTCTTGAATTAATTAAACCTTAATTTGATTTATCAAAAATTAAAAAGATTTAATATGAATAAAATAAACTTTAATTAATTTAAAATTTATTTTATTTGGGTTCCTTGTATTGCAAGGAATTTTTGTATTTTCTTGGATTTTTAATGTTTATTTGCTATTTATTGGAGCTCAATTGAATTAATCCCAATTTCTGAAATTAGAAAATACTTAAAATCCCAAGAAGACTTTGGGCCAAATTTCTTCTCCTGACCCATTTCCTTGCTCTGGCCCACCATCTTTTCTGCCTTACGTGGCCTAGCTGACTCCGCCTCCGTAGCCCACCGCTTGGTCCAGCTGCGCGACCCGTCTTGCTGGCCCACCTTTTCCCCGCTGAAGCCCAAACCTTCCACGCTGCCTTCATCCTGCGGTAGCCATTCTGCCAACTCCCTCGGCCTAGTTCGCATCGCCTCGGCTTGGCCCATCTTCCTCGTCGACACTTGGGTCCAATGTTATTAAGTCGTAAAGTTGAGTCGAGTTGTCAAGGGGGTAACTAGTCGACTAGTCGCTGCCTACTTTGTGCTTCTGCATACCATATATATTGTATTATCAGCTAGTTGTACTAGTCGACTAGCCAAAGAACCATATAACTGAACCTAGATAAATCTTAAATGATGAGATTGGTTCTGATGATAACAGTTGGCATGATTTAAACTTAAGTGCAGAGTGACATATGGTTTATCTAGATGCAGCTTTGGTTACAACTTACAACAAATAATCTTTCTGTACAATGTTCAGATAAGATGACAACAAAGAGAAGTGTTCAAATAGGTTCATTCATCAGAATCTGCTTAGGAGTTCTGTGGATGTATATACTTAGTTACTTACTAACGAAGTAATGATCCACTAGAACAGCTAGAAAACATGCTAAGTGGATATCCCTGTACTACATAGTGATAGTACATTTCGAAAACAATGCAACTATGCCACATAACACAATCTATATACTGAGATCTTTCTCAAATCTCAATAAGTATGAGTGGATCTCCTAGTCGAGCGGCTAGACATGCCCGACTAGTCGCAACTAGTTGTTGACTAGTCGTCCGGCCGCCCAACTAGTCGCTCCAATCGAGTCGGCCTTCCTAGTCGTCCGTCGTGTACCAACTTGACAACTAATCGTGGATTAGTCGCCGATTAGTCGACGACTTAATAACACTGCTTGGGTCTCGCCAGTCAGTCACAAGTCGACCTATCCATCGTCTCCCTCCTGGACTTTGCTCCATCACCGTGTCCTCCATGCTCTCTCCCACCTTGCTGTTGCCGTGTTGGATTCTATGCTCAGCATGCTTTAAAAAGAGGAGGCCCAAGCCTTCAATCTTCGCACATGGAGCCACCTCGCCCTCACCAATGCTCTAGATTGCTAGGTTTATTGAAGCTAGCACGCCATTTGACTCTAGCGAGGAATTCTGTCACGTTCATCGAGCCCTTGCCGTCTTCGTCTCCTCCACAAGTTTTGCCATGTGCCGCTTTATCTCTTCCACCTCTCGGCATCCCTCGAAATTCACCAAAGCTCGGAGTTCGCCGTCCAACTGATCTCGTCGCAGCTTTCTCCTTGCCGCTGGCTGTGTCCACTTGCTGGTGATCGTGCCATCCCCGCCGTTGTGTTCGTCGCGACGTCCTCTCCCTCCTTCTCATATCGCCAACCCAAGCTACACGACCGTTTTTCTGTGCACTGCTCGCTGGAAAAGCCCCATGCCACTGTTCCTCATCGCCGATGTGGCCTCCACCTTAGCATAACCGAGCTAATGTGTCAACCACCCAAGCGACACACAAGCCCCGTTTTCCACCTCATCGCATCGCACAGTTTTGCCACATCACCTTCCGCGTGTCAGCCGAGTCATCTCACATCATCATCCATGCACACATGTCAACCACCTCATTGCCATGTTAGCCCTAGCTCAAAATCGATGCACCAAGTCCACAATGGACCATCACTATTCCATGGACATGGTCTATAGACCAATGGCCCACCTGTCATACATCAGAAGCTTTTTCCAGAATTTTCATTATTCCAAAAATCCCAAAAATCCTGGGGACCCAACTGCCAGCCATAGGTTTCTCTCTCCTCTGTTATTTTTCAGTATTTTCTCAGTCGATCAATCCTCTGAGAGTCAGTTCTCCTCCGTCCGAACTCTAATTAACCCGATTATTCTTCCAAAATTCTTCTAAAATTGAGCTTCATCTTTTGATTCTGGTTTTGTAGTTTTTAGATTTTATTTGGATTTTATTTAAATTTATTTATATTTCATTCGCTTTCTTTCTCTTGTTAGATAACGTCTTCAAAAGAGCAGAAGTAGGAACTGAAGACTAAGAATTGGTAAGTGAGCAAAGCCAAGGTAAGTTATAACTTTTGATCATGTTGAACCTATTGTTGCAAATCTACTTATTATTATTTTATTTTAAATTATCATGCATACTTGGTAGTTATTAACCAATCTTAATTAATTTCTCCTTGATAATTTGAATTCTATGATTTTATTGTCACCTATAATGGTTAATTATCTAGTGATGCTATATTAGTATCTAATTGAGTTGTACGTCTAGTATGCTTAGCCATAATTATTGGTACGTTGGGCTCATCATCACATGTTGGTCAGTTAATTAATTTTTACTTAATGAGATAATGAATTATGGTTGTAGCCACAGTTATAAAATTTGTGAAACATGACATGGCCGAGTCATTAGTGTTGGTTAAACAAAATAGTTTTCATTTGGATGAATAATCATGCAGCAAAATAAGTGCTATTAGCACATTGGGATGTGGATGCCTTATCTGGGTATTGATTAAGGATGTAACTTTATGCGTCATTGATATGAGTCTTATCATGCAACTACATGTCTAGTATAGGATAAATCTGACTAACTAATTTGTGATATTTCAGCTTTGATCCTGCCATTAAGATAAATGTACGTGTGATCGCACATTGACGCTAGAGGGAGCTTTTACCGACTAGGTTGAAGCCTACTCGGCAGCGAAACCTTAGCGGACAAAATTAGGTTGAGGTTGAAAATTGTAGAAGCTTTGTTGTGATCTTTTTGGTCGGCATGTCTAAGCAGTGATTGGTAAAATTGGTACTACTCTCTCCGTCCAAGTTTATAGGGTGTATTTTTTAAATAATCTTGTCTATGAATATAGAACGAATTTCATATTTTAATGCAAAATTAGTACGATGTTCCCTTTGTACCCCTAATAAATATGCAGTTTTAATTGTTATTCTCTACATGCATGCATTAAATATACTACTTAGAAATAATAATCAGAGATAATCTAGCCATTTTCACTATCCTCTTGGTCTCTATGCCAATAGAAAATACGTCTTATAAATTTGGATGGATGAAGTATTTTGTAGTAGTATACTGCAAAACTTTCAGCAGTAACAATTGTCATAAGATGATAATTTAGCGTTTCCATTGGTAGCTGTAGAATTTTTAGTACGATAGGCAGCAGTAACGCAGTGTATTTGATTTACTAACTTCTTTGGTCCCATATGCATGACTACTGAAATTTATTTCTTCTGTAGTTCTGCTTTTGTAGTGATCTCTTGCTGGAGAAAGGAGCTGGGAAAGAGTAAGCTACTTGAAGCGTTTTGTACTTCTGACTTAAAGGAAGAACAACAAATAAAACAAGACAACATAAAAAAGAGGTGAAAAAAATAAATTATGTGTAGCAAAAAGAGATCTGTTAGGGTTTTCAAACACAAAAATATATCTGTTAGGGATTCTAGAGTCCCATCTTTTGACAGTTTCTTCATGTAATGTGTTCGATTTGTACAAATCTGTGCATTTTCCATACATATTGAGGTAAGTTTGCAATGATATGTACATCTCTTTTTTATCTGAAGACGGTGATATTGTTCACCAATGGATGACCAGCATCTTTGCCACTCCCGTGTGCGCATTAAGACTAATGCACACACAGGCACGCCGTAGTTGCGTCCATGACTGAATGAGTACCAACTATCCTCGCAAATGGCATCAGCTGGCGACGCGGCATAGACTTAGAGATGAGCTAAGCACTAGGATAACACGATCTGACTACCAGTGCACGGACCAAATCACTGCTAACCAGTCGTGAAAAAAGGTCGACTCAGCCGATTAATCGGTGATGGTGGCTGAACCGTCATGAATAGTATAATCGAAGTGAATGGACCACATAATCCAAGTAATTGACTGTTTTCGAATTAATCATCTGTTTTCCCCGTTTAATCACGGAAATAGCTTATTGTTACCCACTAATACAATAAATTAGTTTATAATGCTGTGTCATGTTGTTTATAGTATGTACCATATGGATGAAGTATAAACAATTAAATGTAAAATATGGAAAATGATGTTTTGTAGACTGATAATTTACAATAATTTTGGGTAAATAAAACATCTGCAATTAATTTTAAATATAAACAAATATATTAATAAGAACGCATAATCGGCCATTAAATTTTGATTAATTGACCATATCACGATTAATTGCTTAGCGACACCCCATCTGTACTTCGTGTGCATACTGTCATCCACAACACTGGTGCTAACTGCTAAGTGCGCCATCTAAAAAAACTGTTAAGTGCAGGAAATATCGCCGTCTCTAGCCTAGCAATCTTCGTCACTCCTTGGAGACTTGAAGCCGGCCGTTGTGTATTATCCGTTGCCCAACGGTCCGTGTATTAATTATAACCAGTAATTCAATACAAGAACATCCGTAGATCAGACCTGATCAAATGGATCAGACCAACCACACCGACCCGAGTCATGGTACTATTAATTCAATCCAAACATAATACAGCGTGTATAGTAAATAGGTCATACCGGTCCAGCCCGACCAAGCATATCGTGTTTGAGCCAGCACAGCACACAGTACAATGCCAAAGCACAGCTCAGCCCAACACGACATGCCATTTATATCCCTCCCTCATATCTACTCAGAATAGTACAGTAACTTTTACGGTAATACAGTAAAATTGCTTACAATTGATAGTAAAATTACCTATGTTATGTGCTACTTCATTCTTCTAAGCACGGACAATTAACTTGACAATAAAATTACTTACGATTAATTGTACAATTATTGATTACCCGTTGGACTAAGCGTTCCCAGGCCGAGTTGGAAAGTAGGCACATGAATTGACACATTAACTTATTTAGGCAAGCTATACCGAGCTTCATCGGACCGTGTCCTATCCAGAAGGAAATGGTGTTAATTCAGTCGAAATATTTATCGCAAAGGATGGATGTCCTAGTAGTGCATCTGTTTTGTACAACCTTTGAAGCCTCAGGATGCAGAATTACAAAACCATCTAGCCAGGTTAATAGAAACAGCGTGATACAAACACAGTTCTAAAAGATTACAACAAAAAATGCTTGGTAGAGGTTGAGCACTTCATCTAACCAGAAGCTGGAAGCGGTTGAAGGGCTTTAAGAGGATTCATGATTACTCCATCAATAAGGCCATACTCCTTTGCCTCCTTCGCACTCATAAAGAAGTCACGGTCAGTATCTATGTTGATCTTATCCAGGGGCTGCCCAGTATGGTATGCTAGGTACCCATTCAGGTTAGCCTTGTGGTGCAGCATCTCATTGGCCTGAAGAAAATAATCCAATTTAGAAGGCAGGCAGCTTCTGGTGATACAAATAATCAGTGTATTTCTTAATCCTTTGTCAACAAAAATAGCCCATTGGCTTGTAAAACCAAGTAATTTTTACATAGAACAAGCATAAGCCAGCTAGATAGGAGTAACGAGAAAATAAATATCTTCCTCCTCTTATTGAGACATGCATTTATCATTTGATAAACTAAGCAACAACTCTTGAGGAGAGACATCGTTCCACTTTGGGAATTTACCTGGATTTCAAGATCAGTCTCTTGTCCTTGGGCTCCTCCAAGAGGTTGATGGATCATTATCCTCGAGTTAGGTAAGCTGTAGCGCTTCCCTGCATAACATTCACCAGTTCTATGACTTCTATATTCAAGCATGGAGGTCAATCTATCTGTGGACTACACGTAGTACTGAAGTAGCAATAACTAGCATTACCTTTGGTCCCAGCACTAAGTAGAAAAGCTCCCATACTGCCGAAAGAAAACAGCAAAAAGGAACGTGTAAGAATCTGTCAGCCAATGCAAGACAATATAGTGGAAGACATTAGTATGAAACTAAAGGCATTACATTTCTCAGGGCATAATAGGTAAATGGTTGAAGATTTGCGGTTATTAATAACAATCATGTTTGTACCAAGAAACTATACTAAGCCTGAAATATTAATTAGCTATATGCATTCTATTCAAGCCACTGTTCTCTATCTACTACAAGATGCACTTAACGCTAGGAGCTGCAATCATGCCCATTTCTAAAAGAACCCTATTCCATGCCAATTCATTCTGACATTTTGTTTATAGCAAGACATAAGCAGACCAAAATTAAAAATAATTAGGCATGGCTATGCTAGTGCCAAAACCTCAACAAAGGCCAGTACAAAGCAGCTCTTGACATTGCCATCTGTAAAGTGTACACAATCATACAGATTGCAAATTCTATGAGGTTAGAAAACACAAGTCATGTAAACTTATTTGATATCTAGAGACTAGAACTAAAGAAAAATCAACATTGCACATGCAGCAATATACATGTACTCACCAACCCAAAATCCTAAAGTGGGCAGGTTATACGTAGTTGAAGATTCCAGTTATGTGCTTCACACGATTTGAAAACAAAAAGGAATTAGGTGGGTTAAGTAGCTGGAAACACAACTTATTTACATGCGGAATCCAGACCCAAACAGGATCTGAAACCCTGACTTGAATAATCAAACGCAATGATAAAGATTATCTAATGTACACAGCATCATAACTTTGAATCAATTACAGATTATTCATCGGAACTATTTGGATAGAGATGTCAGATTGTCAGCACTCAGTACCTTGCTGCAAGTCCAATACAAACTGTGGAAACATCAGGCCTGATATGCTTCATTGTATCAAATATAGCCATCCCTAAAAGAAAAGAAAATGTGCTTATGTTATTTAAACAACTGATGCAAGAGTAAGATGTATCAATGATAAGAAATGTGAAGATGAGCTATTACCAGCTGTGACTGATCCTCCTGGAGAGTTTACATACATAATGATATCCTACAAGAAAATTGACAAGAATCAAGCACTGAATGAAACCATGTTTGGATATATGGTGTTGTGAAAGTTGAGCTCATTGCTAGTTGAGATGGTAAAATTAGCCTCACCTACAAGGCTACAAGTAAATAAGTTCAGAGGTCACAGTTACATAACCCAACCCCAAGCCTACCTGGGTAGCAGGAAATCCAAGCACCAATGATATACAAAAAATACAAAAGCATTACTAACAGATAAGCAGGCACTCTATAGCATGGGAATCAGGCAATCAGCAACTGGGATCCAGTTAAACAAAATTGCTTCCTACATCATCAAATGGTTTTCCTTAAATAGAGGGGGCACATACAAGAACCACACTCTAGTTCCACTTTCAGAAACAATACGACTTGGATTTCAACTTTCATTAACATATGGTGCAAGGAGGATTTAGAATGCGTTGAAGCTAAGACAACAGCACACGCTACCTCCCTTGATATTAGCTCAGCATTTCTACTTTTTAGAGTAAGCTATGAGAAATCATGACAATGTTTTTTACAGCTATTGCTGTAGCTATTAGAAATTGCACAGAAGGAACAGATTTTCGCCCTTCATTTTCACCTTGGTGGGATTGATGGCGTCAAGATATAGCAGCTGTGCGACGATGATGTTCGCCATATCATCCTCCACAGGGCCACCGCACCGGATAATCCTCTGCGTGAAAACCCACACAGTCACATGTCGCACATTACATACCTACAACAAAACCCCTACGAAGGAGACCAAACACTTCTAGAAAATCCCGTAGGAGTACGTGCTGGAAGAGCTGGCTGACGACGCTCTGGAACCGTTCCATCACCAAGGGAGACGGCCCGCGCTCCTGCCCCGCCGCATACTCCACAGGGAAGTAGGGCGACCTCGGCACCATCAAGTCATCCCTACCACACGCACACAGCACCATCAGAACCCTTAAGTCCCTAATCAAACCTCCCCCGCGCCCACCGACCAGACGACGCGGAGCTACAAAGTGTTCGTCACAAATCAACTCCACCTGATCGACCAAATCCCGCGCCTCTGAGCAGCTCCGTGAGGCCCCGTGGCGGCGGAGGAGGCGACCACGGCGCGAGCGCACCTCCGGTTCCTGCGAGACGGAGATGCAGACAGTTAGGGTAGAAGAAGCTGGAACCGTGAAGAGGAGACGGAGGGCACGGGAGGTAGGGGGAACCTGAGGGGTGGTAGGGATCTGGGGGCGGGGGTGGGATTCGGGTTCGTGCGGAGGAGAGGGGCGGTGAGGGAGGAGGAGGAGGCGGTGGTCGCCATGGACGTGAGGGGAGCTCGCGTGGGGTTTTGCGCGGAGAGGCTTTGGTTGCGCTTCTTATCCGCGAGGAGAGTGGTAAGGGGGAATTGACAAATATGCCCGTGTCTTTTGTTCCCACTCGATAATATGCCATAAAGTTTTTGGTAATTTATTACTTGCACTATCTTTTCTGATCCCTAATCATATGTATTTTTGGATAATTTTACACTTATCTTCGTCCCCCTACTTCCTATTCTTTCTTTCTTCCTACTTCGGCTATGGTTGACCCAGTGAACCCCTTCTCCCTCAATCACTCTTGTATCTCTCCTCTCCTCACTCACCTTCTCCCCAGAGCCACATCACTACCGCAAGAGCCCGCGCTGTCGCTAGCTTGTGGGCCACGCCGCTGTGTGGCCTGGTCCGTCTACGGCATTACAAGATGATTGGGGCCTTCCTCTGGCTTGGCCTTGTCTTTGGTTTGTCCACCGCTGTCGGTTTATCTACGGTGACCCTCCCCCTACACTGACACGGGATCCTAGCCCCCTCGACACCATCAAGCTAGATCTGCCTCCCTAAAGCTAAAGTCAGATGGCCCCGACCCTAATTTGTCTCTCCCAAGTTAGATCCAATGATCTTGTCATTGGGTTAAATGATGGATGGGGGTAAAGGCAGCGGCTCACCTGAGGCACTCGTAGATGGCAAAGGCAGAGCGGCCGCTGGAGTCTCATCGAGAGATAAGAGGAGAAGGAAGAGAGAATGAAGAGAAGGAAAGATGGAGAAGGGCAAATGGGTATCTTTTCTCCAAAAGGGCTAATAATCAAGGGATCAGTAAAAGATGGGCAAATAATCAATTTTTGAGAACTTGGCATATTGTCAAGTGGCAATAAAGGTGTGGCATGTTGTCAATTCCCTCTTAAGAGGAGATGGGAGCAAGTGAACAAGACAAGAATACGACACGGATCTTTAGTGATAGTGTGGGCTTTAGGCCCTGGGTTTATATGACCCTTCTAAGGTTCAAAAGGGGTGTATTGGTTGTGCGACTCTCCTAAAACCCTGTTTGGGGTTCCCGTCTTAAAGCCATCGGAAACTTAGGGGCAAATCTTGCCATTCATTGTCACAATCTACAGTAAGTTTGATGGACGCATCAATGACTTAAAAAAGTGTGACAAGATTCCCTTTTGCTAGCCAAAGTGTAGTTTTAATTTTAATGGCCTTACCTTAGACATGTTTGATAAAAAAAAATTATAACAAATTTTGACAACCACCAAACATGCAAACTTCTTGGAACAAGGTGCGCGTTCAAGCACTTAAGCCTGCTTTGTACTAAAAATAAAAGCACTAAAAAGATGAAACCCCTCTGGTTAAATTTGCGTCTTTTAAAAGACAGCTTTAAACGAGGAGCCAAATATTAAATTTGCGTGCCCTTGATAAATGGATTGAAAAAATGTGGGTAAAGCATTGCGTTTGGTGTGCGATTTTGCTATTACAGTACATCCAGGAATGGTGACTACATGAGAGCATGATATAACTTGTGCTTGATTTGTTTTGACCTAATGCAGCACATCTCTGCTTCATAATTAGACCAAAAATACCAGGAAGTGATTGGACTTAGGTGATATATGTGGGATTTAGTTATTTTCTCCTCTTTCACATTTTTCTATCTCTAGACTGCACGGAAGGGCATCGGAGAGAGAGACCATAACATGGGTAGTAACATCACAGAGGTTACAAATAAAAGTGTTCTCCCTACAGCTTAAAACCTGAGACAAACAACAGAGACATCACCAGCGAGGTTACAGGCATCTAGTACTGCGGTACATATGATCATACATACGATACAGCCGTTTAGTACACAGAGATACACATGGTTATACATACGCTACTACAACAACCACGTTGCTAATAACCAGCGCGGCCAAGTCTTCGAGAAGATAATCTAGTGTTCGATGCTTAGGTACTACAGTGATGATGGTTAGGTGTAATCCCCAGGGCTGATCACATCTCCTGCTGGGTGCGATACGCTGCCTTTAGGAAGTTATCAAAGGGGCTGGCGGGTGGAAGCTTCACCGTGTAGCACGGCACTGCTGACGTGCGGTTGATCTCAAAGCCACAGGAATTTACCTGGACAAGTGAGGTTGAGACCACATGATACAGCATACATGACACATTTGGGATTTATCAATCTTCATACCTTAGGAATGATGAAATGCTGCGCAGTGGGAAGGCTTGGTGAAGGATTGTCTGGAGTTGATTCGTGGCCATTGACAAGCCAGCTTGATAGCTTCTTCCTAGTGCCCGATTCCAGGGCTTCGCATTGACTGGTCATTGTGCCGTATGGGAGGGGGGAGGTTGAAACAGATGCCCCAGCAACCTGGCCAGCTACATGTAGTGCCTGATCACAGAAACAATCTGCTATTGCGAATCGGATACAAAAATGCAAATGAAAAATAACAATTTTTGCTATAGGTATAGCCAACTTCACTGCATGCTACAGTATTATGATGACAAATTGACAAGAGATGTATAAAGGAAAAAATTAGCATATTATGTTGCCAAACTGCCAATAGTTACCATAATTAGGGCAAATGTGAGCTAGCTGAGTAGTAAATCATGTGCAAGGGCAGCTGAATTTCAAGATAAGTACTCACCGATTCAAGCAACTGACCAACACCTAAGACATGGGGAATGGATTGCGGTAGAGTAATCTTTGATATGGAGCTAGCAGTATTGGTAATTGGTGACTCCTGCAATCCACCATCCACTGAAGAGGTTCTTGAACACTCCTACATTGCAAAAGGACTTGTGAGAAGATATACAAAATAATATTTTCATGATGGCAAGATACAGTTATGGGAAGGAATATTGCACTATCACAAACTTTTGCAAGAGCCTCCACCTAATGAATCACTAAGGACACCATTTATTGTAGGTGACCTACCTCATCAAAAGAAAGAGATTCATCAGAAAATGCCTGGGCATGAAAGTTGGCCCAGTCAAGTGCTGAATTTGACCCAAACAAGGGCACTTCTTCGGGTGTAAACATCTCTGTGAGCTCCTTTGCCAGCGCATCCTTGTCCAGCTGGTAATGCAATTTGACCTCAGTAAGGCCTTAACGCTTAGTGTCAACAGCAAAAAGATGGCAAAATCAAACCATTCTCCAAGGACTAACCTCAGTTAAATTAGAAAGTGCACAAGCGATTACATCAATTACTCGCTGATCATTAATCCCCACTTTCGTCCTACAGTCAGAAAGTACAGATCTAGCGACTTCTTGATCGCTTTCAGAACCATAGTTGCCTAGATCCGATTGCAACCTTATGTAGACTTGAAAGTCTTCACCAATTCTTAGATAAGGGTCAATCTGCAAAATATTTTATAACATCATTTTCACTAAGCAGTTATGAAATACAGGGCCTGTTCTTTTCGGCTGCGGCTGATGGCTTTTTGACTGTTTGCGACAGAGATTGCGGAAAGAGAGATACTCGCTTGTGATTTTTGATGATACAGATATTAATTTTTTAACGTGTACTACAATTAACTTGTAGACTCCATCTTAAAAAAAACTCCGTTTAAAAGTTAGTTACTGTAACAAATGTCAAAAGCGGCTTTTAGAAGCCGCAAAGAACAGGCCCACAAACTGCTTTTATATTTGCTATGTAACAAGGCAAGCAAAAGTTGGTATACAGACAATTGGGCAATGGGCACAAAAGAAAAAAGCCACAACAAACCTACCATCATAGTGAAGTACATTCATGAACGTTGCTGAGTGCACATGTCACATCACAAAATATTATTCATTGCAAGTACACAAGATTAATTTTTTTGGAGTACAGTTTCACATGAAAGAACATAATATCTTATTAGCCTCTGCACTTGAAATATATACTTACATTGGACAATGTAAAACACCTTAGCAGCTCTGCCAATTCAGTAATGTGACAGACTTTTCCAGCAAAAGCCAGCATGCTCGTTGCTAAGGTAAAAATAGACCGTTGGCAAGATGGGGACAGGACTCCTGGAAAAATTGCATAAACAAAGACAAGTGATTTTCATGATACAGGAAAGAGACAATCATAGGTTTCATTGTGCATATCCTACCACTTGGGGCTAAAGCAATACTTCGAAGGGACAGTGGCAACTGGAAAAACTGGATGTTATTACTGTTGCTTGAATTCTGCAGCACCGAGAACATTATTTCCATAAGGGGGAAATAGCTTAGTCAAAATTATTTTAATTTCCACTGCATGCAAGGATATTTATTATAGTACAAAAGAGAAACCACTGACATGGCTAAGTAACTATTTTATAAAAAGGAAAAAAAAATTGCTACCAAAAAAATATGAAAACCAATGTCAACCCTGTGATAAACTTTTCTGTAATATAATTGAAATTCCAAAGCTGTATTTTCCAAAAAAATCCCATACCTTAAGGCTTGAAGAAAGAACCGTGAGGCTGTATGAATGACCAATTGCTTCATAATTAAAAGGAGTGTTATCTGTCAGATTGGCCTGTATCCAGAATGCAGACAGCAATTGATTCGTTTGATCTTCAGTTAACATGACGATGGTCTCCTGAAAGATACATAAAAGGAAATGTTTTCAGAGACCAGACATCTACCCCCACCTGACACCAAAAAACAAACACCACCAAGAAAAGCAAAGGGAACATCATAAGAAAGCAAGAAATAAACAAAGGATGTGGCATGAGTCAGTAGTAAAAATGCCTTTTACTTTTAAGCTTCTCTAACAGTCGAAGTCACTGATCAAAAGAGAAGGGAAAATTACCGCGGCGGGGGGGAATACCTCTGCGGAACTAGTTAGTGTTGCACATCGATCAACAAAAGAGAAAACCAACTTTGAAAAATAAACCGCATTTTTTCGTGCCCAAACATGTTTGTTGTCCTCTTCGTGAGCAAATCTTTCCTTTCCATCATCATGCATCATATTTCCAGGCTTGTCTGAACCTAAACTTTCTTTTTCTCTCCTTAGCTTCTCAAGTAAAGCAGTAGCTGAAGCAAATACTGATGTAGTCCGAGACTGCCACTTTTTTGTTTCATATAGGTACTCTGATTCACTTCTTGGATGGCTTGGGCCTCGAACAATAACAGCAGAAAACATGTGGTGCACCCCCACACGAGTGTCGACATCTGGATGTACCATGGACTTCAGTATCTGCTGGAGGAGTGCTTCTGGAAACACCTGCTAGCAAGTAAAGAGTTACAAAAAAGAATTAGCAAAGAATGGCAGAAGTGGTCCACTGAGTACTGGTCACAGAATAGCATTTTGTAAAAGATAAATAAGATCATTATTTAAAGTGTAAAAGAGAAAACTATTTAATGTGTAGAAGAGATACACAGTTCCTGAACTTGATTATGATCTTATTTATTCTGACACAAGATACCTCAAACAATGAATGGATAGTATAAATTCAGAACTGACCATTGGAGTTTTTGAAGACATGGATGTTAAGGAGATTATGTGAGAAAGGATCAGCAAACTTCCAATAGTTGCTCTGGCAATAGCAAGCATAGAAGGCAAATTCTCCAATGTAATTGCCATCATGTCATAGAGTGGACGCACATCATTAATCTACAAGAAGTTCCAAAAATTAACAGAAGTGGGGAAATTATATGTATATATGGTACTATAGTTGTCAACTGGCATGATACTGGTGTGAAGTTTTTGGCATGAAAGCACATGCAATTGAACATTGCTAAGAATGATGCACCAAAAAGCATCCATGGAAGTTGACAAGTGTTAGCATCTGACTGGAATAGTGCAGGACGTACTCCTCTAACAACTTCCAGAAGACAGTCCTCCAGAAAATTTTGAAGAGATTCATTCAAGTTCAGCTCTTCAACACTGGCTGACTCCACAGCCTCTAGAGTTTTCCTCAAGTGCCGGCACAAGTCACCTGCTACTACAAGTTCAGGAGCAACTCCTCGCGATCGCAGCTGTCGTGCTAAGGATGTTGCTGTCTGAATAATATCAGATTTAGTCAGAGGATCATGTAAAACATTCTTGTGGTCCAGGTGCCGGATGACGGCAGTCAAAATCAATTGTTCGTTGCCTGCGAGGGAAATGTATTAGCAGACAAGGACAAGCCCCTGAAAACAGTATGGAGAGGAAAATAAAGTGCACTGCAGACTGCAACGTACTCAGTAATAAAGATAACAGAAATCTTTGTAAAAAGATAGATAATCCACCCTGAGGGTACAATATAATTCGCCAGACAAAGTACTTGCTCAAAGATATTTAAATAGATTGACATTGTGTATGAAAAAGGAAAATAGTAACACATTATCTATGACTAGAAGAAAAAGATCTTCATGGAATGCCATGTAACTGTTATGAATATTGTGCATGTATTCATGAGGCCCAATATATATATATATATATATATATATATATATATATATATATATATATATATATATATATATATATATATATATATATATATATATATATATATATATATAAAGAGTACAAAAGACTATATGCAAAGATAACCCTACATATACGTAAATACAAAAGGAATATGCTTACTCTAACACCCCCTCAAAACTCATGGTAGATCACACACACCGATTTGGAGAGAAAATACAAATGTTGCACCCTAATTTGTGGCTTCTTGAAGAAGTCAACAATCTGTAAGTCTGAGAGCACAAACTGTAAAGCAAGCACTCTCTCCTGCACCTGTGAACGAGTGTAGGAAGCATCCACACCAATGTGCTTGGTGAGCTCATGTTTCACTGAGTCTCGAAAAATACTGATAGCACTTGTATTGTTAGATAAGAGAGTCGTAGGTCTCATCATAGGCATGCCAAAATCTACAAGTAGCCACCCCAACCAAGTAACCTCTGTTGTCAATGCTGCCATGGCTCTCAACTCAGCCTCAACACTCAAACGAAAAACTGCAGTCTGTTTCATTCTTTCAGGTAATTAGGGAGGAGTTAAGAAAAACACAGTAAGTAGATAGAGAACGACGATTAGAAGAATCACCAGCATATGTCACATCAAAGTATGCCTGAAGTGAAAAACCAAACGACGAGAGATAGTTTCACACAAATAGCGAAGAACACGAAGGATGTGACTGTAGTGAAGGTGGGTAGAGCGAGCCATGAATTGACTAAAGATATGAACAGTGTAAGCAATATCAGGACGAGTACTCACAAGATACATGACGATAACGAGTAAAATCCTCAAGAAGATCACTAGCAGTGGCACGAAGCTAAAGGTATAGCTCCATGGGAGCCTTAGCAGTGCGAGTGCTAGTCAGACCAGCACGATCAAAAAGATCCTAAACATACTTCTACTAGGAGAGGTAGTAGCCTCTAAGTGTGGAAGTGATCTCAATCCCAAGGAAGTACGTAAGAGAACTAAGATCAGTCATCAGAAACTACTCATTGAAATACTTCTTCACATACATGATGAATGAGGAATCATCATTAGTAATGAGCATATCCACATACAGAAGCAGTGTCCTACCCTGAGGTGAGAGATGGGAAAAATGAGAAGGATCGTGGGAACTGACAATGAAACCAACAGCAGTAATCACTAAGGTAAAACACACAAGCTAGGCACGAGCCTATTTGAGGCCATAAAGAGCACAACAGAGACGACAGACATGCCTATCTAGAACAGAATGCCCAGGTGTTGGCTGCATGTAGACATCCTCATGCAGAGCACTATTAAGAAAGGCATTATTAACATCGAGCTAAGAGATAGACCACCTGCGAATAGAAGCAACCGCAATAAGAATGCGGACTATGGTCATATGAGCAATAGGGGCAAAAGTCTCATCGTAATCATGATTGTACTTCTACTGGAAGCCACGAGCCACAAGACGAGCCTTGTAGCACTCAATGGCACCATCAGATCGGGTCTTAATCTTGTACACCCACTTGCACATGGTAGGACAAACATACAAGTGTCAATACAACATCCCTAGTAAGAGCATCAAGCTCTTCTGCCATAGCAAGTTGCCACTCAGAATGAGCAGCCTTATGATAAGAACTAGGTTCAGTGACAGAGACTGCAGCAATAACCCTTATGCTCAGAACTATAACAAAAAAATACACACTCAACTGATTGAGCCGACAGTTTGGTGCACTTACAAAGCTATAGCAAGACAAAACAGGTATAGCGAAAAACACGAAGGTGAGTGTACTAGGGGACCTAATAGTTGAGACGCTCTATAGGACTGACACCGTTAGGAGCAGTGGAAAGCTGCATATTGATGAGATATGCAGCCGTAAAAACAATCTCAGCCCAGAACTATGGTGAAACGTGAGGCAAGAGGAAGAATGCAAAGGCGATCACGATTTGCCTTGTGCACTTTATAGCACTCCTGGCAAAGTAGAGATTCTAGCTCCAGCTGGCACCAAAGATTGGCCAAGATTCAGAAGTCATCGACGAAGGAGTCCTAGCGAAACGTCTCCAACTCACGTTGAAGCAAAAAAATTGAGCATCGCTACTCTATTGGTATCGCTTGCGCAAGTACTCCCAGATCTGACGAGTGGAGTGCAGACCAACAATGTCTGATTGAATGAATTCGTCGATGCTGACCACCATAATGGCTTGAACATGGGTCTCATCAGCACACCAGCACTCTAAAGTATTAATGGTATACTAAAAGGCCTCATCAGCAGCACCAGCAGCAACAGCGACGACCTCTGCCTCATTGGCGGCCTCATCTTATGCAGGAGATGTATAAGTAGGCTGCCTGGGAGGATGTTGAACCGACGGTAGCTGACAAGGTCGTGCACTAGTGATATGTCATCAGAGACGGAGATTATCGAGCGTGATCTTCATGAGTGAAGACCACAACATATAGTTCGTCACATGGAGCTTTGTTCCCGAGAATGGGATCACAACTGATGAAACAAAAGCCATCAGTAGCCAGCACTGGATGGTGCAGTGACCAAGGCAACTAAGTCTAACAAGCGGCATGGCGGTTAGATCTAACGTGAAGTTTTTTTATTTAACTATTAGAAGAATAAGATCTTCATAGAAATTTCATATAGAGCATAATGTAGTTTGTGTATATTTTTTTACTATGTTTATGATACAAGCAATTCCAGTAACTCAAATAGACTTTTTTTTACCTGAACTCTTCTCTAGATAAGACATATCAGATAAAACAAGCAAAGCCAATCCATGTCGAGGAGCCCATTGTTTCTTCATATCAAAGTAAGAAAGCATTGGATCTAGGATGCGTCGCATAGTTGTACTCTCTTTGGCCAGTTCTGCAAGCTTCTGAACGCAAATATGTGCCCATACTTCTGGAGATTCACGCTCATCCCTGCGTTGCATTTAAATAAATCATAATTTGTTGGGTACATCTGCACTTGGTTGTGTGTGTGTGCGTGTGGTGGATAAGATGTTTCACAAATATTTGTTGGGAAGAGATGGATAAGATGCTTCACAAATATGCACACGTGCCGTATCAAAATATGAAAAGAAGAAACATGTCACTGCAGTGCAGCAAAACTCGTATGATGTACAAAAGAATACATTTTCTGCAGTCTGTGCGAAGTTCAGGACAAGGTGGTATAGCAGGCATATAGAACTGAGGCTTCACCTGGTCAGAGCTGAAGAATCCCTTGCTGACCGCAGCCTAATAGTTGTGCTGCTGAAATTCACATCATTACGTCCACCTAATCCAGTTCTTCCCTCACGCCTTACTATTTCATCAACCCAGTTATGCTGCGATGCGTGTCTGTCATCATCACCACCAACAGATTCCTCTATCCTATAATTTTCCAAGACCAATTGCACCATCTGCCAGATCCAAAGAAAGTTGGGTTCGTAACCGCCTTCATCACATTAAACTCGAGAGATATGAAAGGCAGGTACATTCATGAACTACTCAAAACTAAAAACAACACTGCAAGAAGCTTAAACTCCCCTAAAGAAAGAGAGAAAGCTTAAACAGAATCATTTTGATTTCCCATGTATCATGATATACTATTTAGGTGGAGGTCAGAATAACAAATCACTACAAAATTGAACAAGTTAATGGTGTTTGCACAGAAGACAAGACAAAAATGGCTTTAATGTGTGGCCTGAAATGGTAGCTTAAACTTGGTGCAAATGGATAGCCCCAACAAAACCATGAAATTGACACAAAGCATTTCTATGCAGATGAGAAGGTGTTTTCTAAGTATGGACATAACCTGGTACAAACAAGCAAGCAAGCAGGTTGGGCAACTTGAACTCCAGTAAACAAGTTTAATTTCTAATTGATTCTGCACAGTAATGCCATAAAAAGAACCGATTGTAGTTACCTCATCAAAATCAGCAAAAATGTATGAATGTTCCTTCATGAACCAGATCTGCACAGGTATATAATAGTAGTAGTCAACAGAACTGAATTTTTGAACACCAGAAAATGACAGGAAATACCAGGAAAAAAGGAACTGAAAAAACATATATTACCATTGCTGACAGACACTGCAGGCTTGCTGCCCGCAGAAGACTATGCTCCACTCCCTGTTGCCGTGAATGTGCACACACTTTGCAAACCAAGCTTTCAATATTGCGTGCGTATGTGTTGTCTACCTGCTAATATGCCAAAAATAATGAATACTAATACATCCCTCCAAGAAAACAAACACTCAAGAAGTAAGCTCTAATGATTAATAGGAACAGAGTGAAATACAACACAACAAAGAAATATGAGTGTTTATAACACAAAAAGTGTCGAATTTCATAATGCCCACCTGGCTGTAAATAAACCTTGCTAAAGTTAGACATCCAAGAATATGAATGTCCTCTTGCTTGCTTTCCAGAAGCTCAGTAAGGACGTTCACCAGGCTGATGGCAAAATATGCCCTATACCGTCACATGCACACAGTAACACAACATATAAACACAGCCATATAACTTCCTTGAAAACCATTAGCACTTTGATATAGGATCATGAGCGGCAGCTAAGAATTTCACAAACTCACATCTGCTCCTTGCATATGAAGAGTAGCTTGTTGTACGCTTCAGTGATAATTTTGACAAAGTTCACATGAGCAGTGCGCAGCTCCTTGTGACTTCTCTGTTCCAGAAATTTGGCAATCTGACAAGCAAGCAGTGAAGGGAATTAGGGAAATATGCAATGACTAACCACACACCCCTAAGGCATATTTTAGCAATAGAATGAAAGGAACCAAAATGGCAACATCACATGCCTTCGGAATGCGCAGGGGATTCTTCGCAGCATATTCGCATAGCTTCATGATTTTCCTCTCATTTGGAGGGCCATCCTGCAAAAGTAAATTCAGCAACATAAGCAGCACTAAACTTGACTACGGAAGTATGAGTATTAGTGTCATTTACAATTAACAGTGAAAGCTACATTCTCCAAAAAAATATGTTCTGAGGCAGAAGATAACCATCTGAAAGCGCAGCATTCCATAGATCAAAAACAGCACAATGTATTAAACGATTGCATCAACAATGTCACCACTGAACTCGCTAAACTAAACTCACACCGACTGAACTTGCTAAACGAAACTCGCGCCGACTGAAGCGAGAACCAAGTACTTACAGGCGTCTTAGGGAATATCTCGGCAAGCAGCTTCTTGTAACGCTTGACGGGGCGCCGCGAGCTCGGGCGCAGCGCCGGGCAGCACACGCACATGCCCTCGCACGAAGGGAAGAGCTTCGCCGACATGAACCCCATCTTCTGTGGCCCTCAAAAGGTTGGAGCAACCGCCGGTATCTCACCCCCTCCACCTGCACAAAAGCATAAAAGGCAAGTTGCGCACTTGTTTTTTGGCTAAATCTGGCAGGGTACCATTAGAATAAGAGCAAGGAATGCCGAGCAAACTACCCTGATTCTAAACAACGTGGAAGCAAATCACCTAAATTACATTAGCTCAGCAACCGAAGGCTACCGCTCATTGCAACAACTACGGCTTGAGATTGAGATGCCCTCCAAGAACAAGCAAAAAACCTGAGAAACAAAGCCTAAAAAACCAGAGATGTTACACAGTAAACGAGCAAGCCAAGAAATCTCCAAACTAAATACTAGCCACTAGATCGAAACAACAACTACCACGACAGCACTGCGCATTCAGCAAACATAGCATCCTGAGTCCCAAACCTAACCTAAAAAAAGCAAGGTAACAAGTAATAATCCCAAATCCGCACAAACCCACACTTAAAACTCCCAAAAAACACCAGAAATATGCACTGGAATGAGAAGGCGGCGGCGACACTACCGCACAAACAACAGCGCCCGGCAGCGTACGCACATGCTCCAAGCCCCAAATCGACACCCCAACACCAAAACCCACCCCTAAAACCGACCCAAAAGCCCTCCAATCTTAGCATCTCACCGGCAAAACCAAAGTACTACTGCTCCAGACGAAGCACCAACAGCGAGAGAAACCGCAGGAAAGAGGCAGGCGTTACCCTCCAAACTCCGCCGCCTCGCCGTCGCCGTCCAGACCCCCCAAAGTCTACCCGGAGATGCCCCCAGACGAAGGGGAAGGGGGATTTGGGGTGTGGGGGGCAGCGGAGGGGGGGGGGGCAGTGGTGGCAAGGACAGAGGAAGCCACTGGCCACGTGACCGCGGCCTCGGTAACTCGGTTGCAGGGCCAATTGGAGCAGCCTTTCCGCTGTCCCTCGCGACGAGTGACGAGCGCTTTCCACACGCACCAGATGGCCAGACCACCCAACACAGTGACGGACAGGACAGGTTTTGAATTTTGAGTGCGCTTCGCTGCCTATCCTTTTATATTTTTCACCGATTTTTTATTTCTCTAAATAATTATTATTAATTAGACGAATAAAATATAACTAAAAATTATAAATCGTAGCTATGGCTGGAGCATTTTTTCTTAATTCAGTCATCAACAGTAGGACGCTTGTTTTGCTCAAATGTGTGCTGCCATATTACATTCACGACGAGCAAAAACAAATTTAAAAGACGGGAAACTCGTACCGAGCTCCTGAGCTTCAACTAGGATGGAAAAAAACATCGGATCGGTGAGATTGTGTTAGAGCTCTTTTTATACCTTAGTAAGAACTTAGAAACACTGGCCTTAAATAGTTTCCTGAAAATTCGGACATTAAATCCTTCCTGTAGCCTCATTTAATGTAGTATAATTGATTTAACCAAGCCTAATAATTTTGTTCATCGGTCACAAGAACAACAAGTGAGTTGTTTTCCAAAGGAACAAGGGGGTGATCGGAATAGCGATGGCTTTTGGTTTTTGGTTGAAAAACATCAGAATTTGGTGAAAAACATCAGAATGAGTTAGTGGATAGTGTAGTGAATAGTGAAAAAAAAGCTGGAGTTAGAAGCTGAAACTGAAAAAAGCCGAAATGAGCGGGTCTTAATGAAATAACAAGAGACACGAATCTTATAGGAATACAGCTGTCGTTGCATGTACGTACATGGAGTTGTGATGCGTAAGTTTGACACATCATCTTAAGACCAAAGAGCAGCGTGGATGGCAGTGTGGTTGCAACCAAATTCATCATTAAAACTCTGTCAGGAAAGCAGGATATTTAGGCGTCGCTCAACTGGATTTAAGCTTATGATTTTTAACTTATTTTTTATTATTTTTAGATTTAATTTTTTTATTTTTTCTTATATTCATTTGCATTGTCCGTGATAGACTAATCTATTTTTTCTATTTTTAATTTTTTAAGTTAGTTATGTCAAATAAATCACCATCAGTTATATACAAAATAAACCAACTATAGTACAAATTCAACCATAAATTACCAAAATTCTGCTCAACTGAGTGCCCTCTCAGCTCTGCTTGCAACACCATAAATTTTACAGAAATTTTATATGAAATAATTCAATTCCAACATGAATCAAGAAAGACTAAGAAACTTCCGTCTTACAAAGAGAGCTTTTGGTCCTATTTTTTTTCAGTTTATGGTTTTTTCAAATAAATAAATGTGTCGTTATTTCGAAGTGATTTATTAAGACAGTTTTTTCAAAACAACTTATCAGTATTCGATTCATTCGTACAAACACTTATCAAAATCTAAAACCATTAGGTATAGCAAAAAGAACGCACCCTTTGATGGAACGAGGGCCAGAGAGGACCTGCACCAGAGTTGGAATTTGCCGGGTTTGTAAAGGATTTTTTTAGTTTAACTATTCATGGCTCATTATAGTATAGTGGTACTGTTATAGATTAAGACATTGTTGATGCATCCTATGACTCTTATTTGTTAATTAGCTGCCGGTCGTCTCAGGTTTGGTGCGCTCTAGATGCTAAACCATGCATGCATGACTAATTATGTTGTTCAGTGATTTGTCAGGACATTGGATTCTTTTAATAGCTAGGTATTATTTAATATTGCCATGGATTAGGTCGTGGAGTAAAGCCCACGTTTGATTTTTGTATAAGCACGCAAGTCTAGCTCATTTGGTCCCGCTCATTTTTTTTGTTTGACTTAGGCCCCGCTCATTTCGGCTTTTTTTCGGCTTCAACTTCTAGCTTCTGCTTTTTTTCACTATTCACTACACTATCCACTAACTCAGCTACAGTGTTTTTTCATCCAGCTACAGTGTTTTTTCAGCCAAAAGCCAAAAGTCATCGCTATTCCGATCACCCCCTTAAGTGCAGTTTATGCAGCCTCCGTCTCCCGCACGGAGAAGTAAAATTACCTCACACATTGAAAACATCTCATTTGGTATAGATAGATGAGGTTTTATCTCAACTAAACGTGAGCATACCGGATCAAATCAGAAGAATTTTTTTGGTTGTATCTTAGGGGGTGATCGGTTTGGTTTTTTTTGACTTCAGCTTCTAGCTTCAGCTTTTTTTTCACTATTCACTACACTATCCACTAACTCATCTACAGTAAAAAAAGCCAGCTACAGTAAAATTTCAGCTAAAAGCCATCGCTAAAACGATCACCCCCTTAATTGTCTCAGGCCCTGACCGTTTCGGCTTTTTTCGGCTTCAGCTTTTTTTTCACTATTCACTACACTATCCACTAACTCAGATACAGTGTCTTTTTAGTCAGCTACAGTGTTTTTTCAGCCAAAAGCCAAAAACCATCGCTATTCCGATCACCCCCTCAGAAGGATCATGGCTTAGACCCTATAAATCTTTTTATATTGGTTTTTGGTTTTGATTTATGAATAGTAACAGTTTATAGATAGATTTACATGCGCTTTTGGCTGATATAAATGAAGTCGCTGCAATGTATATATTACAATTGACCAATAGACCCCACATTAAAAAAACACTCCGTTTAAAAGTTAAATACGATAGGAAAATATCTTTTATAAACCAATACGAGTAGACTTGTGATTGGAAGCTCATTGGGGGCAGTCACACCTTATGAAAAAAACGATGGAAGAGGCATATTTTTATCGGTGTGGCGTGGCTTATGGGGCGTTCTTGTTGGTTTCTGTTGATAGTTTTTTTTGCTGTTGTTGAAAACTTTTGATTGATGAATAGTTGTGGCTGAAAGAGGTGGCTTTTAAAAGGAGGGGCGAGTGGTGTAAAAAATAAGGGAGATATGCGTGTGTGAGATGGGAACGAGATAAATGAGGTACATAATGCGCTCGTGACCAAAATAAGAGCAAAAGGGGTGAAGAAGCCGTTTCGAAATATCAGATATTTACATTGGTTTCAGATTTCTCTAGGCAGAAACCAAAAACATAATCCATACGAACAGGCTTAGTAATGTCTCCTCTAATGTATATAGCCTCGGCTGGGACCCATAAACTTCTTATCCTCCTCCCTTCTACCCCCGTCCCCCTCGCAACATCCTGACACCATCTAAATCCACCTTAGTGCCACTCAATTCATCCTCACCACCGATGTTGTGCCTTTATCGTCTCTCACCCAATCGTTCAGGGAAAGTGATAAGTCTTGACAGTGCTACAATTTTAGAGGTCGTTCGTATTGTCTTTTGCTAATGATTTTAGCTAAAAATAAATAGTAGTGGCTAAAAGAAGTGATTTTTAAAAAGAGGAGATGAGCGGTGGAAAAAGTAAGGCAGAAATGTATGTGTGTAACAGGAGCGAGAGGAGTGGGGTGTGTGATGCACCCGTGACCCATATCTTATCCTCAAAGGGAGACGGTGATGAAAGAAGTAGAGAAACCGTTTCGAGAAGCTGAATATTTATATTAGCTTTTAATTTTTTTTAATAGAAATTAGAAACAGAAATCACTACGATGCGACGATTCATAACGGCACAGCTATTCTCGGCGATGAAGCAGCTTCCGAAGATGAGCCAACCACCCCGTGATGATGTAGGTTCCCTCCTCACATGCTGCAAGCCAGCGGAGACACAACTTTTCTACTTGGTACGGCGATGACTCTATCAAGCGGTAACGAAGAGTTGAAGACCAAGGTAGCATCTTCCCAAATGGTGAGTGCTAACTTGGGAGAGAGATGCAATTATTAATTGCTTGCACTGACCCTTAAGCTTGAGGCCTATGGACTATAGAGGTTAAGGTATCGCTTAATTTAGCTTTTGGCTTTTGTTTTTTACTATTCATTAATTTCATAATTTTTATTTTTGAGTTTTTTGCCTTTTCTTTTTTTTCATATTTCTTTGCATTGTCCGTGATGGGTTAACATGTTTTTTCTATTTTTAAATTTTTTAAATTTAATTATATCAAATAAGTCAACTCAGCTACAGTAAAAAATAAACCAGCTACAATAAAAAAAGGTATAAGCCAACATCATTCTAAACACCCCCTAAGAACGGACCTCGAGCTATGTTACAATGTTTAGGGTCCACCTCAAGGGCTACACATCAAGTTTAGTACCCAATTCATGATAACATTCTAGGTTAAGAATGGAACTACTATGGACGTTAAGAATGGGCCTTTAAGTTCTATTACAATGTTTAGAGTCAACCTCAAGATCTACACATCAGGTTTAGTACCCACCTCATGATAACATTGTAGGTGTAACAACCCTATTTTAAGAATAAGATCGTCATATTTCCCACAATAGCTTAAGAGTTCTATTATAGACAAAAAAGTATTATTTCTTCTTATGAATATTTAAAAGGATTGGTTCGATTAAAATATGACTTATGAATATTTAAAAGGATTGGTTTGGTTAAAATATGACCCAATGGCCAAACTACAACAGCTTTACGGGTGTCCAAACCCAAAACTTAACTTATACTCAGAAGAACCGATGAAATTTCACAAGAACGTTTGAGTGTGGTCATAACCCTAACAAGTTAGCTGATGCATATTTTATTCTTCTAGTGTCTACTTTGAAGAAAACAAGCAAGATTGAATATACTAGGTACTAAATAAAGCGACATAGAAAGACTATTTAACTACCATGCAAGGTGTTCAACTGAATAAAGTCACGGGCTGTGATACAATAATAATATATGTAAGTTTACTGATAAAGAACTTTGCACTTAAAATAGTAAAATATTATTTAATTAGCAAGGAGGTTTTATCATTCGCAATTTTTATATTAAAATTCTCTAAATTCTACTTATGCTTTGTTATTGGAATTATTCATGAAACATAACTCCATTGACCAGGAGCACATCAAATTTGGATACTATTTATTATAGTTTACAAAGTTATCTAACTTTACCTACAAGATATCTCAGACTCATAATATCAAGCTATATATATGCAACATGATAGAGTGCAACTAAGCTGAGGTAACAAAGTCGTTTCACTACTTATTTCGTTCTAGTTTTTGCTTGGTAGGCTTAGAGCCATTCAACCATCTTCGGGAATCTATTGGCCAATGCAGAAATCGCGGCTCGATGTTAAGTGGACTTACCATTATGAAAATTGGCAAGTGGCACAATATGCCTAACTTCCATCTTATACCTTTCTCGTGGGCTATCCAAACGAAACTAGGATAACTATCACCATGCAGATGTTTGATCAAATCGAGCAGTATAATATATCAGGTTAACAAGTCAAGTTTGTGGTTAAGCGAATTCTATGTTATTTACTTGACACAAAGGTACTAAATAGTGTTGGTAGCGCTTGCAATAGCGCAGCAGGGTGCAAACGCTACCAAATTGAAGTAGTGCTAAAAAATAGTGGATTGAAACTTTGTGGCCAATATAACACTTGTCAGGGCTTTATTGCGGCCACTGTTTGCTGCCCGTTACTAGCACAATGTTCCAATGATAATGAAATTTAAAATTTGTATAAGTCATTAACAACGTGTAAATAGTTGAGATGTCATAGCCAAATTAGTTGTCCTTGTCTATGAGATATAATTATTTTGAGTGATGCCATCATTCCCCCTTGCTCAATAGTGGCTGGTGCTCACCCTCACAGTTCCACCATGACTACCATGATATAGTTATAATTTGATCATGTTAGTAAGGCATGATGTATACATGACTAACTCAAAATTATGGGTATTTTTTATATTCTGATATTGGAATATAGCATCTGCAACATCGCCCGTTATTCGCTACACCGATGTCAATTTGCCACGATCTCGCTATTCGCTATTTAGTACCTTGCTTGGCACAAGGGTTCAATCCTTGCGAGGCTATCATTCACATACCATGTGCACACCAACACCATACCACCATATCCAAATCAGGTCGTGAGCTCTATCCATCTATTGGCTGCTCACTGTAACAACCCAGCTATTTATTTCAAAATTTTGGGAACCAGGAGGATCCCCTCCCTCTCCACTCTCTTTTGCGCCGCTTCCCGGTCGCTCTCGCCTCCCCGGTCACCGGCAACCATTGGGTTTTGCGCACGACCACCGATCGGCGAGCCCCCTCAGTCGGCACTGCAGACATGTCTCACCACCTAGGACGCCACGCCAGCGCATGCGCCACCTCCTTCCTCGAAGGTTTGGACTGGCCTGAATGTTCCCTATGATTGATCGGACAGTCCAAATGGCTCTCTCGCCGATCGGATGGTCTGAATCCCCTTTGACCACTTGGACTGGTCCGAAAGCTCTCGGACGATCAGACGATCCTTTGTTGAACGGATGGTCCGAAAACCCTAGCCGTTCAGACAGTTTGAACGTTCATTTGTTGATCAGACGGTCCATTGCTGATCGGACGGTTCAAACGTTCTTTGACCGTTCGAACTGATCTGAATCTCTCAGTATCTCACCGCCGCCCGATCCCTAGCTAACGGCCCTCACTATCCCTTTCCTTCTCAGCCCGCCTGTACACAACGTGGCATGCCACCTTATGGACCAGGTCCACATGTCAGCACGTGGCATGCCACATCCGCACCAAGCCACCCGTAAGCCAGGTAAGCACCATGTGTCACACACATGCTAGCCACATCAGCAAAAATAGCCAGGTCACCTGCCACGTGCAGGGTTGACGTCAACATGACTTCAGAAATCAGTTTTTCCTTTAGAAATTTAACTATACCAGAAATTAAATTCCCCGCTAACATCATAATTCTGATATTTCTTTAGAAAAATAAATCCTTTTTAGTAGAAAATAATTCCAAAAATTCTGTTTTTTCAATTTCTTTAGAATTCAAACTTTCATAAGCTCGTTCACTTTAATCCTAACTCTGATTGAGCCTGTTCAAATTTCTAAATTCATCAAAAATTTCCATATATCCATTTATAATCTTCTTTTTATTATTTGGAGGTTTTTTTAATTTATTTAAAATTTGGTTAGTTACTTTCACATGTAGACTATGACGATTGCGGAGAATTTTACGTCGACGATTCGCATCCAACTGCTGAGCATGGCAAGTCACACACCTTGATCATGTTGATCCTAGATTGTAAAATAAAATTATATTGTTTTAAATTATTCTACATGTATATTTTATTTAATGTATTTTAATTCCAGTTTTAAATTTAGTTAATGCCTATTTGTTATTACCTCCTTAGATTTTGATTTTTGAATACCTTGTCACTTTAGAATAAAACTCTGGTTAATACACTAGTATGAAGTAGAGAATTTTGTATCAAATTCTTATACATACTTAGACATTATTTTATTTTAGAAAACTTTTTCACATAAAATGATAAACTTTTAAATATACTCTTGACTTTGGTGAGTTAAGAAATGCTATGAATTATTTGAAAATAAAAAATAAAATCAGGTTTACACTTAGGTGGTGGATGCTGACATGCATTGTTGTTCGGTGACACAATATTGATTATCAGGCACAAAGGATATATAGTTTGAGTCTAGGTCAAGTTAAGGACCGGTCTATGAGCTACTACTACAAAACCCTTTTCGTACTATCACAAGACTGGTATGGGATAGTCCTGGGTGACTAATTTACGGGTCTCAACCTGAGTCTCGCTATAGGTTGAAAGTGGGTGTGGTGTAGGCCATGTGAAGTCTCATTCGACTCAAGAGGGGGTTTCGGTCTGGTGGATTCCTTAGTGATGGTGAAATCTTAGTATTGGCTTGGCTAGATTAAAGGTTTTGCTTTATAAAGTCCTTGTCATGATAATATAAATTGATTATGTCTTGTTCGTAAAGTTGTAAAACCTCTACAGAGTGTATAAACTATCCTGAATAGCTATGTCCGTGGTCATGGACATGCTAAGTAAAGTTTTCACGGATTAGACTTTAGTTTTCAAAATGATTTCTGAAAAAGCTTATGAATTGATGGAATCCATAGGAGATTAAAAAGCATATAGATGTATAGAATCCATATGAGAACTTTCGAAAAAGACAGTCCAGGTGGAATGCCCGTGGTTAGGTTAGTGTGAAGGATGGATCTACACTAACGATACTAATTTTAGTTACAAATACTGTCTTTACTTATGGTATTAAATTTAGCAATTTTAATTTATTTACTGTATTTCATTAAATGATATTTTACGCTCCAACTAACTCTAGATGTCTTCCTTTGTTGCCTTTAATATTATATTGTATTTTTCTGTGTGACTTACGAAGGATAAATTGGTACTCACTTTTGCTTTCACATCTCAGTGGAGGACGACTTCAACTACGATGAAGACCAAGACGAGTAGGCCGTATTTTCCTGTCGTTTGCTTGTGGGCAGGCTTGGTAGGTTTCTTCCGCTTCGGTATTTTTCTTTTGCTATTTATATTTAATTTTGGCCTATAGGCAATGGATGTAAACTTTAGCAGTCATGCCCATATTTAATTAATGCATATATATCATTATGGTTGATATTTATTTTTATTGTTCATTGTGTGCACTCGCTAATCCTGCACTAGTGTGATTTATACAGAGGATCCAATAGTCATTGTTCCGGGGTCCGACATCCACTAAAAATCCTTCATTGCTCAGCTTTGCTTCAAAAATTTGCCGCCACTTGGGTGGATAATCAAACAGCATTTGTAAAGTATTTTTATTTTTCTAATCTACCTAATAGTTACCAATATGATGATTTCATATTATAATAATGCTTATGGTTGTCAATGTGAATATGGCTTACGAGAGTATGATAGGGCTTTTCAATGGTTGGATCTAACTATTCATCGTATCATCCTAAATTATCATTTTATATAAATATAAGTGCTAAAGTAACACAAAAATAAAGTAATAATAATTAAATAATATGGGATTGACATGGTCAATGACATATTACTTGTCTCCCCACCCAGAGTCTTTGATTGCTTCTTTATAGGCTTTAGGTCTAACACCATCTACCCTAGTTGCTCCAATAGTTTTTCCGATGGTCAACTAGTCGAATCCTAATACTATCATAAAGGAACGAATACAAATAAGTTTTTACTTAGTAGAACGCAGGTTGGGAACAAAATAAAATTAGAAATTCAAAAAAAGATATAAAAGAAGATGTTTTTAGGCAAATAAAGGTTTAAACTAAGCTTGGTTTGGTTGGATGGGGTTGAAAATGAATTAGACAAGTTTGAAATAATATAAAAAGAGTATAAATAGGCTTAACGGGTTTCGGGTGAACAATACCAATTTTGGTTCTATTCCTAGTGGGTCAGATTTGGTGAATAGTGTTGGTGCCGCTTATTTTGTAACGAATCAGTTGAGTATTGTTCGGGTCAGGTTGAATGAATAGTGTTGGGTTGCTAGATGTTATTGGGCTGTATAGTACTAATTTAGCTGACTGGGCTGAAAGTTGGCTTGGGCTAACTTTCCCGCCCCACCTTGGTAGCCCAAGTAATTTGTGGCCCATCTTGCTCCAGAACAAGCTGGAGCTCATTTTCATGGTTGTTGGGATAGGGGAGACGTCAACGGCATCGACGACAGTAGAGACGACGAGTGGTGGTGCGGCGAGCAACCCATTTTGGTCACACGCGCAGGCGGTGGCGGCTTGGAGACGGTTGGTGATGGTAGAGCTTGGGTTAAACAAAGGCGCGTTGGGACTACGACAAGGTTTTGGCCGAATTGGTGGTGGCTCAAGTATCTTGGGGATGAGATGAGCTCGACAGTGGTGATGGCTTTTCTCAAGGAGGTTTGTGGATGGCCGGCGACGGCGCCTATGGACGACTGAGCGGTGGCACATGGCAGCGGCGAGGTAGGGGCGGTGAGGCTAGCCAGAAAGCTAGGGGATAACTTCATGGTGGTGAGGAGATGCTAGGTGAATAGCTACTTTGGTAAGAGCGTGGACAGAGACGAGGAATTGGGTGTAGAGGTTACTGGAGGGGAAAGCAAGTCATCAACCATGACGACATGGCATGGTCGGAGACGAGGAAGAAGGTGGTAGCTCTGGGTGTATGACGATGCGAAAAGAGGATGAGGGAGTCGCAAAGCTCGGTAAAGTTGGCGGCAAAGGCGGTGGCGCTGGGAGCGGCACATGGCGAGCTCAACCCATGGGCAACGGCATGGATGAGCGCGCGGCTTTCGTGCTGCAATGGTGAAACTGGCGAGTGTGTTGGCAGCAACAGAGCCATTCCTTCTCACTGGCATGAGCCCATGAGGTGGCGTGGTGAACAGTGGCGTTGCGGTGTGTGTGTGGGGCAGCTGACAGTGCTGCATTGCAACGGCGTGGATCAACAGTGGAGCAGCACGACGCGTAGTCAACGGGAGATGTTAAGGCTTGGTACGGGTTGTCGAAGAGGTGGCACAGTTTGGCACAGGTGGAGGCGACGGTAGAGGGAATAGGGCGACGACGGAAAGGCTGGACTGCACTTCTGTGATTGGAAGGAAGATTTCCAGAAAGGGAAAGCGATTTTTGGTTGGAATTTTTGGATTTGGCAAAAACTTTAAGTTTAAGCAAAATTTAAATAAATGTAAACTTTTTGAAATTTTGGGTTGTTTCAGTAAGTACCTCGTCGCATGCAGAAATCACGTTAGACCTAACCTTTTTTGTTGAATTCATGAGTACTCACACTCATAGAGCGTGGTGTCGAGACCTGAATATGCAAATCTGGACTCTCTGTGTATGCCGCAGTAGTTCAAGATCACGCTAGTGCACACAGTATAAACATAAATGAAATATCAACTATATACACATCTAATAAAAAGAAAAGACTCAAGTTTTAATAATTATCATAATACGACCTTATGACCAAACTTACAATTAATAGCCTGAAGAGTTTAAGAAATCAACAATGAAAAATAAAATTAAGTGGACACTATCCATTTAGTCTATAAATAAGGGTTCCAATCATTGTAAAGTAGATATGAACAGAGAAAGTAATAAAAGAAAGAGGTTTTTCTCTTATATCTCTATGTTCAATATATTATTTGCAATATTCTATGTTTGATCCATTTCTCTTACTTAGGAGAAATCGTTCGGACTGGATTTGCTAGCGACGGTTCCTCAGTAATCTCTTCCACCTCCATCTCACTAACCAAACAAAATCTATACCCTTTTATTTACCCTATTCTATCTCATCAAATCTTAAGGGGTGATCGGAATAGCGATGGTTTTAATTGAAAAATCATCAGAATTGGTGAAAAACATCAGTGGCTGAGTTAATGGATAGTGTAGTGAATAGTAAAAAAAACTGAAGCTAAAAGCTGAAACTAAGAAAAGCTGAAACGATCCGAGCCTAAATCATCCATCCCGTCTACCTTATGCATTCAACCAAACACGGCTTACACGAGCCGACATCATCAAACGTTCAGCCCGATACTTGATCCCGCGACGGACGTCGGTCGGACCACGGGCGCGTCCGATCCATCGACCCCACCCGTCCACCCAATCCACGGGCCACGAGTCCACGGCCCAGCCGAGCGGCGCCAATTCTCTCCACTGCCATCGTCGTTCCCCTCCCTCCCCGCCTCGCAAACCCTAGGTCGCTTGCCAATCGCCATCTACCTCCGCCTCGCCCGCGCACCGGCCAGACATGTCGAAGCGGTCGAAGCTTGAGGGATTTAGCATCCCGCGCCCCACCTCTTACAGCTTCGAGCGCTCCCAGCCCGCTCCGCGACTCTACGTCCCAGCCGACGACCCCGACCTCGACGACATCGCCTTCTCCGACGACGCCGCCCCGGCCGACGCGCCCTCCGCCGCCGAGGAGGGGGCCGGAGGGGCGAACGATGACGAGATCGACCCTCTCGACGCCTTCATGGCGGAGATTCAGGAGGAGATCCGCGCGCCGCCCCCGCCGCCCAATCCTGAGGCACTCCGCCGCGGCGACTCCGACGAGGAGGACGACCCCATTGAGAGCTTCCTCCGGGCCAAGAAGGACGCCGGCCTCGCGCTCGCCGCCGACGCCATGCGTGCCGGGTACGACTCTGACGAGGAGGTCTACGCCGCCGCCAAGGCCGTGGACGCCGGCATGATGGAGTACGACTCCGACGACAACCCCATAGTAGTGGACAAGAAGAAGATTGAGCCCATTCCGCCGCTCGACCATTCGACCATCGAGTATGATGCGTTCAACAAGGATTTCTACGAGGAGAAGCCGTCGGTTTCAGGTGAAACACTTGGGCGCCCCATGATAGCATGCGTCATTGAACTTATGATTCCATTTGATTCTGCATATATATTGTTAACTTCTAAGTAGGTCTCCAGTGTAGCTTATCTACTTCAATCTGAACTTTTGCTATGAAATCTGACCAGTGCTCTAGCTTCTTTGCTCTGCTTAGTAAAACATGTGATGAACCAAACATCATCTATTTTGATTGGATGCTGAAATCTGAATGTTCTTTATCTTGAAATGAAAATGATGCCATGTGTAGTTCTGGGATCATTGTTATTTTGATGGCATGCTTATAGCTTGGATGTTGGAAATTAGAATATATACCTCCACATCTTTGTTATTTTGAGATGGCATGCACTGGGTTATTACTTTTACAATTTCAATGCATATGCACTTGGGAATGTTTCATTTTACATCATTCTTGTGATGCAACTCATTAGGTTTGTTAATTAAGCACTTTGGTACTGTCTTGGGACTGAAGCTATCTTGCACTTTCTGGCTTTTGAAAGCACTTTCTAATGTTCCAAATGCATGTAAGTCTTATCTAGCTCAATATCAATATTGATCTAGCCAACTCAGATATATCGAAAATGACATATATCCTTGTTGTATTGAGCTTATTATGCACTAAGTAGGTTGCAATGCACTAAAGGCCCATTTTCACAGCGTTTTGTATTCAAGTAGAGAATCTGCAGAAGTTTACTTTAGCATCTTATATGGCTTCCGCCAATTTTTCACCAGGTCTTTGTGAGTTTCATCATAGTGTTGCATTCAAGGGGAGCACTTGCAGGGGAATTGAGTTTCACTAGTCCGGAATATCCCAACTTCATTGCCCATAATATTATTTTCTGTATTTCCATACAGCACTTACTCTAATTGCTGGAGTACATAGGAAGGAGCAGAATTTTCAGCTAGTTGTGCGTCTTTTGTTTCCTGTTCTGTCTTACCTTCCTAAATGAAAGTGTAATGAATTTTCTTTGTGCTAATGGGCCATTGCAACTGGAGTCGTGCAACTATTTGAATTTTGTTCATATTTGGTGCGGTAAAAATTAGAAGCTAGCATGCTACACAATTGATTACAATATTTACAGGTGGTTGTTTCTCATTCTTTATGATACGAATCATGTATTGAAATTTACTTTTCTCTTGTAGGGATGAGTGAGCAAGTGGTGGCTGATTACATGAAAAGTTTGGCAATTCGGGTTTCAGGCTTTGATGTGCCAAGGCCAATCAAACACTTTGCGGATTGCGGGTTTCCTGTACCATTAATGAATGCTATTGCCAAGCAAGGTTATGAAAAGCCAACAACAATTCAGTGCCAGGCTTTACCTATTGTACTTTCAGGCAGAGATATCATTGGTATTGCGAAAACTGGTTCAGGCAAAACTGCAGCGTTCGTACTCCCCATGATAGTCCACATTATGGATCAGCCTGAGCTCGAGAAAGAAGAAGGTCCAATAGGAGTCATATGTGCTCCTACAAGAGAATTGGCGCATCAGATATATCTTGAAGCTAAGAAGTTTGCAAAGCCTTACAACCTTCGAGTTGCTGCTGTATATGGTGGGGTTTCCAAATTTGATCAGTTTAAAGAACTGAAAGCAGGCTGTGAAATAGTCATTGCAACCCCAGGGAGATTAATAGACTTGCTGAAGATGAAGGCATTGAAGATGTTTAGGGCGACTTATCTGGTTCTTGATGAAGCTGATCGTATGTTTGATCTCGGATTTGAGCCACAGATAAGATCCATTGTTGGTCAAATTAGACCAGACCGACAAACCTTGCTTTTCTCTGCAACGATGCCATACAAAGTGGAACGATTGGCTAGAGAAATTTTGACTGACCCTCTTAGAGTTACAGTTGGTCAGGTTGGCAGTGCTAATGAAGATATTAAACAAGTTGTGAATGTACTGCATTCTGATGCTGAGAAGATGCCTTGGCTTCTGGAGAAATTGCCTGGGATGATTGATGAGGGAGATGTTCTTGTATTTGCAGCTAAGAAGGCTAGTGTGGACGAGATTGAGAACCAGTTGAATCAGAGAGGATTCAGAATTGCAGCACTTCACGGTGACAAGGATCAAGCTTCTCGCATGGAAACACTGCAGAAGTTCAAATCTGGGGTTTATCATGTTCTAGTTGCAACTGATGTTGCTGCTCGTGGTCTGGACATAAAGTCGATTAAAACAGTTGTTAACTTTGATATTGCGAAAGAAATGGATATGCATATTCACCGGATTGGAAGAACTGGTCGCGCTGGTGATAAAGATGGCACTGCATTTACCCTGATTACGCAGAAGGAGGCACACTTTGCAGGTGAATTGGTTCATAGTTTGATTGCCGCTGGTCAGGATGTGCCCAATGAACTCATGGATCTGGCTATGAAGGTGAGTTTGTGGTAACTTGCAGACGATTTTTTGGATTCCGTCTCACAATGCATAGTAAACTTGCATGGAAGTTTAGCTGAACACAATGAAATTCAAATTGGACAATTGCTGCTTGTACATACCATCATTTTACCTACTCAGTACTCTTGCATGAAAATAATCCCTTGTTTTCTAAACCAACGGTGATTTGAATTGCAGGATGGGAGATTCAGATTAAACCGTGACTCAAGAAAAGGTAGTCCCTGTTTATTTAGTTACACAGCAGTTGATCCAGATGCTCTTTATGGAAACGGATTATACTAACAATTAGTTGTGCTGTTCAGGTGGGAAGAAAGGTGGCAAAGGAAAAGGTGGCGGTGGTGGGCGCGGGCGCGGACGTGGCGTACGTGGAGTTGATTTTGGCCTTGGCATAGGCTATAGTGCCGAATCAGGTTCACAAGTACCTGCTCCAAGATCTGCCACTGCAAATTCGTTGAAGACAGGAATGATGCAAAATTTTAAGAGTAGCTTTGTCTCTGCATCTTCGAACACGCCAAGCAGCAGTGCACCGTCCAGAGGTGCACCTTCCTTTGTAAGACCGGCGCTTCGGGGTTTTGTTTCCGGTGGCTCCATAGGAGGAGACGCCCGCGCAGCATGTCCAGCACAGCCGGCGCCCTCTCCATCCAGGACTGCAGGAAGCACTAACGAAAACGGGAACCCAAACCCAGAAAGGTACGTACGTGGCTCATGATATGACGTTGCGGAATCATTTTATCCTGCCGATCCATCTGTTAGTATTTTGCGCCATGTTCTATGTTCTGTTTACTAACCATCAGTCGAAATTCTTATGGATTGCAGCTCGAGGGATCGACCAAGGGAGAGAAAGCGGCCATCCGGGTGGGATCGCTAGGCGTCTTAGCCTCGATGTACCAAATTGTCGCTATTTTTGTTTTACGTTGATGAAACATATTGATGTAGACTGTAGATTACATGACGTGAGTGATAAAGGGCGGGTTCTTTTCGGCTTTGGTTGATGTTCTATGTCTGTGACTGATAGTTTTTGGTCATAGCGTGAATACTTGTACGAAGATCTGAATGCTATTAAGTTGCTTTACAATGTTTGTCTTGATAAGTTGTTTTAAAAAGGTAGTGGATAAATTATTTTGTTTGTTTATTTGAAGAAAGTCATAAGTCAAAAAGAACTGGATCAAAATATTGTTCCCAGCCCTCGTTTCTCAATGCCTCCCCTCCCTGGCCCCCGGCGCGCTTCACGCTGTGTTGCACCATTCAACTACTGTTGTTCTTTCAGGCCGCCTGGCCATGCAGACGTAGTTTCTGTAGAACCATAACCACCTAATCACCATACAACAAATGTGCACAACACTGTACCAATGGGGGGTTAGGGTACAAGAACTTTTCTCGCAAAAATCACAGGGTAGTGCATTCACAGTTGGCGCCAGAAAATGAAACCACATGTTTTGTGTCATGTGATCCATCAGCCAGGTTTGCTAGTGTTTCAGTTCGACGGTGCACTGGTTGGCTACGGTTTGGGACTTTTTTTTCTTGAGAGCTACTACGCCACATTATAGCGTTTGGATTGATCCGAACGGTATAGCATCCAATCAGCGCCGCTCTACTTGTCTTCTTCTCCGCCGCTTCCCTCCCCTTCCTCTCTCTTCTCAGCACCACCCTCCTTGCTTTCTTCTCCGGCTCCGAGCCAACTCTGTGCTCTTCCTCTGCCTACCCCCGCCCCCTCCTCCACCGGTGGCCAGCGGCACTGTTGCCGCCTCGCCACATAGCCCCTCGACCCCTCCCCGCCGCGCCGCACCGCCCAACCTAATTGCCACCGCCGCCGCCACCATCGCTCTCCTATCCTGCCCATCGCCCCCACTGCCGCCCCCCGCCGGGCCATCGTCTCCCTCTGACCTCTTTCTATGCTCGGGGGGAAAGGTGAACCTGTAACAGGGGAGCCCGATTTCCCTCCTTAGGAGGTGGAGGAGAGTGAGGGAATGACGGCGACGAGGAAGGAGAGTGGTAGATGGGAGTGAGAGGGAGCATGAAAGGGAGGGAACGATTGTAAGTTCAAGCTCTATTATGTTGGTTTTGGTGATAATGACAAATACAATTGTAAGACTAATATATTTGATTGATTATGATATCGTTTAGTCTCATTTGGATGAAAATGTGAAATCAAAGAGGTTTGTATTCGACACTTACATTCATTTACATCTTAGTGCATTCTTTGGATACAAAATATAGATTGAACTCCACCAAAAGTCTAAAATGAATATGTGCATATGATCTCTTTATATATTCTTGTATGCACACATTTAGGGGGAGTTCACTCTATGTTTTGTGATTTCATAGTATTGATCCATGTTTCCTTTTCCACATACATTGGGATCTCTACTTTGAAATATATCATTTGAGTATATAAAACTTGTGTAGTTCATATATACTGACATTGAATCATATTGCTTTACACTCAATTATTTGTGTATGGGACTAATGTGATTATCAAGTGTTTGAAAGGTTTAGTCCCGGATGTTGATTGAATATTTGGAGATGCATGCGAAGATTGATAAGAAGATCAATATGACTTGAGACAAAAGTCAGCATGCATTTGAATTTGAATTCTAAACTCATTGTGCTCTCTCAGAAAAATCGATAGCACCGCACCCATCTGCGGTAATACCGGGATTTTATGCGGTACGTTTTTTTTCCAGAGAGTACCCTTTTGGGGACTTAAACTCAACAGAAATCGGTAGTACCAGATTTTCAATAACGGAACTACCGCAGTGCGGTAGTACCGCATGTTACTGCGGTAATACCGATTTCCGGTATGTATTTTCGAGAGAGCACCCGTTGAAATACTTGGTCTCTCTGAAAACGGTAGTACCGGAATTTGAACGGCGGAACTACCGCAGAGCAGTATGTCCGCATCCTGAGTGGTACTACCGGATAGCGGAACTACCGGCCTTATAACGGCGGTAGTACCGCACTTTGGGTTTAAAGTTTTATATTCAATTATTTGCAATTGTGGTGATTATCATCAATTACCAAAGGGAAGATTGAAGAATCTAGACACACCATTATGAGTTAATAGTATATTTTGGTAATTAATGATAATCACATTATGGGACTAACATTTTTCATGAGTTGGATGAATAGGTTATGTTCCAAAATGATGAAAACTTTAGATGACTTCATATGTTGAAGATCATCAAGCAAAGATTCGAGATAAAAATGGCTTCGTGAGTTGAAGGCCATCAAAAGAGGATGCATCATGTGTTGATGCATATCAAGATCTTGAAAAGAAGAATGATCATGAGTTGATCATCAAATCAAGAGAAGACAATGATCTAGACTTGAAGCGAAGATGAGCATCATTAAGCTTCAAAGAAATGCTCAAGGCAAAGGTATGACTAGCTAAGGCTAAGAATGTGTTCCTAGTCTTTTACCGGTCTTGATGTTTGGTTGGAAGACCGGATTGCTAGTATAGGTTTGCCGTATTATTAAGAGGGGTCTTGTCTAGTAGCTTGAGTCACATCATGTGTTGATAGCTCAATCTTGCTTACACTAGCTCTCCATGGCATGATGATATTATTTGCGAATGTGTTTTGCGAATAGTTGAGGCTCATGCATCTAATCCTTGCAACATGTGACTATACTTTGCAAATATATTTTACAAATGGTTGAAGTCCATGTACCTTTTTTTGTGGTATGATCTAAGTTTGCAAATGTGTTTTGCAAATTGTTGGAGGTCATACAATGTCCCTTAGCATGGTCTAATATTATTTTTCTTGAACTTAGACCGTGATAGTGACTCCTTAGATCTCTTGTGTTTTCTGTATTGATCTAATGTGTTTAAGATCATGCAAATAGATGGGTTGTGTAGCCCTCTGAATAAGTTTTCCATAGAGTCCAAGATCACTCAATTCCGACATTGGAGTCAAAAGTTATGACCGTTTTCCCGAGTGTTGTCTGTGTTGAAAAACAGAGGTGCGATAATACCGCGATTTTTGCGGTAGTACCGCACTGCAGTAATACCGCACATAACTACGGTAATACCGCACCTACCTGCAGTAATACCGCAAATTACACTGCGGTAATACCGCAAATGCTGAGTAACGGTTATTTTTCTAGCCGTTAAAGTGGAGTACGGTAATACCGCAATTATAACGGTGGTAGTTTTGATTTCCCTGATTTTTTCAGGGATTTGGTTCCAACAGCTAGTTTTTGTGTGTGGGGTATAAATACTCACTTGTGACCGGTTGGGAAGCATTCCTTGGCACCTCATTTCACTCCTTTGAGTTAGTGTAAGTCTCTCCACTCCATTGTGCATGTGTTGCACCTTGTTAGCAAAAGAGTGAGGTCTCTAGTTGTATGTGTTGCATCTAGAGGTGGATTTAGCATCCACTTGAGCTTGTGCATTCGTTGCACGTGGTGAGAGTCAAGCAAGAGGCTTGGCTTATTACTCTTGGAGTTTGCCGACTTCTAGACGGCGTTGGAGGCGTCGTGCGCGGTGATCTTCTCAAAGAAGGTTATGAGAAGATCCGGCGTGTTGTGAAGGTTGGAGCTCACCTACCCGGAGCGGGGAAGAGCTACCACTAGTGGAATTGAGGTGTTTGGCTTAATTCGTGGAGCCGGTCCAATTCGTTTGGGTTTAGCTTAACGTGGATTAGGGGAGACCGGCAAGTCTCCAATCACCACGGTAAAAAGTAATCGTGTCAATTGTGGTTTGTTTACATGTGCTCAATTTATCTTCAAGCAATTTACATTCATATAATTCTATTTGATTGCTTGTATATCTAGTATAGCAAATCTTGACATAGACATAGATTGTTAGTGCATTTAGGTGAACTTATTTGTTTTAGGTGATATTTATACTAAACTAATTTGAATTAAACTTCTGCATCATATACTTGGTTTTAGCCAAATAGATATTGCTTTTAATTGTAAAATAATTTTTTAGACCGTCTATTCACCCCCTCTAGTCGGCCTCCTCGATCCTACAGCGATAGCTGGGAGTGAGGAGGAGCATGATAGAGGGGATGGTATACTATACGAATGGTATACCGTTCGCTAGTTTTTCTCTTTTTTCTTTGGGTACATCGCTTGTTGCGAATGGCACGCACCGGCCACTCGATGTACCAAGCGGGTGGGAAATGAGCCACTGATGTGCAAGGCCAGGGCTTTGTTGGCTGTCGGGACGGGAAAATTTTGTGCTGCACAGCATGGGCTACTCCCAGCTCGCTTCCTAAAATTGAAAAGGCTATGACGGCCTGGCACGACCACCTATAATTAGGCCTAGTAACGAGCCAAGGCCTATCGTAACCCTATCCCAGCCCAAATATTTGAGCACGCAGCCCAACCCTATTGAGACCCATTAATTTGATTTAAAACTCAGCCAGCCTTGCCCACAAAATGAATAAAACCCAGCCCTATCTGGAATGGGGCCTTATTAGGGTTGGCCCATATAGTCCTATCTTGAACGGACCCGTTGTGACTATATGAGAAACCCTAAATAGGCCCTGTTCAAAACAGCTTTTGCTGTTGATTTTTGGCTTAAATGGGCAGTGTAGCATCTGTTTAACTTTTGATCAAGAAATTCAATTAAAGGAAATTGAAAAAGGAGAAAACATTATATTTTCATGGATAATATAAAGTAAAAAGAGAAAAAAAAGCTATGTTAAAAAGTTAACACGTTCAAAATAGCTAGCTCGCTATGTGATGTGGCCATGTGGCCTTTTCTTTATTGTTTTGAAATCTAAAGCCATACAAGATAAAGCCTTTCGGCTTGGGCAATTTGGCCCACTATGTGTTGTGGTAGATTTTTTTTAAATAATTTATTTTTTATTTAGAATTATAGTAATTTATCTATATTTTTTATTTTACAGTAGTAACCATCTGTTATTTTATAGTTGAGTAACTTAGACTAATCATCTAACAGTTAGGTAATAAATGTTTAAATTGTTTTACTGTTGAGCGACTATTACTAATCGCCGCTCAACCAGTGATCCCTAGTCACTCAACGATTTGACATGACTGAGTAATAGATAGCTGCTTTTGACCAGGTGAGGTGCTCGCTAACTGAGTAGAGTTAGGGGTGTTCAGAATAGCATTGGCTTATGATTTTTTTTACTGTAGGTGGTTTATTTTTTTACTGTAACTGAGTTAGCTTATTTGACATAATTAAATTTAAAAAAATTTAAAATAGAAAAAACATGTTAACCTATCATAGATAATGCAAAGGAATACGAAAAAAAAGAAAAGATGAAAAATCCCAAAAAAAATAAAAAAATCAGAAAAAATAAAATTAATAAATAATAAAAAAAGTAGAAACTAGAAATCAAAAACTAAATTGAACTGCTTTATCTGGCTCCTTTCGGCTTTACACTTTTAGTTGGCGACTGGTAGGCTGCGATCAGAACGGAGTTTTTTTCACTGTTTAGCGATCAAAACACTGTAGCAGCGACGGAATCACTGTAGCATTTTTGTTACGTAGTAAATTTTTTTTTTGTTTTTTGGTTTTTTTGCGTTCCGTTTTTTTTCTCATATTTCTTTGCATTGTCCGCACTAGATTAGCGAGCCGTTTTTATTTTTATATTTTTTAAAATTTAATTATGCCTAACATGTCACTCAGCTACAGTAAAAAATCAGTCAGCTACAGTGTTTTTTCAGCAAAAATCAAAAGCCATCGCTATTCCGATCACCCCCGTACTCTGCTCAACACTTGGCGACTGGCTAACACGTAGCTTCCTAGTCAGGTGAGGTGTATGCTTTTGACCGTGGAGTTTCCTAGCCAACTAGTTCTAGATGTCTTGCGCCCTGAAATTGGCTGATTTTTTTTTTCCTTTTTGGTTGTTGAAGCACGTGATTTTGGTAGTAAAAGTTGTATGGTAAAATTAAGTATTGTTTATCAGTGGATTAACTCATAATCGTCCAATAATTAAGTGACTAATACTAATTATTTAACTGTGGAGTAATTTGGACACTTATCGCTTAATCATTAGACGATTAGTCCAAATCACTCAACGGTAGAGTGATAAATGGTTATTACTGTAAAATAAAAAATATAAATATTTTATTATAATTTTGAATAAAAAGTAGATTATTTAAAAAAAATTCTGTTGTGGTCTATCACGATTTCTCCAGAGAGAGAAGGGGAATCGTCGCATCGACCATGAGCAATATTTCCATATGTTGCTCATCGATTTCGCCACCACGTTGCAGGCGTCTCCATCGCCGAGGCTCCGGCCTTCCTCAAGGCGCTCTCCTCACTGGGACGAGGCTAACCAAAGTTGCCATCGCCAAATCGTGCCTTGGTGGCGATGCCTTCTTGGCAAGCTCCCACGACGACGAGAGGAAGGCGTTTTTCTGTTTTGCTTTCTACGTCTCTCCGTGTGATCATCTGAGAGGGAGACGGAGGCCAAATGTCCATCTCGTTGTTTACATAGAAATGAATTAGGGCAAGGAAAAGATAACCAGCTATCTGTACCTGTGATTGTGACTGGAGATACATCAAATTTCAGAATCTTACGTGTGCTATGCAGTAGGAAATATCACTAGTCTTCAAAAAATAATCCAGCACTAGCACTCCCCAGGGCGAGGAGCAAAGACACCGGGTCCGAAACTTTTTTAGCTTGGAATAACCCAGGATGGCAGGATGTACAGTGTGTGACTCCCCCAGCCCAACTCAAGTGACACCCCTAGGACCACACAACTTTAGCCCAGTCGGGCAGCCAGCCCGGCCTACGTAGCGCGCAGCACATTACTGAGGTCGACAATTAGCAAATCACAGTCTAAGGCCTAAGCGGCCTAGCATAGGGTCTATTTGAAGTGGATGTGTTTTATGGTTTTTAGTTGAAATTTTTGGATTTTATCTGTTTGTGACAGAGATTATAGAAAGAGAAATACTTGCTTGTATTTTAGATGATACATTTTAGGTTTTTAACGTGTACTATAATTAACTTGTAAGTCCCGTTTAGAAAAAAATATTTCATATCGCTAAAAGTATTTTTAAAAACTAAAAATTATTTTTAAAAGTGACTTCAAACAGCCCCACAGAGGCATAGAGCAAAACGGCAAAACCGTCGCCCCCGGGCTTCGATGCTTGCACGCGCCACGCGACGGCGCGAGGTTAGAGGATATCCGCGCTACAGCCTATGCTGCCGTTGTTTCTGCCTGCTCGACTGACGACTCCTGTCGCTGCGCTGCCTGGTGGTTGCCTTGCGGCTCGGCCTCTCGCCCTCGCACCCTCATTGGCAACAACACAGTGGTAGATAGCCGCAGCCCGATTGAACAACGCAAGGCACGACTCGCGAATCGACATAGCACAATTTTCTCCTGTAATTTTTTCATAATTCTTCCAATTTCTATCAATCATATGGATTGAATTTGTGGGGCATGGTTTCTATTTGATTATTGTTAGTTGATTTTTTTTATTAAATTGTAGGGTTAAGGTTCCTATTTTTGTTGGCATTTGCCAAGTAAATAGGAGGAAAAGATGCAACTTATAAGTGACAGTGACCGCTTCCTTCATGGGTTATGCCTCACTCCCAGAACGTTCCCTTCATGGGCTGCGTTTTCAATGAGAGACCCAGTTGTTAGGAAGTCTATGGCCTTTCACGTTAAAATAAATCCACATGGGGGCAGTGACCAGCGTGTGTTACTCCCAGAATAATCATAATAGAAATCCAGAAATCCACTTACCAATCTAATGCGCAGGAGTCACACCAAAACTAATTAAATTAGTTGGTCATATCAACCTTGACTTGTGTTTGAATGATTGGGGTGTAGAAAATAAGCGGCATAAGATTCAGTTATTAATCGACTTAGACGAGACAAATCAACAAACCCCAATCTTATGCAAGCCCTGCACTGGTCTCATACCAACCACTCACCCTAGTCTCCATTATTTTATAAAACATTTTTCTATTTCCAGTGACAACCCACATTACCACTCCAATTATTGTACAACGTGTCCAGTTTTTATTAGCAATGTTTGTGTCGTATTCAAATTTACCACTATTACAATTCTAAGCACAACCATCATTCATTAAAGATTAGCTAAGTGTGGAGTATTACAATAATTATCCTAGGGTGACATAGTAAAGGAATATCAACAATCAACGAAGGGAAATAATAAGTATCAATTGCATGGTATAACTAAGCATCAACATTTTACATACCATTTAATTAAATAATAATAATAATAATAATAATAATCATGCAGTTTGTACTTGAAAGCAAAATATTTGCTTTTAAAAACTAAATTCAATATGATCAATTATAAGGATTTGCCTTTGTTAATAATGGATAGCGTAGGATCGTGTTCGTCAGTGACGTGAGTGTCAAATTCTATAAACGTGCAATTACCCACATTCAACATGAATTCAAATAAAATTCTAGTGAACTTCCAAAATTATGATTTTGGGTGTTATTGGAAAGATTTTGAATTTAGAATAATTTAGAAAAAATTATCAAGTCATTTGAATTTAAAATGAGGGGGAACAAGCTCTCCAAATTTTGAACTAGGAAGAAATTCCAGAAAATCTGAAATTTCTAATAGGTGGGGTCGGCTGAGATTTTCTTTTATTTTTTAATCATTTTCCTTAAGAAAAATGTCTCAAAGGCTAACAGGTGGGGTCCAAATGATTTTAATTTCTTTTTTAATTTATTTTCTTTAAGAAAAAATGACAGAGAATTATAGGCGGGGTCACAGTCCATATAGACTAGGTCTGCACAGGTGTCTATGAAAGATGGGGCCTATGTGTTAGTGGCTCGGGTCTATAGATTAGGTCTACGTGGTTGATTTTAAGAGTGAGGTCTATATGTCATACAATCATACTTTAAACTAGGGCTCAATTAGAGTTCTTAACTACCTTGGGCCTATATGCTATACTGATATTAGCTAACTAATTAACCGCTAACTAATATACACGTGGGCCCACATGTCGACGTCACAACCATCTTCTTCCTCGCTCAGAGTAGAGGAAGTAGAGGAGGCACCATAGTGGCTCGAGCTTTGGGCTCGACATAGGCGAAGACGAGCAAAATGGAACGCAGCAGTCCCAACAAACATAACGGTGGTGACAGCGTGGCAGGAGGAGTTTTGAGGTGGCGGCGAGGAGGTGAGGGCGGCGGTGGCGCTACCGTGCACAAGGGGAAACTGCAAAATGCTAGGGAAAGCTTTGAATCAAGGCAGGCTTAAGCATCTGCGCATCATCGTGAAGCTAAGGGTGTGCTTGGTGCTAAGGATGAGGCGATGGGCAAAGCTATCCACGACAGCCTACGGTGGTGTAATGAGAGGCGATGGTGTAGCGGTGCTACGGCCATCTAAGCGCTACGATGACTAGCCTACCGTGTTTGTGGCATAAGGGAACGCAAAGGAATAGAAGGACTCATTGTGAGACGAAGAGAAGAGAGAGATCGCTAGAGGCGACGAGGTTGGTGCGTGTTCTACCTGGCGACGGAGATGAAGGCGTGTTCCAACGGCTCTGGTGCACAACAAGGAAAAAGAAAGGATGCATTAGAATGGGGGAGGTCAAGCTGAACACGATGGACATGATTTCCAAGGTCGAGGCTCATCAGAGTGAAAAGGACAGGGCGACGAGGTTGACGGTAGCGCTGTTCACGGTGACGATGTCAGGGCTTCGGCCTTCCTGGTGGAAGGCAAGCATGAGCAATGCGCGCATTAGAAAGAGGGGAGCAAGATGAACTCAAGGCACATGATGGTGATGGTGGAAACACACCGGATGACAAGGAATCAGATAGCAAAGCTGTCGGCTGGATTCAGGGAAGAAGACTAAATTCTTCTCCTTCGAAGGCGAAGAGGGAGTAGGAATTTAGGGGAAATGAGCAGTGGGTTAGGACAACCATTTTGACACGCTCGACTGAGGCTTAAATAGAGGGGAGGAGGGAGTTTGTCTTCAAGTGCAATGGAGCCAAGAGGGAGAGGGCGAGAGAGAGAGGGCGAGCGGCAATGGGATGAGGTTGCAGTGATGTGATGAGGTCACGACGACACGAGGCTGGAGATAGTAGGGCTGACATGGCTTTGGAGTGAGTAGCATGTGCGTATGGTAGCACGAGTGGGCACAAGAGAGAGCGAGAGAAAGATGGCGCGAAGAGAAGCATATGCCTCTCACAAGTGGGGCTAGGACGTACTCATCAATGAAACGAAGAGAGGAACTAGGCCAGGGTGGCAGTGCACGCGGGTGAATGAACGGGTCGACTGAAAGCCGACAAGGAGAGAAAAAGGAAAGAAGGCCCGATAGCAGGGGGAGAATAGGTTTAGGATTTAAACTTTTGAGGGGATTTAAACTTATGATAGAAAGGCATATAGACAGAAGGCATAGACAGGCCAAAATGTCGCACCTAGTAGGTAATAAGAAATAACTATGCAAGCCGCAGGATTTTTTTATGTATAATCACCACATAAGAGCATAAATATTCATATTGCAAAGAGAGCATTATTTGCATCGTTCCATAATGCAAAAAACTGCAGGAATCATTTGTATTTGTGCTCAGATGAAAGACGGAATCACACCTGTTTCTTGGCCAGAAAAAATAGACCTTTTGAAATGCATGCTGGTGACCTCGATCATCTTGTCCTGTTATTGGCACTGTTGTCTTCTCAATAAATCCCTTGCAGTGGAGCCCACCAAACTGGAACAACACAATCAAATAAAGGAAATATATACAAGTCAATAGAGTTGCTACTTGCACAACGAAAAAGACAACCCCCATGCACTATGCAATTAATCCAAATTAGTTACAGATATCATTACAACCACAAAATAGTAGTCCCAAGCTACTCGCCATTGTACCAGAAGTCTAAACAACAGAAATTGGATCCTAATTTGACTCAATTGCTTACAAGAGGTTTGGATAAGAATGCTAGGAACCCGCATAATGTATGCATATATGGATTGTGTCGAGACCAGTGCTGACAAATCTGGAACTTCCCCTGCACGTTCCAATCCCCAAGTCCCCAACATATTATAACATCAATAAAAATATGAATAAAAGAGCACAAATTAGTTAATGTCTACGAAATTGGCTCTAGAAAATAGCAATTCTTCACAAATTCACGAAGCATACCTTGCTCCGGCCGCCGTCGTTAATGGATGGACCTTTCACAAGGCTGCCCGAAACCTCCCCCTCCTCACTCCCCTCCACCCACCCCTCCTCGCATCGGCCGGCAGGGGGAGGCGGCGGCACGCCGCCATCCTCGTTGAGCACAATGTGGAAGTCATCCTCGCTCTCCTCGTCACTGCTGCTGTAGCCCGCGGGCCCGTCGTCCAAATCCACCGCCTCGTTCGCGTGGGCCTCGGCGTCGGCTCCCGGCACCTCCCCCTCTCCGTCCGTGGCCGGGTCGGAGTCCCTGGCGTTGGAGCCGTCGCTCTCCCCCGCGGCGGCAAGCGTGGCGGCCACCTGATCGTCGAGGTCGGCGTAGAGGTAGAGGTCGTCAACGTCGTCGTCGTTCGCGGCGGCGGCGGTGGCGGCGTCCACTGGGTCGGCCATTCGGGAGCAGAGGGAGCGAGGGAACGAGTGAACGCTAACTGCTAAGCCATTGGTGGCGCAGGCGGCGGAAAAAGCCTTGGAGCGCTGCTGCAAAAATCCTAAAGCCCAATATTCGAGGAGCCCACCCCAGGGGTCGCACTGGTTGGTGGTGGACTGATGGGACTAGTGTCATCCCGGATTCCCACGGCCACATCTGATGTTTTCTTTAAATTGTCGTCTAAATTTTTAATTGTTAGATTAAAAATTTAATAACTGTAAATTTCTTTTAATAACTGTAAATTTCTTTCTCCCTCTAAAAATTCACTTCCTCAAAAGAAAAAGATCATTAAATCTCTAATCTAACAGTTAAAAATTTAAATAATTATTTAAAAGAAAATATCTAGATAATAACTAGACCACTCCATTTGAGAGCTCTAATAAATACTACAACGCTCTGCAAATTTGAATATTGAACCGTTCGTATTTGAATTAGAACAGATAAAATAGAAACTGTGCCCCTGTTTAAAATTTTAAACACGCTTTCAATTCAATTAAGTTACTCATTGCTTTAAAAACCGTTTAAGAGTAAAAAAACTTGCTCTGTCCTCCTTGGAAAAAACAAGTATGCTGCGAACAAATTAAACCAACCGCAATAGCCACGCATGATAAAACACATTAACATATGCACCAAATTTAGCTATATTCAAATTTAAGATGTGCGACAGAGAAAAAACTACTAGATGTGCACGTAGCATGATAAGGATAGTACTACTAAAACAGAGCTGACATACATCATTTACAGAAAATATATCTTACAATCAAAATCGGCAATGTGTATCGTATGTACTTTCAGTGTCCTACACTAGATTACAACAATCCCAGGTCCAAAACTGCAATGCAGCAAATTATCGACGTCTAAGTGTAGAAAGGATCTCACATGTGCATCAACAAGACATACAGATGAAAATAGTGTCCCTTGCTGCCTCATAAATTAAGAGACTCAAGTCCAATCAAATTCTTTTCTCCAGCAAACTAGATCTGCTCAAGTGGTGTAAACTGGACGCTGCTCTTGTTTTTAGAAGCTGAGTAGCCCACAAAGACTGACAGGCAAATGGCTACTACAGAAAGGAGCAATGCGAAGGCGGTTGCAGCATCCCAAGAACGATTAGGAACTGGGCGGTAGTGAGCTGCTTCGAAGGAAGGTTGTATATCCAGAACCAACCAGTCACAGCTGGCTGAGTAATGCTGGGAGTTGCTCCATGGTTTGCCATCAGTCGGGTACCAGAAAGCTACGGCCATATTGCTGGGCTCACCTATTGTGAACTGTGCATCCTGCATTGCCAAAGGAGCATTTTCAGTGCTTGATTTGGTACAGAAAATATGTTAGTGAATTGATCGGCATAAATCTTAATGCAGTTCAATTGGGATGCATGGAAGCCTCGTAAATGTCAGTTTTCATGCCCAAAGTAGATCCGCACAAATTGATCCATGATAAGAGCAGATCTACTTGAGCTGAAGACGTCTATATGCTGTGACAGTGCATACATCGTCCAAGCACCCGAGCAGTCTCTGTTCAGAAAATTGGCATCATATACCTGTTTTAATAGGGCTGTGTGCCTTCAAAGTACTATGGCAGTAACGTGTGATAATGAGGTGCATGCATCTTTGTAGAAACAAGACAACTGGGATAACCATCCAACTATGGGCAATTTTATTTAGGCGCAGTATCCCTTGCACAACTGGCAAATTGCAGATCTAGTTGTCAGAGTAACAGAAATGTTATAGTATAAATGTTTGTTGACCCACTAACTTAATTTCTGCACATGTCCCTGGGCATGCTGGTGTAATGGAGTAGCGTGGAAAAGAATGAAACAAAATAGTAGATAAGCACCTGCTGAAACTGATCCATTGTTCTTAGGGGCCTTGAGAACTCAAAATAATATGTGCCCTTCTCATCTTGTTTTCCATAAGGACTGTCATCATCCACAAAGCCTGAAGAGGAGTTCACATGATAGTCAGATTATGAAGTTTTACTTGGGTGGATTTGCCTTTCAATCAAAGTTTTATGACTTTATGTAATGACCAAAAAGTTGATTTTGATGACTGGTTGAATGCTCCTAGATATGATGTTTTCATATGCTGGTTGTGGAAGCTCATTAAGTCTCGCATGCTCTAGCAGGGTGACAATTGTGGGCATTAAACAGATGACAACATGTTTTCCGTATGTTATTTGCTACTGCAGAGAGAATATATATATTTCTCAGATTCTCCGAACACCGTGTGGCATGTGTGCAGGTTTGGATACCATGACATTGAGGACAAAATATAAAGGTATGCTACAATCACATCTGGTGATAATGTTCAATGGGCTTACCTGAATGGAAGGTCAGTGAACTGTGCCACCAAGCCCCATGCCAATCATTTTGAGCATTTGAATTGTTCTCTGAAATGTGAATCATTGCGCAAGGTTCAGTCACAGAAGGTTGATGAAGAAAATAAACAAAATATGTCTAATATTCTAATTCAAAAATGGAAATGTCAAAAAAAAAAAGTTGAGAGTTTCTGCATTTTTAAAAGCATGAGTACCTTTAGGGCCTATCCCATCGAGGTAGCGGCAATGTGGATTCCATGCATATAAGTCAACAAGATGACCAAACCTACATAAATGAAGTATTTCAGCAGCAAGTTTTGACGTGTTATTATTCACAATTACACAACCACGATGTGAGAAAGGCATGGTAGAATTACCTATCAGCTCCATTTCCAACTGCATTATCTATGTGATTGCCACCATAAAGACGCCCAGGAATAGCATTTCCAACAGAAAAGTGCATAATGTCAACCTCATGGCCTCTGCAACTTTTGCTTGTGCAAGAACCAGGCAAATCTTTGCATCCTCCCATCTAAAAAGTCAAAACGGCTCATAGAGCAGAAGCAGTGACATAACATAATCCACATATACCCAAAAAGGTGTTCAGCACACAATATAAGAAGAAACAAAGCTAACAACTTTAGTGACGTTACAGCAGTACTAAACTGACACTTACAATGTTAGCACTTAGCACCATGATTTGAGAGTTGGGAATAATGAGAGGCAATTCAAACTTACATTATAATATGTGGCATTTACTCCAACTTGGAACATCAGAGCAACAGAAGGGCACTTATGACTTTCGCTGCAATGTTCAAGAAATCAATCAAAAGCACATATTACTAACTGCAGAACTGTATAGCTGAAAAGTAATGGTAGAACCGTAGAAGGATAACATGCATTGGTTAGAGAATGAAATTATTTTCTCCAGAAGTGAGATCACGAGGCATTCTCAATCAAACCAAACCACCATCAGTCCTTAAAGAAGACCAAGGCAATAAGAGAAAATGTCATGCTGTGACCATGTAATACAACCAATTGAGATCCATGTATAAATCCCACTCACACGGTAACAGTTGAGGTAGAACAATATAGCAAGAAATAGACTGTCTGGATAAAATAAAAGAGATAAGCTTGGCACTTTGGCAGTTTGCTGGTGAGTTAGTGCAACAAAACAATATGGCTGTCCAATGTCTTCAATCCAATGTATCCACGAACTAAAAGAGTGACCATAAAGAGCACTATTAACTTCCACTAACTATTATGCAGACCAATAGGCCTCTATCCACACTAGTATTATCTGTACCAGAAGAAAGAAGGCGAAAGTACCCTTTAGCGTAAGCGTAATCCCCATCAACTTTCAGCATGAAGAAAACGTTGACGCCATCATGCACAGCCTGCACAGCCCATTCCAAAAGTTAATCAAGGCCACCATTTCCGAGACATCAGACGCATAGCTTGCCTCTTCCATTGCAAATCGAATATACATATTCAGACAAGAACTACTAATACATGATACTTCCTGATAAATCCAAGATTTACTACGCCAAACGCTACAGTTTAACATCAACGTTCATGAGACGGCTGACCAGTCGCCAATAGTTCTATTCAACGATCCAGCTAATTTCTCGAGATCCGTGTGCTTCTCTATGGGCAGCGAGATATAGAGAGGAGGGGCGTGACAGGGGGCGCACCTTGACGGCGACTTTGCTGCCGGCGTAGGCCTTGTCCTCGTCGGGGTCGAGCGCCGGCAGCAGCGCGAACTCCGAGGCCTCCATGCCATCCCAGTCGGCGGGGTGCCCGTCCACGGTCACCTCCCCGGGGCGGAACTCCGCGAGCACGCGCCCGCCGCCGCCGGCGCAGGTTGGCGCCTCGCCGTGGTGCTCGTGCGCGGCTGCGGTGGCGAGGAGGACCGCCGCGGCCACGAGGAGCGCGAGGAGCCCCATGCGAAGGTGAGGCACGGATCGAGGCGTTGGGGTGGACGCGCGGGCGTGGTCTGGACGGCGAGAATTGCGAGGCTGGTTTGATTCGGACTAGTCCACGCGGCGGCGGCGGCGTGGAGAAGAAGGCGTCCCCCGTCTCCCCAGCTTGGTTGGGAGCTTGGAATTTTCCGTCGCCCGTGAACGGCATGGATTGACGAGATTGCCCCTGGTAGTTTGCGCCGCGGCCGCGGCAGCGGACCGAGGGATGAAGGGTGATCTGGGGATTCACACGGCGTCGACAGGAGACGCGAGATCTGGCGGTTTGACTGATTGCAGTTGGAAAGAGAAAATGCAAAAATGCTTCACACTCACTATCCATGATATACACTTGGAACCCTTGATCCACACCATCCATACACATGCACTAAAAAAAAGTCAGTATGTATAGAGTTTGTTCTTTTTAGCTTTTCAAAATAGTATTTGATTTTTGCTATAGTATTTAACTTTTAAACGGAGTATTTTTTTAAGATGGGGTTTACAAGTTAATTATAATACACATTAAAAACCCAACATCTATACCATCTAAAATCGCAAACGAGTATCTCTATCTGTAATGTCTGTCGCAAACAACTAAAATTCAAAAATTTCAGCTAAAAACCATAAGCTGCAGCAAAAAAGAACAGATCCATAGTACTCCTTTCGTCTAAATTTATAAAAAATATTTTTTTGCATAATATTATCCATAAAATAGAGCATTTTTTATATTCTAATATAAAGTTAGTGTGATGTTTCCTTTATACTCCTAATAAATATGTAGTTTTATTTGCTATTTTATACATGCATACATTGCAATATAGTGTTTAGAGATAATAACTAAGGGTAATTTAGCTACTTTCACTATTTTTTTAGTTTATGTATTAAGAAAAAAATATAACTTATAAATTTAGACAAAGGAGTATTCCCAGGAAAAATGTTAGCATGAATGGTGTGATAACTCACAAGTTAAGATGGACGAAGGGAGTATTACTCGGGAAAAACGTTTCCTGACCGTGTGAATGGCGTCACAAGGAAAAACGTTTCCAGACCGTGTGAATGGCGTCACAATTCACTATACTACACTAATATTAAGGCACCCACAGCCTATACTACTCTAAAAATTATATTTATAACATCTGAAGTTTTTTATCTCTAACATGATAGATTAGGCCACCTAGGTCTTAGAATGGTGAGAAATATAATTAATAATTCGCAAGAACATAATATCAATATAAAGAATTTTTTAAATCAAGAATATTTTGTGTGCCCCGCATGTGTCACCGGGAAATTAACTAGTAAACTATATGCTCTGAAAGTGATGGATGAAGTCTCTGCAGTTCTAGAACGCATCCAAGGAGATATTTGTGGTCCTATACAACCTCTGTCGGAGCTATTTAAATATTTGATAGTACTCATCGATGCTTTCTCGAAATGGTCACACGTATGTTTATTATCAACGATAAATCATGCTTTTGTAAAACTGATCTTACAGATAATTCAAACTAGAAATAATTTCCTCGATCACCATATAAAGTCCATCAGAATTGACAACGTCAGAGAATTTACTTCGAAGGTATTTGAAGATTTTTTCATGGCAATGGGAATTAAAGTAGATAAGCCATTACGTGACAAGTCATGAGAATCCATGTACATGACCCGCGTACTAGTGAAGCAAATAAAGAAATCTAGAAGATTATTGATTTGCAGGTATTCGTAAATCAACTACCTGACCACTTTAGTAATTTAAAAAGCATGACCGAGTCTCATGTGCTTGCACGCAATGCACCAGAGAGGGTTAAAATATCGAAGAAAGTAGAAAGTATTTCTAATTCCGTCTAGAGGCCTCAGAATAAAAGGACGAGAACTCCGACCCCACGAATCCCAAGTAATTGGGTACGCCTGGTGAAAAAGGATAAAAAGAACTTGACACAGTCAATCACCGAAGTTCCCCAGAACTGGCAGGGGAGCCAGTTGAGACCTGGCACCAGTATGAAACCTTCAGAAAAGGGCATACTAAATCTAAACATTTCTATGGAGAGAGAAATTAGCATGGATGTGTGCACACCAGAGGAGGCCATCATGGCCCTCAACGATGGCCTCGGCGGTGGCAGGCATGGGCACCAGCGAGGTTACCTGATAAATATAGCCACAAATGATTGCACATATCACCGATAAAATGAACCTGACATCCCTAGCTTCTGCACAGGCCCAAAATAGCCCCACAAAGCCAAGCAAAACAGAAATGTTTGTAGCATATTGCGTCAAAAATAGTCTTCGGTGCATCAGGGACCATCGGTGCTTTCCCCTTGTCTTTCTCACTCTCAGTTGAGTAAGGTTTCCAACGGGTAAAGACCTAGGGCGCAACTACGTAGTTCAACATGTATTTCTGCTGAATGAATGTCTTGTCATACTTATTCAGGTCGCTGATCTATTGAAAGTAGTAGCAACACTCCGACAGCTACCATGCACAGATAAAGTCAGCGATATTTAAAATGCAACATGCAATGTAAAATATTGATGTTTGCCATTCACTTACGTGGACATCCCCGTACATGTAGTAAGCCCAAGTGACGATACTAGGATGTGTAGATTGAATTATCCATGCCAGGTTACTATAGTCGCACTGCGGTCGTGGAAACTCTGGTGGTACAAGATCATCTTTGCAAGAACTGTCAGGGTACGTTTGTGCCTTCTTAGCAGCATATTTCTACTTTCAAAGTTCAATATCCACAAATGCAACATCCATAGAAAGGATATGATTGTTACCATCCATGTAGATTGTCGTCAAGATCTGCCCTATGTACTTCCCAATCAAGAATGTTCTATCCACACACATGAGCGAGCGAAATGATGAAAGATATCAACGCAGATACCAAATGCAAGGGAAGCCCATTGCATTATCATATATCCCTTTGGTTTTTCTAAAATCTTACCCTTCATAGCAATGTATGTTATGGGTTTCTATCCTCTAGTACCTCAAGTAGTCAAGAGAGATTATCGTTTGCCGACTAAACGTGCCAAACCTTCTCCCTATTGCCTTCTGCTTCGCCCTCCACACATTCGCATAGCTGAATTTGAGGTTTGAGTTTTTACCCAAGAGGTCGTTTTAGTTTGGGAACAGAGGACTGGTTAGACCGCTCAGCCCGGTCAGATTGGTCTTAAGCCAGCGGTTAGACCGTTCCGTTGAGGTTTAGGCCCGCTCGTTACTTTTTATGTTCTCTTGGCTTGTTGGCTTCTATTTTGTCTATATTTCAATTGTACATCTGATCTTATTAGCTCCTCATAACCTAAAGAGATCGATTTTATTGAAGTTAAATAGGCAAGGATTATTCACCCTCTCGGCCCTCCGCCATGTCCTACATGTTACGTAGGCAAAAACTTGTACAGATTATCATACTTAGCTCTATTAACTTGAGAACTTAAGATTTAGAGGCCACTCGGTTAGGTTGAAATTTGGTGACTTATAGATGAAATTACACTATAGCTGACAGTAGTTTATTTAGTGTAATTAAGTTTTTTTTTAAAAATATAAAATAGAAATAATAGGTTATCCTATTACGTATAATGCAAACGAATATGGGAAAAGAACCGATAAAAAACTCAAAAAAATACTGAAAAACTAAAAAATAAAAATTATAAATAGTAAAAAAATAAATTAAAAACTAGAAGTCTAAGTCTAAATAGTGGAACATTAGTCCCTAAGCTTCCATATAAATGATGATCGATTCTATCTTAAAGTGTACAGATCACAAAATGTACGTATGTATGTGCGTGTGACATGTTCAGTACCGAGGCGTGTGGCAGTACGTGACTATTTTAATTTTTGCTTTATTTTGTATGCTTATCTTTTATCACGAATCATGTAAAATGTCCAGTCCGTCCTATCATGCAAGGGCATGCATGTGGCCAGATTAAATGCAGCGTTTGCGTCTAGGGCAAATAGTGTGAAGCTTTTTGTCCTTGTGCAGCTCATGCCTGCCTGCTTCCATTTGGTACTTACACTTCAGACTTGCATGCTTGGCGTCGTGGTCGTCGCCTTCGTCATTGATGGCAGTGGGTTCGACCGATCTGTGGGCCTGCTCGATCTGACCCCCATCAATGCATGCTTACTTGGAACGTCGATCTCTTCTCACCCAGACTTCAGAGACAGAGAGAGATGATGAACCGGCCCAGCGCATCAGTGCATTTCCAATGTACTGCGTTGATCCCCGCAAATCCTTTGGTTCTGTTGTACTACTGCTAGTGGCCGGTTCGCAACCTGGTCGATCATGAAATTTTGAAGTGCATCCAGCCACCCAGGTGCTGTGCACTGCACGAACTCAACTTCGTCTGGGCCCTGGAGCCTACTCAAGTACTCATGGTGCAGCCACAAAGATGATCATTGCGCTGAAAATCCCGACCTCTGCAGGTGCTAAGTTGTAAACCGCCGGCAAGTGGCTGCTCAAACCGTCAACGGTCAACCTTAGTAATTACTCCCATCTACCCTCCTAATCCGTATGGTTGGCTCCCATCTACCCTCCTTACCTATATGGTGGGCATAGTGCCATGCATCAGATAAGCGCGCTTATGCATGTGCGTTCTAAAACTTCTCACAATAAGATACAAACTGACAAGCTACTCGGCCAGCCGGTTGAGCAGCGGCACAAGTACTCTACAGTACTGTGCATTACAGTACTCACCTGCAGTTTTTACAAAAGAGGACGAACTACTCCGTCACGTACCACGAGTAGAAGACATCTTGCCTTTCACTTTTCTTAATCATGCACACGCACAGCTAGCGCGAGCAAACCCCTCCGCGCGCGCGCTCGTACATACGAACGTCTGCGTGCTGCATGCACGTCTGCGAAGCCCCGCGGGGCACTGTGGAATGGGGGAATCCATCCACTTCCAACAGGCTAACATGCATCTGCCGCGCGCGCGGTTGGTTGAGCAGCGAGCGCTCTCGCGAGCGCGTGAACATAAATGCGCCGGCGCGCGCGCGCCGGTGCCGAACTTTTCTCCTCCCCAACCAAGTCGACGGGCCATGCAAGCATGGGCGCATGGCCAGTCCCGCTGTCTCACTACCTCACACTGCTGTAGCCTGTAGGAGTATACTGATGGAGTAACCATATTGCGTGGCAACTAGCAAGTCGTCGTGAGATGGGCCCGTCTCTGCTCCCTCGGCTCGTGCGTGCCTTCTTCCTCCCCCTCGCCGCCGCCTCCTCGCTGGCTTTTGGCTCTGGAAGCTGAAACCGTCACAGTTGAGACGCGACCTAGCTATCATCCCCCAACTACCTGCATTAACTCCACGCACACAGTATACTCCTCTCCACTGTCCACTCCACTTGATCTGGTTAGCTTCACGTATGCTATATAAGCAAGACGACGTCCTTCGCTTCAAGCATCGCAGCAGCAGCAGCAACAGCTTGATTTACTCCAGTAGTACCTACCTAGCTAGCTAGCCTCTCATGGGGAGCGTGGCGAGATGTGTGCGGGTCTTGGCGCTCGTGGCATTGGCCGTGGCGCTTGTTCTTGGAGTGGCCACCGAGGCGCGGCTCTTGGAGAAGCAGAACTTGGGCGGTGGAGGAGGCTTCGGTGGCGGCGGCGGCTTTGGTGGTGGTGGTGGGCTTGGTGGCGGTGGTGGGTTTGGTGGAGGCGGCGGTGCGGGTGGTGGGTTTGGTGGAGGGCTTGGCCATGGTGGAGGTCTTGGCGGTGGGTTCGGAGGTGGTAAAGGTGGCGGTCTAGGCGGAGGTGGTGGGTTTGGTGGCGGTGGTGGTGCGGGTGGTGGGCTCGGTGGAGGGCTTGGACATGGTGGTGGCCTTGGAGGCGGGTTCGGTGGCGGGAAGGGCGGAGGTCTTGGTGGAGGTGGCGGTCTCGGCGGCGGCGCAGGTGGAGGCGGAGGCCTCGGTGGTGGCGGTGGAGCCGGTGGTGGGCTTGGCGGTGGAGCTGGAGGTGGTCTCGGTGGTGGTGCAGGTGGAGGAGGCGGACTTGGCGGCGGTGCCGGCGGAGGTGGCGGACTAGGCGGTGGAGCCGGCGGAGGTGGCGGGCTTGGAGGTGGTGCCGGAGGAGGGCTTGGTGGCGGTGCCGGTGGAGGCGGCGGGCTGGGTGGTGGTGCCGGCGCCGGATCGGGCGGTGGCTTCGGGGGCGGCAAAGGTGGCGGCTTCGGCGGAGGCCTCGGTGGAGGCAGCGGTGGCGGCTTCGGCGGCGGGTTCGGTGCAGGCGGTGGAGCTGGAGGTGGCGCCGGAGGCGGCTTCGGTGGGGGCGCCGGCGCTGGCGGAGGCGGCGGCTTGGGTGGCGGAGGCGGTGGAGGTTTTGGAGGTGGCGGTGGCATCGGTGGGGGGCTCTGAAGAAGAAATGGACGTTCGTACGTGCATGGTATAGATGAGTGATAATATATGATTGATTAAGCTCTGAAGAAGTGTGTATTTCTAAATTAAACTTTGAAGGTCTTGATACGTACATGTGTTTCCGATTAGTATTCATCATTTTCATAAAGAAATAAAGTCGTTAAGATGTTACTTTTGCATTGTTCAATTTATTATTCTATATGTTCTTACTGTTATGGAGGGTTTGGAGTTTGGACTAGTGTCTACGTACTGTTGTTGCAACATATCTCTGCGGTATCCAGGCTGTATGCAGTGATGTATGTACTAAATACTATACTACTTGGCCTGTTCTGTACGGCTTCGACTTTTAATTTTTTTAGTTTATTTAAGTTAAAAGTTATTTAAAATATATCAGTTTTAAATTTTAATTTATTTTGACTTTTATGATTTTTTGTATTTTATTTTTTTCTCTTATTTATTTTTGTGTCTGTGATGATATAATGATTTTTTATTTTTTTAATTAAATAATTTAGAAAAAAATAATAATCACTACAGAGTAATTCTAACTAAAAGCTACCGGTCATAAGATAGAAGCTTAAGTTTTTTTTAGCGGACCTCGATTGACCTGTAGACGAGAAACGATACTGTTACAAGCATATTGACACCGACACTGTCGGTCTGGGAAAGCAGCTGAACTAACTAGTAGTCGTTTGATAATGTGTCTACTTCATGGCAACAGAAGCTCAATCAGCAGTTAGCAAGCTGAACGAAGCACATCAAGAAATTCCACTGCGCTCTGGTAAATTTCCAACAGGCAGCATGCATTATACATTTATGCTCCCTCCTTCGGTAATACAAATCCGATGCATATACCTAAAAAGCATGTCATTTTTAGTAATATTTAATGGATCTGGATCATAGTTGCTTCTATTAGACCTCGTTTCAAACAACATGACTTATGTCTTCTGCCTTCTTGTGATATCTCAAAATTTTGTTTTTTATTTATTTTATTTTTATTGGATTTTTCTGGATTTAAAAATCTATTTTTCTAAAATCTTAAATTCAAGCCTAGAAAGTAAGTTATTAAATTAATTATGTAACTGTGGTCAATTCAAGTTAAAACTATTTTATTTGGGTTCCTTATCTTTTTCTGAATTTTTAGAAATTTTTCTGTATTTATTTGGATTCTCCTACTATTTTCTAGCCTTTAATTGCTTTTCTCATGTTTTCTAAAAAATCAAAATTAAAATTTGAATCTCCCATCTCCTTCATCGGGTGACGCGTGGGCGGCCCACGTCGCCTCCAGCCCCATCCCGCCGCTCCCGCCTCACTTTCCCCTCCGACCGACGCGTGGATGGCGCAGCTACAGCCACGTCTAACATCGGCCCCATCCTGCCGCTTCCCCTTCTCCTTTTCCTCTCTCCTGCTAACGAGTGGGCCCCACCCGTCAGGCCCTTCTTCCCCGCGCGCACCTCCTCCTTTCTTCTTTCCTCCCCCTCTTTCCTTTCTCATCGACGCCCAAATTCCCGCCAAATCCGGCTCCTTCCCTCTGCCCTCTCCTCGGTTTTGAAAATCGCGCACGCCGCCAGGTCAAATTCCCCAAATTCCGGCTCTCCTTCATTCCTCGCTCGCTTCCTCTTTCCTTTCTCCTTCACCTAAAATTTCACCATCGCAATCACGACGAGCAATTGCCACGCCATGGTTTGATCCCCCTCTATCCTATATAAAGGGGCCGCGAGTACCCCCAGTTCCTATACCACCCCTCCCCGCCTCCAATTTCCTCTCCCGAGCTTCGAGACATCCCTGCGCTGTCCCTCCCACTCCGCCAAGCTCCGGCAAGAGATTCCGAGCAAGCCAAGTCACCTCACGCCTCAAGGACACTACCACCAGCACCACCGCGCCTCGGCGAACACCTTCCATCTCTCCACCGAGCTCGAACGCCACCAGAAGACCTACTTCGCCAGAGAACTGAGCGCCGCCAGCGCCCTCCTCGCCGTTGACCCATCTCCGACCACTTCTGGTAACACTACCATGCACCAATGCACTTCTCACACTCCCCTCTTTCTTTTGCACTGCTCACCGGCGGCCGCCGAGCCCCACATCGCTGGTGACCCTCGGTCCCAGTGTGCCAACCCTCGCCAGCGATGCCACATTGACTCGCCTCGCCCACGTGGCCGCCATTTGGCGCTACTCAGCCCACCTCAGCCCTGCACGGCCACCCGGCCGCCACGCCATACTACACCGGTTGAGTCAAACCACGTGCACACGTGGCAATGACGTGACATGCCATCTAATGGTACAGGTCCACATGCCACTTATGCTACATCAACACCATGTGTCAAACACGTGGCAGCGTGTCAGCAAAATCTGCCATGTTACCTGCCACATGTAGGGCCAACGTCAGCATGATGTTATAATTCTTATTTTTTTAGAAAACATAATTTCATTAATTCCTTACTGACACCATAAATAACTTTTTCTTCAGAAAAATAATTCCAAAAATGCTAGTTTTTCTTTTTAATTAGAATTTAAACTTCGAGAGCCCGTTTTCCTTCATCCTAACTCCGATTAAATTTGTTCAAATTTTTAAATTTATCTAAAATCATGATTTATCAAATTTACAATGTTTTCAAATTTTAGAGTTTATTTAAATTTTATTTGAATTTAGAGAGTTATTTTCACGTGTAGACTACGACGATTCTAGAGAATTTTACGATAACGATTCGCATCAAATTACAGAGCAAGGTAAGTCACGCATCTTGGATCATGTTGATCCCAGTTTACAAATAAATTTATATTATTTTTGAATTATATTACATGCTTTATTTGTATTCTCTGTATTTTAAATTCAGCTTTTATTTTAGTTAATACCCAATTGTTATGCCTCTCTTGACTTTGCCAATTCTTGAACTTTGTCACCTTAAATTAAAATTCTAGTTAGTACATTAGTATGACTAGAGAATTTTTATAGTAAAAATTTAGACCTACATAGATATAAATTTAGGGTCAGACAACTTTTTCACATGAAATAATAAGTTTTTAAAATGTATTCTTGACTTCGGTAAGTCCTGAAGGTTTATAAAATATTTAAAAATAAAATATAAAACTTGGTTTAGATTTAGGTCATAGATAAGGTGGTGGGTGCTTGCTAGTATATGTTGTAACTTGGTGGCTCAACGTAGATACTAAGCACGAGAAGGATGTGGATAGAGCCTAAGTCAATTAAAGACCAGTTTGTGAGCTACTGCTACAAAGCCTAATTATACTACCACGAGATTGGTATGGAACAGTCCTAAAAAGCCCAATCATACTACCACGAGACTGGTATGGAACAGTCCTGGCTAACTAATTAGCAAGTCCCGACTTGAGTTTCGCTACAGGCTAAATGTGAGCGTGGTGTGGACCATGGAAAGTCTCATGTGGCACAAGAGGCGGGGGCCCGATCTGTTAGATTTATTATTGGGGTGAAATCTTAGTGAAAACGTGGTCAGATTGAATGCTTAGCTTTGTAAAAATCTTGTTATAGTTACTTACTTGCATGCCAAAGAAAGCGTGTTATGGCCGACGTAATGAGTTGATCATATATTGTGGGTAAAGCCGTACAATCTCTACAAAGTGTATAAACTATCCTGGATAACCGTGCCTATGGTCATGGGTATGCTGAGTAAAGTTTTTCATTGATTAGATTTTGTTTTTCATAAAATAGTTTTAGATGGGAAATATGGTATCTCTTTGGAGAAAGATGGTCCAAGTGGGATACCCGTGGTTATGTTAGTGTTAGGTCGATGCCGGCGTTAATATTATTATTTGGAATTGTAGACTTATAGTATTAAATTCAGTAATTCCAATCTATTTATTATATTTTATTAAATGTTATTCATGCTCAAATAACTATATAAGCATTCCTTTGTTGTCTTTATCATTGTATTGTATTTTTCGGTGTGACTTGCGGAGTACAAGTTGTACTCACATTTGCTATCACCATATCAGAGGAGGCTGACTTCGACTACAGTGATACCATGTCGAATATGCTGCGTCTTACTGTCATCTGCCTATGGACAGCCGTGTGTTTTGCTTTCTTCAGTTGCTTCCGCTGTTATTTTCTTTTACTATTATTGCTAATGACCATTAATGTAAAATTTGGTCATATGACCGTACTCCTTTATTTAATAAAGTTTATCATTTGTGTTTGATATATATCCCTATTACCGTTGTGTGCACTAGCTGACTCTGAACTAGTGCGATTTACACAGAGGATTCGGAATCATCGCTCCGGGGTCTTACGCTTCTAGAAGTTAAAAGCTGTTTGGAATGTGTTGGTTACTTAACGTGGATTTTTTTCTTTTTTTCTTTGTATTATCTGTGCAGATATAGCGGTGTTTTTTTCTATTTTTTAATTGAATATATTGGAAAAAAAACTATCATCAGCTACAATGTCATTTTAGCCAAAGATCACAATCAAAAGATAAAAGTCGTAGTACTTTAGAACAACGCCTTAGATAGACATAGTAATACTATTTCTATTACAGATAAATATAATTTTATTTTATTAAATATTATTTAAATAATATGTCTTTTAATTATACATATTAGACTTATATTGCGGGATAAAAGGAGCAACATATTTGGTCGGATGTTTTCGTGCCAAGAAGGTGGCACCGATTTTATATCGAGACATGCTATGAAAACGAAACGTCATTACGCCAACCGCTCAATAAAATCTGCCGTAGATTGAGATCGTCCGGCCGCCTAATGCATACTGTTTCCACCCCGTGTCGACGGCCACTCCGCCGCACGGATCATATCGCCGGGCGCGATCAATCGTCGGTGCACGCTGCCTTTTCCAATCGGTGATGGTTACTTCCCAGTACAATCTAGCAATACGACGAGCAGGAGCTGTGTACGTCGTCTTGGAACATCTCACATGCCATATCATTTGGTCGTTCTTGACGCAACAGCTTACCCATCAGATCAGGAACCACTCGGCTCGATCGGCACATGCATGTTGCTGGCGGCACAGATGATCCTTCGCGACTGGTTCGTTGATTTTGTACTGATCAATGCTGTCGCGAGGTGGCGATGAATATCTAGCTAGTTACTGCCACTAGTGCTCTCTAGTCACTTCGTCACAGTAATCGCTGGAAATTACGGTGATACTGTACTATCATCTGGCATGATAGAGAAGTTGAGAATGAATCGTGATGGAAGTAACTGAGAACGCAGGAAATGAGAGACACACGTGTTGGTCCTGTTTGCGCAGTTTTTGTGGGGATAAGCAAGTACTGAGTGGTGGTCTCCGGGAACATTGTTGATTCTCGTCAATAATTCAGATTTTTTTGTCAATTATACCTGGAACCTTCTAGATGCGAACACCCAAAATGCGAAGTAACCAATTTCTTGTATGTGTAAAATCAAGAGTGTGGTATGTCAACCTTTTTACATGTGCTTCTGAATTTCAGATAAAATTCTGCAGTGAAGCATTTCTTGTATTGAGATCTGACGACGTCCAAAACCAATCTTTATTGTAAATGGAAGGAGTACTGCTTCATGTCATATTTTTGTGAGAAACCATTTTGAGTTCTACAATTTGCTTTGAATGCAAGCTAGTTCTAGTCCACGGTGGAGGGGTAGGTTGGGCTGGGCGGCCCGCTAAACCTTCGCCGGCGAGAAGGGGAAGTGGCGATTCCTAGCCGGTTGGCTACCTAATCTTCTCCGGTTATCTATCCACAGTTGATAAGTCAAAAAATCACAACTCCTAATCAGTTTAGTAACTTAACATCTTACTCCATCTGGGCCGTGTAACTTGTCGTAAGACAGCTGCACTCTACAATCCTTCACCTTCCTCACTTTGATTTGGACCGGTGATATTTTTTCCCATGGAACAGCACACGTCCCTCCCTAGATTGCTGTAGCTCGATCATGCGTGCAGTCCTCTCCCTCCGGCCCAATTCGCCGCGGCATGTGCGCGGTTAGTTGCGACGTCGTCCCCCGAGCGCGTGAACATAAATGCAGCAGTGCATCGATCGGTCGATCGGCCGACCTCCGCTCCACCGTCGACGTGCGGGCACGCACCATCTAGAGCGCCAGTGCCGCGCCGTCCCACCGGTCAAATCGTCGGGCGAGACTTCAGCGACCACCCGCCGTGGTGGTTGAATTGTATGATCGAGTGTGATCGGATCCGATCAATTGAAGTACCCGATTAGATTTCATTTAAAGATATATTTTAATTAGTATAAGTTATTCGAGAAATTTTTTATAAATTATTTGAAAAGTTATTTAGTTTTTTTTTACTATAGGAGGAATTCGGCTTAAGGTAGATATTGTTGTATTTTATTATCTGAATTTGGTCAGGTTCGACTACTTAAAGAATCCGATCAAATTTCACTCAAAGATATATTCCGACCAGTATAATTGGTCAGTAGTGCAAATTGGTCAGATGTTATAATTGGGATTATCTTCGAGTTCGTGATGGACCCTGCACCGACTTACACTATCATGTCAGTGTTCGCACCGACTAGAGTCAGACGTGACTACTCGAGACGCTTCTGACTATAACTTTTCACCATTATCTTCTGATACTCTATTTTGTATCCATGCAGGGTGTTATTACCGTCTCTTAGTAGGTTACTATTTCAGTTTTTAGGTAATCTCTGTTTCTATTACCGACTATGACTCTATCCCTTTCCTGTTTGGGAGTCTTGTTCCAAGGCTATTTATTCACCTGTAAGCCTTATAATACCATAGCACATACAACATAAGCTATCTATATCTATAATACGTCAAGAGCATTCTATAACTTCTCCTCCACATAGTGATTTTGTTGATTGTACATTCATGATTTTTTTCATAATATTTTTCATGTGAAATATTTATCTCTAAATTTTTATTAGGGTTTTGATAAACATCACCTGGATGTTTTCTTCCAAACAACCACCCAAATTTCTCACCTTTGGATGTATTCAAAGATTCGTGCGCGGCCACCTCCACCTTCTTCTTCAGCGATCCCTTCTTTCTCCTCTCCAGCATCCGCTTTTTCCTTCTCTTTGACAACTCCTTACCCATTCTTTCTCCTCACCAGCGACCGCTTCTTCCTCCTCTCTAGCGACTCGAGGGGAGAATCCCACCCCTATGCCTAGGGTTCACCGTTTCCCCTGGTCATAGAGGGAGACTAGGGGTGGTGGCCCGGCGGTGGGCAGCGGTGGGTGTGACGGGCGGGGTAGAAGAGTGGTGGGCAATGTCGGAGGGCGGCGGCGGAAGACACTAGGTATTAGGTTGGGCCAGGATGGCACGACAGGGAAGGATAGGGGCGGTGCGGTGAGGTGGCGGGGACACTGTCGGCCGCGGGTGGTGGTAGAGGGGACGCGGGGTGACGGGGGAAGGCACACGGAGCTGCTCCGGTGAGGGAGGGGCCGGTGCAGGCTACGAGGAGGGGGCAGTGTGAAGGGTGTGAGGTGGGAGGCGACGAGGTCAGTTGGGAGACGGCAGGGTCAGGACAGGGGTTAGGGTTAGAGGTTATATAGTAAGGAGAAATGATAAAAGCAATTAAGTCTTAATGTATGAGTTATAAATTTAGATAATTATTTAAAATAAAATATCTAGCTGATTTCTTAACACACCTTTTTTATTATTCTTGCTTGTGTTTTTCATACCTCGTCGGTCGTTTTATTTGGGAGCGTTTGTTTCGTAGCAGGGGTGTGCCGGTGTGGTCCCGCCTAGTGGCCTCTGCTCCCCCCAACGCCCTCCTCAGCACCTGGCTGGCCTGAAAGCGCACGCCGTCACAGTGAGGCGCGCCCAACAACCTGCATTAACTAGGCTCCACTCTGCTCTACTATATAAGCAGCAGCGAGGTTGGCTTCTCCTTCCAGCTCCAAAGCAGTAGTTTTACTACTACTTCACTTCAGTTAGTTTTGGTGAGCTCTGCTAGCTAGGTCGGGTGTCATGGGGAAGTTGCCGAGGGGTGAGTGGAACCTGGCACTCGCGGGGTTGGCCGTGGCGGTGGTTCTTGCTGTGGCCGCCGAGGCGCGGCTCTTGGAGAAGCAGGGCTTGGACGGTGGAGGTGGCTTTGGTGGTGGTGGAGGGTACGGAGGTGGCGCTGGTGTTGGTCTTGGTGGGGGACTTGGGCATGGTGGTGGTCTTGGGGGTGGGTATGGCGGGGGTGCAGGTGGTGGTGGTGGTCTAGGCGGCGGTGAAGGTGGAGGCGGAGGACTTGGGGGTGGTGCCGGAGGTGGTGCAGGCGGTGGCGGCGGGCTAGGTGGTGGTGCCGGCGGAGGTGGCGGTCTCGGCGGTGGTGCTGGAGGTGGCGCCGGTGGTGGTGCAGGCGGTGGTGGCGGTTTAGGTGGTGGTGCTGGAGGTGGACTTGGCGGTGGTGCAGGAGGTGGTGCTGGTGAGGGCTACGGAGGAGGGGCTGGTGGCGGTACCGGCGGTGGCTATGGTGGAGGAGCCGGTGGTGGAGGTGGCGCCGGCGGTGGCTATGGTGGAGGCTCCGGTGGTGGAGGTGGCGCCGGTGGTGGCTATGGTGGAGGCGTCGGTGGTGGAGGTGGCGCCGGCGGTGGCTATGGTGGAGGCGTCGGTGCTGGAGGTGGCACCGGCGGCGGCTACGGTGGAGGAGCTGGAGGCGGCGCTGGTGGTGGTGCAGGTGGTGGCTATGGTGGAGGCTATGGTGGTGGAGGTGGGATCGGCGGCGGTCTTTGAAGAGTAGGGGTATAAAACTTTAAGAATGTGTGCTATACCATGATTATACTTATATACTCGCCGCCTGCCTAATCGTGTGCTGTAACGGAACAATAATATGGCCGAGATGCCTTTTTTTAATTGAACTGTGGCCGGGATGTTGACATGGTGATAATTGTATTACGTTGTATTCAGTAATGGTATATATAATGTTGTTACTAAACGTGGACGTTATTACTTGTGTCTTTTATATACTTTGTCGAAATAGACAGATTAAAGGGCGTTCGCTTTAGCGATGATTTTTGATTTTTAGCTGAAATTTTACTGTAGCTGGCTTTTTTTTGCTGCAACTGATTTGGCCTTTTGGGCATAATTAAATTTAAAAAAATGTAAAAATAGAAAAATATGTTAGCCCATCACGGACAATGCAAAGGAACACGGGAAAAAAAATACAAAAAAACCTAAAAAATCTAAAAAAATTCAGAAAAAGACGAATTACTGAATAGTGAAAAAAAGCTGAAGTTAGAAGCTAAAGCTAAAGTAAAGTTGAAAAGAGCTATAAAGTTGATGATATATTGATATTTGTTCTGAAAGTATTGAAGCACTTGGGGTTCGAATGTAGAAAGGATACAGTACTGTGCTATTACAGATGCTGAGGTTTATAGTTTATGCCTTTTCTCTGATCAATAAACGGAACGATTTTTCGCTGTTATTTTGAAGCGGTTTATCAATATTTAGTTTATTCATATAAATACTTATGTTAGAGGTAAAAGTTATTAGTCGTAGCTGAAAAAAATAACAGGTTGTGATACACATAAATTAAATGTGATGGTGCATGAGATAATGTAATAGCGTCTGGTCCAAAATTCGTTAATAGCCTTGCCCACCTATAAGACAATCATGAATGCATACCACTCTAATTGGGCTTTCGTTCTTGAACCCAAAAGTGGTATTGGACCAAAGGCATGATATACTAGTGGAATTTAATGTTAACTGACAATGTTACGTTAAAGGACATGATGTTACATTCTTTGTCCTTATGGGCCGCCACCCTTGTCAGCGTGAAATGCTCAGAAACACTCATGCATGACCCATGCCGTGAGCCGCTATTGGGCTACACGCACATGCGATATATTTGATACTATTTATAACGCTTTATGATCCAAAATTTGTCAATAACCTAATCGACCCGCAAGACAGGCACGCATACGTAGCACTCCTACCCGTCGGGTGAGCACGCATACCTAGAACTCTACTTGGACTTTTATTCTTGCTTCGTTCAAAAGAATTAATCTGAAAATGCTACTATTTAGATAATATGCATGATATACTAGTGAACTAACAATGTAGTATTAAAAGGGCGGGGGTGCAGGTGCCTCTTTTCTAACCTCTAAGCAACAACATGCACAAGTTAGTTCGAGCCCATAATCAACAAACTTGGGGGCGTTTGGAATGACAATGATTTATAGCTTTTTTTTACTGTAACTGAGTTGGCTTATTTGATATAATTAAATTTAAAAATAAAAATAAAAATAGAAACGACATTTTAGCCTATCACAGACAATGTAAAAGAATACGAGAAAAAACAAACACATAAAAAACCAAAAAAATAGAAAAAGACAACAAAAACAACAATAGAAAAAGCAACGCAGAAGCCAAAAGCCTGACGCGGTCGCTAATCTTAGCGGTGCTGTCACGATGCTATTACAAGAAATCGATTGTTCAGCCTCTGTTCTAGCCCCGCTCGTTTCAGTTTTTTTTCACTATTCAGTAATTCGTCTTTTTCTGAATTTTTTTAGATTTTTTGGGCTTTTTTGCATTTTTTCCCGTGTTCCTTTGCATTGTCCGTGATGGGCTAACATATTTTTTTTCTATTTTTACATTTTTTAAAATTTAGTTATGCCCAAAAAGCCAAATCAGCTACAGTAAAAAAAGCCAGCTACAGTGAAATTTCAACCAAAAGTCAGAAACCATCGCTAAAACGAACGCCCCCTTAGATCACACCAGGGATACAACATACAAGTTCCCAAAGCACATGCATGGATGTTGTTTCGGTTCGATCAGTAGTAGTACGTCGGGAGCCACTCCTTGCCGTCGATGAAGTCGACAGTGAGGAACTTGCACTACTACAGAAATTATCATCACAGACGGTTCAAAAACATCATCACAGATGATTTTTTGAACCGTTTGAATTTATGAGTCAGTGATAATCGAAAGTAATCACAGACGGTTTGTACGCCGTCCGTGATAAATACAATACAAACAGTTTGTAACTAGAACCGTCTGTGAAAAACACTATCACAGACGGTTCTAAACTTAGAACCGTCTGTGATGTGTGATCACATACGGTTTATACTACAAAATCGTTTATGATAGTTCATTCTATACCTAAAATACGATATCAAACATAGCAAAGAATATTTTATTTCCATTACAATCCACCATTACAACATCACAATATTACAATCCACCATTACAATATCATAAGATTACAATCCACCATTACAACATCACAAGATTACAGTCTACCATTACAATAGCAGAGAACATGACAGAAAACAATAGAGCCTACGATGAAGAAAACAATGAAAGCAACATAGCAGAGAACAATCCACCATCACAAGCTCGGGTAGGCTTTCTTAGTAACTGCTTCACTGTAAGCTCCCAAGCAACCCTAAACCCAACAAAGTAGCAACAATGGAGGCTACGATGGAGACCTAAACCCCACAGAATCAAATACTAGAAGAAACAATGGAGGGGGGAAGTAGAAAACAATGGAGACCTAAACCCCACAGACACATTTGAAGGATGGGTTCAGGTGAGTATTTATAGATGAGTCCTACTCGAACTCAGGCGAAAAATTATGAAATTTTAGAGATGCGCAAAGCGAAAAACATATCACAGACGGTTCTTAATTAAGAGTCGTCTGTGATATCCAATATCATAGACGGTTCTTATTATGAACCGTCTATAATGTTGGTTATATATATACCGATACAATATAAACAACTAATCTCAAAGTATAAAATAGCAAAGTTTTGTATGGCTTATATATACTTATTTGAAAGGTTTCGATGAGATCTACAACTTTGCAGTTGAGACAAACCCCAAATTTCGAAGGGAAGATCAAAAATTTTAGCAAAAACAAAATTCAAAAACTCCCAATTTGAATTTAAAGCTACAAATGGCCGATTTTGGGGTTCTTGGAGGGCAACGAGTGCAAGCTGGTGTTGTCAGATCTGGTCGTCCCCTAGCGGGGGTGAGGTTGAGCAGCTCTCCGAGCTTTAGCCTCGACAGTACATCCCTCGCTCCAAGGCTCTCTCCCCCATCTTCTTAAGCTCCAGTGAAAGGAGTTGTGGCACCACAGCCACCGATGGGTTCACCACACCCCTCGGATGTAGAGGAAGACCGGGGAGGTAGTTGTCCAGTGTTGGGCAGTGGGTGGTAGCGAAGAGAGGCACAACGATGCGACGACGCACTGAATATTAGGTTGAATTAGGAATATTATTTTTAAAATTTAATTACGCTGAAAAAACTTATAGCTGCTACAGTAAAGCAAGACTCAAACAGTGCAAAAAAGACCCAAAATCTAAAAGCTTAAGCTGAAATAAGCACTACCTTATGACTTCCTCAAACAAATAAACTAGACAATTTCTCTATCACCGTTTTTAAATAGCTTATCGGGATAGCCATTTTGAAACGGTTTATTGGCATTTGATTCGTTTACATAGTTGCTTACGTTAGAACAAAAAACAAAAAAAATGCAATAGAAAATCCACCCAAAATCTACTCCAGTCCACTAAGGGTATCTACAATGTTTAGAGGCTACACAGCCTCTAAGCTGAGACAACCTCTAAACTTAACATAATTTTGTATAGTATATAAAAACTATTACTACCTCTAAGATCAGGCTCACACTATAATAAAATAATTATATTCTCTCTTATCATCATTCATGGCTGATGGGTCTTGTAAAACTTTTTATTGCTTTAAGGCGGCCTCCAGGACTAGAGGTAATGATAAGTAAAATTGTTCAGAAGCTATTGTCTGCAATATTCTCTTCCATCCTAGAGGTCAAAATTTGAGCACACCGTGGGTGCTCTAAGGGGGTGATCGTTTTAGCGATGGCTTTTGGCTGAAATTTCACTGTAGCTGATTTTTTTTACTGTATCTGAATTAGTAGATAGTGTAGTGAATAGTGAAAAAAAAGCTGAAGCCGAAAAAAAATCAAACCGATCACCCCCTAAGTCAAACATCGCTAATCTCAAAGCAACGGCCAAGCCAAGGGAGCAAACGCACGCACTCGCCGTGGACCGTGGAGCCGCCGCCCGCGTTCCCCACTACCCCGCCTCCTCGGTTCCCCACTACCTCGCAGGCGGCGACGGCGAAGCTTCGTGACTGAAACCCCAGCCTAGGGTTTCTCCGCGACTCCCTTCCCCCGCCTCCCATGGCGCCTCCCCTCCCCCTCCTCCGCATCCTCCTCCTCCTCGCGGTCGCCGCGGCCGCGTCGGCGGCGGCGCGGCGGGAGGCGTTCCGCCGGGACCCCGGGCACGCGCAGTGGCACCACGGCGCCTTCCACGACGTCGAGGACAGCGTCCGCGCCGACGTCCGACGCATGCTCCACACCCGCGCAGAGGTACTCCCCGTCACTGCCCCCATCCTCGCTTCCCCCGCTAAACCTCTCCCACCCCCACACGCGTGGCGCACGTCTGCAAATGTGATCCGCCCAGAGGTATTGGGCTCGATTGTTTTCGAGATGGGTCGGAGCCGCGGTGCTGTGAAATCGACTCCCTGTGTATGGGATCTGCGTCCGCCTGTGGATTTCGTATCTCTTCATCGGTGAGATTGACAGCTATTTTGATGATGAAGTGGGGCGTGCCATATTGTTGGGATTTTCGATTTTTGATGCGTATAAGTAGAATTCTGCCTGCGAGAATGTGTGCGAGTTATGAATTATGCCTGTGATTTGGGCATGGCAGATTACATTGAGCTTGCCATAAGTTTTATGTTGTATTGACCTGTTGTTATGGTCGCACTTGTGCTCGTGCAACCAGGGGATCGGAACAAACTATAGTGATATTTACTTCGCTCTGTTCCCTTTTTCCGTCTAAAACATGTATCGTGTTACTTCTTTTCAAGGTTTCTAGTGTTTAAGTAACACATTGGAGCATTTTGCAGGTTCCATTTCAAGTGCCCCTCGAGGTTAATGTTGTTTTGATTGGTTTCAATGGTGATGGAGGGTACAGATACCCGTTGGATGGGCACAAGCTTGAACAATTCCTAAAGATAAGCTTCCCACTTCATAGGCCCTCTTGTTTCGAGACAGGGGAGCCAATTGATATTGAGCATCATGTCACGTATAATGTCATAGCGGTAAGGCTTCATTTAAGATTGCCATGTAATTGTTCACGACCATGTTGTCCTTATTTTCATCCAGTGCTATTATGAAAATTATACTTCATTAGGCTGGACAACCAGAGCTGATTTCTCTTGAGAAGTCACTCAAGGAGGCGATGGTTCCTGCAGGAACTGCAAGAGAGGTAACCAGAAATATGTTATTTTCCTACAAATTGCTGTTTAACTGCTGTTCAGATCATAATTGGCACAGGTCATGGCACTAACTATTTTGTCCTTGCAGAGTGAATATGGTAGGGAAATCTCTCTCTTTGAGGTAGAAGCAACTACGGTAGAGCCTATATTCGAGAGGCTATACTCATTTATCTTTGACATGGAGCCTGGTTATTCTGCAAAAGAGATGGATAGGCCTGTACCTGTTGCAATATTTGTTGTTAATTTTGATAAGGTACAGGGACTTGTATCTAGCATTGTTCATTTCTGTAAGCATATTAGGTTGATTGCTTATTCTTCTAATTCCTTTAATACCTGCATGCAAATTCTAGATAATAGAGTGTGTAGTCCTTCATGGTAATATTGGAGTCAAGAGGCTAATTTTGTGGTTGTAAGGTTGTTCATCCTCCTTATTTTAGGGAAACAGTAGGGGAGTACTCTATAACAACAACAACAAAACTTTTTGTCCCAAACAAGTTAGAATAATTTAGGAATGAAATCTCCTCAAGGTCAAAGAGACAAGCTTTGAAGACATACAATGCTAAAACCTTAAGCCGTATAACCTACCAACTGAGTTGAGAGCCTAAAACGCTACCCTAAACTTTCTTATGGTTCCGGTATATAGATCGCTAATTTCCATACGCTTCTATCCAAGACTAATTCTTTATATGCATTCTAATCTCTTAAGTCTTTTTTAACTATTTCCTCCCACGTTAGTCTTGGTCGACCTCTGCCTCTTCTTATATTTTCAGTACGTCTTAAAATTCTACTACGTACCGGTGACTCAAGAGACCTCCGTTGGAGATGTCCAAACTATCTCAAGCGATGTTGAACAAGTTTCTCTTCAATTGGTGCTACCCCCATCCTACCATGTATATCATCATTGCGGATATGAATCCACCTTGTGTGATCACTCCACTGTAGCATCCTTATCTCTGCGACACTTATCTTCTATATATGTTGTCTTTTAATTGCCCAACATTCTACTCCATATAGCATCGCGGGTCTGATCGTTGTTCTATGGAACTTACCTTTTAACTTCGGAGGGACTTTTTTGTTACACAGGACACCAGGTGGTTGGCGTCATTTCACCCACCCTGCTCTTATTCTGTGACTCATGTCTTCATCAATATCTCCATCCCACTGTACTATCGATTCTAAATAACGAAACGTGTCCTTTCTAGGCACTACTTGTCTATCCAACTTAACATCTCTATCATCTACCCTAGCACCGATGAAATTACACCTTATATATTCAGTTTTAGTCCTATTAAATCTAAAACCCTTTAATTATATGGTCTTTCTTCTCAGCTCCAAATTCCTATCAATACCTATCTTACTCTCATCAACTAACACCACATCATCAGCAAAAAGCATACACCAAAAGATATCTTCTTGTATGTCCTGCGTGACCTCGTCCATCACTAGGACAAAAATGTATGGGTTCAACGCTGAAAGTCATTAGTAATACTACTACATGTTCTAACATTGATCACAACATCTTCGTACATGTCCTTAATTAGAGTAATATATTTTGTTGGAACTTTTTTCTTTGGAGTGCCCACCACATAACTTTCCTTAGGACTTTGTCATAGGTTTTCTCCAAGTCAATAAACACCATGTGAAGGTCCTTCTTTTGCTCCCTATACCTCTCCATCAACTGTCGTAGCAAGAAAATCACCTTTGTGGTCGACCTTAGGCATAAAACCAAGTTGGTTTGTCGTCACGCTAGTCATTTTTCTGAAACTGTGCTCAATCACTCGCCCCTAAAGCTTTATTGTGTGGCTCATGAGCTTAATTCCCCTATAATTAGCATAACTTTAAATATCTCCTTTATTTTTAAAAATTAGTACTAACGTGCTCCTCCACCACTCGTTTGGCATCTTGTTCAATCTAAAAATGCTATTGAATAAATTAGTTAGCTAAACAATCGCTACTTCTTCTAAGCATTTTCACACCTCGATAGGGATATTATTAGGCCCCAACGCCTTACCCACTTCATCCTTTTTAAGACCTCTCTTACTTCTGACTCCTGAATTTTTCAAACAAACCGTATATCGGTGTCGTCAAAAGCATCATCCAGTTTAATCATACTATCGTTAATGTCATGATTGAACAGTTTGCCAAAGTAAGCTCTCCACCTATCCTTGATCTCTTCGTCTTTCACCAAAAGTCTATTAGTGTTGTCTTTGATGCATTTAACTTGGTTGAAATATCTTGTCTTCCTTTCTTGAAGTTTAGCCATTTTGTAGACATTCTTCTCATCCTCCTTTATACTTAGCTTCTGGTAAATTTCCTTATATGCCTTGCCTCGTGCTTCACCGTTTTCTTCGCATTCTTTTTTACTGCTTTGTATTTCTGTGCGTTGTCATCGCGTCTACAAGATGCATGTGCTTGTGGTTTATCTTCTTTTCCTCGATAGCCTTTTGCACTTCCTCGTTCCACCACCACGTGTCTTTAGGTTCGCCTCTTGTCCCTCGGGTCACTTCAAGTACCTCTGTAGCCACCTTCTTAATACGAGTTGCCATGTCTGTCCACATACTATTTGCTTCGCTATTCGCTTCACTCACATCTCATATCCCTTCTACGATCATTCTCTCTTTAAACGCCTATGCTCTGGGGACCTTAGCCTGTCGAACCCGTAACCTAAAACGAAAGTCGGAGACTATCAACTTATGTTGATGGATAACACACTCTCTAGATATAATTTTACAATCTACGCAGGTTCGTTTGTCTTCTCTCCTAACAAGGACAAAATCGATTTAGCTAGAATGTTGACTACTGCTAAAGGTAACTAAATAGGAATGTCTCTTTCTAAAAAAGTGTTAACTATCATGAGATCATAGGCTACGACAAAGTTTAAGATGTCTTCACCCTCTTGATTCCTATCATCATAACCAAAACACTTATGCACCCTTTGAAACCCCTCACTAGTTATACCTACATGACTATTGAAATCGCCTCCTAAGAAAATCTTTTCACTGTTAGGTATACTTCTAGCCATGTCATCTAAGTCGTCCCAAAATTGCCTCTTAGCGGCCTCATCTAGACCTACTTGTGGAGCATATGTACTAACAACATTCAAAACCAAGTCGCCAAAGATTAGCTTGACTAGGATAATTCTATCTCCCTGTCTTCTCACGTCAACTACTCCGCTCTTGAGGCGCTTATCGATTAAGATGTCTACTCCATTCTTGTTTCGTTCTGTTCCAGTATACCACAACTTAAAGCCAGTATGTTGCACTTCCTTCGCCTTTTGACCCACCCATTTAGTCTCTTGAACACACAAGATATTTATACGTCTCCTAATCGCTGTATCAACTACCTCTCTTAACTTGCCTGTTAAGGATCCTACATTCCAACTACCCATACGAATCCTACTATCCTTGGTTAGCTTCCTTGTCCCTTGCACTCGTCAAGTAAAGTGCGAAAACCCTTGCATATTTTCCACTACATCCGGGCTCCGATGTAGTGCATCATTAAGGGAGCGATGTCCCGGCTCTTGCTCATTTATCACCACCTAGGTTCCGAAATGGCGCGTCGCTAAGAGGGTTATGCCCCAATGAAACTATTTTGGGTTTCATTTCATGAAAAAAATGGCTTAATTTTACGTTAACTCGCCAAACCTAACACAACCCTCCTTTTTCATGGTGATATTGGAGTCAAGAGGCTAATTTTGTGGTTGTAAGGTTGTTCATCCTCCTTTTTTTTAGGGAAACAGTAGGGGAGTACCCTACTGAAACATATTTAGAAAACAATTGTACAAAGGTATTTACAAAAGAACAAAAAACAGAATAAGTTAACTCAACCAGTGGGAAGTTACATCCTCAACAAAACTCACTTTTGACAGATCCAAGTCTAAAATAATTTCCTCCATGTAAACTTATTTGATGGTATGTTATAAAAAATGCTTTTATTTCTTTTTAACTAAAAGTATGCCTGCAGCCTATGGTTATCAACTCCTCAAAAAAAAAAAAAAGATTCATGTATCATCCTTAGCCTTCTGTAACAATTGGAAAGTATCCAGAGATGAGTCCCAAAAGCAATTGACAAGAGCCCAACAATCCTTAGTAAACTGACTGGAGAAAAACACGTGCTTCCAATCTCCATCTCCCTGTCTTCTACAGTTATACTTTGAGAACGGTATTTAACATCGATACAATTTTTTCATTGGCAGGTTAGAATGGATCCTCGGAACAAAGAAGTTGATCTTGATAGCCTAATGTATGATACAATTGGTGGACTAACAGAACAAGAGCTAAAAAAACAAGAAGCAGATTACATCTACCGGTACCGTTACAATGGAGGTGGAGCAACTCAAGTTTGGCTGAGTTCTGGAAGGTGATAGTCATTCTAATATTCTGTTTTCTGTTATAAGGAAGCTTAGCAGTTTCTCTATCAAGAAGTCACATTTTTAACAACCAGATAAAGTTGTCAGATATATCCCATATATATGTAATTACCCTATTGTACAAGAAGTTCCCTGCATATGTGACATATCTGTATGTGTATATATATTGACCCATTGACCTCAGGATCAATACAAGCACTATTCATAACTTGGTATCAAAGCATAGAGTTTGTCATACCTAGGGTTTCATCATAGCCGACGCTGTCAGCCGCTCGTGGCTTTACGTGCTTCTCTCCGTCGGATCCTCTCTCCGTTGGATTCTCTTCTTCTGGCCGTTCTGCAGGCCTTACATCTTGACGTCGGCCGTCCTCGTCTGCACCAGCCCCTCTTTTGTCTGACAGTACATGTGCTATTAGCATTGTTAAAGATCCGGTGAAGCATGAGCTTACAAAGCATATTGGTGTTGATGCTTCATACATGCGGATACAGGTGCAAGATCAAGTCGTTGCTCTTCAGTATATGCCTTCCGAGCTACAGTTGGCAGACTTTTTCACAAAGGCACAGACCAGAGCTCAGCATAGTTTTCACATCTCCAAACTTAATGTTGTTAATCCACCATAAGTTTGAGAGGAGGTGTTAGATATATCACATATATATGTAATTACCCTGTTGTATAAGGGGTTCTCTGCATATGTGACATACCTGTACGTATGTATATATTGGTACATTGGCCTCAGGATCAATACAAGCACTATTCATAACAAAAGTGACCTAAATCAACTCCCTGCCAGAAGATCAGTATAGGAGCGATCCAAATAGTAGTCTGTAGAGTAACAACCACACCAACATTCTAACGTTCTAAACTACTGGTTGCTTCATCTTATAATAACTATTGCACTTCACCTTGCGAAATCCTCCTTTTTTAATCACATGTTCCTTTCTGTTTCCCTACATGTACCATTAGATTTATGTGCTTTCACTACACAAATGCATACATTATCAATCAACACATAAATATCTTTTTGCCCCAATCTTTGGCGAACACTCAAACAGATCTATCCCCTTTCTTTCTGTTCTGTTAAAACAGTTAAGCTGTAACAGACAATGCTATTGAATCTGAGTATCCTTATTTTCTTTTATACACACACACACACACTTTGTGTGATTAGGTTGTAGCCAAGGTTCCAAAACCCGGTACCGGCCTAAATCCTGGTGGGGGGTCGGTACTGGTTCCTGGCCGATAACCGGAAAAACCGGGGAAAACCCGGTCAAATTTCAAGTTTTAAAATTTGAATTTGAAACTGATAATCAGAAAAACCGGCCGGTTACCGCCAAAAAAACTAGAGAAACCGCTAAAAAACCGGGAAAACACAAAAAAATGAATTTGGAATGTTTCGAAGCATATTTAGCTCATACAATAGGTAATCTAGCACAAAAAGGTCTAAACCAATCTAGAAGGTGCATTACGCAGTCACAAAAGACTCACAAATATAAATGCACTTTGGAAAAACCCGATCGGTTTTTTATTTCCCGGTACCCACCGGGAAATCTGGTTACCGGCCGGTAACCGCCGGTTTTCCGAACCCTGGTTGTAGCTATATCTACTCGCCACTAAGATAGCTATTCCAAAGAGTGTACTTTGTAGTAGAAATACTATTCGAACTGTCTTTCTTCAGTATTACTTTAAAAAAGCTATGCATTTTGCTTTTTGTTTTATTGTTTGTTTGTTAGTTGACATCACGGATCCAAATCCTGGTGGGAATCGGCCGGTTCCCACCAATTTTAGGTAATCCTGGTTTGAGCCGGTATTTGTAAAACTAGCCAGAATTCGGATTTATTGTGTCCTATTTTGGAGGTAAGCATGTACTTATGGTTATGGGAGATGAGGGAAACACAAAAACTTAAGAAATGTACAAAGAGAGAAAGAAAAGGATCGGGTCACCCGGAAAACAAGTGGTCTCCAGCATACTGGGCAGGGCTAAGGTTTGAACAAAAACAGAAATGGTACCCTGGTTTCTATGAATCGTTGAATTACATGCCGTAGATCATTTGCTGTGCATGATTTTATATGTAAAAATTGCTCCATATATAGTTCTGTCATACTGTAATGTACTAATGTTAATTGTATACTGGAGATATTTTCCTTTATGGTGAACTAGAATTGTTTAAGCAATTTCAATTAAGTTATGTATGCTCTAAATCAGCACTGCATTGGCCCTTGCAGATTTGTTGTAATAGATCTGTCAGCCGGCCCTTGTACATATGGGAAAATAGAAACTGAAGAAGGCAGTGTTAGTTATAGGTCAATGCCTCGGCTATCACAGATAATCTTCCCAAGAGGATTTGCTGCTCCTAGTGCTAGTTCAACACAAGATATTTTTATTGGGCAGCTTGGAGGTTTAATTTCAACTACCATTGAGCATGTGATAGCTCCTGATGTCAGGTATTACTAGAAATTTCTCTTTTTGCTCATAGTTTCTTTATAATTTGATCTATGACTAAAAAAGTCAAATGTTTTATCTAGATCTGAAAATGTTATTGGCAGTCAGTATAACAAATTGGTTATCTGAAGTATTCACCTTTCAGCATACTTAGTAAAACAGGAGTTAAACCCAAGTGTTCAGGAATATCCAAGTTAAAATACCTAACTACTTGAGTGTGGTCAGTTGTCTCTTCAGTTCTTCATGCACATGTTTTTCTGTTTACTTGGAGGTTGCATCTTAAACTAACTGTGTTTCCTGTACTATATGTCAACAGTTTATCACCTATCCTTACAAAAGAGATGTGCATTTGTTTTTTTCCCCATCTTCTCTGGGCATGGAAGTATGGGATAGATAATTAATAATTTGAAGTATGAGCTATGTTTACATGGAGATTCGTTTTCAATGTTCTACATCTAGGTTGCATGGATACCGACAAGTGAAATCATTCAACACTGAGCTGTTTGTCTTTGCAGCATAAAATTTGACATATAGTTAAGTGGCAAGGAAATTGCAGTACACTAATATTTTCGCAATTCTAGTACTCTCTTCTATCGTATATTTTATATAGTTCAACAAGTAAGTTAAATTTGCGAATCAGAAGAACAGATTAACCAGCTGTAAAAAAGTACAAATTGTATCAATTGAACATGTTGCAGAAGGGTTTCACTGCCATGCAAAACAGGTATATTTAAGATTGAAAATAGTCTGATGCTCTGGAATGCATATCAAAGGCTCAAAGCCATGTCAGGATGATATTGTCCATCAGAAGCATGATGTCTTGTGGAACCTATTTATGCGCAGTTTAAACATTGAATATTCTTTTTTTTTCTCCTGTTATTCTAATGGGACCCTTTTAAAAAAAAATCCAGGTTTGAAACTGTTGACATGACAGTGAGGTTGCTTGTACCTATCATTGTGCTACAGAACCACAATAGGTACAACATTCTTCAAGCGGGTCACAACTACAGCATAGATGTTCAAGCTATTGAAAGAGAGGTTAGTTGACTTTCTTGCGTGAATGGATCTATTAGTTGCTGAAGCAACAGTAATTTGTAATGAACTTTTTCCCGTAAAAAAATGTAGTGAGCTTACTGGTTTGTATTGTTTCTTCATGCACTAGTTAAGAGTTTGTTTGGAGCACCATATAGTCATTGTAAATTATATTGGGCAAAAACATACCTTAGCATTAACATGAAATAGCATCTCAACTCTCAAGAGTGTCCAGGAACATTAAGGAAATGCAATTTAACATTTGGAAGAATTGTCATGCTAAAAATATGAAACACAGTTGTAGATACTCCGTTGTACCTTGTTTCATTTGTTGGAGGGAATTTTCCACTTTTACAGAATAGGAACAAGGCAAAAAGAAATACTAAATATATACATATATAGTTACAATAATTTTTTTAATAGTGATGCAAGCAAAGCTTTCCCAATCAGCACTAGTGCCAGCATTGTTGACTGTTCTTTGCCATTACACAATCCATTGTGCCAATGGAATATCATCCTCAATGCCACTTTGCAGGCAGTTATATTAAGTACCTGTTGCAAACTCAAGTAAATTGTTTTCTTTTGTCTTTCTGCCCTTATCCCGGTAGGAGAATTAAAAATTGCAAGTAGAGATGAAGTTATGTCTTAAAGCTACTGCAGTCTTGTTGGAAGCTGTGCTAAACATATTATAGCCCAAGCTGTTCAATTTAGGAAGCTGAGGTTGACCATTCTTCAATATTAGTTGAAAAAGAATAGCAGTACCATTGAATGGCTTAACCTAATGTCTATCTGATATATTGGATATCAAAATATGTTTAGTTTTGTACAATTACGAAGTACACATGGTTTATTGATCAGTGGCCTATAGAACATATATAAATCTATTTCTTTGACCTAGTGAACTGGATAGTTACATGTCACCATGCATACTCCAAATTTGCTTAAAATTTCGTGTTTTTCAGGTTAAAAAGATGGTTCACACTGGGCAGGAGGTTATAATAATTTCTGGTTCTCATGCACTGCATCAACATGAAAAGTTAGCTGTTGCAGTTTCGAAAGCAATGCGCAGCCATTCTGTTCATGAAACAAAGCCTGATGGTCGATTTCACGTTCGTACCAAAACATACTTGGACGGTGCAATACTCAAAGAGGTTTGTTGGATTTTGGCTTCATCTAAATACTGCATGTTTGAATTGCAAGGATAGATTTGCCATTATGGGTCTTGCATGTACACATTGTACTTGGGATTGAAGGGCTCCTTGTGGCAATCTTAAGTTCTTCATGTAGTTCTAATTTAGAAAGATTTTCATCCAATTTTCATATTTAGTAGATATGGCTGCATGAGAGCTTGGTATGTAGAGAACTATACTTCAGACTTTACCTACCCTGTTGGCCATATCTTTCAGATAACCATTTAGTGATACCCTAAGTACAAAGAAGCAGAACTGTATGATTCATCATAATCTTCATGGACCTTCTACTTATGTATGATTGAAAAAGGGCTGAATCAATTGCAAGATAGCATACATTTTGGCACCAAGTGTAGAAGACCGTGCTACATGCGTTACTTAGCTTTTATGAAATGAAACCTGTATCAGCATGGAGAAGAGTACTCATTAGAGGGGGAGTTGTAGAGATGAATCCAAAATGCTTGTTTAATCTTAAATTTCGAATGCAAGATTCTAATGCTGTGCTATCAATTGGTACAGGAAATGGAGCGTTCTGCCGATGTGCTGTCTGCTGGTTTATTAGAAATTTCCAATCCTTCCCTCTCAAGTAGATTCTTCCTGAAGCAGGTTTGTAATGTTTTCTGTATGAAATATCCTGAAATTTAATGTCAGTTTCATGAATCTCCATACCTGATGTATTTTTTTTTGTTTTATATGGGTGTTGTTATGGATTTTCTATTGTGATTTTTTTTTGTCAACAACAGCACTGGATGGATGAACAAGATGATGCACAAGATTCTATCAAGCACAGGCCTATATGGGAATCCTACGTGCCCAGAAATAAGAAAGAAAACAGAGGGGCTGGAAAGAAGAAACATGGAAATCTGTACAGAACTTATGGAACCAGAGTGATTCCAGTGTAAGCCCCCAACACACACACAGTATAAAATTTTAATCTCAAATTGTGCTACCAGAAACAGGGAAAAAAGATAAAACTGGCAAGCGACAAATTTAGAAAGAGAGACAAAAGTTACTTGTTACATCAATGTTCTCATTTTTTTTGTTTTTCCTTGAACTTATTAAGATATGCCCCCTTCTTAAATAATACACTACACTATTAAGAAGTATCACATGGGCATAGAACTAGAGCTATTCACAGTACATTTGAAGAAGTGGTATCCTAAGAATGCATTGCATAGACAGAAGTTACACCACTGCTGTTGCTGACTTGTTTTAAAAATTAATCAACAGCTTTGTATTATCATTGGCTGATGTTGATGCTGAGCTTCTGATGGAAGAGGAAAGTCTTGTTTGGACAAGTAAAGATGTTGTCATAGTACTTGAGCATAACAACGAAAAAATTCCTCTAAGGTATGTTAAAGCTTCTGTACAGATAAAATTGTTATATGGATTCTTACATGTACTTCATGGATTCAAGTTGCTGCTGTGTTTATAGCATCCCTTTGATGTTGCAGCTATGTGTCAGAAACAACTAGGCAGTTTGCTTTTCCTTCTCTAGCACAGCGCCACATCTTGGCCGGTTTGGCTTCAGCAGTTGGAGGTCTGAGTGCACCATACGAACGAGCATCACATATTCATGAAAGACCTGTTGTGAACTGGCTATGGTCTGCAGGATGTCATCCATTTGGACCATTCTCAAACTCCTCTCAGATCAGTCAAATACTACAGGATGTTGCACTGGTAATGTTATCAACAATGCTGTTCCATTGTCCTGAAACGTACAATAAGAGCGGGGGAGGGAGGGTGATGCTCATATATATGTCATAGTGAGGCATCAGTTAGATTAGTTGTTCATACCTTCTATGGTTTGTACAGTACATAGGAACACAAACTGTCAAAAATTGAGTTCAAGCTATGCCCTTCATTCCTTGTTGCCTCTTTTTGCCAGTTTCTAACAATTCTTCCCCAGTTAGGAGCATGATAGCTCGGGTCTTTCTTTTCTCTACTGTTCCGTTGTGATCTGCATCCAGACAATCTTGGTATTGTGCGTACTGCATAATCAGCTTTACCATGATTTTGTGATATTTTACCCATGTAAATTTTCGTTCTTTCAACATTTGTACTAATCTATGACTTTTTTTTCTGTAGAGAACTACAATTTATGCTCGAGTTGATGCTGCCCTTCGCAAAATAAGAGACACATCGGAGGTCCTCTGAACATTTAATTGAACCTGCCTTCATTTGCTTATTTTCTCTACATGCACAGAAAAGTAAAACTGTGGTCTGTGGTTTGGTGCAGTCCGTTCAATCTTTTGCATCGGAGCATCTTAAGACACCGTTAGGAGAACTTGTTAAAGGTAATAAAAACAAGTCCAGCACTGAGTTATGGGTAGAGAAATTCTATAAGAAGGTAACCACGATGCCGGAACCTTTCCCTCACGATCTTGTTGAACGGTTGGAAGAGTACCTGGATGTAAGTATATGGTTCATATATTACAATACTGTACGTTTAGTGTGAAAGTTCTGCCTGCATCTGATTTCTTCTTCTTTTGCACCCCATTTCAGAGGCTTGAAGGACAACTTGTGGATTTATCCGCCTTGCTCTATGACCATCATCTAGTTGATGCGCATCAAAACAGTTCTGACATCCTGCAGAGCACTATATTTACACAACAGTACGTTACCTTAGCTGGAAATGCAAGATTTCCAACTAGAGAATTTGTGCCTTTATTTCTGACTTCCCCTCTCTCTCTCTCTCTCTCTCTCTCTCTCTCTCTCTCTCTCTCTCCCTCCCTCCCTCCCTCCCTCTCTCTCTCGCTCTCTCTCTCTCTCTCTCTCTGTTTACTCCTTTTTTGTTAGTATTTCACTCCATATTTATCCTTCTTTGGAATCATTTTTACCATTTGTCGGATGGACAGGTATGTAGAACGTGTTTTGTCTGCGGAGAGAGACAAGATGAAGTGCTGCAGCATTGAATATAGTCACTCAAAGCAGTCATCCCAGGCTTTTGTCTATGGAGGGATCCTTCTGTCTGGATTTCTTGTGTACTCGTTGGTTATTTTCTTCTCTTCACCAGTTCGCTAACTCACATACCACTGGATGAAGGCGCTTGTGGATTCTCTATGGTGACAAGATGGCTAAACTAGAGAGCATTTGAGATGATCGTTAAACCTATAGCTGATGGTAAGCTAGGTGTGTCTAGGCTGTCAATCTGCATGAAGCCATGAACTAACACTGTGTTGTGTACATTACGGGCTATCTCAGCGCAGTTTTGTCAATGAGAAGTTATTTGTCAATACCTAAGCTGTAGTCAGCCCCATTGCGTGTAGTTGATTCATATCTATTCGTGATAAGTGGCCGCTATAGTCCGCAGGGGGGTCGAATTCGCCACGAAAACCTGATTTATCAATAAAACCCCGTCTTCATGGTGCATGTAATCAATTTTCTTTCTTTCTTCATTGAGTTCATTTGAGTTTTATGCTTACTATGTCTTAATTCCTTTTGTCCATTGTAACTGCTTGAAGCAGAAATGATTTGCTGTGGCTACTGGTTAGGTGTAATAGAATGTGACATATAGGAGCCCGGAGTTCGAAGTCGACTTTTTTTGCTGATACATGGGACGCAGAGGTAGTACTCTTGATTTCTTGAATGCTATTCTTAGGCCAAATGTCCTTGTGAAAATCGGATAAACATTGAAAAGCCGTTAAAACTTAGGTAGATTTAAAAATTGCCAAGCGTATGGGAGGTCGTGTTCTATATCCTTGCAAAATTATATGGTTAATCTCAATAAATTTGTGAGATATGAATAGGACAAATTATGTATGAGTAGTGATTTTGTGCAGAATTTGCCATTTTTTATACCTTCAAATTCCATTGAGCTTGATCGTGAACCTTTGCACGGCTATAGCGTACGCCCTCTCAACCACACTGCACCTATATTTTTGCGAGAATTTGCAGAAACTTTTTCTTGTCTTGGTTTCACATATAGGTTCTGCTCTTTTCAGCTTTTGGCTTTTGATTTCTACTACAGTATCTAACTTTTAAACGAAATATTTTTTTATACAAGTTAATTGTAGTACATGTTAAAAACCTAATATTTGTACTATCAGAAATCGCAAGCGAGTACCTCTTTTTCCACAATCTCTGTTGCAAATAGCTAAAAAGCTATCAGTCGCAGCTAAAAAGAACATACCCATATTCACCATTCTTGTATGTTGTTTATAGGGAACTTTGTTCCGTCTCAGCATTCGTACATGTAGCAATGAAAAATGTGAGATTACCTGACATTTGCATGATTGCATTTAACAGAAACAGGTGTAGGCATAAGATCTCAATTAAAAGGGGGGGGGGGGGAGGAAGTTGTAACGAGGAGAAGGGAATTGATATGCACCATGCGTTCGATGCAAGGGGTAAAAATCATTTGCTACGCCAGCTATCCATTATCCCAGCTCACCATCACCACTTGTTGGTCAAAGCCTTATCCCATTCATGAAAAATTATATTGGAGCAAAAATTTTATCGGAGGACAGCGATACAACCAGTAACCACCAGTTTCCAAAAATTTTGAAATTTTTTGGCCGAAAACTTTGAATTGATCTTTAAAATTTTGACTTTTTATTTTTGAATTTTTAGATGAATTTTATTGAATCCAAAACTTTTTGCCCAATATAAAATTTTATTGCTCCCCATCTATGAGGCCGATTACTGGTAAAATTTCGACGATACAACTTTCCCTGATCCCATTAACCCATGCCATCTCTCTCTTTGCCTCTCTCTCACACACGCAACTAGAGCTACACGGTGGAGGTCTTTTCTCTTTGCAGGTCGCTGCCCTTTGTGCTTGAGTGAGAACATCCACCGAACAGAGGGCCCAACCACGAGGGCGGTGATGTCGATCGGCGATGAGGCTTGGCATCCGGCGTGCTTTGCGGCTGGGGCGTCGGACACTTGGATGGCGTGCAGTCAATGCCTCCTCCTCGGAGCTTGGCTCGTTGGTGATGGCCACCCCTCCTCCTCTGGTATGCTTATTGCAAGTATTTTCTCAATTTGTTGCAGCAACTTTCTAAATTATTGCATTGAGTGTTTTATTTTGCTGCAGTGTGTCTTCTCGAATATTGTAGCACAAGAATTTTTTTGTAATTGGATTATGGATTTGTTGCACAATATTTTTTTATTGTTGCAATTGGTTGTTAGTTTGTTACACTATTTTTTATTGTGATTGGTTGTTGTAATTGCAGGGAATTTTGTTATATGTTCATATGATTAATGTTGTACCTCATTAGAAATTTGTTGTAAGTATCCCATGGAGCACTAGTTCATTCCATCTCTGATTTTCAATTTTTTTTAAACCAGATGAGCCACACCAAGGATCGATCGTCATTGCCTCCTACTTCTTCTATCGTTGCCATCAGCCACACTCAGACGGCAGACATCTCATGAGCGAGCGTGAGGAAGAAGCGGTGTGTTTTCTTAGGCAGAATAAAACGGTCAAAGTAACTCGTAGAGAGGATCTAACAGCAAATGTAGTGTATGGAGCTCATGCTCGGATTGGATTTTCGGATGCTACTCGCTCCCTTCCGGTGGGAGTTTGTTACGGATCAGCATATGCAGCCCAAGGCTAATACTTCGTCTGACAATACTACGCAGCAGGCCAGTGCACGTCCGAGCTGGATTAGCAGACGCCCGTCATATCTTCAGGATTACGTATAGAATACCTTCCGAATACTATTTGGATTAGACTTCCCTAAGTTTGCTTCCCTTATTAATTAGTTGCTAAAGTTATCTCCTTAGCTCATTATAAAAGGAGGATGTATTGGACAATTGAAACATCGAATACAATCCGAACTTCCTCCATCCTGTTCGTTGCTTTTTGGAGTTTCGTTCTGCTCGAAAAGAACGTTTATCTGATAGGGAGACCTATCAATTGATGCTTTCGTTGTCATGGCTGATGACGATGTGCTCACTATCATCAAGGCCATCGCTCGCCGTCTGGATGGATTGGAAGACAGCGTTGGTCAGCACGTGCTATCCACAAACCAAGCATTACAACAACAACGTCAATGGATCGAAGCACAACTCTCTGACATACCGTGGCGGCCGACTGGTGGTATTTTGGGGCATCGTCCGCCGGCTCTTCCAGCAGGAACAGGAGGTGGAAATGTTTTGGCAGAAAACTTTGAATTGATCTTTAAAATTTTGACTTTTTATTTTTGAATTTTTAGATGAATTTTATTGAATCCAAAACTTTTTGCCCAATATAAAATTTTATTGCTCCCCATCTATGAGGCCGATTACTGGTAAAATTTCGACGATACAACTTTCCCTGATCCCATTAACCCATGCCATCTCTCTCTTTGCCTCTCTCTCACACACGCAACTAGAGCTACACGGTGGAGGTCTTTTCTCTTTGGAGGTCGCTGCCCTTTGTGCTTGAGTGAGAACATCCACCGAACAGAGGGCCCAACCACGAGGGCGGTGATGTCGATCGGCGATGAGGCTTGGCATCCGGCGTGCTTTGCGGCTGGGGCGTCGGACACTTGGATGGCGTGCAGTCAATGCCTCCTCCTCGGAGCTTGGCTCGTTGGTGATGGCCACCCCTCCTCCTCTGGTATGCTTATTGCAAGTATTTTCTCAATTTGTTGCAGCAACTTTCTAAATTATTGCATTGAGTGTTTTATTTTGCTGCAGTGTGTCTTCTCGAATATTGTAGCACAAGAATTTTTTGTAATTGGATTATGGATTTGTTGCACAATATTTTTATTGTTGCAATTGGTTGTTAGTTTGTTGCACTATTTTTATTGTGATTGGTTGTTGTAATTGCAGGGAATTTTGTTATATGTTCATATGATTAATGTTGTACCTCATTAGAAATTTGTTGTAAGTATCCCATGGAGCACTAGTTCATTCCATCTCTGATTTTCAATTTTTTTTAAACCAGATGAGCCACACCAAGGATCGATCGTCATTGCCTCCTACTTCTTCTATCGTTGCCATCACCACACTCGGGCGCGGACATCTCATGAGCGGCGTGAGGAAGAAGCGGTGTGTTTTCTTAGGCAGAATAAAACGGTCAAAGTAACTCGTAGAGAGGATCTAACAGCAAATGTAGTGTATGGAGCTCATGCTCAGATTGGATTTTCGGATGCTACTCGCTCCCTTCCGGTGGGAGTTTGTTACGGATCAGCATATGCAGCCCAAGGCTAATACTTCGTCTGACAATACTACGCGGCGAGCCGATTGCACGTCCGTGGATTAGCGACGCCGTCATATCTTCAGGATTACGTATAGAATACCTTCCGAATACTATTTGGATTAGACTTCCCTAAGTTTGCTTCCCTTATTAATTAGTTGCTAAAGTTATCTCCTTAGCTCATTATAAAAGGAGGATGTATTGGACAATTGAAACATCGAATACAATCTGAACTTCCTCCATCCTGTTCGTTGCTTTTTGGAGTTTCGTTCTGCTCGAAAAGAACGTTTATCTGATAGGGAGACCTATCAATTGATGCTTTCGTTGTCATGGCTGATGACGATGTGCTCACTATCATCAAGGCCATCGCTCGCCGTCTGGATGGATTGGAAGACAGCGTTGGTCAGCACGTGCTATCCACAAACCAAGCATTACAACAACAACGTCAATGGATCGAAGCACAACTCTCTGACATACCGTGGCGGCCGACTGGTGGTGTTTTGGGGCATCGTCCGCCGGCTCTTCCAGCAGGAACAGGAGGTGCCTCTTCGGGCGATTCAATACCTGAAGTTCTGGAGCACGTCGACACCAAGACACTTCTCCGCACCCTCAAAATTGATGCACCCAAGTTCGATGGGAGTAACCCGCATGATTGGGCATTCAACATATCAGAATTCTTCGACGTGCATGAGGTACCGGCTGCATTGCGCCTCCGATTCGTGGGATTCCACCTGCAGGGCGCCGCGTTGGCCTGGTTCCGCTGGATGAAAGCGAATAATATGCTTTCTTCTTGGGACTCTTTTCTCGACAACGTCAAACTTCGTTTTGGTCTGTCCTCATATGAAGATCCGGCGGGCGCTCTCTCCAAATTGCAGCAGACGACGACAGTCGCAGCGTTCCAAGCGGACTTTGAAGCACTCTTGAACCGCGTCACTGGCATCCCGGACACACTTCTGTTATCGTTCTTTATCGCAGGACTGCACATGGACATCCGTCGGGAATTACAAATCGCCAAACCAACATCTTTGATAGACGCTTTCGCTCTCGCTCGCTTGCACGAAGCAAAGTACGAGGAAATCCGGCCTGGTTCGTCACGAATGAATCCACGCCTACCATGGCAAGCGACGATGTCATCGACTCCCCCTAACGTAGCGCCTGCTACAACCTCCCAGTCAACGTCAACAACACTACCGTTGGGCGGGTCCTCCACCACAGCCGTCAGACGACCATTGCCACCGCCTTCCTTGCCGATCCGACGTCTGACGACTCACGAACTGCGCGACAAGCGTGAGCGTGGACTCTGCTATTATTGTGATCAGAAGTGGCACCCTGGCCATCGTTGTAAAAGTCGCTGCATGTTGTTGATCGGCGGTGATGAGGAGGACACCTTGGACTCATCAGAGGATATTGCCACACCACAGTCTGAACCACCTACTGCAACGGCTCCTCTTTCTGGGGACGGGGATATATCTTCTCTTCACGCATTGGCTGGCACGAGTCACCCACGTTCCCTGCGTTTAGTCGGACATATTGCCGGCAAATCTTGCCATGTGCTGATTGACGGCGGGAGTACCCATAACTTTATTAAACCATCTTTACTGGAGCAGCTACAGCTTCCGATTTCGCATCGTGAGCCATTCAGGGTGTTCGTAGGCAATGGTGACTTTCTGCTCACAGAAGCTATTTGTCATCAAGTACCAGTCCAGTTTCAAGGGCATGATTTCGCCATAGACTTCTACATCTTAGCCATTGGTGGTCCAGACGTAGTCTTGGGAGTTCAATGGCTTCGCACTTTGGGTAAAGTGGTGCATGATTACCAAGCTCCATCCATGGAGTTTCTCTGGAACAATCACACGGTGCTCTTGCGTGGGGATCCCTCGGTACCACGTCAAATTTCTTTTCACCAGTTGCAGGCTCTTGAGCATCACCATCAGTTACTTAAGTTGTTTGAAATCTTGACCGTGAATAACACAACTGTTTCAGAAGATCGTCCTTCCGCCCAGTCCTCCTTGCCGCAAGAACTAGCAGGCCTTCTTCAGAAATATGCCTCCCTATTTGCGGAACCAACGCACCTTCCTCCTCGACGATCGGTGGACCACCGTATTTTTCTTCTCCCAGGTTCTCGCCTAGTCAACGTCCGGCCTTATCTCTATCCGCGTTTTTAGAAGGAGGCGATGGAACAATTGGTTAAAGAGATGCTAGCACAAGGGTTGATCCGACCAAGTAGGAGCCCTTTTTCATCCCCGGTCCTTTTGGTTAAGAAGCGTGATGGCTCTTTACGTTTTTGTGTTGACTACCGTGCTATCAACGCCATCACCACTAAAGACCATTTTCCCATTCCAACCATTGATGAGTTAGGAGGTGCTTCTATTTTCAGCAAATTGGATCTACGTGCTGGCTATCACCAAATTCGCATGGCTCCAGGTGACATTGCTAAAACTGCATTATGAATTCCTTGTTATGCCATTTGGGCTTTGCAATGCACCATCTACATTTCAGGCCATGATGAACAGCATACTGGCTCCGTTTCTTCGCAAATTCATCATTGTTTTCTTTGATGACATTTTAGTGTTTAGCACGTCGCTTTCCCAACATGTTGATCACCTCCAGTGTGTTTTTCAATGCTTATATGATCACTGCCTTTTCCTCAAGATCAGCAAGTGCATCTTTGGTCAGCCGTCAGTTGAGTATCTTGGTCATATCGTTTCTTCCGACGGCATCCACACAGATCCAGCCAAAGTGGAGACCATGCTCCAGTGGCCCCTACCGCACGATGTCAAGAGTCTGCGAGGTTTTCTTGGCCTAACGGGGTACTACAGACGATTCATCAAAGGCTACGCAACGATCGCTGCCCCCTTGACTGATCTTCTCAAAAAGGATGCTTTCCAATGGTCTTCGACTATAGCAGTAGCCTTCCAACGCCTCAAAGAAGCTGTCACCAACACGCCAGTACTTGCTTTACCCGATTTCAGAAAGGAATTCGTCGTTGAATCAGATGCTTCACAGGAGGGTATTGGCGCTGTTCTCCTACAGGATAAACACCCAATTGCTTTCTTCAGTAAACGCTTGGGACCTCGCATGCGCGTCGCTTCGACATATCACCGTGAGCTCTATGCCATTACTGAAGCAGTAGGCAAATGGCGGCAATATTTACTGGGCCAATCTTTCGTCGTTCGCACGGATCACAGGAGCATTAAGGAAATCCTCTCGCAAATCGTACACACACCTGAGCAACAGTATTATCTTAGGAAGCTTATGGGGTTTGATTTTCGCGTCGAATACAAACCAGGTATAGCCAATGGTGTCGCTGATGCATTATCTCGTCGCTCTGACGGCCCTGATCTGCTACAGTTCCAGCTTTTCAGTTTCTCAGTTCCCAGTGGACACCTGGGAGATCTTGTCCGCCGTGAATAGGCGCACCATGAGTCCTACGCCGAACTCCGTCGACAACATCAGGCAAACGATCTTCCTGCATATTTCTCATATCGCGATGGCTTGTTTCGCCATAAAGGCAAATGTTTTCTTACGTCAACTTCTCCATTACGTCAGGTCATCCTCCATGAGTTCCATTCAACTCCTTGGGCGGGTCACCCTGGCGTTACACATACACTTACGCGTATTGCCACCTTGTTCTTTTGGACAGGATTACGGAAGGATGTCCAGGACTTTGTTGCTTCCTGTAATGAATGTCAGCCCATCAAATCCTCGACTCTTCAGCCGGCGACTTGCTACAACCTCTCCCTGTTCCTTCCTTAATATGGAGTGACCTTAGCATGGATTTCATCACCGGTCTTCCACCTTCCAAAGGATTCTCTGTTATCTTCGTCGTGGTCGACAGACTCTCCAAAGCAGCGCATTTCAGTGCCATGAAACACCCAGTGTCCGCATCTTCGACAGCGAGTGTTTTTGTCGACACGGTCGTCCGACTGCATGGCTTTCCTCGCACTATCGTGTCCGATCGCGATCTGGTGTTTTTGAGCGCTTTTTGGAAGGAATTATTTCGTCTCAGTCGTACGACTTTGAAGCACAATACGGCCTACCATCCACAGATGGACGGGTAAACCGAAGTGACAAACAGGACGTTGGAACAATATTTACGCGCATTCACACTTCAACGACCCGGGCGTTGGGTGGACCTTCTTGCTTGGGCTGAGTTTGCTTACAATTCAGTTTATCATAGTACTATAAGAATGTCACCTTTTCGGGCAATGTTTGGGAGGGACCCCCGGCCATCCCAATGGTTCATCTGGAAGATGTTCCCATCGAGGCTGTTCAGACTAACTTGCAAGAATGTACTGCCCTCTTACACGACCTTCGCACGCATATGGCACAAGCACAAAATCGAATGAAGCAACGGGTTGATCAACACCGTCGAGACCTTTCTTTTGTTCCAGGTGATTTGGTCTTAGTGCACTTACACCCTTATTGGCAACACTCGGTTCATCGCCGTGTTTACAACAAGTTAGCAGCTCGCTATTATAGACCGTTCGCAGTGCTGGAACGAATCGGCGCCGTCGCATATAGATTGGATTTGCCATCTGCTTCACGCATCCATCCAGTTTTCCATGTTTCACTTCTTCGGCCGTTCCGAGGGACCGACAATATTCAGGTTACTTCGTTGCCGCAGGACTCTGTTGATAATCGCCCTGTGCACGCTCCGTTGGCTGTCTTGTCTGAGCGTGAGGTCTTGCATGCTGGTCATACTGAAAAACAGGTCTTAGTACAATGGGTTGGTTTCCCTCCTGAAGACTCTACGTGGGAACTGTTGCTTGACTTTCAGCGCCTGTATCCTGGGTTTCACCTTGAGGACAAGGTGTCTTTCGAAGAAGGGGGGCGTGTTACGGATCAGCATATGCAGCCCAAGGCTAATACTTCGTCCGACAATACTACGCAGCAGGCCAGTGCGCGTCTGAGCCGGATTAGCAGACGCCCGTCATATCTTCAGGATTACGTATAGAATACCTTCCGAATACTATTTGGATTAGACTTCCCTAAGTTTGCTTCCCTTATTAATTAGTTGCTAAAGTTATCTCCTTAGCTCATTGTAAAAGGAGGATGTATTGGACAATTGAAACATCGAATACAATCTGAACTTCCTCCATCCTGTTCGTTGCTTTTTGGAGTTTCGTTTTGCTCGAAAAGAACGTTTATCTTATAGGGAGACTTATCAGAGTTCTCCGGCTTGGATGTCTCGGAACAGGATGCGAGCATGTGGCGGTCGTAGTCCATGGTCATGTTCTTCACCACGTGGCTAAAGTACCCCAATGGCCTCGGCGTCGATTAGTCAGTCACCATGCGGTGCATGATTCCACCAACGCCATGAACCCTGTCACCAGGCTATGGCCGCCGCCCTGTAGCTCGAACGCCTACATGGTGACGAGCAGCACGCCTCGTCCACCACGCCCGCTACCGTCGGCATGTGCAGCACGCTGTACAGGAAGCTCACGTCAAACACGTTGCGCGGGGTTACTTTCCGCTTGAACGTCACACCGGCCTCCTCCATCTTGGCCACCGACAGGATCATCGACGTCAGACGCCCCTTGCCGCTGGTGTCGTCGGTGGAGCGCGGGATCGGAACCAGCGAATTGCTTCCAGATGGCCAACGAGGCGCCGTCGGGCACCTAGCTAGTCACTATCCTCTGGCGAGTTGTGGCCGTTGCACTGGTAGTGCGGGCACAACAGGCAATGGATGGTCTTGTCGCTCGGCGGCCGGATGACGCGGCTCCAAGGTAGGTCGTGGGTGAAGTCCATACAGCTTCTTGACGATGAAGAAGGGTATCTGGTCTCAAAAGAGCATACACACTTTTTTTTGTTTGCAATGCTTTATTTGATATCGAAAGTTTGCATCATCTTTTATTGTCACTCATGGTATTACTGATATAATGGAGCTAGACCCTTCATATCAGTGACAATTAGGGATTTTGAAAAATTCCAGTGACATATAAAGAATTAACCCCCACTTTTTTGTTATGCTTTCCTTGCTCTCACTTCTCTTGATACTTGCTTGGTAAATAAGGCACGGTGCCTCGGCAGCATGCGAATATGGTTCAAAATCTATTTTCACCTACATTAAAAAGTTTCTCAAAATTTTTCAAAAAAGAAACTCAATCACATTCACGAGATACGAAAAATACAAGCACTTCCGGGAGCATGGTCCAAACAGTAAAATACTATTTCAACAAAAATTTGTCTTCCGTCATATCTCGTGAATGCAATTGAGTTTGATCTTCATTTTTTTTTTTTGCAGAACTTCAAATTTTGCAGAGACATACGACATACTATCCCTTACATATGGTAATTTTTTTAATTTGTTGAAACTTCTAAGTCAGGTGAAAATAGAATTTGCACCAGTGTAGCATTTTTCACCTAATATTTCACCCTGGTGCCTCTTCTGATATCATCCGTCAATTAAACCTCAGGGAGTCTATGCCCAGCGCGCGTAGCCACGTCGCCCTCGCTCCCCCTGCGCCCGACGCGTGCGCGCGCCCTCGCCTGCGCTCCGTCGGACGCGTGTGTGCGCTCGATAGCAAGCCGCGGCTCGCGTGTGTGCGCGTTTGCTTCAGCCGCGGCTCTCTTCCATGGTTATCAAGCCGCGGCTCTCTTCCGTCTCCGACCGCCCCCTCATGTGCGTGTGTCCTCGCGTTCTCCGTCCGCATCCCCACCTTCTGCTACGCCTGCCGCTCCCTCGCTCCCGTTCCGCTTCGCCCCACCACCTCCACTCATCAACTGTACCTCCTCCCCACCGCCGGCGTGCGCTCTCTCGGTCGCCCCCCCTTCTCCCTCCCCCATCCGGCGCCCCCCTTCGCCCCTCCCCGCGCATCTCTTCTCCCCCGCCGGCGACGCCTCCGAGTATGAGATCCACGCATGGCCTCGCCGCGACGCATCCCGCTGCTGGATTCGGTGAGCCCTGCGATTCTGTGAAATTCGCAGGTGTTTTGGATAATGTGGAGCTTTCTATGCTTAGTGGCTCCCAACTGAAGGCAAATGGGAGCCCTAGCTCAGGGCTTGGTGCTACAATTTCCCCGTCGTGTAGGTTTGGGAAATCTGGCAATTCATCTGTACTGAAGGAAGTCGCAGAGAACTCTCGCGTTAAATTTCCTGCAAAATTTCGAACAACGGAAAACAAAGGAAGGAAGTTTTCTTTTGCAAAAACTTCTGAACGGGAAGAACCTGCAGTCGGTTCATCACTCGTGACATTGTTTACTTATGGTAGTCAGTAGTCACACTAATAACCATGCAATAACATTGCTCTTTTCTGAGCAATTGCAGGGAACACAGGATAAAAGGTCAGCAAGAAGCATCCAAAAGTGCATACCACGACCACCAGCAGGATATACATATCCTTATGAAGTAGGGTTACCTTATTGTCTATACTACTGTTGTTACAAGTTTAACTCTTAATAGATACAAATTCTGTTAGTCTTAACTTAGTTATACACCGAAGAAGGTGCCAAACTCAAGTGCTACAGCTCAGGTGTCAAGAACACCGAAGAAGTCTCAACCTTCTCTTCCTATGGTCTCTAGAAGTACCTCATCTGTGACAAATATCTCCAAATCAAACATAAAGTTAGCTCCAGGTAATCTTGTGTATGTGGCCTTTTTAAAGGACCTGAGTTTCCTGTGAACTCGGCCATTTCTTTTACTTAACCTCCAAGGCTCACAGTGACATTCTCTGTTATTTAACTTAGCTTTTGGCACAATTGTATGTTATTACTAACTGCCTCACTCACTGTGCTGCTATTTTCCAGTCAAAACTGAGCACACACGTAGAGTAGAGAGACTCCCACTTAAATCGAAGATCAAGCCAACATCTTTGACTAAATCTTCTGGACCTAATGTAGAGAAGGATGTGGTCAGTGCTAGCATCAGTTACCATTTTAATAAGGGGAGATTCTTTTTACAACACTGATATTTCAAGCAATGTCAGTTCTATCGCTGCGTTTCGTCACTTCCTTTTATACCAATATATGCTACTGCAGGTATTTGAAACCTTTACAAATTTGAAACCTTCAAACTACAAGTGGGAGATTTAAAATTTGAACCTTCAAATTTAAGCGCTTCAATTTTATATTTTCTCACGTGTTGCATGCAAACCATTTAAATTCTGTGCCTTGTCAATTTTCTTTTACATATTTCGAGATTTTGGACATCTCAATTTTAGATTTTCAAATCTGGACTTTTGAAGTTTTCAACTGCCTCAAATGTTGTAATGAAAGTGAAACATTTTTTAAAAATATTAGATAAGGTTAATTTAGTCACTTCAATAAAAAAGAGAGAGTCTAGAATGTCATCTAGCGGCATTTTGAAATCTTAATGGTACCTAACGAAACAAAACTCAGTGGTGCCCTTTTAATAATTTCAATTTGTTGCATAATACGGTTTGCATCTCAATTTGGTAATTTACCTACATCTTTTTTTTTTCAGTATTTGACAATGTTCGTAAACATACTTGTTTACTTGTGCAGGTGCCTACTGTTACTGCCATCTGTGAAGAAGCCAGCGGTTTTGAGAAACGCAAAGCTTTTTCACCATTGCAAAATAGCCCCTCCAGTTCCGTTGGCATCCTTGCATCAACTTTTGCTAAGCCATCAGCACTTCGGATGCCTTCACCTTCAGTTGGATTTTTCACTCAGGTAGTCTGTTATGCTCTTCCATACCTAGCCGCCTGTGATGGTTTTACTTCTACATTTTTTCAGAATGCACCTGTTGTTCATTGTAATTTAATGCACTGTTGTTGTTCCTTCTTTTCTTTGCGGTGTGAAAATAAGGTGATTTTATCGACAGCTACTTTGAGTTATAAATAGATGTGTGATTCTATACTAAGTTCTCCCTTGCATGTAACCAAGCCTTGCAAATTAGCTCCCTGCAAATGTATGGAAAAATAATGGTGCCTGATACATGTGGAAGGTATTAGTCATTAATTGTTATATAATATATGCATCACATGAGATGATTTGAACATTGTTTAGAACAAGGTATGGCCATCCTACAAACACTATTAATTTTTCCATAGGCAGAATTATATAGATGTCTGTGTCTCTCTGTGAGCCGGTACAAAATTTTGTTTCGCATTCTTGGAGTAGTTTACCTCCCAACTTTTCTCATTCTTGAACTTCTGCAATCTGTTGGTTTGTCTTTATCATTTGATTCTTATTTTCTTGAGAGGGCTCTTTTGTCAAAGCTTCATTGTTTGGCTGATTGTTTCAGGGAAAGGCTTCAATGCCACATGGCAATACTGCTCAAAGAAATGCGGAAGCCCCCAATTTTTTGGTAATTATGTTTAGATCCTCGGTTCTTACAAAAAGGCACCTAGATTTTTGCGAAAATACGTACAAGCCTAGGTTCTTTTTAAAAAAGCCACTGATTTATTACGAAAAAACCCATTCACTCTCCTTTTATCGCAAAAAGTCCCTCAACTTTTTGTGAAAAAACCTCTACGTTTTCCTTTTACTGCGAATTTTCAACTCTTTTACTTCGGTACACACGGTGGCTGGCGCGGCGTGGCGCCGCGCCTACGTGTCTAGTATTTATGACAACTTGCAACATTCAATTATCTAAGGAAAATATCTAAAATACCTAGATGCTTCGATAAAGTATTTTGAGGTATTTATAAAAGCTTGCATTGCCTACTTTAGCACCCTCACTAAAAAGTGTTGAATTTATTAGTTTATCCTACTTAATTTAGTTCCAGTTTGGTTTGAGGGCCTTAGTTAAGTTGCAAAGCATGTAAACAACTCCTTTGCTATTCATCGAGTTATCCTAATATTTGGTTTATCGTGTAGCATAAGTAAGATGTGTAATTTATCAACAATTTCTAGCCTTAAAGGAGTCCCCCCCCCCCCCCAAGACTGGGTTGTTTGATGGCATGTTTGTTAATTGTTTTTTCTTATCAGTTACAAAATAAACATACTGGTTAATTCAATTATTTATAAGTTCATAACCTTAACTTTTAGTTAGAAAATAGGATTCACATTGAAAAATAATTTAGTAACATGATTCTTTTACCTATCTCTTCACTCTTAGTTACCATATCAATATCTCTGCACACCAGATCACTGCATACCAACATCTATGTCTACATTCCGGCCATCTCATCGGCAACTTCTACCCTTCTTTTTTGTTCTGTCCCTTGTGAGCTCTTTTTAATTTTGTTTAGATGAATTGATTGCAATGTTATATTTCGATGAAATGTTTGGTTTATTTCAATGAAAATGACTATGAATTCATTCTATGTTTGCAAACTGGATCTTATGGACTGGATGTAAGTAGGTCGTCGATGATTTTAAGTGAAAATGACTATCAATTCATTCTATGTTTGCAAATTGGATCTTATGGGCCGGATGGAAGTAGCTCTTCAATGATTTGTTCTTGTGCAATGTCAAAAGTGTGTCGTTTACTACCACGTTGAACACTAAGGTCTGATAAAAGTGATCATGCAGTGGCATGACTAATTAGACCAAGCACATTACATCTATAATTTTAACCACCATCTGGCTATACTAGTACACAATCACCAAGCTCTTCTCACAAATTTAAGCCCAATATGTACTGGCATAGTACAAACTGAAACAAATCAGGAATTTTTTCAAATAAACAAACCTCAGTTTGGAACACAATTCGAGTTTGCACCTAAGTACTGCTCCATATTCTTTTAATATGTTTCACTATTTTTTGAAGGGAAAAGGCCCCCTAAGGGGCATAATTTCATTTATAGGCATAAAACCTTACAAACGCCCAAGATGACATAGTACAACTTTTCAGCAATGCCTATAAGTGCAGTGCCATCCATGCGTGGTGGTAGAGTTCCTGCCGGCGCGCCACCTCCACCACGTTTTTCAACAATGGGGTGTAAGCACAAGGCCATCCATGTGTGGTGGAGCCCTAAAGAATCTAAACCCTCTAATCCTCTATTATACGTTAATAGTGAGTATTAGTAATTAATAATAACTAAATTATGGGACTAATATTTTTCATGAGTTGTAAAATAGGTTAGGTCTATGATGATGGGAGACTTCATGTATTGATAATCATCAAGTCAAGCAAATGGCATCACGTGTTGATAGCCAAATGAAGAACCCGATTTTGGAGATGTGATGTTTGTCAAAATAAAGCTTCAAGTGGATGTGCAACGCAAAAGTATAGCTAGCATAGACTAAGTATGTAGTTCTTAGTCATTTTACTGGTCTCGATGTTTGGTTAAAAAATCAGATTGCTAGTGTAGATCACCGTACTAATAATGGGGGTCTTGACTATTAGCTTGAGTGTGTCATATGTTGATAGTTCATTATTCTTTCTCTTACTCTCCTTGGCATGTTGCTGATAATTGTGAATGTATTTTGCAAATAGTTAAGACTCATGCATTATATACATGTAGCATGTGACAAGAGTTTGAGAATGCATTTTTCAAACGATCGAAGTCCATGTACCCTTTCCTTGTTGCATGGTTCCAAGATTTGTAAATGTGTTTTGCAACTTATGAAGGATTATGTGTTACTCCTTGTTTGCATTGTACTAGATTTTGTGAATGTGCTTCCCAAAATCATTGAAGTATATGCAATCTTGATCTTGCTAGAAATAGTGAACCGGTCAGACTGTCATGTGTTGGCTGGACTAACTTGGAATTGGTTGCCATTCTGACGGCCAAATTAGGATTGTCCTAATTTGTCATTTTGAATATTATTACAAAATTGTGATTATGAGCTTTTCTCTGCATTTCTAGGAGTGATCTTACTGGCTATGTGTTAGCAATCTGACTAGCTCAGTGGTCCAACCTAGCATTTGTTGTCATTTGTCAGTGAGCTAGTTTTTGGTGCTCTCTTTGGATTTCACTAAGCAGTCTGACTGTCTTTGCGTGAGCGGCCAAATCGATCCAGCAGTCTGACTAGCCAATATGCGGGCGATTTGACTGGTGGCCTCTGTAACAGCTAGTTTTCTAGCCGTTACAAGACAAGTCAATTTGACTGGCCATGTGCTGGTGGTTAGACTGGTTTCAGCTGAATTCTACCGGAACCTTACCCAACGACTAGTTTTTGGATGTGGGGCATAAATACCCCCTTGTGGCTGGTTGAGTGAGGTTGATGGTGCTTTGGTTTATTCTTTGAGTTAAGAGCAAGCCTTCTCATCCCTTGTGTGCATGTGTTGCACTTAGGAAGTTTGGAGAGACAAATTCTTATGCGTGTGTTGCACTAGGTGGTGGATTGTGTTTTCGTCGAGCTTCGGCACTTGATTCATTCAAGTGAGCATCTCTAACTTGTTACTCTTGGATGCCACCTCCTAGACGATTGTAGGAATTGTGCTAGCGATCTTTTCAAGAAACTTGCGAGAAGGTCCGGTTACTTGTGAGTGGTTTAGTGCTCATTATCTTATGAGTGAGAAAGAGCAACCCTAGTAGATTTGAGGTGTTGACTTAATTTGTGGAAACGATCCAATTCGTTTGAGTTTACCTCAACGTGAATTAGCAAAGACTGTTAAGTCTCTGGACACCAAAGTAAAAGATCATGTGTCATTGTGATTTGTTCTCTTGTGCATATTTATATTCTTGTAATTTATATTTCTAGGATTAAATTATTTACTTATCATCCTAGAATTGCAAACCTTGATATAGATTTAGATTATTGGTGTACGTAGTTGAGACTAGTTAATTTAGGTTTTAATTGTGCAAAATCGATTTAATTTACATATAAAACTCTATTTTGACTAAAATGATTTTTAAAAACCATCTATTCACCACCTCCTCAAGTCGGCCTCCTCGACCTTTTAAGTCCCCGCCACCACACCACGTCTACCACATTTTTCAGCAATGGGCTATAAGCATAGGCCATCCATGCATGGTGCCAGAATCGCCGCTGGCGCACCACCTCCACCACATTTGCACGATCGATGCTAGAGTACCCCGAGGGGCGGACCTAGAATGAAAATAACTGGGTTCACTATTTTACCATACATATAACAATATATATAATATTCAAGTAATATTATGCTAAATAGTAATATATCCAATAATTTTTAGCATTGATACTTCAATATAATTGATGTCAGTGTATGATGATAAAGAAGTAATAATCGAAATATTTACCAAAATGAAGAAGTGCGATAATAATATTGGTTAATTATAGCAAACTGAAGAAACTAAGGGTGAAATCACGACAAAAGTTGGCCGGTGTTGGTAAAATACATCATCTGACCTTAATAGCATGTTAAAAGATAACAAAATTATTTAAAGTTTTCAAGTAAAAAAATGTAGAATGATAAGATGTAAGTTAATGCATTAACTTTTAATATTTACGTTCTTTCAAGTTTGCAAAGCGACAAACCACAATATTATTAGTAGTTTTCGTCAATTCTTATTTCTCTACATAGCAAATAAATATACCATTTATGAAATCATCACCAATTAATTGAAAAAGTCAACTAGATATTTATATGTTCAAAAATTTAAAAACAACATAGTAGAAAAATATAGCCAGTAACTTACTTGACATTATGGCCAAATACTACAATTTTGCCTCTGATTTGCAACGAGCTATATCAATTTTTCAAAAATCAAAATTGAAACCCTAAGTCTAAACCCTACAATTCAATAAAAATCAATAAACAATCATCACATTGAAGCACTAACTCATAAATTTAGCCTTTGTTCTTAAAACAAATCGGAAGAATTGAGAGAAATTTATAGCAAAGTATATACTGATCAAGTGGATTTAAGATTTCTACGGCCAGCGAGGGCACGAGGCAACAGGGACTAGGCGGCTCCACGGTGAGATGGCAGGCGAGTGCTACTAGTGATGTTGATTTCTCCCATTCTTTGATGATCGGTCGCTGCCTGGCTAGGTGCTACTGTGCAGCGGGTGTGGTCCACATCTGCTAGGTGATCATGTGAGACAAATAGGTGTTGAGGGTTGTTGTGAGGTGGCACGCTTTGGGATCAATCAAATGTATGCAGTGACATGTTGTGGTCCTCCTTCTTAGGCTGGTGCAAGTGCTGGCTAAACCTATTGCAGTTGCCTCATAGGCTAAGAGAAGCGGAGGATCCTAATTGAGTGTACCCTCTCATTGTAATTCTCTCTCACTCTAGTGGAAAGAAACAGGAGTAGAGTTGTTACTCTACATAAAGGCTCGAACTCATGTACCCATCAAGTAATTGTCATTTTGATCCATTCCCCTTTTCATAAGATCAACCACAAATCGTCAACAACTTTTACAAACATAATTATGGCAATTCAATTTTCAATAATTTTTACAAAAATAGTTCGAAGTATTTTGTCACTAAAGGCACCTTTGGTGATAAAGAATTTTGTCGCTAATACAAACATATTTGTGACCGTGCAAGTCATCTCAAATGTACATATCAATACTCAATGGTGATAAATTTTGCCACTAATGAACATGGTAATTTATGGGGAAAATCCATCACTATGTTATTAGTGACGACAAAAAATGTAGTCACAAAGGATGAAAAAATAGTAGTTTTGTGACGAAAATTGTTTACTACATAAACCCTTTTTCCTTGTAGCGGAGACATGAGAAAATAAGTGACCACAAGGGTAAAGAACGTAAGATGCAAATCAGAGACAATTAAGATTAAGCAATGCTGAACCATATTGATCATCGTTAACTACTTTAAGCCTTCTCGTCTTCGTTTGTCACAATCAACGGACAACGGATACATCTCGCAGGTACGTTCCGGAACACTAACTCTGCGAAAACCAAAATGGGCATATCTAACCCATCTTTCTTTGTTTAGATGCAATGAAAAACTTACAAAATGCAGCCGGAAAAATCCTAAGAGATAAAAGCAGCCTGCTAACAAATCCCAACGTAAATAATTCCATCTTATTTGCCTACTAAAAACATTGGTAAACGGACATGAACAATTGTGTGATTATCGGGTTCGGTAATTGCATTCAGCAGTAACAACTAACTAGTATACAAACTCAGGTAAAAGGCATTTATGTGACGAACAAGAATACAAAGCAGGAAGAAAAGCAATGGAGACGTAACGGAACAGCGTTGAGATCTAATATTGACACCTTCAATTCGATTATCGGTTCCAGTGGCAATGCTCCCGGATGTCTCGGAACAGGCAGGCGAGGAAGTGCTGGTCGTAGTCCATGGTCGTGTACTGCACAACGTGGCTGAAGTAGCCCACGGCGTCGTCGTCGGTGACCATGCAGTGCATGATCCCGCAGCGGCGGAGCACCTCCACGTCCCTCCGCGCGTTCACCAGCGACCCCACCAGCGCCACGAACCCCGTCACCAGGTTGCCCCCGTCCAGCTTCCGCGCAACGCGGCCGCCGCCCTGCTCGAATGCCACCAGGTTCGCCAGCAGCACCTTGGCGGCCTCGTCCACCACGAACGCCGGCATGTGCAGCACGCCGTACCGGAAGCTCACGTCGAACATGTCGCGCGGAGTCGCCTTTCGCTTGAACGTCACGCCGGCCTCCTCCATCTTGGCCGCCGGTGGGATCATTGATGTCAGCCGGCCTTTTCCGGAACCGTCGCTGGAGCGCGAGGACGGGACCGGCGGCTGCTTCCAGATGGCCAGCGAGGCGCCGTTGGCGTCCACGCCGTTACCGTTGCGCGCCTTGTCGCTGTCCGTGGCCGGGTTGCGGACGTTGCACTCGTAGTGCAGGTGCAGCAGGTGGTGGATGTTCTTGTCGCTGGGTGGCCGGATGTCGCAGATCGACAGCAGGTCGCCAGCGAAGGCCTTAGCGAAGATGTCGAGGAGCGCGTCACGGTCGGCGCCATCCTCGCCGGAGAAGGCTACGCCGTGCAGCTTCTCGACGACGAAAAAGGGTATCTGGTTCTCCAGGAGGAGGACGTCGTGGTACATGTGGTGCCACGCCCACTTGGCGGCCCCGGGCGCGGCGAGCTGGCCCTCGCTCTTCCTCAAAAAGAACTCGAGCAGGAAGCAGCCGTCGAGCACCAGCATCTCCGCGAAGTCGTCGACGCTCATGTCGAAGCCCTCCGCGTAACACCGGCGCGCGTCGGCCTCGACCGCGCGCGCGGCGCGCACGTACGCGCCGAGATCCCCAGCCTTCTTGTTCCGCGACAGGAAGTCGCGCAGGAGGCGCCACTTGTGCTGCTGCGCGGCGCCGAGCCCCCCGCGACCGTGGTAGTACGGCCCCACGGACACGACCTTGGGCTCGTAGAGGTCTCGGTGGCGCTCGCGCACGGCCGCAGGGAGGCGGAAGATGGTGTAGGGATCGTGGGCCTCGGACGGCACAGCGTCGACGCGCCGCTGCATGGCCTCCACCCGCGCGTCGTGGAAGAAGCGCTTCCCCTCGGCCGCGGCGGCAGCCGCCTTGCCGTTGCTCTCCTCCTCCATGGTGAGCGAGCGAACAAACAAAGCTGGCCGCGGATACGCGCGCGCGCCGGGGGAACAGCTATGCCGCGCAAGTCGGCAAGGACTTTTAACGAGGGAAGCGCGCGGCTCAAACGCCGCGGCCTCGATCCGCCGATGGGATGCTTGAACAATGAGGCGCCGCGGGACCGGAGTTGGTTTGACCCGGCCGGGCAAGTGATAAAGGACCTTTCAATTTGTTATCGTGTCCAGCTCTTCTTCTGGCAATGTTTCCAATGTTGACGCCAACGTACGCGAAAAAGTTGCATCTCTCTACACCTAGTCTACGCTAGTCGCGCGTGGACTTTGATTGCCGTATCTTTTTTGTTTTTTTGTTTTTGTTTTTGTTTTTGTTTTTGTTTTGGAGACGTGATTGACGTATCTTTAACAGGGGAATACTAGTAGTAAACTAGACTAAATAGGTAGAAAAATCTTTTCTGACCTGGTATAAATTTCTGCCCTTTCGGGATCCTAAAATTGGGACCAAGGTGCCATGTATATGTTTGGATATACAGAAATGTTCTTTTTTTACCGATTCACAATATCTGATTATTTACATGTTGCACAAACATAAGATAGTAGTGGTTTACAGCGTAACAGATATCAGAAAATCTGAGCGTATTCACCAATCACCATCAGTGACATATCAAAACATGAACTTACAAGCTCAGTGAGATGACGGAAACGTCTAGTTCGAGTTTGAGCCTTGAGGCATGGACGTGGTCTAGGCAATATGGTAAATATATGGCAACTGATGAGTACAGCAAAAGAGAAGGTAAAAAAAATGCTTTAGACAATTACACTTGTCCCGAACGCCGCCTGCAAACGCCGTAAGCAATCTGACATTTTCCAAGCATTCGGACGGAGTTTCCATTGCTTGTGACGGCTGGCACACAAGACTGGGTCGCACGTCGAGCAAGGTGCATGTCATTCGATACATCATGCTCCCCACTTCTGTGTACAACAAGCAGGCTAACACAGCATGTCATGGTAATGTAGGCATCTAAGACATGCACAACTTCATGTCTATTCCTACATGACGGACTTTTGGGATTTTTGCAAAAATTCATATATAAGTAGGAGGATTTGTCAAAAATCCATATGTATCTTAAAGTTCATTAAAAACCCACCCGTAAATTCTATGTGGTTACAATTCCCTAGGAAAAATGGCTAATTTACTCGCTGAAACTCCTATATGGCACTTGCGTGGTAATCTCATAGACCGGTCTCATAGACTATGAGCAGGAAAGATGGGCAAGCGCAAGATAGGGTACAAGCCAAGCACAGGAGAATAAAAGCACGACAGAAGAGTAAGAGAACATGGACAAGGAAGAAGGACCATCAGAGGTAATTGCTGATATTGCGGTCACGCGCGAGAATTCTCATGATCAAGATAGACTTGGACGGGATCTCATCCATGGAAGAAAACCAAGTCAGTAATTTTCAACTTTTTAGAGCTTCAACAAGAAAATTTGGCCATTTGTATTTGTAACTACATATAATTTACAGGTGATTTTTTTACAAACTTTGAGATGCATATGGTTTCTGATAAACTCCTCTACCCTTGAGTGGGTTTTTGCAAAAATTCCTTTTTTTTGCGACATGTATGACATACTTTCATTGACATGCCAAATAATTTCCTCCCAAAAAGGGTATGTTCTTTTCAGTTTCTCAAACTAGCTTTTGGCTTTTGCTACAGTACCGAACTTTCAAATGGAGTATTTTTTCGAGATGGGGTCTATAAGTTAATTGTAGTACACATTAAAAGCCCAACATCTGTACCATCTAAAATCACAAGCGAGTATCTCTCTCTCTGTAATCTCTGTCACAAATAGCTAAAATTCAAAAATTTCAGCTAAAAACCAAAAACCACAGCCATATTAAACAGGCCCAAAAGCATGCCAATTAATTGAAAGGGAAAGAAAGTCAATTGGGTCTCTAGTCATCCTAAAAAAGTTCCAGGAAGCACATACCGCAACCTAGATGTCTGGTTCCTCTCCGTATGCAATCTAAGCACCAACATATCTGACTTGTGTTTTTTTTAGAATCAATGGGTGGGGTAGGGCCTACCAGGCTACCACGGATCTGGCTTTTGAGGGCCCAGCATTATCTATCACATGAGATAGAGTTTTGTGAAATATCTCAACACATCTCAACTACTTAAAAGAAAGAGTTAGTAGCGGTGATTCACCACTAGCGGTTCATCTGCCACTTCCCCTCTCAGCCACCTGATCAAAGATTGATCGTCCAAATCCAGACGGACGCTCCCACCTCCCTACTTATACGCACTTTCAGAACGATCTGGGCCACCCCTTCCTACTGCCACCTTCCTTTCCCCTCCCCATTTGCCGCACACCAAATCCCTCCATCCACACACAACCTACCTCCTTCCCACCCTCCGAGCCACTCCTCCTCCTCCCACTCACCACCTCCTCCACCCGAGTTGCTCCTCCTCCGCCTGCTCGCCTCCTCTAGTACCATCCACTGCCGCCCCTCAGCCTCTGCCAACACCACTGGCCGTCGCCGACTCATACCCGTCCCCGCACATCTTGCCATATAAACCTACAACCACAACCGTGTGGCCTCTCCACTCCCTCTCTTCATTTCTTTGCCCTACCCTTCCCCAGATCTACTCCACCGCCACCGCCATCCCCCTTTCCCCTGCTCTGGTGAACCCCGTGCCTCCTCATTGGAGCACTACCTCCCACTCCCACCTTGAACCCTTCCATCTCATTTGCCCTCCAAATCCATTCCACACTTGAATCAAAATTCTTGATCCAGATCCGACAGCCACCCAATCATGGCTTGCCTCAGCGCTCTCCACTTCCTCCTCGCCCTTGTTGTGGCGGCCGCCATCCTCCTCTCCCTGCCCAGTGCCCACGACTTCTACCTCCCAGGGAGCTACCAACACAAGTATAGCCCCGGCGAGACCCTCAACGTGAAGGTGAACTCTCTTACCTCCATCGACACCAGGATTCCCTTCAGCTACTATAGCTCCCCTTTTGCACACACCCCTGGCGTCAAGGACAGCACCAAGAACCTCGGCGGGCTCCTCATGGCGGCCGCATCGAGAACTTGCCCTACCACCTCAGGATGTACACAACAAGTCTGACCTCTTCCTCTACCACTCTGTGCCCTTGGCCCCGACACCTTTACCCTCCTCAAGAAGCGCACCGAGCATCCGCAATGCCCCTAGGAGCCCAAACTATCCACACACACGATGCTAAAGGCGCATACATGGGGCCACGGAGGTGGTTTTCACACCTGGTTTTTTTTAAAAAGCTAACAGTCGGGTTAGCAGAATCATCACACAAATCACCTCTGTAAAAGGCCAAAATCACGTGCATGGCCCCCCGCACCAATACTAGCCTGGCCTAATGCCCTCGTATAGATAGAAATGCCTCGACGTGTGATGGCTCGAAAACGTCAGTGACAGGCCCCAGCTAGGGGCAACATAGCTATGTTGGCCCCTTCGTACCGATTCAATTGGCGCCAAGCATTCACAACGCCCTCTAGGCGCTCGCATTAGCCATGCACGATGCCAAACATGTATATGCGAGGCCATATAGGTGGATTTCACGCTTGGCTTAGAAAATAAGCCAACAGACTGGATCAACAGAATCACTGCACGAATCACCTTCGTAAATGACAAGATAGCGTATGTAGCCCCTCGCACCTATACCAGCATGGCCCGATGCCCCTATGGAGACAAATGCTCTGACGGCCGATGTCCTAGAAAACGCCGTCGACGAGCCCTGGTCAGGGGTAACATAGCTATGCTGGCCCCTTCGAGCTAGTTCGATTAGCATCGAGTGTGCGTGGTACCCCCTAGATGCTCGAACTAGTCACATACAATGCCAAACGTGCATACGTAGGGCCACAGAGGTGAATTTCATGCCTGACTTGAAAAATAAGCCAACGGCTCGGATCATCAAAATCATTGTACAAATCACCTCCATGAAGACTAAAATCACGCATGTGGCCCCACAATGACACCAGTGTTGCCCTATGCCCCCATGGAGACAAAAACTCTCCGATGGCCGCTAGCCCAGAAAACATCGTCGGCAGGCCCAACCAAGGGGCAACATAGGTGCGCTAACCCCTTAGTGCTGGTTTGACTGACACTGAGCGTCCACGGTGCTCCCTAAATGCTCGAACTAGCCATGCACGATGCCAAACGCACGTACACAGGGCCATAGAGGTGGCTTTCACACCTAGCTTAAAAAATTAAGCTGGCAACCCAGAATAGCATAATCATCAAACGAATCAGCTCCGTGAAGACTAAAATCACGTGCACTACACCTACATCGACACCAGCATGACCCAATACATTCGCTGGCACGAAAAAGCTAAAGGTGACATAGCTATGATGGTCCCTTTGTGTTGATATGATCGGTACCGAGCATCCGCAGCCCTATAGGCTCCCGAATTTCACACTTGGTTTAGAAAATAAGACACCACATAAATATCCTCCATAAAGCCGACATTACGTGCCCCCACCTCACACACACACACACCAGCATGCCTGATGCCCCGTGGAAACAGAAACCTCGCGGCGACCGCCGGCCCGGAAAACGCACATTGCTACTCTTGAACAGCCGGACCTTGCCCAGGATCTCGCCTCGCGCTGCGCGGGGTGGCCAGCAGGCTAGCATCCACGGTCCAGGCTCACCCTAGCGCGATCGGCCCCGTACGGCGCGCGCAGACGCGGTGGTCTCATCAATTTCTTGAATCTGGATGGATACCATTGGTAGCTGCAGTGATTTATTGCTCCTAGGAGTCCATGAGCACGGCCCAGCAGGGGTGCCAAACTGCCAACAGTTGAATAAGTTTGGTGGGCCGCTGAAAACGCTCACCGTGACGGCCCGAGTACCAAACCAATTGGCGGGCAGTTCAACGTTAAATTTTAAGCCCGTAATTTTTCAGGATGTGGATTTTATGCATCGCATGACTAACATCTTACTCCGTTATTATAATGTACTCATTTTTTTTGCTTTCCCAAAATTTGTTCCACTTTATTTACTTTGGTGAACAGAATTTTAAATTAATTGAACCAAGCGTCGGACATAGCGCTTCCAAACCACAGCAAATTTACCTGCTGTTAGATTGCTGGTTTCATTTCAGTGAAATTCCATTTTCTTATTCAGGTTCAGGTTAGGATTAAGATTACAAGTTAAATCTCAGGCGAAGTTCTAAATGGATCCTCAAGCTCAAATTTCATTGCCGTTCTGTCATGCATTAACAACCAATTCCTTCGTTTCACTTTGGTAGATTGACATGAACAGAGCACAGTTCGAACCTTGCAGATGAGGCTTAAGAACTGCAAACGACCAGCAATGCAGGCATCAATGACGCAGCCTGCGACGATGGCATCAGGCTGCCAAATTCGTTTTTTTCTAAAAAAATTTTAAATTTTTTTGACTTTTTTACCTTTTTTCCGTGTTCATTTGCATTATAAGTGATAGGCTAATATATTTTTTTCCTATTTTTACATTTTTTAAATTTAATTATACCTAAAAACCAAATCAGTTACAGTAAAAAACCAACTACAGTAAAATTTCAACTAAAAATAAGAAACCATAGCTAAAACGAACGGACCTATCTCAAGCATTCGAGATCAGAAGAAACAGATGGTTGAAGATCGATAAGAGATATGGGAAGATCGGTAAGCGGGTTGCCCATGGATAAAGTGGGCAGGCCGACCAGTTTTTCTTCCATGTTGATTTGGCTACAGCCGAATCTGGCAATTCAAGATGAGGGTACAAATAACAGAACCCTAATCTCGGTACAATGCAGCCTTGTTGCTCATGGTATCAGTCTAAGACATGAAAAGAGTTGAACGATTAGATTAACTACTGTGGTGCTTGCATGGACATGCATAGGTGAGTTGTCAGACAATGCTTTCTAGGCAAACGCATTTCCGTCAAATTGCAGCGAATTTCACTGCTCGGAGCCCAGTGCATTTCATCATCCATACTATCAGAATAAGATAAGTCTCACACAATCAAACAATCAATCGAAGAAAAAATAACAGCGATCGAATGTGGCCCTCAGAGATCATGCTTGTGATTTTCACCAAAGAAAGAAATTCTCAGGTCTCAAAGATTTCATGCCATCACGGGACTCACACAGCTGGACCAAATCAAATAAACCAAACAAAAAACCTAAGAAACAGCCCAAAGAGACTATTCGCGGGGTAATTTTGGAGAATGTTATTCGCTGCGCGGCACAGATTGTAGTAGGCGAAGCGACTCAAGATCTACGGAAAATCTCGCCCCTTGGGAAATTCGAGTCCCGGAGTGGAAAATCTAAGGGATCCACTTATCAAGGGGCTCGACTCCCATAGGGTTGTCTCGCGGAATCACACACCAAAATACAGATCAAAAACCAGAATAACAGGGGAAATTTTCGAAGATTGATTGCGTCTTACCTATGGCGGCGCTGCGGCGGGGGACTCGTCTCGTCTGCTCGTGTGTCTGCATTTATAGGCGTCCGGGTACTGTGGCTAGGGTTTTTTAGGGTGTTTTGTTGACGGGCTTTGTCAGTTTGGGCCGATTTGTGAGCAGCGGTGGTAGAGAAAATCTGGCGTAGAACTGCCACAGTAAATTTCTGGTACTGTAGCACGGAATTGTCATTTTCCTCCGCTAGTGCAAAATATGTCGGCTTTACGTAATTTCGCACCTGGGAAGGGGCTAGACTTTGTAAAAAAATCCTAGAGGTTTAGAACTGTAAAAAAAGACAGAGAGGGCTAAGATTTGTCATGAAATTGTGCTACCAAGGGTAGTTACTGGATTTTTTATTTTTGGGCCCCATGAAATTTAGTTTTTATAAAAACTAGTCCCTTCTAGTAGAAATTGTAAATCTAGCCCCCTTCATGCAAACATACCATGCCTAAATGGGGCAGGTGCTACAGTACATGTTTTTGGGAAAAAAATCTATTTACGTATATTTGAGGAATTTACGTCTCAAATTTCTATAGTACCACATATTCAATATGGGAAGATCGGGAAAATCGAATATTTATGTAGGAAAAAACATGTCTCAAGTTTCTTATAAAAAATAGAGATTCACATTTTCGGTATTGGCCGATGAAAGTAAAAGATGGTTTTTATGAATTCTGTAAAAAAAACATATTGGTAATGATAGGAAAACTAGATTTTGCGGAATTGTTCACATATCCAGTATTGTAGCACAATTTTTATTTTAAATTTGGTCCCACGAGTGCCCATTTTTGTAAAATAGCCTTGTCCCTGAGTTCAGTAGGTGCGACTAGAGGTGGGAGACAGGCCGTGCTTTTCTAGGCTAGCCCGAGGCCTGACTGACCCGGCACGGCCCAAGCACGACACGGGCACGCCACATGGCAAGCCGTGCCAGCACGGCCCAAACGGTGGGCCAGGGGCGGGCCTGAAAAGACGGCCCGTCGGGCGACACGGCATGGCTCGACGAATTTTGCCATGCTCGGGCCGGCCCAGCACTGGGGGCACGACGGGCACACTGGCACTGTCAGCAGCCTTGGCCTCGGCCTCTCACCTCTCGTTGCCCTCCCATCATCAACCCATAGATTCAACCCCCACAAACCATCACATATTACAGAGCAGAGAGAGAGAGGGAGTAGAGGGGAAGGAGTATACCATGCCAAGGGGAGGAGCCGTCAGTCTGCGCCCTGCGTCACCACTCACCAGCAGACCAACTCGTCACCTCCCGTGGCTCCCGCCTCGATGCCACTTCGCCTCCCACGCTGGATCTAGCTGTTGAGGGAGGGGGCGAGGAGAATGGGGATGGGATCGGAGGTGCATGCCGGAACTCGTGGGTGGGGGGTGGCACTGGAGGGGATGGACGGATGGTAGGATGGGGGCGCCGAAGGGGACGGGGAGGAGGGAGGAGGGGGCGGCGGCGGGGGATCACGGGAGGAGGGGGAGGGAGGCAGTGGGGGATCGGAGGGGCGGCGAGGAGGTAGGGGGAGTTGGGAGGCGGGGGAGAAATGGAGGGCGGGCGGATAGAGCAAGAGAGAGAGGAGGGGGGAGAGAGGAAGAAATGGAGGGCGGGCGGAGAGAGCGAGAGAGGAGGGGAGGAGATCAGGAATGGTACTTGCAAAAAAATATATAGGACCTGAGAAATGGGATGAGGCTGACCTATCCAGGTAGTGAAGTTTACCTATGCTAAAGAGTAAGTTCAATATTTGGTTCGAGTAGCCAGCCCATTTTCAGGAGTGGCTTATTATAGTATTCTTAAAAATCATACGAATAAAGCAAGCCTATTTTAGGAATCCACCATATCAAGGGAAAGGAAAGATCAAAGCTTGGCCTTCATTTTGCTTATTCATCTTTGTTTCTTTGCTTTTGAACGACTTAATGGGTCTGGATAATAACAAGAAGAGTCAAGATAGCGAAAGTGGCTATACTCTAGTAGCTGGCGGGGCTAGTACTAGTGGTGAAGGAAATCAAATGGCAGAGAAGACACAGATTCAGGCTTCTTTTTTCAAATAGCCCTTGGTGGTATGCAGATTCATCGAACGAAGAAGGCAATCTTTCTTCCTCACGAACAAGATCGTAGCACCCAAGGTTAGGCACTCGATTGGATCTTCCTATACGTACTCTAGAAGCAAGTTCGCAAGACGTCCCTATAAGCACATAACTGACATCCTCAAGGCTTTTGTTGTCGAAGAGTGAAAGATCTCGCAAGTCCTCCATACGTCAGTTTTAACAAGGCGGGTATGAGAGAAAAGAAAATGGCGATCGCCACCATCATTGTCGCCACCGTCTTTGTTGTATATAGTTACTTCGAGTTGGGCTTGGGTTGGCACGGCACGAACACTGGCACGGCGGGTTTTGGGCCGTGCTTAGGCCTGGTCGAAAGCAAGGCGGGCTGGCATGGCGGAGTGATTGGGCCGAGCTGGCACGGCACGAAGTACCCCGAAGCATGATGGGCCTGGACTGTGCTAGCACAGCATGACCCCATGCCCACCTCTAGGTGTGACAGGCGACATGTGTCACCTGCCACACCACCAAAGCTCAGTAAGCCCCAAGAAGAACGGTATGTAGTTGCTCGGCTCAGGCGCTAACAGTGCCTATAACGTTGCTAAGCACCCCTGCCCTAGCTCGGCAGCCTGGGTGGCCGGCCAACCAGACACGATGCGCTTGGCAATGATTTCCATGGCTTTTGGAAAGGCTTGGCACTGCCCCTAAGCTCGTGTGCACCGGTGTGGCCCTGTTGGTCGTCAACACCTACTCGTGTGCATAAAATAACTTGTATTCCTCTCTCTGTTCTCTCAACCGAAGCTACATAGTTGAGTATCTTCTCTGTCGAGTGGGAGAAAGCCAAGTGAGAAAAAAAAGAAAGAGAATAGAAAATAATTTAAATTAGTTTTTCAAGGTGGTTTGTCACGCCTCCTCGCCCTCAGTCGCGCGCCACCCCTCCTGTTGAGCTAGGATGGTGTGGTAGGTGACACATATTGTTTGTCACGCTTTTCGAGCTCCGGAAGGTCCGTTTTTGCTAAAAATTGCTAGGGGGTTAAAATTTTAGAAAACGTTATTACAGGATTATATGTGTAAACAGTTCATTCTCCTCCCGTCATATTCGCGCCCGGTGCCCGCGATGGCTAATGTATGGCCAGCGATCGTTCGACCTTGTTCGTGGCCTCGTGGGAAACACAGAGCACATGTGCCTCAGATTCTCCCTCATCCGTCAAGCACTTGCCTGATTCCCCCCATCGTGAAAGTTGTTTCTCCCGTCGGTTGTGGAGGCATCAGAATGAGATTCCACCTCCGCACAAATTGGAATTTGAAGCTTTTGTCCCGTACGCTAGCGTACAAACCGCCGTCCACAGCAATGATAGCGTACTCGTATAGCTAGATTCATGTTCACCGTGCATACTCTCTGTAAAAACCTTTATATCAGAGGGCATGGTATCAACAATTAAAACTTTGAAAACCATCTAACCACAGTACCAAGTAAATACTTACGTGTGCGTAACTGAGTATATCATGTACTTCTTCAAAAGAAAAACCATGTCATGTACCATCCGATCTAAAGCAACTACTGCTATCATGCTACATAGGCTATTCGAATTGTACAAATATAAAAGTATCTTTTAATACCAAGATATATGTTCAGTACTTTTTTAACTTATGATTTATAATTTATAATCTCTCGAATAAAAAACTGAGATAGTTTTTCCGTCGCTGTTTCAAAAAAAACTGTGCCGTTTCAAAACGATTTATCAGGACAGTTTTTTTGAAACAGCTTATTGATTTATCAGCATACAGTTCATTAAAAAACATCCATAAATCATTAACCGCAGCTATAAATAACCCTCCCATATTAAGCATACATGATACCAAATACGGAGATGGCAAAAGGTTTCCCTAATGAAACTTTTTTTAGAGATTTTTGCAAACAAAACTGACCAACTTAGATTGCATAAAACAGAACAAAAGGACGGTAACATCTCGTTTTTTCTAAAGATGAAGATGCGGCGTTGCAGCATTTCTTTACTATTTAAAAAGAAGAAGTTGGTGGTTGCCGTCACGTTCACTCTCCCTCACTTCTTAACCATTTGATCTTTCTCCTCTCTTCTCAGCCACACGATCTAATTAAACCCTAAAATCCAATATCACCCCTCCGCCCCCACGTCTACCCCTCGCTCTTCCCCCCGCCGCCCCCACGCCTCCTCCTCGCTCTTCCTCCCGCCGCCCCCACGCCTCCCCTCGCTCTCCCCGCGCCCGCGCCTCTCCCTCCCCCTCCCGCCGCGCGCCGCCCCCGCCTCCTCGCTCTCCCCGCCTCGCTCTCCTCTACCGCCCCGCCTCCTTCCTCCCCCCCCGCGCGCCGCCTCGCTCTCCTCCGCCGCCCCTCCTCCTCCTCCCCCCCCGCGCCGCCGCCTCCTCCCCTCACTCCCCCGCGCGCGCGCCTCCTCCTCCTCCCTCCCAGCGCCGCCGCCTCACCTCCAGCCCCGGCGCCTCCTCCTCCTCCCCCCCCCACGCGCCGCCGCCTCCCCTCTCCATCCCCGCACCGCCGCCTCCTACCCCCCATCCCTCTCCTCCTCCTCCGCCGCCTCTCCCTCCTCTCCTACTTGAGTTGTCCCCTTTCTCCGGTGGTAGCACAACATCATCTCCTTCACCTCCGATCTCGCCGCCATGGATCCAAATCCTAACCCAAACCCGACCGACGCCTGCCCGAACCCGAACCGGAAGCCCGAGAAGAGGCTCACCGCCTCTCCTCTGTAGCGCCGACCTCCCGACTTCGATGACAACATGGAGGCGACGCCGTCACGGAGGAGCGACGACGATGACGAGAGGGCTACCTCACGGCCGCGTCGAGAGGTGGGAGCGGCGGCCTGCGCGGCCGCCGCTGGAAGGACGAGATGGAGGGCTCGACGAGACAAGGACGCCGACGCGGGTCCACCCGGCCCAGCAGAATGCGGCTCGTCGTCGGCGGAAGCGGCAGCCTCGCCTCTAGCGGCGGCATCGACAAGCCCGAACCCGAAGGCCACGCCGCCGATGCCGAGGACTGGGCGCGTGACAAGAGGCATCTCGACGAGGTCACATATGCCATCAATTTATCACGTTTGATACGATTGTGCTTATTGCTTTGCATATTTTACATGACTATGCGCGATGTGGATTAAGCTAATCCCATCATATACTATAAATTCTTCACCCCAATTGGCCAATTCCACTCCTCATCGGTAATTTGGCTCAATGTGTGATACCCATAGTTACCACAACTAACATATAGTACTAACTTTTGAGACGGCGCTCCACGTCTAGCATTGGTACTGATGCCTATTTATGTTCATTCTTATCCTGCGTATTTAATTACATGTACTAGCTTGTTGGTATTCTGCGTATTTTTCAAGGTTTGCACTATACCTGCTATTGCTGGAGGGGTGTAGGCGGTATGGTTTTGTGTCACCAGATGCGCTCCTTGATGTTTCGGATGATACTTGACTTCTGGAGGAAAAAGGAAAAAGCATTTCTTCATTTTGAGTAATTCCTGAGCCAATATGTTCTAGGTGATATCACTTATGCATGACGAATTCATGATAAGAGTTGACCAAGAATGGTGCATTTTCTCAAGCAAAGATATAAGATTGTGCATTTTTTTCATCATGTCAAACTTTCAGGTATGGTGATGAGCACAAGCTAGCTGGGTTTTCTGCTACATTGCAAGCCATCATTTCCTTCATTGAGAACATGTGTGTAACGATACAGTTCCACTTTTGGTGATAACAATGATTAGATTTTGTGGCTCGACTTTCTTTTCTGTGGGTCATCTAATTTTTCTTTTAGTGACCTTTTATTGCTTTCATCCAGTGGCGTCCATATCAAATTTGTGAGGGCAGGAAAACATCAGGTGAGGTGGCATTCCTTGCCAAAAATTTACTCTGTTCTTTATCTCATTTCAGAAGGAAAGATGCATGCTTTCTTCCATTGAGGCTTGAATAACTTGGTACAGCTAACCTAGAAATCTTATATGCAAACCTTTCTAACTATGAAATATAGTCTACTAAGTTGATTTAACACTGTCTTTCACATAGTTTTCCTCGTCAAGGGTCCAATATATTTAGTTTGTATAAGCTGCACTGAAGAGTTGTACGAAGGATTGAGGGGACAACTAGAGCTCATGTATGGGCAGGTGCACCCACTGCTGCATTAATCTTAACATAATTAAATTTGATAGGTTTTCTACAAACTTATTCCTCCATTCGTATCCTGATTTATCTCTTTGAAAACATGGATTTGCAGATGTTGCTTATTCTGACAAAGTCGGTCAACAGGTGCTTTGAGAAGAATCCAAAATTTGATATGGCACCGCTGCTTGGTGGCACGGATGCAATTTTCCAATCTCTTATGCATGCATTCAGCTGGTCAGTTGTGTTTTTTCCAATCTTCTTTGTTAATTATTTATCTTTCACCTGATCCATGCAAAGATGACATATCTCTAGGAAGTTCTATATAAGGCTTGCCACTTATGTTGCTATGGTGTCACATATCTTTTTAATTTCTTGTTCAGAGCAACCTTCTTCCATAACATGATTCTCCATATATGTAATGAATTCCGTTGCAACGCACGGGTACATAACTAGTATTCTTAAAAAAAGGAGTCACGTGCATGCTGTTAGCTCGTCACTCTTTACGAAAGCTACAAACACACTGACGCCACCGCACCGCACGGGCTCAGAAAATTGCACGGGCGGGTGGAGTCCCTCGGCTGACGGCACGAAAGATCTCACCTGGAAAGAGTGAGAGACGCGCAGCGGCCAGCGCTCTCCGGCCGAACGTTGACGTCACCCAACACGTCTTCCCGTTTGGACCGGTCTCCCCCCAAAGCATGCTGCTTGCTCTCCACGCTCAAACCGAACCAATCAATGCTAGTAAATCTCACGCGTTGACATGTCAAAGCTTCCACAAACGCCGCCCACCACCCGCACCAAACACCCGTGCCTAATCCAGATCAAAAGGCAACCGTGGGCCACACTGTCAGCGTGACATGGCCGCACACCAGTTCCTAGACCAGCTTTACGAATAAGAGCCTGCTTAGTTGGGTTCATTAAGCTAATTATGGTTGAAATTTCACTATAATTAATTTATTTTGAGTTGTATCTGATGATAATTTATTTAGTATAATTAAATTAAAAAAATTAAAAAAACAGATTAGCATAATATAAATGAATACAAAAAAGTAAACAAAAAAACTCAAAAATATCAAAAACAAAAAAATAAAATTTTAAAAAATAAAAGTAAACTAAAACCCAAAAGCTGAAGTCGAAATTTGCAGACTCCTCTCGGGCCGCAGAATCCGCTCTCTCCTCTATAAATAACGGCCTCCTCTCCTTAGTAGCACACAAGCCGTCAAGCAGCAATTGTCCGCGACCTCCGCAAAACCTGAGATCCACGTTCCGATCTAGCTAAGACTGTTCCAGAGCTTTCATTTTCCCACGCCGACGACAAGCATGTGCCCCGGCGGCAGGTACGCGCGCCTCGACCTCCCCGCCGGCGACCTGCGGCCGGCATTCGACGTGCTGGACGCGGACCGCGACGGCCGCATCAGCCGCGAGGACCTCAAATCCTTCTACGCCAAGGCCGCCACCAACGAGCGCTTCGACGACGACGACATCGCGGCCATGATCGTAGCCGCCGACGCCGACCGCGACGGTTTCGTGCAGTACGACGAGTTCGAGCGCCTCCTGGGCCGCTCCGCCGCCGCGGGGGGCGGGTGCCGGTACGCGATGGAGGACGCGTTCCGGCTGATGGACCTCGACGGGGACGGCAAGGTGGGGTTCGAGGACCTCAAGGCCTACCTCGGGTGGGCCGGGATGCCGGCGGGCGACGACGAGATCCGCGCCATGATACACGTGGCCGGTGGCGGCGACGGCGTGGGGCTCGAGGCGCTCGCCAGGGTGCTCACCATCGACTTGGAAGGCATCTTCTGATACTCTGAATTAATTGGATGGTCTAGGCGTAATTTTTTGGACTTTCCCCCAAGAAAAATGTTTGGTGAGCACTGGACAAGGGTAGTGTGATGTGATTGCGATGTGCTTCTCGAGAACCGTGAGGTTTGGTTGTATTGTAGCTGCTCCGGCCAAAAAAAATGATTTTTTTTCGTCTGTAACTTTGGGTAAAAGACGGTGGATGATGATTTTCAGTGCTAGTATAAATGTTTTTACAAACAAATCGAATGTTTATAAGTTGTTTTAAAAAATCTATTTCGATAAATCTCTTTGAAAATTTTTTAAAGAAATTATTTTGTTTGTTTATTTCAAGAAGATTATAAGCCATAAGTTAGGGAATGCTCTTTTAGTCCACGGCTAGGGGCGAACTAACCCTTCAGACGAGCTCGCGCCTCGGGGTGCCGCCCAAGCTCCATCGCCGCCTGGAACCCGCCTCCCCCGACGGCACCTCCTCCTCTGGTCCAGAGGCCAGAACTCCGCAGCGCGACGATGAGCATAATAGTCACTAGTCAGCAGAGCTGGAGAGCCATGAGCCATGCAAGATACTTCGGTTATCCAGTCGTGACTTGTCTTGTTCGGCCCAGCAGCAAAGCAGCTCAGCGTGAGAGAGTAGAAGATGCGACCATGTGGGGCGAGCGAACCGTGCAATGCAGAGGCGAGCCCAGCAGCCCTGACCCTGAGCGGCAAGTGAGCAGACAACAGACCTAACCCTAGAGGCGCTGAGGCAACGAGGGCCAAGGGGGCGCCGGGCGCGCGGCGCGCGGCGCCAGCCAACGGCGAAGGGCCAAGGCGGCTACTGGCAGGGGCGGAGTGCGATGCGGCGGCCAGGGGCGCGGCGGTGCGTGGCGGCCAGGCGGGTGCGGCGTGGCGGTCAGGGGCTGCTAGCCTGCTAGCTATTGTCTCAAGGTAATAGTTTTTTTTGTCTTCTTCAACAATTTGGGAATGGATAGCCCGATCCCGGTCTTCCCAGATGTGTGTTGAGATTTGAGAAACTGGTGCTTGAATAGTTGAATGTGAATATGTGATTGGTGGCTTGGTGCGCTACTGATCTTTCAGTTTTAGAAGTCCCACTCATGTATGATGTAATTTGACAAACTGGATAGTGTTGAAGTTAATCTTGTGTTGCTATTAGTTATGAATAAGAGATGTTGTCTGAACCTTTTGTTCGGAAGTTCATAATAGAAAAGTTCAGAACCGAGTTGTGAAGTTCACAGCTGATCTGACAAAGTTCAGAAATAGTGGAGAGTCGCACGTTTGGTGATTTTTGGTCCATGATCCAAGTGATGTGGCTATGGCCGAGTCATATGTGCATTAGTGGCTTAGGAATCGGAAGAGTTGTTGCCTTCTGTTTAGCGTTTTTCTTATCAGCGAAGTCCCTTCTATTTTCGGATATACTGTAGCTGTCCGAAAACAATTGAATAACAAACGAAGCAAAAAATGGTGCAGAGTTAAGTACCACAAAAACAGAACTCGCTAATCCCTTTACCAATGTAATAAACAATGCTAGAACTGCGGACTGATTTATGTTAAGCCAATCTTGTGAACTGGCAGGGTAGTAGGACGTGGTGCTGGTGAGTTTGTTCAATTTCAAAATGAATAGAATGGAAAAAAGCTCCAAAACTATTAGTATTGTATTTCTATTGGTCTACCGCCTCACTGCCTTAGCATTGCTACTACCGGTGATAACAACATCGGTTGAAAAGAGCCTTCTCGGCTATAAATATTATCAAGACCAAATTACACAATAAAATGTCCGATGATTAGCTTAATAACTTAATGATGTGCTGCATCGAGCGAGAGATATTCAAAGGACTTGATTATGAAAAAAAAATTAAGAAATGTTTTCATGACACGAAATCTCAGAGAATGAAAATACCCCATTCTCCTAGACGTACTTAGTTATTTAGTGGTATGTCTTTTATCTTCTCTTTTTATTGTATCTTTTATGTTCTATTTTTAAATTGTGATACTACTGATTAGGGCTGGAATCGAGCCGAGCTGAGCCGGCTCAAGCCAGGCTCGACGAAGCTCGAATCTTACTTCGGCTCGGGTCGGCTCGTTTTGGAAGCGAGCCAAAAAATGAGTTCGGCTTGGCTTGCAAAAGAGCTTGAGCCAGCTTGGTACGGCTCGCAAGCCAAGTCTGAATGGCTTGTTCTACTGCAGACTGTAGTCGCATAGCAGCTCTCCTGGAATGCAAGAAGAAATTCGGCGCTTGCTTTCAGATAAATGGAGTCACCACGTTTGCATGATGTTTATTATGCAAGTTGCAGGTTGGTAATTCCTCCGTCATATGCCAGCATGTGCAGCCCATTGCTTGTTCGTGCACAAGAACATACAGTGAATTTTAACTGTAGAGATGACAGTAAATTTGCAAAAATACTTGCAAGCAAATCTGATATACAAAAGAATGCAGAGAAGAATGCAGAAGGACATAAATGGATGGGCATATATTATACACATAAGACATAACAATGCTAGCCAAAAGATCAGATGGCTGAGTCCAGCCCTAAACATAGAATCGGCCTTTAAATGTGAGCTACCATCAAGGCATCAAACAATCCAATTATCCAACCATCTGCAAACTAGTTTGTACACTAGACAAAAGCTTCAGAGATGACCACACAAAAGTAAGCTCAGCAAAATGAGAAAACACATGTTTGAAGAGAGTTAAGTGACTTATCACAGTATTTTTGTTTCAAATAAAATTCTGGGTAGACACAGCATAACTAACCAGTTGATATAGCCTTGCTTACAAAATTATTTCCACACAAAAAGGCTCCTCCACTATTTGGAAATAAATGTATCCAGTTTATTTGGCTTCCACAAACTGTACTAAATTCATGAGCTATGTCTTACATCACACATGCCACAAACTGGGGGAAAATCTTATGTCTGCAACTCTGCACTAGTAAAGCTAACATAGCTAACAAAATTATATCACCCCAACTCCTAAATTGTAACTGTAGTCACGTATACCTTGAAACCTATATACAGTAGAGACCACAAATTGTCCACAAAAACCAACTGGTCTTCAGTTGTAGTTGCTTTAGCACCTTATTAGTCTTGGTGAACACCAGCGGTCAATTCCTGCCAATGCTATGTACCGATTTAATTGGGGTTTCATCCCACAATAACTAAGTTAAGTTGTCGACCAGATTGTGTACATCTCCTATCCATACGAACTCTTCAAAATCTCTCACGATAAACGCAAATAAGACACAACAAATGATTAAAAGAAATAGCTGGTCCTCGGCTGGATTGTAGAAAATGGGGGGGGGGGGGTGAATACGCACATAGGTGGTACTCGGTGAATCGCCGCGCGACAAGGTGCCGGCGGAGCCTCTGAACGTGGTCGGAGGAAGTATACGGCCTTGAGGTGCGCCATGGCCTCCCTGGAGCTGGAGGCATAGTCGACCGTCTCCACGAGGAACACCTCCTTCCACAGCAGATCCCTATCGTGGAGCATGCGGTCGATGTAGTCGCGGACGAGAGGGATCAGCACCATCGCTGCAGCGGCGGCACCCTCTTGTTCGGTTTGCTGTGGTGGGGGTGGGGGTGCGCGGGCAGCGAGGTCTCGCCGGAGATGGAACAGGGAGCGGTTGAGATTTCAGACAGCCGACGGGCCTGCAGTGCGGCCAAGACATCGCCGCGAGAGATAGGAGGATTAGGGATCGGAAAGGGAGTTGGCGATTGGGGAAACGGGGAGTCATCGGATCGGGACGGCCGGACTGGAGTCTGGAGGCATACAGGGATGCGCATAGGGCTGGAAAGCACAGCACTGGGCCTTCGTGGGCCGGCGGCACGTACGGCACGGCCGCACGAGCCTAACGAGTCGCACGAGCGGCTCGAAGCCTGACTCGTTTTCCTTGAGAACTAGACGCCAGGCTTGGCTCGGCACGAAAAATCACTTAGAGCTCGTTACGAATGAGCTGGCTCATAAGTCTTTTGAGCTATTTTTCTAATCTTATTACTAATCTATTTATTTTTTAAAATTGATAAGTTGCTTCTCCTATGGTTTATCTATAATTATGAATTTAGCTTTATTAGTGTGGTATTTTTTTAATATCCTATCGTGATCTACATATATTTATATGTGAATTGTAGTTGTTGCTTTTATTTTATCATATACTTTTATTAATACGATTGCAACGTAATTTTTTGTAGATTGTTTTACTTTTGGGTAATATTGTTTGTTTTATGCTTCCGACTCCGTCCTAACTACATTTTATTCTTAAGTCCACCACTGTTCATGATTGATGATTTTTATTTACACTTTTCAACACAACGGAAAAAAAATATTTTGCATCGAGATGCTCCGAACCACATATTCCAGAACACATAACTTTCTTAGTTTGCATCATAATCTGACTTTTTTTATTGTTGTGGAAATTTGTCAACAAAGTGAGGTTGGTGCATTGATCCTTTTAAAAACACATTTATTTTTCCATCTATTCTTCTTGTTATTTTATTCACGTTTAAGTAATCCAGGTAACAACTTGATTAGATTGCCTAGAATTGATGTTAGGTTGTTGCATTCACGATTTATTAGGTTCAACCAGTCAAAGGTAGGAAATGCTCGCACTAAGCTCCCTCCGTTTACGGCATGCCACCGGCTCAAAGATTACTACTTTAATTTGGTCAATTCCTGTAATCAAACTTCCCCTGTGTAAGCCTCGAATAGCTACTACTTGATAGGCAAAAGGATACATAATATTCAAAAACTTTTCAGGGCTGCTTATGATGTACTCATGCTCCTTATTTTGGTTATGTTTCCCCTTGCTTCAGTCCCGCTCAGCAACGCCGAACGCCACGTTCGGCGGTAGCGTTGAGTATTTTTTTACTATTTTATTTTTTATTTTCTTTTTTTGTATTTTTTTATATTGTTCGTGATGGATTAGTATATTTTTTATTTTTTAAATTAATTATATTAAATAAATTAACTTAACTATAATACAAAAATCAGTTAGTTATAATAAAAAAATTATAAACCATCGTTATTTTAAACCTTCTTAATGATCCTCCCAGCTTCTTTTCGTATTTTCCCCCTCGTTTTCCTTCCCCCGTTTCTTTTTTGTGCGATTGGAATTGATCACGCCAGGATAAGGTCACACAGGGCAACGTGTCTGCCACAGGCAAAGCAGAGCGCAGCAAAGCAACCTGTTCATCCTCCACTCGTGCCACGCAGACATCCCTCCACACCCTATAAACCGCCCCCAACCACAACCGCACGCACGCGAGACCCCACTCCCGACCTCGCGAGCCCAAGTACCGATTACCATGGCGCAGCGCATCGCGCCTTCCAGAAGCTTCCACCGGCTCCTCACCTCTCGGCACTACCCGCCCACCTCCCCGGCGCCACCTCTCCGCCCTCTCCTCCTCCCCAACACCCTATCTCTGGTCGCCACCGCCGCCGTCGCCGCTATGCAGCTCCCTCGCTGCGGGCGACGCGACATCGACGCCGCCTCCGCCCCGGTGTCCTCCTCGCCGGACATCGAGGTGGCGGCGGGGGCATGGGGGACGGTCTCCGCTGTGCTCTTCGACATGGACGGCGTGCTCTGCGACAGCGAGGAGCCGTCGCGCCGCGCCGCCGTGGACGTCTTCGCCGAGATAGGCGTCGACGTCACTGTGGACGACTTCGTCCCCTTCATGGGCACAGGTAAAAAATCATGTCGCGGTCCTACTGCTACTTGCAGACTGGCAATGTAGTTCGCGCGATTTCTGACGACTCATGATTTTTGAGCGTAGCGTCCTATGCCCCTATTCCTAAAACTTGTGCGGTTCTTAGGTTGTTTAAGTTGCGAGTAATTCGGTAATTCTATGCACAACCAGCATTATTGTGACTCCTTGTTAACTGTAGTAATTGGTTTCCCTAAAAAATGTAGTAATTGCTCATTCGCCAATCAGTATGCTATAATAATCGTAATAGTTTTTATTTTCCCCCCCGGAAGCTGTTGATTTCATATTTAAACATTAGCATGCTCCCACTTCCGGTATAACTATCTACACAACTGTAAATGTATTATTGCATCGGAATGCTTGTAATTGTATGCCACTTTTACAGTTACATGCATCAGAATAATTTTGACAGTATGCTCGTATCCCCTAAGCTTCTATGGTTCTTAAGTTTTTTTAAATTGTGTAATTTGGTAATCTGTATGCTCAGGCCCAGCATTGTTGTGATTCCTTGGTAATTGTAGTGATTGCTAATCGGCTATTTGGCTAATTCCTATGCTTATTTGATAGAAATCATTATCCCCCAGAAGTAGTTATTTCCAATTTTTGAACAATAACATGCTATCAATGCCTGTATAACCATTTACAGAAGTGTAAATATATTGTTGCATCAGAATACTCGTGAGAGTATTCCGCTTCATGTCTTCATGTTTACATACTTACATGTAAGATTTTAGGAAACACTCCTTTTTTTTTAAAAAAAAATACAAACTTCAGAGTATGAGGCTAGCTCTAAGCATAAATCTATTACCTATTCCTACCTTGGGGGACGCCAAACCTATTTCTACCTTCCTTTTCATAATGGAATGATCCCAGTCCCACCTGAAAGGAATTGTTGCCAGCTTCATATTTTTTGTTTGTAGTTTGTTTCCAATTTAGATAAATATGGTTTAGGTGAGGCCAATTTCCTTGGAGGTGTCGCAAGGGTGAAAGGAGTGAAAGATTTCAATCCTGAAAGTGCCAAGAAGCTGTTTTTTGAGATATATCTTGACAAGGTTAAATTGGCATGCAATCTGTTTCATCCATTCTTCATTAGAGTTTGATTGCACCATGCTAAAAAAATTCTGTTCTTGTCTGCAGTATGCAAAGCCAAATTCTGGCATTGGGTTCCCAGGTGCTCTGGAGCTCATCATGGAGGTACTTGCAGTGCCTGAATTAAAAAATGTGTTAGCTTAATAGTGTTGAAAACTAAAAAGTGACGATTGCTTTGTCAATACAGTGCAAAAATGCCGGTCTGAAGGTTGCTGTTGCATCCAGCGCCGATAGGATTAAGGTGGACGCAAATCTGGCTGCTGCTGGTTTGCCTGTGTCACTGTAATTGTTTGCTTCTTTCTTTGAATTCCAAACAGTAATGCCATCATTGTGCTCGCTTTCCAAGAATTTTGAATCTCATAATTGTTCTGATATACAACTTACATGTCAAAAGTTTAGCCGACATGTTCCATGGTAGTGATAGGTCATCTTCTCTTGTCATATTTTAAGAGAATCTTGTCACAATGCTATTACTTGGCAGTTGGCACAAATTTTACTTAACGATATACTAGATATTAGTCACTTCCTTATTTGTCCTTGCCAATTCTTTCAAAATCTGATAGCCTGAATTAAACTTTCTCAGGTAATGGGCTAATTATATAACATAAACTAGCTATTAATATATCTTTATTGGACAAATGCAAAACCCTCAAGGAAAGTAGGAATGAACTGGAAATTTTGTTGCTACTATGATATTGCACACCATTAATAGATTTAAGTTGAAGCTGAACCAATGGACTTGACATTTTCTTTGCTCCCGGAACATGAATACATTCAATATCATTCTGGCCTTCTGGGTTCTTTGAGGTCTCATGTTTAAGATCCTCCCACAATATCATTTGTTTTACCAGTTCAGAGCTTCATTTAATTGGAAAACACTAAGGGCCTGTTTGGAAAGGGTGGATTTGGATCCAAATCCTTAGGATTTCCTAAATATTCCTAGAGCAACCCCCCTCTTCCAAACAGGCCCTAAATCATTCAATTTGCTTCAAATCATAGCTACTGACTTCTGATAATTCGGAAGATTGGCCGTTGCATTCATTTTAATCCTTCCACCACTTGTTATTTGGTCTTGATGAACTTCTTCCAAATTTCAGATTTGATGCCATTGTCTCTGCTGATGCATTTGAAAATTTGAAGCCTGCTCCGGACATATTCTTGGCAGCATCTAAGAACTTAAGTGTTGACACTAATGAGGTAATTTATCTTGCAAATCAGAATGTTTAAGGGCAACCCCTTTATTAAAAGAACAGAAATTTAGATTCTTCTGGCTGTGGAAAATATCTGCATCATGGTTTTATGCTGGGTTCAACTGAGTGACTTTTGTAAATCTGCAACAATGCTGATTTGATCCCCATTGCAACGAACATGGATATTTGTAAGGTAGATATGTTTCTACTGAGTTCATAAATGGCCTCTTGGTATATGGAGAAATACATGCTACATCAAAAGGGCAGAAGCAGAATGCTTGAATTATATATTTCTTTTGCTTCTAATGCGCTTTTTTCCCTCCCTGACACCCTACTTTGAACCAATTTAGTTGTTTTATAGATTCTGCATGATTTTAGATTACAAAGAGCAAGTCTAGTTCAGTATTATGAAAAAAATCATGTACATCAGAAGACCTTTTTCCTATATCACCGCTTGAAGCATCATTAGACAATGCATCATTGTTGGCAATATTTACATACTTCTGTGACTTAAATGTGGAATGTTCATCGATAGTTTTTGGGTGCTCTGATGCACCGATACATTCAACTAGTGGTGTTTAGTATTGTGGTACGTATCGGGTACTGGTATGCGAACTGATATGTCCTTGACATGTATCTGGCCATGTCACTTTATTTATGTTCCACAAAAAACTAAAAAGAAATTCCGATATGGGCTGAAGGCAGATACTGCAGTATACATCTTCGATACGGTTGTCAGAGGAGAGGAGACCAATAGAGGAGAGGAAGGAGAGGGGAGGAGCAGACCAAGAGAGGTGGATGCAGATGCTGCCATCGCCATGGCTGCTGCTGCAGGAACTACTCAGCGCCATGTCTCCGCTTGTGCTGCAGATCAACCAGCTATTTCAATTGAACAAATCAATGGGTTGTCATCAATTGGAGGCAGGAGGATTAGAGCCTGTGGCAGTACAAGATGATTGCAGGACTGGAAGACGCTGTGGCTGGAGGAAGGTGATTGGGGTAGTGGATTGGGAGTGAGGCAGGTAAGAGAAGATTCCGAGAGGATGCTTGCCTGCATTTGGGTGGAATTAGGGCTCCGCCGCTTTGTCCCTTTGGTGGGTGCTGGGCTGGGCCGGCCCAGCAACCTTCTCTCACTCTCTTTGCGGGATTATATTCACACGGACAGTACCTATGCGATACTGTGGTGTGTGAATAGTAACAGCCCCACAAGGATTAGGAATGTGATCAACTTGATTAGCAAGTTATGAGCTTATCTATTAGGAAGGCTATCCTTAATAATAAAAAAAGATTAGATTGAGTTGTTAGGGGTTTACCTCTATATAAGGGGAGCCATATGCTACCATATGTTAGTCTCTCTCCCAAGGTTCTTCTCCCTCATATATTGATACGGGGTCGCCTGATCTTCTCGACGTAGGATTGGATACTCACGTGTAATCTCTCGAATCGTAGCGATCTTCCGTTGCTAATGCAAGAACGAACGCTCTTTAATTCGCAAGATCACATGCACTGGACTTCACGACCACCAAGCGAAGCTCTATCGCGCTCCCAGTTCACAACGGAAAGGTTGAACGATCTTGAATTGCAAAAACTCTCAAATTTTCTACTGGATTTAGTTGGCTACAAAAGAAATCAAAATGTGCACCAAGCAATGATGTTCATTTTCCAGTCCCTTTTCCCATCCGTCCATGCGGGCATATATATATGGCGGCGCTTGGATACTCACGTCCGTCCGCACATGGGCCTTGGCCTTGGGCCGGCCCTCATCATATATAGTCTGCCTCCCATCCTGATCAAGCCGACGCCGCCCAGCTGTCCTCCCCGCAGTGTTTACCCCGTAATGATCTAAGAATCATCACAATATTGCTATACCGGTATCGCGTATCGGTGCATCATAGTTTGGGTGTGGTGATTGATAGCTGGGGTGTTTAGTTGTTACGGGTCCGAAGGCAGGGTAGGACTGAGATCTAATGTTGAATGTTGTTATACCACTTGGCTTTCCCTCTAAACACAGAGTTTCATCACTGCTGCCTGCTCTATTTTATTGGTTGTCAGATGTGAGGAAGACTGAATGCATTATTATTTTTAGCATTGATATG